>OX451739.1:779216968-780512290 GCA_948472305.1 Vicia faba | reverse complement strand
CTATTAAACACATGGAGAATTATGAATCGATACTCTCTGTGATGTTAGCATAAATCTATGTCTAGCATTTAGAGTCTAACATATGTTCATTCTTAGTTCGAGTTTCGAACCGTATTTCTCTATAACAATCCAAACCCATTAAGATAAATAGCAAAATAAAGATAACATTGATATAGATTCACAAATAGATTGTATACAACATCATGATCAATAAAAATATATACTAAAACAGTAAACTTACATCTAATTCCAACAAGAAATGGATTTAGTTACCCATGATAACTAAAAACAAAGAGAAGAATGAAAAAGAACAAGCATCCACCATGATTTCCCAACGATTGATGCAAAACCCACTATGGATCTTCAAGTCCCTCTCTTGTTGTTTTCTCAGTCTCTCTCTCTCTCTCTCTCTCTCTCTCTCCTCTCTCCTCTCTCTCTCTCCTCTCCTCTCTCTCATCTCTCTCTCTCTCTCTCTCTCTCTCTCTCTCTCTCTACTCTCTCCTCTCTCTCTCTCTCTCTCTCTCTCTCTCTCTCTCTCTCTCTCTCTCTCTCTCTCTCTCTCTCTCTCTCTCTCTCTCTCTCTCTCTCTCTCTCTCTCTCCAAAACCCTAAAATCATAATTGATTTCCCAAAAATTATGTTTCTGTCCTATTTACATATTTTTTTGTTAAGAAAAATTCTCCCGGCGTCCAAAAGTTTCACCCGGGGAAATGTCACTTTTCACCTAGGAAAATATCTAAATTCACCTGGCGACCAAAATTTTGCCTGGGATTTCCACGCTCATGTCTCGCCTAGCGACCTCAAAGCAAGGAATTCTCCTAGCGACCAAAATTTATCCTGGAGAAATTTTCAGGATATATACTTTTTGCTTTATGTTTTCTTTCTTGGTTTGTGCCACCTTCTTTTGGTTTGATGCAACACTTCCTGCGCACAAGAAAACAAATCAAAGAAACCATAATCAAATGCAATTAAACTACACACAAAGAAAAAACTTGCAAAATAAAAATGATCGAAACACAAAATGGAGCCTAAGAGTGCCAAGTTTTCATGTGGAAATTTAGTCATATTTGGCCCTTATCAACTACCTCACACTTTTGAAAAGTTCAAAACCCTTGCAATCAAATTTCTTTCTTCTTCAATCATTATTTTGATTTCAGATCTTCATAATGAGAGAGATTGATTGAGGGATACGATGTCTTAAAACTAATCGTTCTTGAAGAATGGGTAAATATTTTTAGTTTCTTGCAAGATTAAGAGTTAACATTGGTGCTAACTGATTCAATTGAAAAGAGGGGGGGGGGGGGGGGGGGTCTCTCCAAATTTCTTGGTAGTGACTGTGTGGAAGGCTACTGATAAGGTGAAGTTCTTATTAAATATTCGAGTAATTCATCGCTCAAGGAATCGATAGGTTCAAGGGGGTGATTGCTAGACACGAAGGCTTGGAGTAGATTGACAATATTGAAAGATTTAAAGCGTTAATCGATTAAATATTACACATAGTTTGGCATTAAGTTGTATACTAGTCAAGATCCAGATAGAAGATTTATTTTCTTCAGCATTATTATGGACTAGTGATTGTATGAACTCTTGCAGTATTTGTAACAAAAAAAAGATCTATGCATGTTCCAATGGGAAACCATTGAAGATTGCACATAGGCAAAGAGAGGACGAACAACAAAGCACTATAAATCTCGGTGTCATCTCTATCTCTTTACTCTCGCATTTAATTTTCATAGTATATTGCAATGCTTAGGTTTTCATCTCTTAGAGTAGTTTATTGTTTATTAAATGGTAGCGATTTATTACTTAAGGTTAGGTTTCATTGGAATTGGTACCTGTTGTACCCCAAAATTTGCCCTCCTATTTTTTCATAAGAAATCACAGCTTCGGGTTTTCCCTGACTTTTTCAGATTGGCCTAAGAATCGGTCAGAACAGACTTTTTCTTATCAGTCTAGCCAAATTAGGGTTTTCACGGACTCTGGAACATTTCAAGAAAATTATTAGGGTTTGGTTGAGTGTGGCTCAAAGTTTGATCAGACAGGCGTTTCTTTGGTGTTAAGTCAAGAATTAGGGTTTTTGTGCGCGCATTCTCAGAAAGAATTAATTCTACAGTTTTTTCAGTTTACTCTGAGATTTGGATTGAGGCATTTGAATTGAGGACTTGCAGTGCTTGGTATGATCAATAAAGGCAAAAGAATAAGGATGTTTGTTTGATTAACTGTGCATTGTTTAATTGGAGCGCCAAGTTTATTATTGATTCATGATAAATGGAAAGACCACAGTCTTTATTAATTATTTTTTCTAAGTCAGAATAATTGGATTTACTTCCAGTTATTTTAATTTAAGAAATTCAAATGATTAAATGGACATTGAATTGAAAGAAGAATTAACTGATAAAAAAGGATGTTTATTCATTTTGAATTGTTTGTTACAGATATTATTTAAATACTGTAAATTTATTTATAGTTATTTACATTAATATTATTACAAATAATTAAAATTGAAATAAAACTATGTCCTAAATGTCTTGAAATCTTCATCTTCTACTGCTACTCATCCTTTGCTCAACTTATTTTTATTTGCAAAAACAAGAAAAGAAAAGAAGTCAATGCAGATAAAATTAAGGGCAAACAGATATTTTAAAGCTCATCATTAAAAGCGACTGGCCGAAATCAGTTTATTTGCCCTCTCTGCAAATCACAAGATTACTCTTGGTTCACAAAGAGGGATAGAAATATGCTTGCAAATAAAGTATGAAATGCACAAAGTTACAATTGCACAAATTCAAAATATCAAACATACTGCATAAATGGTCAACCAAGGAATATGCCAAAAGAACATATTACCCATTTCAAAATTCAAACCAAAATCCAAACTGAACAGCATAACCAAACTAAGCCAAAGATGTCAACCAACTGTCCAAAGATATCAAAAGGTATAAGGCTGTCAAAGAAGTACACAAAAAAGCAGAAAATCTGGAAAAAGAAGAAAGAGATATGCAAAGCAAAACTACAAATGCAAGTAAACATTTTAGGTTACATCACTTTCCAAGGCCAGTACTTTTTCAGAATAGTACATCTAAAGCAATAAAAATGATTTTTAAAATCTGTGGAGAGAGAGAAGAAAGAGGAAAAGAAGTATAGGCTTACAGTACAGCAGGCTTGAGGCAAAAGATATAAGGCAAAGATATCAGAACAAGATCAAGAGGCAGAACCAACACATAGAAAAAACACAAGCTCACTGTAATACAAACCAGAAGCAAAAAGCTTGCCTCCAAAACCTGTGTTCCCAAATAAACCAGAAGCATACAAGCCTTAAAACTTGTAACAGCATAAGCCTCAAACAAAAGCCTGTAACTTCACCTGCACAAAGCCAAGCCCTACATCCTGTAAAACTGTCAAACACAAGCCTAAGACATTCAAACTACCTGCTAAGCATAAGCCCTGAAACAATGCCCCAATCTGTCAAAAACTAAACACATCTAAGTCCAAACATCAAATAATCATGCTGAAGCAACAGCATCCTCAAAGCTCAGAAGCATAACAAATAAGCATATCCAAACAAAGCTCTCAGAATGGGTAAAGTTCATCATCGAGCATCTAAAGCCAGCACAAAGCCAAGAGGGGAGAAGCTAGTCAGAACTAATGTTTCAACAATAGTAACTCAGATTCAAGCAATTCAAACCCTCAGAGCTAGGCTCATCATAGGGCCAACATTCAAATAACATCACACTCAGAAGCAAGAACATCATACAAAGCCAGCAATAAACATACAGAAGCAAGTGTTACAGAAGCAAGTGTTTCAGAAGCAAGTGTTTCAGGGGCAAGCATTCAAGTGGACAGAAGAGGAAAATAAATTAAACTAAGATTTTCAGAGCAAACATCATAAAACCTAAAAGCAAGATACCGGATTTCCAGCAAGCCAACACATCGCATCACGCTCCTCCGCCTTCAGCTGTCCAAGCGCCTCCAAGTCCATTTCTCCACTCCTCCATCTCCAAAAAGTCAGCAAAGGTATAAAATCCCTTTTCCCTTTCCTTAAAACACCTCACAAGATATAATAATAATCAAAGAGTCAGAACAATAAAAAACATGCAAAATGAAAACCCTAAAGATGCGTTAAAATGAAAACAAGGCTACCTTTTTCATCGTGGCTTGATTGATCTCGAGGAGGAAGAAATGGAGGTTGCGTTCTGTCAGCTGAAACGGTAGGGAAAGTCAGTGGCTGGCTCAAGGAAACAGCGAAGGAGAAGAAGATAAACGGCGAAGGAGAAGAAGATAAACGGCGCCTCTGTAAGACTGTAACCCTATTTCTCCAAAGTGAAACAAAACTAATTCAACCCTAAGAAACAAAAGTGTGACAAACGCGTTGGGCCTTGCCCCATACACAGCGCTTAAGCCCAACAAAACTAGGCGTGCACCCCCCATTTCTCCTTCTGATTTTTTGTCTTATTTGGGCCTGCCCCCTCTTACACCATTAAGCCCATTCTCTCCTTTTTGTTTTTTTTTTTGAACATAAATTAATATCCCTTTATTTCCTTTTTATAAACTAATTCCTTTTTTTATTATTATCACTTTACCATTTTTATATATAATCTAAATTAATATTTTTCTTTGATAAATAAAAATAACACATTTTCATACAAATTTTCTTAATTGTTTCTTTTTTATTTTTATTACATTTTAAAGAAAAGATATGAATATTAATTTTCTTAAAGTTGAACAATTTTCTTTTATTTTCTTTAGTTAAAATTTTTGTACATAAAAATACTAACTAAAACACCTTAACATTAACACATAAAAAATAGAATTTCTTAAAGCATTTTCTTTTCTTTTATTAAAACTTTTGTTTATACACATTAACAAAAATCCAAAAAAAATAAAATACTTAATTTTGCATTAAGTTAAACATCATTATCACTTGTAAATAATCACATACACTTACACATATACTTTTGATACATTTGCTTATCTTTTATTCTTATACATTGATACATGTTACAATGAGAATGCGATTCGATTTGGTTGTAAATATATTTGGACACTACTCTCCTAATAAGTCTCATCCCCATTTGTAAATATTTGTACCCCCACTCCCGGATACTTATTTGTAATAGCGTAGACTTTAAATTCCCGCAATTTATCGCTTTCTATATACTGTATAGTAATTAGGGTTTGTATGCGAAGATTCAAAATCAACCGCTAGATAACCTAAATACAAGACAAATGCATGACAATAAATACACCATTCACACTTGCACCCCTAGGGTAATCCCACTCGTTTCCTTCCAAAATGGGCCATGCTTGCACGTTGAGTTTCTTTGGCAAAATAAAACAAAATCAAATGATCATAGTCCCTCGATGACGCTTTTGAAGTTGCCTAAACAAAATGATCATAGTCCCTTCAAGCAAAATTGCCAAAGACACTTGGCACCATTGCATTCATGGTCCATACGATGACCCGCGCCTGTCCCGTTAACATCCTAACACAAGATTGTCCACCAAATACAATGGTGGAACAAAACTGTTAAAAGGGTTAAAACATGAGAAAAATCTTTGAGTAAATTTAAGGGTAGACAACTCTTAGTTACTTGATCCAACTTGCAAAACACACTTGCCTACTTTTCAAAACCCACTTCACAATACACTTTCAAAACAAACTTTCAAAAACATTGAAATATCTTTTCGAAAAGACACACACCTTTGTAAAACATTCGAGTAAAGAATTATTACAACGGTTGCCTAGACAAGGCATCTTTTTCAAAACATATTCAAAAACACACACACACACACCACCATTTCAAGCAATTGAAAATCAAGGCAAGTGATCTAAAATAAGTAACTAAGAGCCCATGGATAACCATGGATGAAAAGGGTGCTAATACCTTCCCTTTTCATAATCTACCCCCCGAACCCACGAAACATCTCAAAAGGTTTTTCCTGTGCTTTTTTAACCTTTCCTTTAGGATAAAATAAAAAGTCGGTGGCGACTCTTGCTAAACCGAACAAGTGCGAATACAAACACAAAACCTCAAGTCAGTTCTCCCACCGCATCACAGAACTGGCGACTCTGCTGGGGATTCCTTTAAAAGTGGGGTTACCTTAGGGTTTAGATCACCTTTACATTCTTGCTTTGATTGCCCTGATTGCTTTACTTTTTGGGTCCTTGTTTGGGTTTGTTGTAAATCCTACACCTGGATTTGGGGGCACCTTTTTAGGTAAATAGCAATAAAACTGTGAGGGAACTGTGCGGGGTATACCGACATGGTTGAAGCAGTAAGCTATGTTAGTGTGACATATTTGTGAGTACCGGTAACCCTTGAGTTCAATCAAGGAGAGTACGGGGCCGCTGAGTGATGTCGTGAAGCACTAACGAACTCTTAGAACATTAATTGACCATCTTAGCCTTTTTAGGGGTAGTGAGATGACTGACTTTGGTGCAGTCCGAAGTTGGTAGATACTCGATACTACACTCATTGAGGGTTGTTTTCTTGGAATATTTTGGTCGCCAGTTAAGTGGCTAAACCAAAACAATGAACACAGAAAATAATCCAATGATATTGAGCTCCTTAGAACCCAGTTTCTATTTTAGGACAGGATGAGCCAACTAACTTCAAGAGGGTACTTACCTATAAACCCCATGCAAGCCTAAACCTAAGGACTTGTTTGCTTTGTGTGAATATGATTACCTGTATATACACTCACTTGCTTTTGCATACATGTACATAACATCATAACATAATACCATAGCATTTTTCAATAACCATTTCAAGGATCTCGAGGGTTCTTTTGATGCAGGGTTACATTGAACCAGACGTCTACCAAAGGGAAAGAGGTTTCTCCTCTAAACAAATGCCATCAAAGATCAAGTGCAACATCTTGAATCAGGGGCTATGACCCACTCGACATGGTGAGCTTGACTCTCGTGGAATGACATCCACCGGTGCAAAGTTCTCCAATCAAAGATCGAAGTTCAACCTCTAACATTTTCTTGTGTTTACCCCAAGAGATCCTTGAAAACATTGCATATATATCACACATATCATTGCATAACAGGTTTCTCCCATACAGGTCTCCTTATCTTCCTACTGTTTATTTCAGTAAGATGGATATGGAACAAACAGTGAAAGATCTCCAAGCTCAAAACGCTCAATTCCAACAAATGCTTCTGGCTATGGGTAAAGGGCAAGAGGATCTGAAAGCTCTCCTTCTCAAAGACAAGGGGGCCAGTCTTAAAGAAGACCACAATTTGGAGATTGATGAAGCTGACTACTCCGAAGAATAATATCCTCCCGCTGATGACAAGTACAAACAGTTGGAGGATCATCTCAATGCTATGGAGATTCAACAAATACCTGGCTTGGATTTGGGAGACATGGGTTTAGTTCCTGGATTGGTCATTCCTCCAAAGTTCAAAGTCCCTACCTTGGCCCTGTATGATGGAGTCTCTTTCCCTAAGATGCATCTAAAGTCTTATGTCCGCAAGATTCAACCGTACACAGCTGATCCAAAGCTTTGGATCCATTTCTTCCAAGAAAGTCTGGTAGGGACTCAACTCGAGTGGTTCTATCAATTGGAGAGTTCTCGAATCCACACTTGGAAGGACTTAGCTGTTGCTTTCTATGAGCAGTATCGGTACAATGCTGATCTTGCACCAACTCGTGTGCAATTGCAGAGCATGACCATGGGTTCTGACGAGAGCTTCAAGGGATATGCCCAAAAGTGGAGAGATCTGGCTGGTAGGGTGCAACCCCCTTTAACTCACAGAGATCTAATTGACATCTTCATGGGAACTTTGACGGGGCCTTTCTTTAATCACTTAATTGGAAGCTCCTCAGTTGGGTTCATCGAACTAATACTGATCGAGGAAAGGGTCGAAGCGGGCATCAAAAGTGGAAAGATCCAAGGAGCTACACCCTCGGATACTCAGGTAATTCCCTACAACGGAAAGAAAGAGTCCAATGCAGTGACTGGGCAAAAGAGTCGTCATGATCAACATATAGGGGAAATCCTGATCTCTGATCCCACGACTGTTCAACAAAAACGGGGCAAGAGGCGTAGGGTAAGATATCAAGAAAGGAAGTATACTGACATCGACATGCCTTTGTCTCAAGCATTACAACATTTGCTGAAGTTGAAGCTGATCACGCTAAAGGATCTTCCTCAAAATTCTGATACTTCCTCTTCCAAGTATAACCCGAGTGTGAGATGTGCCTACCATTCTGACAGTCCTGGGCATGACACCGACAACTGTTGGACCTTGAAGAACCAAATTCAAGACTTGATTGATGCCGAGGAGATCAAGTTTTGACCCTCCGGAGACTCCAAATGTGATCACTGCTCCTATGCCAAATCATTGAGAGCGTCTTTGTTTCTTTGAATTTTCAAATTGTAATCTCTTTGTCATTCAGACAATTATCTATTAATGTCAAACTTTGTTTCATTAATGCATTGCATATGTTTGTCTTGAATTCATCCATTCGTTTTCACTACTCTTATGCTTTCTTTATGATATTAACTCTTGATAAAAAGCTGCAAGCCTTTAGAGGGAGGATGACGAAATAATACCATAATCTCATACAGTATACTTTTGAACAAACCTTGCTGATGATGTGCAGGCATTTCTTTCAATTCCCAAACACTGGAGTTATAAGGAAGATAATCCCTAGTCAACCACTTCGAGCCAAAGAAGTAGGAGTTTTCTGTTCTAAACAAATCAAAACCTTTGATATAAACCTGGGGCAGGGTAGTCTCTCAGTTAATTCAAAAAGGTGCGCATTGAAGTCGCAAACTCTCAGTTCGTAATACAACGAACGACATCAAAAAGAGAAAAGCATTCCTATGGAATCAAAAGACAGTGATGGTTCCTTACCTCATAGGCAGTCATTACCTCTCAAAAAAGGAAAAGCCCATTAAGCCAAAACCTGTAAAGGAGGCTTAAGAAAGCTGGGGCATCCCGCTGACTGTAATCTCAAAAACAGGGACAGTCAAGCAAAAGTTAGGGATAACAAAGTCAAAAGAACGAGGTCATTACAAATCCTCAACAACTTGAAAAATGTTGCAAAAGAAAAAGGAGATGATGATTGTCTCCCAAAATTCAACTGGTGAACCATCACCCAAAAGTCGTTCCAAACTCGAATAGAGTGCGACGCACAATTAACTGAGCTTAGGATTGAAGAACATCACGAAGAGCGGGTGGGTACAAATATACTTTGAGCCTTTATCCTTTGTTTCTTAAACCGTGAACCAGGCCACGATAAAACCCTTCAAAAGTCCTAATTGAAGCATGGGTTAATTCGAAAGCATATTGTTCAAAAGGTATCCTGACTCCTGTAAGGCTTTGCTCTAAGTCTTGTGTTGAATTTGTCTTATAAAAGGTTTCTGCTAAAAAACGCATTTTTCAAAACTTCGAGACAGACATAAACTTTGCATTGCTTGAATATCATTGTTTGCATGTGGCTATTTGTTTGACAACAAAGAAACTCCTACAGCGAATGTTCGGAGGAACGAAAACTCTCTCAGTGAACAAAATCACTTCAAAAAGGATGACACTTCCATTGACAAATCTCCTGTCGACAAGGGGGCATGACATGTCACCATCCAATTAACCTGGGGAAGTCCAGTCAAGGTTTCAACAGATCTTTCAAAGTTCAGTTAACCTGGGGCAGTCCAGTCAAGATTTCAAGAAATCTCTCAATTGCAGATTAACCTGGGGCAAGTCTCCGTCACCATCACTTGGGGCATTCGAATGTCAATCTCAAGGGTTACGAACAGTCCAAGTTTCCTGGCAATATCACATACATCTGATACTGGGGGCAGTGATGAAACCTCTCTAACAGACCTGCAGTCATGGGTTTATTTCCCCAACACTTGTCAAGGATTAATTCTCCAAAACAAATTACATTTCAACAACATTCTAAACATATGCAGTCTGATCGACAGGTTCCTTCATCTTTTGAAGTAGTAATCATCAAGGTTCCTTCATCTTTTGAAGTAGTAATCATCAAGGTTCCTTCATCTTTTGAAGTAGTAATCATCAAGGTTCCTTCATCTTTTGAAGTAGTAATCATCAAGGTTCCTTCATCTTTTGAAGTAGTAATCATCAAGGTTCCTTCATCTTTTGAAGTAGTAATCATCAAGGTTCCTTCATCTTTTGAAGTAGTAATCATCAAGGTTCCTTCATCTTTTGGAGTAGTAGTCGTCAAAGATTCCTTCATCTTTTGAAGTAGTAATCATCAAGGTTCCTTCATCTTTTGAAGTAGTAATCATCAAGGTTCCTTCATCTTTTGGAGTAGTAGTCGTCAAAGATTCCTTCATCTTTTGAAGTAGTAATCATCAAGGTTCCTTCATCTTTTGAAGTAGTAATCATCAAGGTTCCTTCATCTTTTGAAGTAGTAATCATCAAGGTTCCTTCATCTTTTAAAGTAGTAATCATCAAGGTTCCTTCATCTTTTGAAGTAGTAATCATCAAGGTTCCTTCATCTTTTGGAGTAGTAATCATCAAAAAAATTTCTTCATCACCTGCTGGAAATTACAACCACCAACAAGATAACAGACAACTGAAAAATATGTTTCTCTCAAGAATGAAGACTCTCATCCTTAAAACCTCAGAAGATTGGTATACTCCCAGTTTCTGACCGTTAACAGCATGAAGATTCTCATCACCTCATAAGATCGGTACACTCCCAATTTCTGACCCCCAACAGAATGAAGATCCTCATTCTCAAAGTGGCATATAACCTGAGTTCTCAATTCCCCCAAACAGAGTTTAACTTCAGGATCCTCAGCAGAACAAGAGCTTTCTCAAAGCTGATTTCCAGCCAGAGAGCCTTACAGAATCTAATTCCCCTCAGGGTCAAGTTTCAAAATCCCCAGTGGAGCCAAAGCTGTCAATCCCCGGCGGAGCTAAAACTTCCAACTATCAATCCCCAAGCAGAATGGAGACTCTCGTTCTCAGTTCCTCACAGAATATTCGAATATTCTCCAGTGAAGATCTCCTCAAGACAGGAATCCCCAGTAGATTGGCATACAACCCAAGCTCCTGATTCCCCAACAGTGGTCCCAAGACTTCTCATCTTCAACGATCAAAAGATTATTGCCCTCCCCTGCAGCAATCAAAGATTCACTTTCCCCGACAGCAGTCAAGATTCTTTTATCTCCAGCTATCCAGGATTCATCTATCCTCAGCAAGACAGCTCATCAGCTTACATGCGCATTCATCACATTCATATCATAAACATTGATATAACATACATTGCATCATGCATCATGACATTGCATACAACTAACTCTTTACCTTTTCAGGAAAGATCAGTCAACAGACAAAGATCATCATCTTCCGAGATTCTTTCTAGAAATAGTTCAGATGTGACCCAAACATGGCGACATTCTGATACTTATTCCAGATTCATCCAGATGCAGTTTTACACGGACTCATCATCAGGAAACCCTACACCGGTTCCTTCTCTACTTCTCAACTTTTGAAAACAGTTTACGGACGCTTCCCAACAACGGATGTTGCTCTATTGCTTATTCAACGTCAAGACTTCTGAAAACAATTCACGGGTTCTCCAGTAACGGATGTTAACCTATCGCTTGTTCAGATTCTTCAACCTCTGAAAACAGTTTATAGATTCCTCCCAACAATGGATGTTAATCTATCGCTTGTTCAGACTCAACTTTTGAAAACAGTTTACAGACGCTTCCCAATAACGGATGTTGTTCTATTGCTTATTCAACTTCAAGACTTATGAAAACAGTTCACGGGTTCTCCAGTAACGGATGTTAACCTATCGCTTGTTCAGATTCTTCGTCAACTTTTGAAAATAGTTTACGGACGCTTCCCAACAACGGATGCTGCTCTATTGCTATTCAACTTCAACTCCTGAAAACAGTTTACGGATTCTCCAAACATGGATGTCAATCTATTGCTTGTTCAGACCCCCAGTTCAGAGATGTTCCAAAACATGGATACCTTTCTGATACTCGTCCACTCACCAATGACATACAGTTCAACAATCACTTTCCAGATGGCATCTCTAAGCCCATCCTCCTACCAACAACTTCCAGATGGCATCTCTAAGCCCATCCCCGACAAGATTCTGTCACCCCTAGATGGCATCTTTAAGCCCATCCCCAAATGGCATCTGTAAGCCCATTCCCTCTACCATCACATCGCCGAGTGCAAATTTTTGGGCACTCTAGTGTCCAATCTCCTTTAAACCTCGAGTCGCGAAAGGCAAGCTTGCCAATCTAACTCTTTAGGTTCAAGAAGATTGAACAGGGGCAACTGTTGTACCCCAAAATTTGCCCTCCTATTTTTTTCACAAGAAATCACAGCTTCGGGTTTTCCCTGACTTTTTCAGATTGGCCTAAGAATCGGTCAAAACAGACTTTTTCTTATCAGTCTAGCCAAATTAGGGTTTTCACGGACTCTGGAACATTTCAAGCAAATTATTAGGGTTTGGTTGAGTGTGGCTCAAAGTTTGATCAGACAGGCGTTTCTTTGGTGTTAAGTCAAGAATTAGAGTTTTTGTGCGCGCATTCTCAGAAAGAATTAATTCTACAGTTCTTTTCAGTTTACTCTGAGATTTGGATTGAGGCATTTGAATTGAGGACTTGCAGTGCTTGGTATGATCAGTAAAGGCAAAAGAATAAGGATGTTTGTTTGATTAACTGTGCATTGTTTAATTGGAGCGCCAGGTTTATTATTGATTCATGATAAATGGCAAGACCACAGTGTTTATTAATTATTTTTTCTAAGTCAGAATAATTGGATTTACTTCCAGTTATTTTAATTTAAGAAATTCAAATGATTAAATGGACAGTGAATTGAAAGAAGAATTAACTGATAAAAAATGATGTTTATTCATTTTGAATTGTTTGTTACAGATATTATTTAAATACTGTAAATTTATTTACATTTATTTACATTAATATTATTACAAATAATTAAAATTGAAATAAAACTATGTCCTAAATGTCTTGAAATCTTCATCTTCTACTGCTACTCATCCTTTGCTCAACTTATTTTTATCTGCAAAAACAAGAAAAGAAAAGAAGTCAATGCAGATAAAATTAAGGGCAGACAAATATTTTAAAGCTCATCATTAAAAGCGACTGGCCGAAATCAGTTTATTTGCCCTCTATGCAAATCACAAGATTACTCTTGGTTCACAAAGAGGGATAGAAATATGCATGCAAATAAAGTATGAAATGCACAAAGTTACAATTGCACAAATTCAAAATATCAAACATACTCCATAAATGGTCAACCAAGGAATATGCCAAAAGGACATATTGCCCATTTCAAAATTCAAACCAAAATCCAAACTGAACAACATAACCAAACTAAGCCAAAGATGTCAACCAACTGTCCAAAGATATCAAAAGGTATAAGGTTGTCAAAGAAGTACACAAAAAAGCAGAAAATCTGGAAAAAGAAGAAAGAGATATGCAAAGCAAAACTACAAATGCAAGCAAACATTTCAGGTTACATCACTTTCCAAGGCCAGTAGTTTTTCAGAATAGTACATCTAAAGCAATAAAAATGCTTTTTAAAATCTGTGGAGAGAGAGAAGAAAGCCGAAAAGAAGTATAGACTTACAGTACAGCAGGCTTGAGGCAAAAGATATAAGGCAAAGATATCAGAACGAGATCAAGAGGCAGAACCAACACATAGAAAAAACACAAGCTCACTGTAATACAAACCAGAAGCAAAAAGCTTGCCTCCAAAACCTGTGTTCCCAAATAAACCAGAAGCATACAAGCCTTAAAACTTGTAACAGCATAAGCCTCAAACAAAAGCCTGTAACTTCACCTGCACAAAGCCAAGCCCTGCATCCTGTAAAACTGTCAAACACAAGCCTAAGACATTCAAACTACCTGCTAAGCATAAGCCCTGAAACAATGCCCCAATCTGTCAAAAACTAAACACATCCAAGTCCAAACATCAAATAATCATGCTGAAGCAACAACATCCTCAAAGCTCAGAAGCATAACAAATAAGCATATCCAAACAAAGCTCTCAGAACGGGGAAAGTTCATCATCGAGCTTCTAAAGCCAGCACAAATCCAGGAGGGGAGAAGCTAGTCAGAACTAATGTTTCAACAATAGCAACTTAGATTCAAGCAATTCAAACCCTCAGAGCTAGGCTCATCATAGGGCCAACATTCAAACAACATCACACTCAGAAGCAAGAACATCATACAAAGCCAGCAATAAACATACATAAGCAAGTGTTTCAGAAGCAAGTGTTTCAGGGGCAAGCATTCAAGTGGACAGAAGAGGAAAAGAAATTAAACTAAGGTTTTCAAAGCAAACATCATAAAACCTAAAAGTAAGATACCGGATTTCCAGCAAGCCAACACAGCGCATCACGCTCCTCCGCCTTCAGCTGTCCAAGCGCCTCCAAGTCCATTTCTCCACTCCTCCATCTCCAAAAAGTCAGCAAAGGTATAAAATCCCTTTTCCCTTTCCTTAAAACACCTCACAAGATATAATAATAATCAAAGAGTCAGAACAATAAAAAACATGCAAAATGAAAACCCTAAAGATGCATTAAAATGAAAACAAGGCTACCTTTTTCATCGTGGCTTGATTGATCTCGAGGAGGAAGAAATGGAGGTTGCGTTCTGTCAGCTGAAACGGTAGGGAAAGTCAGTGGCTGGCTCAAGGAAACAGCGAAGGAGAAGAAGATAAACGGCGAAGGAGAAGAAGATAAACGGCGCCTCTGTAAGATTGTAACCCTATTTCTCCAAAGTGAAACAAAACTAATTCAACCCTAAGAAACAAAAGTGTGACAAACGCGTTGGGCCTTGCCCCATACACAACGCTTAAGCCCAACAAAACTAGGCGTGCACCCCCCATTTCTCCTTCTGATTTTTTGTCTTGTTTGGGCCTGCCCCCTCTTAAACCATTAAGCCCATTCTCTCCTTTTTGTTTTTTTTGAACATAAATTAATATCCCTTTATTTCCTTTTTATAAACTAATTCCTTTTTTTTATTATTATCACTTTACCATTTTTATATATAATCTAAATTAATATTTTTCTTTGATAAATAAAAATAACACATTTTCATACAAATTTTCTTAATTGTTTCTTTTTTATTTTTATTACATTTTAAAGAAAAGATATGAATATTAATTTTCTTAAAGTTGAACAATTTTCTTTTCTTTTCTTTAGTTAAAACTTTTGTACATAAAAATACTAACTAAAACACCTTAACATTAACACATAAAAAATAGAATTTCTTAAAGCATTTTCTTTTCTTTTATTAAAACTTTTGTTTATACACAATAACAAAAATCCAAAAAGAATAAAATACTTAATTTTGCATTAAGTTAAACATCATTATCACTTGTAAATAATCACATACACTTACACATATACTTTTGATACATTTGCTTATCTTTTATTCTTATACATTGATACATGTTACATTGAGAATGCGATTCGATTTGGTTGTAAATATATTTGGACACTACTCTCCTAATAAGTCTCATCTTCATTTGTAAATATTTGTACCCCCACTCCCGGATACTTATTTGTAATAGCGTAGACTTTAAATTCCCGCAATTTATCGCTTTCTATATATTGTATAGTAATTAGGGTTTGTATGCGAAGATTCAAAATCAACCGCTAGATAACCTAAATACAAGACAAATGCATGATAATCAATACACCATTCACACTTGCACCCCTAGGGTAATCCCACTCGTTGCCTTCCAAAATGGGCCATGCTTGCACGTTGAGTTTCTTTGGCAAAACAAAACAAAATCAAATGATCATAGTCCCTCGATGACGCTTTCGAAGTTGCCTAAACAAAATGATCATAGTCCCTTCAAGCAAAATTGCCAAAGACACTTGGCACCATTGCATTCATGGTCTATACGATGACCCGCGCCTGTCCCGTTAATATCCCAACACAAGATTGTCCACCAAATACAATGGTGGAACAAAACTGTTAAAAGGGTTAAAACATGAGAAAAATCTTTGAGTAAATTTAAGGGTAGACAACTCTTAGTTACTTGATCCAACTTGCAAAACACACTTGCCTACTTTTCAAAACCTACTTCACAATACACTTTCAAACAAACTTTCAAAAACATTGAAATATCTTTTCGAAAAGACACACACCTTTGTAAAACATTCGAGTAAAGAATTGTTACAACGGTTGCCTAGACAAGGCATATTTTTCAAAACATTTTCAAACACACACACACACACACACACCACCATTTCAAGCAATTGAAAATCAAGGCAAGTGATCTAAAACAAGTAACTAAGAGCCCATGGATAACCATGGATGAAAAGGGTGCTAATATCTTCCCTTTTCATAATCTACCCCCCGAACCCACGAAACATCTCAAAAGGTTTTTCCTGTGCTTTTTTAACCTTTCCTTTAGGATAAAATAAAAAGTCGGTGGTGACTCTTGCTAAACCGAACAAGTGCGAATACAAACGCAAAACCTCAAGTCAGTTCTCCCACCGCATCACAGTACCTAATCGAGCTTTAGTGGTGATTAAAATATGAGAAACTTGTTGAGTTTATAATTCGTAAAATTCAATCGTTGTATAAATACGCCTCGTGAAGTATACAACTAAATTAATTGAGTACCTTATGTATCATCATTAGAACATCTTTGATATCTATGAGGTGATTAAGTGCTTACTCAAAACAACTTCTAAATAAGTCTAATTATCACATTTTCACTCTAAATATTCTGCGCACAAACTCTGAAAACCTCCGATAATTTATTTATGAAAAATCAGTTGAATTTTTGTTTAAAGGCTATTCACCCCCCCCCCCCCCCCCCCTATAGACATTTTCCTTACTCTATATTCTCACCCAACAACATTGACCCCAAAAAACATGCTTTTATGAACGTTAACTTTTAATCCCGATATAGCTTCAAAAAGAATCAACACCGCCTTCAAATTCAGACGTTTACCCAACTTGTAACCCCCCACCAATAGCGTATCATCAATAAATTTTAAATGAGAAATATTAACAACATTTTGCACCCTCATCCCACATCCTATATACATTTATTTTTCCACTACAACATTCATCAAAAAATGTAACCCTTCAACTGCTATTAGAAAGAGAAAAGGGAAAAGTGGGTCACCTTGGCAAAGACCTATTTCCATCTTAAACTCATCAGTTAAGCTCTTGTTCATAAGTACATAAGTTGATGCCGTAGTAATACACACTAATATCCACTTCTGTCATACAGTCAAATAAATTTATTTTACACATAACATCATCCAAATACCACCAATCCACCAAGTCATGTGCTTTTTAAAAATCAACCTTAAATAATAATAATAATTTTTTCAAACTACGCGCATCGTCCACCATTTCATTAGCTATATAAATTTCGTCCATGATCTGCCTATCTTTAACAAAAGCTGTCTGAGACTAAAAAATAAGACTTTCAATCACGTGTCCCAGTCTATTAGCAAGAACCTTAGATAAAATTTTATACAGACAATTAACCAAAGAAATAGGTCGAAAATTTAACAAACGTCAAAGGCTCTCAACTTGGGGAATCAAAGCAATAAAATAATTGTTAATGCCTTTGGCCAACTTGCCATTATTGTGAAAATATGCAAAAAGCACATCAACTCATCTTTTAAGACGTCATATAAATCTTTAATAAAGACAAGATTAATTCCATCTGGTCCAGGACTCATAAAACTGTCATAATCCCAAATTGCCTACTTAATCTAAACCTTTGAGGTAGAGTAAAAATTGATCCATCCTCCCTAATGGTTGATTTAAAAGAAAGATCTTCTATACCTGGCCAATATATCGCTAACGCCTGAAAAGGATTATGAAAATTGTCAAAAAATACAATCTTAACTCCATTGAAACCCTCTACTTGTACATCATTAACTAAAATTTAGATGATAGAATTCAACCTTCTCTTCAAAGCCATAATACTGTGGAATAATTTAGAGTTTGCATCTCTCTCCTTTAGCCGGAGTAATCTAGATTTTTGCCAATGGATAATAGGATGTAATTGGGATAAGTAAAGAATTTTTGCAGATAAAGAGTGTAAGTCACCCAAATCCCCCTCCTCTAGATGATACTCAGCTCCTTTAACATCCAAGAAAAAGATACTATATTTTACAACTTTAATTTTTCCTTCTAAATCCCGAGTATGATTTTGATGCATAATTTCATAATGCCCTTAATCAGCTTCATTATTTTACTTCAACATAAAACTTGCCCAATGTTTTACCCCAAAATTTGCCCTCCCATATTCCTCAAGATTTGTCAAGAATGATCCTCAAATGGTTCAAGATGGCTCAAGAGGTAGACAGTCAAACCACCTCCTAAGCCAGCTGAAATTCGGGTTTTGGTTCTTTCAAGGAATTTGGGGTTCTCAATGGTTCAATCAAGTCCCATAGGCCTATATGCATCCTCAAGCACCTACATGCCAAGTTTCAAGACTCACAGTGTCAATTTGCACAGTCAAAAGCCTCATTTGATCCACAGTCAACTGCAAGGGCAAAATGGTCATTTTGCAGTCAAAAGTCAGAATTTTTAGTCAACATCTTATTTTGAGGTCACAATCATCATTTCACCAAGTCTTGATCATGATTCCACAAGAGTAGCTCAAAAATCATCAAGATGCAAAAAGTTACTATTTTTGGATAGTAGAAAAGTCAATTGTATCTTGACCAGGGCATAACTTTTTCATGGTTTATCAGAAAAATCCCATCCAATGCTCATTTTGAAGGGGATGCCATTTACTACAAACCATATTCACATTCCAAGTCCAAGAAATTCTCTCACAAAAAGTTATCAATTTCTACATTATAGGTCAAATTCAAAGGTCAACAAAAGTGCACTTTAAGTCAAAGACCATAACTTGAGATTGGTAAATACAAATGACATGGGACCAAAGGCATTGGTTAGAGGACTTCAAGACCTTTCCAAAATGTCCAAAAACATGGTCATATGATCAAAATTGAGCAAGATATGCATTGGAGAAGTTGGGAAATTTTTATGAATTTGCAAAAGTCAACTTTGCTCAAAACACCTTATTTTTGCTAATGGGCCTCAAATCTCTTCTTGAAACTTCATCCATGGCCTATTCACGACCTATCAAGCTTAATTGAATTTATTTTCTTATTTTTATTGATTAATTGGATTTTTAATTAATATTAATTCATTTAATTAATTTAAATTGTAGGAAAATACAAGATTTGATTTTTTCAATCAATTTGTGAAGCAAATATGGTCAAGATATGCTGGCAATTTCGTGCTCAAAGTCAAAGATACAAAATCTCCAAATTTGGCAACATTTTCCAATCATGAAAAATAAAAAATATTTGATTTTCAATCAAAGATCTAATCATCAATTCCATGGATTTTTGCTCAAGATTGTGACCTAATTTCATTCCTCTATATATGTTCAAGTAAACCCTAATGCCATACACGTGAGAAAGCTGCAGAAAGACCATAGCCATATTGAAAAATTTCCAAGAAAATTGCAAAATTGATTTCTATATTCCAGGGTGATTCAAAGCTTTTTGTTGATTCTAACATCTTGCAGGAGTTCCCATGGAGTGTGTGGCAATCAAATTCAAGCCTTGAAGCTCAAAGAATCATCCAAAACAGAACCACGGTTTGAAGCTTTTTTCCAGAATCGTATTGTCTATTTCATGCACATTTAACATGATTTCTTGTTTGTTTTGCATTGCTTGAATCCATATAAAGCTAATGGCATAAGTTAATTGGATTAAAACACCATAAATCAAAAGTTGCCATGGACGATTTCTAGGGTTCCTGAACTTTGGAATTGGGGCTTTCTAAACCCAGAAAAATCAGGACTTGTAAGGCACATGGTTGGATTCGTGAGAACCAGACGAACACATTGGAACCCTCGCGAAATATTTATGTGCATTGTATCTCTATTCGCTATTTTTCCTCATGGCATATTGTGGGGGTTAAAAACCCCCGCTATCTAACGTTATATTTACAGGTACCAGCGAAGAAGACGAGGACGTGTTAAGGTCCCATTGGCCAGTTTAAAAAAGCGCGCGTGATTTTGTTGTTTTACAGCATAATAGTTGCTTTTATATATAATACTCATTATCCACTCTTATTACAAATGCGCATTCTAGTTTGTTGTAACCCAAAATTTTCCCTCTCATTTCATCAATATTTTCTCATCACAAGACCCTTGGAGTTCAAGATCAGGTTAGGGTTTGCTATGCTCAGGACTCCTCCTTGCACTGTTGACCCAAATTAAGGTTTGAGTTTGCACAAAGATGTTTTGACCTAAAATGCCCAAAGTGACTTTCATGCTTCATGTTGGACTCACTGGTTTATCCATACCAAGTTTCAAGCCTTGATTCCAATCTTTGCCCAGTCAATTGGACAGTTGACCTAAAAATCAGCTGTATTGGGGAAAAGTCAACTGTGGCCAATTGACAGTAAAACCTCATGAAATTTGACCCACATCAACATAATGAATTCATATGAACCATTTGGTCAAGTTTGGATCACAATTCCACAAGAAATTTGATCAAATCATCAAAAGGGCAAAATGGTCATTTTTAAGGTTTTGACTGCACAAAGGCAATTTTTGACTGTTTGACCTAACCAATGGCAAACCAAGCTCACATATGGACTCAAGGACTCAATGGCATAGTCTTGACACATTCAACAAGTTCAAAAGATCTCAAGTGCACAAGATTGACAGATGAATTTTCCAATCAACTGATCAAATTTGACTATATACTAAAAAGTCAAACTTTGACTTTTTGGTCAAAATCAAGTGCCAAGATTCATTTTTCATCAAGACATGTCAAATTATGAAACTTGTTCATCAAGAAACCCAAAATTGCAAATTAGGGTTTAAAATGAAGAAATTTCATAACTTAGAAATTTTCTAAGTTATAAAATTTCCTTATTTTTTCCTAACTTTGTCCCATTTTTTCATCAAGATACATTTGTATTAAAACAAAACTCAAAACATGAAAGTTGTATTCCATTGCAAAATATACAACTTTGATTCACAAAGTTTCCTCAAAATAAGCTTGTAGCTCAAGTTATAATTTTTTGGAACAAGGGTGCAAAACATTCTTAACTTAGAAAATTTTTGACCTATTTTAGGCAGGATTATTGCCCAACTTCATGGCCATTTTTCACATGCTTCCACTTGGAATTTCAACTTGCATTACAAAGATGGATTTTAGTACACATTCCAAGCTTTCCAAATTGTCCAAGAACTCATCAAACACCCTTGTGGTTAGGGAGATTCGAATTTGCAAAGATGGGCAAAAGTCACTTTGATCATAGCCAAATACATGTTCATAACATTGGCATTTTTGAAGTCAGCTTGTACAAGCTAGATTACAGGCCTCTAATCCTTCTCACACTCAATAATTAAATGCTAAACCATTGTGCCAAGATGTTATTTTGTTCATTTGGTCATTACATGAAAGATTAACCTTTAAATGGAAAAAGCATTTTTGCCATTTTTGAAAAGGTACACTTTATGTCAAATACAAATCCAAGAGGCATGGGCCAGATCTTTGGAGCTAGCATTTGTACACAAATCCCTCTGATCAAGAAGAAGATATGTAGCATACTCAAGGACTTGGTACAGGCCTATAACTCAACTTGCATTTCCTTACTTCAAAAACAAGCAAGATTGCAAAACATATACCACATTCACTTCCTGCAAGCAAAAGCCTAAGCAAACTTTGTCCACATCTTTCACACTCCCTAACTGACCTAAAGCACGACAAAACCATCCCTCAAACCTCCTCATTCATCGAAACACCATTTTTCTGCAAGAAACAGGACATTATGCATTTTGACTTGGCCAACATCATTCCCTCGCACGTTTTTGCCCAAACAAGTTCCAATACACTCCATACCCTCCATTGAAGTTGTCCCAAGCCTTAGATACAAGCTGTAAACTCCATAGCCAAGTTTGCCATTTTCACTTTTCATTGTTGCAGGTTGACTTCCATAGCTTGATTCAGAAGGATTCAAGGCACACCAAGCATAGGAGAAGCATCCTTGGACCTCAGGCAAGCTGTACAAGTCCTCAAACACCATTGAAGTTAGCCATATCACTCTGTTCGAGTCAAGCTGAAACAGGTAAAAGGTGAACTTCTATCTCTCTGTACAAGCATATTTAGGCTTAAGTTTGTGAAGAAAGTATGTCCTACTCATGGCCCTGAAGCTATCCATATACTTACTTTTCATTTATATTGTATGTGCTGAGAGAATTTTGGACATGAACATTGGAAAAAACTTAGGTCAGAAATTGGGGATGGAGAAATTCTCTCTCATTTCTAAGAGTTAGATCAAGATTTTTATATGTATGAACTCGTGATTTAATGCTCTACATTGTTTATGTTGTGAGTTTTGGCTAAAAATCAAAGAATCAGGAAGTTTGAATCAAGCATGAAGGGCGCGCGTTTTTGACAGAAATGGCTGGAGGTTGAAGACAAGCCCCTTGGGCTGGGCCTGAGTTGTTTTTTCTGTTTGCACCATCTTTTTCCACCTACACCCCCTTGGCCCGTTGTGTGATTTTTTAATCATTTTTGACTTTTTATTTTTTCTTCTGACTAATTATTTTTTGTCAAAACATAAAAAACATTAAAAATATTTTTCCACCCATTTTTGCATTTTATTTGGATTTTATTTGTTTTATTTGAACTTGCACATATAAATAAATATAATACTTTTATTTAAAACATTAAAAATGATACAAAAAATATACTTTTAGTTATTATTTTTATTTGCATTTTGAAAACATTGTCTAAAAAAATATAATCTTTTTTGTAAATAATTAATATTTTTATTTTTGTACATATTTAGTATAGTTAATATATAATTTAAATACCTATACACATTTTAGTAAATATTTAGGATAAAATGTAAAAATAATACCTTTTTATTTTTATTAATATTTGACATCAAAAATACCTTCTTTCAACATATTTCTCTTTTATTTATTTTTTGTAAATAAATATATAAATATTGTATATAATTAATTAATAAATACTATTTATTTAGAAAACTAGGGTTTTGCCATAAACCATGAAAATATCCAAAAATTGACTTTTTATTTTTGTATATATTTTACATTGAAAAAATACTTTTACATACATAAAAACCATTTTTGTGCATAATACATTTTGCATTTTATATTTGTTTAATTATTGTACAATTAAACATTTGTATAGTCAATATGAATGTAATAGCTTATATTTAAATTTCTTGCTAAATATCCCCCATTTGAATATTTGTACCCCCATCCCCATAATTATGTTGTAATAATTTAGGACTTTAAATTCCGAATTTTAAAGCTTTCTAATTATGCCATGATAGACTTAGGGTTTGTATGTAAAAATCAAATAACAAATAGCTTGACCTAATGCAAAGACAAAAAGCATGAAAATGGACAACACCAATCACACTTGCACCCTTAGGGTTACTTCACTTGTTGCCTTCAATAATGGGCCATGTTGCATGTTGAGTTTCTTTGGAAAAACAAAACAATTCAAATGATCATAGTCCATCGATGACGCTTTCGAAGTTGCCTAAAAAATGATCAAGTCCCTTAAAGGAAAATTTTCCAAAGACACTTGGCACTATTGCATTCATGGTCTAAACGATGACCCGCGCCCGTCCCATTAACATCCTAACACAAGATTGTCCACCAAATACAATGGTGGAACAATACTGTTAAAAGGGTTAAAACATAGGAAAGATCTTTGAGAAATTTAGGGTAGATAGCTCTTGGTTACTTGACCAATCTTGCAAAACAATCCTTGCCATTTTTCAAAACACACACCACAACACACTTTCAAAATAACTTTCAAAAACATTGAAAACTTTTCAAAAGACAAATACACCTTTGTATACATTCAAACATGGATCATTATAAAGGTTGCCACAACAAATGGCCTCTTTTTTAAATCATTTTCAAACCCACACATAAAGCACCATTTCAAATAATTGAAAGCACCATTTCCAACAATTGAAAATGCAAGGCAAGTGATCTAAGCAAGTAACCAAGAGCCCATGGATAACCATGGATAGAAAGGGTGCTAATACCTTCCCTTTCTATAATCTACTCCCTGAACCCAAGAAAACATCTCAAAGGTTTTTGCTGTGCTTTTTAACCTTTCCTTAGGATAAAATAAAAAGTCGGTGGCGACTCTTGCTAAACCGAAACATTTGCGAAAACAAACGCAAAACACAAGTCAGTTCTCCCACCGTATCACAGAACTGGCGACTCTGCTGGAGACAATTTAAAAGTGGAGTAACCTTAGGGCTTAGATCACCCTTTTGCATGACTAATTGTTTGCTTTGATTGCTTTACATCTTGGTTCTCTTGTTTGGGCTTGAAATCCTACACCCGAATTTGGGGAAACATTCATAGATAGCAATACGTTGTGGAATCTGTGCGGGGTATACCGACACGGTTGAAGCAATAGCTATATTAGTGCGACATATTTGTGAGTACCGGTAACCCTTGAGCTCAATCAAGGAGAGTACGGGGCCGCTGAGTGATGTCACTAAGCACTAATGACCTAGAACCTTACTTGACCATCTTGGCCTTTCATTAGGGGTAGTGAGATGACCGGATTTGGTGCAGTCCGAAGTTGGTAGATACTCGATACTACACTCATTGAGGGTTGTTTTCTTGGAATATTTTGGTCGCTAGTTAAGTGGCTAAACTAAAACAATGAACATGGAAAACAATCCAATGATATTGAGCTCCTTAGAACCCGGTTACTATTTATAGGACAGGTTTTTAAGCCAACTACACTCAAGAGGGTACTTACCTATGAAACCTCATGCAAGCCTGAAACTAGGGTTTTGTATGACTTGCTTGTACATATGTTTGTGCATGTATCATGAACATCATAAAGTATCATATGCATACACTAACCATTTCAAGGGTTTGGATCTTCATCTTTGTTCTAGTTTTTTAGGTCATGGAAATTCTTCGCAGGAAAACTATCCAAGTCAACCTTGTGAGAATCCCTGCTCAACTCAAGGAGCTCACATCCAGAATTCCGGAAAGCTCTCTCTTCAGTGAAAGACATGGTAGACTTCTCAGCCTAGTCAACACCAGCATTGAAGAAGACATGGTGAAAGTGTTGTTCCAGTTCTTTGACCCCCTTCACCACTGTTTCACATTCCCCGATTACCAATTGGTGCCCACTTTGGAGGAATTTTCTCAACTCCTGAGAATTCCTATTCTTAATCAACTACCCTACAACGGTACGGAAAAAGAACCAAAGCCTGAAGATGTTGCTCAAGCACTACACTTGCAACCATATAACATCAAGGGGCATTTGGAAACTAGAAGTGGTGTCAAAGGCTTCTTAGCAAAATTCTTGTTTGAGAAGGCACAAGAGTGTTAGAATTCATTGGATCTACAAGCCTTTGAAGAAATTGTGGCACTCCTCATTTATGGGTTGGTCTTGTTCCCAAATCCTGACTAGCTTATAGATGTCAACGCCGTCAAGATCTTCTTATCCAGGAATCCCATACCAACATTGCTTGGGGACATCCTCCACTCATTTTACACACGAACAATGAGAAAGGGGGGGTGTTCTCGTGTGTTGTACTCCTCTCCTTGCAAGATGGTTTATTTCGCACCTTCCACAATCTGTTTTGAAGAATGACCAAGGCTTAAGGTGGTCACAACGATTGATGACCCTCACACACTCTGATGTACATTGGTGTTCTCGGTCCAGAGAAAATGTCATCATCGTCGATCGTTGTCGGGAGTTCCCTAATGTTCCATTACTTGGCATTAGAGGAGGCATTACCTACAACCCTTGTCTAGCTTTGAGACAATTTGGATATGCATGGAGGGATGGCCCTCATGACATGCTAATTCCCGACCTAGTTTTTAACTTCGACAACGATGCGCAAGGACTTCGCCAAAGATTCATCAGAGCTTGGAGGATGCCTAACAAGGTAGATAGCAAGACACTGGGGCACAAGAACTCCATCCCTCTTGAGCCTTATCTCATGTGGGTACGAACCCGAGCCCAGAGTTTAATGATGCCTTACCCTCATGTTCTCCCTTTGATTAAAGAGCCCGTTAAGGAAGGAGAGGTTCCCTACACCATCCTATATCCTGACATGCCAACATCATGGGAGGAGATGCAGAAAAGTTGGATCCAACTCAAGGAGGAACAAAATACTTTTGAAGCCAGCTTCTACGCCAGTGAGAAGAAGGTTTTAGAGCTTACCCGCCGACTTCACGAGGAGGAGACCCTCAACACTTACATCGCACCAAAGAGGATGCGCAATGTCTTTTTACCTTGAGAAGTTTTTATAATATTTGGCCCATGGGGCATTTATGTACTGACAAAATTTCTTCTTATTAATATGACGTGTGTTCTTTTTGTCTGCAACAATTTTGAATTTTCTAAATCCTTGAATGCATTGCATAAATAAACATATCATTCATCATGTGCATAAGCAGGTCTCCACACCAGGTTTCCTTATCTTTCTGCTGTTTATTTCAGTAAGATGGATCTCGAACAGACGGTCCAAGATCTGCAGTCTCAAAACTCACAGTTTCAACATCTCCTAATGACCTTGGCAAAGGGTCAAGAGGATCTAAAAGCACTGCTTGGGAACAAAGAGTAAGTGAAAAATAAGAAGAAAAGAGTGGGGGTAGCTACCCTGGGAAGAAGGTTTAAGGGTGAGGCCAGAAGAGTTCTTGAATTTCCCTCTGCATCTGAAGAGGAAACCAGTAAAGGAAAAGGGGCTGCGGTACCTTCTGAATCCGAAGTTGAAGAGGAAGAGGCTGAAGAAGATGAAGACTACTCAGAGCAACAATATCTGCCAGCTGACGACAAATACAAAAACTTGGAGGATAGATTGGCAGCTATGGAGCTGCAAAGGGTTCCCGGGTTAGATTTCGAAGATTTGGGATTAATTGCTGGAATTGTGATCCCTCCAAAGTTTAAGGTGCCAATATTTGCAAAGTATGACGGGCTGTCTTGCCCGAAGATGCACCTAAGGTCGTACGTCCGAAGAATTCAACCTCATACATCCGACAGAAACCTTTGGGTACACTTCTTTCAGGATAGCCTGTCTGGTACTCAGCTAGACTGGTTTTACAAGCTTGAGAGATCGGAGATACATAGTTGGGAAGACTTGGCAGCTGCCTTTTATCTCCAATATCAATATAACTCTGACTTGGCACCAACCCGTACTCAGCTACAGAGTATGGGGATGGCCTCAGGTGAGGGATTCAAGGAATACGCCCAGAAATGGCGCGACTTAGCCGGAAGAGTGCAGCCACCTCTTTCTGATAGAGAACTAGTTGATATGTTCCTGGGGACACTATCTAGCCCGTTCTTCAACCATTTGATCGGGAGCTCTTCCGCAGGGTTTACTGAATTAATTTTGACTGGCGAACGGGTGGAGGCCGATATTAAGAATGGGAAGATTCAAAAGGATGCCTCTGCATCTACAACTGTTAAGAAATCATTTTCGGCGAAGAAGGAAACGACTGTTGTGTACTCTCAGAGAGGAGTGGGAAGAACTGAGCGCTGGCCGACTGTGGGGGCCGTGATGATCCAAAATTCATCAAATGATCAGCCTCGCAACAATCAGTCCAGACCAAAACAGCAATGGGGAGAACGGCCACAACGGCAGTTCACCCGCATCAATATGACGCCCGCATAAGTTCTTCCACATTTGTTGAAGCTGAATCTCACAAATATCAAAGAAGTGCCGAAAAATGTGAATACAACCTCACCAGCTTACAATCCGAATGCTAAATGTGCCTACCATTCTGATAGCGCCGGACATGACACCAACAATTGTTGGGCGCTAAAGAATAAAATTCAAGACTTGATAGATGCAAAAGAGGTTGAGTTCGATGCTCCAGAGAAGCAAAACGTAATATTCGCTCCGATGCCGAAGCATGGTCGCAATGTCCATGCTATTGAAGAAGATCTGTATGTTTCTGATGTTGATGACCTGATGACTCTGCTATTAACAATCAAGTTAAATTTGTTGAAGGCTGGGATTTTCCCAGGATGCAAAGAAGACTGCTACTATTGTTCCTCTCTACCAATCGACTGTCCATTGCTGAAGAAAGGCATCCAAGGCCTGATGGACAGTCAACAAATTTTGTTCGAAAAGATTCCTACTATTCCAACCCCTATCAAAGATGTTTCAATAATAACCATGTCCACCAATCTTTCCAAGGCCGTCAAAAAGCCTGTTAAGATTACATCCTCTAAAAAGATTGTTCCCTTGAAAATAACCATGCCTGGGCCGGTCCCCTACAGTTCTGACAAGTCAATACCATGGAATTACGGTGGAGAAATCTACTACCATGGTGTTAAACAAGTTGAGATAACCGAGGAAAGCTCTGATGAAGAAGATTCCAGCATTGGAAACATTGTCGGTACAAGCAAGATCACCTGAAGTGGGAGAATATTTTCTCCAGAGATTGCCCCCCCAAAGGCAATCTTTGGACCCTCAGCTGCTGCCAAAGTTACTCCTACACCAATAAAACTTTCCGCAAGAACTCCGTTGATTGAAGAAGCTGTTATTCCTGTTGTTGTCCCTCCTACTTCTGCTGATAAGGGGAAAGGGATCTAAGATGAGCTCGTCAGGACGAGGGCTCAACCTTTGGTCATCCCCGAAACCTCTAAGAAAGAGATGGAGGAGATTCTGAAAATAATTAAAAAGAGTGATTATGACGTGGTAGAGCAACTGGGGCAAACCCCTCGAAGATCTCCATGTTAGCACTACTGCTTTGTTCAGAGGCGCACGCCAAAGCATTGATAAAATTTCTGAAGACAACCCATGTGCCCCAGGAAACCTCTGCCGACCAATTCCAAGATTGCGTGGCCAGCCTTACCGCAGACAACGGCCTAGGTTTCTCTGATGCTGACCTGACCCCAAAAGGAAGAAAGCACAATGACGCATTACATGTGTCAGTAGAATGCCAAGGAACTACTCTGGCCCATGTTTTGGTCGACACTGGTTCTTCTCTGAACGTGCTGCCTAAGAAGGCTCTCAACCGATTGGATTGCGAAGGCTTGGAGTTAAGGCCAAGTAATATCATTGTAAGGGCATTTGACGGGTCAAAGAGAATGGTACATGGGGAGGTAGACATTCCCATTAAAGTAGGCACAGAAGTGTTCCCCTCAACTTTCTATGTGATGGACATCCGTCCGTCATACTCTTGCTTGCTAGGGAGGCCATGGATACATAATGCTGGCGCAGTCACCTCTTCCTTACATCAAATGCTGAAATACCCTGTCAAAGGAAAAATCATAACCGTGCACGGTGAAGAGGAATATATGATCAGCCACCTGAACTCCTTTCGGTATGTAGAGGTAGAGGGTGAATTCATTGAAACACCATTCCAGCACTTTGAGGAAGTCTCTCATGAGGTGGCAGTAGCAAAAGCGGTAGCCGAAGTACCCAAGCAGGTGGCCAGGATGGCATCTCTGAAAGACGCGAAAGCTGCGATGAAGGAAGGGAAGAGCTCAACGTGGGGGCAGTTTCCAGATATTCCTCACAAAACAGACAAGTTTGGATTAGGATTCACTGCTGCAGGGTAGAAAGCTATGCGCCGCTCAAAAGTTGAAAGAACACCCATCAAAATTTCTCCTTATGGGATCAATGCTTTAGAAGGTGAAGACGAAGAGGCCAACATTGAAGATTGGATCTTCCCAACCATCGAAGGGGGACTACGCAACTTGGAGGCAAAAGACTTTATCCCCATTACTTTTATTAATCAGTAATTATCTGTCAAACATTTCCTGTTGCTTTGTAATAATTACTTTTGAACAATCTACACACTACTTTTTCACCTCATGCCTTGCCCGGGGCATGTAGGTCCATTTGTAAGGGTTTTGATTATCTTCATATTCATATGCCATGTTTAATGATTCATTGGACGTTTTTCATTGATAAACTGCTGTGTTCATTTTCTTTCCTTTTGCATTTTTGTTTGTTTAAGGATGGCTATCCCTTACACGCACCCACACTCACAAATGCAGGTACCCATCCACTCTGGATTCTATGGGTGACTATTCTGCTATGTCCTTCAATAACTCTGAAGATATGGTCAATCAGGCTGAGTATGAAGACGACGAAGATTGTGAAGTACTGGGAGAGCTGGCCAGACTTCTACAACAAGAAGAGAGGGCCCTCTTGCCTCACGAAGAGTTGTTGGAAACTGTCAACTTAGGAATAGAGGAAGATCGGAAAGAAGTACAAGTGGGTGCCAATCTGGAGCCAAGTGTCAAGGAACGCTTGATACAGTTGTTGAATGAATACGTTGAAATCTTCGCCTGGTCTTATGAAGACATGTCGGGTTTAGACAAAGATATCGTGGTTCACCGTCTCCCTACAAGAGAGGATTGTCCACCGATCAAGCAAAAAGTCCGCCGAATGAGGCCCGACATGTCTGAGAATGATTAAAGCAGAAGTAATGAAGCAATTCAACACTGGCTTTCTGGCTATTACATCCTATCCACAATGGGTTGCTAACATCGTGTCAGTACCTAAAAAAGACGGCAAGGTCAGAATGTGTGTGGATTACCGAGATTTGAATAGGGCTAGTCCTAAAGATGATTTTCCGCTACCGCACATCGACATTTTGATTGACAACACAGCTCATCACAAGGTGTTTTCCTTCATGGATGGAATCTCGGGCTACAACCAGATCAAAATGGCCCCCGAGGACATGGAGAAAACAACCTTTGTTACACAATGGGGTACCTTCTGCTACAAGGTGATGCCGTTCAGACTGAAGAACGCAGGGGCAACTTATCAGCGCGCCATGGTAGCTTTATTTCATGATATGATACATCATGAGATCGAAGTTTACGTAGACGATATGATAGCTCGATCACAAATGGAGGAGGAACACCTTGAGCATTTGCAGAAGCTGTTTTCCAGGTTGAAAGAATACAAACTCAGGCTGAATCCAAGTAAGTGTACTTTTGGAGTTAGGTCTGGTAAACTTCTAGGATTTATTGTCAGCAACAAAGGCATTGAGGTCGATCCAACAAAAGTGAAAGCTATACGAGAAATGCCTGCTCCCCGTACTGAAAAGGAGGTTAGAGGGTTCTTGGGGCGCTTGAACTATATTTCCATATTCATCTCTCATCTGACGTCTACCTGTGAGCCAATTTTCAAACTATTGAAGAAAGATCAGGTATTCGAATGGAACGAAGATTGCCAAGCTGCTTTTGACAAGATCAAGGAGTATTTGCTAGAACCTCCTATTCTGATTCCACCCGTCGAAGGAAGGCTGCTGATCATGTATCTGACCGTGTTGGATAATTCAATGGGGTGCGTGTTGGGCCAGCATGACGAGTCTGGTCGAAAAGAGCATGTTATTTATTACCTTAGTAAAAAGTTTACTGATTGTGAGACTCGTTACTCACTGCTCGAGAAAACTTGCTGCGCTTTGGTATGGGCTGCTCGCCGACTAAGGCAGTATATGTTGACTCATACCACTCTGTTGATTTCCAAAATGGATCCTATCAAGTATATCTTCGAGAAACCTGCTTTATCTGGAAGAATCGCTAGATGGCAAATGATCCTGACTGAGTATGACATTCAGTACACCACCCAAAAAGCTATAAAAGGGAGTGTACTAGCTGACCATCTAGCTCATCAAGCTATCGAAGATTATCAATCCATGAGATTCGACTTCCCAGACGAGGACATCATGAATTTGGACAACATTGAAGGTAACGGACCGTATGACAGACCTGAAAAAGGATCCCGATGGACCCTGTACTTTGATGGCGCTTCAAATGCACTTGGAAACGGTATCGGAGCGGTACTCATTTCCCCGGAAGGTTGTCACACACCTTTCACGGCCTGACTTTGCTTCAGCTGCACCAACAACATGGCTGAATATGAAGCTTGCATCTTTGGTCTCAAGGCTGCTATAGACTTGGGGATCAAATCTTTGATCGTATTTGGGGACTCGGCTTTGGTTATCAGCCAAATCAAAGGAGAGTGGGACACCAAACATCCTAATCTTATCCCATACAAAGAAAATGTCCTGACATTGTTGCCTCATTTCTAGCAAATTACCTTCGAGCATTTCCCGCGAGAAGAGAATCAGCTAGCGGATGCTCTAGCTACAATGTCTTCCATGTTTAAACTCAACTGGGATAACGAGGCTCCCCAAATCACCATCGAGCGAAGGGATGAACCTGCACATTGTCATGAGATTAATACCGAAGAAGTAGTGGAACAACCTTGGTTTCACGAAATCAAAAGGTATCTCCAGACTAGAGAATATCCCGAAGGAGCTTCCGTAAATGACAAGAAGTTCCTAAGGAAGTTTGCTGCCAAGTTCTTCCTGAGCAACGACATCCTCTATAAACGCAACCATGATTGTGTTTTACTCCGATGCATAGACCAAGCTGAAGCAGAGTTAATCATGACTGAAACACACAGCGGTACATTTGGCACCCACTTGAGCGGGCATACAATGGCTAAGAAGATCCTAAGGGCAGGCTACTACTGGTCTACTATGGAAGCTGACTGCCATCAATATTCCCGTACTTGCCACAAATGTCAAGTCTACGCTGACAAGATTCATATTCCTCCGGTTCCTCTCAACATTCTGACGGCTCCTTGGCCATTTGCAATGTGGGGCATTGACATGATTGGAGAGATCAAGCCCACGGCATCCAATGGACATCGCTTCATCTTGGTTGCTATTGACTATTTCACCAAATGGGTCAAAGCAGCTTCCTTCGCCTCTGTTACTAAAAATGTGGTTGCCCGCTTCATCAAGCAGAACCTTATATGCCGGTATGGTGTTCCCGACAGGATCATCACAGACAACGGTACAAATCTGAACAATACTATGATCATCGCATTATGCGAACAGTTCAAGATTTATCATCACAATTCATCTCCCTATCGGCCGAAGATGAACGGTGTTGTTGAAGCTGCGAACAAAAACATCAAGAAGATCATTCAGAAAATGACAGTCACCTACAAGGACTGGCATGATATGTTACCATTTTCTCTGCATGGATACCGCACCACGGCACGTACTTCAACAGGGGAAACCCCATTTTCTTTGGTATATGGCATGGAAGCTGTCCTGCCCATGGAAGTGCAGATTCCTTCCTTAAGGATTATGAAGGACACAGGTTTGAATGAAGATGATTGGATTCAGACCCGACTTGATCAACTCAATTTGATCAACGAGAAGCGACTCGCTGCTGTTTGCCATGGTCAAACGTATCAAAAACGGATGATCAAGGCTTTCAACAAGAAAGTCAGACGTCAAGTATATCAAGTCGGAGATCTCGTAATCAAGTGGGTTATCTTGCCGCAAAGTGATCCCAGGGGCAAATGGACTCCTACATACGAAGGACCATTTGTGATCAAGAGCATATTTTCTGGTGGTGCAATGATTCTGACCACCATGGACAGCGACGATTTTCCGCACCCTGCGAATGCAGACATAGTCAAAAGATACTACGCATAAAATAACCCGACAAGTCGAAAACCCAAAAGGGCGGCTTGGGCAAAAATGGGCATCCCGGTGAACCGAAAACCCGAAAGGGCGGTTCAGGCAAAAATTAGGAATAAAACAAAAAAAATCTGTACACCCGGCAAGTTGAAAACCCGAAAGGGCGGCTTGGGCAAAAAAGGGTTTCCCGGTGGATCGAAAACCCGAAAGGGCGATTCAGGCAAAAGTTAGGGAATTGAAGCGTATGACTATGTTTCGTCGGATCACTTTAAAGACAATCTCTTCATCAACCAGCTCCAAGCTTCTGATCGATCCAGTCACCGGCAGACGAAGCATTGAATGGACATATACTCAGAGTTGTGAAGGTTATAGCAGGATGGAATCCCATGGAATTGTTGCACATAGCCATCTTTCTTTTGTATAAATTTTTCAATTTTTACGACGATATTCTCTTACTAGGATGGCTGTCTCCTTTGTACAAATATACTCATAGAAAGTTAATACAAATACTTTTCCAAACACAGAAATTTGCTTTGTCTTCTTTTGCTTTTCTACATTTATGTTTTATTTTGAGAAACGTCCAATGTTTTGTTAAATAGGCATATGCATTCGAACATAATAATTCCCTTATAAATCAAGAAAGATGATTACTAATAGGTTAAAGGTACAGATAGATATCTTGATGCCCTTTCAGAAGGAATCCTCAGCAGATTTAAACTCCAAATTCCTCAATCCAGAACTTAATTCCCCAAACAGAATTAAACCTCAGGACCTCTGGCAGAGCAAAAGCCTTCTCAAAACTGACTTCCCCAGCCAGAGAGCCTTCCAGAACTCAATTCCCCTCAGAGTTAAATTTCAGAATCCCCAGTGGAGCCTTAAAACCTGAAAATCCAATCCCCAGCGGAGCCAAAATTCCAACCATAAATCCCCAGCGGAACCAGACTAGTGAACCTTCTCCCCACAGAGATACTTCCCACCAAACTGAAGATTCTCAGTCGTATCTCTCCAGCATGAGTCTATCAGGTTCTGAACTCCCTAGTAGAGACCATCAGAAATTCCCATTCCCTACAAGTCACCAAGGAGTTCCAATCCCCAGCAGTGGTCCTAAGATCCCTCAACAATTGAGGATCTTGCATTCCCCAAGCAGAACGAAGACTCTCATTCTCAGTTCCTCACAAGATATTCAGATATTTCCCGGTGGAGATCTCCTCAATTCAGGAATCCCCAGTAGATTGGCATACAACCCAAACTCCAATTTCTCCAGCAGTAGTCAACAAGGATGTCTCATCCTCAGCAATCAAAGATTCTTGCAATCCCCTGCAGAAGTCAAGGACTCACTTTCCCTGGCAGCAATCAAGACCCTTTTATCTCCAGCCATCCAGGATTCATCTATCCTCAGCAAGACAACTCATCAGCTTACATGCACATTCATTACATTCATATCATGAACAGTGATATAACATATATTGCATCATACATTTCATGCAACATAATTTTGTGTTTAGCTAACATTTCATCCTTTTCAGTATACAGTATGGATACACCCCAGACGCGGCGGTCATTCTATTACTCATTCAGAATTTCAAGTCAGATACAGTACAGATACACCCCAGACACGGCGGTCATTCTACTACTCATTCAGACTACAGTAATCAGATACAGACTAGATACGCTCCAGACACGGAAGCCATTCTATCTCTCATTCAGATTCACTTATCCACCTCAAGGTTCAATGCATTCCAAGCGTGGATACCATTCTGACCCTTACAACAGCAGTTTGATTCTCCCCAGTGCATTCGCCACGGAAGTCATTCTATTACTCATACGTATCTCAATCCCAGTTATAGTTTCAGATACACTCCAGACACGGAAGTCATTCTGCTACTCATACAACTCTCAACTTCAGATACAGTCCAGATACGCCCCAAACACGGTTGCCATTTTGTCGCTCATTCAGAATTTGTCCCCAGCACGCAGTTGCTCCATACAAATATTTCTCTGTTATTCGGATTCAATGCAGATACACTCCAGACACGGCAGTCATTCTGATATTCATTCTACATTCAAATACAGTTACAGCTCAGATACGCCCCAGACACGGAGGCCATTCTTTTGCTCATACAAATTCAGTCTCCAGATATAGTTCAAATGCATTCCAGACACGGATACCATTTTGACTCTCATTTCTTCTAACCTATCACATTGTAGTTCAACAAACATTCCAGATGGCATCTTTAAGCCCATCCCTGACAAGATTCTATCACCCCTCCAAGATGGCATCTTTAAGCCTATCTCCAAATGGCATCTCTAAGCCCATTCCCACATCCATGTCTTGACGAGTGCAAATTTAAGGGCACTCTAATGTCCAATCTCCTTTTACCTTTGAGACGCGAAAGGCAAACCTGCCAATCTAACTCTTCAGGTGCAAGAAGATTGAACAGGGGCAACTGTTGTACCCCAAAATTTGCCCTCTCATTTCATCAATATTTTCTCATCACAAGACCCTTGGAGTTCAAGATCAGGTTAGAGTTTGCTCTGCTCAGGACTCCTCCTTGCACTGTTCACCCAAATTAGGGTTTGAGTTTGCACAAAGTTGTTTTGACCTAAAATGCCCAAAGTGACTTTCATGCTTCATGTTGGACTCGCAAGTTTATCCATACCAAGCATTGATTCCAATCTTTGCCCAGTCAATTGGACAGTTGACCTAGAAATCAGCTGTATTGGGGAAAAAGTCAACTGTGGTCAATTGACAGTCAAACCTCATGAAATTTGACCCACATCAACATAATGAATTCATATGAACCATTTGGTCAAGTTTGGATCACAATTCCACAAGAAATTTGATCAAATCATCAAAAAGGCAAAATGGTCATTTTTAAGGTTTTGACTGCACAAAGGCAATTTTTAACTGTTTGACCTAGCCAATGGAAAACCAAGCTCACATATGGACTCAAGGACTCAATGGCATGGTCTTGACACATTCAACAAGTTCAAAAGATCTCAAGTACATAAGATTGACAGATGAATTTTCCAGTCAACTGATCAAATTTGACTGTATACTGAAAAGTCAAACTTTGACTTTTTGGTCAAAATCAAGTGCCAAGATGCATTTTTCATCAAGACATGTCAAATTATGAAACTTGTTCATCAAGAAACCCAAAATTGCAAATTAGGGTTTAAAATGAAGAAATTTCATAACTTAGAAATTTTCTAAGTTATAAAATTTCCTTATTTTTTCCTAACTTTGTCCCATTTTTTCATCAAGATACATTTGTATTAAAACAAAACTCAAAACATGAAAGTTGTAGTCCATTGCAAAATATACAACTTTGATTCACAAAGTTTCCTCAAAAGAAGCTTGTAGCTCAAGTTATGATTTTTTGGAACAAGGGTGCAAAACATTCTTAACTTAGAAAATTTTTGACCTATTTTAGGCAGGATTTTTGCCCAACTTCATGGCCATTTTTCACATGCTTCCACTTGGAATTTCAACTTGCATTACAAATATGGATTGTAGTACACATTCCAAGCTTTCCAAATTGTCCAAGAAATCATCAAACACCCTTGTGGTTAGGGAGATTCAATTTTGCAAAGATGGGCAAAAGTCACTTTGATCATAGCCAAATACATGTTCATAACATTGGCATTTTTGAAGTCAGCTTGTACAAGCTAGATTACAGGCCTCTAATCCTTCTCACACTCAATAATTCAATTCTAAACCATTGTTCCAAGATGTTATTTTGTTCATTTGGTCATTACATGAAAGATTAACCTTTAAATGGAAAAAGCATTTTTGCCATTTTTGAAAAGGTACACTTTATGTCAAATACAAATCCAAGAGGCATGGGCCAGATCTTTGGAGATAACATTTGTACACAAATCCCTCTGATCAAGAAGAAGATATGCATCATACTCAAGGACTTGGTACAGGCCTATAACTCAACTTGCATTTCCTTACTTCAAAAACAAGCAAGATTGCAAAACATATACCACATTCACTTCCTGCAAGCAAAAGCCTAAGCAAACTTTGTCCACATCTTTCACACTCCCTAACTGACCTAAAGCAAGACCAAACCATCCCTCAAACCTCCTCATTCACAGAAACACCATTTTTCTGCAAGAAACAAGACATTCTGCATTTTGACTTGGCCAATATCATTCCCTCGCACGTTTTTGCCCAAACAAGTTCCAATACACTCCATACCCTCCATTGAAGCTGTCCCAAGCCTTAGATACAAGCTATAAACTCCATAGCCAAGTTTGCCATTTTCACTTTTCATTGTTGCAGGTTGACTTCCATAGCTTGATTCAGAAGGATTCAAGGCACATCAAGCATAGGAGAAGCATCCTTGGACCTCAGGCAAGCTGTACAAGTCCTCAAACACCATTGAAGTTAGCCATATCACTCTGTTCGAGTCAAGCTGAAACAGGTAAAAGGTGAACTTTTATCTCTCTATCCAAGCATATTTAGGCTTAAGTTTGTGAAGAAAGTATGTCCTACTCATGGCCCTGAAACTATCCATATACTTACTTTTCATTTATATTGTGTGTGCTGAGAGAATTTTGGACATGAACATTGGAAAAAACTTAGGTCAGAAATTGGGGATGGAGAAATTCTCTCTCATTTCTAAGAGTTAGATCAAGATTTTTATATGTATGAACTCGTGATTTAATGCTCTACATTGTTTATGTTGTGAGTTTTGGCTAAAAATCAAAGAATCAGGAAGTTTGAATCAAGCATGAAGGGCGCACGTTTTTGACAGAAATGGCTGGAGGTTGAAGACAAGCCCCTTGGGCTGGGCCTGAGTTGTTTTTTCTGTTTGCACCATCTTTTTCCACCTACACCCCCTTGGCCCATTGTGTGATTTTTTAATCATTTTTGACTTTTTATTTTTTCTTCTGACTTATTATTTTTTGTCAAAACATAAAAAATATTAAAAATATTTTTCCACCCATTTTTGCATTTTATTTGGATTTTATTTGTTTTATTTGAACTTGTACATATAAATAAATATAATACTTTTATTTAAAACATTAAAAATGATACAAAAAATATACTTTTAGTTATTATTTTTATTTGCATTTTGAAAACATTGTCTAAAAAAAATATACTCTTTTTTGTAAATAATTAATATTTTTATTTTTGTACATATTTAGTATAGTTAATATATAATTTAAATACCTATACACATTTTAGTAAATATTTAGGATAAAATGTAAAAATAATACCTTTTTATTTTTATTAATATTTGACATCAAAAATACCTTCTTTCAACATATTTCTCTTTTATTTATTTTTTGTAAATAAATATATAAATATTGTATATAATTAATTAATAAATACTATTTATTTAGAAAACTAGGGTTTTGCCATAAACCATGAAAATATCCAAAAATTGACTTTTTATTTTTGTATATATTTTACATTGAAAAAATACTTTTACATACATAAAAACCATTTTTGTGCATAATACATTTTGCATTTTATATTTGTTTAATTATTGTACAATTAAACATTTGTATAGTCAATATGGATGTAATAGCTTAGATTTAAATTTCTTGCTAAATATCCCCCATTTGAACATTTGTATCCCCATCCCCATAATTATGTTGTAATAATTTAGGACTTTAAATTTCGCATTTTAAAGCTTTATAATTATGCCATGATAGACCTAGGGTTTGTATGCAAAAATCAAATAACCGATAGCTTGACTAAACAAAAGACAAAAAAAGCATGAAAATGGACAACACTAATCCCACTTGCACCCTTAGGGTTACTCCACTTGTTGCCTTCAATAAATGGGCCATGTTGCATGTTGAATGTCTTTGGCAAAACAAAACAAATCAAAATGATCATAGTCCCTCGATGACGCTTTCTCAAGTTGCCTAAAAAATGATCAAGTCCCTTAAAGGAAAAATTGCCAAAGACACTTGGCACTATTGCATTCATGGTCTAAACGATGACCCGCGCCCGTCCCTTTAACATCCTAACACAAGATTGTCCACCAAATACAATGGTGGAACAATACTGTTAAAAGGGTTAAAACATAGGAAAAAGCTTTGAGAAATTTAGGGTAGATAGCTCTTGGTTACTTGACCAATCTTGCAAAACAATCCTTGCCATTTTTCAAAACACACATCACAACACACTTTCAAAACAACTTTCAAAAACATTGAAAACTTTTCAAAAGACAAATACACCTTTGTATACATTCAAACATGGATCATTACAAAGGTTGCCACAACAAATGGCCTCTTTTCAAAACCTCTTTCAAAATCACACACAAAGCACCATTTCAAACAATTGAAAGCACCATTTCAAACAATTGAAAATGCAAGGTGTTGTACCCCAAAATTTACCCTCGTATCTCTCCACAAGAAATCACAGCTTCGGGCTTTTCCTGATTTTTTTAGACTGGCTCAAGAATCGGTCAAACAGACTTTTCTCGTCAGTCAGACAAAATTTAGGGTTTTCATTGATTTTTAAAGCAGTTCAGGCAGCTTGCTAAGATTTGGTTGAGTTGGCTCAGGTTTTGATCAGGCGAACGCTTCTCTGACAATTTAATCAAGAACTAGGGTTTGTGCGCATATTTCTCAAAAAAGAATTAATTCTACAGTGCTTTTCAAGTTATTCTGAGATACGAGCTGAGGAAGTTGAATTAAGAACTTGCAGTGTTTGATTTAATCAGTAAAAGAAAAAGGACATGTGGACATTTGTTGTTTAGCTGTGCATTGCTTTGGATATTTGAAACGTCGGGTTTATTATTGATGGACCGCAGTGTTTATTAATTGTTTATTTATTCTAAGTTAGGATAATTGGGATTTATTTCCATTTATTATAATTTAAGAATTTATAAGTAATTAAATAGACAGCTGGAAAAAGAATTAACTGATCAAAATGGATTTTATTCATCTTTAATTATTTGTTACAATTGTTATTTAAATACAGTATTTATTTACAAAGTATTTATAATAATAATGGTTACAATGATTAAAATTGAAATAAAATTGCATCCTAAACTCCTAAGTCTTCATCTTCTATGCTGCTACTCCTCTTTTGCTCCATTGATTTTCATCTGCAAAACAAAGAAGAAAGAAAAAGTCAAATGCAGATAAAATAATTAAAGAGCAGACAGATAAAAATTGAATTCATCATTAAAGGCGACTGGCCGGAATCAGTTGTTCCCCTCTCTACAAATCACAAGATTTCTCTTGGTTCACAAAGAGGGATGAAATGCTTGCAATGAAACATGTAATGCACAAAGTTGTAATATTGCACAATTTCAAAATAATCAAACAAACTGCATAGTTCATGATTCAAAATTGTCAAGCAAGACTGCATGAAATGCCAAACAAAATCCAAATGGGCAACCAAGAAGGCAACTGAGCAGTTACTGAATATACCAAAAGAACAATGCAAGTCACAATTTCAAACTAAATGTCAACTAGAGTTGTCCAAAGAAAGGCTGTCAAGAAGTACACACAATATGCAGAAAATCTTGAAAGTACACAGAGAAAAGAAGTATGCAGAGAAAAAACTAATGTACAAGCAAGCATGTTCAAATCATCACTTTTCAGCCTGTCACCTTTTCAGAATAAGGACAAATCTAAGCAATATTTTTATGCTTTAATCTGTACTGGAGAGAGAGAAGAGAAAAAAGAAAAGGAGGCTTACAGGCTTTAGGCAAGAAGATATAAAACAATGATACCAACACAGTACCAGAGAGGGGCAGAAAGAACACAAAGGAAAGAAACACAAACCAAACTGTAACATTGAAAGCCAAAGCCTCAAACTGAAGCTTAAGCAGGTTTTCAACTCAAGCCTAAGCATCAAACCTGCCTGAACTGTCAAGCTGCCTCCAAACCTCACCACAAACTTTAAACCTGCATTCAAAGCCTTAAGCCTTAACCATCAACAAACATTCAAAACATCAAAGCCTGCAGAAGCCAAGCTTAACCTGTCCAAGCCTTACCTGCACTAACCTTAAACCAGAAGAAACACATAAATCTGTGCAAGCCAAAAGGCCATAAACCTACATCAAGCCTAAGACCTGTTTTGAACTCAGTAAACACAAACCTAAAGCCACAAACGGTGTCAAGCCATTATCCTGCCTATGACCAATTTAAAAACACAAACTAAAGCTCAAATCTGCAGCAAGCCTTGAAACATTCAAACACATACATAATCCCCCAAGTCCCTCAGAACCTAGGGTTCATCACTGAGCAAATCAACCACAAAAATTCGTCCAAAGCCAAAATCATCAAAGCAATACTCAGCATACCAGGCATCTCAGATAAGCAAGCATATCAGAAAGACAAACGTATCAAATATTCAGAGGCAATAGGAGCAAGTAAAAGAGAAGAAGATAAAGAAGGTTCTCAGACATCATCATCATAAAACCTAAAAAGACAAAGACACAGGTACCAGGTTCTCCAGCACACAACATCATCAAGCCTCCGCCCTTGGTCATCCTACGCGCCTCCAATTCCATGTCCTCCTCCATCTCCAAAGGCCTTCGTCCCCAAAGGTACAATTTCTTTCCCTTTTCACGCACCTCCAACAAGAATAACAATAACACTTAATCAGAATCAATAAACAAAACATGCAAGACATATAAAGTTTGAAACTCTAAATGCATTAAAAAAACAGAAACCATCACCTTATCACCTCGCTTCGCTGGACCAAGGAGGGAAGAGGGGACGAAGGGGGAAGCCTGGTGGCCATGGGCGAAGAAGCTTATTCAGTATCTATGGCTCAAAAGATGAAGAGGAAGCGAAGAGAACGAACGGCGCCTCTGTAACGTTGAAACCCTAGTCCCAAATGATACAAAACCAAAGAAACCCTAAAAAACGTTGTGAAGCATTGGGCCTGCCTCTGCCTTGATACGCCTAAGCCCATTTGTTTTTTTCAATACGCGTACACCCCCTTTTCCTGAAACCTGCCTATTCTGATGGGCCCAAATAATTCTCTTAACCCATCAATTTCTCTTAAGCTTATTTCTTCTATGTTTTTGAAAACCATTAATCTTTTTTTCACTCATTTCTTTATTTCCTTTTCTTAACTTATACTAATACTTTGTTTATAAATTAAATAATACATTAACACTCTTTTTTATATAAAAGATTCTTAATTACCTTTTTATTTTTAGCTAGTGTAATTAAAATATATAGAGGAATAGAATTTTTGAGATTAAATAATTGTTCTTTAAACTTAAAACACCTTTTCTTTTGTTTTATTAAAACTTGTTTTGTTTGTACATACTTAAACAAAAATACAAAATGATAACAATACATAAATAAAATACTTAATAATACATTAAAATTCACATTTTTCGCACTTGTAAATAAATCATACACATTTACAATACACATTTGATTATCTTTATACATTGACATATTTACATTGCTTTATTCCTATACATTCGATACATTTTTTACATTGCGATCGATTCAATTTGGTTGTAAATATTTGGACATTACTTTCCTATTAAGTCTCATCCCCATTTGTAAACATTGTACCCCCACTCCCGGATACTTATTTGTAATAGCGTAGACTTTAAATTCTTGCAATTTATCGCTTTCAAACATACCATGTATAGACCTAGGGTTTGTATGTACATAAAAATCAAACGCTAGATAACCTAATACAAGACAAATACATGAAATCAATACACCATTCACACTTGCACCCCTAGGGTAATCCCGCTTGTTGCCTTCTAAAATGGGTCATGCTTGTACGTCGAGTTTCTTTGGCAAAACAATTCAAATGATCATAGTCCCTCGATGACGCTTTCGAAAGTTTCCTATCAAATTGATCATAGTCCCTTCAAGCAAAATTGCCAAAGATACTTGGCATCATTGCATTCATGGTCCATACGATGACCCGCGCCTGTCCCGTTAAACATCCTAAATGCAAGATTGTCCACCAAATACAATGGTGGAACAAAATTGTTAAAAAGGGTTAAAACATGAGAAAAACCTTTGAGTACAATAGGGGTAGACGACTCTTAGTTACTTGATCAAATTGCAAAAATACTTTGCCTACTTTTCAAAACCACACTCCACAAACACTTTCAAAACAAACTTTCAAAAACATTTGAAACATCTTTTCGAAAACATACACACCTTTGTAAAACACTCAAACACGAGTCATTACAATGGTTGCCTAAAGACAAGGCATCTTTTTCAAAACATTTTCAAAATACACACACACACACACACACACACCACAATTTCAAGCAATTGAAAATCAAGGCAAGTGATCTAAAACCAAGTAACTAAGAGCCCATGGATAACCATGGATGAAAAGGGTGATAATACCTTCCCTTTTCATAATCTACCCCCCGAACCCACAAAAGATCTCAAAAGGTTTTTCCTGTGCTTTTTAACCTTTCCTTTAGGATAAAATAAAAAGTCGGTGGCGACTCTTGCTAAACCGAACAAGTGCGATCACAAACGCAAAACCCAAGTCAGTTCTCCCACCGTATCACAGAACTGGCGACTCTGCTGGGGAATGACTTAAAAGTGGGGTTACCTTAGGGTTTTAGATCACCTTTACATACTTGCTTTGATTGCTTTGTTTGCTTTATTCTTTGGGTCCTTGTTTGGGTTTGTTGTAAATCCTACACCCGGATTTGGGGCACCTTCTTAGGTAAATAGCAATAAAACTGTGAGGGAACTGTGCGGGGTATACCGACACGGTTGAAGCAGTAAGCTATGTTAGTGTGACATATTTGTGAGTACCGGTAACCCTTGAGTTCAATCAAGGAGAATACGGGGCCGCTGAGTGATGTCGTGAAGCACTAACGAACTCTTAGAACCTTAATTGACCATCTTAGCCTTTTTAGGGGTAGTGAGATGACCGACTTTGGTGCAGTCCGAAGTTGGTAGATACTCGATACTACACTCATTGAGGGTTGTTTTCTTGGAATATTTTGGTCGCCAGTTAAGTGGCTAAACCGAAACAATAAACACAGAAAACAATCAAATGATATTGAGCTCCTTAGAACCCGATTTCTATTTTAGGACAGGATGAGCCAACTAACTTCAAGAGGGTACTTACCTACAACCCCATGCAAGCCTAAACCTAAGGACTTGTTTGCTTTGTGTGAATATGTTTGTCTGTATATACACTCACTTGCTTTTGCATACATGTACATAACATCATAACATCATACCATAGCATTTTCAATAACCATTTCAAGGATCTTGAGGGTTCTTTTGATGCAGGGTTACGTTGAACCAGACGTCTACCAAGAGGCAAGAGGTTTCTCCTCTAAACAAATGCCATCAAAGATCAAGTGCAACGACTTGAATCAGGGGCTATGGCCCACTTAACATGGTGAGCTTGATTCTCGTGGAAAGACATCCACCGATGCAAAGTTCTCCAATCAAAGATCAAGTGCAACGACTTGAATCAGGGGCTATGACCCACTTGACAGGGTGAGCTTGATTCTCGTGGAAAGACATCCACCGAGGCAAAGATCTCCAATCAAAGATCAAAGTTCAACCTCTAACATTATCTTGTGTTTACCCCAAGAGATCCTTGAAAGCATGCATCCACATATCATGCATTGCATCTTGACAATTCTTTCCTTTTCAGGTTTCCTTACTCTCCTACTGTTTATTTCAGTAAGAGATGGCTCTAGAGAGGACTGTCAAGGATATCCAGGACCAAACTGCTCAGATTCAGGAGATGTTCTTGAACCTGTCCCTGGGGAAAGAAGAAGTGAAAGCTCTCCTCACAACGGGCATGGTCCAGAGGAATTCAAACAATGCCAGGAGTGATCAGTTGGAAGCACTGCAGTCTGAGCTGACAACAATGAGGATCCAAATGACGGGGCAACTGGTGGGCCAGATGGCTCTCATCCAGGACTTGTCTCAAAGACAAGAGGAACTCAGAGTTCTCATCAACCAACTACTTCGGAGCAACCAACTGGGGCAAACATCTGAGGTTGAAGAGCAAGTCACCACTCAACCCCCCTCCAGACAAGAAGACAAGAGGAAGGCTCCTCTGCTTGATTCAGGGTCACAAGCCCATCAACAACCTCGCTAGCGTCAACGGGGTAATCAGCATAGTCAAAATACGTCGGGAAGACAGTTCACAGAGACTGACATACCGTGATCTCTGATTCTGGAGCGTTTGTTGGAGGTCAATCTGACTGCTTTGAGGGATCCTATTCGGAAGCCCAGTGCTTCCGCTCCTAACTATCATCCCGACGCATTTTGTGTTTACCACTCCTACAGCCCGGGATATGACACCGACGACTGTTGGGCCTTGAAGAACAAGATTCAAGATCTGATTGACATTGGAGTGCTGAGGTTCATGCCAGACGGCGAGATGAAAATCTTCCGTTAAGGGTTTCTCCACCTGAAGTGACAAAGCTCAAACTGAAAGACTTTTGCTTCATTTGAATTCTCAAAGTTGTAATTTCTTTTGTTATTCAAACAATTATCTGTTGATGTTAAAATCTGTTTCATTAATGCATTGCATATGTTTGTCTTGAATTCATCCATTCGTTTTCACTACTCTTATGTTTTCTTTATGATATTTAACTCTTGATTAAAAGCTGCCAGCCTTTAGAGGGAGGATGACGAAATAATACCATAATCTCATACAGTATGCTTTTGAACAGACCTCGTTGATGATGTACATGCATTTCTTTCAATTCCCAAACACTGGAGTTATAAGGAAGATAATCCCTAGTCAACCCCTTCGAGCCAAAGAAGTAGGAGTTTTCTGTTCTAAACATTCAAAACCTTTGATATAAACCTGGGGCCGGGTAGTATCTCAGTTAATTCAAAAGAAAATGCGCATTGAGGTCGCAAACTCTCAGTTCGTAACACAACGAACGACGTCAACAAAAGAAAGCATTCCTCTGGAATCAAAAGACAAGGGTGGTTCCCTACCACATAGGCAGTCAATCTCCCAAAAGAGAAAAGCCCACCAAGCCAAAACCTGTAAAGGAGGCTTAAGAAAGCTGGGACATCCCGCTGACTGTAATCTCGAAAACGGGAACAGTCAGGCAAAAGTTAGGGATAACAAATCAAAATCAAAATAGAGAGGTCATTACAAATCCTCAATAACATGAAAAATGTTGCAAAGAAAAAAGGAGATTATGACTGTCTCCCAAATTCAGCTGGTGAACCATCACCCAAAAAGTCGTTCCAAACTCGAACAGAGTGCGACGCACAATTAACTGAGCTTAGGGTTGAAGAACATCACGAAGAGCGGATGGGTACAAATATACTTTGAGCCTTTATCCTTTTTTTCTTAAACCGTGAACCAGGCCACGTTACAACCCTTCAAAAGTCCTAATTGAGGCATGGGTTAGTTCGAAAGCATACTGTTACAAAAGGTATACTGACTCCTGTAAGGCTTTGCTCTAAAATCTTGTGTTGACTTGTCTTATAAAAAAGTTTTCTGCTAAAAAACGCATTTTCTAAAGCTTCGAGACAAACATAAACTTTGCATTGTTTGAATATCACTGTTTGCATTTGACCATTTGTTTGACAGCGAAGAAATTCATACAGCGAATGTTCGGAGGAACGAAAACTCTCTCAATGAGCAAAGTCACTTCAAAAGGATGACACTTCCAACGACAAATTTCCTATCAACAAGGGGCATGACATGTCACCATCCAATTAACCTGGGGCAGTCCAGTCAAGGTTTCAACAGATCTTTCAAAGTTTAGTTAACCTGGGGCAGTCCAGTCAAGGTTTCAACAGATCTTTCAAAGTTCAGTTAACCTGGGGCAGTCCAGTCAAGATTTCAAGAAATCTCTCAATTTGCAAAGTAATCTGATTCAAGACTCCTTCATCATCACTTGGGGCATTCGAATGTCAAAAGTGTTCAACAATTCCTTCATCACCTGTTGGAAATTACAACCACCAACAGAATAACGACCAATTCCAGATTCGATTCCTGTATCTAGCCAGGGCATATCTGTGAGTGATTGATTGTAGATTCGATACCTGTATCCAACCAGGGCATATTTGCATGAAGAGTTTAGAGATTCGATACCTGTATCTAGCCAGGGCATATCTGTGAATGTTCGACCGTAGATTCGACACCTGTATCTAGCCAGGGCATATCTGCATGAAGAGTTTAGAGATTCGATTCCTGTATCCAACCAGGGCATATCTGTAGACGACAATTTCCAGATTCGACACCTGTATCCAGCCAGGGCATATCTGTAGACAACAAATTCCAGATTCGATACCTGTATCTAGCCAGGGCATATCTGTGAGTATTTGATAGTGGATTCGACACCTGTATCTAGTCAGGGCATATCTGCATGAGTAGTTTAGAGATTCGATACCTGTATCCAGCCAGGGCACGTCTGTAAGCAACCTTTTGAAGCTTCGGATTCAATTCCTGTATCTAGCCAGGGCATATCTGTGAGCAATCGATTATGGATTAACACCTGTAACAAGCCAGGAAATCATCTACATGAAGAGATTGAAGATCAACACCTGTAACAAGCCAGGGAACCATCTTTCTTTCTCAGGTCAGAGATCAACACCTGAAACAAGCCAGGACAATATCTCCTTGACCAACCTTTCTTAAGTTCCAGATCAACACCTGTAACAAGCCAGGAAAATATCTGTGGACGACTGATTATGGAATAACACCTGTAACAAGCCAGGAAATCATCTACATGAAGAGATTGAAGATCAACACCTGTAACAAGCCAGGGAACCATCTTTCTTTCTCAAGTCAGAGATCAACACCTGTAACAAGCCAGGACAGTATCTCCTTGACCAACTTTTCTTAAGTTCCAGATTAATACCTGTAACAAGCCAGGAAAATATCTGTGTACGACTGATTGTGGATCAACACCTGTAACAAGCCAGGAAATTATCTATATAAAGAGTCTCTTTCATCACCACTTGGGGCATTCGAATGTCAAAAGTGTTCAACAATTCCTTCATCACCTGTTGGAAGATGTAGTTTTACACGGACTCATCATCAGGAAACCCTACACTGGTTCTTTCTCAACTCCAGATGCAGTTTTACACGGGCTCATCATCAGGAAACCCTACACCGGTTCTTTCTCAAACTCAAAAGATTCTCGACTTCCCCAGCCAGAGAGCCTTACAGAATCTAATTCCCCTCAGAGTCAAGATTCAAAATCCCCAGCGGAGCTAAAACTTCCAACTATCAATCCCCAAGCAGAGTGAAGACTCTCATTCTCAGTTCCTCACAGAGTATTCGAATATTCTCCAATGAAGATCTCCTCAAGACAAGAATTCCCCAACAGCGGTCCCAGGATTTCTCACTTTCAACAATCAAAAGATTCTTGCCTTCCCCTGCAGCAGTCAAGAATTAACTTTCCCCGACAGCAGTCAAGATTCTCCTATCCCCAGCGGAGTTCATCAAATTCCCCAACATAACTTATCAGTGGAATCCCCAGCGGAGCTCTCATCAAAACCTCAGCGAAGTATCTCTTCCCACAGAGTAATTCCTCGCAGAGTAATCTCTCCAACAAGTTTATTCCCCAACGGAGTCATCTTCTCCTACCGGTTTATTCTTGCAACCGTCATCCCCAGCGGAAACGAAGAACTTCACTCTTCAACATCAGTCCAGGATTCCACAAACTCCCGACACTCGTCAAGGATTTATTTTCCTAGACGAAAATACATTCATAAATATTTCACATTTCATACATCTTGCTTACATACATGATAAAGTGCATACAACACTGTCTCATTTTGAGCATCATGACATCATGCATCATGACATTGCATACAACTAATGTCTTGCCTTTTCAGGAAAAAGGACAATCCAAAGATGATTACCATCAACTGTCACAATTCCAGATTCGATACCTGTATCCAGCCAGGGCATATCTGTAGACGACTAATTCCAGATTCGATTCATGTATCTAGCCAGGGCATATCTGTGAGTGATTGATTGTGGACTCGACACCTGTATCTAGCCAGGGCATGTCTGCATGAAGAGTTCAGAGATTCGATTCCTGTATCCAGCCAGGGCATATCTGTAGACGACTAATTCCGGATTTGATTCCTGTATCTAGCCAGGGCATATCTGTGAGCGTTTGATTGTAGATTCGATACCTGTATCCAGCCAGGGCATATCTGTATGAAGAGTTTGAAGATCAACCGGTAGCAAGCCAGGAAACCATCTTTCTTTCTCAGGTACGCGAGTTCTCGCTAAGGAATCTCTTACGCGATCGACACCCCGGATGGCATCTTTAAGCCCATCTCCACAACTATCCATTACACTTCCAAATGGCATCTATAAGCCCATTCCCGACAACGTTCTGTCACATCTCCAGATGGCACCTATAAGCCCATCCTCCTACCAGCAGTCATCAGATGGCATCTTTAAGCCCATCACCAAATGGCATCTTTAAGCCCATTCCCTCTACTATCACATCACCGAGTGCAAATTTTTGGGCACTCTAGTGTCCAATCTCCTTTTACCGTCGAGTCACGAAAGGCAAACTTGCCAATCTAACTCTTCAGGTTCAAGAAGATTGAACAGGGGCAATTGTTGTACCCCAAAATTTGCCCTCGTATCTCTCCACAAGAAATCACAACTTCGGGCTTTTCCTGATTTTTTCAGACTGGCTCAAGAATCGATCAAACAGACTTTTCTCGTCAGTCAGACAAAATTTAGGGTTTTCATTGATTTTTAAAGCAGTTCAGGCAGCTTGCTAAGGTTTGGTTGAGTTGGCTCAGGTTTTAAACAGGCGAACGCTTCTCTGATAATTTAATCAAGAACTAGGGTTTGTGCGCATATTTCTCAAAAAAGAATTAATTCTACAGTGCTTTTCAAGTTATTCTGAGATACAGGCTGAGGCAGTTGAATTAAGAACTTGCAGTGTTTGATTTAATCAGTAAAAGAAAAAGGAAATGTGGACATTTGTTGTTTAGCTGTGCATTGCTTTGGATATTTGAAACGCCGGGTTTATTATTGATGGACCATAGTGTTTATTAATTGTTTATTTATTCTAAGTTAGGATAATTGGGATTTATTTCCATTTATTATAATTTAAGAATTTATAAGTAATTAAATAGACAGCTGGAAAAAGAATTAACTGATCAAAATGGATTTTATTCATCTTTAATTATTTGTTACAATTGTTATTTAAATACAGTATTTATTTACAAAGTATTTATAATAATAATGGTTACAATGATTAAAATTGAAATAAAATTGCATCCTAAACTCCTAAGTCTTCATCTTCTATGCTGCTACTCCTCTTTTGCTCCATTGATTTTCATCTACAAAACAAAGAAGAAAGAAAAAGTCAAATGCAGATAAAATAATTAAAGAGCAGACAGATAAAAATTGAATTCATCATTAAAGGCGACTGGCCGGAATCAGTTGTTCCCCTCTCTGCAAATCACAAGATTTCTCTTGGTTCACAAAGAGGGATGAAATGCTTGCAATGAAACATGAAATGCACAAAGTTGTAATATTGCACAATTTCAAAATGATCAAACAAACTGCATAGTTCATGATTCAAAATTGTCAAGCAAGACTGCATAAAATGCCAAACAAAATCCAAATGGGCAACCAAGAAGGCAACTGAGCAGTTACTGAATATACCAAAAGAACAATGCAAGTCACAATTTCAAACTAAATGTCAACTAGAGCTGTCCAAAGAAAGGCTGTCAAGAAGTACACACAATATGCAGAAAATCTTGAAAGTACACAGAGAAAAGAAGTATGCAGAGAAAAAACTAATGTACAAGCAAGCATGTTCAAATCATCACTTTCCAGCCTGTCACCTTTTCAGAATAAGGACAAATCTAAGCAATATTTTTATGCTTTAATCTGTACTGGAGAGAGAGAAGAGAAAAAAGAAAAGGAGGCTTACAGGCTTTAGGCAAGAAGATATAAAACAATGATACCAACACAGTACCAGAGAGGGGCAGAAAGAACACAAAGGAAAGAAACACAAACCAAACTGTAACATTGAAAGCCAAAGCCTCAAACTGAAGCTTAAGCAGGTTTTCAACACAAGCCTAAGCATCAAACCTTCCTGAATTGTCAAGCTGCCTCCAAACCTCACCACAAACTTTAAACCTGCATTCAAAGCCTTAAGCCTTAACCATCAACAAACATTCAAAACATCAAATCCAGCAGAAGCCAAGCTTAACCTGTCCAAGCCTTACCTGCACTAACCTTAAACCAGAAGAAACACATAAATCTGTGCAAGCCAAAAGGCCATAAACCTGCATCAAGCCTAAGACCTGTTTTGAACTCAGTAAACACAAACCTAAAGCCACAAACTGTGTCAAGCCATTATCCTGCCTATGACCAATTTCAAAACACAAACTAAAGCTCAAATCTGCAGCAAGCCTTGAAACATTCAAACACATACAGAATCCCCCAAGGGCCCTCAGAACCTAGGGTTCATCACTGAGCAAATCAACCACAAAAATTCGTCCAAAGCCAAAATCATCAAAGCAATACTCAGCATACCAGGTATCTCAGATAAGCAAGCATATCAGAAAGGCAAACGTATCAAATATTCAGAGGCAACAGGAGCAAGTAAAAGAGAAGAAGATAAAGAAGGTTCTCAGACATCATCATCATAAAACCTAAAAAGACAAAGACACAGGTACCAGGTTCTCCAGCATACAACATCATCAAGCCTCCGCCCTTGGCCATCCTACGCGCCTCCAATTCCATCTCCTCCTCCATCTCCAAAGGCCTCCGTCCCCAAAGGTATAATTTCTTTCCCTTTTCACGCACCTCCAACAAGAATAACAATAACACTTAATCAGAATCAATAAACAAAACATGCAAGACATATAAAGTTTGAAACTCTAAATGCATTAAAAAAACAGAAACCTTCACCTTATAACCTCGCTTCGCTGGACCAAGGAGGGAAAAGGGGACGAAGAGGGAAGCCTGGTGGCCATGGGCGAAGAAGCTTATTCAGTAGCTATGGCTCAAAAGATGAAGAGGAAGCGAAGAGAACGAACGGCGCCTCTGTAACGTTGAAACCCTAGTCCCAAATGATACAAAACCAAAGAAACCCTAAAAAACGTTGTGAAGCATTGGGCCTGCCTCTGCCTTGATACGCCTAAGCCCATTTGTTTTTTTCAATACGCGTACACCCCCCTTTTCCTGAAACCTGCCTATTCTGATGGGCGCAAATAATTCTCTTAACCCATCAATTTCTCTTAAGCTTATTTCTTCTATGTTTTTGAAAACCATTAATCTTTTTTTCACTCATTTCTTTATTTCCTTTTCTTAACTTATACTAATACTTTGTTTATAAATTAAATAATACATTAACACTCTTTTTTATATAAAAGATTCTTAATTACCTTTTTATTTTTAGCTAGTGTAATTAAAATATATAGAGGAATAGAATTTTTGAGATTAAATAATTGTTCTTTAAACTTAAAACACCTTTTCTTTTGTTTTATTAAAACTTGTTTTGTTTGTACATACTTAAACAAAAATACAAAATGATAACAATACATAAATAAAATACTTAATAATACATTAAAATTCACATTTTTCGCACTTGTAAATAAATCATACACATTTACAATACACATTTGATTATCTTTATACATTGACACATTTACATTGCTTTATTCCTATACATTCGATACATTTTTTACATTGCGATCGATTCAATTTGGTTGTAAATATTTGGACATTACTTTCCTATTAAGTCTCATCCCCATTTGTAAACATTGTACCTCCACTCCTGGATACTTATTTGTAATAGCGTAGACTTTAAATTCTTGCAATTTATCGCTTTCAAACATACCATGTATAGACCTAGGGTTTGTATGTACATAAAAATCAAACGCTAGATAACCTAATACAAGACAAATACATGAAATCAATACACCATTCACACTTGCACCCCTAGGGTAATCCCGCTTGTTGCCTTCCAAAATGGGCCATGCTTGCACGTCGAGTTTCTTTGGCAAAACAATTCAAATGATCATAGTCCCTCGATGACGCTTTCGAAAGTTGCCTATCAAAATGATCATAGTCCCTTCAAGCAAAATTGCCAAAGATACTTGGCATCATTGCATTCATGGTCCATACGATGACCCGCGCCTGTCCCGTTAAACATCCTAAACGCAAGATTGTCCACCAAATACAATGGTGGAACAAAATTGTTAAAAAGGGTTAAAACATGAGAAAAACCTTTGAGTACAATAGGGGTAGACGACTCTTAGTTACTTGATCAAATTGCAAAAACACTTTGCCTACTTTTCAAAACCACACTCCACAAACACTTTCAAAACAAGCTTTCAAAAACATTTGAAACATCTTTTCGAAAAGATACACACCTTTGTAAAACACTCAAACACGAGTAATTACAATGGTTGCCTAAGACAAGGCATCTTTTTCAAAACATTTTCAAAATACACACACACACACACCACAATTTCAAGCAATTGAAAATCAAGGCAAGTGATCTAAAACCAAGTAACTAAGAGCCCATGGATAACCATGGATGAAAAGGGTGCTAATACCTTCCCTTTTCATAATCTACCCCCCGAACCCACAAAAAATCTCAAAAGGTTTTTCCTGTGCTTTTTAACCTTTCCTTTAGGATAAAATAAAAAGTCGGTGGCGACTCTTGCTAAACCGAACAAGTGCGAATACAAACGCAAAACCCAAGTCAGTTCTCCCACCGTATCACACAAGGCAAGTGATCTAAGCGAGTACCTAAGATCCCATGGATAACCATGGATAAAAAGGGTGCTAATACCTTCCCTTTCTATAATCTACTCCCCGAACCCATGAAAACATCTCAAAGGTTTTTGCTGTGCTTTTTAACCTTTCCTTAGGAAAAAATGAAAAGTCGGTGGCGACTCTTGCTAAAACGAAACATTTGCGAAAACAAACGCAAAACACAAGTCAGTTCTCCCACCGTATCACATAGTTCAATTGGCAAAGGCGTGGGAGCATTAACCATTGGGACATGGGTTCGAATCCCAGGTCCCCCAAAAACCTTTATTTCATTTTCTTTCACATAATTACATGCAGGTGTCAAAGGGTGTTCCACCATGCACTTCATCTCTCTAAGCGCCAGATGTCCCTAGACTCAAATCCAGCGGTCATCAGTGGAAGACTACCATGCTCCCAGTCAATACGTACCATGGACAATCAAAAAAAGTCAAACGGACTGGCAGCTTAATGGGCCATAAATTGCAACAAATACCTCCATATTGGGCCAGTACCCCCCCCTGGTTTATTCTTCTTATTTTTTTCCTTTTATATTTTCTATTTAACTATTTTACTAATTTTTATTATTATCATTATTTAATTAACCAAATTAATTATTTTCATAATAAAATCAGAAAAACTAAAAATGTGATATTATTATTATTATTATTATTATTATTATTATTTATTAATTTCACACTTTATTATTTTTGTAAATAAATGCTAACAAATTAATTTAGTCTTTTTAATTAGGTTAATTTCAATATTTTTTGCAATAAATAAAATAAATTAGAATTAGGGTTTTTACTAACTTTTGACTATTTTTTATTTATTTCCTAAAGAACATAAAAAACCAAAAAAAAATATTTCTTTTTATTAATTAATTAGTTTTAGGTTTAATTTAATTTAATTCATAAACCATCAAAAAACTTCTTTCTTTCTCAAAAAGGGTCAAAATCCTAAGGACTTCCCCGATTCAATTCTTTTCGCGCATATTATTTTTTGATCATATTTATGTAATTGCTTCGAGGATGTAATAGCTTTAATTAGGACTTTTTATCGCTTTTATTTATTTTCCCGCATTTAATTTCAAAGGGTTTGTTTTTGGCGATGTAAATACCCGACGCCTTGTAATAGCGTAGATTTATTTTCCGCAACTATAAACTGCTAGATGTATGTTAACTAGGCTATGCATGACAAGACTTCTCTTAAAATTAAAATCAATCGTAGCTCACCATAACATGTACAAAGATAAAATTAACTGAAAAACAATACACTCGCACATGCCACTCTTAGGGTACGCCTCACTTGGTTTCCTCGACGTGGTCATTGAGTATAGGGTGTTTTAGAGGTCGCCCTCCTGTCTAAAGATCAAAAAGTTGCCTCGAAACGGTTGCCTCGATAAAAGACGATCTAAGACATTAGGGTTACCGCTAAGGCGTCCTACTATTGCTTTGGTGACCACATGTCCCTATAATCGAATTGACCCAAAACTCCAATGACGGTGCTACCTACTTCTCAATAGTGGGATAGTACTGTCTAAAGGACATTTACACAACTTAATTTCTTTTGAGTAGGTAGAGGTTCTCGGGTACTTGCTCTTTCAAAACAAAACAACTTTTCGCACCTACACTTTTCAAACAAAAGTTTTCAAACAACACTTCATACACTCTTGAGGACTGATACAAGAGTTAAATCGAAGTTTTCAAACAAACTTTTTCAAAACCCACAAAACACAAGAAAAACAAACACTTTTGAAAACATAGTGAGCAAGTACCTAAGAGCCCGTGGATAACCACAGATAGAAAGGGTGCTAACACCTTCCCTTTCTATAATCTACCTCCCGAACCGAGAAACATCTCGAAAAGGAATTTTGATGTGCTTTTGTCCTTTCCTTGTTGGAGAAAATAAAAGACGGTAGCGACTCTTGCTTACCGCGACATTTCGCAAACCAGCATTTCAAAACAGTCAGTTCTATTTCCACCGATCAGAGAACTGGCGACTCTGCTGGGGAAATTTATAAGTGAGGTGTACCTTAGGATTAGATCATTCTATGTTTTCAATTGTATGCCTTGTATGATTTATCTTTATGGGCTTGTATCGGAGTTTTATAGATCCTAACCCGGATCTGGGGAATACCCTTTAGGTAAGTAGCAATAAACTGTGAGGGACCTGTCCGGCGTAGACTGACACGGGTGAAGCAGTAGCTACATTGGTGTGACACCTTGGTCTATACCGATATCCCTTGTGTTGGAACGAGGAGAATATGGGTCTTCTGAGGAGTCATTAAGCACCAACTGACCTTAGAATCTTAAATTGACCAACTTGGCCATAGAACAGTAGCAGTATGCTACGCTCATTGAGGCTAAACTCTCGCGATGGTTCCGGCCGCAAGAAAAGGTTGCTAAGCTGGAGTTATGACCGATCGAGGGTAGTCAGTGATATTGAGATCCTCTATAACCCGGTTACTATTTTTAGGATAGGTCTTAACCAACTGAAACTGAAAGAGGGTAGTACCTAAACTTCATGCTGGCCTGAAATCTAAGGGCTCTTTTGTGTGACTTGTGTGCCTTTACCATGTTTGCCTTTTGTGAATACTTATGGTGTGCCTTTATCATAACATCATAACATCATAACATTGCATGCATCCTGCATAAGGACTAATCCATTTCAAGGATCTCAAGGGTTTGTGATGCAGGTCATGATGAACCAAATGTCTAGCAAGGGGCAAAGGGGATTTATTTTCCTCTAGCCAAGGTTGTCCAGAAATCCAAGCATGATAACTTGAGTCAGGGGCTATGACCCACTCGATATGGTGAGCCTGACTCTTGAAGAAGGACTCTCAGCAACATGAAGTTCCTTCAATCAAGCTACCAAATTAAAATTCTAACAAGTTTCTTTGTTTACCCCGCGAGATCCTTGAAAACATTGCATACATATATCATACATATCATTGCATAACAGGTCATCCGATACAGGTCTCTCACGTTCTCGCTGTTTATTTCAGCAATGGATTTCCAACAAGACAACCAGGATCTTCATACTCAAGAGACTCAGTTCAGGGAAATCTTCCTAAGCCTATCCAAGGGGCAGGAAGAGTTGAGAACGCTCCTCATGGGGAATTTGGTCAAGAAAAGTCCTGAAGACAGTAAGGACGAACGGCTGAAACATCTGCAAGCTGAGGTAGATGCAATGAGAACTCAGATGTTGGGGCAGATGGCTCTTATCCAAGGCTTAGCTAGGGAGCAAGAAGAGTTGAGAACCATGATCAACCAGCTTCATCAAGACAGATACAACAGTATGAAGCAAATAGTCAAGACTGAGGATAAAGTGATTAATCAACTTCTGAGAAGTCAAAGGTTTGGTTTGATGAAGAATAGACCTCTCCAAGCTGCTACTACCTCACAGGTTCAACAAAGACCTTGCCAAGGACAATGGTCTGATCAGAGTAAGCCAAACATGCCCAGGAGACAATTTACCAAGCTCAACATGTCACTAACTCAAGCGCTACAGCAAATGTTGGAGGCAGGGCTGATTACATTAAGGGCTCCTCTCCGGAATCCAAACACTTCCGCTCCTACCTATCATCCCAATGAAAGGTGTGCATACCACTCTGACAGTCCAGGAAATGACACAAACAATTGTTGGGCCCTGAAGAACAAGATCCAAGACTTGATTGATGCCAAGGAGATCAAGTTTGATCACTGATCCTACACAAAATCATGGAGAATGTCTTTTGTTCATTAGAATTTTCAATTTGTAATTTTCTTTTGATTGTTCAAACATTTATTCATGTCAAACTTTATTACTTTATCAATGCATCGCATATGTCTGTTTTGAATCAATCCATTCGTATCCACTATATTTAAATTGCTTTCATTTTTTTGTGATGTTCAACTCTCGATTAAAAAAAATTCTAAACCTTTTGAGGGAGGATGACGAAAACGATACCACGATCTTTACAGTATGCTTTTGAACAGACCCTGCTGATGAGGTACAAGCATTGTTTCAAATCCTAAACAGGGGAGTTATAAGGAAGATAATCCCTCGTCAGCCCCTTTGAGCCAAAGAAGTTGGAGTTTTTCTTTTCACAAATTAAAACCCTTAATCATAACCCGGGGCAGGGTAGTTTTCTCAGTTGATCCAGGTGCACAATGAATGGCATCAAAGGAGTCCTTCCAAAACAAAAGACAATGATGGTTCCGAATAATCATAAAGACAGGCAGTCATTATCTCTCAGAAATAAAAGCCCATTAAGTCAAAACCTATGAAGGAAACTTACAAAACTGGGGCATCCCGCTGACTGTAAATCACAAAAGAAACAGTTCAGGCAAAAAACAGGGATAATGAAATCAAAAAGAAAGAGGTCCTACAGACTCTCAACAAAAAAAAAGAAATGACTGCCTGTTCAAAATAAACTACCAGTATCCAAACCATCATTGGAATATCAGAGCAAAGACTCAAACAAGATCTAATGCACGATTAGCTGAGTTTAGGATCGAAGAACATCACGAAGAACGGGTGGGTACAAATAAAATTTGAGCCTTTATCCTTTGTTTCTTAAACCGTGAACCAGGCCACGTTATAACCCTTAAAAAGTCCTAACTGAAGCATGGGTTAGTTCGAAAGCATATTTTTACGAAGGTATCCTGACTCCTGTAGGGCTCGCTGTAAAATCCTGAGTTGACATCACATTTACAAAAAAAAATTCGCTTGTTTTATTGAAAACTGCATTTTCAAAAAACTTCAAGACAGACATAAGCTTTGCATTCTTAAAATAACATTGTTTGCATATGACTACTTGTTTAAACAGCAAAGAAATTCGCACGAAGAATATCTAGTAAACAAAAACCTTTTCAATAAAAAAGGATCACATCAAGTGGAAAAACACTTCCAACCAAGGGGCAGACATGATCATTGTTCATTATCTGGGGCAGTCAAGTCAAGATTCAAGGAATCTCTCAAAATGCCAAATAGCTAGGGGCAAATCTCCGCGCGAGTCACTTGGGGCATTGGACATGAATTCCAGCAACGAATCCTGCATGATCGAACGAAGATCTTCTGGTGGTATGGCAACACAACACTACTGGCAGTGACAACTCCCTGCACTCTGAGAATGTGGACATAGTCAAAAAGTACTACGCATAATCAAAGACCCGCTAGGTCGACTGGCCTAGGCAAAAATAAGGGCTTATCCGTGAACCAAAAGGGTTCGAGCAAAAATAAGGGATGAAAATAAAAAAATATGTACACCCGGCAGGTCGAAAACCTGAAAAGGCGACTTGGGAAAAAAGGGGTATCCCGATGGACTGAAAACCCGAAAGAGCGGTCCAGGCAAAAATTAGGGATCAAAGCGTACGACTATGTCCCGATATCTCGTCACTTGCCTACCAGAAGAAGATTTGCCAATCGGCAGTTATCAAGCTCCTCATAGGCCTTCTTCTCCCGCAGAAGCTGGGGCAATAAGAATCGTTCGAACGATACAAGTTGCGCTGTCCTCCAGGTACAAGGTGGATTCAGTTGAAGAGTATGACCGAGATACCTTCACTCCCCGCAGAGTAAGACAGTAATGGAAGCTCTCCCAGTTGAGACTTGCAGCTATGAAAAAGTCAGCAATACTCTCCTCAAGCAGAGTTGGTCTACCATCAGCCCTAAAAAGTTGGGTATCCCTAATAGGTCTTAATATTCCCCAGCGGAGTATACAGATATTCCTCAGCAAGCATCCTCGGCGTTCTTAATACTCCTCAGCAGAGTATAAGAATGTTCCCCGGTGGAATACAAGATACCCTCAGTGAAACCATTTCCCAGCACAGTCTGAAAAGCTTCCCCACCAGAGTTGAATCGTCTTCCCCAGTAGATTCTGGAAGCTTGTCCCCTGTAGAGTACAAATGCATCTCCCCAGTCGAGTACAAAGGTTATCCCCACCAGAGTCTAACTGGGTTATCCTCAGCAAGTTGCAACAGAAAGATCATCCTCAGCAAAGTTCTTTCTATCCCCCAGCGGAGTTCATCATCAAAATCCCCCAACAGAGTTTATCAACGGAATCCCCAACGGAGTTACCATTAAAATCTCAGTGAAGCATCTCTTCTCCACAGAGTAATTCCCTGCAGAGTAATCTCTTCACCAGGTTTATCCCCCAACAGAGTCATCTTCTCCTACCGGTTTATCCTTGCAATCATCTTTGTTCATCATCCCCAGCGGAAACGAAGAACTCTACTCTTCAACATCAGCCCAGGATTTAACAAACTCCCCGGCACTCGTCAAGGATTTATTTTCCCAGACGAAAATAAATTCATAAACATTTCGCATTTCATGCATGACAATATGCATACGACACGATCTCATTTTGAGAACATCATGCATTTCATACATCATGATATTGCATACAACTAATGTTTTGCCTTTTCAGGAAAAGGTCAATCAAAAGATGATTACCATCAACTTCTCGAGTTTCAGATCAACACCTGTAACTAGCCAGGAAATATCTGTGAACGACTGATTGTAGATCTATACCTGTAACTAGCCAGGAAAGTTATCTACATGAAGAGATTGAAGATCAACACCTGTAACAGGCCAGGAAGACTATCTTTCTTTCTCAGGTCAGAGATTAATACCTGAAACCATCCAGGAAAGCTATCTCGACCAAACATTTCTTAAGTTCCAGATCAACACCTGTAACTAGCCAGGAAATATCTGTGGACGACTGATTATAGGTTAACACCAGAAACCAAACAGGAAAGCCACCTATATGAAGAGATTGAAGATCAATACCTGTAACAAGCCAGGAAGACTATCTTTCTTTCTCAAGTCAGAGATTAATACCTGAAACCAGCCAGGACAACTATCTCCTCGACCAACCTTTCTTAAGTTCCAGATCAACACCTGTAACTAGCCAGGAAATATCTGTGGACGACTGATTGTAGATCTATACCTGAAACAAGACAGGAAAGTTATCTACATTGAAGAGATTGAAGATCAACACCTGTAACTAGCCAGGAAATATCTGTGGACGATGGTGTTGTACCCCAAAATTTTCCCTCCCATTTCCTCAACATTTTCTCATCACAAGACCCTTGAAGATCAAGATCTAGTTAGGGTTTCCTCTGCTCAAGACTTCTCCTTGCACTGTTGACCCAAATTAGGGTTTGTGATTGCACAAAGATATTTTGACCTAAAATGCCTAATATGACTTTCATGTTGGACTCCCAAGTTTATCTATACCAAGTTTCAAGTCTTGATTCCAAATTTTGCCCAGTCAATTGGACAGTTGACCTAGAAATCAACTGTATTGGGGAAAAAGTCAACTGTGGCCAATTGACAGTCAAATCTCATGAAAATTGACCCACATCAACATTATGAACTCACATGGACCATTTGATCAAGTTTGGATCACAATTCCACAAGAAATTTGATCAGATCATCAAAAGGGCAAAATGGTCATTTTTAGGGTTTTGACTGCACAAAGGCAATTTTTGACTGTTTGACTTAGCCAATGGCAAACCAAGCTCACATATGGACTCAAGGACCCCATGGAATTATCTTGACATGCTCCACAAGTTCAAAAGATTCCAAATACACAAGATTGACAGTTGAATTTCCTAGTCAATTGATCAATTTTGACTGTATACTGAAAAGTCAAACTTTGACTTTTTGGTCAAAATCAAGTGTCAAGATTCATTTTTCATTAAAACATGCCAAATCATGAAACTTGTCCCTCAAGAAATCAAGAAATACAAATTAGGGTTTGAAATGAGAATTTTTCATAACTTAGAATTTTTCTAAGTTATGAAAAACCCTAATTGTTTCCCAACTTTGCCCCACTTTCTCACCAAGATTCATTTGGATTCAAGCAAAAGTCAAAACATGAAAGTTGTAGCCTATTGCATAATCTACAACTTTGATTCATAAAGTTTTCCAAAAAGAAGCTTGTATCTCAAGTTACAATTTTTGGAACAAGGGTACCAAACCATTCTTAACTTAGTGAAAATTTGACCTATTTTAGGCAAGTTTTTTACCTAACTTCAAGACAAATTTCCATACACTTCCACTTGGAATTTCAATTTGAACTTCAAAGATGGATTGTAGTACACATTCTAAGCTTTCCAAAATGTCAAATAAATCATCAAACAACCTCATGACTTGAGAGAATCGAATTTTGCAATATGGAAAAAACTCACTTTTGAATTGGCCAATTTCCATGTTCATAACTTGTGCAAATTTCTCAAATCAGCATGCAACTTGATTACAGGTCTCTAGACCATTCAACACTCATAAATTTAATGCAAACTCATTGTGCCAAGACCATGTTCTATGTGTTCAAGCATTGCATGAAGGATTAATCCCAAATTGGAAAAAGCATTATATCCATTTTTGCAAAAGTTACACTTTATGTCTAAAGCAAATCAAGAAGGTACAAAGGAAATCTAATTGGCACAAGTTTATGAGTTAATCACACTGATCAAGGAGAAGTTTAGCAGCATAGTATGGGGGCCTGTACAGGCTAGAAGCACAACTTGACCATTGCTTGCTTAAAGTTCAAGAAACATTGCATATGACATACCAACTCTCATATCAGTGAACCAAGGCTTAGAGAAAGTTATCAAACACATTCTAAACATTGATCCTAAGCTGAAGCATGACCCTAAGATTCCCAATACCTCCCCATTGCCAGAATTACCTTCAACCTGCTCAAAACAGGGCATCCCTGCAGTTTGAATCCCATAGCTCAAAACTTCCATGCTTTCTTGCTAAAAACTCATCAAACACATTCCATAGCATCCCTTGAAGCTAACCAAAACCTAAAACACGACCTGTAACACTTCCAGGACACTTCACCATTTTCATTTTCTTGTTTTGCAGTTGAAGTTCTCTAGCACGATTCAAGAGGTTTCAGGACAAAGTAAAACTTGGAATAGCATCCTCACACTTCAAGGAAGCTGTACAAATCCTCATCTTGCCCTGAAAGCTCCTCCATTGCAAGGCACGATTCCAACTGAACAGGTATATTCATGAAGTTTTATCTCTCAATATAAGCATTGTTAGTTTTAGGTTTGTGAAGGAAACATGCCACAATCATAGCCCTGAACATGCCCATATGATTAGATTTCATTTATATTATGTATGCTTAGAGAATTTTGAGTCTGAACATTGATGAAAAACTAGGTCAGGAATTGGGAGAGAAGAAATTTTCCCTCATCTTAGAGAGTTAAGACAAGTTCTTTATATCCCTGGATTCGTCTTCTCATGCTCTACATTTTTCATGTTGAAAGTTTTGCTTAAAAGTCCAGGAATTGGGAGATAGAAAACGCGTGTTTGCTTGAACAAAAGATGTTCTGAGGTTGAAGATGACCTGGTTCTGGGCTGGGCCTGTTTCACATTTCTTTTTGCACCCTGATTTTGCTTCTACACCCCCTGAGCCCATTTTGTTCATTTTAATGATTTTTTGACTTTTCCTTTTTTGGTTTGACTTGTTTATTTTCCCTCATAATATAAAAAATATAAAAATAATTTTTTGCACTATTTTCCTATTTATTAGGCATTTGTTTGTTTAGGTTAGTTTTTATACATAAATAAATAAATAGATACACTTTTATTAAAAAAATACTAAAAATATACAAACACATTTTTATTTTCATTTTCATTTTGTTTTACCTTCTGAAAATATTTTATATAAAAAATACTTTTTTATTAAAAATTAAATATTATTAATTTGTATATATAATACATATTCAGTAAATAATATATATATATATATATATATATATATATATATATATATATATATATATATATATATATATATATATATATATATATATATATATATATATATATATATATATATATATATATATATATATATATATATATATATATATATATATATATATATATATATATATATATATATATATATATATATATATATATATATATATATATATATATATATATATATATATATATATATATATATATATATATATATATATATATATATATATATATATATATATATATATATGTGTGTGTGTGTGTGTTTATTAATATATTTAGGGTTAAAATGCAAAATACATATACTTTTTATTTTTATTAATATTTAAATATAAAAATGCCTTTTTACAAATATGCTTCATTTTTATTTTATTTTTGTATATAATAAAAAAATATTATACATATTAAATAATTAATACATTTCATTTAATAAAATTAGGGTTTTCCCCTAAACATAAAAAATCCAAAAATAATTCCTTTTTTTATTTTGTTTATTTGACACACAAAAATACTTCTTTTTCATACACATAAAAAACATTTTTTGCATCTTGCATTTTTATTCTTATTTTATTTAATTGGTGCAATTGAATTATCTTGTAAATAATGCAATATTGATGTAATAGTTTAGGTTTAAATTCCTTGTCAAAATCCCCATTTGAACATTTGTACCCCCCTTCCCATATATGGTGTTGTAATAGCTTAGTAAATTTATTTTTTCGCACTTTATTGCTTTCTAATTATACCATGTTAGAATTAGGGTTTGTATGCGAATCAAAAACGACAAAAATAGTTTGACCTAATTTCAAGATAAACAAGCATGAAAATGGACACACAAATCACACTTGCAGCCCCTAGGGTGTTCCACTTGTTGCCTTCAATAAATGGGCCATATTGCATGTTAGGTCTCTTTGGGCAAAACAAACACAAATCAAATGATCATAGTCCCTCGATGACGCTTTCAAAAAGTTGCCTAAATAAATGATCAAGTCCCTTAAAGAAAATTGCCCAAAGACACTTAGCACCATTGCAATCATGGTCTAAACGATGACATGCGCCCGTCCCTTTCACATCCTAATATGAGATTGTCCACCAAATACAATGGTGGAACAAACTTGTCAAAAGGGTTAAAACATAACAATAATATTTGAGAAATTTAGGAGTAGACAACCTCTTAGTTACTTGAATCAAACTTGCAAAACAAAACACTTGCCTATTTTCTAAACTACATCTCACAACACATTCAAAACAAACTTTCAAAAACAATGAAAACCTTTTCAAAAGACATACACCTTTGTATACATCCCAACATGGATCATTACAAAGGTTGCCACCACATTGGCTTCTTTTCAAAACATTTTCAAACCCACACACACAAAGCACCATTTCAAAAAATTGAAAAATAAGGCAAGTTGATCTAAGCAAGTAACTAAGAGCCCATGGATAACCATGGATAGAAAGGGTGCTAATACCTTCCCTTTCTATAATCTACTCCCCGAACCCAAGAAAACATCTCAAAAGGTTTTTGATGTGCTTTTTAAACCTTTCCTTAGGATAAAATAAAAAGTCGGTGGCGACTCTTGCTCAACCGAAACATTTGCGAAAACAAACGCAAAACCATAGTCAGTTCTCCCACCGTATCACAGAACTGGCGACTCTGCTGGGGAACATTTTAAAAGTGGAGTAACCTTAGGGCTTAGATCACCTTTGTTTTCAATTGTTTTCTTTGTTTGCTTTTATATTTGTGGGATTTGCATCGGAGTTTCATAGATCCTGACCCGGATCTGGGAAATACCCTTTTTAGGTAGCATAATCTGTGAGGGACCTGTCCGGCGTAGACCGACATGGGTGAAGCAGTGGCTACGTTAGTGTGGCACCTTGGTCTGTACCTATATCCCTTGTGTTGCAACGAGGAGAATATATGTCTTCTAAGGAGTCATTAAACACCAACCAACCTTAGAACCCTAAATTGACCAAACTTGGCCATCAGGACAGTAGCAGTATGCTACACTCATTGAGGCTAAACTCTCGCGATGGTTCTGGCTGCAAGAAAAGATTGCGATGCTGAAGTTATGACCGATTGAGGGTAGTCAATGATTTGAGATCCTCTAGAACCCTGTTACTTTTGATAGGACAGGTTTTAACCAACGAAACCAAAAGAGGGTAATACCTAAGCTTCATGCTGGCCTGAAACCTAAGGGTTGTCTTGTGTGACTTGTGTGCCTTATCATGTTTGCCTGTGTGAGTACTTGTGGTGTGCTTCATCATAGCGTCATGCCATCATACCATTGCATGCATCCTGTATAAAGGACTAACCCATTTCAAAGACAAAAAAGTTTCATCTTTGCTCTGTTTTGTAGGACATCATGATGCCCGTGCGTAGGAATACTGTCCGGCTCAACTTTGTTCAACCATCAACTTTGCTCAAGGATTTGGTTGGTAGGATTCCAAACACTACTTCCTTCATCAACAGGCATGGTTCTCTCCTTGGCTTGATCACTGCAAAGTGGGACCAACAACTGATAAGTGTTCTGACCCAGTTTTATGACCCCCTGCATCATTGTTTCACCTTTCAAGACTTCCAGCTGGTTCCTACCCTGGAAGAATTCTCTTATCTGCTTGGGATCCCTGTCTTGGAGCAAACTCCATTCACTGGCTTGGAAAAGACTCCTAGGCCTGAAGAGGTTGCTGAAGTTCTCCCCTTGACCAAAGAAGAGGTATTGGCTAACTGGGAAACTAGAAGTGGAGTTAAGGGCTTTTTGGTCAAATTTCTGGTTGGCAAGGCTAATGATTTCTGGAATGACTTGGACTTCAAGGCGTACGAAGATATTCTGGCTCTTTTAATCTATGGTCTGGTATTGTTCCCCAATCCTGACACCTTCATCAGTATCTACGCCATAAGGATCTTCATGTCTCGGAATCCTGTACCCACTCTTTTGGGTGATATCCTGCAACAACTCTATGCTCGTACTGCCCAGAAACGGGGAACTCCGTGGTGTTGTGCTCCTTTGCTAGTGAGGTGGTTTATTTCGCACCTTCCTAAGTTCGTGCTGAAGAATGAAGAAGGAAAGGGTTAGGCTCATAGGCTAATGTCTCTCACTGATGATGACATCACTTGGACTCTCAGAGGTTTGGATGAGGTAGCTGTTATTGATCGTTGCGGAGAATACCCTAATGTTCCGTTGATTGGTATCCAAGGAGGAATCTCTTATAATCCATGCTTAGCTCTCCGCCAGTTTGGAAGAGCCAGAAGAGTAGGGCCTCATGAAATGTTGGTTCCTCACTTCCATTTTGAATTTCAGGAAGAAAGTGACAAACTACGCTATGGATTCATTAAGGCTTGGGACAGAATTCACAAAGCTGACCCACATGAGTTGGGACCAAAGACTTCTCTACCAATGGAGCCCTATTGCAAATGGGTCCGCATCCGTGCTCAGAAGTTAGGTATGTCGTACGAAGCTATCAGACCTATCATTCTTGAATCTCCTGATGAAGATGGGGTTCCTCCAACTGTCCTCCCTCCTCAGATACCCACTGATTTTGACACAATGAAGAGATCTTGGGCGCAGCTAAAGGAAGAACGGGATTTCTATCGGGAAAAGTTCAACGAGCAGGAACGGAAGATCCAGAGGCTGACTAAGCAATTGGAGGAAGAGCGGGTCTTGAATAACTACATCCACACTGAGAAGAGGAGGCCATGGGAGCACTGATGGGCTTTGGATATTTCCTTTTACAGCTTTTATTTCCTTTTCAGTATTTTTCATTCCTGTAATGCCTGAGGGCAAGTTGTTGAACAATTTGAAATTTGAATCTAATGAAGTGTGTTTCCCTTTTGTCTACAAAGTTGAATCTTGTTTGTATTTGAAAACATAAAACATACGCATCTCATTGCACCATATGCATAGCAGGTACCCTTTTTCACAGGTTTCTTAATCTTCTTCGCTGTTTATTTGAACAGTCATCATGAATCCAGACTCATCCAGTGAGCAAGCAAAGTGCCCAGTTTCAAGAAATGGTCTTGAGCTTGGCCCAAGGTCAGCAAGAGTTAAAGACTCTACTCCTGAAGAAGAAGAAGAAAAAAAGAACTGCGTTGTTTAACACCAGACGCAGGTTTGGGAACACACTCCACAATGAAGCTGATCCAACTACTTCTTCTGCTGAGAAAAACAGTCCCCAAGGGGGAGGAGCTCCTAGTCCTGCAGTCTCTGACAACGAGACGGACTACAATGACGAACAATACCCACCTGCTGCTGATAGATACAAGCAATTAGAAGACCGCTTGAGCGCCATGGAGATTCAGAATGTACCGGGGCTGGATTTCAGAGATTTGGGGTTATCTTCTGGGGTAGTAATCCCACACAAGTTTAAGGCGCCTGCCTTTGCCAAATATGACGGGGCTTCTTGTCCAAAGCTGCATCTAAGGTCGTACGTAAGGAAGATCCAACCTTACACGGCAGATAAGAACCTTTGGATTCACTTCTTCCAAGATAGCCTTTCGGGGTCAAAGCTTGAGTGGTTCTACTAACTAGATGGAACTAGCATCCGACACTGGGAAGATTTGGCAACCGCATTCTACAGACAATATCAATACAATTCTGATCTCGCTCCTACACGTACCCAACTTCAGGGTATGTCTCTAGGAACGGGCGAAGGGTTCAAAGAATATGCACAAAAATGGAGAGATTTGGCTGGCAGGGTGCAGCCTCCATTGACTGATCGTGAGCTGGTTGATATGTTCCTAGGGACTTTGTCTGGTCCATTTTTCAATCATTTGGTTGGTAACTCCTCCGCTGGGTTTACGGATTTGATTCTGACAGGAGAAAGAATTGAAGCTGGCATCAGGTCAGGAAAGATACAAAAAGCTGCCTCCCCAAGTACTGAGAAGAGGCCTTTCAAGAAAGAAGCAAGTGCAGTCTATGGTCCTAGAAGACAAGTCAAGCCAGAAAGTCGCCAAGTCGTCAATGCTTTGGTCATTTCAAAACCTGTTGCTGCTCCTCAGCAGTACAATCAACAAAGAGGTGAAAGGCCCAAGAGGCAGCATACTAGGCTGAGTATGACCTTGTCACAAATCTTACCGCAATTGTTATCAACCAACTTGGTAACCATCAAAGAAGCGCCGAAGGTCGTGAATACTGCATCTCCTAAATATAACCCAAATGCCCGTTGTGCTTATTATTCCGATAGCCCCAGGCATACTACTGATGATTGCTGGGCCCTGAGAAATAAGGTGTAAGACCTTATCGACGCGAAGGAAATTCAGTTTGAGGCGCCTGAGAGGCCAAATGTTGTAACTGCTCCTATGCCCCAGCATAGAGTAAATGCCATCGAGGAAGATTTGTATGCTGTTTCGGTGAATGATGTTGCTACCCCTCTATTGACTGTTAAGAGGAACTTACTACTAGCCGGTTTATTTCCGGGTTGTAGCAAGGGTTGCCTCTTGTGTGCTATTATCCCTACCGGTTGTCCGCTACTGAAATCAGGCATCCAAAGCTTGATGGATAGCAAAGAAATTCTGTTCAAGAAAACTGCTGTTCCGTTTGTTTCCGCTGAAGAAGTATCTGTTGTCACAATTTATAATCCTACCAAAGCTCCCCCGAGGAAGCCAGTCCAAATTATGTCTGTTGCACCCATTACTATTACTGTTCCGGGGCCTCTCCCCTATGAGTCTGATAAAGCGGTCCCATGGCATTATGGGGCCGACGTGTATGTGCTTGGGGTGAAGCAGGAGTTCAACACCAATACCAGTATCAGTAACATCACTGGTCCCTCCAAGATTACCCGCAGTGGCAGGCTCTTCTCGCCTGACATTGCACCGCCAGTTATCCGAAAACCTCTTACCATCACACCCGCAAGTGTGCATGTTCCGAATCAAGTTCCTGTGTCTACTACTGCCGCCGAGTCCTCTGACACTCGGGGTAAAGAAGCTGCTACCGATTTGCCTGCCAGGACGGAGGCACCAAAAAAGACTGATGTTGAAGCCTCCCAACAAGAAATGGAGGAAATCCTTAAAATCATTAAAAAGAGTGACTTCAATGTTGTTGAACAATTGGGGCATACCCCCTCCAAAATCTCTATGCTATCATTGCTGCTATGCTCAGAGGCCCATGCAAAGGCCCTGATTTCATTTCTTAAAACGGCCCATGTGCCGCAAGAGACCTCCGCGGATCAATTCACCGACTGTGTGGCTAATTTGACAGCTGGCAATGGTTTGGGATTCTCAGATGTTGACCTTACCGCCAAAGGGAAAAATTACAATGATGCCCTGCATGTCTCTATAGAATGCAGGGGCACTACTCTCGCACACGTGTTGGTGGATACCGGTTCTTCCCTGAATGTTTTGCCCAAGAAGGCATTGGATCGCTTGGATTGTGAGGGTCTGGAGTTGAAACCTAGTAACATCATTGTTAGAGCCTTCGACGGTTCTAAGAGGATGGTGCACGGTGAAGTAGACATTCCTATTCGTGTGGGTTCCCAAGTTTTCGACTCAACGTTCTATGTAATGGATATTCGTCCATCTTACTCCTGCTTGTTGGGTCAACCCTGGATTCACAAGGCTGGGGCAGTAACATCCACTCTACACCAAAAGCTCAAATACCCTGGTAAAGGGAAGATTGTTACTGTGCAGGGTGAGGAGGAATACATGGTAAGTCACTTGAATTCATTCCGGTATATCGAGATGGACGGAGAGTTTATTGAAACCCCCTTTCAGCATTTTGAGGAGGTTCCTCCAACGTTGGCATCGGCTGAAACAGTGGTTGAAGAAGACTTTCCGTTGAAGATGGCGTCCTTGAAGGATGCTCGGGCTGTAATCGAGAAAGGCAAATGTGCAAACTGGGGTCAGCTTCCTGACTTCACTCAAAAGAATGACAAGTTTGGGTTGGGCTTTACTGCAGAGGCTCAGAGGGCTGTGCGCAAGGAAAAGATCAGAAAGGCTCCAATGTTTATCCAACCCAAGGGTGAATGCTATCGAGGAGGACGTAGAGGAAGCAAAGTTTGACAGTTGGATCTATCCAACCACCAGCAACGGACCAAGCAACTGGACGACAAAGGATTTTACACCTATCACATTTGTCACGCAGTAATTAACTCTTTAGATTTTCAATTTGTAACAAACAATATGTTAAAACTTTGTTGGCTCGGTGTCCTACCCGGGGCATCGTAGCTCCATTTGTGAGGGCTTTTTGTATGACATTTCCATATATCATCAATCAAAACATTGGACGTTTGTTGCATTTCAAATCTTGTGCTCTTTTTCTTTCTGTGTCATATATTGCAAAACAGCTATATTTACACACACTCACTTATACAGGTTTCAATCCACTCTGGATCTCACTAGTAACAGCTCTGCTACCACCAGTTATGACTTCGAGAATCCGATCAACTTGGCCGAGGACGAAGGTGAAGATGATTGCGAAGTGCCTGGTGAACTCGCAAGACTGCTACTTCATGAAGAGAGGGCCATTCAACCGCATGAAGAGCCGGTGGAAATAGTGAACCTGGGTACTGAGATAGATAGGAAAGAGGTCAAGATTGGTGCCAATCTAGAGCTCAGCGTGAAGCAACGATTGATCCAGATGCTACATGACTACATGGAGATCTTTGCTTGGTCATACGAAGATATGCCTGGTTTGGATGCCGACATTGTAGTTCATCACCTGCCAACCAAGGAAGACTGCCCTCCGGTAAAGCAAAAGGTCCGCCGTATGCGCCCAGAGATGTCCGAAAAGATCAAGGCTGAGGTTATGAAGCAATTCGATGTCGGGTTTCTAGCAGTAACTTCTTACCCTCAATGGGTTGCAAATGTGGTGCCAGTTCCAAAGAAGGACGGTAAAGTCAGGATGTGTGTTGACTATAGGGATTTAAACAGGGCAAGCCCCAAGGATGATTTTCCTCTACCTCACATTGACGTTCTTGTTGACAATACTGCTCAACACAAGGTGTTCTCCTTCATGGATGGTTTTTCAGGGTATAATCAGATCAAGATGGCTCCGGAAGATATGGAAAAGACTACCTTTGTGACTCAGTGGGGCACCTTCTGCTACAAGGTCATGCCGTTCGGGTTGAAAAATGCTGGGGCAACCTATCAACGTGCCATGGTTGCTTTATTTCATGATATGATCCATCATGAGATTGAAGTATATGTTGATGACATGATTGCAAGGTCCCAAACTGAGGAGGAGCACCTTGACCATCTGAGGAAGTTGTTTGACCGACTAAAGTTATACAAGCTGAGGTTGAATCCCAACAAATGCACCTTTGGGGTGAGGTCCGGAAAATTGCTAGGTTTCATTGTAAGTGATAAAGGTATTCAGGTGGATCCTGCCAAGGTAAAAGCCATACAAGAGATGCCGACTCCAAAGACAGAGAAAGAGGTCAGAGGCTTTTTAGGACGCCTGAATTACATTTCCCGATTCATCTCACACATAACTGCTACCTGTGAACCAATCTTCAAGCTGCTGAAGAAAGATCAGGTAGTACGTTGGAACGATGAATGTCAGGCTGCTTTTGACAGAATCAAAGAGTATCTCCAAGAACCACCCATTCTTATGCCACCGGTTGAAGGGAGACCTCTGATACTATACCTGACAGTACTTTACAGCTTAATGGGGTGTGTGCTGGGGCAGCATGACGAGTCTGGCCGAAAAGAGCACGCTATTTATTACCTGAGCAAAAAGTTTACCGACTGTGAGTCTCGTTACTCACTGCTTGAGAAAACTTGTTGCGCTCTGGTATGGGCTACTCGCCGGCTGAGACAGTATATGCTGACTCACACTACTCTTTTGATTTCAAAGATGGATCCCATCAAATACATATTTGAAAAGCCTGCTCTATCTGGAAGAATAGCGAGATGGCAAATGATCTTGACAGAATATGATATCCAGTATACAACTCAGAAAGCAATCAAAGGAAGTGTACTGGAAGATCATTTGGCACACCAACCTGTGGATGATTACCAATCACTGAACTTTGATTTTCCGGACGAAGATATCATGGTAGTAACCGACTGTGAAGTACCTGGACCGGATGAAGGACCTGAGGAAGGATCCCGATGGTCTATGCATTTTGACGGAGCATCCAACGCTTTGGGTAATGGTGTCGGCGCTGTAATCATATCTCCCAAAGGAACTCATACCCCACTCACCGCCCGATTGTGTTTCAACTGCACCAACAACATGGCAGAATATGAGGCATGTATCATGGGTCTACAAGCTGCAATCGATTTAAGGATCAAATTTCTGAGTGTCTTCGGAGATTCCGCTCTCGTGATCAATCAGATCAAAGGCGAGTGGGATACGAAACACCCAAATCTTATTCCTTACAAGGAGTATGTGCTGACTTTGCTTCCCCACTTTGAAGAGATAACTTTTGAGCATTTCCCAAGAGAGGAGAATCAGCTAGCGGACGCACTGGCTACGATGTCTTCGATGTTCAAAGTTAAATGGGACAATGAGGCTCCCCGGATCATTATCTGGAAGTTAGACGAACCAACATACTGCTGCGATCTTGAGGCCGAAAAGGTGACTGAAAAACCCTGGTATCATGAGGTAAAGAGGTACTTGGAAGCTCAAGAATACCCTGAAGGTGCATCTGTCAATGACAAGAAGTTCATGAGAAGGTTTGCGGAAAAATTCTTCCTCAGCAACGACATTCTCTACAAACGGAATCATGATTCAACTCTACTGCGTTGTGTGGATAAAGCTGAAGCAGAAAAGATCATGATAGAACTGCATGAAGGTACATTCGGAACACATTCCAGTGGACACACCATGGCAAAGAAAATCCTTCGGGCAGGATATTTCTGGTCCACAATGGAAGCCGATTGTTACCAACACTCTCGAACTTGTCACAAATGCCAGATCTATGCTGACAAGGTGCACATCCCTCCGGTTCCTCTGAACGTCCTGACGGCACCTTGGCCTTTTGCAATGTGGGGCATTGATATGATCGGTGAGATCCGACCGACGACATCCAACGGGCATCGCTTCATCTTGGTGGCGATCGATTACTTCACAAAGTGGGTTGAGGCAGCTTCCTACGCAACGGTAACCAAGAGCGTTGTGGCACGTTTCATCCGGCATAACCTGATCTGTCGGTACGGCGTCCCGGAAAGAATCATTATGGACAATGGTACCAATCTCAATAACAAGATGATCACTGAGATCTGCGAGCAATTCAAAATATAGCACCATAACTCTTCTCCTTACCGGCCAAAGATGAATGGGGCTGTAGAGGCAGCTAATAAGAATATCAAGAAAATTATGCAGAAGATGACAGTGACCTATAAAGATTGGCACGAAATGTTACCGTTTGCTCTTCATGGGTACCGTACCTCAGCAAGGACGTCAACCGGGGCAACGCCTTTCTCCTTGGTCTATGGCATGGAGGCAGTCTTACCAATTGAAGTCCAGATACCCTCTCTCCGGATAATGAAGGATGCAGATTTGAGTGAAGATGACTGGATCCATACTCGACTTGATCAATTAAACCTGATTGACGAAAAGAGACTCACCGCTATCTGTCATGGTCAGACGTATCAAAAACGGATGATCATGGCATTTAACAAGAAAGTCAGACCACAAGAGTATCAAGTTGGGGACCTGGTAATCAAACGCATCATCCTTCCTCAAAGTGATCCCCGGGGCAAATGGACCCCTACGTATGAAGGGCCATTTGTGGTTAAACATGTGTTCTCAGGAGGAGCCATGATTCTAACCACCATGGATGGTGACGACCTTCCTCACCCCGCCAATGCAGACATAGTAAAAAGATACTACGCATGAATAAAAGACCCGCTAGGTTGACATACCTAGGCAAAAATAAGGGCTTCCCGGTGAACCAAAAGGGTTCGGGCAAAAATAAGGGATGAAATGAAAAAAATTTGTACACCCGGTAAGTCGAAAACCTGAAAAGGCGGCTTGGGCAAAAATGGGTATCTCGGTGGACTGAAAACCCGAAAGGGCGGTCCAGGCAAAAGTTAGGGATAAAGCGTAACACTATGTCTCATTGGATCACTTTGCATCCGGAATTCGGCATCAACTATCTGGCTCAGATCTTGGCATCGATCAATCAACTTCATCTTCAACCAGGCAGCAAAGTGATGAGACGCTTGAAGACATAAAGGAGATAGCAGAGTTGGAACCCAGTGGGATTGTTCACATAGCTGTTTTGTTTCCTTTTCAAAATTGTAAATTCTATGTTATTCAGCGGCATTCTCTTACTAGGATGTCAGCCACTTGTACAAAAACGCCTATTCACAGGCCAAATTCAAATCAATACAAATTCACTTGTCCATACAAATTGCCATTGTTTTCCCTTTTTTCTGTTTTGTCTTGCGAAGAACGTCCAATGTTCATTTTTGATATATGCATTTGACATTAAATTGCTGATTCATAAATATTTGCATATGAAACAAAAGACTAATTACAGGTGACATCAGAAACAGGGGCAATGTAGAGTTGTTTAATGCAGTCTGGTTTCTTTGTCCGCCAAGGTACCAAGGTAGAACCCAACTAAAGAATGTGATCAAGTTATCTCAACTCCCCGCAGAGTAAGACAAGATAGCAACATTCCCCGGCAGAATATCAGTACCCCAGTACAATTCCAAAAGTTTCCCCAGGAAGGTGGAATCCATATCCCGAGCAGGTCTTAAAGCTTATCTCCAGTAGATTCCGGAAGCTTATCCCCTGCAGAATACGGACGTCTCTCCCGAGCTTTATTCAAAGTTATTCCTCACAAGGGCTTATAACTGGGTTATCCTCAGCTAATTGCCACGGAAGATCGCCCTCGGCAAAGTTCTTTCAATCCCCAGCGGAGTTTATCTTTGGTATCCCCAACGGAGTTTATCATCATTACCCCCAGCGGAATCCATCATTGAAGTCCTCAGCAAGCCTCTCATCAAAGCTTCGGCAAAGTATCTCTTCCACAGAGCAATTCCCCGACCGGTCGTCAAGGATTTATTTTCCTAAGACGAAAATACATTCATAAACATTTCACATTTTCATACATCTTGCTTACATACATGATAAAGTGCATACAACACTATCTCATGTTGAACATCATGACATCATGCATATCATACATCATGACATTGCATACAACTTATGTTTTTTCCTTTTCAGGGAAAAAGACAATCCCAAAGACAACTACCTTCAACTGTCACAATTCCAGATTCGATTCCTGTATCTAGCCAGGGCACATCTGCGAGTAATCAGTTTCCAGACTCGATTCCTGTATCTAGCCAGGGCACGTCTGAAGATTTCAAAGATTCGATTCCTGTATCAAACCAGGGCATATCTATCAACTATCACAATTCCAAATTCGATTCCTGTATCCAGCCAGGGCATATTTGTTGACCACATTTCCAGACTCGATTCCTGTATCTAGCCAGGGCACGTATGAAGAGTTCGAAGATTCAATTCCTGTATCCAGCCAGGGCATATCTGTTGACGACTATTTCCGGATTCGATTCCTGTATCCAGCCAGGGCACATCTGTGAGCAACCGATTGTAGATTCGACACCTGTATCTAGCAAGGGCATATCTGCATGAGGAGATTGAAGATCAAACACCTGTAACAAGCCAGGAAAACATCTGTCTTTCTCAAATACACAAGTTCTCGCTAAGGAATCTCTTATGCGATCAACACTTCCAGATGGCATCTATAAGCCCATCTCCCTATCCACCATCTCTCCAAATGGCATCTGTAATCCCATTCCCGACATCACATTGTTGATACTTCAACATGCGAGTGCAAATATCCGGGCACTCTAGTGTCCAATCTCCTTTTACCCTCGAGTCACGAAAGGCAAACTTGTCAATCTAACTCCTCAGGTTCAAGAAGATTGAACAGAGGCAACTGTTGTACCCCTAAATTTGCCCTCCCATTTCCTCAACATTTTCTCATCACAAGACCCTTGAAGATCAAGATCCAGTTAGGGTTTCCTCTGCTCAAGACTTCTCCTTGCACTGTTGACCCAAATTAGGGTTTGTGATTGCACAAAGATATTTTGACCTAAAATGCCTAAGATGACTTTCATGTTGGACTCCCAAGTTTATCTATACCAAGTTTCAAGTCTTGATTCCAAATTTTGCCCAGTCAATTGGACAGTTGACCTAGAAATCAACTGTATTGGGGAAAAAGTCAACTGTGGCCAATTGACAGTCAAATCTCATGAAAATTGACCCACATCAACATTATGAACTCACATGGACCATTTGATCAAGTTTGGATCACAATTCCACAAGAAATTTGATCAGATCATCAAAAGGGCAAAATGGTCATTTTTAGGGTTTTGACTGCACAAAGGCAATTTTTGACTGTTTGACGTAGCCAATGGCAAACCAAGCTCACATATGGACTCAAGGACCCCATAGAATTATCTTGACATGCTCCACAAGTTCAAAAGATTCCAAATACACAAGATTGACAGTTGAATTTCCCAGTCAATTGATCAATTTTGACTGTATACTGAAAAGTCAAACTTTGACTTTTTGGTCAAAATCAAGTGTCAAGATTCATTTTTCATTAAAACATGCCAAATCATGAAACTTGTCCCTCAAGAAATCAAGAAATACAAATTAGGGTTTGAAATGAGAATTTTTCATAACTTAGAATTTTTCTAAGTTATGAAAAACCCTAATTGTTTCCCAACTTTGCCCCACTTTCTCACCAAGATTCATTTGGATTCAAGCAAAAGTAAAAACATGAAAGTTGTAGCCTATTGCATAATCTACAACTTTGATTCACAAAGTTTTCCCAAAAGAAGCTTGTATCTCAAGTTACAATTTTTGGAACAAGGGTACCAAACCATTCTTAACTTAGTGAAAATTTGACCTATTTTAGGCAAGTTTTTTACCTAACTTCAAGACCATTTTCCATACACTTCCACTTGGAATTTAAATTTTCACTTCAAAGATGGATTGTAGTACACATTCTAAGCTTTCCAAAATGTCCAAGAACTCATCAAACAACCTCATGACTTGAGAGAATCGAATTTTGCAATATGGCAAAAACTCACTTTTGAATTGGCCAATTTCCATGTTCATAACTTGTGCAAATTTCTCAAATCAGCATGCAACTTGATTACAGGCCTCTAGACCATTCAACACTCATAAATTTAATGCAAACTCATTGTGCCAAGACCATGTTCTATGTGTTCAAGCATTGCATGAAGGATTAATCCCAAATTGGAAAAAGCATTATATCCATTTTTGCAAAAGTTACACTTTATGTCTAAAGCAAATCAAGAAGGTACAAAGGAAATCTAATTGGCACAAGTTTATGAGTTAATCACACTGATCAAGGAGAAGTTTAGCAGCATAGTATGGGGGCCTGTACAGGCTAGAAGCACAACTTGACCATTGCTTGCTTAAAGTTCAAGAAACATTGCATATGACATACCAACTCTCATATCAGTGAACCAAGGCTTAGAGAAAGTTATCAAACACATTCTAAACATTGATCCTAAGCTGAAGCACGACCCTAAGATCCCCAATACCTCCCCATTGCCAGAATCACCTTCAAACTGCTCAAAACAGGGCATCCCTGCAGTTTGAATCCCATAGCTCAAAACTTCCATGCTTTCTTGCTAAAAACTCATCAAACACATTCCATAGCATCCCTTGAAGCTAACCAAAACCTAAAACACGACCTGTAACACTCCCAGGCCACTTCACCATTTTCATTTTCTTGTTTTGCAGTTGAAGTTCTCTAGCACGATTCAAGAGGTTTCAGGACAAAGTAAAACTTGGAATAGCATCCTCACACTTCAAGGAAGCTGTACAAATCCTCATCTTACCCTGAAAGCTCCTCCATTGCAAGGCACGATTCCAACTGAACAGGTATATTCATGAAGTTTTATCTCTCAATATAGGCATTGTTAGTTTTAGGTTTGTGAAGGAAACATGCCACAATCATAGCCCTGAACATGCCCATATGATTAGATTTCATTTATATTATGTATGCTTAGAGAATTTTGAGTCTGAACATTGATGAAAAACTAGGTCAGGAATTAGGGGAGAAGAAATTCTCCCTCATCTTAGAGAGTTAAGACAAGTTCTTTATATCCCTGGATTCGTCTTCTCATGCTCTACATTTTTCATGTTGAAAGTTTTGCTTAAAAGTCCAGGAATTGGGAGATAGGAAACGCATGTTTGCTTGAACAAAAGATGTTCTGAGGTTGAAGATGACCTGGTTCTGGGCTGGGCCTGTTTCACATTTCTTTTTGCACCCTGATTTTGCTTCTACACCCCCTGAGCCCATTTTGTTCATTTTAATGATTTTTTGACTTTTCCTTTTTTGGTTTGACTTGTTTATTTTTCCTCATAATATAAAAAATATAAAAATAATTTTTTGCACCATTTTCCTATTTATTAGGCATTTGTTTGTTTAGGTTAGTTTTTATACATAAATAAATAAATAGATACACTTTTATTAAAAAATACTAAAAATATACAAACACATTTTTATTTTCATTTTTATTTTGTTTTACCTTCTGAAAATATTTTATATAAAAAATACTTTTTTATTAAAAATTAAATATTATTAATTTGTATATATAATACATATTTAGTAAATAATATATATATATATATATATATATATATATATATATATATATATATATATATATATATATATATATATATATATATATATATATATATATATATATATATATATATATATATATATATATATATATATATATATATATAGGGTTAAAATGCAAAATACATATACTTTTTATTTTTATTAATATTTAAATATAAAAATTCCTTTTTACAAATATGCTTCATTTTTATTTTATTTTTGTATATAATAAAAAAATATTATACATATTAAATAATTAATACATTTCATTTAATAAAATTAGGGTTTTCCCCTAAACATAAAAAATCCAAAAATAATTCCTTTTTTTATTTTGTTTATTTGACACACAAAAATACTTCTTTTTCATACACATAAAAAACATTTTTTGCATCTTGCATATTTATTCTTATTTTATTTAATTGGTGCAATTGAATTATCTTGTAAATAATGCAATATTGATGTAATAGTTTAGGTTTAAATTCCTTGTCAAAATCCCCATTTGAACATTTGTACCCCCTTCCCATATATGGTGTTGTAATAGCTTAGTAAATTTATTTTTTCGCACTTTATTGCTTTCTAATTATACCATGTTAGAATTAGGGTTTGTATGCGAATCAAAAACGACAAAAATAGTTTGACCTAATTTCAAGATAAACAAGCATGAAAATGGACACACAAATCACACTTGCAGCCCCTAGGGTGTTCCACTTGTTGCCTTCAATAAATGGGCCATATTGCATGTTAGGTCTCTTTGGGCAAAACAAACACAAATCAAATGATCATAGTCCCTCGATGACGCTTTCAAAAAGTTGCCTAAATAAATGATCAAGTCCCTTAAAGAAAATTGCCCAAAGACACTTAGCACCATTGCAATCATGGTCTAAACGATGACCCGCGCCCGTCCCTTTCACATCCTAATATGAGATTGTCCACCAAATACAATGGTGGAACAAACTTGTCAAAAGGGTTAAAACATAGCAATAATCTTTGAGAAATTTAGGAGTAGACAACCTCTTAGTTACTTGAATCAAACTTGCAAAACAAAACACTTGCCTATTTTCTAAACCACATCTCACAACACTTTCAAAACAAACTTTCAAAAACAATGAAAACCTTTTCAAAAGACATACACCTTTGTATACATCCCAACATGGATCATTACAAAGGTTGCCACCACATTGGCTTCTTTTCAAAACATTTTCAAACCCACACACACAAAGCACCATTTCAAACAATTGAAAAACAAGGCAAGTTGATCTAAGCAAGTAACTAAGAGCCCATGGATAACCATGGATAGAAAGGGTGCTAATACCTTCCCTTTCTATAATCTACTCCCCGAACCCAAGAAAACATCTCAAAAGGTTTTTGCTGTGCTTTTTAAACCTTTCCTTAGGATAAAATAAAAAGTCGGTGGCGACTCTTGCTCAACCGAAACATTTGCGAAAACAAACGCAAAACCATAGTCAGTTCTCCCACCGTATCACAGATGGATTGTAGATTAATACCTGAAACCAGACATGACAACTATCTACTTGACCATCATGAAGCAACCCTACACCGGTTCCTTATCTCTCAGATGCAGTTTTACACGGACTCATCATCAGGCAACCCTACACAAGTTCCTTCTTTCAACCTACCAAGTTACAATTCAACAAACATTTCCAGATGGAATCTTTAAGCCCATCTCCACAACTATCCATTACATCTCCAGATGGCATTTATAAGCCCATCCTCCTATCTATCATATCTCCAAATGGCATATGTAAGCCCATTCTCGACATCACCTTGCTGATACTACACCATGCGAGTGCAAATTTCTGGGCACTTTAGTGTTCAATCATCTTCCACCTTCGGATCACGAAAGGCACGCAAGCCAATCTACATCCTCAGGTTTAAGAAGATTGAACAGGGGCAACTGTTGTACCCCAAAATTTGCCCTCCCATATTCCTCAAGATTTGTCAAGAATGATCCTCAAATGGTTCAAGATGGCTCAAGAGGTAGACAGTCAAACCACCTCCTAAGCCAACTGAAATTAGGGTTTTGGTTCTTTTAAGGAATTTGGGGTTCTCAATGGTTCAATCAAGTCCCATAGGCCTATATGCATCCTCAAGCACCTACATGCCAAGTTTCAAGACTCACAGTGTCAATTTGCACAGTCAAAAGCCTCATTTGATCCACAGTCAACTACAAGGGCAAAATGGTCATTTTGCAGTCAAAAGTCAGAATTTTTGGTCAACATCTTATTTTGAGGTCACAATCATCATTTAATCAAGTCTTGATCATGATTCCACAAGAGTAGCTCAAAAATCATCAAGATGCAAAAAGTTACTATTTTTGGACAGTAGAAAAGTCAAATGTATCTTGACCAGGGCATAACTTTTTCATGGTTTATCAGAAAAATACCATCCAATGCTCATTTGTAAGGGGATTCCATTTCCTACAAACCATCTTCACATTCCAAGTCCAAGAAATGCTCTCACAAAAAGTTATCAATTTCTACATTATAGGTCAAATTCAAAGGTCAACAAAAGTGCACTTTAAGTCAAAGACCATAACTTGAGATTGGTAAATCCAAATGACATGGGACCAAAGGCATTGGTTAGAGGACTTCAAGAAATTTACAAAATGTCCAAAAACATGGTCATATGATCAAAATTGATCAAGATATGCATTGGAGAAGTTGGGAAATTTTTATGAATTTGCAAAAGTCAACTTTGCTCAAAACACCTTATTTTTGCTAATGGGCCTCAAATCTCTTCTTGAAACTTCATCCATGGCCTATGCACGACCCATCAAGCTTAATTGAATTTATTTTCTTATTTTTATTGATTAATTGGATTTTTAATTAATATTAATTCATTTAATTAATTTAAATTGTAGGAAAATACAAGATTTGATTTTTTCAATCAATTTGTGAAGCAAATATGGTCAAGATATGCTGGCAATTTCGTGCTCAAAGTCAAAGATACAAAATCTCCAAATTTGGCAACATTTTCCAATCATGAAAAATCAAAATATTTGATTTTCAATCAAAGATCTAATCATCAATTCCATGGATTTTTGCTCAAGATTGTGACCTAATTTCATTCCTTTATATATGTTCAAGTAAACCCTAATGCCATACACATGAGAAAGCTGTAGAAAGACCATAGCCATATTGAAAAATTTCCAAGAAAATTGCAAAACTGATTTCTATATTCCAGGGCGATTCAAAGCTTTTTGTTGATTCTAACATCTTGCAGGAGTTCCCAGGAGTGTGTGGCAATCAAATTAAAGCCTTGAAGCTCAAAGAATCATCCAAAACAGAACCAAGGTTTGAAGCTTTTTTCCAGAATTGTATTGTGTGATCGGTGGATCTGGAACTGACTGTTTAACGCTGGTTCGCGAAATGTCGCGGTAAGCAAGTGTCGCCACCGTCTTTTATTTTCTCCAACATGGAAAGGACAAAAGCACAGAAAAATTCCTTATAGAGATTGCTCTCGGTTCGGGAGGTAGGTTATAGAAAGGGAAGGTGTTAGCACCCTTTCTATCCATGGTTATCCATGGGCTCTTAGATACTTGCTCATTGTGTTTTCAAAATTGTTTGTTTGCTTTTCAACTGTGGGTTTTAAAAAGTTTCTTTGAAAATTCCAGTTCGACTCTTGTATCAGTCCTCAAGAGGGTTTGAAAAATTGCTTTCGAAAGCTTTTTGAAAAGGTGTCGGTGTGAAAAGTATTTTTGAATTTTGGTTTGAATTTAGAACAAGTATTAAGAGTCGTCTACCTACCCTAAGGAATTCGTCTGTGTAGATGTCTTTTAAAGTAGTTCCATCCCACCATTGAGAGGTAGGTAGCACCACCGTTGGAGGTGTTCGGGTCAATTCGAAGGGTTCGGGGCATGGTGATCACCGGAGCAATGGGAAGACACCTTAGAAGCTACCCTCATGCCAGGTTCCCGGATCATGAGGACTTACTAAGACATCCTCTACTCGACGATCACCTTTCGAGGCAAGGCAACAGTGAGGCGTACCCTAGGGGTGGTGTGTGATTTGTGTGTTAGATTCATTTATTTTTGTCTTGTCATGTCATGGGTGATCTACGCTTTTGTTTTTATTTAATCATTCATTCTTGCATGCAATTATTAGCTGTTAAAAGGTTGCGAGAAAGGTAAAGTTCCTAAACTATTACAAAGGCGCGGGTCCATATCGCCAAATTAAATCCAGGACCCGATTTGACATAAAATAAAGAAATAAAATGCGAGAAATATAAAATTTACACGGCTTTGGGAGAGTTACATAAATATTATAAGAAATAAAATAAAATGCGCGAATTGAATTAAAATTGAAAGCGAGGGCGTTGGACCCTTTTTTTAATGAAATTAAATTAAATTATTAAATTAATGAAATTAAAATGAAAAAGAAATTATTTTTGAGGTTTTTTGTATTTATGGTTTTTTATGTGAATTAAATGAAATTAAGAAATTAACTAATTAACCCTAATTCTACAATTTTTATTTATTAAGGAAAACATGTTAATATTAAACCTAAAATTAAATTAATTAATTAATGGCAAGATTTATTTACAAAAATAATATTAATAATTAATAATTAATAAAACAAGAAAAAAGAGAGAAAAATACTTAAAACCCTAATTCTACACTTTGTTAGTTTATTATGAAAAATATTTGAATTAAACCTAAATTTAAAAGCTAAATCAAACTAATGAGATTTATTTACAAAAATATTAGTAATAAAATATATTTTGATTTTTTGTTATTTTTATGTTTTATGAAAATAAATTAGTTTAAAGAATTAAAAAAGAAATAATTGAAACAAATAAAAAAGGGAAAAAAGAATTGAATTTCAAAACCTCAGGGGGTTCTGTCCCTAATTGGAGGTACCATTAGCATTGTTGGCCCACTTGTTTAAGGCCTCAGTTGACCTTTCCTGGGAGCGTGCATACGCGTTGACCTGTGCCTATGATGCTCTTCAAATTATGGCCCTTTGATTGATCTCAGTAAGCACGTGGTAAGCCTAGATGTGGAGAGTATGGTGAACCCTTGTATTGAAACTGCACAGAAGCATTATTAGCAAAATAATATGGAATAGAAAGGGGGACCTGGGATTCGAACCCAGGTCCCAGAGATTACCAATCCACGTGCTTGCCAGCTGATCCAACTACGCGCTTTGGTTATATTATAGGAAACAAATAACATAAGGCAAATCAGGCGTTAATGGACAATTTCAGCGCGAAATTCAAATTATCCAATCATTGGCCTACACTTCATCATCTTCTCCATGGCTTTTGTACCTGAAACAAAAATTACATTTAAATAGCGGGGGTTTTAAACCCCCACTAAGTAACAAGTGCAAAAATAACGATTAGCACATGGTGGCTCATAAATTGAGCGCGAGGTGTGTGTTCAAATCGTCCAAGCCTCCTGAGTTGAATGGTCTAGGTCTCACGTCCTAATTTTTCCCTAACTGAGAAACCCCAATTCAAGGTTTTGAAAACCCTAGGCGTCGTTCATGGTGAAATCGCGTATGGGCAATGATTCCTCAATTAAATCATACTGCTAGCTTCAGAATAAACTCATTAGTACAAATCAAGAATCAAAATGCATGGATATGGCCTGAATAATAAAACACGATTATGCAAAAAGAAGGACACAATCTGACTTTTAATTACCAATTCTTGATGTTAGGGATGTGGAAAACTATTCAGGAAGCTTCCTTGACACTTTTGCAAGCTATTGGGATTGTTCTTTGCCTCTGAATCGTCCTCTAAGGCCACTTTCAGTTTTGGACTTTTTTGATAAAATTGCAAGTTTGGTTCTTGAGATGGGGCGCAGCATTCATGTTCTTGGCATTAGGTTTATCATGTATATATATGTGTGAGTGTTTTAGGTCAACAAAATAAGCCAAATATCCATGGAATCAATGCTCTTGATTTTGTGATTTTGCCTAATCTTTTCAAATCTTTTTTCATGCAAATTTGATACAAATCATGTTCAATTACCTTGATTCTTTCCAAATCTGATCATGCACGAAATATTGAGTGTATTCCATGCATAAAAAGATTTAAAAACTTAGGTTTGGTATTTTTCATATATTTTAATTAATTAAATGAATTATTAGCAATTAAAAATTCAAATAAATAAATAAAAATGATGAAAAACTTCCCTCTGGGCCAAATGGTCGTGCACATGCTTTGGATGATGATTCTTGGAAGAAAAAGAGGCCCATTAGCATTTTTAAGGCATTTGAAGCAAAGTTGACTTTTCAAAATATCCAAACATTTCCCAACTTCCACAAGGCATATCTTGCTCAATTTTTAAGCTTTGCTCATGTTCTTTGACATTTTGGAAAGGTCTTGAAGTCCTCTAGCCAATACCTTTGGTCCCATGTCATTTTGATTTACCAATCTCAATTTATGGCCTTTGACTTAAAGTCCCTTTTTGTTGACTTTTGAAAATGACCTATAATGTTGAAATTGATAACTTTTTGTGAGAGCATTTCTTGGACTTGAAGTGTGAAGAGGAGTTGTAGGAAATGTCATTCTCTTCAAAATGAGCTTTGGATGGAATTTTTCTGATAATACATGTGAAAGTTATGCCCTGGTCAAGTTACAGTTGACTTTTTCAACTGTCCAAATATGGAAACTTTTGCATCTTGAGACTTTTTGAGCAAAGCTTTGAGAATCATGATCAAGCATTGATCAAATGATGTTTGGGGCTTCAAAATGAGATGTTGACCAAAAATTTGGACTTTTGACTGTCAAATGACCATTTTGCCCCTACAGTTGACTGTAGTGCAATTTAGGGTTTTTGACTGTGCAATTTTGTGCTGTAAGTCTTGAAACTTGGTATGAGAATGCTTGACCATGTTTGTAGGCATGTGGAACTTGATTGGACCCTTGGAAACTTCATTATCTTTGTCAGAACCAAAACCCTAATTCTTTGACTGTTAGGAGGCCCTTGAACTGTGCAACCCTTGGGGAATTTTGAAGCTTTGATTTGGTAAATTTTGAAGAATATGGGAGGGCAAATTTTGGGGTACAACATATTGTCTATTTCATGCACATTTAACATGATTTCTTGTTTGTTTTGCATTGCTTGAATCCATATGAAGCTAATGGCATAAGTTAATTGGATTAAAACGCCATAAATCAAAAGTTGCCATGGACGATTTCTAGGGTTCCTGAACTTTGGAATTGGGGCTTTCTAAACCCAGAAAAATCAGGACTTGTAAGGCACATGGTTGGATTCGTGAGAACCAGACGAACACATTGGAACCCTCGCGAAATATTTATGTGCATTGTATCTCGATTCGCTATTTTTCCTCATGGCATATTGTGGGGGTTAAAAACCCCCGCTATCTAATGTTATATTTACAGGTACCAGTGAAGAAGACGAGGACGTGTTAAGGTCCCATTGGGCAGTTTAAAAAAGCGCGCATGATTTTGTTGTTTTACAACATAATAGTTGCTTTTATATATAATACTCATTATCCACTCTTATTACAAATGCACGTTCTAGTTCAATTGGCAAAGGCGTGGGAGCATTAACCATTGGGACCTGGGTTCGAATCCCAGGTCCCCCAAAAACCTTTATTTCATTTTCTTTCACATAATTACATGCATGTATCAAAGGGTGTTCCACTATGTACTTCATCTCTCCAAGCGTCAGATGTCCCTAGACTCAAATCCAGCGGTCATCAGTGGAAGACTACCATGCTCCCAGTCAATACGTACCATGGACAATCAAAAAAAGTCAAACGGACTGGCAGCTTAATGGGCCATAAGTTGCAACAAATACCTCCATATTGGGCCAGTACCCCCTGGTTTATTCTTCTTATTTTTTTTCCTTTTATATTTTCTATTTAACTATTTTACTAATTATTATTATTATCATTATTTAATTAACCAAATTAATTATTTTCATAATAAAATCAGAAAAACTAAAAAAGTGATATTTTTATTATTATTATTATTTATTAATTTCACACTTTATTATTTTTGTAAATAAATGCTAACAAATTAATTTAGTCTTTTTAATTAGGTTAATTTCAATATTTTTTGCAATAAATAAAATAAATTAGAATTAGGATTTTTACTAACTTTTGACTATTTTTTATTTATTTCCTAAAGAACATAAAAAACCAAAAAAAAATATTTCTTTTTATTAATTAATTAGTTTTAGGTTTAATTTAATTTAATTCATAAACCATCAAAAAACTTCTTTCTTTCTCAAAAAGGGTCAAAACCCTAAGGACTTCCCCGATTCAATTCTTTTCGCGCATATTATTTTTTGATCATATTTATGTAATTGCTCTGAGGATGTAATAGCTTTAATTAGGACTTTTTATCACTTTTATTTATTTTCCCGCATTTACTTTCAAAGGGTTTGTTTTTGGCGATGTAAATACCCGACGCCTTGTAATAGCGTAGATTTATTTTCTGCAACTATAAACTGCTAGATGTATGTTAACTAGGCTATGCATGACAAGACTTCTCTTAAAATTAAAATCAATCGTAGCTCACCATAACATGTACAAAGATAAAATTAACTGAAAAACAATACACTCGCACATGCCACTCTTAGGGTACGCCTCACTTGGTTGCCTCGACGTGGTCATTGAGTATAGGGTGTTTTAGAGGTCGCCCTCCTGTCTAAAGATCAAAAAGTTGCCTCGAAACGGTTGCCTCGATAAAAGACGATCTAAGACATTAGGGTTACCGCTAAGGCGTCCTACTATTGCTTTGGTGACCACATGTCCCTATAATCGAATTGATCCGAAACTCCAACGACGGTGCTACCTACTTCTCAATAGTGGGATAGTACTGTCTAAAGGACATTTACACAGCTTAATTTCTTTTGAGTAGGTAGAGGTTCTCGGGTACTTGCTCTTTCAAAACAAAACAACTTTTCGCACCTACACTTTTCAAACAAAAGTTTTCAAACAACACTTCATACACTCTTGAGGACTGATACAAGAGTTAAATCGAAGTTTTCAAACAAACTTTTTCAAAACCCACAAAACACAAGAAAAGCAAACACTTTTGAAAACATAGTGAGCAAGTACCTAAGAGCCCGTGGATAACCACGGATAGAAAGGGTGCTAACACCTTCCCTTTCTATAATCTACCTCCCGAACCGAGAAACATCTCGAAAAGGAATTTTGATGTGCTTTTGGCTTTTCCTTGTTGGAGAAAATAAAAGACGGTGGCGACTCTTGCTTACCGCGACATTTCGCGAACCAGCATTTCAAAACAGTCAGTTCTATTTCCACCGATCACACCCAACCATCCACCTGAAAAGATAGCAATTATTCCTTCACAAACTCCTTTTAACCTGGTAAATATGTCCAACATTTTAACATTCTCGTTGGCCTAGGACCCCAGTTCTCTTCATCAATAGTCGTTGGAATCATACAATGATCAGAAATAGTGCGAGGAAGATTCTCTTGAATGCAATTCGGCCACAAAGAAACCCAAGCATCTGATAATAAAAAATGATGTAGATGACTCATAGAAAGATCACTCCCCAATATCACGAGAATCTTCTCCCACACAATGGTAAATCAACCAGAAAATTGTCTTCAATGAAATGATTAAAATGTAAATAATCCTCCACATGGTCAACAATTACCTTACTCATTCTCTCATTAATATATCTAATAGCATTTAAATCACCATTTGTCGTACCCCAAATTTGTCCTATCTCGACGATCATATTTTCAAGATTAAAATAATAAAGAAATATTTAATTAAGGACGGTACAGCAATATCTGATGGCCCATTCTTAAATTTAAGTCAATTAGAGGGTGTATTTTAATTCAGGAGAGCGGGACTTTCCAAATCAGAAAGACTCATGTATCTGCATGTCTATTCATGAAGCATGTTGGCCAATGGCCCATGAGATTCGAAAATGGAAAATATTTCAAAAATGATTATTAAGTTTAAATCCATATAGTTGTTATTAGTAAAGGAGAGGTTGAATTTAAATATAGCTAGGCCCATTTAGGTGTTATTATTGTCAGTGAAAAGGAAAAGAGGTGTAATTGCTAATAACAGCCCCATTGCGTTTTCTAGCAAAAGCACGGTGAACGTTTTTGTCATTTGTTGGTTAGGAGTTTTGTTCTTAGGTGAGAATATGTTGGATCAAATTAATGTTGGGCCCAATTTGTGGCAAAGAGGCCCAATTCGGATTGTGCCAGTAACTAAAATATTAAGAAGTATTAAGTATTAAAATTGTTTGTTATTTTTAGAAAAAATATTAAATAAATTTCTTTGTTAAGAGGAAAAAATGTAATCTTTTTTTTACTGATAAACCTTTTGTTACAATAATATTTTGTTAAATATTATTATAATTGGTTTTTTAAGATTTTTTGTTGATTGATTTGAAAAGGGGTCGGTTGAGCCTAGGTGTATTTTAAAGAGAAGAAACGGTTTTGTTGTAACAATTATGATGCTATCGAGCTAAATAATAAAATAATAATGCAAGGCCCAGTCTGGCTAAGAAGAAAACGCGTTGAGCTGAGTGGAGCAAGTAATGCGCATGCCCAAAGTGAATCAAAAACAACAACTGTGCAAATTTAAACCAAAATTAACGCAATGAACAACTGTTGTAGAAATCCAAAGTTATCAAACTAAATCAAATCTAAAAAACCTAAGTCGTTAACGAATCAAATCCATAAAATAATTAAACTAAAACAAATCAGATCTTTAAACAACATAATCTAAATCCAGAAAATCAGTACAAATTGAAACAAAATCAGATCTAGAAATTACAGTAAAAACAAAATCGACTATATCGCAGAAATCAATTTACAACATCAATTAACAAATATGAAAATCCATAAATTGATCCTAATCTCCTATAATATGTGCTAATCAATTTGTAAATCTAAAACCTAACATCTAAAAGCCTATAAATAACTACAAGAATTAATAGGATTAAGGGCGGATTTGAGAAGAACAAGTATACAGAAGAACAACAACAACCGTGAGGAGAGGAAGAAGATACGAAGAAGTCCTCCGTCGAGTACAGAGAAGAACTAGGGTTCCAATATCTGGAACCCTAGTTCTATCGCTATCACTGCCGCCAGCCTTGCCATCTGCCGTCGCCACCGTCTAAACCTGTAACATCAAAGAGGATAGAGGGAGATTGGCAGGAATTCAAAACAGAAAACTCAGAAATCGGAGTACGATATCGCGAAGGGTAACTTAGCTTTTTTTCTTTTTCGATTGTTGGTTGGGGATTGGGTTAGGGGTTGGTTATGGCACCACGGTTGTTGTAGTATTATAAAGAAGAAGGGAAAAGTGATTTAGGTTAAAGAAAGTGAAGAAAGGGTTTGTGGGTGTCACGAGAGAGAAAGATAAGTTTTGTTGTAAATGAAAAACAAAAATGAAAAAGACTTGTATAATTCATTGTCATCATATACGCCGCGCCCGTAATAATTAACATGCTCCCTCAATTCTATACCGCACGATCATGATCGAACGACCGTAGACCAAGTACTACCGTAAGGTCCACGCACCCTCGCAACACACAATCAAATCGGCCTCTCAAAATTTGCGTTAGGCCAAAGCCCAATATTTTTCATACCCCCCTTTTCTAGTTTTACTAAACTGTCAAAACGAATTACACCCCCCTGTCCAGCAAATGTAATGGGCCTGACCCAATCTAATTTCAGCACCCCTCATTTTACTGCATAACTAGAAAACACACCCTTGCCTAAATTAATTCTTTTCTACATTTTTATTATATTCTAATTTTTTTCTTATTATAATTATTATTTATTAATTTTATTTTCTTCTTCTTCTTATTATTATTATTATTATTATATTATATGTAAATATTATTTATTTCTTATTTTTTGTATATATTATTATTATAACTCCTTATGTCTTTCCATAATTAATTATTATTAATTATTATTATTAATATATTTTATTTACTATTACTATATTATCATCCAAATTATTTTTATATCAAAAATGCATATTATTTTATTATATTATTTGCATTAAATTTTTTATATCATGCATTAATCAAGAATTTCGCATTCAATACGATTAAAAAATACTAACCAATCTCAAACTATTTTCGCAACAAACTAAGCTAATCAATTGTTTTTGCAAAAGGGTTTCAAACAGATTTTGACTAACCGCGCATTTAGCTAAAATCTCCACAATCACTACTTCTGGCCAAAATGCGAGGTGATTCAAAATACGTTTGCAACCCCTAAAAAACACCAACCCCATACGAACTACGAATTGAGACTCTGATTCCTCATAAGAGGATATGTTGGCATACGATCAAAAATCGTAGCGAGTTCCCCTATTAAAAATTTAGGACACTTTCCCCTATTAAAACTTAAAACCCTATTCTACCCAAACCTAAACCTAAAACCTAGTATCCTTATGAACAAGGTAGATGAAAGGTACCTAACACCTTCCTTTCATCTAAAGAAGTCCAAAACCTAGAATCTCTGTTTGCGAATTAGAGTTTCCTATTAGATGCCCTTCCCTAGGATAAAAACTAATAGTGGAGACTCTGTATTTAAAACCAGTCGCAACAGTTGGCGACTCTGCTGTGGAATTCAACTTTAGGTTTTAGGGTTTTTTGCTTTGGGGTTTTTATTTCTTTATATATTTATTGCTTTCATTTATTCATTGCATTTATTTAATTGTTGTCTAATGTTTATCATCATATATACTGCGTGACAAGACTTTTTATTTTCTCAAAATATTTTCAATAACCCTTAGAAAGAAGGTTCGTCTATTAGCTTAGGGGGTACATCATCCCTGCGAGTTTATGTGACGACTTCACCTAGAGTCGGTGAACTTTTGAAAAAGGAACACTTATCGAGAGATACCCTCTTGACGAGTAGGACTTTGGAAAGTCACCCATGACTCTTTGTAACGACCTTAACCTAAAATCTCATGACGAGACCTTTCACGACTTTGAGACGGAAGTCTCGGTCCGTAAAGAGTCTCTACTTAAGGGAAGACCTTGTGCCTTTTCCCTCTGGTATTATTCATGATACCCTTTAGGAAACCACCTTATGGGGAGGGTAGAATATATGTAGGCCAAAACTAGGAGCCTACCTTCTAAGGATATCATTTATATAATCCCATTTCCACTATCCCTAAACCCGCAAGGGTTACTTCCGGTTTACTACAATTCCTAGCATGTAGGGTCTATCTCTCATAAGTCACAACCCTTAGCCGGTAGGGATTCTTCAACCATCCATTAGTCTATTACAATCCCTAGCTGGTAGTAATTCTCGTCCAACGATTACCATATCTAGCTCGTAGGGATTCCCCTTCGTCTTCTATGGTCCTTTCATCCTTAAGGAGTTCTTATCTGTCTCAATATCTGATTCGGTGTAGGATATCATCAAACTCATATTTACTATCTTCGTCCTCAAGGAATTCCTATATGTCTCAATATCTGAGACAGTGTAGGGTACCTCCAAATCCACATCAAATTATTTTCGTCCTCAAGGAATCTATATTTGTTTCAATCTCTGAGACAATGTAGGATATTGTCATTTCCATATCTACCATTAAACCTGCATAGGGTACCGCTACGTCTACCCTCATACTACATTTGCATCGTATTGCATATCCATGAAACCTTTTGCATACCCAAAATCCAAAAACATTTTTGCATACCCATGCATTCACACACATTCATACATTTGCATCTCATGCATGTCCACCTTCGCCCTTATTCAACTATCATCCATATGCTAGTTGATTTCCTGGTACTCGCGAACAACTCAAGAAAGTATGAAACTGTGGAAACAAGGGATTATCTATTGGAGACTCATTGGAGCTTGGCCCTACAAAGAAAGAAGGCATCCCTTCACAAGGTCAACAACGGGTCTACGCAACGCCTCAAGTGCCACTACCATTGGTGATTCCCCTCACGCTCTGACAAGTCCAAAATCACAAAGCTCTCCAAAAGTCAAGAGAATCCACAAAGAAGCTTTTCTCTAGGAACAATAGACCTTTATAATTTCATTGTTGCTAAGTTGTGTTTATTGTAAACTTGTATCTTTGGATCAGTAATTCTAACAAAATAAGCATGCATGTTTTTGAAATTGATTCAATCCACAAAAATCAACAATTTTCTATTTTCACTCTTTTCCATTTCCAATTAGCAAACTTCGAAAGAGAATGATGAAAATCAAATAACTGAATTTTGCTAAGTTATGCTTTCAATGTAAGACCGAGCTGACGATGTAAGGTATTGTTTCAATTCCCAAACAGTGGAGAAATAAAGAGTTAACCCATAGTTAACCCCCTCGAGCCAGGAGTTGGAATTTTTTCGATTTTTAAAAAAAAACCTTAATTTCAACCAGGGGCAGGGTAGTCTTTCAATTAATTCAACGGCGTGTTCTATTCTCAAGAGAATTGATTTATCTAAAAAAAAGGTTCAAGCACATCTCTTTCCTCGATACATCATTGAGGAAATAATCTAATCAAAGGTTCAAGCACATCCTTTTCCTCGCATCTATCAAGAATGAGGAATCCATGAAGCTCTCGATATCTTCTTCCTCAATGCATCATTCAAAATTGAGAAAAACGATGAAGACAAAGCTTACAACAATCGGTGTGGCAGTCACGAATTTTCAAAATCAAAAAACAAAAAGAATCTCAAAAGAAAAATTTCAAAAAAAAAAAGAGAGAGCCCGCTAAGTCAAAAACAAAAAGAAAACATTTTGACTTAGGCAAAAGTTAGGGCATCCCGATGGACCGGAAATTCAAAAAAAATTGGTCCATGCAAAAATAAGGGATTGAAAACAAATTAGAGAAAAATCTTGTGACTGCCACCTCAAATACTTCTCATCAATGCTTGGATCTTATCTATTCTTGGATCTTATTAACGCTTCTCATCGTCTGCGCGACTACAAAATTTCTCTTGGAAATTGAACGCATCTATTGGATTAATTGAACTTAGGATTGAATAACATCAAGGAGAATGGGGTGGGATAAATAAATTTTGAGCCTTATATCCTTTTTTCTTAAACAACAAACCATGGCCACGTTACAACCTTTAAAAGTCCTAATTGAAGCAAGGTTAACTATGAAAGCATACTAAGCAAAATTTGTGTTAAACTGACTCCTACGTTTGTTAAATTTATCACTTTGCTTCTTCGAATATTCATCTTCTAATCTTCCATTTCTTTTCAAATAATTAATTTCGATTTCAAGAACTTGCATGTGCATCAAACGAAATTAATTTTTCAAAATGTACAATTTAACTATGAATCAGTACTTTGCATCAAGGAGATTTCAAAATTGGTCTGATCAAAGGCAATATTTCCAAGAAGCTTCTAATTAGGGGCAAAGAATCTAAAAGGATCCCTATATACAGGGGCAAATACTAATGATCATGGGGGCATACCTTTCGAAGGAACATTCCTTAATCAGGTCATATCATAATAGGGTATGACTTTGTTCCCTCATTTACATACATCTCTTAAGGCTTTGATTCAAGGGGCAATCTTCCAAGATTCAAATGTTGAGGCAAATCACATCAGGTTCATCCTACCGCATGTAGGGTCCAAATTATTTAAGCAACTTCAAAGTACAAACTTTTCAAGCTCCAAACATCTGAGGTAATCTATGTCAAGTTCACGGTGAGATATAAGGGTACTTCCTCCAGACCCTGGAGATTGGGGGCACGTCTTTTCAAAATTTGAATATTGTAACAAACCACTGCGAGGCTCGATCAAAAGGAGTTAGTTCAAAATGGTTCATCAAAGCCAAACATTTTCAAGAGCCATTTGATCAGGGGCATAATGCAATATAGTGGGGTCATCCACATTATCATCAAACTATTTCCAAGATCATATCCATGATAATCTCCTCTAAGACCCTACCAACAAATTAGGGAAAGACATGCCACAAAAAGCAAGCTCTCCACTCACTTTCATAATCTCCAATGGATCTTTCTCCTACATCAGCAATCTTCAAAGTTCAAATCAAGTATCAGGAAATCATGATAGCATAACATCAACCATCATGTGACAAGCAACCTTGTTACATAGTCTAACCTCTACGCTTAATCATCAACGACCCATCACAGGGGCACCATTCAACCAATCAGGCGAGTCATAATCATAAAGCATAAGTTTGTATAAATCATTAGCATACATTCATTAGGATATTACGATCCAAAACCAAGCTATACCTATCATCTCATCTGGCTGATGAATTCTGACAGCATGGATATAACAAAAAGCCCAATTCTTATTGGCGTGTCAAAATTTCAACAACGCATATCTAAGTCACCCATTACATGCACTGTCCAGTCATTCTACGCATTAACACTTGCATCTACTTGCATACATAACATATCATAGGCCAAGATTTAGGACTTCGTAAAAATCCAGAGTCAATTTCTAGGGGATTCACTATTGCAATCTCCAACATCTCCTCTACTATCCCTCTCTGTGAGTCTGTCATACAAGCATTCTTCGTACAACCACCCAAGACGTGAGCATCCTCACACTTTTTCTTATCCACGTTTCATAAAAGGCATGAGCAGCCTCACGCAACCTTATCCACTATTCATTCATAGAAATCCACACGAAGCATGAGCAACCTCATGAATTTATCATCTGAGTCGTGAGCAGCCTCACACTTTCCAATTAAATGTCTCTAGGTAACCTTACCAATATTTGCAACTTTGCTATCTGTTTCACCTTTCCAAGCCACCAAGTTGATACTATTCAAGCAACCATATGGATATTGGTGTAAAGCTCAGTTCCCGTATGGCACACCTTTTCAAAATTCCAGCCCCTAATTGGCATGGCTTCTCATCAAAAATAAACCATGGTTGATAGTCTGCCTTAAGCATTGGTTTCGCAGTTCAAATAACAGGGGCATTGGATTTATCAATCATCGCATCATTTTAATTCATAACATTATAATATAAAGCATACATACCATACATCATGTATACATCAAGCATAATAATATCAAACATGCATACATTACATTCAATCATGCATGCCCATAAAAAACTGCGGAAAAATCTCAAGGCATGACTACCAACTAAGACAAACTCAAATTAAAATCCAAGCTTAACATTATCCATTCACCTTGCTATAGCTACCGTAGTTGACAACGGACACAATCGTCAAAGGTGTCGCTACCAAAATCTCACTAGGTAGCTTACCTATGATTCATACCCACGCCTATTTTTACGACCACGCCTATACCTACGTCCACGTCTACGCCTGCGCCCACGTACACACCTACACCTGCACCTATGATACAAATGTCAAGACACTCTTCATCATGTCCACACCAATTCATCATGTTGAGGGATTGATAACTCAAGACCAGTGGTTTAACAAAAGAGAATTATCAAAAATATTTTCAAACTACTTAGGGCATACACACTCAGTGAATATGCACACAAGGTCCCATACATATACAAACATTCAATACACACACTCAGGGTCACATCCCAGTATCAGGAAGCATATGCCTACATCACACAGCAAATAAATAACCTCACCCTCGATTCAATCGTCTAAGGGTCAATTAACAAAACACATCTCCTACGATTCAAACCGTCATCTAAGTCTCCATGTCGTGACGCGTTCAGCCCATCACCTAAGTCTCCATGCAGTAATGAACGAAACTCGGTAGATTGCCTCTAAGCCGCAATGTATTCTCAAAACTCGGTACATTGCCTCTAAGCCGGAATGTATTCTCAAAACTCAGTACATTCCATCTAAGACACGATTGTTGCACCCCAAAATTTGCCCTCCCATATTCTCCAAGAAATTGCCAAGCCAAGTCACAAAACTCCCCAAGGGTTGCACAGTGCAAAGGTCTCCTATACAGTCAAAACTAGGGTTTGTGTTCTGATCAAGGAAATGAAGTTTTCAAAGGCCCAATCAAGTCTTATATGCCTACAAAGATGGTCAAGCATCCTCATATCAAGTTTCAAGGCATTCAGCTCAAAATTGCACAGTCAAAACCCTAAATTGCATTACAGTCAGCTGTAGGGGCAAAATGGTCATTTGACAGTCAAAAGTTCAAATTTTTGGTCAACATATCATTTTGAAGCCACAAACATCATTTGATCAATGCTTGATCATGATTCTCAAAATTTGGCTCAGAAAATCATCAAGATGCAAAAGTTAATATATTTGGACAGTTGAAAAAGTCAACTGAAATTGACCAGGGCATAACTTTCACATGGATTATCAGAAAAATTCCATCCAAAGCTCATTTTGAAGAGAAAGACATTTCCTACAACTAATCTTCATACTTCAAGTCCAAGAAATGCTCTCACAAAAAGTTATCAATTTCAACATTATAGGTCATTTTCAAAAGTCAACAAAAAGGGACTTTAAGTCAAAGTCCATAACTTGAGATTGGTAAATCAAAATGACATGGGACCAAAGGCATTGGTTAGAGGACTCAAAGACCTTTCCAAAATGTCCAAGAACATGAGAAAAGCCTAAAAATTGAGCAAGTTATGCCTTGTGGAAGTTGGGAAATTTTTGGATATTTTGAAAAGTCAACAATGGTTCAAATGACCTAAAATTGCTAATGGGCCCATTTCTCCTCCATGGTTCATCATCCTAAGCATATGCACGACCACTTGGCCCAAAGGGAAGTATTTTCTCATTTTTTATTTATTTATTTGGATTTTTATTTATATTAATTCAATTAAATCAATTAAATATATGAAAAATGTTTAAATTAACCAAACCAATCTTTTTATACATGTTTTAAGGTCAATATTTCGTGTAAATGCAAACTAGGAAAGATTTGGTTTGATTTGAGCATAATTGATACAAAAACCATGTGAAAAAGATATGAAACATAATGGTGAAAAATCAAATATTGAAAACTATCAATGCCATGGATTTGTTCTACTTTTGTTAACCTAATAGCCTCAGTACATAAGCATGAATCAAAACCTAATCATAGGAGACTGAAAGCTGCGCAGAAAATCTCTCTACAAGCTTGAAATTCTGGCCAAAAATCTCAATACTGAAAATCAATTTGCAGGTGGTTTCAAGCCAAGATTTTCATCCCATTGGCTTCCTCAAGATTCCCAGAAGCGATTCCAATCCCTAACATTCATTCAAACCCCAAGAATTGGTATACAGCATTCCAAATATGGCGTGAAAAACTCACAATCGTATTCTTAAATTTAGGCATTTTCATAACATTTTCTTCATGGATTCTTATTCCTCATCTGATTCTGAAGCTAACTAATACACTTAATTGCGTTTTCCTGTGTTATGTACAAAGATACCATTGTTGCTTTTTAGGGTTTGCAGGTTCTCGAATTAGGGGTTTCCACACAAAGCAAAATTGGAACAACACAGTACCACCATTCGAATCACCGCGCTTGGAAGAACAAGAAGCACCCATCGCGCCAAATTTATGGACACCTGAGACTTAATCGCTATTTTCTGTAAACCGGCCTAAGGAAACGCATCATAAACCGTTGCCCAATGTTTTTATTTTCAGGAACATGAGGAAGACGACCTCGTTGTCAGAACGTGATAGGCCGGTTTGAAATTTCGCGCGCTACCCACTAACTCCTTGGTTTCTTTTTATATTATTTAAATGCTATTATATATTAAATGAAATCCAAATGGCTTAGTGGCAATACGTGTTGGCTGGTGAGGTGCAAGACCTGGGTTCGAACCCCAGGTCTGTATTATTCTCAATAATATTTTTCCCCTGACGTTCACATGCAGTAACCACGTTCAAGCCCACCATACGCCTTCCAGGATCCAACATACACGTGCCTCTGGAGATCAGATCAAGGGCTGAGGATTGATGGACACCATGAGGACGAGTCAGCGCGTGTATACGTGTCATGCAAAATCAACAAAAGCCATGCTTTTTGGGCCAGATTATTCAAAATCATACCTCCAATTTGGGACTTCCACCCCCCCTGGTTTGCCCTTCTATATTTTTCTTATTTTATTTTCAATTATTATTTTATCTCCTTTATTGTTTTAATTTAATTAATTAATTAATTATTTTACCAAATACAAAAAACCTCATAAAAATCAGAAAAAGATGAAAAAATATAATAAATATTTTATTTTAATATTTTCTTGTAAATAATTGTATATAAATAAACTTAGTATAAATTAGGGTTTTAATATTAATTCTTTTCACAATAAAAATATAAAAAATGTAGAACTAGGTTTAATTGATAATTTTTATTCCTTTTTAATTTTTTCTTTTTTTATAATAATATCTATTTTATTTATTTTTATAAGTAAATTTGCATGTAAATTAACTTAGATTTAAATTAGGTTAATATTCAATACTTTCATAATAAATTTAAAAAACCATTAGAATTAGGGTTAGTTAATTTTAATTAATTTTTTCTTTGTTAAATCTTAAAAAACACAAAAATACCAAAAAACATTTTCTTTTAATTTTAATTTTTATTCCTTATTAATTTAATCTTACAAAAGGGTCCAACACCCATATTTTTAATTATCTAATTTCGCATATTTATTTTTATGTCGCTAAATAATTATGTACCTCTCCCGAAGCCGTGTAACATTTACTTCTCGCACTTTTTTTATTTACTTTTCTTTATTTACTTTTCTGTCAAATCGGGTCCGGTTTAATTTTGGCGATGTGGACCCGCGCCATTTGTAATAGCTTAGAATTTACTTTCCCGCAAATATTTTAACTGTTAACAAAATGCATGAAAGAATGAATGACCTTAAATAAAATCAAGCGTAGATCACAATGAACATGACAAGACAAATATCAATGAAAACGACACACGAATCGCACACACCACCCCTAGGGTACGCCTCACTGTTGCCTTGCCTTCGAAAGGTGATCGTCGAGTAGAGGATGTCTTAGTAAGTCCTCATGATCCGGGAACCTGGCATGAGGGTAGCTTCTAAGGTGTCTTCCTATTGCTCTGGTGATCACCATGTCCCGAACCTTCGAATTGACCCGAACACCTCCAACGGTGGTGCTACCTACCTCTCAATGGTGGGATGGCACTACTTTAAAGGACATTTACACAGACGAATTCCTTAGGGTAGGTAGACGACTCGTAGATACTTGCTCTCTTCAAAAACAAACAAAAATCTTTTCACACCAATACCTTTTCAAAAGCTTTCAAAACAATTTTTCAAACACTCTGACGCATGAGTCGATCTGAAACTTTCAAAGAAACTTTTTAAACCCACAGTTGAAAAGCAAACAAACCATTTTTGAAAACACAATGAGCAAGTATCTAAGAGCCCATGGATAACCATGGATAGAAAGGGTGCTAACACCTTCCCTTTCTATAATCTACCTCCCGAACCGAGAGCAATCTCTTTAAGGAATTTTTCTGTTCTTTTGTCCTTTCCATTTGGAGAAAATAAAAGACGGTGGCGACTCTTGCTTCCGCGACATTTCGCGAACCAGCGTTAAACAGTCAGTTCCAGATCCACCGATCACAGAACTGGCGACTCTGCTGGGGACTCTTTATAAAGTGAGGTGTACCTTAGGGATAGGTCATAACTGTGTTTTCAATTGTCTTCTTTGCTTGCTTTAAATTGTGGGACTGTCTTGGGAGTTCTATAGATCCTAACCCGGATCTGGGGATACCTTCTTAGAAAGTAGAAACAAGGCTGTGAGGGAACTGTGCGGGGTATACCGACATGGTTGAAACAGTCTGCTATGTTGATGTGGCACTTTGGTGTGTACCGGTAACCCTTGAGTTCAGTCAAGGAGAGTACGGGGCCTCCGCGTGGTGTCATGAAGCATCAACAGACCTTAGGAACCTTAATTGAACAATCTTGGCCTCTTTAGGGTAGTGAGATAACTGACTTTGGTGCAGTCCGAGGTTGGTTGATACTCGATACTACACTCAATTGAGGGTTGCTTTCCTGGAATATTTCGGTCGCCAGTTCAGTGGCTAAATTGAAACGATGAACAATGAAAGCAATCCCGTGATATTAGGACCCTTAGAACCCGGTTACTTCTAATAGGACAGGTTGAACCAACCAACTTCAAGAGGGTAGTACCCCAAACTTCATGCCGGCCTAAACTCTAAGGGTTTCTCTTGTGTGACTTTTGTGCCTTTGTACTTGCCTACTTGCATGCTTGTTAGCTGACACATGAACTACTTGCAGGTTTTGTTTATAGTCCTTAACTAGGACTCATGACAAGGTTTACCAAAGTTCTTGCAGGTTTTGTTTATAGTCCTTAACTAGGACTCATGACAGGGTTTACCAAATTTCTTGCAGGTTTTGTTTATAGTCCTTAACTGGGACTCATAACAAGGTTTACTAGATCTCTTGCAGGTTTTGTTTATAGCCCTTAATTGGGACTCATAACAAAGTATACTGAATTTCCTGCAGGGTCTATTTATAGTCCTTAATTGGGACTCATAACAGGGTTTATTCATATCACCCCATGCATAGCATGACATCATATCATTGCATGCATCCTAACCCATTTCAAGGATCTCCAGGGCTTGTGATGCAGGTCATGATGAATCAAACATCTAGCAAGGGGCAAAGAGGATTTATTTTCCTCTAGCCAAGGTTGTCAGGGGCTATGACCCACTGGATATGGTGAGCCTTTGACCCTTGAAGAAGGGGCTCTCTACAACAGGAAGTTCCTTCAATCAAGTTGCCAGTTTCCAACTCTAACAAGTTTCTCTGTTTACCCTGCGAGGTCCTTGAAATCATCGCATGCATGTCATACATCTCATTGCATTGCAGGTGTCCCTTTGACAGGTTGCTTACCCTTCTTCGCTGTTTATTTCAGCCGATCGTCATGAATCCTGAATCATCAGCTGAGCAGTCCATCAAGGCCCTCCAGGCTCAGAATGCCCAGTTCCAAGGGTTGATCATGAACTTGACCCAGGGGCAACAAGATCTGAAGGCTTTGCTCTTGAAGAAAGAAAAGAAGAAGAGGAGGATTGTTTTGTTCAGCCCTAGACGCAGATCTGGGAATGCACCGCAGATTGAAACTGAGAGGACAACTCCATCTGTGAGGGAAGGTAGTCATCAGGGGGAAAGGGTTCCCAGTCCAGTGGTCTCCGACAACGAGACATATTTCAATGACGAACAATACCCTCCTGCCGAAGACAAGTATAAACAGTTGGAGGATAGGCTGAATGCTATGGAGATCCAACAGGTACATGGGCTGGATTTTGGAGATCTGGGTTTGTCAACTGGTGTGATTATTCCTCGGAAGTTCAAAGCACCATCCTTTACCAAGTATGACGGGGCGTCTTGTCCCAAGTTACATCTCAGGTCCTATGTTCGGAAGATTCAACCATATACGGTGGACAAGAATTTGTGGATCCACTTCTTTCAGGAGAGTCTTTCAGGGACTCATCTCGAATGGTTCTATCAGCTAGATGGGACCAAGGTTCGTAACTGGGAGGAGTTGGCTACTGCTTTCTACAAGCAGTATCAATATAATGCCGACCTTGCTCCTACGCATACCCAACTCCAGGGTATGTCGTTAGGATCAAGTGAAGGTTTTAAAGAATATGCACAGAAATGGAGGGATCTTGCTGGAAGGGTACAACCACCTCTGACTGATCGGGAACTTGTCGATATGTTCTTGGGGACCCTGTCTGGTCCATTCTACAACCACCTAATTGGGAATTCGTCTGCTGGATTCACAGATCTTATCTTGACTGGAGAGCGAATAGAAGCTGGCATCCGGTCTGGGAAAATTCAAGAGGCTGCACCTTCTGATAAAAAGCCTCATCATGGAAAGAAAGAATCCAATGCTGTGCACGGTAAAAAGAGCCGTCATGAGGTAGGGGCAATCCAGATCTCCAATCCTGGACCTGCTCAACAAGGACAGGGGCATCAGCGCAAGGAGAAACGACAGTATACCAAACTCAACATGTCGCTGGATCAAGCACTACAACAAATGTTGAAGGCAGGGCTGATCACCTTAAGGGCTCCTCTTCGGAATCCGAACACTTCTGCTCCTAACTATCATCCCAACGATAGGTGCGCATATCATTCTGATAGCCCGGGGCATACTACGGACAACTGCTGGCCTCTCAAGAACAAAATTCAAGACATGATCGACGCCGGGGAGATTCAGTTTGAAGTGCCTGAGACTCCGAACATAATCACCGCTCCGTTACCCAATCGTTGAAGACCTTTTGTTTATTTGAATTTCTGAGTTGTGTTTTTCTTTGCTTATGTAAACAATTAATGTCATAGCAAACTCTTTTATTCTATTAATGCATCGCATATGTCTGTTTTGGGAATTAATACAATTGTTTTCATTATATTCAAAATTCTTTTCATATTTTTTCTGATGATCAACTCTTGGTTAATAATTCTGAGCCTCTTGAGGGAGGATGACGAAACGATACCGCTATCTTTACAGTATGCTTTTGAACAGACCCCGCTGATGAGGTACAGGCATTGTTTCAAATCCTAAACACTGGAGTTATAAGGAAGATAATCCCTCGTCAACCCATCTGAGCCAAAGAAGTAGGAGTTTTATTTTCGAAAATTGAAACCCTTAATCATAACCTGGGGCAGGGTAGGCTTCTCAGTTGATCCAAGTGCACAATGAATGGCACCAAATGAGTCTTTCCAAAAACAAAAGACAGTGATGGTTCAGAACAATCATAAGGACAGGCAGTCATTATTAAAAACAAAATCATAAATGAAAAGCCCAAAAAGTCAAAACCTATAAAAGGGACTTACGAAACTGGGACATCCCGCTGACTGTAATTCCGAAAAAGGAAACAGTTCAGGCAAAAAAGGAAAGGGATAACGAAATCAAAAGAAAAGAAAAAGGTCATACAAACCCTCAACAAAAACAAAAATGACCGCCTATTCAGAATAAATCATCAATATCTGAACCATCATTGGAACATCAGGACAAAAACTCAAAAAAAGGTCTAACGCACGATCAACTGAGTTTAGGTTTGGAGAACATCACGAAGAGCGGGTGGGTACAAATAAACTTTGAGCCTTTATCCTTTGTTTCTTAAACCGTGAACCAGGCCACGTTATAACCCTTAAAAGTCCTAGCTGAAGCATGGATTAGTCCGGAAGCATACTGTTACGAAAGGTATCCTGACTCCTTAAGGCTTACGGTAAATACGGAGTTGACATCACGTTTTACAAACATTCACTTATTTTATGAAAAAGAATGCATTTTTAAAATCTTCAAGACAGACATAAGCTTTGCATTTTTAACATAACTTTGTTCGCATATGACTTTTTGTTTGAGCAGCAGGGAAATTCGCACGAGGAATGCCTAATGAACAGAAGTACTTCCAATCCAGGGGCAGACATGATCATGGTCCATTATCTGGGGCAGTCCAATCAAGATTCGGAGAATCTCTCAAAAGCCAAGTAGTCTGGGGCAAATCTCCATCTGGATCGTTTGGGGCATTGGACGATCAAACAAAGATCTTCTGGTAGTATGGCAACACTACACTTCTAACAGGGGCAACTCCTGACTTTCTGAGAACGGACATAGTCGAAAAAATACTACGCATAATCAAAGACCCGCTAGGTTGACACACCTAGGCAAAAATAAGGGCTTCCCGGCGAACCAAAAGGGTTCGGGCAAAATGAAGGGATGAAATGAAAAAAAATCTATACACCCGGCAAGTCGAAAACTTGAAAAGGCGGCTTGGGCAAAAATGGGTATCCCGTTGGACTGAAAACCCGAAAGGGCGGTCCAGGCAAAAGTTAGGGATTAAAGCGTACGACTATGTCCCGTCTTCTTGTCACCTGCCTACTAGAAGAAGGTTTGTCCATCAACAACTATCAAGCACCTCCACAGGTATCTTCCGCTCCCACATCAGAAACAGGGGCAATAATGGGTGGTCTAAGCAATCTGATTGCTCTGTCCTCTAAGGTGTCAAGGTAGGGTCCGTTGAAGAACATAACCAATACAGTTCAATACTTCCCCAGGAGAGTCTAATCTAAGTTCCCCAGGAAAGTTGGGATCATCTCCCCAAGCAGTAAGCTTATCCCCAGTAGATTCTGGAAGCTTATCCCCTCGCAGAGCACGAACGCGTCGTCCGGCTTGATTTAAAGAGTTATTTCCTCAACAGGATATAACTGGGTTATCCTCAGCCAAAAGCCACGGAAAGAGCGTCGTCGACACAATCTTCTTACCCCAGCGAAGTCCATCAACACTTCCAACAACAAGGGTATCCCCAGCAAACTACTATCAACACTCAGCAAGGCATCCCTCTTCCCACAGAGTATTGCTTCCCAGCATGGTCGCTAGAATATCTTTTTCTCCCCGCAGAATCTTCCATTTGCCAAGTTTTATTCCGCAACGGAGTCATCTTCTCCTACCGGTATTCTTGCAGTTATCATCCCCAGCGGAGCAAGATCTAATTCTCCAACATCAGCCCAGGAGTGACCTCCCGGCACCCGTCAAGGATTTATTTTCCTAAGACGGAAACATATGTTCATAAACATCACATCTTCATACATTATAGCATGCATATGCATCATACTACACGAATCTCATTAATTTTGAAGACATACAGTTCATGCATCATGATTTTGCATACAATTATGTTTTGCCTTTTTCAGGAAAAAGATCAATACCAAAATGACTACTATCAACTATCGCAATTCCTTCTAGATATAGTTTCAGATATGACCCAGATATGGTGACGTTCTGATACTGCTTCCAGATTTCCTTCTAGATATAGTTTCAGATATGACCCAGATATGGTGACGTTCTGATACTGCTTCCAGATATCCTTCTAGATATAGTTTCAGATGTAAACCAGATATGGTGACGTTCTGATACTGCTTCCAGATTTCCTTCTAGATATAGTTTCAGATATGACCCAGATATGGTGACATTCTGATACTGCTTCCAGATATCCTTCTAGATATAGTCTCAGATATGATCCAGATATGGTGATGTTCTGATGCTGCTTCCAGATATCCTTCTAGATATAGTTTCAGATATGACCCAGATATGGTGACGTTCTGATACTGCTTCCAGATATCCTTCTAGATATAGTTTCAGATGTAAACCAGATATGGTGACATTCTGATGCTGCTTCCAGATTTCCTTCCAGATATAGTTTCAGATATGACCCAGATATGGTGACGTTCTGATACTGCTTCCAGATTTCCTTCTAGATATGGTTTCAGATATGACCCAGATATGGTGACATTCTGATACTGCTTCCAGATTTCCTTCCAGATATAGTTTCAGATGTAAACCAGATATGGTGACATTCTGATGCTGCTTCCAGATTTCCTTCCAGATATAGTTTCAGATGTAAACCAGATATGGTGACATTCTGATGCTGCTTCCAGATTTCCTTCTAGATATAGTTTCAGATGTAAACCAGATATGGTGACGTTCCGATACTGCTTCCAGATTTCCTTCCAGATATAGTCCAGATATAAACCGGATATGGCGACGTTCTGACACTTATTCCAATTGAAGACATTTCAAGACCTAGACCGGTTCAGTTAAATCGACCCCAAGATTTTCCTGATGCTTATCCAGTCAAAGGCCTTCTCTGGTTCAGTCAGGTCGACCCTAAGATCTCCCTGATTCTTATCCCAGTAGAAGACACCCAAGATTTTTCTCAACGAGCGTTGTTGAAGTTAAAGTCGCCCAAGATTCTCTTACCATTCATGCTAAGGAAGTAACCATCCCTGGTTCATTCATCGCCGTCTGAAGCTCCAGACTCAACTCCTGCAACCAGTCAGGACATATCTATACCAAGCATCTAAAATCAGCTCCTGCAACGTGTCAGGTACTCATTTTTTCTTTTGCAGGTATGCAGGTTCTCGCTAAGGAATCTCCTACGCGATCAACATCCAGATGGCATCTATAAGCCCATCATCCTATTCATCCATCTCTAAATGGCATCTATAAGCCCATTCCCCCATCACTGTTAACATGTGAGCGCAAATTTCTGGGCACTCTAGTGTCCAATCATCTTCTACCCTCGGATTACGAAAGGCACGTCAGCCAATCTGCATCCTCAGGTCTAAGAAGATTGAACAGGGGCAACTGTTGCACCCCAAAATTTGCCCTCCCATATTCTCCAAGAAATTGCCAAGCCAAGTCACAAAACTCCCCAAGGGTTGCACAGTGCAAAGGTCTCCTATACAGTCAAAACTAGGGTTTGTGTTCTGATCAAGGAAATGAAGTTGTCAAAGGCCCAATCAAGTCTCATATGCCTACAAAGATGGTCAAGCATCCTCATATCAAGTTTCAAGGCATTCAGCTCAAAATTGCACAGTCAAAACCCTAAATTGCATTACAGTCAACTGTAGGGGCAAAATGGTCATTTGACAGTCAAAAGTTCAAATTTTTGGTCAACATATCATTTTGAAGCCACAAACATCATTTGATCAATGCTTGATCATGATTCTCAAAATTTGGCTCAGAAAATCATCAAGATGCAAAAGTTACTATATTTGGACAGCTGAAAAAGTCAACTGAAATTGACCAGGGCATAACTTTCACATGGATTATCAGAAAAATTCCATCAAAAGCTCATTTTGAAGAGAAAGACATTTCCTACAACTAATCTTCATACTTCAAGTCCAAGAAATGCTCTCACAAAAAGTTATCAATTTCAACATTATAGGTCATTTTCAAAAGTCAACAAAAAGGGACTTTAAGTCAAAGTCCATAACTTGAGATTGGTAAATCAAAATGACATGGTACCAACGGCATTGGTTAGAGGACTCAAAGACCTTTCCAAAATGTCCAAGAACATGAGAAAAGCTTAAAAATTGAGCAAGTTATGCCTTGTGGAAGTTGGGAAATTTTTGGATATTTTGAAAAGTCAACAATGGTTCAAATGACCTAAAATTGCTAATGGGCCCATTTCTCCTCCATGGTTCATCATCCTAAGCATATGCACGACCACTTGGCCCAAAGGGAAGTATTTTCTCATTTTTTATTTATTTATTTGGATTTTTATTTATATTAATTCAATTAAATCAATTAAATATATGAAAAATGTTTAAATTAACCAAACCAATCTTTTTATACATGTTTTAAGGTCAATATTTCGTGTAAATGCAAACTAGGAAAGATTTGGTTTGATTTGAGCATAATTGATACAAAAACCATGTGAAAAAGATATGAAACATAATGGTGAAAAATCAAATATTGAAAACTATCAATGCCATGGATTTGTTCTACTTTTGTTAATCTAATAGCCTCAGTACATAAGCATGAATCAAAACCTAATCATAGGAGACTGAAAGCTGCGCAGAAAAGCTCTCTACAAGCTTGAAATTCTGGCCAAAAATCTCAATACTGAAAATCAATTTGCAGGTGGTTTCAAGCCAAGATTTTCATCCCATTGGCTTCCTCAAGATTCCCAGAAGCGATTCCAATCCCTAACATTCATTCAAACCCCAAGAATTGGTATACAGCATTCCAAATATGGCGTGAAAAACTCACAATCGTATTCTTAAATTTAGGCATTTTCATAACATTTTCTTCATGGATTCTTATTCCTCATCTGATTCTGAAGCTAACTAATACACTTAATTGCGTTTTCATGTGTTATGTACAAAGATACCATTGTTGCTTTTTAGGGTTTGCAGGTTCTCGAATTAGGGGTTTCCACACAAAGCAAAATTGGAACAACACAGTACCACCATTCGAATCACCGCGCTTGGACGAACAAGAAGCACCCATCGCGCCAAATTTATGGACACCTGAGACTTAATCGCTATTTTCTGTAAACCGGCCTAAGGAAACGCATCATAAACCGTTGCCCAATGTTTTTATTTTCAGGAACATGAGGAAGACGACCTCGTTGTCAGAACGTGATAGGCCGGTTTGAAATTTCGCGCGCTACCCACTAACTCCTTGGTTTCTTTTTATATTATTTAAATGCTATTATATATTAAATGAAATCCAAATGGCTTAGTGGCAATACGTGTTGGCTGGTGAGGTGCAAGACCTGGGTTCGAACCCCAGGTCTGTATTATTCTCAATAATATTTTTCCCCTGACGTTCACATGCAGTAACCACGTTCAAGCCCACCATACGCCTTCCAGGATCCAACATACACGTGCCTCTGGAGATCAGATCAAGGGCTGAGGATTGATGGACACCATGAGGACGAGTCAGCGCGTGTATACGTGTCATGCAAAATCAACAAAAGCCATGCTTTTTGGGCCAGATTATTCAAAATCATACCTCCAATTTGGGACTTCCACCCCCCCTGGTTTGCCCTTCTATATTTTTCTTATTTTATTTTCAATTATTATTTTATCTCCTTTATTGTTTTAATTTAATTAATTAATTAATTATTTTACCAAATACAAAAAACCTCATAAAAATCAGAAAAAGATGAAAAAATATAATAAATATTTTATTTTAATATTTTCTTGTAAATAATTGTATATAAATAAACTTAGTATAAATTAGGGTTTTAATATTAATTCTTTTCACAATAAAAATATAAAAAATGTAGAACTAGGTTTAATTGATAATTTTTATTCCTTTTTAATTTTTTCTTTTTTTATAATAATATCTATTTTATTTATTTTTATAAGTAAATTTGCATGTAAATTAACTTAGATTTAAATTAGGTTAATATTCAATACTTTCATAATAAATTTAAAAAACCATTAGAATTAGGGTTAGTTAATTTTAATTAATTTTTTCTTTGTTAAATCTTAAAAAACACAAAAATACCAAAAAACATTTTCTTTTAATTTTAATTTTTATTCCTTATTAATTTAATCTTACAAAAGGGTCCAACACCCATATTTTTAATTATCTAATTTCGCATATTTATTTTTATGTCGCTAAATAATTATGTACCTCTCCCGAAGCCGTGTAACATTTACTTCTCGCACTTTTTTTATTTACTTTTCTTTATTTACTTTTCTGTCAAATCGGGTCCGGTTTAATTTTGGCGATGTGGACCCGCGCCATTTGTAATAGCTTAGAATTTACTTTCCCGCAAATATTTTAACTGTTAACAAAATGCATGAAAGAATGAATGACCTTAAATAAAATCAAGCGTAGATCACAATGAACATGACAAGACAAATATCAATGAAAACGACACACGAATCGCACACACCACCCCTAGGGTACGCCTCACTGTTGCCTTGCCTTCGAAAGGTGATCGTCGAGTAGAGGATGTCTTAGTAAGTCCTCATGATCCGGGAACCTGGCATGAGGGTAGCTTCTAAGGTGTCTTCCTATTGCTCTGGTGATCACCATGTCCCGAACCTTCGAATTGACCCGAACACCTCCAACGGTGGTGCTACCTACCTCTCAATGGTGGGATGGCACTACTTTAAAGGACATTTACACAGACGAATTCCTTAGGGTAGGTAGACGACTCGTAGATACTTGCTCTCTTCAAAAACAAACAAAAATCTTTTCACACCAACACCTTTTCAAAAGCTTTCAAAACAATTTTTCAAACACTCTGACGCATGAGTCGATCTGAAACTTTCAAAGAAACTTTTTAAACCCACAGTTGAAAAGCAAACAAACCATTTTTGAAAACACAATGAGAAAGTATCTAAGAGCCCATGGATAACCATGGATAGAAAGGGTGCTAACACCTTCCCTTTCTATAATCTACCTCCCGAACCGAGAGCAATCTCTTTAAGGAATTTTTCTGTGCTTTTGTCCTTTCCATTTGGAGAAAATAAAAGACGGTGGCGACTCTTGCTTCCGCGACATTTCGCGAACCAGCGTTAAACAGTCAGTTCCAGATCCACCGATCACAATGATGTATTCACAAAACTCAATACATTGCCTCTAAGCCGCAATGTATTCTCAAAACTTGATGCATTTCCTCTAAGCCGCAATGTATTATCAAAACTCGGTACATTGCCTCTAAGCCGCAATGTATTCTCAAAACTCAGTACATTGCCTCTAAGCCGCAATGTATTCTTAAAACTCAGTACATTGCCTCTAAGCTGCAATGTATTCGCAAAACTCGGTACATTGCCTCTAAGCCGCAATGTATTCTCAAAACTCAGTACATTGCCTCTAAGACGCGATGTATTTGCAAAACTCAGTACATTGCCTTTAAGCCGCAATGTATTCTCAAAACTCGGTGCATTGCCTCTAAGCCGCAATGTTTTCTCAAAACTCGGTACATTGCCTCTAAGCTGCAATGTATTTGCAAAACTCAGTACATTGCCTCTAAGTCGTAATGTATTCTCAAAACTCGGTGTATTTCCTCTAAGCCATGATGTATTCTCAAAATTCGATATATTGCCTCTAAGCCTAAATGTATTCGCAAAACTCAGTACATTGCCTCTAAGCCGCAATGTATTCACAAAACTCGGTACGTTGCCTCGAATCCTCAATGTATTCTCCAAACTCGGTACATTACCTCTAAACCTCAATGTATTTGCAAAACTCAGTACATTGCCTCTAAGCCGCAATGTATTCTCAAAACTTAGTACATTGCCTCTAAGCCGTAATGTATTCGTAAAACTCAATATATTACCTCTAAGCTGCAATGTATTCTCAAAACTCAGTATATTTCCTGTAAGCCGCAATGTATTTGCAAAACTCAATACATTGCCTCTAAGCCGCAATGTATTCTCAAAACTCAGTACATTGCCTCTAATCCGCAATGTATTCTCAAAACTCAGTACATTTCCTTTAAGCTGCAATGTATTTGCAAAACTCAGTACATTGCCTCTAAACCGCAATGTATTCTCAAAACTCAGTACATTGCCTCTAAGCCGCAATGTATTTGCAAAACTCAGTACATTGCCTCTAAGCCACAATGTATTCGCAAAACTCGGTGCATTGCCTCTAAGCCGCAATGTACTCTCCTAGCTCAGTACATTGCCTCTAAGCCGCAATGTATTCTCAAAACTCGGTACATTGCCTCTAAGCCGCAATGTATTCTCAAAACTCAGTACATTGCCTCTAAGCCATAATGTATTCTCAAAACTCAGTACATTGCCTCTAAGCTGCATTGTATTTGCAAAACTCAGTATGTTGCCTCTAAGCCGCAATGTATTCTCAAAACTCAGTACATTACCTTTAAGCCGCAATGTATTCACAAAACTCAATACATTGCCTCTAAGCCGTAATGTATTCTCAAAACTCGGTGCATTTACTCTAAGCCGTAATGTATTCTCAAAACTCAGTACATTTCCTCTAAGCCTCAATGTACTCTCCTCATCCAGCCCACTGCCTAAGGCACCGTGCAGCAGTGCGGTTCCTCGCGATGTAATACAGACCATCGCCTCAGACTTCATGCAGCGATGCTAGAAAACCAAAATATAGCCTATCGCCTCAGACTTCACGCAGAGATTTGTGAACCTAACTCATTTCCTAAGACTTCATGCGGCAATGTGTTTCTTTATTCTGCAACATAGACCATCGCCTAAGACTTCATGCAGCGATGCTCCAAAACCAAAATCCAGCCTATCGCCTCAGACTTCACGCAGCAATCTGTGAGTATGAACCATGGCCTCAGTCTTTAAGAAGCCATGCATCATCAAGTAATTTTTTATTCATCCCTCCAAATGGATGAATAAGCTAAAGTAAACCAAGGTACAAAACTGCACTCTCAAAGGTCAAAACCATTTGCCTCAAACCCTAGTGAGTGATATATCATCAGCTTCACTTATTTCCTCAAGACTCATAAGGGTATGCTATATCAGCATAACCTTATGTTTGTTGGACAAATTTTGGGGTATTCCAAGTATTCAATAAACTCCCAATCAAAATGCATAAGACTCGTGTATTCTCATGCTATTCGATTGGAAGATGATTGAATAGGGGATACTGGCGTACCCCAAATTTATCCTACCTCGTCGATCATATTTTCAAGATTAAAATAATAAAAAACATTTAATTAAGGATGGTACAACAATATCTGATGGCTCATTCTTAAATTTAAGTCAATTAGAGGGTGTATTTTAATTCAGGAGAGCGGGGCTTTCAAAATCAGAAAGACTCATGTATTTGTAGGTCCATTCGTGAAGCATGTTGGCCAATGGCCCATGAGATTCGAAAATAGAAAATTATTTTAAAAATGATTATTAAGTTTAAATCCATATAGTTGTTATTAGTAAAGGAGAGGTTGAATTTAAGTATAAGTAAGCCCATTTAGGTGTTATTATTATTAGTGAAAAGGAAAGGAGGTGTAATTGCTAATAACAGGCCCATTGCGTTTTCTAGCCAAATCCCAGTGAACGTTTTTTTCATTTGCTGGTTAGGAGTTTTGTTTTCGGGTGAGAATATGTTGGATAAAATTAATATTGGGTCCAATTTGTGGCAAAGAGGCCTAATTCGGATTGTGCCAGTAATTAAAATATTAAGAAGTATTAAGTACTAAAATTGTTTGTTATTTTTAGAAAAATTAATAAATAAATTTCTTTGTTAAGAGGAAAAAATGTAATCTTTTTTTTACTGATAAACCTTTTGTTACAATAATGTTTTGTTAAATATTATTATAATTGGTTTATTAAGATTTTTTGTTGATTGATTTGAAAAGGGGCCGGTTGAGCCTAGGTGTATTTTAAAGAGAAAAAAAAACGGTTTTGCTGTAACAATTATGATGCTATCGGGCTAAATAATAAAATAATAATGCAAGGCCCAGTATGGCTAAGAAGAGAACGCGTTGGGATGAGTGGAGCAAGTAATGCGCAGGCCCAAAGTGAATCAAAAACAATAACTGTGCAAATTTAAACCAAAATTAACGCAATGAACAACTATTGTAGAAATCCAAAGTTATCAAACTAAATCAAATCTAAAAAACCTAAGTCGTTAACGAATCAAATCTAGAAAATAATTAAACTAAAACAAATCAGGTCTTTAAACAACATAATCTAAATCCAGAAAATCAGTACAAATTGAAACAAAACCAGATATAGAAATTACAGTAAAAACAAAATTGACTATATCGCAGAAATCAATTTACAACATCAATTAACAAATCCGAAAATCCCTAAATTGACTATAATCTCCTAAAATATGTGCTAATCGATTTGTAAATCTAAAACCTAACATCTAAAAGCCTATAAATAACTACAATAATTAACAGGATTGAGGGCGGATTTGAGAAGAACAAGTATACAGAAGAAGAACAACAACCGTGAGGAGAGGAAGAAGATACGAAGAAGTCTGTCGTAGAGTATAGAGGATAACAGAGGTTCCAATATCTGGAACCCTAGTTCTATCGCTATCACCACCGCCAGCCTTGCTATCCTTTATCGCCACCGTCTAAACATGCAATATCAAAGAGGACAGAAGGAGATTGGCAGGAATTCAAAACAGAAAACTCAGAAATCGAAGTACGATATCGCGAAGGGTAACTTAGATTTTTTTTCTTTTTTGATTGTTGGTTGTGGATTGGGTTAGGGGTTAGTTACGACGCCGCGGTTGTTGTAGGATTGGAATGAAGAAGGGAAAATATATTTAGGTTAAAGAAAGTGAAGAAAGGGTTTGTGGGTGTCACGAGAGAGAAAGATATGTTTTGCTGTAAAATGAAAAACAAAAATGAAAAAGACTTGTATAATTCGTTGTCATCATATACGCCTCGCCCGTAATAATTAACATGCTCCCTCAATTCTATACCGTGCGATCATGATCGGAAGGCCGTAGGCCAAGTCCTACTGTAAGGTCCACGCACCCTTGCAACACACAATCAAATCGTCCTACCAAAATCTACGTTGGGCCAAAGCCCAATACTTTTCATACCCCCCTTTTCTAGTTTTACTAAACTGTCAAAACGAATTACACCCCCTGTCCAGCAAATGTAATTGGCCTAACCCAATCTAATTTCAGCACCCCTCATTTTACTGCATAACTAGAAAACGCACCCCTATCTAAACTATTTCTTTTCTACATTTTTATTATATTCTAATTTTTTTTCTTATTATAATTATTATTTATTAATTTTATTTTCTTATTATTATTATTATTTTTATATTATATGTAAATATTATTTATTTCTTATTTTTTGTATATATTATTATTATAACTCCTTATGTATTTCCATAATAAATTATTATTAATTATTATTATTAATATATTTTATTTACTATTACTATATTATCATCCAAATTATTTTTATATAAAAAATACATATTATTTTGTTATATTATTTGCATTAAACTTTTTATACCATGCATTAATCAAGAATTTCGCAGTCAATACGATTAAAAAATACTACTCAATCTCAAACTATTTTTCGCAACAAACTAAGCTAATCAACTGTTTTTGCAAAAGGGTTTCAAACAAATTTTGACTAACCGCGCATTTAGCCTAAATCTCCGCAATCACTACTCCCGACCAAAATACGAGGTGATTCAAAGTACGTTTGCAACCCCTAAAAAACACCAACCTTATACGAACTACGAATTGGGACTCTGATTCCTCATAAGAGGATACGTAGGCATACGGTCAAAAATCGTAGTGAGTTCTTCTATTAAATATTTAAGACACTTTTCCCCTATTAAAATTTAAAACCCTATTCTACCCAAACCTAAACATAAATCCCAGTATCCTTGTGAACAAGGTAGATGAAAGGTGTCTAACACCTTCCTTTAATCTAAAGAAGTCTGAAACCTAGAATCTCTGTTTGTGAATTAGGGTTTCCTATTAGATGCCCTTCCATAGGATAAAAACTAATAGTGGCGACTTTGTATTTAAAACTAGTCGTAACAGCTGACGACTCTGCTGGGGAATTCAACTTTAGGTTTTAGGGCTTTTTGCTTTGGGATTTTTATTGCTTTCATTTATTCATTGCATTTATTTAATTATTGTCTAATGTTTATTATCATATATACTGCGTGGCAGGACTTTTTATTTTCTCAAAATATTTTCAATAACCCTTAGAAAGAAGGTTCGTTTATTAGCTTAGGGGGTACATCATCCCTGCGAGTTTATGTGACGACTTCACCTAGATTCGGTGAACTTCCGAAAAAGGAATACTTATCGAAAGATACCCTCTTGACGAGTAGGACTTTAGAAGGTCACCCATGACTCTTTGTAACGACCTTAACTTAAAATCTCATGACGAGACCTTTCTTGACTTTAAAATACAAAAATATTGTGTCTCCTCTTAATGGTGCCACCATAAAATTATGAAACCCAAAATCTGAGATATGTTGTTGAATAACTGGAACGCTAACCCTATGTTGAATCCTAGCAACCATACTATCACATGCCCATTCAATGTCTTCAGGTACATCCTCATAACTTTTATCAACCATAACCACCTCTCCCTTCCCATCTTCAGCCACCTCTACATTCTTAATATTCCCCTTAGTAATAAGAAACATGTCCTCCTCTATCTCCTTTAACACCTTACTTACCACCCCCTCATTAGACACCACTTTTAATTTTTTTGTTTTCCTCTTCCCTCCTAACCGCTTTCTCTTTCACCCTATCTAACTCATTCTTCCTACTAATCCCTTACACGACCAACTTTCTCCCATTCTCCCTCGAATATTATATGTCCTCATGTATCAACATTTTTTCTCCCTCCCCCTTCCCCAAGTTTCTCCTATCAAACTTATGAAATCTATCATAACGAGCCACATTTTCAAACAAACAATAATCTCCAAAATAAATGTTGTTTAAAGCTTTTCTCAATTTTTCCATATCCCTCACCTTAGCAAATCGAGAAAAACCAAACAATTGACCTCTTAAATTTCTATTTTGAGAAGAAAAAAACATCAGATAGAAATCCACATACCTAAAATTCCTTTCGTAATTCCATGTACTGAAGATTAATAGGAAAATTGGAAAAATATAAAGAAGCCAATGTTTCCCGAGTACCAGATTCTGCTTGACTCAAAGCCATACATGTACATGGTCTTCCCCTACCAATAACAATCCTAGAATGGTCAAACCCAAACTTATTTTGAATTTCACCACCACAGAAGCCACCCACTCTCTTTGTAGCTCCCCAAAAATCAGTTGCATACCCGATGTTCTTTTGATTCTATCTATTACCTATGAAACTCTCACTCCTACTCCCTCTATGTCGAGCAAAAATTATAAACTTGTCCTGTTCTTGAGCTCCCGGTTGAATATCTTTCCTACATCTAGCCCTAATCTCAACTCATTCTCCATATTCCCCCTCCCATTTGTGCCACCCTAGATGGATTCCTCCATCCCTTTACTCTTTGCCCGAAAGAGAGTTGTCCGTCGATGCGGATGGAGCCATAAGAGATGTTATTAACATTGAGGTTGGATTAAACAATGCCTCTTTTAATATTTTTTTAATTGAATAAATAAAGGTTGTTATCTATATTTCACTACTATAAAATATACATAACACCTCGGACGCAAAATGCATTTAACCTCAGATAATGAAGTTAAGTAATGAAGGGCTTAATGAAAAGTTGACACTTAACACCTCAGTGATTTAAAAAACGAGGGATAAAAATATATACACATGGGTTTGAACCCCAACAGTAGCACTTTTATTATTTTTAAAACTAGTGTATCTTATCTCTCGATTTATCCAAAAAACCGAGGGGTAAGATTTTTTTTTTGAAATTATTACAATGTTTACCCATAATATTATATTCTTTACACAAAATATTAAAATAAAAATTAAATTCCCTAGAGATCTAGATAAAAATCAAATTCCTTGAAGATTTAGACTTTTGATCTTTGAATTATTGAGTCTTGGGAAAGATCAAATGTTGGGTGCAAGATTATTCTCTTCGGATCTTGCATGCATTTGTTTCTGATAACAAAAAGGGTAAGATCATTAAAATTAATATTCAAATATATGATTTTCTATTCAAATAAAATATTTAAGAAAAACAAAATTTAAACCTAGATAATTTTCTTCTCTTGCAATCCATCATAGAGAACTTTTCCAAGTGTCTTTAGGTTTCAAGCGCTTCATATTTCATTTAGATTAGAAATGATAATATTCAACATGCTTTTATAATGCATGTCTCATAGGTTTCACGTGGATCACTAATAGCAGAGTCTTGAGCATTGATAATCATTAAATGAACGAAAAAGATTTGTTTAAGTCTGGTGAAAATCCTAAAAAAATGCTTAACATATCCCTCGGTTCAAATCAAACACCAAGGTGAATAATTTTTTTCTGTATTAGATTGTTTACACAGAATATTAAAATACATTGTTTACAACAATTCTTTGGTGAAATCCAAATTTTTTCACACCTTTATATTTCATATCCAAAAAACACTCCATCACTTATCCAACTTCAGATAAATTATCTGTTCCCATCAAGAAATTTTTTATTTTTTGCACTTGCAATCCATTACAGAGATTTGTTCCCAACGTTCTTGAGTGTTTCTAGATCAAAATATTTCATGGCAACTCATGAAATGGATGGTGGTAAATATTTCCTCTATTTGGGGACTACATATAAGTTAGTATTAGAGTAAAAATATGTTTAACAAAATTTTTTATAGTAAAATCTGATTATTATACCCCTCGATTATATAAAAAACCCGAGGTAAACTATATTCTTATTTTATCTATCACCTCGGCTATGACAAATACCGAGGTGGATAATTATTTTTTCTTTGAAATTACATTGTTTACACAGAATATTAAAATAAATTGTTTACAACAAATCTTTGCTCTTATTAATGAATATTTTTGCTGATATCCATCTTCTCATAAGTTAAGTTCTCTTCTTTGTTTAACTTTTCAAAGGTTGAGCTCCCTTCTTTGTTTAACTTTTCAAAAGTTAAGTTTCCTTCTTTGATTCAAGAATGATTTTTTTCACTTGCAATATATCAAATAAGCAAAAATACAACAACAACAACAATATCAACACCATTATTTGAGATAGATTGTAAAGGTAGTGTTGTACCCCAAATTTTACCCCTAAGATTCCTCTATCATATCATATTAACTCGATCATAACAAGATCACATTAGGGTTGGTTCTTCCTCTTTTTTCCTATCTTTAATTTTTCTCTTGAGGAATCTCCAAGAACCTTGGTTGTGTATTTTGTATATGTGTTGTTAACTAACTTCTAATCAAAATATAAAAAATATTTGTCTTTGTCTTTGTATATTTTTGTTTTGTAGGTACCAAGTCGAAGCATCTGTCAAAGTGGGCCTGATTTCCCCAGTGAATGTTTTGACAATTTGGTTTCCATTTGCCTTATTCACAATCAGTATCGAAATCCTCAGTAGGAGTACGGACTGTGAAACATTTGTTTTCCCCATGGAAGTCTGTGTGTTATTCCCTGGGAAGGTTATCCCCGGGCATCTCTTGTTGGAATGAGTATTCATGATGAAAAGTTTTCAATCCTCATTTTTTTTCTCCAGGGAGGTGGGTTTGAATTCCTCAGTGAGGTTTGGTTATCTCGGCGTCAGTCTGCTTTATTTGAGACTAGTTTTGCAATCTTCAGTAGGCACGTTGTTTTTGGAAAACTGGTTTCTCCGATGAAAACGGAAGAAAGATGTTCTATCCCGGTATCTGTTTGATTTAGCTACATCCGGATTATGTTTCTCCTCAGTGAAGTTAGGACAGACAATAGGTTTGGTTTCTGTAGTTGCTTTTACCTTTCTTGGATTGATCTTTCTGGTTGAAGTTTAGACCAATGTTATTAGTACCTGAGGCAGTTTTGTTCGATTATGTATCCTTTTACCAGCATATGCACAATATCACTCATACATTCATACATGCATCATGCATTGTTACAGATCATTTTATTGACATTGTGTTCAAACCTTCCTGCAGCGCTCCTTGCTTAGTTGGATTTGGTTTTCCCTCTTGAGTTTATTTCTCAAAGGATGTATCTTCTTTGGCCGTCTTGCTCCAGTTTATTTCTAATTGGATTCGTGGTTGCATGACAATATTATTTACTCTGGATTTCTGAGGACTTTGAGCTTTGATTTGTGCATTTATTTTACACGAGAAGACTTTATCTCTTCAGCAGGAATAATATGGCATTTCCCCAGGAAGTCATATCTCATTTCCCCAGGAAGTCATATCTCATTCCCTCAGGAAGTCATATCTATTTCCCCAGGAAGTCATATTTCATTTCCCCGGGAAGTCATATCTCTTTCCCCGGGAAGCCACATTTCTATCCCCAGAAAGTCGTTTCTTTTTGCAATCCTCCATGATAACAAGCAACAAGTATCTTTGTTTGAGCAACTCGTGCTTCCCTGTACAAGTCGACGTAACTTTTTTTGCTATTTCCTCTATAAGTGGTTAGCTTGCAGTCTGTCGTCAGTTTACACTAGTGGATGGCAAGAATTTCAAATTCACAGAAATTGCTCGTTGTGAAATCTTTGCAAGTAGAATTCTCTTTATTTGAGACAGCTTACATATTACCCTTTCCAGGAGGAATTCCTTGGTTAAGGAAGAAGTTGAGACCCGTTCTAGGTGAAACACCAGAAGTTTGGGGAACATATGATATTTTCAAAATCTACCTTCAGTGAACATTGGTAATGCATCGGCAGTGAACGTCGGTGTTTCTTATCTTTTTGCTATCATCAGTGAACGGTGGTGGTTTCTCGTCAGTGAACGGCGATGGTATGATATTTTCAAAATCTACCTTCAGTGAACGTTGGTAGTGCATCGGCAGTGAATGTCAGTGTTTCTTATCATTTTGCTATCATCAGTGAACAGTGGTGGTTCCTCGTCAGTGAATGACGATGGTATGATATTTTCAAAATCTACCTTCAGTGAATGTTGGTAGTGCATCGGCAGTGAACGTCGGTGTTTCTTATCTTTTTACTATCATCAGTGAACGGTGGTGGTTCCTAGTCAGTGAACGGCGATGGTATGATATTTTCAAAATCTACCTTCAGTGAACGTTGGTAGTGCATCGGCAGTGAACGTCGGTGTTTCTTATCTTTTTGCTATCATCAGTGAACGGTGGTGGTTCCTCGTCAGTGAACGGCGATGGTATGATATTTTCAAAATCTACCTTCAGTGAATGTTGGTAGTGCATCGGCAGTGAACGTCAGTGTTTCTTATCTTTTTGCTATCATCAGTGAACGGTGGTGGTTCCTCGTCAGTGAACGGAGATGGTATGATATTTTCAAAATCTACCTTCAGTGAATGTTGGTAGTGCATCGGCAGTGAACGTCAGTGTTTCTTATCTTTTTGCTATCATCAGTGAACGGTGGTGGTTCCTCGTCAGTGAACGGCGATGGTATGATATTTTCAAAATCTACCTTCAGTAAACGTTGGTAGTGCATCGGTAGTGAACGTCGGTGTTTCTTATCTTTTTGCTATCATCATTGAACAGTGGTGGTTCCTCGTCAGTGAACAGCGATGGTATGATATTTTCAAAATCTACCTTCAGTGTATGTTGGTAGTGCATCGACAGTGAACGTCGGTGTTTCTTATCTTTTTGCTATCATCAGTGAACGGTGGTGGTTCCTCGTCAGTGAACGGCGATGGTATGATATTTTCTAAATCTACCTTCAGTGAACGTTGGTAGTGCATCGGCAGTGAATGTCGGTGTTTCTTATCTTTTTGCTATCATCAGTGAATGGTGGTAGTTCCTCGTTAGTGAACGGAGATGGTATGATATTTTCAAAATCTACCTTCAGTGAACGTTGGTAGTGCATCGACAGTGAACGTCGGTGTTTCTTATCTTTTTGCTATCATCAGTGAACGGTGATAGTTCCTCGCGAGTGAACGGCGATAGCATGATATATTTTCTCTTCTACCTTTAACTATTGAGTTGGTAGTTTACCGTCATCTATGAGTCGGTATATCTTCTTCTCTCTACCTTCAGTGAATGTTGGTAGACATCGGCAGTGAACATCGATGCTTGTTATCGTCCTCTCTGGTTCTACTCTTTTGGTCCACCAGTGATTTATTTTCCTGGTGGGGTTGCTCCTTTGTTTCTTCATTTTTGTGGCATCACCAGTGTTACTTTGCGTCTCTTTTGTTCTGTTCATATGCATCCATAATCATAAGCATTGCATGGCATCTTAGAGACAAAAATAGGGCTTGTTTTATATTTAAGTATCTTCAATCGCGTCGACACGGAGATTTGTAACCTTCGTATCTCCGGATAGAAGACACTTAAATAAGGGCAGCTGTTGTACCCCAAATTTTGCCCCTAAGATTCCTCTATCATATCATATCAACTCGATCATAACAAGATCACATTAGGGTTGGTTCTTCCTCTTTTTTCCTATCTTTAAGTTTGCTCTTGAGGAATCTCCAAGAACCTTGGTTGTGTATTTTGTATATGTGTTGTTGACTAACTTCTAATTAAAATACAAAAAATATTTGTCTTTGTCTTTGTATATTTTTGTTTTGTAGGTACCAAGTCGAAGCATCTGACAAATAAGGATTTCTGGTATTATTTTCCTAATCTCTATTTGCAAAGAAAAAGAATTAAAAAAAATTTCATTTTTTTCACTGATGCAATTGATTGCTCTTAAAGTGCAATCGATTGCACATGGTGTATTTAGCGCCATTTTTGAAAAAAATACACTGTGCAATCGATTTGCACTGTAGTGCAATCGATTGCACAGCGTGAAACTTAAAAAAAATAATCAGCATTTTAAACTTGTCAAATTTTGGCTCCAATTTTTCTTCACTTTTGAAAGATGTATCATTAATTCAAATTTTAGTGCCAATCTTTCATTTTTAAAAAAAGAATTATCATTAATTCAAATTTTAGCTCTAATATTTGAAAGAATTATCATTAATTCAAATTTTGGCTCTAATTTTTGAAAGAGTTATCATTAATTCAAATTTTGGCTCCAAGAATCAATTACCAAATTACCACTAATCCCAATCCTAAAACTCTATAAATAGAGCTCTCATTTCATTCAAATTTCAAGCTTTTGATAGCCAAATCCACCTTGCTAAAAAATCTCTCAATTCTCTCCATCTACCAAATTCACTCAAAGCTCCATTTTCAAAAAGTTAATAAGCTTTGCATTGAAGCTTACTAATCTTTGAGCTAAACCTTCATCCAAACACTTTTTCTCCATCAATTCTCTACATCCAAGCTTGGTCAATTGATTCTTGTGGTTGAATTGAAGCAAATTCTTGAAGTTGTTTTGATAATTCTCTAGATCTACCTTTGGTAAGTTGGATAATTCATCTTTCACAATGTGATCTCTTGGTGATCTATGGGATTGATTATTTGAGCATTATTTTGTGATTTCAATGGTGTTATTTTCTCATAATTTGATGGAATTTTCGTGCTCAAGTGGATCCATGATCATAAGGTGTTTGGTGGAAAGTTTGAACAAGAAATTTCCCTTTTAAAATGTTGTTTTTACTACTGTAACTGTGTGCAATCGATTTGCACTGTAGTGCAATCGATTGCACAGAAGCAATTTTGCACAATTTTTAGAAAACTGTATTGTGTAAATCGATTTACACAATAGTGCAATCGATTTACACAGGGACAAAATGCACTTTTTTGCCTTGTTTTGGGGCAGCTTTGATCCAAAATGCTTTTTCTACTCACTCCTTTTGATTGTTGGTTTGTATTACAATTTTAAATGTCCAATTTGTCTTTCAACTCAATGGACTTTGTGATGTAGATGAAGTTGGATAAATGTTAATCAATTCAAATCTACCTAAGAGTGAATTATTTAATTCATTTTTGGTGCTTTGTATTAATGACATGTTTAGTGCTTTAATCCATCTAGAGGGGTGGTCCAATTTAAAGATGAAAGAATTTTGAAATGGTGATCCAAATTAGCTTATCATTCCCCTCCCTCTTCATATTATCACTTTCTTTTTTAATTGTGCTACATGTTAAGGGATGGTGATCTCTATATCATTTATCCAAATATGAAGTACATATATTGCTATTTACCGGCCTCAAAATAGGTGTGACTTCTACTCGGGAGACACCCATGCCTGATTTGTTTGTGAAGACCACTCCTCCCTTATTAGATGATCTAGAAGAGCTGCAGCTTGCTTTGGTTAGGATGCAACAGGAAATGGATGCTTGGAAGAACAAGTTCCAGACTTTAGAGAGTTCCTACAGAGCAGACCTGAAGGAGAGAGATGATTTGACCTAGATCCTTGAGAGTCGAGCAATAGAGTCTATGGAGAGGCAAGGAGATTTATTTTCTCCTAAGCCTCAAACAGGTGTTGTTTGTTCACTTCCTGATTCAGATGATTGGAAGGAGGTTGCCATCAGACATGGGGAAGAAAACCAGAGGTTGAGAGCTCAGATTGCCAGGATCACAGGGAAGCGCATTCATACAGATTGATCTCTATCAGTTCCTTTTCTCAAGATTTTAGATTGTATTTTCATCTTGTACTTGGGATCATTGAAACTTGTAACCCATTTCAAAGTTATTATAATAAAAGTTTTCAGTATTTCAAATGCGTTGTTATTTTGATGTTTGCAATATGTCTGTAAATCTTAAATCCCTTGAAATATTAAATGATAAAATAATAATAATCATATACATTGCATATCATGCATATCCAGGTGCCTTACCCAGCTTCTTTACTTCATTCAGCAAGATGACTCATCACTACAACACTCGGGCTAATTTCAAAAAGAAGATGGACAACTTAGAACAGGAGAATCACGAGCTGCGCGAAGAAGTTTCTGCTTTGAAGGCTGGCTTGGCCAACTTGACTAATCTGATGGAAGCTCTGGTGGTTGCTCAGAATCAGCCACCGATTGTTCAACCTCAACCAACAAGGGCAAGTACTGAAGTTCTGACTGTTCCTGTATCCGCTACTCCGGCTGTTGTTCAAAACCGTATGCCTCAGGGTTATCCGTGGGGAATGCCAGAGAATTTTGCACCTGAAGGTTTCAATCTGGGTCCTCAAGATGCTCCAGTGGTTCCAAATGTTGTTACTCCTGCACCTCCTGTGGTGCATACTGTTCCTGTTGCACCTCCTTCGGTGAATTTGGTTCCGTTTGTTAATGAAGATGTGTGTCGTCCTTTCCCTCCGCCGAGTGAAGACTTGGATCTTTATGATAGAATGGATGATTTCCAAGAGCAGTTTGATAGAATGCAAAGAGAGATGAAGGCTCTTAGGGGAAAAGAGTTGTTCGGGCAGAATGTGAATGAGTTGTGTTTGGTCCCGAATGTTAAAGTGCCTGCTAAGTTCAAGGTCCCGGAATTTGAGAAGTACAAGGGCAACACTTTCCCTCGTGCTCATTTGGTGATGTATCTGAGAAGGATGTCTACCCATACTGATGATCAGCGTCTGCTGATTCATTTTTTCCAGGATAGTCTGACCGGTGCTGCGTTGAAATGGTACATGAGTTTAGACAGCGTCAGCATCCACACTTTTAATGATTTAGGAGAAGCATTCATTAAACAATACAAGTACAATGTGGATATGGCGCCTGACCGTGACCAGCTTAGGGCCATGGTTCAGAAAGACAGAGAATCATTCAAAGAGTATGCACAGAGATGGCACGAAGTGGCTGCACAAGTGATTCCGCCCATGGAAGAGAAAGAAATGACCAAGATTTTTCTAAAGACGCTAGGAGCTTTCTACTACGAAAGAATGGTAGCAAGTGCCCCAAGTGATTTTACAGAGATGGTAGGAATGGGTGTCCGCCTAGAAGAGGCAGTAAGAGAAGGCCGTTTGACAAAGGGTGAAGGATCTGGAGGTGTGAAGAAGCCATCTTACGGGTTTACAAAGAAGAAAGAGGGGGATACAAATGTTGTTATGCAAGAGAGAAGGGTAAACGCTCCTAGAAGGAATTATCAGCGTCATCAGCAAGTCGCCTCAGTTACTCCTGTTATGAATGTCGCTCCAACTACCGTTGCTTATCAGATACCATCCCAGCAGGGGAATCAAGGGTATAATCAGAGAAGGGAGAACTATGATCCTATTCCCATGAGTTATGCAGAGCTATTACCAGCATTGGTTCAGAAGAAGTTGGTCCAGACACGACCACCTCCCGTTGTACCATCACCATTGCCGTGGTATTACAAAGCAGACCAGACGTGTGCCTTTCATCAGGGAGCACCAGGGTATAGTGTTGAGAATTGTTATCCTTTGAGGACTGAAGTGCAAAGGTTGTTGAAATCTGGAATTTTATCTTTCAAAGACGTGAGACCTAATGCGAAAGACAATCCTCTACCCAAGCACGGGGGAGTGAATGCTGTGAATATGGTGGCCGATTGTCCAGGCGACTTTCGAATTGTTAACATTAATCTGGTTAGAGGGGATTTGGTGAAGATGCATGCAGACCTCTGTGAATTCAGTTATTATACACATGACCATGCCGGTTGTGTTGTTTGCAGTACAAACATACAGGGTTGCGAGAAGATAAAGGTTGATTTACAGGAGATGATGGATGAAGGTTTAATCCATATAATCAGGCCTAGGGTGGAATATGAAGAGGAAGTGAATATGGTTTCTGGATGTCCGGGTGAATTCAGAATTTTTGATGTGGATCATTTGAATGAGGATCTAGTGCAGTTACATGCTACCTTCTGCCATACTGCTGGTCATGTGGAACACCAATATCGATCTTGCATAATTTGTTGTCGAAATCCCCGAGGATGTTCTGTTGTGAGGGAAGGTGTTCAGTTGCTGTTAGACAATGGAACCATCAAGATCACAGGTCAGAGAGATGATTATCATGAGATTGATATGGTTGAAGTCTGTTTGATGGAAGAGTCAGAGGAAGAGTATGCCTCTGCAGATGAGTATTTCTCTTCAGACAAAGATTTGTTTGCCGGAAATGAATTTTTGATGGCTGATTGTGTTGAGGAAGGGGTGAATGTCATTGTACCTTGTTTTGGTGCACCCACTCATCTTGAGGTGGAGTACCATAGCAAACCAGTTGTTGCCCCATTGGTAATTAGTCTGCCAGGTCCTGTTCCCTATGAATCAGATAAAGTTGTGTCTTACAAATACAACGCTACGATCTTAGAAAATGGGGTGGAGATTCCCATCCAGTCGATGCCAGATGTTGGAAATATAGCTGATAATAGCAGAGTGACCCGTAGTGGTCGTGTATTTGCACCGGTCATTCGAAGAGATGTTGTTGCTGGAAAGAAGATTGCTAAGAATGATGAGCCTAAGAAGTCTGCAGGAGGGACTAGTGGAGCTACATTAGAGAAAGAAGTGGATGATATCTTGAAGATAATTAAGATGAGCGATTACAGAATTGTGGATCAGCTATTGAAAACTCCTTCAAAGATATCTATTCTAGCCTTATTGATGAATTCCTCTGCTCATAGAGAATCACTGATGAGAGTACTAGACCAAGCTTTTGTACATAATGACATGCCATTAGATCAATTCAGCAGCGTAATTGGAAACATTACGTCATGTAACAATTTGAGCTTCTGTGATGATGAGTTACCAGATGAAGGGAGGAATCACAACCTGGCCCTCCACATATCCATGAATTGTAAGAATGATTCGCTGTCCAATGTGCTAATTGATAACGGATCCGTGCTGAATGTCATACCGAGAAGTACCCTCTTGAAGATAAAGTATCAAGGAACATCTATGCGCCCGAGTGGCATCATTGTGAAGGCTTTTGATGGGTCGAGGAAATCTGTCATCGGTGAAGTGGACCTGCCAATCCATATAGGACCACATTTGTTCTTGATAACCTTCCAGGTTATGGATATTATTCCCACATATAGTTATTTGCTTGGACGACCATGGATACACGAAGCAGGGGCTGTCACTTCAACTCCGCATCAGAAGCTAAAATTTGTGCGTGAAGGGAAGGTAGTGATCATAAATGGGGAGCAGGCGTTGTTGATATCCCATCTATCCTCTTTCAGTATTATAGAAGCGGATGAGGCTGCTATTGGAACCCAATTCCAAGCCCTATCCATTGACAACATAAGGAGGAATGAGAATTCTGTAGTTTCCCTGAAGGACGCGCAGAAGGTTGTGCGCAATGGTCATAATGCAGTTTGGGGACGACTGGTGGATCCACCCGTGAACAAGAACAGGACTGGTTTGGTTTTTTCTTCGAAGAATGGCAAAGGCGAAAGTTTGAAGTCAAAGTATCTTGTGAACAATTATCATGATGTTTTCCGCAGCGGAGGCTACCTCCATCCAATTGGTTCTGGAATCAACGATGTTGAAGAAGATGAAGCAGAGCAGGAAGTACCGAATTTTGTGACGCATGGAGTCCGAGTTCAGAACTGGGTCACCATTGATGTTCCTTCTTGCATACATATTTCAAAGTAATTTGTTTTGTTAATCTGTTTCTTTCTTTGAAAAGCTTTCACTCTGCCCAAGGTGAAAGTATTGTATGGGCTTATCCGTTTGCTTTGATTTTTAAGATCATTAATAAAAGTTGTCTTTGCTTCCAAAAATATGTCTTTATTTTCTGCTTTTTCTTGGGAAATGGTAATCAAATAAAAAACCCTTTTAAAATAAATGATAACTGAAAATTAATCTGCATGATCACTTGTTATATGTGTCAGTTTCTAAAAGCAATCATAAATCATATGTGCAGATTAATTAAAAAACCCGTTGAATACAATGACCCTGCACCCTATCCCAACTTTGAATGTCCTGTGTTTGGGGCTGAAGAAGAAGATTATGATGAGATTCCAGAAGAGGTCTCACGGTTGCTTGAGCACGAGGATAATACCATTCAGCCATATAAGGAGCCTTTGGAAGTGATTAATTTGGGTTCAGAAGAAGATCCGAAAGTGATTAAGATTGGAGCATCGTTGCATCTTGATGTGAAGAGCGGGTTGATTGAGTTGTTGAAAGAGTATGTGGATATTTTTGCTTGGTCTTATCAAGACATGCCTGGTCTAGATACAGACATTGTTGAGCATCATTTGCCATTGAAGCCAGAGTGTTCGCCAGTTAAACAAAAGTTGAGAAGAACCCACCCAGATATGGCAGTAAAGATCAAAGAGGAGGTCCTAAAGCAGATTAATGCTGGTTTTCTTGTGACGTCAGTGTATCCTCAATGGATTGCCAATATTGTCCCAATACCAAAAAAAGACGGAAAAGTCCGCATGTGCGTAGATTACAGAGATCTAAATAAAGCTAGTCCAAAAGATGATTTTCCATTTCCTCACATTGATATGTTAGTGGATAGCACAACAAAATTCAAAGTATTCTCGTTCATGGATGGATTTTCCGGGTATAATCAAATAAGAATGGCTCCAGAGGACATGGAAAAAACAATGTTTATCACACTCTAGGGAACATTATGTTACAGAGTGATGCCCTTCGGGTTGAAGAACGCTGGTGCAACGTACCAGAGGGCTATGACAACCCTATTCCATGATCTGATGCACAAGGAAATTGAAGTATATGTTGATGATATGATTGCGAAATCCCAAACTGAAGAAGGGCATATAAAAGATTTGTTGAAGTTGTTTCAGCGTTTGAGGAAGTTTCGTCTCCGCTTGAATCCAAATAAATGCACCTTCAGAGTTAGATCGGGGAAATTGTTGGGTTTTATTGTTAGCCAGAAAGGAATTGAAGTTGATCCTGATAAAGTCAGAGCAATTCAAGAAATTCCAGCACCAAGAACTGAAAAGCAAGTCAGGGGTTTCCTCGGGCGTTTGAATTATATTTCCAGATTCATTTCCCACATGACTGCAAAGTATGAACCGATCTTTAAGTTGTTAAAGAAAGATCAAGGTTGTGTGTGGACGGATGACTGCCAAAGGGCATTTGAAAGTATTAAAGAGTATCTGCGTGAACCTCCTATCTTGCTCCCTCCCGTAGAAGGAAGACCGTTGATTATGTATCTAACGGTGTTAGATAAATCCATGGGTTGTATTCTGGGTCAACAGGATGAAACGGGAAAGAAAGAGTTTGCCATTTATCATCTCAGCAAAAAGTTTACTGATTGTGAGTTGCGGTATTCCACGCCAGAAAAGACATGTTGTGCTTTGGCCTGGGTGGAAAAGCGTTTGCGGCAGTATATGTTGAATCATACCACTTGGTTGATCTCTAAAATGGATCCAATCAAGTATATTTTTGAGAAGCCTGCTCTTACGGGGAGAATTGCCCGCTGGCAGATGTTGTTGTCTGAATATGATATTGAGTACCGCACTCAAAAAGCTATTAAAAGTAGTGTGTTGGCAGATTACCTTGCTCACCAACCGGTGGAAGATCATCAGTCCGCAGAATTTGAATTCCCTGATGAGGATGTGATGTTCTTGAAATTGAAAAATTGTGATGAACCATTGCCTGAGGAAGGCCCTGACCCTGAATCTCATTGGAGTATGATTTTTGATGGAGCGGTGAATGCTTATGGTAAAGGAATTGGTGTTGTGATTGTCACTCCTCATGGATCGCACATTCCTTTTACTGCGAGGCTAACATTTGATTGCACTAATAATATGGCGGAATATGAGGCTTGCATCATGGGTCTTGAGGAAGCTATTGATCTCAGAATCAAAGTTCTATATGTGTATGGTGATTCAGCTTTGGTAATAAATCAGATTAAAGGAGAATGGGATACTCGTCACCCTGGCTTGATCCCTTACAAAGATTATGCTAGAATATTGCTACCCTTCTTCAATAAAGTTAAATTCCATCACATCCCTAGAGATGAAAATCAAATGGCGGATGCTCTGGCAACTCTGGCTTCCATGTATCAAGTGAATTCTTGGAATGATATACCCCGTATTACAGTTCGACGGCTGGATAGGCCCGCTCATGTGTTTGCGACAGAGGAGGTAGCAGATGAAAAACCTTGGTATTATGATATCAAGCATTTTCTTCAGACTCAGGAATACCCGATTGGTGCATCGAGGAAAGATAGAAAGACATTGAGAAGATTGGCAGGCAGTTTCTTCCTCAGTGAAAATGTGCTATACAAGAGAAATTATGACATGGTCTTGCTCAGATGCGTGGATAGACACGAAGCAGACATGTTAATGCATGAGATTCATGAAGGTTCATTTGGCACTCATGCTAATGGACATTCGATGGCTAAAAAGATGCTAAGGGCAGGTTACTATTGGTTGACAATGGAATCTGATTGTTGCAAATTTGCAAAGAAGTGCCATAAATGCCAGATTTATGCAGATAAGATCCATGTGCCTCCGACACTTCTCAATGTAATTTCCTCCCCATGGCCTTTCTCTATGTGGGGTATTGACATGATCGGGATGATAGAACCCAAAGCTTCGAATGGACACTGTTTCATTTTGGTAGCGATTGACTACTTTACCAAATGGGTAGAGGCTGCTTCTTATGCCAATGTTACCAAACAAGTGGTTGTGCGTTTCATCAAAAACAATTTGATATGCCGGTATGGTGTGCCGAGTAGAATCATCACTGACAATGGCTCAAATTTGAACAACAAAATGATGACAGGACTGTGTGAAGAATTCAAGATTGTCCATCACAATTCGTCTCCATACAGGCCAAAGATGAATGGGGCTGTTGAGGCTGCTAATAAGAATATCAAGAGAATTATCCAGAAAATGGATATTACTTATAAGGATTGGCATGAAATGCTCCCTTTTGCTCTGCATGGATATCGAACATCTGTCTGCACTTCAACAGGAGCAACCCCGTTCTCCGTGGTATATGGAATGGAAGTTGTACTCCCTGTTGAGGTAGAGATTCCCTCGTTGCGTGTGATAATGGAAGCCAAGTTGACAGAGGCTGAATGGGTCCAGAACAGGTTTGACCAATTGAATTTGATTGAAGAGAAGAGGATGACATCTTTATGTCATGGGCAGTTATATCAGAAAAGAATGAAGAAAGCATTTGATAAAAAGGTCAAACCTCGTGAATTCAGAGAAGGCGACCTCGTGCTCAGGAAGATCATGTCTTTTAACACTGATTCTAGGGGCAAGTGGTCTCCCAATTTTGAAGGCCCGTATGTTGTCAAGAAAGCCTTCTCTGGTGGTGCATTAATTCTTGAAACTATGGATGGCGAGGAGTTCCCACGTCCCATTAATGCTGACGCAGTCAAGAAATACTTCGCCTAAAGAAATAAAAGAACAGCTCGCTAAGTTGAAAACCTGAAAGGGCGGCTTAGGCAAAAATGAGCGTCTCGGTAGGCTGAAAACCCAAAAGGGCGGTCTAGGCAAAAATTAGAGACATAAACAAAATAAATTTCCCGCTAAGTTGAAAACCCGCAAGGGCAGCTTAGGCAAAAGTTAGGGATTTTTCTTGGCAAGTAACTACGTCAGACAAGACTTGATCGTTGAAGCAACAATCTTCTCGGATCCTCACCATACTTCAACAAAAGCTGCTGCTCAGGACTTCAAAAGTTGTTAGGGGAATGGTGGTCATTGTATCTCAATTTATCTTTTCCATTATATATTACCATTTCCCAAACTTTGTAATCATCCATGGAGTCTCGCCATTCACAGACTACCATTCTATTAATAAAATTCGAGCTTTTGCCCAATTCTTTGTGTTCTTATTTTCATTTAGCTTGCAAAGACTTCATTTATTACTGATAATAACTTTCAAAGCAAAAAGATTAAAAAAAACAAAATTGACTTTTCAAAAAGAAAGACATCTTTACAATTCAATTTACTTTGGGATTTGTGATGAAACAATGACAACAAAAATGGCGATCCCTGGAATGAACAAACTCCGGTTGTTTTAAGAATATTTACTTCCTTCGTGAAGGTTTTTCTCAGGTTATCTTGTTGGTATATGTGAAATCTTTGTGTGTTTCTCAGGTAATTAAAGACGATACCAGTTGGCGTAAGGTACAGTATTAGGTTTGTGATCCCATGATCCCCGGCCAAGTCTTGGTTCGCTTTTGATTTTGGGTTTGCATGGTCAGAAGCCTCTGTCCCAGGTTCCCCAGCGAAGTTTTCCCTCATATGATGAAAGGTTGTATTCCCTTGGTGTGCTAAGATATCGCTCTTTTTGCAGTATTGGCATTAGTGTTGACTTCTTGATTTCCCAGGAAGACTACACCAGGGCATCTTTTGTTGGAATAGGTTTGGTTGATATGAAGACTCAATCCAGTATTTTTCAGTGAAGGCCTTGTTTATTTGATAGAAGTCATATTCCCCAGTAAAGAACGTATCTTGGTTTCCCCTCGATGATGTGGTGTCGACCTCCCCAATGAAGTCAGCATGAAGTCCCCTGTAAAGGTCTCGATGATGAAGTATTGTCTCCCTTAGTGAAGTCTGTATGTTTTTCTTCCTTCAAAGTGGGCCTGATTTCCCCAGTGAATGTTTTTACAATTTGGTTTCCATTTGCCTTATTCACAATCAGTATCGAAATCCCCAGTAGGAGTACGGACTGTGAAACATTTGTTTTCCCCATGGAAGTCTGTGTGTTATTCCCTGGGAAGGTTATCCCCGGGCATCTCTTGTTGGAATGAGTATTCATGATGAAAAGTTTTCAATCCTCATTTTTTTCTCCAGGGAGGTGGGTTTGAATTCCTCAGTGAGGTTTGGTTATCTCGGCGTCAGTCTGCTTTATTTGAGACTAGTTTTGCAATCTTCAGTAGGCACGTTGTTTTTGGAAAACTGGTTTCTCCGATGAAAACGGAAGAAAGATGTTCTATCCCGGTATCTGTTTGATTTAGCTACATCCGGATTATGTTTCTCCTCAGTGAAGTTAGGACAGACAATAGGTTTGGTTTCCGCAGTTGCTTTTACCTTTCTTGGATTGATCTTTCTGGTTGAAGTTTAGACCAATGTTGTTAGTACCTGAGGCAGTTTTGTTCGATTATGTATCCTTTTACCAGCATATGCACAATATCACTCATACATTCATACATGCATCATGCATTGTTACAGATCATTTTATTGACATTGTGTTCAAACCTTCCTGCAGCGCTCCTTGCTTAGTTGGATTTGGTTTTCCCTCTTGAGTTTATTTCTCAAAGGATGTATCTTCTTTGGCCGTCTTGCTCCACTTTATTTCTAATTGGATTCGTGGTTGCATGACAATATTATTTACTCTGGATTTCTGAGGACTTTGAGCTTTGATTTGTGCATTTATTTTACACGAGAAGACTTTATCTCTTCAGCAGGAATAATGTGGCATTTCCCCAGGAAGTCATATCTCATTTCCCCAGGAAGTCATATCTCATTCCCTCAGGAAGTCATATCTATTTCCCCAGGAAGTCATATTTCATTTCCCCGGGAAGTCATATCTCTTTCCCCGGGAAGCCACATTTCTATCCCCAGAAAGTCATTTCTTTTTGCAATCCTCCATGATAACAAGCAACAAGTATCTTTGTTTGAGCAACTCGTGCTTCCCTGTATAAGTCGACGTAACTTTTTTTGCTATTTCCTCTATAAGTGGTTAGCTTGCAGTCTGTCGTCAGTTTACACTAGTGGATGGCAAGAATTTCAAATTCACAGAAATTGCTCGTTGTGAAATCTTTGCAAGTAGAAGTCTCTTTATTTGAGACAGCTTACATATTACCCTTTCCAGGAGGAATTCCTTGGTTAAGGAAGAAGTTGAGACCCGTTCTAGGTGAAACACCAGAAGTTTGGGGAACATATGATATTTTCAAAATCTACCTTCAGTGAACATTGGTAATGCATCGGCAGTGAACGTCGGTGTTTCTTATCTTTTTGCTATCATCAGTGAACGGTGGTGGTTTCTCGTCAGTGAACGGCGATGGCATGATATTTTCAAAATCTACCTTCAGTGAATGTTGGTAGTGCATCGGCAGTGAACGTCAGTGTTTCTTATCTTTTTGCTATCATCAGTGAACGGTGGTGGTTCCTCGTCAGTGAATGACGATGGTATGATATTTTCAAAATCTACCTTCAGTGAATGTAAGTAGTGCATCGGCAGTGAACGTCGGTGTTTCTTATCTTTTTACTATCATCAGTGAACGGTGGTGGTTCCTAGTCAGTGAACGGCGATGGTATGATATTTTCAAAATCTACCTTCAGTGAACGTTGGTAGTGCATCGGCAGTGAACGTCGGTGTTTCTTATCTTTTTGCTATCATCAGTGAACGATGGTGGTTCCTCGTCAGTGAACGGCAATGGTATGATATTTTCAAAATCTACCTTCAGTGAATGTTGGTAGTGCATCGGCAGTGAACGTAAGTGTTTCTTATCTTTTTGCTATCATCAGTGAACGGTGGTGGTTCCTCGTCAGTGAACGGCGATGGTATGATATTTTCAAAATCTACCTTCAGTGAATGTTGGTAGTGCATCGGCAGTGAACGTCAGTGTTTCTTATCTTTTTGCTATCATCAGTGAACGGTGGTGGTTCCTCGTCAGTGAACGGCGATGGTATGATATTTTCAAAATCTACCTTCAGTAAACGTTGGTAGTGCATCGGCAGTGAACGTCGGTGTTTCTTATCTTTTTGCTATCATCATTGAACAGTGGTGGTTCCTCGTCAGTGAACAGCGATGGTATGATATTTTCAAAATCTACCTTCAGTGTATGTTGGTAGTGCATCGATAGTGAACGTCGGTGTTTCTTATCTTTTTGCTATCATCAGTGAACGGTGGTGGTTCCTCGTCAGTGAACGGCGATGGTATGATATTTTCAAAATCTACCTTCAGTGAACGTTGGTAGTGCATCGGCAGTGAATGTCGGTGTTTCTTATCTTTTTGCTATCATCAGTGAATGGTGGTAGTTCCTCGTTAGTGAACGGAGATGGTATGATATTTTCAAAATCTACCTTCAGTGAACGTTGGTAGTGCATCGACAGTGAACGTCGGTGTTTCTTATCTTTTTGCTATCATCAGTGAACGGTGATAGTTCCTCGTCAGTGAACGGCGATAACATGATATATTTTCTCTTCTACCTTTAACTATTGAGTTGGTAGTTTACCGTCATCTATGAGTCGGTATATCTTCTTCTCTCTACCTTCAGTGAACGTTGGTAGACATCGGCAGTGAACATCGATGCTTGTTATCCTCCTCTCTGGATCTATTCTTTTGGTCCACCAGTGATTTATTTTCCTGGTGGGGTTGCTCCTTTGTTTCTTCATTTTTGTGGCATCACCAGTGTTACTTTGCGTCTCTTTTGTTCTGTTCATATGCATCCATAATCATAAGCATTGCATGGCATCTTAGAGACAAAAATAGGGCTTGTTTTATATTTAAGTATCTTCAATCGCGTCGACACGAAGATTTGTAACCTTCGTATCTCCGAATAGAAGACACTTAAATAAGGGCAGCTGTTGTACCCCAAATTTTGCCCCTAAGATTCCTCTATCATATCATATCAACTCGATCATAACAAGATCACATTAGGGTTGGTTCTTCCTCTTTTTTCCTATCTTTAAGTTTGCTCTTGAGGAATCTCCAAGCACCTTGGTTGTGTATTTTGTATATGTGTTGTTGACTAACTTCTAATTAAAATACAAAAAATATTTGTCTTTGTCTTTGTATATTTTTGTTTTGTAGGTACCAAGTCGAAGCATCTGACAAATAAGGATTTCTGGTATTATTTTCCTAATCTCTATTTGCAAAGAAAAAGAATTAAAAAAAATTTCATTTTTTTCACTGATGCAATCGATTGCTCTTAAAGTGCAATCGATTGCACATGGTGTATTTAGCGCCATTTTTGAAAAAAATACACTATGCAATCGATTTGCATTGTAGTGCAATCGATTGCACAGCGTGAAACTTAAAAAAAATAATCAGCATTTTAAACTTGTCAAATTTTGGCTCCAATTTTTCTTCACTTTTGAAAGATGTATCATTAATTCAAATTTTAGTGCCAATCTTTCATTTTTAAAAAAAGAATTATCATTAATTCAAATTTTGGCTCTAATATTTGAAAGAATTATCATTAATTCAAATTTTGGCTCTAATTTTTGAAAGAGTTATCATTAATTCAAATTTTGGCTCCAAGAATCAATTACCAAATTACCACTAATCCCAATCCTAAAACTCTATAAATAGAGCTCTCATTTCATTCAAATTTCAAGCTTTTGATAGCCAAATCCACCTTGCTAAAAAATCTATCAATTCTCTCCATCTACCAAATTCACTCAAAGCTCCATTTTCAAAAAGTTAATAAGCTTTGCATTGAAGCTTACTAATCTTTGAGCTAAACCTTCATCCAAACACTTTTTCTCCATCAATTCTCTACATCCAAGCTTGGTCAATTGATTCTTGTGGTTGAATTGAAGCAAATTCTTGAAGTTGTTTTGATAATTCTCTAGATCTACCTTTGGTAAGTTGGATAATTCATCTTTCACAATGTGATCTCTTGGTGATCTATGGGATTGATTATTTGAGCATTATTTTGTGATTTCAATGGTGTTATTTTCTCATAATTTGATGGAATTTTCGTGCTCAAGTGGATCCATGATCATAAGGTGTTTGATGGAAAGTTTGAACAAGAAATTGCCCTTTTAAAATGTTGTTTTTACTACTGTAACTGTGTGCAATCGATTTGCACTGTAGTGCAATCGATTGCACAGAAGCAATTTTGCACAATTTTTAGAAAACTGTACTGTGTAAATCGATTTACACAATAGTGCAATCGATTTACACAGGGACAGAATGCACTTTTTTGCCTTGTTTTGGGGCAGCTTTGATCCAAAATGCTTTTTCTACTCACTCCTTTTGATTGTTGGTTTGTATTACAATTTTAAATGTCCAATTTGTCTTTAAACTTAATGGACTTTGTGATGTAGATGAAATTGGATAAATGTTAATCAATTCAAATCTACCTAAGAGTGAATTATTTAATTCATTTTTGGTGCTTTGGATTAATGACATGTTTAGTGCTTTAATCCATCTAGAGGGGTGGTTGAATTTAAAGATGAAAGAATTTTGAAATGGTGATCCAAATTAGCTTATCATTCCCCTCCCTCTTCATCTTATCCCTTTCTTTTTTAATTGTGCTACATGTTAAGGGATGGTGATCTCTATATCATTTATCCAAACATGAAGTACATATATTTCTATTTACCGGCCTCAAAATAGGTGTGACTTCTACTTAAGTCCACTTACGATTGCTTAACATAGCGCTAAATTTTGTCCCGATTCGAATAAATGATCATTCGTGGCCCAAACTTATGATTGCAAGCCCAAGTATGTTAATTTGATCTCTTTGATCCAATAACCTTGAGATTCATTGTGTGGAGGCTTTGGTTCTACCAATCCTCTAATGGATCTACAACACCTTTGGTCAATGCGGATCACTTAAACATCGTTGATCATTACATGTTGCCTTGTGAGAATTCCAAAATGGATGATATACTTGACAAAAAGCAAATGCAATTTGTTGTGTGGAGGCTTTGGTTCTACCAATCCTCTAATGAGTTCCAAATGCAAGTTTCAAGATGGTCATCCAACTAACCACTAATTACTAACAATTAACTTTACTTTACGCTTTTATTTCCATGCTTTATGTACCATTTACTTTTAGCATTTTACATTTCATGCTATTTTCATCTTTGCTCACTTGAGCATTTACTTTTATGTCAGTTTTATTTTGCTCACTTGAGCTTTTCTTTCTTTTTAAAGACACCTAATAATCAACATGAACCATAAAAATCATTAATGATACTTGGACTACATGGTTACTATCCTTTGCATTATGGAGTGATGGACTTCTTGGACTTAGGATTAGAGACCTTGGCCTATCTTGGAGACTTTGTGACTTTATTTGATATTTTGTCTAGAGTTCTTGAGGTTTACCTCAAGACATTGGGTTGTTTGTTTGTTTTGTGTGCAGGTTATTGAGATTACGATCTTTGTTTGTAATATGGAATTCACCCGTATACAGCCGTTACTCTGCCCAATTTTTGCGAAGACTTAAAACACTTAAAGTTTGGTTCTCTCAAGAGGTCTAGTATCTTTGCTTGCTTGGTTTCAATCTAAAGAATAGGAATTCTATATTGACTCATAATGTCAAGTATTGGCTTCTTGTTGGTTAGATGGTTCTTATCCCTAGCTTTTACCTTATGCTTTAGGATATCCTCTTCTTCTCCTCCCATCTTCTTTAATTTCAAAAATCTTCTCCCTCCTTTAAAAAAAACTCTTCTTGTTTTGAAACTTGAAACATTTTCATAATAAGCTTGGACTTAGGTCCATAAATCTTCGAAACATTTTCATAAATAAATTTTAATTAATTTAATAATACCTTGACCTTTTTTTGTGAGAAGACTAAAAGTCAATCAATCTCATTTCAAACCATTTTGCCACTTTGGCTTTTATCTTTAAACTTTTCTCAAAAGATTAGACTCTTGTCAATCCTTGTAGTGATGCAAACAACTATACTTCTATACTATGTAGTGAAGTGAGATATTTTCCACTTGGGTGTTGAGTGAGGCATTGTTGATTTTAAAATCTAAGCCATATCCTCCACTTTGAGATGATGCAAATTCTCCTTTCTCATGATTGTGGGTAGTAAGTATGTTTTTCACACGGACAATTGCGATGATGTCTTATCTCATAAAACCAACCAACACACTTGTGTTTCAAATTTTTAAAAGAGGAACTACGTGTACCCTGATCCCCTATTGCATGAAAGGTGGTACGTAGGCACTAAAGGTTCGCAACCGCGGCGGGTGCAAAAATCATAAAAATATTTCTTTTCTCACCTCCACCATCCATTTTATATACAACACATTTTTATAGCCAAAATATACAGATTTTTCAAAGAGGTTCCTGCGGAGTACCGTAGATGTTTAGGGTGCTAATACCTTCCCTTTGCATAACCAACCCCCTTACCTTGAATCTTTCCCCCTCTTTTGGGGTTATTTGCTCTTTTCCCATTCCTTTGGAAACAATAAAGCGCGGTGGCGATTTTTATTTTGATTTGTATAAAGTCTAGTCAATCCAATGGCTTAGTCTTGCACATTTCTACCGCCACAGAAAAATGGCGACTTCACTGGGGAGATATTGACCTCTTGCTGGTCCATCCCTAAGTGGGTTAAACCTATCTTTGTTTATATCTGTATATGTGCTATTGTTGTTTATGTGTTATATTTTGTATATATGTTTGTCTAGATTTTCCTGGTTTACAGGGTGCTTGGTGATTACTCATAAGTCCTATACCCGGACTTGGGAAAACTTTAAGATAGGACGGGCGGTATAGTCATGTTAACTTTGAGGGAGTAATCCCAAAAAAGGAGGCATGAGATCCCCCACTCAGTGGAGGCCCCTTTGACTGTAGTATCGTTTACCGAGTAATCGGGAAGACGTACTGCTTTCGACCTGGGAGCCTGCCGAAGTTGAGGATCGTAGATTACCTAACCCCTCTTGGCCTTTTAGGTGTAGTGCGGAAGTTATAACGGAGTAATCTGAAAGTAGTTGTCACGCGATACTATGCTCGGACGAGTCTTTCTTGAGAATATTACTAATTACCGAGTTAATCGGGAAGTTGGTAATATCCGAACGAAGGATGTAGACTCTGAGAACCTCTAGAACCTTGTTCGGCAGGTGATAACTTTTTAGACCAATACCTTATGGGTAGTACCTTCGACCTCATGCTCGTGACGTTGAACCTATGAACCCTATATGTGTGATCTTGTGTGTGATTGTTGCATCATGCATCCATGCACTCATAAGCATCTTTTGAAAAAAAAAATATTTCAAGGGATTTAAAGGTTAACTATTTGTGAATATCTCAGGTACTTTTAAACCATGGATTCTTGAAAGAGAAAGACCGGGAAATACAGTTTCAAGGATCCTAAGATAGATGAGTTGATCAGTCTAATTCCCGAGATCGAGTGTTCTGCATACTTTCGGAAGAAGTATGGATCCATTATTCCTCTCGTGAAGCTGAAGATGAAGGAGGGTTTTCTCTCAACTTTGGTCCAGTTCTATGATCCGGTGTATCACTGCTTTATTTTTCCCGATTATCAGTTAATGCCAACACTGGAAGAGTATTCCTATCTATTGGATTTACCTGTTACCGATCGCGTTCCTTTTACTGGTTTGGAGGGTGAGCCAAAACCACATGAGATTGCTGCTTTGATTCATCTGGGGAAGTCTGAGGTGGAAGCTCATATGACTACCAAAGGAGGTATTAAAGGATTACCAGCTCAGTTCTTATTGGAGAAAGCTCGTTACTTTGCCAGGATGAAGAGTACGATTGCCTTTGAGGACATCTTTGCTTTACTCGCCTATGGATTATTCTTATTTCCTAATGTGGACAAGTTTGTCGACATTAACGCTATCAAGATTTTCATGATTGGAAACCCGGTTCCTACACTGTTGGGTGATGCTTATTACTCTGTTCATCTTCGGAATTCTTATCATGGGGGAATGATTATCTGTTGCACGCCTTTGTTGTATCGGTGGTTTACCTCTCATATGCCTCAGTCTGACGCTTTTTGGGATGTCAAGAAGGAACCCCGTTGGGCTCCTAAGATCATGGCACTTACTCACTCTGATATTGATTGGTATCATCGAGATTACCAGGATGCGGAGATTATTGACAGTTGTGGTAGTTTCCCCAATGTGCCTCTTCTTGATACAAAGGGAGGAATTAACTATAACCCTGTTCTTGCACGGCGACAGCTAGGTTATCCGATGAGGGATAAACCGAACAATATTCATCTGAGTAGTTTCTTTCTGAAGGAAGGAGAAGACCACAGGGAAGCTAGGGAGCAGATTGCGAAGGCCTGGCGTCACATTCATAAGAAGAGTAGGAAGGATTTGGGACCTAGGGGTGTTGTTTCTTTGGAGCCATATCTTCAGTGGGTCCGATCGAGAGTCATTTAGTTGAAGATGCCGTATACTCGGGAGACACCCATGCCTGATTTGTTTGTGAAGACCACTCCTCCCTTATTAGATGATCTAGAAGAGCTGCAGCTTGCTTTGGTTAGGATGCAACAGGAAATGGATGCTTGGAAGAACAAGTTCCAGACTTTAGAGAGTTCCTACAGAGCAGACCTAAAGGAGAGAGATGATTTGATCTAGATCCTTGAGAGTCGAGCAATAGAGTCTATGGAGAGGCAAGGAGATTTATTTTCTCCTAAGCCTCAAACAGGTGTTGTTTGTTCACTTCCTGATTCAGATGATTGGAAGGAGGTTGCCATCAGACATGGGGAAGAAAACCAGAGGTTGAGAGCTCAGATTTCCAGGATCACAGGGAAGCGCATTCGTACAGATTGATCTCTATCAGTTCCTTTTCTCAAGATTTTAGATTGTATTTTCATCTTGTACTTGGGATCATTGAAACTTGTAACCCATTTCGAAGTTATTATAATAAAAGTTTTCAGTATTTCAAATGCATTGTTATTTTGATGTTTGCAATATGTCTGTAAATCTTAAATCCCTTGAAATATTAAATGATAAAATAATAATAATCATATACATTGCATATCATGCATATCCAGGTGCCTTACCCAGCTTCTTTACTTCATTCAGCAAGTTGACTCATCACTACAACACTCGGGCTAATTTCAAAAAGAAGATGGACAACTTAGAACAGGAGAATCACGAGCTGCGCGAAGAAGTTTCTGCTTTGAAGGATGGCTTGGCCAACTTGACTACTCTGATGGAAGCTCTGGTGGTTGCTCAGAATCAGCCACCGATTGTTCAACCTCAACCAACAAGGGCAAGTACTGAAGTTCTGACTGTTCCTGTATCCGCTACTCCGGCTGTTGTTCAAAACTGTATGCCTCAGGGTTATCCATGGGGAATGCCAGAGAATTTTGCACCTGAAGGTTTCAATCTGGGTCCTCAAGATGCTCCAGTGGTTCCAAATGTTGTTACTCCTGCACCTCCTGTGGTGCATACTGTTCCTGTTGCACCTCCTTCGGTGAATTTGGTTCCGTTTGTTAATGAAGATGTGTGTCGTCCTTTCCCTCCGCCGAGTGAAGACTTGGATATTTATGACAGAATGGATGATTTCCAAGAGCAGTTTGGTAGAATGCAAAGAGAGATGAAGGCTCTTAGGGGAAAAGAGTTGTTCGGGCAGAATGTGAATGAGTTGTGCTTGGTCCCGAATGTTAAAGTGCCTGCTAAGTTCAAGGTCCCGGAATTTGAGAAGTACAAGGGCAACACTTTCCCTCTTGCTCATTTGGTGATGTATCTGAGAAGGATGTCTACCCATACTGATGATCAGCGTCTGCTGATTCATTTTTTCCAGGATAGTCTGACCGGTGCTGCGTTGAAATGGTACATGAGTTTAGACAGCGTCAGCATCCACACTTTTAATGATTTGGGAGAAGCATTCATTAAACAATACAAGTACAATGTGGATATGGCGTCTGACCGTGACCAGCTTAGGGCCATGGTTCAGAAAGACAGAGAATCATTCAAAGAGTATGCACAGAGATGGCACGAAGTGGCTGCACAAGTGATTCTGCCCATGGAAGAGAAAGAAATGACCAAGATTTTTCTAAAGACGCTAGGAGCTTTCTACTACGAAAGAATGGTAGCAAGTGCCCCAAGTGATTTTACAGAGATGGTAGGAATGGGTGTCCGCCTAGAAGAGGCAGTAAGAGAAGGTCGTTTGACAAAGGGTGAAGGATCTGGAGGTGTGAAGAAGCCATCTTACGGGTTTACAAAGAAGAAAGAGGGGGATACAAATGTTGTTATGCAAGAGAGAAAGGTAAACGCTCCTAGAAGGAATTATCAGCGTCATCAGCAAGTCGCCTCAGTTACTCCTGTTATGAATGTCGCTCCAACTACCGTTGCTTATCAGATACCATCCCAGCAGAGGAATCAAGGGTATAATCAGAGAAGGGAGAACTATGATCCTATTCCCATGAGTTATGCAGAGCTATTACCAGCATTGGTTCAGAGGAAGTTGGTCCAGACACGACCACCTCCCGCTGTACCATCACCATTGTCGTGGTATTACAAAGCAGACCAGACGTGTGCCTTTCATCAGGGAGCACCAGGGCATAGTGTTGAGAATTGTTATCCTTTGAGGACTGAAGTGCAAAGGTTGTTGAAGTCTGGAATTTTATCTTTCAAAGACGTGAGACCTAATGTGAAAGACAATCCTCTACCCAAGCACGGGGGAGTGAATGCTGTGAATATGGTGGCCGATTGTCCAGGCGACTTTCGAATTTTTGACATTAATCTAGTTAGAGGGGATTTGGTGAAGATGCATGCAGACCTCTGTGAATTCAGTTATTATACGCATGACCATGTCGGTTGTGTTGTTTGCAGTACAAACATACAGGGTTGCGAGAAGATAAAGGCTGATTTACAGGAGATGATGGATGAAGGTTTAATCCATATAATCAGGCCTAGGGTGGAATATGAAGAGGAAGTGAATATGGTTTCTGGATGTCCGGGTGAATTCAGAATTTATTATGTGGATCATTTGAATGAGGATCTAGTGCAGTTACATGCTACCTTCTGCCATACTGCTAGTCAGGTGGAACACCAATATCAATCTTGCATAATTTGTTGTCGAAATCCCCGAGGATGTTCTGTTGTGAGGGAAGGTGTTCAGTTGCTGTTAGACAATGGAACCATCAAGATCACAGGTCAGAGAGATGATTATCATGAGATTGATATGGTTGAAGTCTGTTTGATGGAAGAGTCAGAGGAAGAGTATGCCTCTGCAGATGAGTATTTCTCTTCAGACGAAGATTTGTTTGCCGGAAATGAATTTTTGATGGCTGATTGTGTTGAGGAAGGGGTGAATGTCATTGTACCTTGTTTTGGTGCACCCACTCATCTTGAGGTGGAGTACCATAGCAAACCAGATGTTGCCCCATTGGTAATTAGTCTGCCAGGTCCTGTTCCCTATGAATCAGATAAGGTTGTGTCTTACAAATACAACGCTACGATCTTAGAAGATGGGGTGGAGATTCCCATCCAGTCGATGCCAGATGTTGGAAATATAGCTGATAATAGCAGAGTGACCCGTAGTGGTCGTGTATTTGCACCGGTCATTCGAAGAGATGTTGTTGCTGGAAAGAAGATTGCTAAGAATGATGAGCCTAAGAAGTCTGCAGGAGGAACTAGTGGAGCTACATTAGAGAAATAAGTGGATGATATCTTGAAGATAATTAAGATGAGCGATTACATAATTGTGGATCAGCTATTGCAAACTCCTTCAAAGATATCTATTCTAGCCTTATTGATGAATTCCTCTGGTCATAGAGAATCACTGATGAGAGTACTAGACCAAGCTTTTGTACAGAATGACATGCCATTAGATCAATTCAGCAGCGTAATTGGAAACATTATGGCATGTAACAATTTGAGCTTCTGTGATGATGAGTTACCAGATGAAGGGAGGAATCACAACCTGGCCCTCCACATATCCATGAATTGTAAGAATGATTCGCTGTCCAATGTGCTAATTGATAACGGATCCGCGCTGAATGTCATACCGAGAAGTACCCTCTTAAAGATAAAGTATCAAGGAACATCTATGCGCCCGAGTGGCATCATTGTGAAGGCTTTTGATGGGTCGAGGAAATCTGTCATCGGTGAAGTGGACCTGCCAATCCATATAGGACCACATTTGTTCTTGATAACCTTCCAGGTTATGGATATTATTCCCGCATATAGTTATTTGCTTGGACGACCATGGATACACGAAGCAGGGGCTGTCACTTCAACTCCGCATCAGAAGCTAAAATTTGTGCGTGAAGGGAAGGTAGTGATCATAAATGGGGAGCAGGCGTTGTTGATATCCCATCTATCCTCTTTCAGTATTATAGAAGAGGATGAGGCTGCTATTGGAACCCAATTCTAAGCCCTATCCATTGACAACATAAGGAGGAATGAGAATTCTATAGTTTCCCTGAAGGACGCGCAGCAGGTTGTGCGCAATGGTCATAATGCAGTTTGGGGACGACTGGTGGATCCACCCGTGAACAAGAACAGAACTGGTTTGGTTTTTTCTTCGAAGAATGGCAAAGGCGAAAGTTTGAAGTCAAAGTCTCTTGTGAACAGTTATCATGATGTTTTCCGCAGCGGAGGCTACCTCCATCCAATTGGTTCTGGAATCAACGTTGTTGAAGAAGATGAAGCAGAGCAGGAAGTACCGAATTTTGTGACGCATGGAGTCCGAGTTCAGTACTGGGTCACCATTGATGTTCCTTCTTGCATACATATTTCAAAGTAATTTGTTTTGTTAATCTGTTTCTTTCTTTGAAAAGCTTTCACTCTGCCCAAGGTGAAAGTATTGTATGGGCTTATCCGTTTGCTTTGATTTTTAAGATCATTAATAAAAGTTGTCTTTGCTTCCAAAAATATGTCTTTATTTTCTGCTTTTTCTTGGGAAATGGTAATCAAATAAAAAACCCTTTTAAAATAAATGATAATTGAAAATTAATCTGCATGATCACTTGTTATATGTGTCAGTTTCTAAAAGCAATCATAAATCATATCTGCAGATTAATTAAAAAACCCGTTGAATACAATGACCCTGCACCCTATCCCAACTTTGAATGTCCTGTGTTTGGGGCTGAAGAAGAAGATTATGATGAGATTCCAGAAGAGGTCTCATGGTTGCTTGAGCACAAGGATAATACCATTCAGCCATATAAGGAGCCTTTGGAAGTGATTAATTTGGGTTCAGAAGAAGATCCGAAAGTGATTAAGATTGGAGCATCGTTGCATCTTGATGTGAAGAGCGGGTTGATTGAGTTGTTGAAAGAGTATGTGGATATTTTTGCTTGGTCTTATCAAGACATGCCTGGTCTAGATACAGACATTGTTGAGCATCATTTGCCATTGAAGCCAGAGTGTTCGCCAGTTAAACAAAAGTTGAGAAGAACCCACCCAGATATGGCAGTAAAGATCAAAGAGGAGGTCCTAAAGCAGATTAATGCTGGTTTTCTTGTGACGTCAGTGTATCCTCAATGGATTGCCAATATTGTCCCAATACCAAAAAAAGACGGAAAAGTCCGCATGTGCGTAGATTACAGAGATCTAAATAAAGCTAGTCCAAAAGATGATTTTCCATTTCCTCACATTGATATGTTAGTGGATAGCACAACAAAATTCAAAGTATTCTCGTTCATGGATGGATTTTCCGGGTATAATCAAATAAGAATGGCTCCAGAGGACATGGAAAAAACAATGTTTATCACACTCTAGGGAACATTATGTTACAGAGTGATGCCCTTCGGGTTGAAGAACGCTGGTGCAACGTACCAGAGGGCTATGACAACCCTATTCCATGATCTGATGCACAAGGAAATTGAAGTATATGTTGATGATATGATTGCGAAATCCCAAACTGAAGAAGGGCATATAAAAGATTTGTTGAAGTTGTTTCAGCGTTTGAGGAAGTTTCGTCTCCGCTTGAATCCAAATAAATGCACCTTCAGAGTTAGATCGGGGAAATTGTTGGGTTTTATTGTTATCCAGAAAGGAATTGAAGTTGATCCTGATAAAGTCAGAGCAATTCAAGAAATTCCAGCACCAAGAACTGAAAAGCAAGTCAGGGGTTTCCTCGGGCGTTTGAATTATATTTCCAGATTCATTTCCCAAATGACTGCAAAGTGTGAACCGATCTTTAAGTTGTTAAAGAAAGATCAAGGTTGTGTGTGGACGGATGACTGCCAAAGGGCATTTGAGAGTATTAAAGAGTATCTGCGTGAACCTCCTATCTTGCTCCCTCCTGTAGAAGGAAGACCGCTGATTATGTATCTAACGGTGTTAGATAAATCCATGGGTTGTATTCTGGGACAACAGGATGAAACGGGAAAGAAAGAGTTTGCCATTTATCATCTCAGCAAAAAGTTCACTGATTGTGAGTTGCGGTATTCCATGCCAGAAAAGACATGTTGTGCTTTGGCCTGGGCGGAAAAGCGTTTGCGGCAGTATATGTTGAATCATACCACTTGGTTGATCTCCAAAATGGATCCAATCAAGTATATTTTTGAGAAGCCTGCTCTTACGGGGAGAATTCACTACAAGAAAAATGATAGATTGGGACGGTTATTTTGGCTGATTACGACGGTTAAAACCGTCGCAATTTACAATCTACGACGGTAGAAGTACCGTCGCAGAATCGTGCGTCCCCAGCCTATTTCGCGACGGTTGCAAAAACTGTCACGCACAACAGATAGCGACGGTTATATACCGTCGTGAATTTGACTTATTTTTTGTTTTTGTTGTTGTTTGCGACGGTTATTCTACCGCCGTAGGTTAGAAATTGCGGCGGTTTTAACCGTCGTAATCTGATTTATAAATTTCAAATAATATTTTTATTTAAATTATTATTTAGTAAAATAATTTTAAATATAATATTATTTTACTATAATATTTTACTATTATATTTAAATTATTATTTACTTTAATATTTTTTTATTTATAGTATTTTTATTTTATTTTCTATCACTTTTCAACATAATAAAGTTAATTACAATAAAAACATTTAATATCAAATAATCATCAATAATATCAAAAAAATGTGATCAAAGGTAAAAAGAAGTGCAAATTTTACCAATAAACAAGAAAAATTCAAATATCATCAAAGGCCAAATTTCATTTTAATATTTACATTGGTTTGCTACAACTTGAGAGAATTACAAAAAATGTTACAATATTCTACAAAATTCATGAATGTCGATCTTCCTTCCAGTCCCTTCTCCGTCTCTCTGTTCCAACAACCTTCCAGCCTCTTCATCATTCTGAAGAGCCTTCTTCTGCGTCTCCGAAGCCTTAAGTGCCTGCAACTTGGAATGATTATAATACGCAACCCCCAAAAACGCCAACCCATAACCAATCAAATTAACTTGGAATGATTATATTAGCAAACTGTTGTAAGAGTTTGATTCTTCTTGAATCGAACCATGAACGTTCATAGTAACCGTGACTGTAACCACAGTTTAAAACACTAATATCTTACCAACTGGAGAAACTCTTCCCAGGAGAAGCAGGACGCGCCAAATTCCTCAGCTTCCTTCTTTTGGTTTATAAATGGTATTTATGAACAGCAAATATAGTGTAAGTGTAAGAAATGATGTAAAAATAGCGTAATTGTTTGAGTTTAAAAATGTGTTTTTTTTTAAACATCTAAAATATTATATTACTTAACAGCACAAAAAGTGCAAACCAAGTCTAATACAAGACAACCTGTAATACATATGCAGCAAAACCAGAGAACCTACATGATTATTTAAACATCCCCAAAACAGTAAAATATAACCAACTTCACTAGCAATACCAATACTTAAATTAGGATAAACTAGCCAAAAGAAATTAGAAAAACAGGATAAACTATATGGACACACCATTCTAACACCCCGAAGACTCCTGACACTCTGTTATGATAAAACATCATCTCCAACATAAATTATGGTAAACACAACTTGAAAAAGGGCAACGAGAACTACGCTAATCGAATTTGGGAGTCTACAACCACTGCTTCGAATTGAGCGAGATAGGAAATTCATCTGGCACACCCCAAGCACTGTCGTAGGCTGCATAACCACTTCCCGAGAGAATAATTGAACTCCGATGCTTTGCTCTTCAACCATTTCCATGACAGAATTTTTGCTTCTTCAGTTAACTGATCTAACTTTTTCTCTAAATATTTTCCCATTATGCCCTTTCCAAATTACTCAAATACAATCATACTAGATAACATTGAATTTTTCAGTCTTGATTCTGCCCATTCCCCATAAACCACTGAATTGTTGGAAGTTTGGAATAATTGAGTTGTGTAGCGCACTAGAGATGCTTAACCATCAGATGATAGTTGCCCACACCTTCAGGTTTAAATCTTACTAAAAAATGTGAGAAACATTTTCAATAGTCATGCAACCAAATGAACAGTCTGTTTGTGAACCGTTCAACACTCCTCCCTTGTGAAGGTTATCTTTAGATGGAATTCTATTTTGGAATAATCGCCACACCTGAATCGCTACCTTTAGCAGGATGAATTTGTTCCAAACTTCTACAAGTCTCAGCCTTTCAACGTCAACTGAATTCTCCATAATTATGATATACGGCTCTTTAACATTATATATTCCTGTGCCCCATGTCCAAGTATCCACTTTCTCGGTATTAATGATAATACTTTGCAATTTTTTCTTCAATTCCTCCTCTAGCGTGGACTTTTCTTGAGATAAGTTTCTATTCCAGTTAAAGTTCCAAAGAGTTGTACTTACTATCAAACCCTTTACTCACAAATTTTTATCTTGACATATTGCATACAAACTCAAAAAACTATCTTTAAGAGAAAAGTTCTCACACCAGGGTTCTATCCACACGAATGTGTCCTCCCTATTTCCTATTACTCTCTTCAGCTTTCTTGATAACCAGTTTTGGTCAAATCTCCCTGTTCCATTTTAGATACTTTGAATATCCTTCCACCATGTTGAACAATTTCTCCCTACTCCCCTATTCCTACAGTTTGTCTTACCATATTTGCAAGCTAAAACCTTGTACCAAGTGCTGTTTTTGTTTACCACGAGGCGCCATTTCCATTTATCTAATAACGTTAAGTTGAAAGCTTTTAAATTTTTTATCCTTAACCCCCCTTTCCCCTTCTCTCGACACACCTTGTCCCATTGAACCCACTTGATAATGTGTACTTTGTTCGTCTCTTAATTTAACTCCCCCCTCTTTTGATAAAGGGTTAAATATGTTTTTGAGAAGCTGATATGTCTAGCTTCTGTTCACCGTGATTTTCATGTTTTCCACACGCGCACTATACCGAGTTGTAACTTTGAGAGAAATGAGAGGACATTTGTTCTTACCAAAAGCTGCTCAAGGAAACAGAAATAAGCAAGCATGCTAGCAATGACAAGCACAGGTAACTCCTGCCAAACCCTGTTAAATTGTGCACACAAATTGAAGTGTTACCGGTAGCAATTACTTTTAGTACAAGAAAGATACAAAGAGAACGCTATATTCCATTTATAAACCAATGCACTTGTATCGACCGCAGAAATCCCAAAACAAAATTGACTACATGATAATATTCTGAAGAGTAAACTGAAATCTACAACTTCAATACAAGCAGATCATAGATCGTGGGAATAGCGGTTTGATCAAATTTCGCTACGCAATAATGCTATAGTGCATGAAAGTAAACTAGTTTGGTTGGCCTCATATTTTAGATATTTTCATAAATAATATGCCATTAAAGAAGTTGCCCATAAGATCTCAAGATATGCATATATCTCAAACGAAGCATACGAGTAATAGTTTTTATCAAATGAAAATAACTGCACATGCCTGAAGTCATCTTCCTGCTGAGACCTTGCTCCGGTATTCTGAGTTTGAACATTTTGGATGCGTAAGAGAGTGACAGGGAGATTCTGAACTTCTTGCTTGCACACATCACATGTCTTGTTACCCCTGATACTGAACCACTTGATAGCGCATTCTTGGTGAGCCAATGCAAGTTCACCTTTGCAACTGCATTCCATCTTCAGCGTCTCACCTCCTTCACATAGCTCAATCAGACAAATCCTACACACAGCTTCCTCTTCAGCTATATCTTCACCGTCATCACCGCCATTTTCTGAACCATGAAAAAATTTTAAGTCGAGTTAATGAAAATGTATCAATCAGCTTTTGTATTGTTAGAGTTAATACCTGTATCCTTTTCTGCAGAAGCTTTTAACCATTCTTTAACTTCCTTTGCACCTGGGGTGGAAGGAATAATGCGGAAAAACTTATCCATTTTCCTTATGATTTTTTCTTTGCTATCTACCGGCTCTGAACGAGTGCGATCTATCGATCCCTGGCTTCTCTGCAAAAGGATCAAATTGGTTAAAACAAAGGATATACATGCAAGATTTGGCAACCACTAAAGAATATAAGAATTAGGACTAGAAAGTGGAAAGCATGCTCATTCACACAAACACGTTTAATTAAACTGTTCATCAAAATAGGACTTAACAAGTTAATCAAAAGACAAAATAACCACTATTTCAAAATTGATATTATAAGTTAAAAGCCTTACATATGGAGAAGCACCAAGACATCCACCAAAAGCAAACTCATTATTAACACGCCCGATTTCTTCAACCGGTAGCGAAGAAGTTCTATAAATCTTAGGAGCAAACAGCTTACTCAAAGACACTGATCCTGATCCAGAGACAGAAGGCTTCTCACAAGGACTTTCCGGAGCCAAACTTATCGCCTTTTCAACATCAGATGATGAAGTCCTATTATACGGAAAGTTCAATTTCGGCATAATACTTCTAGCACTCGACGATTTTCCTCTTGTGGTCAAATTCCCTAGATTGTTACTATCACTATCCACAATTGGAGCAGCATCAACAGAACGTGAAGTCACAAGAAAATTCACCTTCTTGTGAGTCGGAGTTGGACTCGGTGTTAATGGCATAATGTAGTCACCAATTTCAACATCTGTTTCTGCTTTGCGAGGTAGTAATAACGGAACTGGTGGATGTACACGAAACGTCTCTTTTATAACTGCTTGCATGTATGGTAATTTGGCTATGTCTGTTTCTTCGACTGGAATACCTTTGCCAACAACTTGTTCGAGTTCATTTTGTACTTTTGACATGATTTCTGGATTGTGCATTAACTCTGCCATTGCCCATTCTAGTGTGTACGTGCTTGTGTCTGTTCCTGCAACAAATATATTCTGGCATACCACAATTATTTAGTCAAAAAACTATACCATAGTGTTGTAGTGTTCAACAAATGTTGTTGTAGAAAACATACCAGCATTATAAATTTTACGCATACAAAACAGAAAAGAGAATCTTCAAATCAGAATTGTACGCATACAAAATTATCCTAATTGCCAAGTTAATTAGGCATTTTCTGAGGAAAAAATAGAGTTTTACGTACTCTTCGGCAAGTTAGTATTACTTCTGATTCTGATCCCTCAATACTGCATCTAAGCTCCTATAAAAGATGTAGAGAAGTAATGTCACCTCCAGAAATGATTCTACCTGCATAGTACCTGATAAAGAATGAGAAGAATACCTTACTGAAGTAACGTTGCAGGAGGCATTCCTTCAGTAAACCGCACATACCATAGAAGTACAATAAGTTCATCAAGACCTACATATATGTAGAAAACCTGTAAACATTCTATTTCAAGGGATCATTTTACAAGTTTTATATTGTTTTGTTGTATGCTAAAGGCGTTTAGAATCACAGTTAGATGGCTTTTAAAGTGCGGTCAACTAAACAGCTGCAGCTTCGAAGTCAACTCACAATGTTACTGTGGAAACAATGATTTTCAAACACACACGATAAATAGTTTGGCACATTACTACTTTCCTTGATATAGTTGTTGGAATTTCAATTTCAAAAGATAACTTATGATAAAAGCATGGAGACTGAGAGGAAACCTTGTTGTAAATCCATTCAGTCCATGAAGGTCCTTTACAAATCGGTGAAACAAGAATCAATCCAAGCACTCGTTCTTTGTATTTCATCTGCCAAGTGATGAAAAAATTAACCCGATGGTTTACTATATTAGATTGTTGAACATGAAACTCATAAAATTATAACTCAGCTCAGAGTTACTAACTTACAGCAAATAGTGTGAGGATGTAAGCACCAGCTGTTACACCCATGCACATAACCTCTCTTAGCCTGATTCATCACAGTTTCGTATGAAAGTTAAAATCATAATCCAAATAAGTCTATCATAAGGCCAGTTTCATTAGTGAATACTTACTCAGTTCCCTTAGTTCAATATAGAATCAGTGAATAGCGAATGTTATGCTTACCCGAAAAAATCAAGCACTTCTGCAACCTGATCAGCTAGGTCATCCACACAAAGCAACGGTTCATCCGAAGAAATCACATCAGCTCCCAACTGCAATATCTCTTAAACAAATGAGAAAAAATTGATGTGAATTCAATGAAATTGAAGCTAGCATGTACAATAACACTAGAAAGAATCCGTATACTAACCTCATGCCCTGGAGCATCAATGTGATAAATACAGAAGTTACGAAGCATCAAAGAAGCTGCTTCTGGACAAAACAACAGACCCTGAAAACAAGACACATCTGCAAAAAAACACTCCATGATTTCAAAAACCATATCCATAGTGATTCCAAACACATAAACAAAGCACCAAACATCTAAAACTAACAATCTGGTGTTGAAATTCCCTCATACACATCAAAATCAAACCAAAATGAGCAACAAGTACAAAATCATACAATTGAGAGCCACATCTGGGTAAGTTATTAGAGCAGGTTTATCTCGATCCCCACAAAGTGAAATATCAAAGATGGAGAGGAAGATGATGAAGAGAATGGCAGAGAATGGCATCAGGTTTATAACCCCTGTCAACCATGCGCTTAAGAAAGCGGAGAGCTCGATTGTACTTATCTGATTTGAATGACCTAATGAGAGCTTCATCGTAATCTTGATCAAGTTTTGGCCTTGTTTCATTGACCCTGATTCTTGTTCTTCGGTTGTTGGTGTTGCCCGGGGTTGAGGAAGTGACGATAGTGTTGGGATTTGAACGGCGAGAAGTGCGGTTTGGGTGGTTTCTGAAATTGAGAGTGTGTGATAAGAATTCAGTTGAAAAGGTTGTCATTGATGACGATGATGTTATCGGTTGTTGTTGGAAGATTTATGGCTTGAGTTTGGACAAAATTCAGTATCATAGAATGGATAAGGGACGATACATATTTTATCCTAACCAAATATTATCCTAAAAAATCATTAAAAAAAATAAAACCCTAAAACAACAAATTAGAAAATCTAACATCAATTCAATATATTCAAACTCAAATGAAAGGTTTAAGGGTGCGACGGTTGTTTTACCGTCGTGAAATGAATTTTATGACGGATAATTTTACCGTCGTGAAAGGTTTAAGGGTGCGACGGATGCTTTACCGTCGTGATATGTCTTTTAGGACGGTTAATTTTACCGTCGTGACTAGTTGTTGGTGAAAAATCAATGTTAAAAGTATTAAATGGGGGCCGACGGTTGTTTTACCGTCGTAATAATAATATTATGATGGTTAAATATACCGTCGCAAAATAAATATTAGGGACGGTTGGTGTCAACTGTCGTAAACACTGTCTCTATATGTCAATTACGACAGTTATCACATAACTGTCGCAATTTTTGTGTCGTTAAACACTAATTTTCTTGTAGTGATTGCCCGCTGGCAGATGTTGTTGTCTGAATATGATATTGAGTATCGCACTCAAAAAGCTATTAAAAGTAGTGTGTTGGTAGATTACCTTGCTCACCAACCGGTGGAAGATCATCAGTCCGCAGAATTTGAATTCCCTGATGAGGATGTGATGTTCTTGAAAGTGAAAAATTGTGATGAACCATTGCCTGAGGAAGGCCCTGGCCCTGAATCTCATTGGAGTATGATTTTTGATGGAGCGGTGAATGCTTATGGTAAAGGAATTGGTGTTGTGATTGTCACTCCTCATGGATCGCACATTCCTTTTACTGCGAGGCTAACATTTGATTGCACTAATAATATGGCGGAATATGAGGCTTGCATCATGGCTCTTGAGGAAGCTATTGATCTCAGAATCAAAGTTCTATATGTGTATGGTGATTCAGCTTTGGTAATAAATCAGATTAAAGGAGAATGGGATACTCGTCACCCTGGCTTGATCCCTTACAAAGATTATGCTAGAAGATTGCTACCCTTCTTCAATAAAGTTAAATTCCATCACATCCCTAGAGATGAAAATCAAATGGCGGATGCTCTGGCAACTCTGGCTTCCATGTATCAAGTGAATTCTTGGAATGATATACCTCGTATTATAGTTCGACGGCTGGATAGGCCCGCTCATGTGTTTGTGACAGAGGAGGTAGCAGATGAAAAACCTTGGTATTATGATATCAAGCATTTTCTTCAGACTCAGGAATACCCGATTGGTGCATCAAGGAAAGATAGAAAGACATTGAGAAGATTGGCAGGCAGTTTCTTCCTCAGTGAAAATGTGCTATACAAGAGAAATTATGACATGGTCTTGCTCAGATGCATGGATAGACACGAAGCAGACATGTTGATGCATGAGATTCATGAAGGTTCATTTGGCACTCATGCTAATGGACATTCGATGGCTAAAAAGATGCTAAGGGCAGGTTACTATTGGTTGACAATGGAATCTGATTGTTGCAAATTTGCAAAGAAGTGCCATAAATGCCAGATTTATGCAGATAAGATCCATGTGCCTCCGACACTTCTCAATGTAATTTCCTCCCCATGGCCTTTCTCTATGTGGGGTATTGACATGATCGGGATGATAGAACCCAAAGCTTCGAATGGACACTGTTTCATTTTGGTAGCGATTGACTACTTTACCAAATGGGTAGAGGCTGCTTCTTATGCCAATGTTACCGAACAAGTGGTTGTGCGTTTCATCAAAAATAATTTGATATGCCGGTATGGTGTGCCGAGTAGAATCATCACTGACAATGGCTCAAATTTGAACAACAAAATGATGACAGAACTGTGTGAAGAATTCAAGATTGTCCATCACAATTCGTCTCCATACAGGCCAAAGATGAATGGGGCTGTTGAGGCTGCTAATAAGAATATCAAGAGAATTATCCAGAAAATGGATATTACTTATAAGGATTGGCATGAAATGCTCCCTTTTGCTCTGCATGGATATCGAACATCTGTCTGCACTTCAACAGGAGCAACCCCGTTCTCCCTGGTATATGGAATGGAAGTTGTACTCCCTGTTGAGGTAGAGATTCCCTCGTTGCGTGTGATAATGGAAGCCAAGTTGACAGAGGCTGAATGGGTCCAGAACAGGTTTGACCAATTGAATTTGATTGAAGAGAAGAGGATGACATCTTTATGTCATGGGCAGTTATATCAGAAAATAATGAAGAAAGCATTTGATAAAAAGGTCAAACCTCGTGAATTCAGAGAAGGCGACCTCGTGCTCAGGAAGATCATGTCTTTTAACACTGATTCTAGGGGCAAGTAGACTCCCAATTTTGAAGGCCCGTATGTTGTCAAGAAAGCCTTCTCTGGTGGTGCATTAATTCTTGAAACTATGGATGGCGAGGAGTTCCCACGTCCCATTAATGCTGACGCAGTCAAGAAATACTTCACCTAAAGAAATAAAAGAACAGCTCGCTAAGTTGAAAACCTGAAAGGGCGGCTTAGGCAAAAAGGAGCGTCTCGGTAGGCTGAAAACCCGAAAGGGCGGTCTAGGCAAAAATTAGAGACATAAACATAATAAATTTCCCGCTAAGTTGAAAACCCGCAAGGGCAGCTTAGGCAAAAGTTAGGGATTTTTCTTGGCAAGTAACTACGTCAGACAAGACTTGATCGTTGAAGCAACAATCTTCTCGGATCCTCACCATACTTCAACAAAAGCTGCTGCTTAAGACTTCAAAAGTTGTTAGGGGAATGGTGGTCATTGTATCTCAATGTATCTTTTCCATTATATATTACCATTTCCCAAACTTTGTAATCATCCATGGAGTCTCGCCATTCGTAGACTACCATTCTATTAATAAAATTCGAGCTTTTGCCCAATTCTTTGTGTTCTAATTTTCATTTAGCTTGCAAAGACTTCATTTATTACTGATAATAACTTTCAAATCAAAAAGATTAAAAAAAACAAAATTGACTTTTCAAAAAGAAAGACATCTTTACAATTCAATTTACTTTTGGATTTGTGATGAAACAATGACAACAAAAATGGCGATCCCTGGAATGAATAAACTCCGGTTGTTTTAAGAATATTTACTTCCTTCGTGAAGGTTTTTCTCAGGTTATCTTGCTGGTATATGTGAAATCTTTGTGTGTTTCTCAGGTAATTAAAGACGATACCAGTTGGCGTAAGGTACAGTATTAGGTTTGTGATCCCATGATCCCAGGCCAAGTCTTGGTTCGCTTTTGATTTTGGGTTTGCATGGTCAGAAGCCTCTGTCCCAGGTTCCCCAGCGAAGTTTTCCCTCATATGATGAAAGGTTTTATTCCCTTGGTGTGCTAAGATATCGCTCTTTTTGCAGTATTGGCATTAGTGTTGACTTCTTGATTTCCCAGGAAGACTACACCAGGGCATCTTTTGTTGGAATAGGTTTGGTTGATATGAAGACTCAATCCAGTATTTTTCAGTGAAGGCCTTGTTTATTTGATAGAAGTCCTTTTCCCCAGTAAAGAACGTATCTTGGTTTCCCCTCGATGATATGGTGTCGACCTCCCCAATGAAGTCAGCATGAAGTCCCCGGTAGAGGTCTCGATGATGAAGTATTGTCTCCCTTAGTGAAGTCTGTATGTTTTTCTTCCTTCAAAGTGGGCCTGATTCCCCAGTGAATGTTTTGACAATTTGGTTTCCATTTTCCTTATTCACAATCAGTATCGAAATCCCCAGTAGGAGTACGGACTGTGAAATATTTGTTTTCCCCATGGAAGTCTGTGTGTTATTCCCTGGGAAGGTTATCCCAGGGCATCTTTTGTTGGAATGAGTATTCATGATGAAAAGTTTTCAATCCTCATTTTTTTTCTCCAGGGAGGTGGGTTTGAATTCCTCAGTGAGGTTTGGTTATCTCGGCGTCAGTCTGCTTTATTTGAGACTAGTTTTGCAATCTTCAGTAGGCACGTTGTTTTTGGAAAACTGGTTTCTCCGATGAAAACGGAAGAAAGATGTTCTATCCCGGTATCTGTTTGATTTAGCTACATCCGGATTATGTTTCTCCTCATTAAAGTTAGGACAGACAATAGGTTTGGTTTCCGCAGTTGCTTTTAACTTTCTTGGATTGATCTTTCTGGTTGAAGTTTAGACCAATGTTGTTAGTACCTGAGGCAGTTTTGTTCGATTATGTATCCTTTTACCAGCATATGCACAATATCACTCATACATTCATACATGCATCATGCATTGTTACAGATCATTTTATTGACATTGTGTTCAAACCTTCCTGCAGCACTCCTTGCTTAGTTGGATTTGGTTTTCCCTCTTGAGTTTATTTCTCAAAGGATGTATCTTCTTTGGCCATCTTGCTCCAGTTTATTTCTAATTGGATTCGTGGTTGCATGACAATATTATTTACTCTGGATTTCTGAGGACTTTGAGCTTTGATTTGTGCATTTATTTTACACGAGAAGAGTTTATCTCTTCAGCAGGAATAATGTGGCATTTCCCCAGGAAGTCATATCTCATTTCCCCCAGGAAGTCATATCTCATTTCCTCAGGAAGTCATATCTATTTCCCCTGGAAGTCATATTTCATTTCCCCGGGAAGTCATATCTCTTTCCCCGGGAAGCCACATTTCTATCCCCGGAAAGTCGTTTCTTTTTGCAATCCTCCATGATAACAAGCAACAAGTATCTTTGTTTGAGCAACTCGTGCTTCCCTGTACAAGTCGACGTAACTTTTTTTGCTATTTCCTCTATAAGTGGTTAGCTTGCAGTCTGTCGTCAGTTTACACCAGTGGATGGCAAGAATTTCAAATTCACAGAAATTGCTCGTTGTGAAATCTTTGCAAGTAGAAGTCTCTTTATTTGAGACAGCTTACATATTACCCTTTCCAGGAGGAATTCCTTGGTTAAGGAAGAAGTTGAGACCCGTTCTAGGTGAAACACCAAAAGTTTGTGGAACATATGATATTTTCAAAATCTACCTTCAGTGAACATTGGTAATGCATCGGCAGTGAACGTCGGTGTTTCTTATCTTTTTGCTATCATCAGTGAACGGTGGTGGTTTCTCGTCAGTGAACGGCGATGGTATGATATTTTTAAAATCTACCTTCAGTGAACGTTGGTAGTGCATCGGCAGTGAACGTTAGTGTTTCTTATCTTTTTGCTATCATCAGTGAACGGTGGTGGTTCCTCGTCAGTGAATGACGATGGTATGATATTTTCAAAATCTACCTTCAGTGAATGTTGGTAGTGCATCGGTAGTGAATGTCGGTGTTTCTTATCTTTTTACTATCATCAGTGAACGGTGGTGGTTCCTAGTCAGTGAACGGCGATGGTATGATATTTTCAAAATCTACCTTCAGTGAACGTTGGTAGTGCATCGGCAGTGAACGTTGGTGTTTCTTATCTTTTTGCTATCATCAGTGAACGGTGGTGGTTCCTCGTCAGTGAACGGCGATGGTATGATATTTTCAAAATCTACCTTCAGTGAATGTTGGTAGTGCATCGGCAGTGAACGTCAGTGTTTCTTATCTTTTTGCTATCATCAGTGAACGGTGGTGGTTCCTCGTCAGTGAAAGGCGATGGTACGATATTTTCAAAATCTACCTTCAGTGAACGTTGGTAGTGCATCGGCAGTGAACGTCAGTGTTTCTTATCTTTTTGCTATCATCAGTGAACGGTGGTGGTTCCTCGTCAGTGAACGGTGGTGGTATGATATTTTCAAAATCTACCTTCAGTAAACGTTGGTAGTGCATCGGCAGTGAATGTCGGTGTTTCTTATCTTTTTGCTATCATCATTGAACAGTGGTGGTTCCTCGTCAGTGAACAGCGATGGTATGATATTTTCAAAATCTACCTTCAGTGTATGTTGGTAGTGCATCGACAGTGAACGTCGGTGTTTCTTATCTTTTTGCTATCATCAGTGAACGATGGTGGTTCCTCGTCAGTGAACGGTGATGGTATGATATTTTCAAAATCTACCTTCAGTGTACGTTGGTAGTGCATCGGCAGTGAATGTCGGTGTTTCTTATCTTTTTGCTATCATCGGTGAATGGTGGTAGTTCCTCGTTAGTGAACGGAGATGGTATGATATTTTCAAAATCTACCTTCAGTGAACGTTGGTAGTGCATCGACAGTGAACGTCGGTGTTTCTTATCTTTTTGCTATCATTAGTGAACGGTGATAGTTCCTCGTCAGTGAACGGCGATGGCATGATATATTTTCTCTTCTACCTTTAACTATTGAGTTGGTAGTTTACCGTCATCTATGAGTCGGTATATCCTCTTCTCTCTACCTTCAGTGAACGTTGGTAGACATTGGCAGTGAACGTCGATGCTTGTTATCCTCCTCTCTGGTTCTACTCTTTTGGTCCACCAGTGATTTATTTTCCTGGTGGGGTTGCTCCTTTGTTTCTTCATTTTTGTGGCATCCCTAGTGTTACTTTGCGTCTCTTTTGTTCTGTTCATATGCATCCATAATCATAAGCATTACATGGCATCTTAGAGACAAAAATAGGGCTTGTTTTATATTTAAGTATCTTCAATCGCGTCGACACGAAGATTTGTAACCTTCGTATCTCCGGATAGAAGACACTTAAATAAAGGCAGCTGTTGTACCCCAAATTTTGCCCCTAAGATTCCTCTATCATATCATATCAACTCGATCATAACAAGATCACATTAGGGTTGGTTCTTCCTCTTTTTTCCTATCTTTAAGTTTGCTCTTGAGGAATCTCCAAGCACCTTGGTTGTGTATTTTGTATATGTGTTGTTGACTAACTTCTAATTAAAATACAAAAAATATTTGTCTTTGTCTTTGTATATTTTTGTTTTGTAGGTACCAAGTCGAAGCATCTGACAAATAAGGATTTCTAGTATTATTTTCCTAAAATCTCTATTTGCAAAGAAAAAGAATTAAAAATTTTCATTTTTTTCACTGATACAATCGATTGCTCTTAAAGTGCAATCGATTGCACATGGTGTATTTTGCGTCATTTTTGAAAAAAATACACTGTGCAATCGATTTGCACTGTAGTGCAATCGATTGCACAGCGTGAAAATTAAAAAAAAATCATCAGCATTTTAAACTTGTCAAATTTTGGCTCCAATTTTCCTTCACTTTTGAAAGACGTATCATTAATTCAAATTTTAGTGCCAATCTTTCATTTTTAAAAAAAGAATTATCATTAATTCAAATTTTGGCTCTAATATTTGAAAGAATTATCATTAATTCAAATTTTGGCTCTAATTTTTGAAAGAGTTATCATTAATTCAAATTTTGGCTCCAAGAATCAATTACCAAATTACCACTAATCCCAATCCTAAAACTCTATAAATAGAGCTCTCATTTCATTCAAATTTCAAGCTTTTGATAGCCAAATCCACCTTGCTAAAAAATCTCTCAATTCTCTCCATCTACCAAATTCACTCAAAGCTCCATTTTCAAAAAGTTAGTAAGCTTTGCATTGAAGCTTACTAATCTTTGAGCTAAACCTTCATCCAAACACTTTTTCTCCATCAATTCTCTACATCCAAGCTTGGTCAATTGATTCTTGTGGTTGAATTGAAGCAAATTCTTGAAGTTGTTTTGATAATTCTCTAGATCTACCTTTGGTAAGTTGGATAATTCATCTTTCACAATGTGATCTCTTGGTGATCTTTGGGATTGATTCTTTGAGCATTATTTTGTGATTTCAATGGTGTTATTTTCTCATTATTTGATGGAATTTTAGTGCTCAAGTGGATCCATGATCATAAGGTGTTTGATGGAAAGTTTGAACAAGAAATTGCCCTTTTAAAATGTTGTTTTTGCTACTGTAATTGTGTGCAATCGATTTGCACTGTAGTGCAATCGATTGCACAGAAGCAATTTTGCACAATTTTTTGAAAACTGTACTGTGTAAATCGATTTACACAATAGTGCAATCGATTTACACAGGGACAGAATGCACTTTTTTGCCTTGTTTTGGGGCAGCTTTGATCCAAAATGCTTTTTCTACTCACTCCTTTTGATTGTTGGTTTGGATTACAATTTTAAATGTCCAATTTGTCTTTAAACTCAATGGACTTTGTGATGTAGATGAAGTTGGATAAATGTTCATAAATTCAAATCTACCTAAGAGTGAATTATTTAATTCATTTTTGGTGCTTTGGATTAATGATATGTTTAGTGCTTTAATCCATCTAGAGGGGTGGTTGAATTTTAAGATGAAAGAATTTTGAAATGGTGATCCAAATTAGCTTATCATTCCCCTCCCTCTTCATCTTATCCCTTTCTTTTTTAATTGTGCTACATGTTAAGGGATGGTGATCTCTATATCATTTATCCAAACATGAAGTACATAGATTGCTATTGACCGGCCTCAAAATAGGTGTGACTTCTACATAAGTCCACTTACGATTGCTTAACATAGCGCTAAATTTTGTCCCGATTCGAATAAATGATCATTCGTGGCCCAAACTTATGATTGCAAGCCCAAGTATGTTAATTTGATCTCTTTGATCCAATAACCTTGAGATTCATTGTGTAGAGGCTTTGGTTCTACCAATCCTCTAATGGATCTATAACACCTTTGGTCAACGCGGATCACTTAAACATCGTTGATCATTACATGTTGCCTTGTGAGAATTCCAAAATGGATGATATACTTGACAAAAAGCAAATGCAATTTGTTGTGTGGAGGCTTTGGTTCTACCAATCCTCTAATGAGTTCCAAATGCAAGTTTCAAGATGGTCATCCAACTAACCACTAATTACTAACAATTAACTTTACTTTACGCTTTTATTTCCATGCTTTATGTACCATTTACTTTTAGCATTTTACATTTCATGCTATTTTCATCTTTGCTCACTTGAGCATTTACTTTTATGTCATTTTTATTTTGCTCACTTGAGCTTTTCTTTCTTTTTAAAGACACTTAATAATCAACATAAACCATAAAAATCATTAATGATACTTGGACTACATGGTTACTATCCTTTGCATTATGGAGTGATGGACTTCTTGGACTTGGGATTAGAGACCTTGGCCTATCTTGGAGACTTTGTGACTTTATTTGATATTTTGTCTAGAGTTCTTGAGGTTTACCTCAAGACATTGGGTTGTTTGTTTATTTTGTGTGCAGGTTATTGAGATTACGATCTTTGTTTGTAATCTGGAATTCACCCGTATACAGCCGTTACTCTGCCCAATTTTTGCGAAGACTTAAAACACTTGAAGTTTGGTTCTCTCAAGAGGTCTAGTATCTTTGCTTGCTTGGTTTCAATCCAAAGAATGGGAATTCTATATTGACTCATAATGTCAAGTATTGGCTTCTTGTTGGTTAGATGGTTCTTATCCCTAGCTTTTACCTTATGCTTTAGGATAGCCTCTTCTTCTCCTCCCATCTTCTTTAATTTCAAAAATCTTCTCCCTCCTTTAAAAAAAACTCTTCTTGTTTTGAAACTTGAAACATTTTCATAATAAACTTGGACTTAGGTCCATGCATCTTCGAAACATTTTAATAAATAAATTTCAATCAATTTAATAATACCTTGACCTTTTTTTGTGAGAAGACTAAAAGTCAATCAATCTCATTTCAAACCATTTTGCCACTTTGGCTTTTATCTTTAAACTTTTATCAAAAGATTAGACTCTTGTCAATCCTTGTAGTGATGCAAACAACTATACTTCTACAATATGTAGTGAAGTGAGATATTTTCCACTTGGGTGTTGAGTGAGGCATTGTTGATTTTAAAATCCAAGCCATATCCTCCACTTTGAGATGATGCAAATTCTCCTTTCTCATGATTGTGGGTAGTAAGTATGTTTTTCACACGGACAATTGCGATGATGTCTTATCTCATAAAATCAACCAACACACTTGTGTTTCAAATTTTTAAAATAGGAACTACGTGTACTCTGATCCCCTATTGCACGAAAGGTGGTACGTAGGCACTAAAGGTTCGCAACCGCGGCGGGTGCAAAAATCATAAAAATATTTCTTTTCTCACCTCCACCATCCATTTTATATACAACACATTTTTATAGCCAAAATATACAGATTTTTCAAAGAGGTTCCTGCGGAGTACCGTAGATGTTTAGGGTGCTAATACCTTCCCTTTGCATAACCAACCCCCTTACCTTGAATCTTTCCCCCTCTTTTGGGGTTATTCGCTCTTTTCCCATTCCTTTGGAAACAATAAAGCGCGGTGGCGATTTTTATTTTGATTTGTATAAAGTCTAGTCAATCCAATGGCTTAGTCTTGCACATTTCTACCGCCACAGAAAAATGGCGACTTTACTGGGGAGAGATTGACCTCTTGCTGGTCCATCCCTAAGTGGGTTAAACCTATCTTTGTTTATATTTGTATTTGTGCTATTGTTGTTTATGTGTTATATTTTGTATATATGTTTTTCTGGATTTTCCTGGTTTACAGGGTGCTTGGTGATTACTCATAAGTCCTATACCCGGACTTGGGAAAACTTTAAGATAGGACGGGCGGTATAGTCATGTTAACTTTGAGGGAGTAATCCCAAAAAAGGAGGCATGAGATCCCCCACTCAGTGGAGGCCCCTTTGACTGTAGTATCGTTTACCGAGTAATCGAGAAGACGTACTGCTTTCGACCTGGGAGCCTGCCGAAGCTGAGGACCGTAGATTACCTAACCCCTCTTGGCCTTTTAGGTGTAGTGCGGAAGCTATAACGGAGTAATCCGGAAGTAGTTTTCACGCGATACTACGCTCGGACGAGTCTTTCTTGAGAATATTACTAATTACCGAGTTAATCGGGAAGTTGTTAATATCCGAAGGAAGGATGTAGACTCTAAGAACCTCTAGAACCTTGTTCGGCAGGTGATAACTTTTTAGACCAATACCTTATGGGTAGTACCTTCGACCTCATGCTCGTGACGTTGAACCTATGAACCCTATATGTGTGATCTTGTGTGTGATTGTTGCATCATGCATCCATGTACTCATAAGCATCTTTTGAAAAAAACAATATTTCAAGGGATTTAAAGGTTGACTATTTGTGAATATCTCAGGTACTTTTAAACCATGGATTCTGGAAAGAGAAAGACCGGGAAATACAGTTTCAAGGATCCTAAGATAGATGAGTTAATCAGTCTAATTCCCGAGATCGAGTGTTCTGTAGACTTTCGGAAGAAGTATGGATCCATTATTCCTCTCATGAAGCTGAAGATGAAGGAGGGTTTTCTCTCAACTTTGGTCCAGTTCTATGATCTGGTGTATCACTGCTTTACTTTTCTCGATTATCAGTTGATGCCAACAATGGAAGAGTATTCCTATCTATTGGATTTACCTGTTACCTATCGCGTTCCTTTTACTGGTTTGGATGGTGAGCCAAAACCACATGAGATTGCTGCTTTGATTCATCTGGGGAAGTCTGAGGTGGAAGCTCATATGACTACCAAAGGAGGGATTAGAGGATTACCAGCTCAGTTCTTATTGGAGAAAGCTCGTTACTTTGCCAGGATGAAGAGTATGGTTGCTTTTGAGGCCATCTTTGCTTTACTCGCCTATGGATTATTCTTATTTCCTAATGTGGACAAGTTTGTCGACATTAACGCTATCAAGATTTTCATGATTGGAAACCCGGTTCCTACACTGTTGGGTGATGCTTATTACTCTATTCATCTTCGGAATTCTTATCATGGGGGAATGATTATCTGTTGCACGCCTTTGTTGTATCGGTGGTTTACCTCTCATATGCCTCAGTCTGACGCTTTTTGTGATGTCAAGAAGGAACCCCGTTGGGCTCCTAAGATCATGGCACTTACTCACTCGGATATTGATTGGTATCATCGAGCTTACCAGGATGCGGAGATTATTGATAGGTGTGGTAGTTTCCCCAATGTGCCTCTTCTTGGTACAAAGGGAGGAATTAACTATAACCATGTTCTTGCACGACGACAGCTTGGTTATCCGATGAGGGATAAATCGAACAATATTCATCTGAGTAGTTTCTTTCTGAAGGAAGGAGAAGACCACAGGGAAGCTAGGGAGCAGATTACGGAGGCCTGGCGTCACATTCATAAGAAGAGTAGGAAGGATTTGGGACCTAGGGGTGTTGTTTCTTTGGAGCCATATCTTCAGTGGGTCCGATCGAGAGCCATTCAGTTGAAGATGTCGTATACTCGGGAGACACCCATGCCTGATTTGTTTGTGAAGACCACTCCTCCCTTATTAGATGATCTAGAAGAGCTGCAGCTTGCTTTGGTTAGGATGCAACAGGAAAGGGATGCTTGGAAGAACAAGTTCCAGACTTTAGAGAGTTCCTACAGAGCAGACCTGAAGGAGAGAGATGATTTGATCGAGATCCTTGAGAGTCGAGCAGTAGAGTCTATGGAGAGGCAAGGAGATTTATTTTCTCCTAAGCCTCAAACAGGTGTTATTTGTTCACTTCCTGATTCAGATGATTGGAAGGAGGTTGCCATCAGACATGGGGAAGAAAACCAGAGGTTGAGAGCTCAGATTGCCAGGCTCACAGGGAAGCGCATTCGTACAGATTGATCTCTATCAGTTCCTTTTCTCAGGATTTTAGATTGTATTTTCATCTTGTACTTGGGATCATTGAAACTTGTAACCCATTTCGAAGTTATTATAATAAAAGTTTTCAGTATTTCAAATGCGTTGTTATTTTGATGTTTGCAATATGTCTGTAAATCTTAAATCCCTTGAAATATTAAATGATAAAATAATAATAATCATATACATTGCATATCATGCATCATATTGCACATGTTTTTGCATTTGTTATGCATATCCAGGTGCCTTACCCAACTTCTTTACTTCATTCTGCAAGCTGACTCATCACTACAACACTCGGGATAATTTCAAAAAGAAGATGGACAACTTAGAACAAGAGAATCGCGAGTTGCGCGAAGAAGTTTCTGCTTTAAAGGCTGGCTTGGCCAACTTGACTACTCTGATGGAAGCTCTGGTGGTTGCTCAGAATCAGCCACCGAGTGTTCAACCTCAACCAACAAGGGCAAGTACTGAAGTTCTAACTGTTCCTGTATTCGCTACTCCGGCTGTTGTTCAAAATCGTATGCCTCGGGGTTATCCGTGGGGAATGCCAGAGAATTTTGCACATGAAGGTTTCAATCTGGGTCCTCAAGATGCTCCAGTGGTTCCAAATGTTGTTACTCCTGCACCTCCTGTGGTGCATATTGTTCTTGTTGCACCTCCTTCGGTGAATTTGGTTCCGTTTGATAATGAAGATGTGTGTCGTCCTTTCCCTCCGCCGAGTGAAGACTTGGATCTTTATGACAGAATGGATGATTTGCAAGAGCAGTTTGATAGAATGCAAAGAGAGATGAAGGCTCTTAGGGGAAAAGCGTTGTTCGGGCAGAATGTGAATGAGCTGTGTTTGGTCCCGAATGTTAAAGTGCCTGCTAAGTTCAAGGTCCCGGAATTTGAGAAGTACAAGGGCAACACTTGCCCTCGTGCTCATTTGGTGATGTATGTGAGAAGGATGTCTATCCATACTGATGATCAGTGTCTGCTGATTCATTTTTTCCAGGATAGTCTGACCGGTGCTGCGTTGAAATGGTACATGAGTTTAGACAGCGTCATCATCCATACTTTTAATGATTTGGGAGAAGCATTCATTAAACAATACAAGTATAATGTGGACATGGCGCCTGACCGTGACCAGCTTAGGGTCATGGTTCAGAAAGACAGAGAATCATTCAAATAGTATGCGCAGAGATGGTGCGAAGTGGCTGCACAAGTGATTCCGCCCATGGAAGAGAAAGAAATGACCAAGATTTTTCTAAAGACGCTAGGAGCTTTCTACTACGAAAGAATGGTAGCAAGTTCCTCAAGTGATTTTATAGAGATGGTAGGAATGGGTGTCCGCATAGAAGAGGCAGTAAGAGAAGGCCGTTTGACAAAGGGTGAAGGATCTGGAGGTGTGAAGAAGCCATCTTACGGGTTTACAAAGAATAAAGAGGGGGATACAAATGTTGTTATGCAAGAGAGAAAGGTAAACGCTCCTAGAAGGAATTATCAGCGTCATCAGCAAGTCGCCTCAGTTACTCCTGTTATGAATGCCGCTCCAACTACCGTTGCTTATCAGAGACCATCCCAGCAGGGGAATCAAGGGTATAATCAGAGAAGGGAGAACTATGATCCTATTCCCATGAGCTATACAGAGCTATTACCAGCATTGGTTCAGAAGAAGTTGGTCCAAACACAACCACCTCCCGCTGTACCATCACCATTGTCATGGTATTACAAAGCAGACCAGACGTGTGCCTTTCATCAGGGAGCACCAGGGCATAGTGTTGAGAATTGTTATCCTTTGAGGATTGAAGTGCAAAGGTTGTTGAAGTCTGTAATTTTATCTTTCAAAGACGTGAGACCTAATGTGAAAGACAATCCTCTACCCAAGCACGGGGGAGTGAATGCTGTGAATATGGTGGCCAGTTGTCCAGGCGACTTTCGAATTTTTGACATTAATCTGGTTAGAGGGGATTTGGTGAAGATGCATGCAGACCTCTGTGAATTCAATTATTATACGCATGACCATGCCAGTTGTGCTATTTGTAGTACAAACATACAGGGTTGCGAGAAGATAAAGGTTGATTTACAGGAGATGATGGATGAAGGTTTAATCCATATAATTAGGCCTAGGGTGGAATATGAAGAGGAAGTGAATATGGTTTCTGGATGTCCGGGTGAATTCAGAATTTTTGATGTGGATCATTTGAATGAGGATCTAGTGCAATTACATGCTACCTTCTGCCATACTGCTGGTCAGGTGGAACACCAATATGGATCTTGCATAATTTGTTGTCGAAATCCCCGAGGATGTTCTGTTGTGAGGGAAGGTGTTCAGTTGCTGTTAGACAATGGAACCATCAAGATCACAGGTCAGAGAGATGATTATCATGAGATTGATATGGTCGAAGTCTATTTGATGGAAGAGTCAGAGGAAGAGTATGCCTCCGTAGATGAGTATTTCTCTTCAGACGAAGATTTGTTTGCCGGAAATGAATTTTTGATGGCTGATTGTGTTGAGGAATGGGTGAATGTCATTGTACCTTGTTTTGGTGCACCCACTCATCTTGAGGTGGAGTACCATAGCAAACCAGTTGTTGCCCCATTGGTAATTAGTGTGCCAGGTCCTGTTCCCTATGAATCAGATAAGGCTGTGTCTTACAAATACAACGCTACGATCTTAGAAGATGGGGTGGAGATTCCCATCCAGCCGATGCCAGATGTTGGAAATATAGCTGATAATAGCAGAGTGACCCGTAATGGTCGTGTATTTGCACCGGTCATTCGAAGAGATGTTGTTGCTGGAAAGAAGATTGCTGAGAATGATGAGCCTAAGAAGTCTGCAGGAGGGACTAGTGGAGCTACATTAGAGAAATAAGTGGATGATATCTTGAAGATAATTAAGATGAGCGATTACAGAATTGTGGATCAACTATTGCAGACTCCTTCAAAGATATCTATTCTAGCCTTATTGATGAATTCCTCTGCTCATAGAGAATTGCTGATGAGAGTACTAGACCAAGATTTTGTAGAGAATGAAATTCCATTAGATCAATTCAGCAGCGTAATTGGAAACATTATGTCATGTAACAATTTGAGCTTCTGTGATGATGAGTTACCAGATGAAGGGAGGAATCACAACCTGGCCCTCCACATATCCATGAACTGTAAGAATGATTCGCTGTCCAATGTGCTAATTGATAACGGATCCGTGCAGAATGTCATACCAAGAAGTACCCTCTTGAAGATAAAGTATCAAGGAACATCTATGTGCCCGAGTGGCATCATTGTGAAGGCTTTTGATGGGTCGAGGAAATCTGTCATCGGTGAAGTGGACCTGCCCATCCATATAGGACCACATTTGTTCTTGATAACCTTCAAAGTTATGGATATTATTCCCGCATATAGTTATTTGCTTGGACGACCATGGATACACGAAGCAGGGGTTGTCACTTCAACTCTGCATCAGAAGCTAAAATTTGTGCGTAAAGGGAAGGTAGTGATCATAAATGGGGAGCAGGCGTTGTTGATATCCCATCTATCCTCTTTCAGTATTATAGAAGCGGATGAGGTTGCTATTGGAACCCAATTCCAAGCCATATCCATTGACAACATAAGGAGGAATGAGAATTCTATAGTTTCCCTGAAGGACGCGCAGCAGGTTGTGCGCAATGGTCATAATGCAGGTTGGGGACGACTGGTGGATCCACCCGTGAACAAGAACAGAACTGGTTTTGTTTTTTCTTCGAAGAATGGCAAAGGCGAAAGTTTGAAGTCAAAGTCTCTTGTGAACAGTTATCATGATGTTTTCCGCAGCAGAGGCTACCTCCATCCAATTGGTTCTGGAATCAACGCTGTTGAAGAAGATGAAGCAGAGCAGGAAGTACCGAATTTTGTGACGCATGGAGTCCGAGTTCAGAACTGGGTCACCATTGATGTTCCTTCTTGCATACATATTTCAAAGTAATTTGTTTTGTTAATCTGTTTCTTTCTTTGAAAAGCTTTCACTCTGCCCAAGGTGAAAGTATTGTATGGGCTTATCCGTTTGCTTTGATTTTTAAGATCATTAATAAAAGTTGTCTTTGCTTCCAAAAATATGTCTTTATTTTCTGCTTTTTCTTGGGAAATGGTAATCAAATAAAAAACCCTTTTAAAATAAATGATAACTGAAAATTAATCTGCATGATCACTTGTTATATGTGTCAGTTTCTAAAAGAAATCATAAATCATATGTGCAGATTAATTAAAAAACCCGTTGAATACAATGACCCTGCACCCTATCCCAACTTTGAATGTCCTGTGTTTGGGGCTGAAGAATAAGATTATGATGATATTCCAGAAGAGGTCTCACGGTTGCTTGAGCACGAGGATAATACCATTCAGCCATATAAGGAGCCTTTGGAAGTGATTAATTTGGGTTCAGAAGAAGATCCGAAAGTGATTAAGATTGGAGCACCGTTTCATCTTGATGTGAAGAGCGGGTTGATTGAGTTATTGAAAGAGTATGTGGATATTTTTGCTTGGTCTTATCAAGACATGCCTGGTCTAGATACATACATTGTTGAGCATCATTTACCATTGAAGCCAGAGTGTTCGCCAGTTAAACAAAAGTTGAGAAGAACCCACCCAGATATGGCAGTAAAGATCAAAGAGGAGGTCCTAAAGCAGATTAATGCTGGTTTTCTTGTGACGTCAGTGTATCCTCAATGGATTGCCAATATTGTCCCAGTACCAAAAAAAGACGGAAAAGTCCGCATGTGCGTAGATTACAGAGATCTAAATAAAGCTAGTCCAAAAGATGATTTTCCATTGCCTCACATTGATATGTTAGTGGATAGCACAGCAAAATTCAAAGTATTCTCGTTCATGGACGGATTTTCCGGGTATAATCAAATAAGAATGGCTCCAGAGGACATGGAAAAAACAATGTTTATCACACCCTGGGGAACATTTTGTTACAGAGTGATGCCCTTCGGGTTGAAGAACGCTGGTGCAACGTACCAGAGGGCTATGACAACCCTATTCCATGATCTGATGCACAAGGAAATTGAAGTATATGTTGATGATATGATTGCGAAATCCCAAACTGAAGAAGGGCATATAAAAGATTTGTTGAAGTTGTTTCAGCGTTTGAGGAAGTTTCGTCTCCGCTTGAATCCAAATAAATGCACCTTCAGAGTTAGATCGGGGAAATTGTTGGGTTTTATTGTTAGCCAGAAAGGAATTGAAGTTGATCCTGATAAAGTCAGAGCAATTCAAGAAATTCTAGCACCAAGAACTGAAAAGCAAGTCAGGGGTTTCCTCGGGCGTTTTAATTATATTTCCAGATTCATTTCCCACATGATTGCAAAGTGTGAACCGATCTTTAAGTTGTTAAAGAAAGATCAAGGTTGTGTGTGGACGGATGACTTCCAAAGGGCATTTGAGAGTATTAAAGAGTATCTGCGTGAACCTCCTATCTTGCTCCCTCCCGTAGAAGGAAGACCGATGATTATGTATCTAACGGTGTTAGATAAATCCATGGGTTGTATTCTGGGACAACAGGATGAAACGGGAAAGAAAGAGTTCGCCATTTATCATCTCAGCAAAAAGTTCACTGATTGTGAGTTGCGGTATTCCACGCTAGAAAAGACATGTTGTGCTTTGGCCTGGGCGGAAAAGCGTTTGCGGCAGTATATGTTGAATCATACCACTTAGTTGATCTCCAAAATGGATCCAATCAAGTATATTTTTGAGAAGCCTGCTCTTACGGGGAGAATTTCCCGCTGGCAGATGTTGTTGTCTGAATATGATATTGAGTATCGCACTCAAAAAGCTATTAAAAGTAGTGCGTTGGCAGATTATCTTGCTCACCAACTGGTGGAAGATCATCAGTCCGCAAAATTTGAATTCCCTTATGAGGATGTGATGTTCTTGAAAGTGAAAAATTGTGATGAACCATTGCCTGAGGAAGGCCCTGACCCTGAATCTCATTGGAGTATGATTTTTGATGGAGCGGTGAATGCTTATGGTAAAGGAATTGGTGTTGTGATTGTCACTCCTCATGGATCGCACATTCCTTTTACTGTGAGGCTAACATTTGATTGCACTAATAATATGGCGGAATATGAGGCTTGCATCATGGGTCTTGAGGAAGCTATTGATCTCAGAATCAAAGTTCTATATGTGTATGGTGATTCAGCTTTGGTAATAAATCAGATTAAAGGAGAATGGGATACTCGTCACCCTGGCTTGATCCCTTACAAAGATTATGCTAGAAGATTGCTACCCTTCTTCAATAAAGTTAAATTCCATCACATCCCTAGAGATGAAAATCAAATGGCGGATGCTCTGGCAACTCTGGCTTCCATGTATCAAGTGAATTCTTGGAATGATATACCCCGTATTACAGTTCGACGGCTGGATAGGCCCGCTCATGTGTTTGTGACAGAGGAGGTAGCAGATGAAAAACCATGGTATTATGATATCAAGCATTTTCTTCAGACTCAGGAATACCCGATTGGTGCATCGAGGAAAGATAGAAAGACATTGAGAAGATTGGCAGGCAGTTTCTTCCTCAGTGAAAATGTGCTATACAAGTGAAATTATGGCATGGTCTTGCTCAGATGCGTGGATAGACACGAAGCAGACATGTTGATGCATGAGATTCATGAAGGTTCATTTGGCACTCATGCTAATGGACATTCGATGGCTAAAAAGATGCTAAGGGCAGGTTACTATTGGTTGACAATGGAATCTGATTGTTGCAAATTTGCAAAGAAGTGCCATAAATGCCAGATTTATGCAGATAAGATCCATGTGCCTCCGACACTTCTCAATGTAATTTCCTCCCCATGGTCTTTCTCTATGTGAGGTATTGACATGATCGGGATGATAGAACCCAAAGCTTCGAATGGACACTGTTTCATTTTGGTAGCGATTGACTACTTTACCAAATGGGTAGAGGCTGCTTCTTATGCCAATGTTACCAAACAAGTGGTTGTGCGTTTCATCAAAAACAATTTGATATGCCGGTATGGTGTGCCGAGTAGAATCATCACTGACAATGGCTCAAATTTGAACAACAAAATGATGACAGAACTGTGTGAAGAATTCAAGATTGTCCATCACAATTCGTCTCCATACAGGCCAAAGATGAATGGGGCTGTTGAGGCTGCTAATAAGAATATCAAGAGAATTATCCAGAAAATGGATATTACTTATAAGGATTGGCATGAAATGCTCCCTTTTTCTCTGCATGGATATCGAACATCTGTCTGCACTTCAACAGGAGCAACCCCGTTCTCCCTGGTATATGGAATGGAAGTTGTACTCCCTGTTGAGGTAGAGATTCCCTCGTTGCGTGTGATAATGGAAGCCAAGTTGACAGAGGCTGAATGGGTCCAGAACAGGTTTGACCAATTGAATTTAATTGAAGAGAAGAGGATGACATATTTATGTCATGGGCAGTTATATCAGAAAAGAATGAAGAAAGCATTTGATAAAAAGGTCAAACCTCGTGAATTCAGAGAAGGCGACCTCGTGCTCAAGAAGATCATGTCTTTTAACACTGATTCTAGGGGCAAGTGGACTCCCAATTTTGAAGGCCCGTATGTTGTCAAGAAAGCCTTCTCTGGTGGTGCATTAATTCTTGAAACTATGGAGGGCGAGGAGTTCCCATGTCCCATTAATGCTGACGCAGTCAAGAAATACTTCGCCTAAAGAAATAAAAGAACAGCTCGCTAAGTTGAAAACCTGAAAGGGCGGCTTAGGCAAAAAGGAGCGTCTCGGTAGGCTGAAAACCCGAAAGGGCGGTCTAGGCAAAAATTAGAGACATAAACAAAATAAATTTCCCGCTAAGTTGAAAACCCGCAAGGGCAGCTTAGGCAAAAGTTAGGGATTTTTCTTGGCAAGTAACTACGTCAGACAAGGCTTGATCGTTGAAGCAACAATCTTCTCGGATCCTCACCATACTTCAACAAAAGTTGTTGCTCAGGACTTCAAAAGTTGTTATGGGAATGGTGGTCATTGTATCTCAATGTATCTTTTCCATTATATATTACCATTTCCCAAACTTTGTAATCATCCATGAAGTCTCGCCATTCGCAGACTACCATTCTATTAATAAAATTCGAGCTTTTGCCTAATTCTTTGTGTTCTTATTTTCATTTAGCTTGCAAAGACTTCATTTATTACTGATAATAACTTTCAAAGCAAAAAGATTAAAAAAAACAAAATTGACTTTTCAAAAAGAAAGACATCTTTACAATTCAATTTACTTTGGGATTTGTGATGAAACAATGACAACAAAAATGGCGATCCCTGGAATGAACAAATTCCGGTTGTTTTAAGAATATTTACTTCCTTCGTGAAGGTTTTTCTCAGGTTATCTTGTTGGTATATGTGAAATCTTTGTGTGTTTCTCAGGTAATTAAAGACGATACCAGTTGGCGTAAGGTACAGTATTAGGTTTGTGATCCCATGATCCCCGGCCAAGTCTTGGTTCGCTTTTGATTTTGGGTTTGCATGGTCAGAAGCCTCTGTCCCAGGTTCCCCAGCGAAGTTTTCCCTCATATGATGAAAGGTTTTATTCCCTTGGTGTGCTAAGATATCGCTCTTTTTGCAGTATTGGCATTAGTGTTGACTTCTTGATTTCCCAGGAAGACTACACCAGGGCATCTTTTATTGGAATAGGTTTGGTTGATATGAAGACTCAATCCAGTATTTTCCAGTGAAGGCCTTATTTATTTGATAGAAGTCCTTTTTCCCCAGTAAAGAACGTATCTTGGTTTCCCCTTGATGATATGGTGTCGACCTCCCCAATGAAGTCAGCATGAAGTCCCCGGTAGAGGTCTCGATGATGAAGTATTGTCTCCCTTAGTGAAGTCCGTATGTTTTTCTTCCTTCAAAGTGGGCCTGATTTCCCCAGTGAATGTTTTGACAATTTGGTTTCCATTTGCCTTATTCACAATCAGGTTCGAAATCCCCAGTAGGAGTACGGACTGTGAAACATTTGTTTTCCCCATGGAAGTCTGTGTGTTATTCTCTGGGAAGGTTATCCCAGGGCATCTCTTGTTGGAATGAGTATTCATGATGAAAAGTTTTCAATCCTCAATTTTTTCTCCAGGGAGGTGGGTTTGAATTCCTCAGTGAGGTTTGGTTGTCTCGGTGTCAGTCTACTTTACTTGAGACTAGTTTTGCAATCTTCAGTAGGCACGTTGTTTTTGGAAAACTGGTTTCTCCGATGAAAACGGAAGAAAGATGTTCTATCCCGGTATCTGTTTGATTTAGCTACATCCGGATTATGTTTCTCCTCAGTGAAGTTAGGACAGACAATAGGTTTGGTTTCCGCAGTTGCTTTTACCTTTCTTGGATTGATCTTTCTGGTTGAAGTTTAGACCAATTTTGTTAGTACCTGAGGCAGTTTTGTTCGATTATGTATACTTTTACCAGCATATGCACAATATCACTCATACATTCATACATGCATCATGCATTATTACAAATCATTTTATTGACATTGTGTTCAAACCTTCCTGCAGCGCTCCTTGCTTAGTTGGATTTGGTTTTCCCTCTTGAGTTTATTTCTCAAAGGATGTATCTTCTTTGGCTGTCTTGCTCCAGTTTGTTTCTAATTGGATTCGTGGTTGCATGACAATATTATTTACTTTGGATTTCTGAGGACTTTGAGCTTTGATTTGTGCATTTATTTTGCACGAGAAGACTTTATCTCTTCAGCAGGAATAATGTGGCATTTCCCCAGGAAGTCGTATCTCATTTCCCCAGGAAGTCATATCTCATTTCCTCAGGAAGTCATATCTATTTCCCCAGGAAGTCATGTTTCATTTCCCTAGGAAGTCATATCTCTTTCCCTGGGAAGCCACATTTCTATCCCCAGAAAGTCATTTCTTTTTGCAATCCTCCATGATAACAAGCAACAAGTATCTTTGTTTGAGCAACTCGTGCTTCCCTGGACAAGTCGACGTAACTTTTTTTGCTATTTCCTCTATGAGTGGTTAGCTTGCAGTCCGTCGTCAGTTTACGCCAGTGGATGGCAAGACTTTCAAATTCACAGAAATTGCTCGTTGTGAAATCTTTACAAGTGGAAGTCTCTTTATTTGAGACAGCTTACATATTACCCTTTCCAGACGGAATTCCTTGGTTAAGGAAGAAGTTGAGACCCGTTCTAGGTGAAACACCAGAAGTTTGGGGAACATATGATATTTTCAAAATCTACCTTCAGTGAATGTTGGTAGTGCATCGGCAGTGAACGTCGGTGTTTCTTATCTTTTTGCTATCATCAGTGAACGGTGGTGGTTCCTCATCAGTGAACGGCGATGGTATGATATTTTCAAAATCTACCTTCAGTGAACGTTGGTAGTGCATCGGCAGTGAACGTCGGTGTTTCTTATCTTTTTGCTATCATCAGTGAACGATGGTGGTTCCTCGTCAGTGAACGGCGATGGTATAATATTTTCAAAATCTACCTTTAGTGAACGTTGGTAGTGCATCGGCAGTGAATGTCAGTGTTTCTTATCTTTTTGCTATCATCAGTGAACGGTTGTGGTTCCTCGTTAGTGAACGGCGATGGTATGATATTTTCAAAATCTACCTTCAGTGAACGTTGGTAGTGCATCGGCAGTGAACGTCGGTGTTTCTTATGTTTTTTCTATCATCAGTGAACGGTGGTGGTTCCTCGTCAGTGAACGGCGATGGTATGATATTTTCAAAATCTACCTTCAGTGAACGTTGGTAGTGCATCGGCAGTGAACGTCGGTGTTTCTTATCTTTTTGCTATCATCAGTGAACGATGGTGGTTCCTCGTCAGTGAACAGCGATGGTATGATATTTTCAAAATCTACCTTCAGTGAACGTTGGTAGTGCATTGGCAGTGAACGTCGGTGTTTCTTATCTTTTGGCTATCATCAATAAACGGTGGTGGTTCCTCGTCATTGAACGGCGATGGTATGATATTTTCAAAATCTACCTTCAGTAAATGTTGGTAGTGCATCGACAGGTAACGTCGGTGTTTCTTATCTTTTTACTATCATCAGTGAACGGTGGTGGTTCCTCGTCAGTGAACGGCGATGGTATGATATTTTCAAAATCTACCTTCAGTGAATGTTGGTAGTGCATCGGCAGTGAACATCGGTGTTTCTTATCTTTTTGCTATCATCAGTGAACGGTGGTGGTTCCTCGTCAGTGAACGGCGATGGTATGATATTTTCAAAATCTACCTTCAGTGAACGTTGGTAGTGCATCGGCAGTGAACGTCAGTGTTTCTTATCTTTTAGCTATCATCAGTGAACGGTGGTAGTTCCTCGTCAGTGAACTGCGATGGTATGATATTTTCAAAATCTACCTTCAGTGAACGTTGGTAGTGCATCGGCAATGAACGTCGGTGTTTCTTATCTTTTTGCTATCATCAGTGAATGGTGATAGTTCCTCGTCAGTGAACGACGATGGCATGATATATTTTCTCTTCTACCTTCAACTATTGAGTTGGTAGTTTACCGTCATCTGTGAGTCGGTATATTTTCTTCTCTCTACCTTTAGTGAACGTTGGTAGACATCGGCAGTGAACGTCGATGCTTGTTATCCTCCTCTCTGGTTCTATTCTTTTGGTCCACCAGTGATTTATTTTCCTGGTGGAGGTGCTCCTTTGTTTCTTCATTTTTGTGGCATATCCAGTGTTACTTTGCGTCTCTTTTGTTCTGTTCATATGCATCCATAATCATAAGCATTGCATGGCATCTTAGAGACAAAAATAGGGCTTGTTTTATATTTAAGTATCTTCAATCGCGTCGACACGAAGATTTGTAACCTTCATATCTCTGGATAGAAAACACTTAAATAAGGGCAGCTGTTGTACCCGAATTTTTGCCCCTAAGATTCCTCTATTATATCATATTAACTCGATCATAACAAGATCACATTAGGGTTGGTTCTTCCTCTTTTTTCCTATCTTTAAGTTTGCTCTTGAGGAATCTCCAAGCACCTTGGTTGTGTATTTTGTATATGTGTTGTTGACTAACTTCTAATCAAAATACAAAAAATATTTGTCTTTGTCTTTGTATATTTTTGTTTTGTAGGTACCAAGTCGAAGCATCTGACAAATAAGGATTTCTGGTATTATTTTCCTAAAATCTTTATTTACAAAGAAAAAGAATTAAAAATTTTCATTTTTTTCACTGATGCAATCGATTGCTCTTAAAGTGCAATCGATTGCACATGGTGTATTTTGCACCATTTTTGAAAAAAATACACTGTGCAATCGATTTGCACTGTATTGCAATCGATTGCACAGCGTGAAAATTAAAAAAAAATCATCAGCATTTTAAACTTGTCAAATTTTGGCTCCAATTTTCCTTCACTTTTGAAAGATGTATCATTAATTCAAATTTTAGTGTCAATCTTTCATTTAAAAAAAAAAGAATTATCATTAATTCAAATTTTGGCTCTAATATTTGAAAGAATTATCATTAATTCAAATTTTGGCTCTAATTTTTGAAAGAGTTATCATTAATTCAAATTTTGGCTCCAAGAATCAATTACCAAATTACCACTAATCCCAATCCTAAAACTCTATAAATAGAGCTCTCATTTCATTCAAATTTCAAGCTTTTGATAGCCAAATCCACCTTGCTAAAAAATCTATCAATTCTCTCCATCTACCAAATTCACTCAAAGCTCCATTTTCAAAAAGTTAATAAGCTTTGCATTGAAGCTTACTAATCTTTGAGCTAAACCTTCATCCAAACACTTTTTCTCCATCAATTCTCTACATCCAAGCTTGGTCAATTGATTCTTGTGGTTGAATTGAAGCAAATTCTTGAAGTTGTTTTGATAATTCTCTAGATCTACCTTTGGTAAGTTGGATAATTCATCTTTCACAATGTGATCTCTTGGTGATCTATGGGATTGATTATTTGAGCATTATTTTGTGATTTCAATGGTGTTATTTTCTCATAATTTGATGGAATTTTCGTGCTCAAGTGGATCCATGATCATAAGGTGTTTGATGGAAAGTTTGAACAAGAAATTGCCCTTTTAAAATGTTGTTTTTACTACTGTAACTGTGTGCAATCGATTTGCACTGTAGTGCAATCGATTGCACAGAAGCAATTTTGCACAATTTTTAGAAAACTGTACTGTGTAAATCGATTTACACAATAGTGCAATCGATTTACACAGGGACAGAATGCACTTTTTTGCCTTGTTTTGGGGCAGCTTTGATCCAAAATGCTTTTTCTACTCACTCCTTTTGATTGTTGGTTTGTATTACAATTTTAAATGTCCAATTTGTCTTTAAACTCAATGGACTTTGTGATGTAGATGAAGTTGGATAAATGTTAATCAATTCAAATCTACCTAAGAGTGAATTATTTAATTCATTTTTGGTGCTTTGGATTAATGACATGTTTAGTGCTTTAATCCATCTAGAGGGGTGGTTGAATTTAAAGATGAAAGAAGTTTGAAATGGTGATCCAAATTAGCTTATCATTCCCCTCCCTCTTCATCTTATCCCTTTATTTTTTAATTGTGCTACATGTTAAGGGATGGTGATCTCTATATCATTTATCCAAACATGAAGTACATATATTTCTATTGACCGGCCTCAAAATAGGTGTGACTTCTACTTAAGTCCACTTACGATTGCTTAACATAGCGCTAAATTTTGTCCCGATTCGAATAAATGATCATTCGTGGCCCAAACTTATGATTGCAAGCCCAAGTATGTTAATTTGATCTCTTTGATCCAATAACCTTGAGATTCATTGTGTGGAGGCTTTGGTTCTACCAATCCTCTAATGGATCTACAACACCTTTGGTCAACGCGGATCACTTAAACATCGTTGATCATTACATGTTGCCTTGTGAGAATTCCAAAATAGATGATATACTTGACAAAAAGCAAATGCAATTTGTTGTGTGGAGGCTTTGGTTCTACCAATCCTCTAATGAGTTCCAAATGCAAGTTTCAAGATGGTCATCCAACTAACCATTAATTACAACAATTAACTTTACTTTACGCTTTTATTTCCATGCTTTATGTACCATTTACTTTTAGCATTTTACATTTCATGCTATTTTCATCTTTGCTCACTTGAGCATTTACTTTTATGTCATTTTTATTTTGCTCACTTGAGATTTTCTTTCTTTTTAAAGACACCTAATAATCAACATGAACCATAAAAATCATTAATGATACTTGGACTACATGGTTACTATCCTTTGCATTATGGAGTGATGGACTTCTTGGACTTAGGATTAGAGACCTTGGCATATCTTGGAGACTTTGTGACTTTATTTGATATTTTGTCTAGAGTTCTTGAGGTTTACCTCAAGACATTGGGTTGTTTGTTTGTTTTGTGTGCAGGTTATTGAGATTACGATCTTTGTTTATAATCTGGAATTCACCCGTATACAGCCGTTACTCTGCCCAATTTTTGCGAAGACTTAAAACACTTGAAGTTTGATTCTCTCAAGAGGTCTAGTATCTTTGCTTGCTTGGTTTCAATCCAAAGAATGGGAATTCTATATTGACTCATAATGTCAAGTATTGGCTTCTTGTTGGTTAGATGGTTCTTATCCCTAGTTTTTACCTTATGCTTTAGGATAGCCTCTTCTTCTCCTCCCATCTTCTTTAATTTCAAAAATCTTCTCCCTCCTTTAAAAAAAACTCTTCTTGTTTTGAAACTTGAAACATTTTCATAATAAACTTGGACTTAGGTCCATGCATCTTCGAAACATTTTCATAAATAAATTTCAATCAATTTAATAATACCTTGACCTTTTTTTGTGAGAAGACTAAAAGTCAATCAATCTCATTTCAAACCATTTTGCCACTTTGGCTTTTATCTTTAAACTTTTCTCAAAAGATTAGACTCTTGTCAATCCTTGTAGTGATGCAAACAACTATACTTCTATAATATGTAGTGAAGTGAGATATTTTCCACTTGGGTGTTGAGTGAGGCATTGTTGATTTTAAAATCCAAGCCATATCCTCCACTTTGAGATGATGCAAATTCTCCTTTCTCATGATTGTGGGTAGTAAGTATGTTTTTCACCCGGACAATTGCGATGATGTCTTATCTCATAAAATCAACCAACACACTTGTGTTTCAAATTTTTAAAAGAGGAACTACGTGTACCCTGATCCCCTATTGCACGAAAAGTGGTACGTAGGCACTAAAGGTTCGCAACCGCGGCGGGTGCAAAAATCATAAAAATATTTCTTTTCTCACCTCCACCATCCATTTTATATACAACACATTTTTATAGCCAAAATATACAGATTTTTCAAAGAGGTTCCTGTGGAGTACCGTAGATGTTTAGGGTGTTAATACCTTCCCTTTGCATAACCAACCCCCTTACCTTGAATCTTTCCCCCTCTTTTTTGGGTTATTCGCTCTTTTCCCATTCCTTTGGAAATAATAAAGCGCGGTGGCGATTTTTATTTTGATTTGTATAAAGTCTAGTCAATCCAATGGCTTAGTCTTGCACATTTCTACCGCCACAGGTAGAAAAATGTTTTGTTCTAGATAGAAGAATATTGGATATTTTTTTGTCTTACAATCCATCCTAAAGAATGATGCATGTAAGTTTGAGGCGGCTTCATATCAATAAGGATTAAGGTAAAATATGTTTAACGAGTGATTTTATAGTAAAATCTGATTATTTTATTCCTCGATTATATAAAAACCAAAGGGTTTAATCATTTAGTTTACACTTATAATCAAATAAAATCATAAACTACAATCACTACTATGAAAAAAGCCTTTAACAACGGTTGAAAATGATATATAATCATACATGTCCAGACATTGTTATGTAGCGTATGGTTGTATACATGTTATTTTTAATCATGTTCCAGTGACTGTAGTAGTAAACTTGAAAGCGTGTGTCATATAACAGCGGTTATGAGAAATTACCGTTGTGATATTGTCTATGAATAAATCACATTTGTATCATACCAAAATCAATAATACACCATTTGCGAATTAATATCAAAACTTGTATTACATCAAACTATACATAAGTAGGAATATCAAAGAAGGGAAAAAGATATATGAAAAGACAAGTAGATATAATCATTCAACAACTCGGGGAATTATAGAACCAATAACGAGAAAACTTGACATGCGTGAAATATTTTGGATTTTAGACTTTCAAGGATCATAGGAGAGGAAGAATCAGAAGAAACACTATAAAAATCAGAATTACTCTTTCAACCAAAACACAAAAGACCTTCATCCAAAGAAATCACAGAAGAAGAAGAACCAAAATGAGTACTTTTGCCGAAGCTTCCAACAATGCTGAGAGAGCTGCCAATAATGATGAACATATTCTGCCTCCTCCGAATCAAGAACTATTGAGACCCATGAGAGCTCTCAGGCAGAGGAGAGTAAGAAGAAGAAGAAGAAGAAGAAGAAGAAGAAGAAGAAGGGTGAGAAGGCATATAATTTTTTTCGATTCTGATGTTGATGAATCAGATTATACTTGGTAAAAATTTCTCTGGGATAGAGGATTTAGATATGATTATTAAGGTCTTCAGTAATGAAACTTTATGTAATGAAATTTTAATCTTTATGCTTAACTCTATGGCTTTCTCACTCTCTTAAGGTTATCAACTTAAATTATCAACTACAAAATCTATCAACTAATATACACACGTCTTCGAAGAGATGAAATAAAAACAAATAATTATAATTGAAAATTCAACAATTTGCGACAAACTTACTCGTAAGAAACCGTCTGATAGTTGCATTCCTGTCAAGTTCACTGCATTTGCAGTTTCAACATCAACAATGCAATTCAAACCCTACTTCAACTATTACATTTCATAACAAAGTAAAAATTAAATATAAGGAGATAACAAAACATAACATCTTTAAATTTCCAGAAAATATCTCTGATATCAGTTTGTTCTTCAAATTCGTGTTCTTCTTCTTTGAATCTTCATGCATAACCTTTAAATAACCCATAGCTTCCATAACTTCTAACTCTGACTTCATAACTCTGATTTCATTTCCACTTTTTTCTCTCACGTCTTCATCCCATATGAACAAAATACATGTTTCATAACTCCTTCAAAATAGACATCTCCTAAAAAGCCTTAATTTATTTTGTCCCTTCTTGTATTGGTACAAAACCATACGACCATCATAACCACCGAAATATCTAGATCGAGATTTTACAGAAGAAGAAGACATAGAAACACATTTGGATGAGTTTGTCTTCAAATGCAACATTGAAAAAAAACTAAACAACAACAATGTCAAAAATATTTTACGTACCGTAAAGGAGAATATTGTGTCGGTGTTGTTGTCTTCCTACCCGACGATGACGACGGCGTTGGTGTTAGGGTTGTTTCGTCTTGTTTCTTTTTTCAGTAGAAAAATGGATATTGAGTATTTAATATATATATATCATCACAATCATTATTGTGAATCATAATGATATATTTTTTGCATAATGAAAAATCATAAAGAAGCACGCGTGTGTAACAACGGTTTTACAAAACAACCGTAGTGATATCCCTATTATTTTAAATTTTAATTTAAATAAAAATGAAAAGGCGCGCATTAACATAAAAGGAATAAACTATTTGAGGGCGAGGAGGTTCGAACCCATGAAACCTTGATGGTACCACTACAGTGTTCTCATCAACCGTTATCATACCCTTAACATTTTTAATTAAAAAATATATAAAACAATGTTAGAGCATGAGTTTAGAAATGTCACCACGGTGTTTGAAGAACCGTAGTGACTGTGTTGTTGTTGTATGCACGTTTTGTAATAGTGGATAGTTGAGATTCGAAGCATGTCCTGAATTGTTTTTCCCCTCAGTTATATTAAAAAGTGATGGAATATGTGATTTTTTATTTGTATGAACAATAAAAGATGATGCACCTTGGCATTAAGCCTCATTTTTTCTTTGGCTGAGATGAAAACTTCGTCATGAAATGTATTATTTATAGTAATGTTTCATCCTATTTATTTAGAGTAATTATATCAAAGAGAAAACTTAGATATAATTCCATAGGTATGGTTCTTACTATTTTTCCATGAAAATGTGATAAGTGTATTTTTTTTCTTACAAATATGCAATTTTATCCTATTTTCACTCTTTAAAAGATATTTAAGCACACTTGTAATATTTTCATTGAAAAATAGTAAGAACCACACCTATGAAATTATACCTAAATTTTCTCCTTATATTAATCATAATAAAAATAAATTAAAATTTTTAAATGGCATAAAAAACATAACATAAATGATTTATAAAAATATATAACTTAATTACAATTTTAGTTTTATTTTTTTAACTTAAAGAGTTAAACCCTATTCAGACAAATTTTGATTTCTTCTCACATTTACTCACTTAAATTTTTTTACATGTCAATTTAGAATGTGCCACTTGTAAAAAGCAATAAACTATCAAATATATTTTTGTAGAGCTTTAAAGATAGAAAATATAAGTACACATTATTAAAAAGAGTGAAGGGATACTAACCTTAAAATCTTTTTTTTTTAAACCAGTGTAAAAGTAGAAGTACTTATTCTTCAAATTCAGAGCTCGCCACATGCAACCCCTCTCATTCGAACACAATACTTTCAGATTATGTCTACCTCGTTATCAATGTTAGAGAATCCACGCCCACTCGAAAATCCTTCACTCTGTCATCATCAAGAAAAAGGGAATCTAGACCTAAAGAAGAAGACACTAAATCAGTGTCAATATCACTAGACAAAATATTTGAAAAAACGAACATCTTCCTCTCTGAAATTTCCAATCCATTTTACTTGTTTGATGTTTTAAAGCTTGCAAGCATTGATTTCAAAACTCGTATTTCTCAAAAAATGGTTTGAGGTTCTATTACTCTCTCGAACGCATCAAACTCTTGAATAAACTGTTAGACGACGACAACGGTATCTAGAGGGAGGTGAATAGATACCCATTTTAAAAAATCCAAATAAAATTTAGTTTTAAAAAAGTTTTATCCAAGTACAACGCGGAAGTTTTTTCAAATTGTCGCTAATACGAATGTTATCGAGAAACTCAGATATGCAAACCGTAAATAAAAAATGGTATGGAATGAGAACAATAATGTGAATTAATAACCTTGAATCACTTTACAACTTATTTACTATTTAATCAATTTCGCTTAGCAAGGCTATTTCCAATGGTAGTATTAAAAGAACTAGTTTAGTCAATTTATCAAACACCCGATGTGCAAGTGAATTTTTCAGAATTTTTCCTTTGATTGTGTTGATACACAAAACCACTTATAATCAAAAGTGATTATAAGATATATCGACACTTGAATTAAAGATCGAAATTGATTAGGAAAATTCTTACAATTCAAATGATAATGCAATGTTATTTGATAAATCGAACAATGAATATCAAAGCAAGTAAAAGTAAAAATAAAAGCGACACGAGAAAATTGTCTTCACAGTTCCCCATTGTCGTCCTCGCGTGTGGGTACGCCAGGGCTCCTAACTCCAATGGAATTAGGATAATTCTTACTATAGAAAATTGTTGATACAAGAGAAGTGTTCAAGAGCAACTCCATAAACCCTAAGCTTGTTGTTGATTCAACTTCTTCTCCACTTTTGATCTTGATAGAGACAAAAAAAAACACAATAGATGAAAAATGACTATTTGGATCTTGCTACTCATTTTAATTCTTTATCTCCAAATATTTTGCGCACCGTCAATTTCAAACTATTGCAACACAATACTTTGATTCTATCCGGTACTCCAAGTTACTTACTTGCAAAGATTTCAAACACTCCAAGGTTCCTTGCAAAGATTTTAAGCATTCCAAGGTTGTTCACTTTACCGTAATTACCTCTCAAACGTCTTGCAAGAAAACCCCCAAATCAACCAATGATCTTGGAGGATAAACCCGAGGTTTTTCCTGGATGAAAACCCCTACAAAACTCCACCCAATACACAATTGGACACTAGCCATCCTCGTCTAGATGGCACCCTAATGGAACATCGTTACAATGTAATGTCAGTGTGTATGCATAGATCGAAGGTTGAAGATGAAGATAGAAATAGGCTAATTTTATGGTTTTCAACAAGTTGGAATGATGCATGAAAGAGTATTTATAGTTTTGGAACTTTTGAAATAAAAGAATTTAAAAAGCTGACCAACTTAAAACAATATGTGTCGACCTAAGAATTATATGTATCAACACATACGTGATTTTTGAACAGAATGGGTCGACCTATAAAGGACCGTGTGTCGACCGAAGATTTACAGAATCTACAGGCTTTAAAACGACAGCAAATGTGTCAACCTGAAAAATGGATGTGTCGACACATAAAATAAGAATTTCTGGAATTTTCATAAAAGCTTCAGTATGTGTCGACCATAATCATGCATGTGTCGGCCTAAGACTTACAGAAGCTACAGGCTTTAAAAATGCATTACATGTGTCGACCAGAAATACGGATGTGTCGACACATGCAATGAAAAATCATGCAGAAAACTGTTTTTAATGACTTCGATCAGATTTGAGATATTTTTTATTGATTCCTAAAATCTCTAATGCAGAGAAGTGCCACAATAAATAAGGATACCATCCAATACTCAGAGGTGCAAGTTTTTCTCAGTTTTGACATCATTCAAAACATTTATCGACAAAGTTTGTACTCACATACTCCCCCTTTTTGATGATGGCAAAACTCGCGGCGATGCATTCCTTGTGTTTGTTTGGCTCCCCCTGACTTTGTGTTTCCCTATTTCAACTCACATATGCTTCTCCCCATTTGAAAACATAAAAAAGAAAGAGAGCAAACCATGAGAAGTAATATATGTGATGATGTAAAATTTTAAATAACAAGAAAGAAACATTACAATAAATGTAATGAATTGCATATACTAAATAAGAAAGATATGACAATAATGTGAAGTTGTTTTTGTAGCGTCACAAACAAGTAACAATTTATAATGGAACTCCTGACGCTGCACACGCATGTACCTAGAATAGCAACACAAATATGTTACTACTAAAACCAAAATGAAGATGAGATATATGTCATGTAAGCAAGATAAAAGTAACATATATTGCAAATATCGAGCAAACAATTAATTCAAGCACAATTGCGAAGAATAAAAAAATAAACAAAAAGCACATGTTCGCATGATAAGAATAAATATATACAAATGTGAAAGAATTAATACATGAAGTCATTATAAGCATATGGATTAAGAACACACAATGGTTATTAATAAAAAAATTGGAAATGAACGTTCATGGTTTTCATCATTTGAGAAAATATCAAGCATTTTTGGAAGTATCTAGTAACATATATCAAGGCAAATCTTACTTTCAAGGAGAAATTGAAACGATATTACCTCACTCTTGATTGAGATCGAAGTTACACTCACATGATGTAAAGAAATCAAATACAAGATTAGAGTGAAATTATAGAGTGCAAGCAATAGTAGAGGATTAGGAAACATTTGAGATATCGATTATCCCCAATTCCTCATGTATGTTGACAAAAGGTTCTATTATGAGTGTTTTAGTGAAAATATCGGTAAGTTGATTTTTACTATCAACATGCTCAATCACAACATCCCCTTTTTTAACATTGTCATGAAGGAAGTGGTGGCGTATCTCAATATGTTTAGTGCGTGAATGTAGTACAATATTTTTAGTTAGATTAGTGGCACTAGTATTGTCGCACATGATAGGAATACGTGAGAGTTTAATATCAAAGTCAAGTAGTTGTTATTTAAGCCACAAAATTTGGGCACAACAGCTACCGTCTGCCATGTATTCCGCCTCGACTATTGACAAAGCTACAAAAACTTGCTTTTTTCTATGCCAACTTATCAAGGGTTTTGAAAACATGTGACAAGTTCCACTAGTGCTTTTCCTATCTAATATGAAACTGACAAAATCAGAATTGGAATAACCAATAAAGGTACAATTGTTTCCCTTGGAATACCAAAGTCCAAACTTAGATGTACCAATTAGGTATCTAAGAATGCGCTTAATAACTTTTAAGTGTGATTCCTTAGGAGCCAATTGATATCGTGCACACATACAAACACTAAATATAATATCTAGCCTAGATGCAATTAGATAAATGAGAGATCTAATTATACCTATATATCCTTTTACCTCAACATCCTTACACTTTTCATCTTTATCCAAGTGACCATTTGTTGCCATAGTGTGTCAATTTCCTTACCGCTGTCCATCCTGAATTTTTTGAGTAATTAAAGACAATACTTTGTTTGACACACAAATGTTCCTTCATCAAGTTGCTTAATTTGTAGTCCAAGGAAGTAGTTTAGTTATCCCATTAGGCTCATCTCAAATTCTCCTTGCATAAGCTTAGAGAACTCCTTGACAAGATGCATATTGGTTGATCCAAAAATGATATCATTAATATAAATTTGAACTAGTAAAATATGCTTTCCTTGTCGTTTAATAAAGAGTGGTGTGTCTATATTCCCCCTAGAGTAACCTTGGTTAAGAAAAAACTTACTAAGTCGGTCATACCATGCCCTTGGGGCTTGTTTAAGACCATACAATGCATGTTTTAACTTGAACACATGATTGGGAAACTCATAATTTTCAAAATTGGGGGGTTGAGCAACATACACTTCTTCACTTATGTAACCGTTAAGGAATGCACTTTTTACATTCATTTGATATGATTTTAAATTCTTAGAACATGCATATGCTAATAAAAGGAGAATAGCCTCTCAAGTCGGGCAACGAGAGCATAAGTCTCCTCATAGTCAAGCCTCCCTATTGGTTATACCCTTGAGCCACAAGAATGGCCTTATTTCTTGTTATCACACCATGTTCATCAAGCTTATTCCTAAGTACCCATTGAGTGCCTATAATTTGATGATTTTGTGGATGAGGAACAAGGTCCCAAACATATTTTCTTTCAAATTGATTTAATTCTTCTTGCATGGCCATAAGCCAATGCTCATAAAGTAAGGCATCCTTAGAGTTCTTAGTTCAACTTGCGATACATATGCATGATGATAACAAAAATTACTTATTTTAGAATGAGTCGTTACCCCTTTGGTGATATCACCAATAATGTTGTCGATTGGGTGATCCTTGGAGGTTCTCCACTCCAATGGAAGACCATCATTTTCTTCATGACTTTCATCATTTTTATTTTCTAGGTTGTCATCTTCATCCTTCTCAACATCTACCAGGTTAGGTTGATCAACTCCTTTATCGGTATCTTTGAGTATGTCTTCTGTAGATGCATCTACACCATGAAAAGAACTACCTTTCCCAACACTATTTGAGGAGGTCTCATCAAAAGTAACATGGACGGAGTCCTCAACAATAAGTAATCTTTTGTTATGAACTCTATATGCTTTACTAGATAGAGAGTATCCAAGAAATATACCTTCATCATCTTTCCCGTCAAATTTTCCAAGATTATCTTTTCCATTATTTAAAACAAAATATTTACATCCAAATACATGAAGATGAGATAAGTTTGGTTTTCTACCTTTCAAAAGTTCATATGGATTTTTATCAAGAATGAGACGAATAAGTATCCTATTCAAGATGTAACAAGCTTTGCTAATAGCATCGGTCCAAAAATATTTATGTAGACCAAAATCATTGAGCATTGTTCTTGCCAACTCCGCTAAAACATGGTTTTACACTCCACAACACCATTTTGTTGTGGATTTATAGGAGCTGAAAAGTTAAGTTCAATGCCAAACTTATCAGAATATTCTTCAAAGAGGTGATTCTCAAATTCACTTCCATGATCACTTCGAATTGCAATAAATTTTTAATTTAATTTGTTTTGAGATAACTTGGCAAAACGTGTGAAAGCCAAGAATGTTTCATCTTTGCTACTTAAGAAAAATGTCCAACAAAATTTTGAGTAATCATCTACAATTACGAGACCATAATAACTACCACCTATGCTTTTAGTCCGTGAGGGACCAAATAAATTCATGTGAAGGAGCTCAAGTAGTATGTACGTTGAAACAACATTTTTTATTTAGAAGAGACCCTTGTTTGCTTACCTTTTTGACATGCATCACATAGATGGTCTTTTGGAAAATTCATTTTTGGTAGATCGATTACTAAATCTTTTGTAACAATTTTGTTAAGTAGATCAAATTTGACATGAGCCAAACGTATATGCCACAACCAAAAGTCTTCACTCAAGGTAACAAGACATTGGGCATTGTTCAAGGAAATTTATCTTAAGTCAAGCATATAGATATTACTAACCTTCACACCCTTAAACATGCAATCCTTCTTTTTATTGTGTTCAATTATACAATAATCTTTGACAAAAGTTACTTTATAACCATTATCGCATAATTGATTAATACTAAGAAGTCTATGTATAAGACCTTCAACTAGCATAACATTTGAGATAGTAATAGTTGAGGGATTACCTATACTACCTTTTCCAAGTATCGCACCTTTGTTGTGATCACCGTAGGATAAAAACCCTTTCTTCTTCGCCACAAAGTCGGAGAAGAGGGATATGTCTCTTGTCACGTGTCTTGAACATCCGCTATCGAGAATCCATTTTCCTGTCATACCGTCAAGACGCTCATCCTATAAAAATCAAACAAAAGTCGTAGGTACCCAATTAACACTGGTTCCTTGAGAGTGAGTTAAATAAATGTTGATTTTGGGAGCCCATTGGAAATTGCCTTTAGGCACCAAAAAAACACCTAAACTTGCATTTTTCAATAGTGTGTCCCTTTTTGCAACAATAGTCACAAAATAATCTATGATGAGAATCACTTATGCTATTAGACTTTTCTTAATAAAGTTAAGCTCTTTTGATGCTTTTCAAAATTTGAGCATCCAATAGCAATAGTGTTAGTAGGATGATGTATTTTGTCCAATTTGATTTCAAGATTACTCACTTCTTGTTGCCAAATTTGACATGTTTCACATCCAAATTTATAAGATTGTTCATCCTCATTTACACAATTTGAACCATTTACGATGAGTTTCATTAATTCTTAAAAGTTTTTATTTATTTCTGCAACCTTGGCCTCCAAATATATAAAAACTTTTTCTTGGGAGGCCAACTTTTTGTTAGCATATAAAGTTTCTTTTTGTAAATTTTCAAATTGATTCTTTAGCTCATTAAAAGATAAATTTGCAACATTTGAGTATTTAAAATGACTTACATCCTTTTTCTTGCCTTGACGATGATTTGCCATGAAACAATAGTTTGCCTCTTCATCACTCTCACTTGAGCTTTTATTGCTTGAGACCTCACTATCACTATCCTAAGCAACATAGGCTTGTCTAAAATTTTTAGAGTTGTTTCGTTGACCCTTTCCTTTCTTCTTAGCAAGTGAAGGACAACCCAGTCTATAATGATCTGGTTTTCCGCATTCATAGCACACACCATTTGACTTATCCTTTTTGTTGTCTTCATATTTAGAGGAGGATGATTGTCTTCTAAATTTTACAAGATTTTTGTCGGAGTGTTTGACACCATTATTTCGAATGTATCGATTATATCTTTTTACAAATAATTCTATCTCTTCATCATCTGAATTCTCTTTATTACTAGAGTCACTATCATTTAAGAGCTCTTCCCTTGAGGAATTTGAGTTTGAAGCCTTGAGAGCCTTAGACTTCAATACTTCCTCCTTGACATGCCCTTTTTCTTTGTTCTTTTTCTCAATCTTCTTTTCATGCTTGTCTAAGCAATTGAGTTATTGCTCAGGCTCTTCTAGATTACCAAACAATGCGGTGAGATCGAGTGTAGCAAGTGTTAGAACAAAGTTTGAATCTACTACCCTTAGTTAAAGTTTTTATGATAACAAAATGCAAGAATATATAAATTGTATGATTTATGTAAGACGTATATGCTACCTAAAAATTATATTTTGTTTTACAGAAACTCTGATGAGTATCAGCATAAGAATATCATCATCAGCATCAGAAGATGAAATATCAACATCAGCATCAGAGGATGTTATATCAGATGCCAGAATCAGAAGATCAAAGCATGTGCTTACGCTGAAGCTTGATGAACAGATCTGCGCTTAACAATCTAAACTCTGATCAAGACAACAACAATTCATCAACACCTAGCAGCATCAAAATAAGCCAAAGCCAGAACACGCTTAATTGGCAACGGTACTGTGCATTCAAGATACTTTATTATCAACGGCATTATTCCAGACAAAGATCTTCTCATTATGGAAAGAATGTAATTGGCATTGAAACGGAATAACTGACTCCAACGTATCATTTCCAATGCTATATAAACAAGCAAGTGAGGAACGAATTGGCTAATGCATCATGTTGTACCCCAAAATTTGCCCTCCCATATTCTCCAAGAAATTGCCAAGCCAAGTCACAAAATTCCCCAAGGGTTGCACAGTGCAAAGGTCTCCTATACAGTCAAGATTAGGGTTTGTGTTCTGATCAAGAAAATGGAGTGTTCAAAGGTCCAATCAAGTCTCACATGCCTACAAATATGGTCAAGTATCCTCATATCAAGTTTCAAGACATTCAGCTCAAAATTGCACAGTCAAAACCCTAATTGCACTACAGTCAACTGTAGGGGCAAAATGGTCATTTGACAGTCAAAAGTTCAAATTTTTGGTCAACATATCATTTTGAAGCCACAAACATCATTTGATCAATGCTTGATCATGATTCTCAAAATTTGGCTCAGAAATCATCAAAGATGCAAAAGTTTCCTTATTTGGACAGCTGAAAAAGTCAACTGAAATTGACCAGGGCATAACTTTCACATGGATTATCAGAAAAATCCCATCCAAAGCTCATTTTGAAGAGAAAGACATTTCCTACAACTTATCTTCATACTTCAAGTCCAAGAAATGCTCTCACAAAAAGTTATCAATTTCAACATTATAGGTCATTTTCAAAAGTCAACAAAAAGGGACTTTAAGTCAAAGGCCATAACTTGAGATTGGTAAATCAAAATGACATGGGACCAAAGACATTGGTTAGAGGACTCAAAGACCTTTCCAAAATGTCCAAGAACATGAGAAAAGCTTAAAAATTGAGCAAGTTATGCCTTGTGGAAGTTGGGAAATTTTTGGATATTTTGAAAAGTCAACATTACTTCAAATGACCTAAAATTGCTAATGGGCCCATTTTTCTTCCATGATTCATCATTCTAAGCATATGCACGACCACTTGGCCCAAAGGGAAGTATTTTCTCATTTTTTATTTATTTATTTGAATTTTTATTTATATTAATTCATTTAAATCATTTAAATATATGAAAAATATTTAATTCACCCTAACCAATCTTTTTATACATGTTTTATGCTCAATATTTCGTGCCTAGCCAAATGAGGAAAGAATTGGAGCAATTGGATATGATTTGAATCAAATGCACATGGAAAAAGATATGAAAAGATCCTTAGAAAATCAATTATCAAAAACAATGAATGCCATGGATTTGATTGGTTTTCCTTAACCTAATACATTCACTACATAAGCATAAACCTAAACCTAATCATAAAAGAGGCGCAGCTGCTCAGAATACACCATTGCAAACTTGAAAAATTCTCTAAAAACTCAAAAACTGAAAAGCACTTTTTAGGTCGATTCAAAGCACAAGACTTGTTTCAATAGCTTCCTCAAGGTCCCCTGAACACATTCCAATCAAGAACAGCCATCCAAACGCAAGGAATTGGTACACAGAACCTGGAATACCTTGTGAAAAATTTGTGATCGTGTTTTAAAATTTATGCATCTTCATGACATATTATTCATTGATTCATATTCCTGATGAAGTTCTGAAGCTAACCAATATAGTTAATTGCTTTTTCATGTGCTACACGCGATTTCACCATGTTCGATATTTAGGGTTTGCAGGATGTTAAATTAGGGCTTTTGCAATAAGGCAAAATTAGAGGCTGAGACCAAGACCATTGAGTTCAACGCATGTGGACGAAGAAGAAGCACCCATCGCGCCAAATTTATGGACACCATAGGCCTAATCGCTATTTTCCCATAGCCGGCCTAACACAACGCATGAAAAACCGTTGCCTCATGTTTTTGTTTTCAGGAACACGTGAAGAAGATGAAGTCGTGGCCAGCTGTGATTGGCCTTTTTTGAATCAGCGCGCGTTTTTATGTTTTTATGCCACTAACTAATTTTTGTTCTTATTATTTATTCGTTGTTGTATATACAAAGTGCGCGTTTAGATCAGATGGCAAGCGTGAGGTTTGACAAAGCATATGACCTGGGTTCGAGTCCCAGGTCTGGATTATTTTCAATATTACTTTTCCATGTACGCTCATATGCAGGCTCAGTAGTGTGGTTCACCATACACTTTCATTATCCAACGTCCACGCGTCCTGGGAAATCAGATCAAGGGCATGGATCTCAAGAACACGCTACGCCCTAGTCAACGCTTCAGCATACTATTCAAAAAGGTCAAACGGACCCAGGGTTTTTGGGCCAGATTATTCCAAGTTATACCTCCACTTTGGGGACTTCCACCCCCCCCCCCCCTGGTTTGCAATTTTCCTCATATTTGTATTTTTTTCAATTATTATTTTATTTTCTTTATTTGTTTAAATTAATTAATTATTTTTTACAAAATACAAAAACATCATAAAAAACTCAGAAAAAGATAAAAAACATAATAAATATTTATTTTAATATTTTTCTTGTAAATAAATGCTTGGAAATTAATTAGTTTAAAATAGGTTGCAATTTTAATTCTTTTCACAATAAAAATATAAAAAACATAGAATTAGGTTTAATCAATGTTTTATTCCTTTTTTTTAATTTTTCTTTTTCACAATAATATTTATTTATTTATTTATTTTTATAATCAAATTTGCATGAAAATAACTTAGGTTTAAATTAGGTCAAAATTCAACATATTTCTTAATAAATTAAAATAAAGTAGAATTAGGATTAGTAGTTAATTTTAATTAATTCTTTCTTTTAAATCATAAAATACGTAAAAGTACCAAAAAACAAAAGCAATTTCTTTTCTTAAATTAATTAATTCATGTAATTTTAATATTTTGCAAAAGGGTCCAACGCCCATGTTCTTAATTATTTAATTTCGCATATTTATTTTATTTCGCTTGAATAATTTATGTACCTCTCCCAAAGCCTTGTAAACTCGGACATTTTATTTCTCGCACTTTTAATTTTCTTTATTTTTTCTGTCAAATCGGGTCCGGTTTAATTTTGGCGATGTGGACCCGCGCCATTTGTAATAGCTTTAGATTTATTTTTCCTCGCAACTTTTAATTGTTAAACAAAGCATGCAAGAATGAATGTCCAAATAAAAACAAGCGTAGATCACCAATAACATGACAAAAGACAAAATATCTGAAAACGACACACAAATCGCACACACCACCCCTAGGGTACGCCTCACTGTTGCCTTGCCTCGAAAGGTGATCGTCGAGTAGAGGATGTCTTAGTAAGTCCTCATGATCCGGGAACCTGGCATGAGGGTAGCTTCTAAGGTGTCTTCCCATTGCTCTGGTGATCACCATGTCCCGAACCTCGAATTGACCCGAACACCTCCAACGGTGGTGGTACCTACCTCTCAATGGTGGGATGGCACTACTTTAAAGGACATCTACACAGACGAATTCCTTAGGGTAGGTAGACGACTCGTAGATACTTGCTCTAAATTCAAAACAAATTCAAAAATACTTTTCACACCAACACATTTTCAAAAAGCTTTCGAAAGCAATTTTTCAAACACTCTTGAGGATCGATACAAGAGTCGAACTGGAATTTTCAAAGAAACTTTTTAAAACCCACAGTTGAAAAGCAAACAAACCATTTTTGAAAACACAAATGAGCAAGTATCTAAGAGCCCGTGGATAACCATGGATAGAAAGGGTGCTAACACCTTCCCTTTCTATAACCTACCTCCCGAACCGAGAGCAATCTCTTTAAGGAATTTTTCTGTGCTTTTGTCCTTTCCATTTGGAGAAAATAAAAGACGGTGGCGACTCTTGCTTCCGCGACATTTCGCAAACCAGCGTTAAACAGTCAGTTCCAGATCCACCGATCACAGAACTGGCGACTCTGCTGGGGAATTACTTATAAAGTGGGGTGTACCTTAGGGCTAGCTCATAACTATGTTTTCAACTGTTTTCCTTGCTTGCTTTATTATTGTGGGTTGCTTGGGAGTTCTATAGATCCTAACCCGGATCTGGGGATACCTTCTTAGAAAGTAGCAACAAGGCTGTGAGGGAACTGTGCGGGGTATACCGACATGGTTGAAACAGTCTGCTACGTCGATGTGGCACTTTGGTGTGTACCGGTAACCCTTGAGTTCAGTCAAGGAGAGTACGGGGCCTCCGCGTGGTGTCGTGAAGCATCAACAGACCTTAGGAACCTTAATTGAACTATCTTGGCCTCTTTAGGGTAGTGAGATAACTGACTTTGGTGCAGTCCGAGGTTGGTTGATACTCGATACTACACTCAATTGAGGGTTGCTTTCCTGGAATATTTCGGTCGCCAGTTCAGTGGCTAAATCGAAACGATGAACAATGAAAGCAATCCCGTGATATTGGGAACCTTAGAACCCGGTTACTTTGATTAGGACAGGTTGAACCCACCAACTTCAAGAGGGTACTACCCAGACCCCATGCTAGCCTTAAACCTTAAGGGCTTGTCTTGTGTGCCTTGTGTGCCTTACATGTTTGTCTTTGTAAATATCTGTGGTGTGTTTAATCATAGCATCATGACATCATCCAGCATCATATGCATTGACTAACCATTTCAGGGGTTCGGATTTTCATCTTTGTTCTTGTTTTGTAGGACATGGAAATTGTTCGTAGAAAGACAATTCAAATCAGTCTTGTAAGGATCCCTCCTCAGCTTAAGGAGCTTATATCCAGGATTCCCGAAAACTCTTCATTCAGTGAAAGGCATGGAAGCCTCATCAGCTTGGTCAACACCAACATTGAGGAAGATATGATAAAGGTCCTGTTCCAGTTCTTTGATCCTCTGCATCACTGTTTCACCTTCTTGGACTATCAGTTGGTACCTACATTGGAGGAGTTCTCCCGGCTCCTGGAGATCCCTATCCTTGATCAGCTACCCTTCAACGGTACAGAAAAAGAACCTAAGCTTGAAGAGATTGCTAAAGCCTTGCACCTACAGTCATCTGACCTCAAGGGACATTGGGAAGTGAGAAGTGGTATCAAAGGGTTCTTAGCCAGGTTTCTGTTTGAAAAAGCCCTTGAATGTTGGAACTCCCTTGACTTACAAGCTTTTGAAGAAGTTGCGGCCCTCCTTGTCTATGGTTTGGTGTTGTTTCCTAACCCAGATCAGCTTATTGATATCAATGCGGTTCAGATCTTTATGACCAGGAATCCTATACCTACGTTGCTGGGGGACATCCTTCACTCATGTTACACTCGAACCATGAGAAAAAGAGGTGTCCTTAGGTGTTGCACTCCTCTCCTGGGAAGGTGGTTTATTTCGCACCTTCCACAATCAGTCTTGAAGAATGAGCGGGGTTTGAGATGGTCACAACGGTTGATGACTCTCACACATGCAGATATACATTGGTGCCCTAGGTCCAGAGAAGATGTCACTATCATTGATCGTTGCGGGGAGTACCCTAATGTTCCTTTACTTGGAATCAGAGGAGGTATTACTTATAGCCCATGCCTGGCTTGGAGACAGTTTGGTTATGCTCGGAGGGATGGTCCTCATGACATGTTAATTCCTGACATAGTTTTTGACTTCGACAACGATACTCAAGGACTTCGCCAGAGATTTATCAGAGCTTGGAGGATGCCAAGTAGGATAGACAGCAAGACACTGGGGCACAGGAATTCCATTCCGTTGGAACCTTATCTCAAGTGGGTACGCACCCGCTCCCAGAAGTTAGTGATGCCTTATCCTCACATGCTCCCAGTAATCAAAGAACCAGTCTTGGAAGGGGAAGTGTCCTGCACCATTCAGCACCCTGATATGCCCACATCCTGGGAAGAGATGCAGAAGAGCTGGATCCAGCTTAAGGAAGAACGGAATTCTCTTGAGACTAGTCTACATGCCAGTGAAAAGAAGGTCTTGGAGCTCACCCGCCTGTTGCATGAGGAGAGGAATCTCAACACTTACATAGCTCCAAAGAGGATGCGCAGCATATTTTGGGATTGATTTGATTTTTGTATTTTTGCCCATGAGGCTTTAATATATTAAACAATGATTTCTTTAATGATAACGTGTGTTCCTTTTTGTCTACAACAAATTTGAACTTTCGAACCCTTGAATGCATTGCATACGCATTTCATACATCATGTGCATAGCAGGTTTTTCCTCCTTTCAGGTTGCTCACAGTTCTTCGCTGTTTATTTCAGCATCATGAATACCGACTATGCATCAACTGAGACATCAATCAAGGCTCTTCAGGTGCAGAATGCACAATTCCAGGAATTAATCAAGGGTCTGGCTCGAGGCCAAGAAGAACTGAAGGCTATGCTCCTGAAGAAGGAGAAGAAGAAGAAGAGAAGAACTGTTCTGTTCAACTCGGGCCGAAGGTTTAACAATACTCTGCAACAGGAAGAGGCTGGTTCTTCTGTTGACAAGAATTCTCCTCAGGCAGAAGCAAGGGTTCCTAGTCCGGTAGTCTCCGACAACGAGACAGATTTTGATGAAGAGCAGTACCCTCCTGCAGAAGACAGATATAAGCAACTGGAGGACAGGTTGAAGGCTATGGAAGTTCAACATGTACCGGGGCTGGATTTTGGAGATCTGGGTTTGTCAACTGGTGTGGTCATCCCTCACAAGTTCAAAGCACCATCCTTCTCTAAGTATGACGGGGCGTCTTGTCCCAAGCTGCATCTAAGGTCCTATGTTTGGAAAATTCAGCCGTACTCTGCGGATAAAAATTTGTGGATCCACTTCTTCCAGGAGAGTCTTTTAGGGACTCATCTCGAATGGTTCTATCAGCTGGATGGGACCAAGGTTCGTAACTGGGAGGAGTTGGCTACTGCTTTCTATAAGCAGTATCAATATAATGCCGACCTTGCCCCCACACGTACCCAACTCCAGGGTATGTCGTTAGGTGCAAGCGAAGGTTTTAAGGAGTACGCTCAGAAGTGGAGAGACCTGGCTGGCAGGGTGCAGCCACCATTGACTGATCGAGAGTTGGTAGACATGTTCCTGGGGACCCTATCTGGGCCATTTTTCAACCATCTCATTGGGAATTCTTCTGCTGGGTTCACCGATTTGATTCTGACTGGAGAGAGAATTGAAGCTGGGTTGAAGTCTGGAAAGATTGCGAAGGGTGCATCGTCTAGTTCGGAAAAGAAACCATTCAAAAAGGAGTCTAGTGCCGTATATGGTTCCAGGAAATCAGAGAGACCTGAGCACCGCCAATCTGTCAGTGTGGTGATGATTGCTAAGCCTGCTGCCGCTCCTCGGCCAAATAATCCTCAAAGGGCTGAAAGACCCCGGAGGGAGTTTACCCGATTAAGCATGACCCTATCGCAGATCCTGCCACAGTTGCTATCCACCAATTTGGTGACTGTCAGGGAGGCTCCAAAGTTCCCGAATACAACATCTCCCAAGTACAACCCGAACGCTCGTTGTGCTTACCATTCAGATAGCCCGGGGCACTCTACTGATGATTGTTGGGCATTAAAGAACAAGCTGCAGGATCTTATTGACGCCAAAGAGGTACAGTTTGAGGCATCAGAGAAGCCTAATGTAGTGACAGCTCCCCTACCTGCTCATGGAGTAAATGCTATTGGGGACGAAGAGGAAGTTGATGAAGCTGAGTTTGATAGATGGGTCTACCCGGCAACCGACGGCAGACTTAACAATTGGAGTGAAAAAGACAACCTCCCTGTTTCTCTTGTTACTAAGTAATGAATTCCTATGTTTTGTTATAAACAATGATAAACTCTATGGCCCGGTGTCTTACCCGAGGCACCGTGGTTCTATTTGTGAGGGCATACAAACTGTCATTTCATATATCATGAATGAATATCTTGGACGTATTTTTTGCATTGCAAATATTGTGCTCCTTTTCTGTCTTTATTTCCTTTACATATATTTCAAAACAGCTATATTTACACACACACTCACTCATACAGGTTCCAATCTACTCTGGATCTCACTGATAACAACTCTGCTACTGCCAATTATGACTTCGAAAATCCGATCAACTTAGCCGAAGACGAAGGTGAAGATGATTGCGAAGTGCCTGGCGAGCTTGCAAGACTGTTGCTTCAGGAAGAGAGGGCAATTCAACCCCATGAAGAGCCAGTGGAAACCATAAACTTGGGTACTGAGGCAGACAAGAAAGAGGTAAAGATTGGTGCCAACCTAGAGCTCAGCGTGAAGCAACGGTTAACCACGATGTTACATGATTATATGGAGATCTTTGCCTGGTCCTACGAAGACATGCCCGGGTTGGATACAGATATTGTGGTCCATCACTTGCCAACTAAGGAGGATTGTCCCCCAGTTAAGCAAAAGGTTCGTCGGATGCGTCCAGAGATGTCTGAGAAGATTAAAGCCGAGGTCATGAAACAGTTTGATGCTGGGTTCCTTGCAGTAACTTCTTACCCTCAGTGGGTTGCTAACGTGGTGCCGGTACCTAAGAAGGACGGTAAGGTCAGAATGTGTGTCGACTACAGGGATCTGAACAGGGCCAGCCCCAAAGATGACTTCCCCTTACCTCACATTGATGTCCTTGTTGATAATACAGCTCAGCACAAAGTATTCTCTTTCATGGATGGCTTTTCAGGTTACAATCAGATTAAGATGGCACCTGAAGACATGGAAAAGACTACATTTGTTACTCAGTGGGGCACCTTCTGTTACAAGGTCATGCCATTCGGGTTGAAGAATGCTGGGGCAACCTACCAACGTGCCATGGTTGCCTTATTTCATGACATGATCCATCACGAGATAGAGGTGTATGTGGACGACATGATCGCAAGGTCCCAGACTGAGGAAGAGCACCTAGATCATCTGCAAAAGTTGTTTGACCGGTTGAAACTGTACAAGCTAAGATTGAACCCGAACAAGTGCACCTTCGGAGTAAGATCAGGAAAATTGCTAGGCTTCGTGGTCAGTGATAAGGGAATACAAGTGGACCCTGTTAAGGTCAAAGCTATTCAAGAGATGCCAGTTCCTAAGACAGAGAAGGAAGTCAGAGGCTTTTTAGGACGCCTGAATTACATTGCTCGCTTCATCTCACATCTGACTGCGACCTGTGAACCAATCTTCAAGCTGCTGAAGAAAGATCAGGTAGTACGTTGGAACGATGAATGTCAGGCTGCTTTTGACAGAATCAAAGAGTATCTCCAAAAACCACCTATCCTTATGCCACCGGTTGAAGGGAGACCTCTGATACTATACCTGACAGTGCTTGACAACTCAATGGGGTGTGTGCTGGGGCAGCATGACGAGTCTGGCCGAAAAGAGCATGCCATTTATTACCTTAGCAAAAAGTTTACCGACTGTGAGACCCGATACTCACTGCTTGAGAAAGCTTGCTGCGCTTTGGTATGGGCTGCTCGCCGGCTGAGACAGTATATGCTGACTCACACTACCTTGTTGATCTCAAAAATGGATCCTATAAAGTACATATTCGAAAAGCCTGCTCTGTCTGGGAGAATTGCAAGATGGCAAATGATCTTGACGGAATACGACATTCAGTATACAACCCAGAAAGCCATCAAGGGAAGTGTATTGGCAGACCACCTGGCACAGCAAGCTGTAGATGACTATCAATCAATGAACTTCGAGTTTCCGGATGAAAGCATCATGATAGTGACAGATTGTGAAGTACCTGGACCGGATGAAGGACCTGAACCAGGATCCCGATGGTCTATGCACTTTGACGGAGCTTCCAATGCTTTGGGTAACGGTATCGGCGCCATCAACATATCTCCTCAGGGTACTCATACTCCCCTCACTGCCCGGCTGTGTTTCAACTGTACCAACAACATGGCGGAATATGAGGCGTGTATCATGGGTCTTCAAGCTGCGATCGACCTAAGGATCAAATTTCTAAGTGTCTTCGGAGATTCCGCTCTTGTGATCAATCAGATCAAAGGAGAGTGGGATACGAAACATCCAAACCTGATTCCTTACAGAGAATGTGTGTTGACCCTGATTCCCCACTTCACAGAGATAACCTTTGAGCACTTTCCAAGAGAAGAGAATCAGCTAGCGGACGCGTTAGCTACAATGTCTTCAATGTTCAAGGTCAAATGGGATAATGAGGCTCCCCGGATCATCATCTGGAAACTGGACGAACCGGCATACTGTTGTGATCTCGAAACTGAATTGGTGACTGAGAAGCCTTGGTACCATGAGGTGAAGAGATATCTGGAAACTCAGGAATACCCTGAAGGTGCATCTGTCAACGATAAGAAATTCCTGAGGAGGTTCGCAGCCAAATTCTTCCTTAGCAACGGTATCCTGTACAAGAGAAACCATGATTCAACCTTACTGCGTTGTGTGGATAAAACTGAAGCAGAAAGAATCATGGAAGAGCTACATGAAGGGACCTTTGGTACACATTCCAGTGGACACACTATGGCTAAGAAGATCCTACGGGCAGGATATTACTGGTCTACAATGGAAGCTGATTGTTACCAACATTCCAGGACATGCCATAAATGTCAGATTTATGCAGACAAGGTGCATGTTCCTCCGGTTCCCCTGAATGTTCTGACTGCACCCTGGCCGTTTGCAATGTGGGGCATAGACATGATCGGTGAGATTAAACCTACGGCATCTAATGGACATCGCTTCATCCTAGTGGCGATTGATTATTTTACGAAGTGGGTTGAGGCAGCATCCTATGCTACGGTAACCAAGACTGTCGTGGCACGGTTCATTCGACATAATCTGATCTGTCGGTACGGCGTCCCTGAGCGGATTATTACAGACAACGGTACCAATCTGAACAATAAGATGATCGCTGAGCTCTGCGAACAGTTCAAGATACAGCACCACAATTCTTCTCCTTACAGACCGAAGATGAATGGGGCTGTAGAAGCAGCTAACAAAAACATCAAGAAGATCGTGCAGAAAATGACAGTGACCTATAAAGATTGGCACGAGATGTTACCGTTCGCTCTACATGGGTACCGTACCTCAGCTAGGACGTCAACTGGGGCAACTCCTTTCTCTCTGGTTTATGGTATGGAGGCAATCTTACCGATCGAAGTACAAATTCCCTCTCTCCGGATAATGAAGGATGCAAATCTGAACGAAGATGATTGGATCCAGACACGACTTAATCAACTCAACCTCATTGATGAAAAGAGACTTGCTGCTATCTTTCATGGTCAGACGTATCAGAAACGGATGATCAGGGCATTTAACAAAAAGGTCAGACCACAGGAATATCAAGTTGGGGATCTGGTAATCAAGAGAATCATCCTTCCTCAGAGTGATCCAAGGGGCAAATGGACCCCTACGTACGAAGGGCCATTTGTGGTCAAACATGTGTTCTCAGGAGGAGCCATGATATTGACCAACATGGACGGTGACGACCTTCCTCACCCCGCCAATGCAGACACAGTAAAAAAATACTACGCATGAAAAAAAGACCCGCTAGGCTGACATGCCTAGGCAAAAATTAGGGCTTCCCGTCGAACCAAAAGGGTTCGGGCAAAATGAAGGGATGAAATGAAAAAAATCTGTACACCCGGCAAGTCGAAAACCTGAAAAGGCGGCTTGGGCAAAAATGGGTATCCCGGTGGACTGAAAACCCGAAAGGGCGGTCCAGGCAAAAATTAGGGATAAAGCGTAATACTATGTCTCATTGGATCACTTTGCATCCAGAATCCGGTATCTACATCAAGTTCAGACGGCATCGATCAGTCAGCTTCACCTTCAACTAAGGTCATCAAGTGATGAGACGCTCGGAGTTATAAAGGCAATAGCAGAGTTGAAACCCAGTGGGATCATTCACTTCACACAGTTGTGTTATTTTCTTTTGTACAAAATTTGTATAAACTTTTTTGCTCGGCGGCATCCTCTTACTAGGGCGTCAGCCTCTTGTACATAAAACGCCTATTTACAGGCCATTCAAAATCAATACAAATATATTTTCAGTTAAACGTGCCAGTGTTTTTTCTTTTTCTGTTTTGTTTTGCGAAGAACGTCCAAGGTTCAATTTGTGATATATGCATTGATAATAATTTGCTAACTCATGAATATTTGCATACGAAACAAAGGATTCTATTACAGGTAACACTAGAAACAGGGGCAATAAAGAGTTGTCTGAGCAATTTAATTGTTCTATCCTCCAAAGTACCAAGGTAGATTCAGCTAAAGAATAACCAGATACCTTAATTCCCCAGAGAGTAAGTCAGCAAGTCAGTGCATTCTTCTCTAAGCAGAGTTATCAAATCTCAAGGAAGTCGGGCATCCTCCCGTAGATCTCAATACTTCCCCAGCAGAAATACAAGCATCCCCGGCAGTCTTGGTCTAAAGATTGTCCCCCGGCGGTATATCAATAGTCAAAAGAGTCACTTCCCCGATGCAGTTCAAACTTCCCCAGAAGAGTCCAATCTGATCCCCCAGGAAAGTTAGAATTTATATCCCCAAGCAATAAGCTTATCCCCAGTAGATTCTGGAAGCTTACCCCCTCGCAGAGCACGAACGCGTCTCCCGGCTTTATTCAAAGAGTTATTTCCGTAACAGGATATAACTGGGTTATCCTCAGCCAAAAGCCATGGAAAGAGCGTCCCCGACGAAATTTTCTTATCCCCAGCGAAGTCTATTCATACTTACAATACAACAAAGATATCCTCAGCAAGTCATTCTCAATACTCAGCAAAGTATCCCTCTCCCCACAGAGTATTGCTCCCCAGCATGGTCGCTAGAGTATCTTTTCTCCCCGCAAAACCTTCCATTTGCCAAGTTTATTCCGCAACGGAGTCATCTTCTCCTACCGGTATTCTTGCAATTATCATCCCCAGCGGAAGCAAAAGCTTACTTTTCAATATCAGCCCAGGATACGACTTCCCGGCACCCGTCAAGGATTTACTTTCCTAGACGAAAACATACATTCATAAAACATCACATACATCATTATAGCATGCATAGACGCATTATATCATACAAATCTCATTTATGCTGAGAACATCATCGCTTGATCCATATCATGCATTGCATATGACTGACCTTTACCTTTCAGGAAAGATGCAGTTAAAATTCTCAAACATATTCCCAAGCCTTCTCTAGTTCAGCTAAATCGACTCCCAACAGATTTTTCTGATGAAGACTCAGTAGAAGTCTCCTATGGTCCCCTCTCCAACGGTGAGTGAGGTGGTAATTCCTTTTTAGATGTTTCCCTCTCCGACGGTGAGTGTGAGGTGATAGTCTCCTATGGTCCCCTCTCCGACGGCGAGTGAGGTGGTAAGTCCTTTTCAGATGTTTCCCTCTCCGACGATGAGTGCGAGGTGATAGTCTCCTATGGTTCCCTCTCCGACGGTGAGTGAGGTGGTAAGTCCTTTTCAGATGTTTCCCTCTCCGACGGTGAGTGAGGTGATAGTCTCCTATGGTTCCCTCTCCGACGGTGAGTGAGGTGGTAAGTCCTTTTCAGATGTTTCCCTCTCCGACGGTGAGTGTGAGGTGATAGTCTCCTATGGTTCCCTCTCCGACGGCGAGTGAGGTGGTAAGTCCTTTTCAGATGTTTCCCTCTCCGACGGTGAGTGTGAGGTGATAGTCTCCTATGGTTCCCTCTCCGACGGTGAGTGAGGTGGTAAGTCCTTTTCAGATGTTTCCCTCTCCGACGGTGAGTGAGGTGATAGTCTCCTATGGTTCCCTCTCCGACGGTGAGTGAGGTGGTAAGTCCTTTTCAGATGTTTCCCTCTCCGACGGTGAGTGAGGTGATAGTCTCCTATGGTTCCCTCTCTGACAGTGAGTGAGGTGGTAAGTCCTTTTCAGATGTTTCCCTCTCCGACGGTGAGTGAGGTGATAGTCTCCTATGGTTCCCTCTCCGACGGTGAGTGAGGTGATTCCCTTTCAGATTATAATTGTCTATGGTTCTCTTCCCGATACTGCAAAGACGGTAATTCCCACTAAGATTTTCTCAACGAGCGTGGTTGAAGTTAAAGTCTCCCAAGGTTCTCTTACCGTTCATGCTAAGGTAGTGAATACCCCTGGTTTATTCATCATCTTTTGAAGTTCCAGATTCAGCTCCTGTAACCAGTCAGGACACATCTATACCAAGCATCTGAAAACCAACTCCTGCAACGTGTCAGGTACTCATGTTTCTTTTGCAGGTATGCAGGTTCTCGCTAAGGAATCTCTTACGCGATCGACATCCAGATGGCATCTATAAGCCCATCATCCTATCCAGCAACGTCTAAATGACATCTATAAGCCCATTCCACCATCACTACTACTATGTGAGCGCAAATTTCTGGGCACTCTAGTGTCCAATCATCTTCTACCTTCGGATTACGAAAGGCACGTCAGCCAATCTCTATCCTCAGGTCTAAGAAGATTGAACAGGGGCAACTGTTGTACCCCAAAATTTGCCCTCCCATATTCTCCAAGAAATTGCCAAGCCAAGTCACAAAATTCCCCAAGGGTTGCACAGTGCAAAGGTCTCCTATACAGTCAAGATTAGGGTTTGTGTTCTGATCAAGAAAATGGAGTGTTCAAAGGTCCAATCAAGTCTCACATGCCTACAAATATGGTCAAGTATCCTCATATCAAGTTTCAAGACATTCAGCTCAAAATTGCACAGTCAAAACCCTAATTGCACTACAGTCAACTGTAGGGGCAAAATGGTCATTTGACAGTCAAAAGTTCAAATTTTTGGTCAACATATCATTTTGAAGCCACAAACATCATTTGATCAATGCTTGATCATGATTCTCAAAATTTGGCTCAGAAATCATCAAAGATGCAAAAGTTTCCTTATTTGGACAGTTGAAAAAGTCAACTGAAATTGACCAGGGCATAACTTTCACATGGATTATCAGAAAAATCCCATCCAAAGCTCATTTTGAAGAGAAAGACATTTCCTACAACTCATCTTCATACTTCAAGTCCAAGAAATGCTCTCACAAAAAGTTATCGATTTCAACATTATAGGTCATTTTCAAAAGTCAACAAAAAGGGACTTTAAGTCAAAGGCCATAACTTGAGATTGGTAAATCAAAATGACATGGGACCAAAGACATTGGTTATAGGACTCAAAGACCTTTCCAAAATGTCCAAGAACATGAGAAAAGCTTAAAAATTGAGCAAGTTATGCCTTGTGGAAGTTGGGAAATTTTTGGATATTTTGAAAAGTCAACATTACTTCAAATGACCTAAAATTGCTAATGGGCCCATTTTTCTTCCATGATTCATCATTCTAAGCATATGCACGACCACTTGGCCCAAAGGGAAGTATTTTCTCATTTTTTATTTATTTATTTGAATTTTTATTTATATTAATTCATTTAAATCATTTAAATATATGAAAAATATTTAATTCACCCTAACCAATCTTTTTATACATGTTTTATGCTCAATATTTCGTGCCTAGCCAAATGAGGAAAGAATTGGAGCAATTGGATATGATTTGAATCAAATGCACATGGAAAAAGATATGAAAAGATCCTTAGAAAATCAATTATCAAAAACAATGAATGCCATGGATTTGATTGGTTTTTCTTAACCTAATACATTCACTACATAAGCATAAACCTAAACCTAATCATAAAAGAGGCGCAGCTGCTCAGAATACACCATTGCAAACTTGAAAAATTCTCTAAAAACTCAAAAACTGAAAAGCACTTTTTAGGTCGATTCAAAGCACAAGACTTGTTTCAATAGCTTCCTTAAGGTCCCCTGAACACATTCCAATCAAGAACAGCCATCCAAACGCAAGGAATTGGTACACAGAACCTGGAATACCTTGTGAAAAATTTGTGATCGTGTTTTAAAATTTATGCATCTTCATGACATATTATTCATTGATTCATATTCCTGATGAAGTTCTGAAGCTAACCAATATAGTTAATTGCTTTTTCATGTGCTACACGCGATTTCACCATGTTCGATATTTAGGGTTTGCAGGATGTTAAATTAGGGCTTTTGCAATAAGGCAAAATTAGAGGCTGAGACCAAGACCATTGAGTTCAACGCATGTGGACGAAGAAGAAGCACCCATCGCGCCAAATTTATGGACACCATAGGCCTAATCGCTATTTTCCCATAGCCGGCCTAACACAACGCATGAAAAACCGTTGCCTCATGTTTTTGTTTTCAGGAACACGTGAAGAAGATGAAGTCGTGGCCAACTGTGATTGGCCTTTTTTGAATCAGCGCGCGTTTTTATGTTTTTATGCCACTAACTAATTTTTGTTCTTATTATTTATTCGTTGTTGTATATACAAAGTGCGCGTTTAGATCAGATGGCAAGCGTGAGGTTTGACAAAGCATATGACCTGGGTTCGAGTCCCAGGTCTGGATTATTTTCAATATTACTTTTCCATGTACGTTCATATGCAGGCTCAGTAGTGTGGTTCACCATACACTTTCATTATCCAACGTCCACGCGTCCTGGGAAATCAGATCAAGGGCATGGATCTCAAGAACACGCTACGCCCTAGTCAACGCTTCAGCATACTATTTAAAAAGGTCAAACGGACCCAGGGTTTTTGGGCCAGATTATTCCAAGTTATACCTCCACTTTGGGGACTTCCACCCCCCCCCCCCTGGTTTGCAATTTTCCTCATATTTGTATTTTTTCAATTTTTATTTTATTTTCTTTATTTGTTTAAATTAATTAATTATTTTTTACAAAATACAAAAACATCATAAAAAACTCAGAAAAAGATAAAAAACATAATAAATATTTATTTTAATATTTTTCTTGTAAATAAATGCTTGGAAATTAATTAGTTTAAAATAGGTTGCAATTTTAATTCTTTTCACAATAAAAATATAAAAAACATAGAATTAGGTTTAATCAATGTTTTATTCCTTTTTTTTAATTTTTCTTTTTCACAATAATATTTATTTATTTATTTATTTTTATAATCAAATTTGCATGAAAATAACTTAGGTTTAAATTAGGTCAAAATTCAACATATTTCTTAATAAATTAAAATAAAGTAGAATTAGGATTAGTAGTTAATTTTAATTAATTCTTTCTTTTAAATCATAAAATACGTAAAAGTACCAAAAAACAAAAGCAATTTCTTTTCTTAAATTAATTAATTCATGTAATTTTAATATTTTGCAAAAGGGTCCAACGCCCATGTTCTTAATTATTTAATTTCGCATATTTATTTTATTTCGCTTGAATAATTTATGTACCTCTCCCAAAGCCTTGTAAACTCGGACATTTTATTTCTCGCACTTTTAATTTTCTTTATTTTTTCTGTCAAATCGGGTCCGGTTTAATTTTGGCGATGTGGACCCGCGCCATTTGTAATAGCTTTAGATTTATTTTTCCTCGCAACTTTTAATTGTTAAACAAAGCATGCAAGAATGAATGTCCAAATAAAAACAAGCGTAGATCACCAATAACATGACAAAAGATAAAATATCTGAAAACGACACACAAATCGCACACACCACCCCTAGGGTACGCCTCACTGTTGCCTTGCCTCGAAAGGTGATCGTCGAGTAGAGGATGTCTTAGTAAGTCCTCATAATCCGGGAACCTGGCATGAGGGTAGCTTCTAAGGTGTCTTCCCATTGCTCTGGTGATCACCATGTCCCGAACCTCGAATTGACCCGAACACCTCCAACGGTGGTGCTACCTACCTCTCAATGGTGGGATGGCACTACTTTAAAGGACATCTACACAGACGAATTCCTTAGGGTAGGTAGACGACTCGTAGATACTTGCTCTAAATTCAAAACAAATTCAAAAATACTTTTCACACCAACACATTTTCAAAAAGCTTTCGAAAGCAATTTTTCAAACACTCTTGAGGACCGATACAAGAGTCGAACTGGAATTTTCAAAGAAACTTTTTAAAACCCACAGTTGAAAAGCAAACAAACCATTTTTGAAAACACAAATGAGCAAGTATCTAAGAGCCCGTGGATAACCATGGATAGAAAGGGTGCTAACACCTTCCCTTTCTATAACCTACCTCCCGAACCGAGAACAATCTCTTTAAGGAATTTTTCTGTGCTTTTGTCCTTTCCATTAGGAGAAAATAAAAGACGGTGGCGACTCTTGCTTCCGCGACATTTCGCGAACCAGCGTTAAACAGTCAGTTCCAGATCCACCGATCACACTCTACAACTCTCTACACGCCTAAAGCGATTCATCTTCATCCTCATTCACAGTTTGCTAAAGCTCTCAAATTACCTACTCTATTGTTTTAGCATTCCAGTTCTCATACGCTTAATTTGTGTAGTATCACAGTTGTGATAAACAGTTTTGTAGAAAACATTCAACACACTTAGAAACCGGTTTCCTTGAGAAACCGGTTTGTGGTTTTGACTCAAGAAGGCTTTAGCAGTTGTTAAAGCAGTTGTAATATTCAGTTGAATATAGTAGATTAAGACCTCGTTGGAGAGAGGCGAAATCACCTTGACGGGTGGACTGGAGTAGTTTGAGATCAAACGAACCAGGATAAAAATAACGTGTTGTCTGCATTTGATTTCAAGTTTTACAATTCAACCCCCCTTCTTGTGTTTTTCACTTCTTCAATTGGTATCAGAGCTCTTGGTTCTGAGCTAAAACACTTAACCGTGTCAGTACAAGATCCAGCGTCAGAAAAACACAATGGCAGGAACATATCAACACAGCAGCAATGACAACAATGAAGATAGAGACAGATTCAGCGGTAAAACTCCAGTCTTTGATGGAGAGAATTTTGATTACTGGAAAGACAGAATCGAAAGCTTCTTTCTGGCACATGATGCTGATCTGTGGGACATGGTGACAGATGGATACACGCACCCAGTGAATGTAAACGGTCAGAAGATTGACAGGAAAGCAATGTCTGATCAACAAAAGCGTGACTTCAAAAATCACCACAAGGCCAGAACCATTCTTCTCAGCGCCATCTCTTACGCTGAATATGAAAAGATATCTAACAGAGACACAGCAAAGAACATGTTTGACTCACTCAGAATGACGCATGAAGGCAACATTCAGGTCAAAGAAACTAAAGCTCTTGCGCTCATTCAGAAGTATGAGGCATTCAAAATGGAAGAAAGTGAATCCATTGAAACAATGTTCTCAAGATTCCAAATTCTGGTGGCTGGTCTCAAGGTTCTGGACAAAGGATACTCTACTGCTGATCATGTCAAGAAGATCATCAGAAGCTTGCCAAAATAGTGGAGGCCAATGGTTACAGCGCTGAAGCTAGCTAAAGATCTAAACAAAATTTCTCTGGAGGAACTTATCAGCTCCCTCAGAAGTCATGAGATAGAGCTAGAAGCTGATGAACCTCAGAAGCAAGGTAAGCCTTTAGCATTAAAATCTAACAGAAAATCTGACTCTAAAGTTTTGCAGGCAGTTGAAGAAACATCTGATGGGTCCTCATCAGAAGAAGACGAACTTTCCCTCCTCTCCAGAAGAGTGAACCAACTATGGAAGCAGAGGAAAAGGAAGTTCAGGAATCCCAGAAGATCTGATCAGAATGAGTCCTCTTCCAGATACAGAAGGTCAGACTCTTCCTCTGGATACAGAAGATCTGAAGGCTCCTCAGGAAGCAGAAAGTCAAACACCAAGGACATCACTTGCTATGAACGCAACGAGTAAGGACACTATAAGAGTTACTGTCCAAAGCTTCAGAGGGAAAATCCCAACAAGAAGTTTGGAAGAGAAAATAAGAAAAGTCTCATGGCTACATGGGATGACTCTGACTCGTCTGAAGCTGACTCAGAATCAGATGATGAGAGAGCAAACATAACTCTCATGGCCAACATATCAGAAGACAGTGAAGCTTCTGAATCAGACTCAGAATCAGACACCAAAGAGATATCTTTAGCAGCAAATCAGAAACACCAGTCATGGTACCTGGACTCTGGCTGCTCACGACACATGACGGGAAGAAGGCATATGTTCCAAAGCCTGGAACTTAAGCCTGGAGGCCACATAGGCTTTGGAGGCAATCAGAGGGGAAAGATCATTGGCTCTGGAACTGTAGGTAATGGAAATCTTCCCTCTATAAACAATGTTCTGTTAGTAGATGGATTAATGCATAATCTGTTATCCATAAGTCAATTAAGTGATAACGGTTATGATATAATCTTTAATCAAAAATCATGTAAAGTTGTTAGTCAGAAAGATGGGACTATCCTATTTAATGGAAAGAGGGAAAAAAACATTTATAAAATCAAACTTTCTGAACTAAAAAGTCAGAATGTAAAGTGTCTTCTGTCTGTTAACAACGAGCAATGGATCTGGCACAAAAGATTGGGGCATGTTAGTATGAGAAGAATATCTCAGATTAACAAACTCAATCTGGTCAGAGGACTTCCTAATCTGAAGTTCAATTCAGATGCTCTGTGTGAAGCATGTCAGAAAGGCAAGTTTGCAAAACCTTCTTTCAAATCTAAAAATGTTGTTTCTACCTCTAAGCCATTAGAACTTCTGCACATTGACTTATTTGGACCAGTTAAAACTGCTTCAGTCAGTGGCAAGAAGTATGGGTTAGTAATCGTAGATGACTATAGCAGATGGACATGGGTAAAGTTCTTAAGACACAAGGACGAGTCACACTCTGTGTTTGTCACCTTCTGTAACCAAGTTCAGAATGAAAAGGATCTTAGAATCGTTAAAGTCAGAAGTGATAATGGTGGAGAGTTTGAAAACAAAGATTTTGAGTCATTCTTTAATGACAAAGGCATTCTGCATGATTTCTCTTGTCCTAGAACTCCCCAGCAAAATGGAGTTGTAGAACGAAAGAACAGAACATTGCAAGAAATGGCCAGAACCATGATCAATGAGATAAACGTTGCTAAGATCTTCTGGGCAGAGGCAATAAACACAGCGTGCTACATTCAGAATAGAATCTCCATAAGACCTATTCTAGAAAAGACTCCATATGAATTGTGGAAGAACAGAAAGCCCAACATTTCATATTTCCATCCATTTGGATGTACTTGTTTTATGTTAAATACAAAAAATTATTTGAACAAGTTTGACTCTAAAGCACAGAAGTGTATTATGTTAGGATACTCTGAACGCTCAAGAGGGTACAGAGTATATAATACAGAAACACAGATTGTGGAAGAATCAATCAGTGTTTGTTTTGATGATAAGCTTGACTCTGAAAAGTCAAAGCAGAATGAAGTTTTTGCAGGTATGGAAGTAGAATTCACCGGTTCTGAAGACAAGTCATCAAAAGCTCTCAAAAAAGACACTCCTTCAACATCAGAAAGGAGCACTGCAAGCAATCCAGCAACATCTGTTGACCAACCTCAGAAAAGACTACCCAGAAGCAGCTTGGATCACCCAGAAGAAACTATCTTAGGAAGAAAGGAAGATCCAATCAGAACAAGAGCCAGCTTCAGAAACTCTGAAGAATCCCTCATGGGACTTGTGTCTCTGATTGAACCTTCTACAATTGATGAAGCACTTCTGGACAATGACTGGATTCTAGCAATGCAAGAAGAGCTGAATCAATTCACCAGAAATGACGTATGGGATCTTGTTCCCAGACCAAAAGGATTCAACGTCATTGGAACAAAATGGGTGTTCAGAAACAAGCTGAACGAACAAGGTGAAGTTATCAGAAACAAAGCACGACTGGTAGCACAAGGTTATAGTCAGCAAGAGGGGATAGACTATACAAAAACCTTTTCCCCAGTCGCCAGGTTAGAATCTATCAGACTTTTAATTTCGTTTGCTGTTAATAAAGGCATCACTCTGTATCAGATGGATGTCAAGAGTGCATTCTTAAATGGATATATAGAAGAAGAGGTTTATGTGCACCAACCCCCTGGTTTTGAAAGTATAAAAAATCCAGAATATGTTTTCAAACTAAAGAAGTCACTATATGGTCTGAAACAAGCTCCCAGAGCTTGGTATGAAAGACTAAGTAACTTTCTGTTAGAAAAATAATTCACCAGAGGGAAGGTGGACACTACCTTATTCTGTAAGTCAGTTAAGAATGACATCTTAGTATGTCAAATTTATGTTGACGATATTATTTTTGGATCTACTAATCCTTCTCTTGGAAGAAAATTTGCTAAGTGTATGCAGGCAGAATTTGAGATGAGCCTCATGGGAGAACTGAAATTCTTTCTGGGAATTCAGATCAATCAAAATCCTGAGGGAACTTACATTCATCAGAGCAAATATGTCAGAGAACTTCTGAAGAAATTTGATCTCTCAGAATGTAAGTCATCAAAGATTCCAATGCATCCCACGTGCATTCTGGAAAGAGAAGAGGTAAGCAAAAAGGTAGAACAGAAGGTCTACAGAGGTATGATTGGTTCTCTTATTTATCTGACGGCTTCAAGGCCTGATATTTTATTCAGCGTATGTATTTGTGCAAGATTCCAATCAGATCCTAGAGAATCTCACTTAACAGTTGTTAAGCGAATTTTCAAGTATCTGAAAGGTACTACTAATCTGGGTTTATTTTATAGAAAATCTAGTGATTACAGCTTAGTAGGTTACTGCGATGCTGACTTTGCTGGAGACAGAGTAGAGCGTAAAAGTACTTCTGGAAGCTGCCAGTTTCTGGGAGAAAATCTGATCTCTTGGTCCAACAAAAGGCAATCCACAATTACGCTATCAACAACAGAAGCTGAGTACATAGCAGCAGCTGGATGCAGCACACAAATGCTCTGGATGAAAAGTCAGCTTGAAGACTTCCAGATTTTTGAGAGTAACATCCATATACTCTGTGACAATACTTCTGCCATTTGCTTAAGTAAAAATCCTATTTTGCATTCTAGGGCTAAGCATATAGAAATAAAACATCATTTCATTAGGGACTATATTCAGAAAGGAATTTTGAACTTAAAATTTATTGATACAGACCATCAATGGGCTGATATCTTCACTAAACCACTTTCTGAAGATAGGTTCAACTTCATTCTGAAACATCTCAGCATGAAGCTCTGCCCAGAGTGAAAATGTTTTAATTTTATATATTAACCTTCAGAATGTGTTTTATTTTACTGTGAACTTCTGATCAATCTTCTTTCAGAAAGTTAGACATGCAGATTATATCAGAGTCTATCCATAAAGATATGAGCGTCTCATTTCAAGGATAGATGTGCTGTTCACCAAATCAAACAAGTGTCATCCATTCATCAGCTAATCTCTGAAGCAGAACATGCGTGTACGCTTCTGAGAAGGCAAAACGCTGATTGGATGCATTGAGACACATGTTTGGTAACCGTTCCAAATATCTTTCTCAAATCCCCCAAAATCAGCAAACATTAAATGCGTGTAATCATGAGTTAATTCTCTCTCTTAAAACCGTTTACATTTTCAAAACATCTTTTGAAATCTATTTAAACGCCTTAACATCATTCATTAAATCTTTACCGTCTCTTGCAATCATCTAAATATTTTTTGCATTCTTACTTGTGTGTTCATCTTTTTCCAAAGAAACCCTTTTTCAACCTTATTTCTCAAAGAAACCCTAGTGTGAACATGGCAACTTCTAGCACTGTTTCTGCAGGTTCCCAGCAAGACGCTTCATCTGAACAATATCAGATTCCCTTCAGAACTCTACTCACACCGGTGAAGAACTTGGAAGTTCTGTCTGAACTGATCGTTGATTTCAACAGTCTGAAAGAAAATGGCTTCGATTTGACTGAAGAAATTAGGGCACAAGGATAGGAGAGGTATTTTGATAGGTTGGTGGGTCCAACATTCCCCATTCTGGTTAAGGAGTTCTAGATTCATGCGTCTGCTTCAACTCATCAGGTGACATCGTACATCATGGGAAAGAAGATAGTGATCACTGAGGATCACATTGCTAGGCTGATTGGATACAACGGTAGTGGCATCCGCTGTATTGACATGGCAGAAAGAGCTGGAAACACTGGCATAGTGGCTAGACAGATTTTCACTCATGGGGTTCCCAGCAGCAAAATCAGAGATTTGATGGATCAGCACAGAATCTGGGAAAAGATCATCTTGGGTTGCTTCAACCACAGGAAGCCCACAAGCTCCCTTGACTACATCAACATAGATCAGCAATTTATGCTCTATTTTATTGCAAAGAAGACCAAAATCAACCTTGCTCATCTTCTGTTCAATCATCTGAAGACCAGCGTCAAGGAGACGAGAGAAGAAGAAAAGACTAAAAGGGACTGGATACCCTTCGGAAGATTAATATCAGATATTCTGACTGAGAATAGGCTGATAGAACACCTGACAGAGGCTCAGGAAATAAGCTCTCTGGAACCAGCTGTTGGCAAGCAGCTGAATGCCAAGAATCTGAAGAAGATGAAATTGATAGAGAATATCAGAAAGGAGCCCAGCGTCACTCCTCTTGCTGACATCACCAGCTGAAGAGTCCCTCTGAGCGACTTTCCCATATTCTCTGAGATTGACTCTAAACCAGTCATCGTTCTCAAATACTTGGATGCGTGTAAAGCTGATGGAACAGATCCTGATCTGAACATCAAAGATCTGCACCAGCAAACACCAGAGGTTACTTTAAAGAAGAATAAGAAGAGAAAGGCTGCTTCAGAAGGACCATCCCAGTAGACCCCAAAGAAGAGAGGTAATCTATTTGCTGTTAATGTTTTAAATTCATCTGCTATTCCAACATTGATTCCAACCCCAACTTCATATGAACTCCCAATTCCCATACCAACCATTGATGATACCGAACCAGAGTTTGACCCTTCTGAGTCACTAACTCTCAGGAGATCCCGCACCAAACCTCAAAATCCAAAACCCACAACATCAACAGAATCAGAACTTGATAAAGTTCTTTCTGAAATTGATCAACGTTCTTCCGCTCCCCTCTCAGAAAGTCCAAACACTCAACCAGAAACTGCCCATTCACCCCAACCAGAATATACTCTCTCACCAATACCAGAAAATCCACATTCACCAGAACCAGAAACTACTCCACCTCCCTCTCCACAACCAGAACTTAATCCACCTTCTCCTCAACCATCATCTCCACAACCTGAGTCTCAACACTCTGAAACTCCATCACCTGAACCTCAAACCCCCGAACCTCAATCACCTCATTCCTCTGAACCACAACCCTTGGCAATTCAACTGCCTTGTGGTACAACTGTAAACATACCCCAACTGCCATCCTCACCAGAAACTACCCCTCCTAATACTCCAAACAGTCCAATAATCATTTCTGACTCTCCTACTCCCTCACCCAAACAAAACACAGATGACCACAACAAGACCTTCATTGACCTAACAGTCCTTGACCGCCTTGATGACCTTAAAAATAAAATAGCCATTCCCAAACCCAAACAACTAGATGTTGGTTCTAGCATCTTGAATTTCGAAACAGGCATGCAGAATTGGATTGCTTCTCTAAAGCAGGTTTGTCCTAGAATGATTGATCCTGCAGCTTCAGACCAACTCTGGACACAATTCAGAAAGTGGGTACGCGCTGAAGCCTTCAAGCTGCAAGACATAAACTATGAACAGGCTCAACAGAACTTCAGCAAGTTGCTGAAAGAAGTTGAAGGTTCAGTCATGAGTCAGCTGCTGAAGGAGGAAGTGCTCTTTCTGGATAGTGAGCCATGGTCTGAAAAGCGTCCAGCTTCAAAAGTTCAACCAGCAGAAGATCAGACAATTCCAGCTGAAGACTTTAGTCAAGCAGAAGATGTTGCAGAAAGCTCTCAGAAGCATCCTGTTTCTGACGTCTCTCAAGCTACTTTGGACAGGAAGACTCTTGAAGAGCTGAAGCAAAATGATATTCGTCTGCAACAAAGAATGGATGAGAATGATCAACGGATGAAGGAAAGGATGAATGTGCAAGACAGTAAGATTGATACAGTTGTCAGCATGGTGCATCAACAGAAGGAAACCGCTGATCAGATTAAGAACATGCTAGAAGCTCTGTTCACACGCCTTCCACCCCAACCTTAGACTTTGTTTTTCATTATTTTCTTTCCATGTTTTCTGTACTATCTTCTAAGATTTGAATTAAATATAACAGTTTTTCTGCACTGATCGTTTTAACTTTAATTACTTGCACTTTTTTATTGCTGACAAAAAGGGTGAGAAAAAGAATGATATTTTTCAATAACGGATTACTGAGACAAAAGTCTCAAACATTCTAACACTCTGATATACTTGAATGTTTCCTTGTTTTTCATAAGCTTACAGGTACAAGAAGTTAATTATCTCGGATACACTGAAGCTCTGCTCGAGTAAAGGAAAGATCTGATACTCAAAAGAAAGTTTAAGAAAGATCTGATGCTAAAGGATTCAAGGAATTAAAAAGGGAAGTAATAAACTCAGGGGGAGTTTTTCTGATCATAACTCTGATAATTTTTTCTCATCTTCTTAAACTCTGATACTCCCTTATCTTCTTATCTTTGATAACTTCCTATTTAATTCTGATACAATTTATCATTTGGTTATCTCTGATACTTTTCTCGTTAATTTTCAATTGAAAAAATCTAGTTTTTGTCATCATCAAAAAGGGGGAGATTGTTAGAACAAAGTTTGAATCTACTACCCTTAGTTAAAGTTTTTATGATAACAAAATGCAAGAATATATAAATTGTATGATTTATGTAAGACATATATGCTACCTAAAAATTATATTTTGTTTTACAGAAACTCTGATGAGTATCAGCATAAGAATATCATCATCAGCATCAGAAGATGAAATATCAACATCAGCATCAGAGGATGTTATATCAGATGCCAGAATCAGAAGATCAAAGCATGTGCTTACGCTGAAGCTTGATGAACAGATCTGTGCTTAACAATCTAAACTCTGATCAAGACAACAACAATTCATCAACACCTAGCAGCGTCAGAATAAGCCAAAGCCAGAACACGCTTAATTGGCAACGGTACTGTGCATTCAAGATACTTTATTATCAACGGCATTATTCCAGACAAAGATCTTCTCATTATGGAAAGAATGTAATTGGCATTGAAACGGAATAACTGACTCCAACGTATCATTTCCAATGCTATATAAACAAGCAAGTGAGGAACGAATTGGCTAATGCTCTACAACTCTCTACACGCCTAAAGCGATTCATCTTCATCCTCATTCACAGTTTGCTAAAGCTCTCAAATTACCTACTCTATTGTTTTAGCATTCCAGTTCTCATACGCTTAATTTGTGTAGTATCACAGTTGTGATAAACAGTTTTGTAGAAAACATTCAACACACTTAGATTTCATTTATCTGTAATAAAGTATTTCCTTGAGAAACCGGTTTGTGGTTTTGACTCAAGAAGGCTTTAGCAGTTGTTAAAGCAGTTGTAATATTCAGTTGAATATAGTGGATTAAGACCTCGTTGGAGAGAGGCGAAATCACCTTGACGGGTGGACTGGAGTAGTTTGAGATCAAACGAACCAGGATAAAAATAACGTGTTGTCTGCATTTGATTTCAAGTTTTACAATTCAACCCCCCTTCTTGTGTTTTTCACTTCTTCAATTGGTATCAGAGCTCTTGGTTCTGAGCTAAAACACTTAACCATGTCAGTACAAGATCCAGCGTCAGAAAAACACAATGGCAGGAACATATCAACACAGCAGCAATGACAACAATGAAGATAGAGACAGATTCAGCGGTAAACCTCCAGTCTTTGATGGAGAGAATTTTGATTACTGGAAAGACAGAATCGAAAGCTTCTTTCTGGCACATGATGCTGATCTGTGGGACATGGTGACAGATGGATACACGCACCCAGTGAATGCAAACGGTCAGAAGATTGACAGGAAAGCAATGTCTGATCAACAAAAGCGTGACTTCAAAAATCACCACAAGGCCAGAACCATTCTTCTCATCGCCATCTCTTACGCTGAATATGAAAAGATATCTAACAGAGACACAACAAAGAACATGTTTGACTCACTCAGAATGACGCATGAAGGCAACATTCAGGTCAAAGAAACTAAAGCTCTTGCGCTTATTCAGAAGTATGAGGCATTCAAAATGGAAGAAAGTGAATCCATTGAAACAATGTTCTCAAGATTCCAAATTCTGGTGGCTGGTCTCAAGGTTCTGGACAAAGGATACTCTACTGCTGATCATGTCAAGAAGATCATCAGAAGCTTGCCAAAACAGTGGAGGCCAATGGTTACAGCGCTGAAGCTAGCTAAAGATCTAAACAAAATTTCTCTGGAGGAACTTATCAGCTCCCTCAGAAGTCATAAGATAGAGCTAGAAGCTGATGAACCTCAGAAGCAAGGTAAGCCTTTAGCATTAAAATCTAACAGAAAATTTGACTCTAAAGTTTTGCAGGCAGTTGAAGAAACATCTGATGGGTCCTCATCAGAAGAAGACGAACTTTCCCTCCTCTCCAGAAGAGTGAACCAACTATGGAAGCAGAGGAAAAGGAAGTTCAGGAATCCCAGAAGATCTTATCAGAATGAGTCCTCTTCCAGATACAGAAGGTCAGACTCTTCCTCTGGATACAGAAGATCTGAAGGCTCCTCAGGAAGCAGAAAGTCAAACACCAAGGACATCACTTGCTATGAACGCAACAAGTAAGGACACTATAAGAGTTACTGTCCAAAGCTTCAGAGGGAAAATCCCAACAAGAAGTTTGGAAGAGAAAATAAGAAAAGTCTCATGGCTACATGGGATGACTCTGACTCGTCTGAAGCTGACTCAGAATTAGATGATGAGAGAGCAAACATAGCTCTCATGGCCAACATATCAGAAGACAGTGAAGCTTCTGAATCAGACTCAGAATCAGACACCGAAGAGATATCTTTAGCAGCAAATCAGAAACACCAGTCATGGTACCTGGACTCTGGCTGCTCACGACACATGACGGGAAGAAAGCATATGTTCCAAAGCCTGGAACTTAAGCCTGGAGGCCACGTAGGCTTTGGAGGCAATCAGAGGGGAAAGATCATTGGCTCTAGAACTGTAGGTAATGGAAATCTTCCCTCTATAAACAATGTTCTATTAGTAGATGGATTAATGCATAATCTGTTATCCATAAGTCAATTAAGTGATAACGGTTATGATATAATCTTTAATCAAAAATCATGTAAAGTTGTTAGTCAGAAAGATGGGACTATCCTATTTAATGGAAAGAGGAAAAACAACATTTATAAAATCAAACTTTCTGAACTAAAAAGTCAGAATGTAAAGTGTCTTCTGTCTGTTAACAACGAGCAATGGATCTGGCACAAAAGATTGGGGCATGTTAGTATGAGAAGAATATCTCAGATTAACAAACTCAATCTAGTAAGAGGACTTCCTAATCTGAAGTTCAATTCAGATGCTCTGTGTGAAGCATGTCAGAAAGGCAAGTTTGCAAAACCTTCTTTCAATTCTAAAAATGTTGTTTCTACCTCTAAGCCATTAGAACTTCTGCACATTGACTTATTTGGACCAGTTAAAACTGCTTCAGTCAGTGGCAAGAAGTGTGGGTTAGTAATCGTAGATGACTATAGCAGATGGACATGGGTAAAGTTCTTAAGACACAAGGACGAGTCACACTCTGTGTTTGTCACCTTCTGTAACAAAGTTCAGAATGAAAAGGATCTTAGAATCGTTAAAGTCAGAAGTGATCATGGTGGAGAGTTTGAAAACAAATATTTTGAGTCATTCTTTAATGACAAAGGCATTCTGCATGATTTCTCTTGTCCTAGAACTCCCCAGCAAAATGGAGTTGTAGAACGAAAGAACAGAACATTGTAAGAAATGGCCAGAACCATGATCAATGAGATAAACGTTGCTAAGATCTTCTGGGCAGAGGCAATAAACACAGCGTGCTACATTCAGAATAGAATCTCCATAAGACCTATTCTGGAAAAGACTCCATATGAATTGTGGAAGAACAGAAAGCCCAACATTTCATATTTCCATCCATTTGGATGTACTTGTTTTATGTTAAATACAAAAAATTATTTGAACAAGTTTGACTCTAAAGCACAGAAGTGTATTATGTTAGGATACTCTGAACGCTCAAGAGGGTACAGAGTATTCAATACAGAAACACAGATTGTGGAAGAATCAATCAGTGTTTGTTTTGATGATAAACTTGACTCTAAAAAGTCAAAGCAGAATGATGTTTTTGCAGGTATGGAAGTAGAATTCACAGGTTCTGAAGACAAGTCATCAGAAGCTCTCAACAAAGACACTCCTTCAACATCAGAAAGGAGCACTGCAAGCAATCCAGCAACATCTGTTGACCAACCTCAGAAAATACTACCCAGAAGCAACTTGGATCACCCAGAAGAAACTATCTTAGGAAGAAAGGAAGATCCAATCAGAACAAGAGCCAGCTTCAGAAACTCTGAAGAATCCCTCATGGGACTTGTGTCTCTGATTGAACCTTCTACAATTGATGAAGCACTTCTGGACAACGACTGGATTCTAGCAATGCAAGAAGAGCTGAATCAATTCACCAGAAATGACGTATGGGATCTTGTTCCCAGACCAAAAGGATTCAACGTTATTGGAACAAAATGGGTGTTCAGAAATAAGCTGAACGAACAAGGTGAAGTTATCAGAAACAAAGCACGACTGGTAGCACAAGGTTATAGTCAGCAAGAGGGGATAGACTATACAGAAACCTTTGCCCCAGTCGCCAGGTTAGAATCTATCAGACTTTTAATTTTGTTTGCTGTTAATAAAGGCATCACTCTGTATCAGATGGATGTCAAGAGTGCATTCTTAAATGGATATATAAAAGAAGAGGTTTATGTGCACCAACCCCCTGGTTTTGAAAGTATAAAAAATCCAGAATATGTTTTCAAACTAAAGAAGACACTATATGGTCTGAAACAAGCTCCCAGAGCTTGGTATGAAAGACTAAGTAACTTTCTGTTAGAAAAATAATTCACCAGAGGGAAGGTGGACACTACCTTATTCTTGTGTTTTTCACTTCTTCAGCAAGGTTATTAGCTTCCTTGATCGCGATGACCTTTGGTTGCAAATTTCTAGTAAGACATATTAATACCTTATTAGTAGCAATAGCATTAAAAATAGGTTTTCATAGTAAATTTAAATGATTAATAAGATGAGATAACCTCTTTTACATTAGAGCAATGGTTTCCCCTTGCTTCATGTGAAAGAGTTCAAACTCTTGATTAAGTGTATTAACTCTAACTTGTTTGACCTCATTAGTTCCCTCATAGGTCACTTGTAGAGCATCACACATAGCTTTTGCGGTTTGACAATGGGAAATGCGATAGAACTCATCTATATTGAGTGCAGATATAATGATGTTCTTTGCTTTCCAATCGCAATACCACCTTTTCTCATCTTTCTCATCCCATAAGTTTTTCGGCTTTGGTACGGTAACATCATCAACAACATATGTCACCGGTGTTGGATCATTTAGAATGGCTACCCAAACACCTTTGTCATATGAGTTGACATGAATTTGCATAAAAAGCTTTCCAATAACTATAATTTTCTCCCATGAAAATTGGGGCTCTTTTATAATCCCCTTTTAAGTTCGTAAGCCATTTTCTACAAAGTGTCAAAGCCGAAATGAACTGGGATCTTGATGCCACTTGTTAGATGATGACAATGGTGTCTAGAGGAGGGGGTGAATAAATACCCCTTTAAAAAAATATCCAAATAAAATTTGGTTTTGAAAAAGTTTAATCAAAGTACAACACGAAAGCTTTTTCAAATTGTCGTCAATACGAACGTTATCGGGAAGCTCGAATATGCAAACCGTAAATAAAAAATGGTATGTAATGAGAAAAATAATGTGAATTAATAATATTGAATCACTTTTAAACTTATTTACCATTTAATCAATTTCACTTAGCAAATCTATTTCCAATGGTAATATTAAAAGAACTAGTTTAGTCAATTTATCAAACACTTGGTGTGCAAGTGAATTTTCAAAAAGTTTCCTTTGATTATGTTGATACACAAAACCACTTATAATCAAAAGTGATTATAAGCTATATCAACACTTGAACTAAAGATCAAAATTGATTAGAAAAATTCTTACAATTCAAATGATAACATAATACTATTTGATAAATCGAACAATGAATATCAAAGCAAGTAAAAGCAAAAATAAAAGCGACACGAGGAATTTGTCTTCACAGTTCCCCGTTGTCATCCTCGCGTGTGGGTACGTCTGCGCCTAATTCTAATAGAATTAAGATAATTCTTACTATGAAAAATTGTTGATACAAGAGAAGTGTTCAAGAGCAACTCCATAAACCCTAAGCTTGTTGTTGGTTCAACCCCTTCTCCACTTTTGATCTTGAAAGAGACAAAAAAATACAATAGATGAAAAATGACTATCTGGATCTTTCTACTCCTTTGAGTTCTTTATCTCCAAAAATTTCACGCACCGTCAATTTCAAACTATTGCAACACAAGACTTTGATTCTATCTGGTACTCCAAGTTACTTCCTTGCAAAGATTTAAAACACTCCAAGGTTCCTTGCAAATATTTTAAGCACTCCAAGGTTGTTCACTTTACCGCAATTAACTCTCAAATGCCTTGCACTAAAACCCTCAAATCAACCAATGATCTTAGAGGATAAACCTGAGGTTTTCCTGGATGAAAATCCCTACAAAACTCCACCCAATACACAATTGAACATTAACAATCCTCGTCTAGATGACACCCCAATGGAACACCGTTACAATGTAATTTCAATGTGTATGTATAGATTAGAGGTTGAAGATGAAGAGAAAAATAGTCTAATTTTAAGGTTTTCAACAAGTTGGAATGATGCATGAAAGAGTATTTATAGTTTTGGAACTTTTAGGGCAAAGAGGGATAAATTCAGAATAAAAGAATTTAAAAAATTGACCAACTTAAAACATTATGTGTCGACCTTAGAATCGCATGTGTCGAAACATACGTGGTTTTTGAACAGAATGTGTCGACCTATAAAGGACCATGTGTCGACCGAAGAGTTATAGAAGCTACAGACTTTAAAATGATAGCAAATGTGTCGATCTAAAAAATAGATGTGTCGACACATAAAACAAGAATTTCTGCAATTTTCAGAAAAGCTTTAGTATGTGTCGACCTTAATTATGCATGTGTCGGCCTAAAACTTACAGAAGCTACAAGCTTTAAAAGTGCATTACATGTGTTGACCGGAAATACGGATGTGTCGACACATGCAGTGAAAAATCATGCAGAAAACCATTTTTAATGACTTGGATCAATTTTTAGATATTTTTAATGATTTCTAAGACCTCTAATGTATAAGAGTTCCACAAGACATAAGGATACCAAATAATACTCAGAGCTGCGAGTTTTTCTTAGTTTTGACATCATTCAAATCATTTGCCGACGAAGTTTGTACTCACATAAACAATATGACTAAGAAAAAGGATAAATAGAAAATAAAAATGTGAAAGTATGACTTGGTATTTTTAGCAATTGGAGAATGAGAGAAGAGGAAGAGAAGTGAGCAGAAAACATAAAAGATTTATGTTGAGAAGAAGAAGTCAAGTGATTTTAAAGAAGAAAAAGTTTTGTCTATTTAAGAGTATAAGTGGAAGGCAAAAAAGTGGCATCACTTAATGCTAGCAGTCTAGAGATATAGAAGTTAATGATGAATTTGGATTCTCTATGAGTCCCAAGACATTTAGCAATAATTAGGGCTAATTTAAGCTATATCCCTAGTGTATATAAAAAGGTTAAGAAATAGGGAAATAACCAAAGGAAAAAGATCATATCCTTAGGTAACAACATCAAAAGAATAGAGTGAGTTCGACCGGTCCAAGAAAGAGTTCTTAGTATCTCACCCTTACAAGCCTGAAGCTTAAGGGACAATGTATAACCAAGTCTCTCACCTAAAGCATCTACCCTTTACTGGCCTCATGTTTGAGAAATTGTATATAATCAAGTCTCTCACCTAAAGCATCTCGCCCTTACAGGCCTCATGCTTGGTGACTGTTTATAATTCGGTCTTTCATATAATATCTCCCTTACAGGTCTCATGCTTTAGGAACTGTGCACAATCTGGTCTCTCACCTAAAGCATGTAACCCCCACATGCCTCATGCTTGAAAGTCTGTATAATTTGATCTCTTACCTGAATCATCTCTCCCTTGTTGGCCTAATGTTTAAAGGAATTTTTCAATTATACAAGTTAGGCAAAATCCAAACTCTAACTCAACAAAGCCTATCTCGATTTTTAGACCGTTCAATAGGGTACGACTTAGCTAGTTCAAGTTAATGGACCAAGTCGAGTAGACCGACCCAAAACCAACATGGATAAGTCATTCACACATACAAATCATGCACAGCATATTAATAATCATAATTAATCAATCTCAGACGAGGAAGCAGAAGACTTGATCCCCATTAATTGACCTATAATTACCTACATAGACAAGAGAACATAAATCTTAATTGACATCAATTAGTCTAACAAATTTAGAACATTTAAGATCATATTAAGATTATATATATATATATATATATATATATATATATATATATATATATATATATATATATATATATATATATATATATATATATATATATATATATATATATATATATATATATATTTATATATACTTTTAACTATTAACTATTAAAAGAGAATGATAGACGTTTCATATACCATATAATCTTACAACTCTAACCAACCCTCAATAGTAGAATTATTATTCAGTGTTTTTTTTATATGTACACATTTATACTCATTAAATTTTAAGCTGATATCTAAACTTTATAACTATTTATATATTTCAAATATATCTAGATTGTGTTATTAAAACAATTCAATTTATCGGATTGCGAATTCAAATCCACATCATTTACCTTAACAACTTTGCTATCTTGATACTATTATCAAATATATGAGTAGTATATAATATTTATCATATTTATATCGTAAATAATATTTTTTATTAATTTTTAAAAAAATATATATTATTTTAAAAAAATATATTTATTTTATAATATAAATATAAAATTATGTTATTAACCGACTTTATAATTATATTAAACACAAAAACATATATTATTAACTAATTATTTTAATTATAACTTATTAATCATTTTTACTATTTTATTAATTAATAAAATATATATATATTAATCATATTCTGACATCAAATTATAAATATATTAACTAATTTTTATATTCAATTAATCAATTTTAATTTACTTTAATTTTTTTTTATATTCGATAACTCATTAACTAAGTTATTAAATATATTAGCTAAAGTTATATATAATATTAACTAAAATTTAAATGTTATATATAGAAAATATATTAACCAAATTTTGAATTATATTAACTAAATTTTAATATTTTATTAACTAAATTAATTTTAAAAAAATGTTAAAATAATATAAAAATAATATTCACCTATTTATGAACACTTTATTGAGTGTAGTGTATTTTTTAGTGTAAGAATAACATTTTTTACCTTAATCTAGTAGAATAAAAATTATACATAATAACTACCAAAAAAAATTATACATAATATATACTATACTATTATAAATCTAAGTTAATATCAAAACTAAATAATTATATATTTTACTATTATTTTGAAGCATTTAGGTCTAAGTCATAAATAGATTTCGTATCTATTGCAACGGAAAACAACCCAACACCAAACCCCACTAACCAAGACATCTTATTTATAGTCATCAACTTCTTTGATTAACAATCCGCATTCACACTTAGAAGGTGAAGTGATCATCACTAACATAGAAACCATGGTGAATCTAGTGGAAGCACAAAAACCATTGATGCATGCTCTAATGAAAATGGCAGGGATAAGACCCTACACAGTTGAAATAGAATCAGGAACCAAAATGAGTTTCTGGGTACCTTCAGAAACCATAACAAAACCAAAGAAAAAAGAAGAAAAACCCAAACTCATCGCGAAACCCACCAAGCCCGTGGTTGTTCTAGTCCACGGTTTCGCCGCAGAAGGAATAGTCACGTGGCAGTTTCAAGTGGGCGCGTTAACAAAAAAATACGCTGTTTATGTTCCAGATCTTCTATTCTTCGGAGGTTCTGTCACAGACAGAACAGACAGATCACCGAGGTTTCAAGCGGAGTGTTTGGCAACAGCTTTGAGGAAACTCGGTGTTGAAAAGTGTATTGTTGTTGGTTTTAGCTACGGTGGAATGGTGGCGTTTAAGATGGCGGAGATGTTTCCTGAATTGGTGGAAGCTATGGTTATATCAGGGTCTATTTTGGCTATCACTGACTCTATTAGTGCTAGTAGTTTGCAACAACTTGGATTTTCTTCTTCTTCTGAACTTTTGTTGCCAAACTCTGTGAAAGGTCTTAAAACACTTTTATCAATTGCTGCTTATAAAAAGCTTTGGTTTCCAGATCGGTTGCACAGAGATTTTCTTCAGGTATGTGCTTACTTTTGCATCACTTTTTTGGTTTGAATAGAGTATGATTTTAAGTGTATATATATGACTTGAAGAAAGAAATTAGCTACTGTAGTAATCTTTTTTTCCCTAACTTGACATAGTATTTACACAGTATTGTTTTATTTTTTACATATTATGAGTAATATAATATAAAATAAATTTTGTATGAAATAATATAATAAATAAATTATTGTAAAGTATAGTTGCATAATTACTTAAAAAAAGTTTTAAAAACATGCACATAGGATACATCACATTTTTTAGTTTTTTTATAACCAAGGGGAACTTGGAATAAATAAGAGGCACAAGATTTTGCTCACCCATTTACAAAAAATTAAACGGAACACAGACAAAAACACACCAACAACTAAGCAGGAGAATAAACTGAGTCCAATTATACTTTGTCATATTTGAATTTGATTTATTAAAAAATTTAAAGTTTAAGTGAGATTGGTAGTCTATTTTAAATTTATTTTTCAACTTAAGTTTGGAAAATTTGATTAATCTATTAATCTATTTAAAAAAATCTATTTTATTTTAAGATATGTAAATAAATAATTAAACTCATATTTAAATATAATACATAATCAAAAATACAATAAAACAAAATATTTATTTACATTAACTTATTTAAGCTTAAATAATAACATAAATTTTGTGAATATATTTGTTTCTGAAAACTTATGAAAATAATTTATAATATTATATTAATGTACTAATAATATACTAATAAAAAGCAAGATAGAAAAATTAAAAAAAAAAAAAGTTAAAACTTTGAAGCCTAGGAAAAAAACCCGAAGTAGAGGTAACGCGCACTCCAATCCACAAGCAATTTTTTTGTTAATACTTCCTAAAATACTCATTCATATATATATATATATATATATATATATATATATATATATATATATATATATAGGAACAGTTTTATATAATTATGCAAACTCGAGCACGTGTTAGAGTTCAACCTCTATCTTTTTTATTTTTCTAAATTTAATAGTCTATTTTTAGAAAAATCAAAGATAAAATTAATAAAAATATAATACAAAATTAATAAACACAGGATATAAAACTGTTGCCCAAACTATTTAAAATTCTTGACTCCACCTCTCTCTATATATATATATATGATACACGATTGGTTTGAAACTAACACAAGTAATCGAGATAACATAATCCATACATATTATAGAAAGAGCTTAGCTCGACAAACTTTACCTAATAGTAGTATAATATAGTAATAGTAACATTGAATTGTTTACCCAAAAGTAGATTAATAATAATGGATGGTACTTTGAAATTAACCATTCTTATTTTTTGTCTCATTTGATGAGCAATGGTCTCTCAAACAAAACAAAATGAATCAGAAAAGATGTTCTCAAATATTTTTTAAGATAATTGTTCATATTTATTTTGGATTATATATATATATATATATATATATATATATATATATATATATATATATATATATATATATATATATATATATATATATATATATATATATATATATAGTTTTCGGATTTTCAAATATTTGTCACCGAAGAAAATTATTAGATTCAGTCGCGGATTAGGTCGCTCTCTTTAAAACGTTTCGTAGCACTGTTCAAAATTATGCAAAGCAGTCGAACTACCGCGCCGCCTCCAGGATAAAACAGTTAAGTTCTATACTGTACGATTACTACTTGCATGATAGATAATCGGTCTAGTAATACACCTTCTGATGGTACAAGACCATTCAAATATGATATCAACACCACTCGTAGTATCTGGTACAAAGATCAGTCATAATAATTTCTCAAACAAAAAGAAACTCAAATAATTTTCCAAAGAGAAATTAATAATGGTCATTTGACCACTCGTAATAATTTCTCCAACAAAGAGAAATTCAAATAATTCTCCAAAGAGAATCCAAAAAATTAAACTTGAAAATTTCTCAACTCAAATGAGGAGAAATTAACATAATTCTCTAAAGAGAATTCAAGAAAACACTCGAAAAATTCAACGAGTAGGAAGAAAGGGGAAGAAGACGGTGCTTCGACAATTCGAGAGACGCAGAGTTATGAGAGTGAGGAATGAAAAACTAATAGAATAGTTTTTGGTGTGATTTGGAATGAAACATGTGCACTCCTTATATAGTGAAGTAAGGTAGTTAATATTTCTCACATGAGCAATGTGGGACTAAATGGTTTTTTAACCAAAAAGATATTCTAACAATGTGGAACTTGAGAAATTTTTAAATTCAACATATTGAAACATGGGCATGTTCCAATAATCCTCCACTTGAATTTAAAAAATTGATTTTAGAAGTAACGTCAAACGTTTCTAAGATTGTACATAAACAAAGGTGTCTAGACTTGAACCTTTGCATAGCAAGTAGGATTCCAATTCAACAAGAGTGACACAAATGTCTTAAACTCTATCTCAGACATCAAACCCACACACAATCTTTTCTTAAGGTGTATTCTAATAGTCCGTGCTTTAATGGCTCTGCACGTGTATCCCAGTTTAATGAAGGCTCTAGGAATTCTGTCTCGAAATTTCATAGGAACCGGCATAAGTTCCACAATCACATAGGTGAGTCTATCAAGAGTACTCCTATAGCCTAGTTACTCCCTCATACAGAGTATAGATCCCATTAAGAGTTTCTATTATCTCATCCTCTTATTACTTCAGGACTCATGCTTTACTTGCATGATCATCTCATATTACTCACTACTTGTTATTATCCATTGAACCTATTTTTTGGGATCTCCAATCATTTAGGTCGGGTTACCATCATGAGCAACTCATTTTCCTATAGGCATTAGTCCCATCTTATATGATGTATTATAGACTTTCTCTATAGCTAATCCTTTCGTCAAAGGATCTGCTAAATTTTCATCAGTGCGCACATGATCCACTCTTACACTCCTTTAGAGATACAATCTCTAACAGTGTTGTGTTTTCTTCTAATTTGACGTTTTTTACCATTATAATAACGGTTCTCAATTTTTGCAATAGTTGCGGTACTATCGCAATGGATCAACACAACTAACATATGTTTTTCCCATAAGGGAATCTCAGTTAGCAAGTATCTTAACCAACTTGCTTCTTCACTAGAAGTCGCTAATGCTATATTCTCAGGATAGTATATTTCTTTGATTTCCAAGATACAACTCCTCTAGCTATGTTGCACACATAGCCATTAGTTGCTTTGGAATCATCTGATAAGGTATTCTAATATGCATCATTGTATCCTTCAAGTACAATAGGAAATCTCTGATAACGTAAACTGAGATTCATGGTCCTTTTAAGGTACCGTATGACTCGCTCGATAGTTTGTCAATGTTCATTACTCGGTCTACTAGTAAACACGCACAACAATCACACGACATATACAATGCCGGGTTTAGTACAATAAATGGAATACCTAAGACTTCCAATGATGCTCGCATATTCTGTTTGTCTAACACTTTCACCAGTGTTCTTAAACAGCTTCACGCTTGGATCATTTGGTGTGATCACAGGTTTACTGTCAAAGTAATTATATTTCTTTAAGATATTTTTCACATATTGTAATTGATCCAAAGAAATTCCTTGCTCGGATCTCGTGATCTTGATACCAAGAATCACACTCGCTTCTTCGAGGTCTTTCATATCAAAGTTGCACAACAATGATTTCATATCATTAATGGCCTGAATGTTTGATCCAAATATGAGTAGATCACCTACATATAAACATATGATAGTGCAAATGCAATTCTCAAATTTGTAATAAACGTATTTGTCACTTTCATTCACTTTGTACCCATTCGATATCATTAAGTTATCAAACTTTACATGCCATTGCTTTGGAGTTTGTTTTAGCCCATACAAAGACTTATCTAACTTACAGACCTTGTTTTCTTGTTCATGGATCACAAACCCTTCCGGTTGTTCCATATAGATTTCTTCTTCTAAGTTACCATTTGAGAAAGTTATTTTAACATTCATTTGGTGTACTATTAAGTTATAAATAGCAGCTATCGAAATAAATACCCTAATGGATGTAATTCTAGTGACAGGATAAAAGGTGTCGAAGAAATCAATATTTTCTCTTTGTCTAAAACCCTTGGCAACAAGGTGAGCCTTGTATTTATCAATAGTTCCATCAGATTTTAGTTTCTTTTTCAAAACCCATTTACAACCGATTGGTTTGCAACCAGGAGGCAAGTCTACTAAGTGTCAGGTCTTGTTAGATTCTAGAGATTCTATCTCATCATTGATAGATTCTTGCCATAAATCAACATCCAGAGATGACAAGGCTTCTTGAAGATTCATTGGATCTTCTTCTACATTATAAGCCACATAATCAGGCACATAGTATTTAGCAACTCTTACTCGTTTACTTCGTCGAAGTTCTGTTTCTACATTGTCGTTGCTTTCTGTGCTTTTTATCACAGGAATGTGACTTGATTGTGTGCCCTAACTATTTCTCAATTTGAAAGGAAATTTGTCTTCATAGAATTCAACATTATTTGATTCTATGATCACTTTTGCCTTTAGGTCATAAAATCTATATGTTTTATTGTTTGCTGCATACCCAATGAAAACACATTCATATACTCTACTAGCGAGTTTAACTCATTTCGAATCTGGAATTCTGACATAAGCCAGACAACCCCAAGTTCTCAAATAATACAAGTTTGGTTATCTTTTCTTTAATATCTCATAAGGAGAGATCTTACATTTTGACTTGGGGACTCTATTTAGGACATAGCAAACAGTCAATAAAATTTTCCCCCACCAGTGAGGTGCAACACTAGAATTCAACATAATTGCAACAAGTTCAATAAGAGTTATATTCTCTCTTTATGCTTTACCATTCATTGCAAGATAGTATAGTGCATTCGTTTCATGTACAATTCCATGTATCAAATTCATTAATAAACTAGAATCATACAGTTTCTCTATCACTACAAATTCTTATTATATCATTTTCAAATTGTTTACAAAAATTTTAAACATATAAACTTCATTCTTCATAAAGGCGTACAAATCTACCCCAATAGAGTGACTAAACCCTGTCTTATTTAAAAGAAAACCAGAAACAATATCCTTTCTAATCTTAGGAACATGCATAACGTTCTTTAAAATTGTAGTCTTTTTGAAGGTGAAATTTAGCTCCATGTCTACAATTCCAGCAACATTCGTGGTCTGACTATCTCCCAACAACACTTTCTTATCTTTAGTATTCGTGTATGTTTTAAACATAACACAGTCATAACAGACACAACAAGAGACACAGGTGTCTATCTACCAACCAACATATCCATCAACCATGTTGATTTCAATGACTATAGTAATAAATTGTCCACTAGTCAGGTTGACCTGTGCATTAGGGACAACACCAAGTTCAAGCTTACTTCTACATTTCTTAGTCATATGACTTGATTTTCCATAGTTAAAACAAAGGGAAACCAATTTCATTTCTTTTAGGTGGTGGTTGTTGCCTAGTTGGAGCTATTGGGATCATAGAAGGGTTCTCATTCTTAATTTGGTTCATAATATTGTGGCTCTGATTCTTTAATCATTTGCCAAATGACTTCAGAACTACACCGAACTTATTTTTATTATTTGAAGCAACCAAGACTTTTTATTTTTGATATTGTCTCTAAGATTCCATTCTTTTTTTAACTCAAGGCAAATAATCATATTCTCAATCAAAAATTCGTTTGTTTTGTGGCAAAGCAAAAAAAATTTAAAATAAAAAACATTCAAACTATGGGGTAGTTTGTCAATAATAAAACCAATTTGAAATTGTTCATTTAAATACATACCTTTTGTGATGATCTTTTAAGCAATCTTTTGAAGTTTGTAACATTGAGCCTCCGTCGACCTTACATCTTTGCATTTGATACATGAAGTAGCGGCTAAGAACATACTTCTTTGCTCCAGCTTCTACGTCATACTTCTTTTTTCCGAGTCTCTCAATCTTGTTTTGCAGTATCACATCAACTGTAATTATCATACAGATCATTTGCGAGTCTATTCAAACTATGATTTTGTAGAGATTTTCATTCTCTTTCTATAAGGTAATTTCTTTCCTATGTTGTAAATCGTTCGTTTTAATCTGTGCAGCAGATTCAACTTCAAAACTATTAAGTGTTCCTTCTAATTCTCCAGATTTACTATCATTAGTTTGTTCGATTGATCTAGAAGGAACAGCAGAATGTCATCGATCAGAACGTTAGCAACTTTTTTTTTCAACGTTAAGAACTTTATCTTTTGTTGTCAACGTTTGAAGTGACTTCCCTCAAACATGAATGATTTCTCAAAGACAATATCCGCAAAAGTACTAATAGTTTCTTCAGTAGCCATGGCAGTTTGAAACGTCTTAAAATTGTTGTTTTCGGATTTTGAAATATTTTCCACCGAAGAAATTACCAGGTTGAGTCGCGGACTAGGTCGCTCTCTTTAAGACGTTTCGCAGCACTGCTCAAAATTATGCAAAGCAGTCGAACTATCGCGCCGCCTCCAAGATAAAACAGCTCAGTTCTATATTATACGATTACTACTTGCATGATAGATAATCGGTCAAGTAATACACTCTCTGATGATACAAGACCATTCAAATATGATATCAACACCACTTGTAGTATCTGGTACAAAGACCAGTCATAATAATTTCTCAAACAAAAAGAAACTCAAATAATTCTCTAAAGAGAAATTAATAATGGTCATTTGACCACTCGTAATAATTTCTCCAACAAAGAGAAATTCAAATAATTTCTCAAAGAGAATCCAAAAAATTAAAATTGAAAATTTCTCAATTCAAATGAGGAGAAATTTCTTGAATTCTCTAAAGAGAATTCAAGAAAATAATCGAAAAATTCAACGAGTAGGAAGAAAGGGGAAGAAGATGGCACTTTAACAATTCAAGAGACGCATAGTTATGAGAGTGAGGAAGGAAAAACTAATAGAATAGTTTTTGGTGTGATTTGGAATGAAACATGTGCACTCTTTATATAGTGAAGTAAGGTAGTTAATATTTATCACATGAGCAATGTGGGACTAAATAATTTTTTTAACCAAAAAATATTCTAACAATGTGGGACTTGAAATTTTTTTAAATTTAACATATTAAAACATGGACATGTTCCAACATATATATATATATATATATATATATATATATATATATATATATATATATATATATATATATATATATATATATATATATATATATATATATATATATATATATATATATATATATATATATATATATATATATATATATATATATATATATATATATATATATATATATATATATATATTGTTAATATTTATAATTTTAAAAGACTCTTTTAACACATAATAGATATGTTAAAGTAATTATTTAACTTATTAATGACATCACAACACATGATTAAATCATTTCAATTAATAATTGATTTAAAAATTCACTTCTTCTTATAATATGTTTTTTTTAATAGATTTTCGTAGTTTTATTCATAAGAAATGTTATAACTTTTAACTTTTATTTATTTTCTAAAAGACTCTTTTAATTTTAATTTAATGTTTATTTAATAATAAATATATTTAATACTCCATTTGTTTATTTATAAAATACTATACAAATCATCACAATTAATTACTACATCGATTTGGATGTTTATTTTATTAAAAAATAGAGAGTACAATTTTTTTTTTACAAAAGAAAAGAAGGTCTAACTTGTTCAAAGAAAAAAAAATAAAACTAAAAAATTACTCGGATAAGTCTATGGATTGAGATCTCATTTTTTTATCATCGATTAAAATGATATTTAATTTATTCATCATGATATCCCGGAAGAATGAAGAGATAGTTCTGAGTAAGATTTGGTTATTCAATATATTCTACGATTTCTTTCCAGTTAAGTGTGGTTGAATTTGATATGTGAATTTTTTTAATTCATAAATTTTGATCATTTTCAGTGAGTTGATTGACTATATCTATTATTCCCTTCGTTTCTTTTTAAGTGTCATTTTAGCATAAAGCTCTTCAACTAAAATAGTGAATTATTAGAATTATTTTTTTTATTATATCTTTATTTATTTTCTCTTTCCAAATAAATTCAATCATACATTATCTCTCTTTTTCCAATAACTAATTGAGAAAACAATTAATTTTATGGAAAATGTGAAGTGGAGTTATTGAGAAAGTAGAGATATAATTGACAAATGATAACATTAAACTATAAAAATAATATTTAAATAAAAACAAAAAAATTCTTCTAAAACGACACTTAAAAAAAAAGGAGGGAATAAGAATTTAGACTCAATCTCTACTACTATATTTTTAATTCTCTTATGCCAAACTATTTCTATCCCATCGTCTACATCTATACAGAAATAGTCTCCGAGAGTACATTTTTATATTGTATTTCAATATATTGATAGATATATTAAATACTATTTTATTTTAGACATCCTCACATTAAATATTTTTGGAGTTGATAGTGGAAATTAGGGTTGGACCGGATCAGTTTTCGAGTCCAAAATCTCAATCCGGCATAACCATCAGTTGAAGAATCACTACAAGAAATATACTCTTCAGCGATGTGATTTAGTGACGTGTTTATCATTTTACAATTTATGCAAGGATTTGATGAAATCTAAACTTTCGCGGTGAAGAGCCGAAAGATGACAGAAACGAAGATAATTTTGATATTGATAATTATGACCCGTAAACTTAAAATTTTTTTTTTTAATTTGACTTTCAAATTTGAATTTGTATACCATATTAATTAGTTCTTAAATTTATAATTTTAGTTTATTAATTTTATTATATTAAATTTAATATATTGAATTTATTATATATTGAATTTATTTTATATTGAATTTATTATTTTAATTTATTATATTAAATTGAATATATAAAAGAAAAATAAATTTAATTATTAAATTTAAAAAAATATATTAGTGACGTAATTTTCACGTCACAAATTGTGATGTGAAAATCACGTCGCAACTTACTTTTTATATAAAAAAAACACAAAAGTAGAAGGCAGACGTTACAAAAAATACATAATTAAAACTATTTAGTGACGTATTTTTCAAGTCACTAATTTGTGACGTGAAAAACACGTCGCAATTAAAGTCACTTTTATGCCTGCTACGCCCGCTTTCTTGCAAAGTTGTGTTTTCTATAAAACTTTGTTGCGATGTGATTTTCACGTCACAACTTTGTGACATGAAAATCACGTCGCAAATTGTTTGCCACTCCTTCCCCAGCCACGTGAACGCACACGTTGCAAATATTGTGTAGTGACGTGATTCCTCATGTTGTGACGTGAAATTCACGTCGTAAATGAGTGTTTTTTTGTAGTGTAAGAACCAATTCCGTCCAATTTATTTACGGTTTAGTTTGGATTTGGTTTATTTTCGAATCGGTTTAATATTGCGGTTTAATCGGTTTCAGAAATAATTAATTTCATTTTAAAATCAATCTAATGGTTCAGTTTTAACTCTCTAGAAACAATTATTTGAATACATATAATTACTTTGGGGGTATTTCTTAGGCCTAACTGTGGCTTTAAAACCAAATACTGCTAAAATATGTTTCATTTTAAAAACCACACATATACATAATTATACATATTAAACATCTATAGATCTTGATCCATTCAAAACCATGTATTGCAATTTTAAAATCCAAATTCTAGAGCATATAAATATTTGCTCATACAATCAACAACATAAATAAATTGAATAAAAGCCAACTTTACATATCCAATAATAGTAAACTCCTTAATTCTTTGGTTACATTTCCAGCCAACATAATTATGTGATTCTATTTCTAGTCAATATTAATCTCAACATTACTCAAGGATTCTATTTCCAGCCACCGTCGAAACATATAAGTTATATATTAGTTATATATTAGTGCAAATTAAAAGTGTAAGTGCGTGATAATACATGAAGAAAGAACATGGTGATTGATAGTGAAAGTGTAATACCTCTAATCTGCTGGAGTCATTAATAAGAGTGACATTGACACCAACTTTTGCAGCAACCAAACCAGACAAGCAAGTTCCATGCTGGAGTCATTAATAAGAGTGACATTGACACCAACTTTTGCAGCAACCAAACCAGACAAGCAAGTTCCAGTACCAATCTGCACGAACATTGATATGAATTCATAAAAAATAAACACCATATAATATAATCACAAATTTTGAAGAAAAAAACTCACTTCAACAACATAGTTCCTAAAAATAGATCCTTCTGTCTTATATAGGTGTAACACCCCAATTCTATCCCAAGCAAATTATGCAAAATATATCAGAGTTATAAAATTTCAATCATACAAATGAATCGGTACGTCACAAATTCTTCTAGGAAATTTATTGCGTTCATCGTTGATATATAACACTTTTTCAAACACCGAATGAACCGTCAACATAACATCTTTAATCAAATAAATCAACATCTATGCAGCGGAATTCTTCAATAACATCTTTAAACAAAACAACAACTACGAAACATCTCATATTTAATAATCATTAATTTAAAGTTCAACAACTGAAAAACAACAGTCTAAAATCAGCAAGCGTTCATCCCTCCGAGTGTTACATATCAGAGCAATGATACCGACTCGAACTATTGAAGGTATACAACCTTCACTCGCGATTACCTGCACGTTACCAACATAAGGGCAACATTCAAACAGAAGGGGTGAGATATCTAACAATATAATAAAGCACATGATAATTAATATATTAAATTAGATCAACAACATCACCACTTCTCATCTCATAATCAACGACAATCTCAACAATAATATACGTTCATCAACATCAAAATACACTTCTTCATGAAATCATATAATGCGACTCAATACTATGCAAATGCATGTGGTACCATTGGAGCAGAACTCCCATCTCAAAAAATTTCCAATTAATAGAGGCATCAACAAGGCATAGCCTTCATCTCAAAATTTTCCAATTCAGGCCATCTCAACGAGCATAAGCTCCATCTCAAAAATGCAATGTATGCAACTCAAACATGAATGTAATATTAACACCCAAGTCAACATCATCTCAAATCATCTCAAAATAACATCTCAAAACATCTCAATTTAACATCTCAAAACATCTCAATTTAACATCTCAATGTCTCGTCATCAACATCTCATATCATCAAAATAATTTATTAAACATCATTTATTTATCACACATCATTTGTTCATCATAATCGTCAAACATAACTTTAGTAATAACATCTCACTAATAACTCAGTTGTATATCAATAATACAGTAATCCATACTGTTATTCTGTAGGTTTACTTCGTTACTGTCACTAATCCTACTGTCATAATCCAAACAGCAGTCTCTACACATCTCCTATTCATCATTCTGTTTAAAAATCAGCACAACGACCAACACGGGAATTAATCCTAAATCCGAAATTGGCTACTAGGATTACACTTCTTACTCATTGTTTTAATCATCTAGAATAAAGGTCATCGCGTTAGCTATTCAACGCTTCGAACGACATCTCAAACAGCATCCTAAAACTCAAGTTACAACAATTGAAACTGAATCTGTCAAAAATCAGTCATTAAGGGTCGACGCAAAACCCTATGGATCGACGCGTACTGCTTCATCTGTACATCATGAGTCGACACATCCTCCTTATGGATCGACTCATCCCAGTCTCAAACACAGCATGTATCGACTCATGCTTCTCACCGATCGACTCATCCTGAGTCTTGCAACTATCATGTATCGACGCATCCTCTCTTCGTGTCGACTCATCCTGAGTCTCTCATCCTCCTTGTATCGACACATAGCCTTTGAGGTCGATGCATCATGTTACATTCTGCATAAATTCTGCGTTTTCCTCTGTATTTACACTACGGGAATCATGTTACAACCCTACAAACCTTATTATAATCATGGTAATTCATCATCTAACATTAACCTATAATACTACATCGATTACACAACATCATGACATCATTATTCATCTAAAATTCATCAAATCTTCATCATACATATCCAATTCAAGAACAAAACAACAATCACCTCTAACCCCACATATCAAACATCATGAACCCAATTATAAAGTCAGAACCTCACCCTTACCTTGGATTGAAGGTTTCTCTACAATTTCCGGGTTGAATCTTCGTTCTTGCCATTTTCCACTTTTTCCAGCAGCTTCACGTTCTCTTCCAAATCCTTATATCTTTCTACTGCTTCTTTCTTCTCTTCCTTCTCACAAATAATAAAATAACCATATTATTTCATTATTCCTTATTTCTTATTGGGCTCAAAACCTACACTCCCTTATTACTTCTAATCTCTCAAAATAAGCCCACATTAAATAATATTACACTTCTAATATTATTTCACCACATAATATTATAAATCCAATTTAATTATACCACAACTTCTTAAATATTCCAAAAAAATAATTTAATTAAATAATTAATTAAATTACGGGCGTTACAACTCTCCCCCACTTAGAATATTTTCATCCTCGAAAATTTACCTCAATCAAACAATTCAGGATAGGAGTCTCACATCTTGCTCTCCAATTCCCAAGTCATGCTTTCACCAGCAGCTCCTAGTCAAACCACTTTAACCAAGGCAATCTCTTTGTCCCTCAGAGTCTTCATTTCTCAATCCACGATCCGTACAGGCGTCGTCTCCACCATAAGATTATCCCGTACTTGCACATCGTCCATATGAATCACATGAGATGGATCTGAAATATACTTCCGAAGTTGCAACACATGAAACACATCATGCAAATTCGAAAGATTAGGCGGTAAAGCCACTCTATAAGCAACATTTCCCACTCTTTCCGAAATCTGATATGGTCCAATAAAACGAGAAGTGAGCTTCTTATACTTCAATGCTCGCCCAACACCAGTCACAGGTGTAACTCTCAAAAACACATGATCACCGACTTGAAATTCTAAATCTTTCCTTCGCTTGTCATGATAACTCTTCTGCCTACTTTGTGAAGCTTTCATCTTTTCTCGAATCAACTTCACCTTCTCAGTAGTCTCACGAACAAGTTCAGGTCCAAGTACTACACTTTCATCAGATTCATGCCAACATAACAGAGTTCTACATTTTCGACCATACAACGCTTCAAAAGGTGTTATCCCAATACTAGAATGATAACTGTTATTATACGTGAACTCTATCAACGGAAGATAAGTATCCCACAAACCTCCTTGCTCAAGAACACATGCCCTCAACAAGTCTTCCAACGATTGAATCGTCCGTTCAGTCTGACCATCTGTCTGAGGATGATACGTTGAACTCAACCTCAACTTAGAACCCAACGTTTCTTACAAACTTTTCCAAAAATCAGAAGTAAATCTTGGATCTCTATCTGACACAATGCACAAAGGGACACCATGCAACTTCACAATCACACTAGTGTAAATCTCAGCCAACTTCGACGCTGGAAAACTGATGTTAATAGGAATAAAATGAGCTGACTTTGTAAGCCTATCAACAATCACCCAAATCGAATCATGCCCTCTTAAAGTATTAGGCAACCCTGTCACAAAGTCCATTGAAATGCTATTCCATTTCCATTCTGGAACTTCCAACGATTGCATCAATCCTGCAGGCTTCTGATGTTCAACTTTCGACTTCTGACAAGTCAAACATGCATACACAAATCGAGCCACATCACTCTTCATCCTAGGCCACCAAAATAAACCTTTCAAATCTTGATACATCTTTGTAGCTCCTGGATGAATACTCAACTTACTTCTATGACTCTCTTCAAGTATCACTTTCTTCATATCAGCATCATCAGGAATACAAATCCGGTTACGAAATCTCAACACACCTTGCTCATCTAACTTGTAATCACTATTCTCAGACTGATCAATCCCAACCATCAAATCTACCAGTTTCCCATCCAACTGCTAAGCTTCTCTAATATTGTCTAAAAATTCATTATTAATCTTCAACATACCCAACATAACACTCTGCGGATTAACCTCGCAAACTAAGCTCATATCTCTGAACTTCTCAATTAATTCCAACTCTTTAATCATCATTGATGACATGTGTAAAGTATTTCGACTCAACGCATCAGCTACCACATTCGCTTTTCCTGGATGATAATTCAAACCGAAATCATAATCCTTTAACAATTCCAACCATCTTCGTTGCCTCATATTCAGCTCTTTCTGGTCAAACAAATACTTCAAACTCTTATGGTCACTAAACACTTCAAATCTAGAACCATAAAGATAATGCCTTTGAATCTTCAATACAAAAACAACTGCAGCAAGGTCTAAATCATGCGTAGGATAGTTCTTCTCATGAGTCCTCAACCACCTAGATGCATAAGCAACTACCTTACCATTCTGCATAAGCACACCTCCTAAACCCATCTTAGAAGCATCACAATACACCATAAAAGGCTCTTCTGGATTAGGCAACGTCAAAATCAGAGCCGACGTTAACCTCTTCTTCAATTCCGTAAAACTTTCTTCGCACTGAACATCCCACACAAAAGCTCTACCTTTACAAGTCAACTTAGTCAACGGGAGTGACAACTTAGAAAACCCTTCTATAAACCTTCTATAATAACCAGCTAATCCCAAGAAGCTTCTAATCTCAGTAGCTGACTTTGGAGTTTCCCATTGCAATACCGCATCAACCTTCGATGGATCTACATCAATGCCACTACCTGAAATCACATGACCAAGAAAAATAACCTCTTTTAACCAGAATTCACACTTGGACAACTTTGCATACAACTTCTTCTCTTTCAAAACTTGCGATACTACTCTTAAATGTTCAGCATGCTCTTCTTCTGACTTAGAGTAAATCAAAATATCATCAATGAACACCACTACGAACCGATCCAAATAAGTATGAAAGATACGATTCATATATTCCATGAATACTCCCGGTGCATTAGTAACACCGAAAGGCATCACTGAATACTCGTAATATCCATAACACGTTCTTAAAGTCGTCTTCTGAATATCCTCATCCTTTACTTTAATCTGATGGTAACCCGATCTCAAATCAGTCTTACTAAACAGACGAGCATCCACTAATTGGTCCATCAAGTCATCTATTCTTGGAAGCGGACACTTGTTCTTAATCGTCACTTTATTCAACTGTCTATAATCAACACAAAGCCTCATACTTCCATCTTTCTTCTTCACTAACAACATTGGAGCTCCCCACGGCGATACACTTGGTCTTACAAACCTCTTCTCAAGTAACTCTTCCAATTGCTTCTTCAACTCAGACAATTCAGATGCAGACATCCTGTATGGTGCCATAGACACAGGTCTGGTACCAGGTATAAGATCAATAGCAAATTCAACTTCCCTCTCTGGCGGTACATCAGGAATCTCATCAGGGAAAACTTCAAGAAATTCATACACCACCTGAAATTCCTCAATTATAGCTTGAGTCTCTACAGATAGAGACGCCATCAACGAAAACATATGTGCTTCCTCTTGCATCAACCTCCTCAACTGTCTAGCAGACAACATACCATCTTCCTCTCCTTCAGGAGTAGAAAACTTCACCGACTTGTCATAACAGTTAATATGAACACAGTTATGCTCTAACCAGTTCATACCAAGAATCACATCCAAACCTCTTAACGACAAACAAATTAAATTAACAATAAAGTCTTTGTCGAAGATCGACAAGGGACACTTAGCACACACAAAAGAAGTAGTCACCGACCCCTTGGCTGGAGTATCGACGACCATTTCTCCATCCAAAGAAGACAACACAAGACCCAATCTTTCAACACAATCAACAACAATAAAATAATGCGTAGCCCCAGTATCAATAATAGTGATTAAATGAGTACTATTAATGAAACATGTACCTCTAATAAGTCCGTCCTCAGCAGCTGTCTGATCTTCAACCAAAGCAAACACTTTACCACTAGACTGAGCCCTCTTCGGTTTCAGACACTGGATACCAATGTGCCCCTCTTCTTTACAGTTGAAACAAACCACATTCTTGTGCTCACACTCAGATACAACATGTCCGTTCTTGCCACAACGGAAACACATCTTCACTTCAGTAGTGCACACATTACTCTTGTGCCCAGATTTCTCACACTTAAAGCAAATCACACAGGAAGGAGCATCTCCCCCACTAGTCCTCTGTCCATGAACAACTCTCTGTTTACCCTTACCATCTGGGAAATCATAAGGTTTACCACGATTCTGTGGGTGCTTACCCCTCTTCTCACTAATAATCTTGTAATGAGCACTATTGTCCTCCTCATAAATTCTACAGTTATCAACCAAATCAGCAAAGACACGGATTTTCTGATATCCAATTGCTTTCTTAATCTCCGGGCGTAACCCATTTTCAAACTTAATACACTTTGAAAACTCAGCATTTTCCTCAGTGTAATGCGGATAAAACTTGGCCAACTCAGCAAACTTGGCCGCATACTCAACCACATACATACTTCCTTGCTTCAACTCAAGGAATTCAATTTCCTTCTTACCACTGACATCTTCAGGAAAATACTTTCTCAAAAACTCCCTACGGAACACAACCCAAGTGACATTCTCACCTGCAGCTTCTAACTTCCGACAAGTCTCTAGCCACCAGACATCAGCCTCGACTGCTAGCATATGAGTCCCATAACGAACCTTCTGCGCTGGAGTGCAATCCATCACGCGAAAGATCTCTCTATCTCTTTCAACCATTCCAAAGCTCCGTCAAGGTCATACTTTCCCTTGAACGTAGGTGGATTCTCTCTATGGAAGGTCGCCAAGCTACGAGATCCAGCATTCCCGTCAGCATTCGGCTGATTTTCCATCGCATGAGCCATTGCTTCTAAACAGCAGCAAGAGCAGCATCATTCCTTCCAGCCATCTCAACTTCTCACTACAACATAAACAACGATTAAAACTCAAATAACAATACTCGACTGTTAGACAACTACGACTCGACGACAAGGTCAGACCAACCTTTTACTCTGATACCAACTTTGTAACACCTCAATTATACCCCAAGAAAATTATGCAAAATAAATCAGAGTTATAAAATTTCAATCATACAAATGAATCGGGACCTCACAAATTCTTCTAACAAATTCATTTCATTCATCGTGGATATATAACACTTTTTCAAACACCGGATGAACCATCAACATAACATCTTTAATCAAATAAATCAACATCTACGCAGCGGAATTCTTCAATAACATCTTTAAACAAACCAACAACTACGAAACATCTCATATTTAATAATCATTAATTTAAAGTTCAACAACTGAAAAACAACAGTCTAAAATCAGCAAGCGTTCATCCCCCCGAGTGTTACATATCAGAGCAATGAAACTGACTCGAACTATTGAAGGTATACAGCCTTCACTCGTGATTACCTGCACATTACCAATATAAGGGCAACATTCAAACAGAAGAGCTGAGATATCTAACAATATAATAAAGCGCATGATAATTAATATATTAAATTAGATCAACAACATCACTATTTCTCATCTCATAATCAACGATAATCTCAACAATAATATACGTTCATCAACATCAAAATACACTTCTTCATGAAATCTATAATGCGACTCAATACTATGCAAATGCATGTGGTACCATTGGAGCAGAAATCCCATCTCAAAAATTTGCCAATTAATAGAGGCATCAACAAGGCATAGCCTTCATCTCAAAATTTTCCAATCCAGGCCATCTCAACGAGCATAAGCTTCATCTAAAAAATGCAATGTATGCGACTCAGACATGAATGTAATATTAACACCCAAGTCAACAACATCTCAAATCATCTCAAACATCTCAAAATAACATCTCAAAACATCTCAAAACATCTCAACTTAACATCTCAACGTCTCGTCATCAACATCTCATATCATCAAAATAATTTATTAAACATCATTTATTTATCACACGTCATTTGTTCATCATAATCGTCAAACATAACTTTAGTAATAACATCTCACTAATAACTCAGTTGTATATCAATAATACAATAATCCGTACTGTTATTCTGTAGGTTTACTTCGTTACTGTCACTAATCCTATTGTCATAATCCAAACAGCAGTCTCTACACATCTCTTATTCATCATTCTGTTTAAAAATCAGCACAACGACCAACACGGGAATTAATCCTAAATCCGAAATTGGCTACTAGGATTACACTTCTTTTTCATCGTTTTAATCATCTAGAATAAAGGTCATTGCGTTAGCTATTCAACGCTTCGAACGAAATCTCAAACATCATCCTAAAACTCAAGTTACAGCAATTGAAACTGAATCTGTCAAAAATCAGTCATTAAGGATCGACGCAAAACCCTACGGATCGACGCGTACTGCTTCATCTGTACATCATGAGTCGACACATCCTCCTTATAGATCGACTCATCCTTGTCTCAAACACAGCATATATCGACACATGCTTCTCACCGATCGACTCATCCTGAGTCTTGCAACTATCATGTATCGACGCATCCTCTCTTCGTGTCGACTCATCCTAAGTCTCTCATCCTCCTTGTATCGATACATAGCCTTTGAGGTCGATGCATCCTGTTACATTGTGCATAAATTATGCATTTTCCTCTGTATTTACACTACGGGAATCATGTTACAGCCCTACAAACCTTATTATAATCATGGTAATTCATCACCTAACATTAACCTATAATACTACATCGATTACACAACATCATGACATCATTATTCCTCTAAAATTCATCAGATCTTCATCATACATCATCATACATATCCAATTCAAGAACAAAACAGAAATCACCTCTAACCCCACATATCAAACATCATGAACCCAATTATAAAGTCAGAACCCTACCCTTACCTTGGATTAAAGGTCGCTCTACAATTTCCGGGTTGAATCTTCGTTCTTGTTGTTTTCCACTTTTTCTAGCAGCTTCACGTTCTCTTCCAAATCCTTATTTCTTTCTACTGCTTCTTTCTTCTCTTCCTTCTCACAAATAATAAAATAATCCTATTATTCCATTATTCCTTATTTCTTATTGGGCTCAAAACCTACACCCCCTTATTACTTCTACTCTCTCAAAATAAGACCACATTAAATAATATTACACTTCTAATATTATTTCACCGCATAATATTATAAATCCAATTTAATTATACCACAACTTCTTAAATATTCCAAAAAAATAATTTAATTAAATAATTAATTAAATTATGGGCGTTACAATAGGCTGTAATCCTCCCTCATGTTATGTATTAAAAATTTGAAATCATGGAGCAACATAGTTGTTGTTACTGTAAGAAAATTCCAAGTTGTTTCATCAATAAATTCCAAGTTGTTTCATCAATAAAATTCCAAATTGTTGTTACAGTTCATGAACATGTCCAAACCACATAACACCATCATAACCCACCATAACTTTGTTTCCTAATCAACCATAACTAAACCTTTAAAACTTCCCATGACTATTCACAGTAACACAAATTCACATAAACATTACCTAAACTTGTTGCATTCTTATCTTAAAACCAAGTTATGTCAAATCTTGTTTTGCCATCAAGTACCTACATGACAGAAACATAATTACATGACAAAAAGACCAACAAAGGTAAATCAGGAATAAAATTACATGTAAATATGTGTTAAAACAGAAGCAAAATTACATGTAAAGCAATTGTAAAATTGATTCCTTACCCAAATCCAAAAGCGGTTGCCCAAGATGAAATCAGAAGTGACTGCCCAAAATGAAACCAAAAGTGGCTGCCCAAAATGTTACGAGTCATGGCTTCAAAACTAACTTACTAATTATAATGGCTTTAATATTATGAGTCATTGAAGACTCCAAAAAATCCAAAAAGTGGCTGCAAATAACAGCAAATATTAAAAAAATGTTAAATTCATGGTTTAGAAGTTAATTAAAAAGCTGCTCAGAAGTTAATTAAACAGCAAATAATCATAAAAAAAATTCTCATACCTATAAGTTAATTAAACAGGCCTAGCCCGCTCAGGAGCAGCTGCTCCAATAGTACAACCAACTTGAAATTCTATAAACATATCATAAAATTATAATGAGATGAGGCTTAAATTTATCAAATAATTTTTAAAAAGACAAAGATGATTTCAAAAGTATCTAAAACTATTGAATCAGTTATGTCATATTCTTCAAGCAGATCAAAGATTTTTGAGTCGTTCTCGTTGGAAGGCATCAACCAGTTTTAAGTACAAATAAGCGCCTCGACCATTGCCAGACTCAAAGAACTCCTATACACGTCTAAAATCCTTCCCCTGGTGCTAAAAGCACTTTCGAATGCTACGCTTGAAATATGTGTTGCCAAAACGTCCCTAACCAAAGTAGCTAATATAGGATAACATGTCAAATTCTCCTTTCAACATTTCAGAATGTTAAAATTTTTAGCATCTCCCCAACACGGGTCACCTAAGTACTTCTCTAATTCATCTTGATTATCAACCGTGTCTTTCTCTTTCAAGTGTTGTTTATAAGCATCTGCCCTTGTAAAAAGCGACGGTTTTCTAGTTAGGGTACATGTTTCTCCAAGGGTAGTGCTACCGGATGGTGCATCTAAGAGGGAAGCCCCAACATTTTTGTCATGCTCAAATTTATATCAATTGTACAGATTAAATAGACTTTTATTGACACACTCAACACTTTTCTTAGCAAGTTCACTATCAACACCATACATCTCATTGAAAGACCATGCAACATAACTGAACTTAAACCTAGGGTCAAAGATCACTCTGAAATAGAGAAAATGATTCACTTTTTCAACATCCCTCCAATATTTATCATATTTGGTTCTCATGTTTGAAACCATTGGAGCCACATAGGTATTAATGTTCAAAGGCGCTTCTTGAAGAAGAAGAGAACAATTTGGTTGTTTCATAGAATGTTTTCAAGAAAATCACAAAAGCCCTAGATATTTCCCAATCAGTAGAACAAGGTGGATCAGAAAGGTAAAAAAACTCCATGTACCCGGGATCCTCATCCTCTAACTTTTCAAATGCTGCTTGGAACTTCTCAGCGGCATCCAACATCAAGTAAGTGGAATTACACCGCGTGGAAATATCAAGGCAAAGTTTTCTTTTACATGTTATGCCTACAATTTCTATACACTCCTTAAACTTTAAAGTTCTTTGTGGTGAAGACCTCACAAACCTAACACCATCCCGAACACTTTCAATAGACATCTCATGAGTTTAAGACATGGGCAACACACCTCATATGCAAAAAAACTCCCGACACCAATTAAAGCATTCTTGCTTTTTAGTATTTTTCCCAAGTAAGAAACAACCACATCATTACATGTTGCATTGTCAAGGGTAATTGTTGACACTTTCCTTAGCCCTCATTCCTTCAAAACATCCTCTACTTTTTTCCCAATGGTGTCACCCTTGTGATTTGGAACTAAACTAAAATTGATAATCTTTTTATGATAGTTCCACACGGTGTCAATGAAGTGTGCAATTATTTCCATGTAACTAAGGTTTTGAATTGAAGTCCAATAATCTGTGGTTAGTGCAACCCTAGCACAATCAGATTTAAAAAAGGCTTTAACTTTTAACTTTTCTGCTTGGTAAAGTTGAAAACAATCCCTAGCAATAGTCCTCCGTGAAGGGATAGTCATTTGAGGTTGTAGTTGTTTGCATAGTTTCTTAAAACCCTGACCCTCTACCACTTTAAAGGAATGCTCATCAAGAAGTAGAAATGAAGTAATAGCATTCCTACATGCTTGAGCATTAAACTTTTGGCTTGTTGAACCTAAAAACCCACCCTCACCACTTACAAGGTTTCTTTGAGTGGGATCTTTATGTAAAAGGTTAAGGTTTTTGTGACACACTTTTGAGTGGGCTAATATGTTGGATGTTCCATGTGTTTTGGGGTCACATCGGTATCTTTTGTGACAATGTTTACATGCGGCTATCGGTTCAGGTTCACCAGGTAAAATGTTAAAGTCTAACCAAACAGTGGAAGTTTTCCTAGTTCCACTATCATTAACTAATCTTTTTTTCCTAGCATGGGGAAGGAGAGAAAGTGCAGATTCTGCTTGTGTGGCTTCAACGTTGTAAACAGGATGTTCCGTCAATGAAAATATTGTGGTTAACAACAACACTTAGACCTATATTTTGACACAAAACTGCATCCAACATTATAACACTAGTCCTATATTAAAACTTTATAAACTAAGATACTATATTCTGCAAGAATTCATTGTCACATGCATATATATTTTCAAAGGGAGGTTAACAAGTTGGAAACATCTCTTGAATAAGCTAAGATCTATAAGCTATCATCTGACAAATTGCAAAAATATAATGAAATAATGCAACAGAAGATAAAGATGTTGGAGAACAGCCTACAAAAATCAGATGAAGATATAAACTCTTATGTTCAGCTGTATCAATAGTCAGTGAACGAATTTCAAGATACATTGAATATTCTGAATGTCTCAGCTATATGAAGATATAACTGACAGTAAATTGCCACCAAAAAAGATTCTAGAGTTGATGTCACAAAATTAATTTAATACCAACAGTGTCTCAGCTCTTTTTATTACTAATAGTACTTTGTAAAAGTGGTGGACAAAATGTAATTATTTCCTCAACTTCTACAGAATAATAGAACCAACTGAGATTGGTGAAAGATTTGTTTAAAATCTGGTGAAGACGAAGTAAATTTAAACAATTTCAAGATTTTATACTATAAATATCATGTAATGAAAGGTGATACCATGGTTAAGTTAGTGAAAGAGTTTGCATATAATTAACTTAATCATTCAATGCATCCATTTCATTAAGTTTCAGTTTTCATTAATCATAAAATAAGTCACTTGTTATAGCTAGAGATACAAGTAAACCAATTCCTTATCTTATGTTATCAAGTACCAAAATCTAACTCATAAAATGTAAGTCTGCAAACAAAACTGATACACGCGCAGTAATAAAACTTACACATTTACCTTCATGACATACATAAAGATACACACAGGGAGAAAACATAGTCTATCATCAACCAACAACAATCAGCAACCAGCAATACACACCACACCATATACTATATCATGTCATACCTAGTCACACTACCAAGGTAGAAATTTTAAAGACACACACTTACCTTCACTCAATCCTTACAAACTAGCATTTTCGGCTCCTAAGCTCCCTTCTCCAGCTCCTACGCTCCCTTCTCCAGCTCCTATGCTCCCTTCTCTAGCTCCTACGGCCCCTTCTCCAGCTCCTACGCTCCCTTCTCCAAGTTCCATCTTCTAATAATCATAACACATCAAACAAGTGATTAAAAATAAATACTAAAAATTGAAAGGAGAATAAAGGCGAACAACAATCCAAGTGATTAAAAATATATTCTCGAAGGAGAAAGAGAGAAAGAGAGAGAAGAAGAAACATAACGAAGAACAAATTGACATTTGTTGTGAATTATGGCTTTGTTGTGAATTGTGGCTTGGCGGTGGTCGTTGAGGACGATGATGAACGACGATGATGAACGATGAAACTTCAGCAACCCTAGCGCCGCTGAATGAGATAACAAGATGAAAGGAAAGAGAAACCCTAATATGTGAAAATCATAAGTTTAGGTCAAGTGCAATGGACTTTCATGGGCCCATTTGTCTCTCAAGTCCAATTAAATAACACACCTCACTATTCCATCTGGGCCGGTCGGTGATGGACATCCATGAATCCAAATATCTCATCCTAAACTGACCAACGGTACCCATTTAAGCCTAATTTTTTCCAAACAGTTAACTCGATAGACTCGACCTGCATGTTATTGAGTCACTTGGGTAGGTCGATTTAAGTCGAGTTGAAAAATTTTGTCCATCCCTAATTGAAATTGATTGCAATGAGGCTTGTCATAAACAAAACATCCTAATTGACTTTTTGGTTTATATTGAAGCCCAAAATCTAATTATAATTAAATCATTATTTAATTAAGAGAGACATTTCTAGTTGTTGGATTTTTTTTGAGTTTTTTTTTCTTTTATTTTTTCGTTGTAACACTTTACGTTCTAATTAATACATTTTTGTATTTTATTAGTGGCTAAATGGTGTTTTAGTTCTTGTAAATTAGTGAATTTTTTAATTTAATTCTTGAATTTTTTTTTACAGGTCCTGTATGTGTATTTTTTATTGGCGTTAGTCCCCTAACATTAAAACTCTATTACAAAAATATTTAAAAGGCTAATGTTTATTGAATTGACATGCTTTTTATTTTTTATTTATTTATGATATATTTCATGTAATTAAATTTAATGTTATTTAATTATTTAAGAGTTAAATTTTGAAAATCAAAATTTTCAAAAATTAGCCTTATAAAAATTCAAAGCCTCTTCATCTTACTAAATGCATACATGCCTTTACCACCTATGTTTTCTGTTTAATATTTACAATAAATAAATAAATAAAATATATATATATATATATATATATATATATATATATATATATATATATATATATATATATATATATATATATATATATATATATATATATATATATATATATATATATATATATATATATATATATATATATATATATATATATATATATATATATATATATATATATATATATATATATATATATATATATATATATATATATATATATATATATATATATATATATATATATATATATATATATATATATATAATGAATATTTATTGTATTGGTAGCAAATTGGGTTTTATATATTAATGTTGGGTTTTATTTGAATTGTTAAATAATAATGTTTTTTTTTTTGACAAAATGTTAAATAATAATGTTAAATAATAGTCGGTTTTAAATTGTAATTGGATTTTTCAACTATTAATATTTGAAATATCAATAAATGATAAATTTAATAGTTAAAATACTAATATAATAGTAAATTGATTTTTAAATTTTTTTTATTAAACTATTTAATCAATAAAATATTAAATAGTATATTAAATATTTCAATTATCATATATTCAATAATTATTTCATATTATTTTAACTACTGAATTAATTTTTTTACTATATAATCTTTCGATTGTTAATATTTAAACTATTAATATTTTAACTATTATTATTTCAATTATTAATATTCAGTTATTAATATTTTAAATATTTAATTTGTTAAATTTTAGTTTATTAAATATTTAGTTTATTTTAAATAAATTTTTTAACAATATTTAATAATTATTTAATATATGATAAATTAATTAATCATTAAAGTCCCTTATATTTATAACTTTTTATTAATTTATTCATTATATTTTTAATAAACTTATTATTTAATAAATTATATAATTGAACTTTTAATAGTTAGAATATTAAATAGTTAAAATATTTAATGAACTAATTATTTAATGAATAAAATATTTAAAATAATAATAATTGAGATATTAATATTTTAAATAAAACGCAATCCATTTTTAAAAATTTCTTGTAAAAATGAAATTCCATACATTTTTTCTAATACAAAATATTTTAATTATTATTAGAAAAAGTTATTTAACAAAATATTGTTAAACCTACCATTATTATTTAACATTTCAAATAAAACCTAACTTTAATTTATAAAAGTTAATTTACTATTAATACAATAAATATGCTGAAAATATTCATTATACACATGTGCTTTGTAAATATTATAGGGTCAGTTTTTGAAACTTTTGATTTTAAAAATTTAACATTTAAATAATTAAATAATATTAAATTTACTCACGTAGAATATGTCATAAATAAATAAAAAAAACAAAAAGCATGTTAACTCATCAAATATTAGCCCCTAAATATTTTTGTAATAGATTTTTAACACCAACAAAAAATGAACATATAAAATCCTGTAAAAAAAAAATTTAGGGACTAAAATTAAAAACACCTTAGCTTACAAAGATCAAAACACTATTGAGACCTTTAATAGTTTTCACCTTATCATATTACTTTAATTACAGGTGATGTTCACTAATAGGAAGGAGCGAGGTGAACTACTAGAAGGGTTAGTAATTAGCAACAAAGAAATTGACATTCCAAATTTCTCACAGGTAATAATATTATATTTTTAAGGGTGAAAACTGAAACCCAAACAAACAAAATTTCAGATATCAGACCAAAAAGTTACAAAGTCTAAATACATATTTATACTTTTTGAAAAATTTGTACATTGGTTTTCATATATTTTATATTTTCATACTAATTATTATTTATTTATTAAATTGATCTTTATAATTTCTTCATTTCTAATTTTATAACCGTATTGCTTTCATTCATCATATAATGTAGTTTATTAATTAATCATGACTTTGCAGAGGATACATCTTCTATGGGGTGAAAATGATCAATTTTTCAAATTGGAATTTGCTCAAAATATGAAAGAGTGAGGCTCTACATCTCTATATATAAACTTCACACACAAACACGGGTGATCAAATCAAAATCAATTCAAATAAAAAATTGAAAATCAATCTAAAAAATCGAAAATTATAAAAAGTCGAAATTTATTAAATGTGTTTGGATGTCATTTTGTGAAAATCGATCGATTCAGATTATATTTCTGATTAATTTTTCAAAATTGATTCAAATCAAACCAAACCAAACCGCATTTGTATATTTATTTACTTTTTATTAATATGATATGTTACGTGAATTTATTATTAGATGATAATAATTTTTTTAATAATAGTTATTAATTTGATATAATTTATTTATTTTTATTATTTCATTCATAATCAACTACTCTCATTTTATAATATTAACTTTTAATATACTATATCTTATATATTATATCAAATCTATATAATTTATTAATAGTTTTATAATATTAATAAAAAATATAATCTGTAATTTGGATATTCAAAAACTGATCCAAATTAAATTGTATAAAATTAAATGGATTGAATTTTTTAAATATATCATTTAAAATCGAATTAAATCGTAAATAAATTTATCTTTGAATAGATGATTTTTTATTTTAAAACTGATCTAAACCGAATTGCAAACCCCCTAATTTCTTATGTAATTAAATGTGACTGACAGGCAACTTTCTTGTGTAATTAAATGTGAGTGACAGGCAACTAGGAGATAGCACAACATTTGAAGGCATAAAGAAAGCTGGTCATCTTGTTCATTTGGAGAGACCATGTGTCTACAACAGATGCCTCAAGCACTTTATTGCTTCCTTCTTGGCGTCAAATAAAACCAAATAATAATTACTCAATTGCTACTTCTTCAACTCTATAACTAGCTATGCTTATTATTTGGTCTTAATATTTTAGTTAATTAAGTTGGAGATGATTAATTGTCTCTCATATACTGTATTTTACAACTTTCATACTTAATAGGGTTGTTGGTCTATCTTGAGTTGTGTGTATATTTGTTGAGTTATATTGTTAAGTTGACGTTATAATAATTTTGTTCCCGTTGTTGTGATGTTGTTGTTGGTTACCGTAAATGATGAATAATACTTCATAATATAACGAAGTTGATTATGTTGATGTCACTATAAGGGTGATACGATGATATGAATAAAGTTATTGATATTTTGTTGATAATATATATGTTTTGGTGTTGAAAATGTTGTTAAGATGATAATGTGATGTTGTATATCCAAGTATAAGTGTGTTACCACTTTAAATGTTGATATGTCAAAATATTATTGAAGTGGTTGATAAGTTGTTAACGATTATGTCGCGAGGGTGTTGAATGATTAGCATGTGTGTATTTGATTTAAATTGTGTTGAGTTATTGTTATGTCGGGAAAGTAGCGGTCGAAGTGTTGCCAAATACGACTTAGGGATCAGAGAATTAGATGTGAAGTTCGCATTAAGAGTGGTAGTATCGAGTAGATTTTCGAGGACGAAAATATTTTAAGTGGAGGAGAGTTGTAACACCCGATAATTTAATTAATTATTTAATTAAATTATTTTTCGAATTAATTGTTGATGTTGTGAAATGTTGATTTAAGTTGTCATGTTGTTAGTTGATTATTTGGTTGATTAAGTTGTAGAAATAGTATTTGAATAATACTAGATTTTATTATATGGGCTTAATTAATGGTTGGTGGTAGTAAAAGTGGAAGTGTTAGATTAGGTCCAATAGAATTATTGAGAATAATAGAATAATAGTGTTATTATATTGATTAAGTTGAATAAGAAAAAGAAATTAGATGTGACAGTTAGGAAAATAGGTTTTGTCAAGTAGAAGAGGAATAAGGGTTGGAAGAGAGAAAGAGAATGTAGAAGTTGCAGACCAAAGGGAAGAGAGAAAAAGCTAGTTTCGATTGAAAAATTGTAGAGCGGTCTCCAATCCAAAGGTAAGGAAGGGTGAGGTTCTGACTCTATAATAGGGTATGTGATGAGTGGTATGTGGGATTGAATTTGTAGAATTGTTTCTATTTGTGTTTGAAATTTCTATATTGTTGTTTAATGGAGAATAAATGAATTAGAGATGAATAACGATTCCCAAATGATGTATAATTGATGTAGAAACATAGGATGATAATAGATGATGATTATGTATGATTTGATGACGTTTTAAGACCCATAATATAGTGAAATCGCATAAAATCGCAGTGAATCGCAGAAAAATCCAGCACAAAACAGCATGAGTCAACTCATGCACAAGGTAGGGTCAGCCTGAGCATACCCGAGAGGCAGAATCTCTATCAAATAGCTATGAGTCGACTCATTGGGTCGACCTGAGCATACCCGAGTGACATCCAATTTTCGATAATTTTGTAATGGCCATAACTTTTGAACCGTAACTCCGTTTGATGCGTCGTTCGAAGCATTGGATAGATAACATGATGAAATATATTTATAAAGAGTAAAATAAAGGATAAGAAGGATAGTTCTAGTACCCAAGTTAGGATAGAGTTAGTTTCCCCACGTTGAATCGCTATGATGTTTTGTGGTGATGAAGTATGATGATGACATGATGATCTTATGATAATGCTTGGTTCATAATAATAATATTAATAATAATGATGATGTAGTATTATAGTATAATAATTTGTAGAAGTTTTGTAATTAGAAATAAGCATTTAGATTATTAATTAACCGGAAATAGTTGAAATAATCCGAATAATTACGCGGTTTGGTTGTAGTAAATTTTGGTTGATTCGTGGTATCATGTTCTTTGTTGAACAACGCGAATTTGTAGGTGATGTTGTATCTTATTGAATTGCCTCTATTTACGGGCAAAATATTAAATTGTAGGCTTATGGCCAATGTTGAATTGTTGTTGAGTTGTTGTTAAATTATTGTTGTTGTTGTTGTTGAGTTGTTGTTGAATGGTTTATGTTGTAGCTGTTGTTGTACTTCATAATGTTATCTCATACATAGCATATCAAGTTGGAGCTGATGCTCAGTAAGTTGTCCTAGATTGACAAATTAAGTTGTAGGCTTATGCCAATGTTGCGTTAATTGTTGTTGTTGAAATATCAAGTTGTAGGCCTATGGCCAGTGTTGAATTATTATTAAGTTATTGCTGAATTGTTGTTAAGTTGTAGTTGAATTGTTGTTGTTGTGTTGTTGTTGAATTGTTGTTAAGTTGTAGTTGAATTGTTGTTGTTGTGTTGTTGTTGAAATGGTTAATGTTGTAGTTGTTGTTGTCGCATGCATATCATAACAATTTAGCCTAGATTGACAAAAAGTTGAAGTTGAAAGTTTACGCCTTGTTGATGCCTCTATTAATTGGAAATTTCTAAGTTAGGAGTTCTGCTCCATTTTTACGTTGGGAGTTCTGCTCTGTTGGTACCACATGTATGTGCATTGTAATTAGTCGCATTTCGTGTTGCATATTTAAGATATTGTGTTGTTGACTTGTGATGATTGATGTTGGTTGAAAGTTGTGAAGTGGTGATTTTATATAATATGATCTAATATATTATTTATTATACACTCAATTATATAGTTCAATATCTCACCCCTTATGTTTGAATGTTACCCTATGCTGGTAACGTGTAGGTAATCCATAATGAAGGTTGTTTACCTTCAGTAGTTTGAGTCGGTGTCGTTGCTATGATACGTAACACTCAGGGGGGTGAACGCTTGTTGCTTTATTGTTGATTTTACTTCCTTTGATGAATTTTAAGTTGTTTCCATTAAGTACTAGTTATTTTGAAGTTGTTTTCGGTTGGACAAAGATGTTATGTCATTTGAGTTAAAAAACTGTGATTTCGCTGCTTAATTATAAAAGTTGTTTTATTTTCAAAGACTAATTTACATTGCTATCAGTTCATTCGAGTTTTAAGTGTTATGTATCTGTTTTATATGCGATTAAATATCATTGTTATAAGTTGAAAGTGTAGCATCCTATTTATATGTCGAAATTTTATAACTCTAATTTTTTATTAATATTCGTCGGATAGGAATGGGGTGTTACAGTTCTACCTAGTCCCCATGACTTATGGTCAAATACTCTATCACTTGCTCAATCACTATGTAATTGAGCTAAGAGATCTAGGACCACCTCCAATAAAGATTCCACCTGGTTATAATGCAAATGTGAGACACGAGTTCCATTAAGGGGCATGTGGTCACTCAATTGAAGATTGCAAAGCTCTGAAGCATAAAGTACAAGATCTGATTGATTTGGATGTTATCACGGTCACACCAAATGACCCGTGTGTAAATTGAGGTCCCTTGCTCAAGTAAATTCTCAAACTATAAGGGTATCCTCTGAAGCAATAAGTCCAGACGGAGAAATTCTCCTCAACATTGGCAATTATTAGTTCATTACTGCACTTTCATTTGTAATCTTTCTTGTTTGTTAATGCATTGTTTGCAAGTAAAAACTCGTTTGATTTTTAATGATAATCTTAATACAATGAGTATGTTTGTCTTGAAATAATCTAGTCATTTTCACTCATAATTTTTTTCTGCATTTATACCAAACTCTACTAAAGTATCTAGCTAAGGCAAAGATTGGAGGGAGGATGATGACAATTGAAAAATGCAAAATTTCTGGTTGTATGATTTTTAATAAAACCACGCTGATGATAAAAGGCGTTGTTTCAAATTCCCAAACATCAGAGATATAAGGGAGATAGACCATCGTCAACCCCTTTGAGACTTGAAGTAGGAGTTTCTTTTCTATACGAAAAAACCCTCACATCTAACCAGGGGCAGGTTTTTTTTGGTTAATTTGACCGAGTGTTCAAATTTCAAAAGGAGTGTCCAATTGAGGATCAACCACATCTTATCCTGCGTACGTCAAGAGCTCGAAAAACACAAAATCACAATGATTATCTCTCATCCACCAAGGAACGAGGCAGTCACAACCCTTTCTACAAATCAAAACAAAACAATATCACACGATTTGTTCAAAAAGGAAAAAGAAATAAATTAAAAGAAAAATAAATAAAATTTTCTCTAAGTCAATAATTTGAAATAAAAAATTAGGACATCCCACTGGACTTCAAAATCAAAAAGAATATGACCAGGAAAAAGTTAGGGAACAAAAAAAGCAAAAGAATGAAAAAAACAATAAGAAAGGACTACAAAACAAAAATTCTCAACAAAAACAAATTCATGTGACTAAACACACAAAGACAAAATGGGTGACTGCCACTCGAAAAGCCTTGTTGGTTCCTTAACAATCACAAAATCCTTTTGAGAGATGAGCGCTTGTGCCAAATTAACTGAACATAGGACTGGAGAACGTCAAGGATAATGGGTGGGTACAAATAAACTTTGAACCTTAAATCCTTTTATCTGAAACCGTGAACCAGGCCACGTTACAACCCTTAAAAGTCCTAATTGAAGCAAGGTTTATTTTGAAAGTATACTACAACGAGATAACATTTAACTGATTCCCAGAAGGTACGCTAAGGATTTGTGTTGGTATCTGTTGTACCCCAAAATTTTCCCTCTCATTTCTCAAGAATTTTCTCACAAGATCTCTATTGATTCAAGACTGCACAAGGTTTGATCAGCTCAAGATACCTCCTCAAATACTGATGACTCAAAACTAGGGTTTGAGTTTGCACAAGTACAATTGGACTTTTAATACCCCATATAGTTTCCATGAATCATATTGGGCTCTCAAGCATCAGGTCAAAGATAGGAGGAAGAAGAAACTGTCGAAAGGGAAAAGTAGATTGAAAGGTGTGCAGTTGTAGATAACAGTTCGAACTCAAAATCTATTTCAGGCTGTTCGAACCACATAATTGATCGAAAATGAGTGGTGGGCAGATTTTGACAAATCTAAGAAGAGCAAGCTTGCTTCAATCCACAAGCTTCGATTGGGCAATGGCTTCTTTCGAGCAGTTTGCTTCAATCCACAAGCTTTGATTGGGTAATGGCTTCCTTCAAGCAGCTTGCTTCAATCCACAAGCTTTGATTGGGCAATGGCTTCTTTTGAGCAGCTTGCTTCAATCCACAAGCTTCAACTGGGCATTGGCTTCCTTCGGGCAAGCTTGCTTCGATCCATAAGCTTCAACTGGGCAATGGCTTCCTTCGAGAAAGTTTGCTTCAATCCACAAGCTTCGACTGGGCAATGGCTTCCTTCGAGCAACCTGCTTCGATCCACCTCTAAACCCTTCGACAAACATAGATTCGACACTATGAATTACAAGTCCATCTTCATACTTGCTTCGATCCACAAAGATAGTTGGTTGTGGTATTTGAAGTTTGGATGTTTGAACTTTCGACCACTTAATCAACTGATTACTCAAGTTATGGTTATTGGTATTCCAGGTCTTGAGATGCGTGAAAAAACTCTGTGAAGTAGGAAAGCAATCCATAAATTCTTTCGTTTTGACTATGCCAATGAGATTATCTTGCATACTCAAAGTGGTACATTCAGATGAATATCGTCCATTCGAAGAACACACAATTGGTGGAAACAAATATTGTTTTGTTTGTTGATGAGTTTGGTCGAAGGTTGTAAGTGGTCCATTCGAAGAACACATAATTGGTGGAAACAAATATTGTTTTGTCTGTTGATGAGTTTGGTCAAAGGCTGTAAGTGGTTCATTAGAAGAATACACAATTGGTGGAAACAAATATTGTTTTGTCTATTGATGAGTTTGGTCGAAGGTTGTAAGTGATCTACTCGAAGAACACACAATTGGTGGAAACAAATATTGTTTTTTCTATTGATGAGTTTGGTCGAAAGTTGTGGATCCATGTGATCAAAATGAAAGGATGGAGTATTCGACATCTTTAAGAGATTCAAGATGCTGGTCGAAAACCAGAGTAAGAAAAAGATCAAAGTTCTACAGAGATTCAAGATCTTTGTAGAAGGAATCAAGTTGAAGACAGAATTTTAAAGAACATAACAAAATTCTTATGCTATGCTGCATAATCTTATGTTGCAGGCCTCCTTGCTTGCAAATCCAATCATAATTTAATGCTTACACCTACTTTTGAGCTATTACCCAAGTGTTTAAGCCTTTGTCCAAAAGATCTTTCCATTTATGGCATAAAGTTATCATTGCTATTCTTGGAAAGCAAACTTTTTGGTACAAGTTTGTCTTGAGCCCATACTTTGTTTGCTTCTGATTTTTGCCCCACCATAAATCATAGAAAGCAACCCCTATAAACCAGTAACTTTGGTGCTTCATATTGGTATCATGGAAAACTTGACATAAATTGATATTTGCATTCTAACCAAACCATAATTTGTTATCTTGCAAATCTGACTACTTCAACTTCTCAAAACTCTTCCCTATAAATAGAGACATTATTTGCAAGATAGAAAAAAAAGAGATTACCAGCCTTAGAACACTTTCAAAAATTCCTTGAACTCAGAATCTGCATTCAAAGCCACATTGCTTGCCATTTCTGACTTTGAAGAGCCAACTCCAGAATCCTTCGAGCATTGTCCATTTTTCTGTTCGAACATCATCCATACACCACATAGACACTATCCCAGCCCTTAAACCACCACTTTAATTCCTTCTTTCTCATCCACCATTGTCAAAAAATCCACCTTTGCAACTTGACTTATCCAGAACAGTTGGGCAAGCTACAAGACATTCTAACAATTGGAATAACTTCATGGAGGTCCAAGCAAGCTTAATTCATTGTCAAACCATTTCTGGAATTTCTATAGAAGTCCTTCGAATCTCCAAGAGGTAAGTTTTTTCAAACTTGGAACTCTTTATTCAAGCATCATTTGTATATACATTGTGAATAAAAGATGCAGATATCATGTCTAGGAATCTGACCATGTCCATAGTTTTGATTATCTTTGCTTGTACATTGAGAATTTCTTCTCTGATCAGTTAGGTTTTAGTTTTAGTACTGAACAAAATTCATGCTAACCTTCGACCCAGAACTTTTGAAAATCATGTGGTTAGATTCGTATTCAAATTTTAGGCAGGTTTGATATTTACATCTTTCGTTTTGGCTGAGAAATGAAGCTTTTCGAAGCTTAATAATGGAGTTATGCATCCATGCGCGCGCGAAGGAAGAAGATGAAGCCATGTTCAAATTTTCAGAAATGAGTTCTGTTGTACCCCAAATTTGCCCTCTCATTTTTTACAAGATCTTCTCTTACATGGGTGGTTACAAACACTTGCTTGAAGAAAAATAACAAATTTTGAAGTTGGTCAAAGTGTCCTTCGATGGGGTGTACTTCAAAGGCATGTCATCAAAATGTCTTTCATTTGGAATCTGAACAAGGTGTCTTTCGATTGGCATCTTAACAATGTCTTTCAATTGGCATCTGAACAAAGGCATCTTTGATTGGCTGTTGTACCCCAAAATTTGCCCTCCCATATTCTTCAAAGTTTTAACAAGCATCATCTCAATTTGCTCAAGTCTACTCAAGGGTTGCACAATTCAAACACCCTCCTAAGCCAGTCAAATTAGGGTTTTGGTTCTTGCAAGGAAGTTGAGGTTTTCAAGGGCTTAATCAAGTCCCATATGCTCATATACATTGTCAAGCACCTACATGTCAAGTTTCAAGGCTCACAAGGTCAAGTTGCACAGTCAAAAACCCTAATTGCTTCACAATCAACTGTAGGGGTAAAATGGTCATTTGGCAGTCAAAAGTCAAAAATTTTGGTCAACATCTCATTTTGAAGCCACAATCATCATTTGATCAAGTCTTGATCATGATTCCACAAGAATGGCTCAAAAATCATCAAGATGCAAAAGTTTCCATTTTTGGACAGTTGAAAAGTCAACTGTAACTTGACCAAAGCATAACTTTTTCATGGTTCATCAGAAAAATCCCATCCAATGCTCATTTGGAAGGGGATGACATTTCCTACAATTCATCTTCACATTCCAAGTCCAAGAAATGCTCTCACAAAAAGTTATCAATTTCAACATTATAGGTCATTTCAAAAAGTCAACAAAAGGGCACTTTAAGTCAAAGACCATAACTTGAGATTGGTAAAACAAAATGACATGGTACCAAAGGCATTTGTTAGAAGACTTCAAGACCTTTCCAAAATGTCCAAGAACATGTTCATAGCTTCAACATTGAGCAAGATATGCATTGGAGAAGTTGGAAAAGTTTTGTGAAATGGCCAAAGTCGACTATCCTTGAAACTTCATTTTTGACAAAAGGGGCCCACTTTTTCCACTTGATTCATCCTTTCCATGCCTCCCACGTGTCCCATGTTTTATTTCAAGAATAAAAATTAATTTTTCTATTTTTGTTTAATTTTATTTGATTTAATTCATTTTAAATCTTTAAAATTCAAATAAAAATCAAGAGAATTAATTAGGGGATTTTTGTGGTTTGAATAGCTTTGATACACCATAAAACATATACCAAATTCGTTCAAGACCTATTTCAAGCATAAAAATTCAAAATTTGACAAGAAAGGCAAGTTTCTTCAATGGAGGTTATGGCAAAATCCAAAACATAATTGCAAGGCTTAAAGGTGCATTATAGTGACTGATTCTCATTGACTAACATATATGCAAGCCTTCCCACCCTCATGGACGAAAAAAAGGCATCCCTAAAACGGCAGAGCAAAAACTCAGAATTTGTCAAAAAAAGTGTGAGATCTAAAGCAAGGTTGCAGGCAGTTTCAGACAAAACAAAGCACGTGAGATCCTTCATTGCCATACCCTGAAACTAAAGAGACCTTTACCACGCCCTGAGACTCCATATCAAGCACTGTAAGTCATCACAAACTCACCCCCGCTATCTGCTTTATGTTTTTACAGGAAACGAAGAAGATGAAGGACGTGCCTCCATGTGATTGGCTGATTCAAAACGGGCGCGCGTTTTTTCCTTTTTTCAGCATATAGTGCGCTTATTTTATATTATGTTTCTTTTCTATTTTACTAACAAACACGCAGGATTGGTGTAGTGGTTGGCAATATACTTGGTGATCTCTGGGACCTGGGTTCGATTCCCAGGTCCCCCCATAATTCCAATATTATTTTTTCTAACGCTTGCATTTTTTTCTTTTCTTTTCTTTTTTTATTTACTAATTATATTTATTAACCATTAACATAATTAACTTTTTCATAAAAAATCAAAAAAATAGAACTAACATTATTATTATTATTATTATTATTATTATTTTATTTTTGTGAATAAATATTAAATAATTGAATTAGTTTTAATTAAGCAACTTTAACTTTTTTTTATATAATTAAAATAAGTTTAGAATTAGGTTTTTAATTAACTTAGGATTTTAATTCTTTTATTTTATTTCATAAAAACATAAAAAACACAAAAAATATTTTCTTTTAATAAATTAATTAATTAGTTTAATTATTAGTTATTAATTTCATTTAATCACAAAAAAGACAAAAAAATTCAATTTCTTTTCCTAAGAGGGTCAAAACCCTTAGAACGTTCCCGAGCATTTTTTTTTATTCGCGCGCATTTTATTTTGATTATTATGTAATTGCTTCCAAGAATGTAATAGTAATTAGGTTTACCGCTTTATTTTAATTTCTCGTACTTATTTACCAAAACGGGTCTTTGTATTTTTGGCGATGTATAGACCCGCACCTTGTAATAGCGTAGGATTTATGTTTCCGCAATTTATTTTCCGCACTCCTAACTGTTAACAATGCATGAAAGAATGTATGTAAATAAAATCAATTCGTAGCTCACAAATAACATGTACAAGATAACCTTAACTGAAAAACAACACACAAAGCACATGCCACTTCTAGGGTACGCCTCACTGGTTGCCTCGAACGTGGTCATCAAGTATAGGGTGTCTTAGAGGTCACCCTTCTGTCTAAAAGATCCAGTTGCCTCGAAACGGTTGCCTCGGATACAAAGGATCTAGGACATTAGGGTTACTTCTAAGGTGTCCTACCATTGCTTCGGTGACCACACATGTCCCTTAATCGAATTGACCCGAAAACCTCCAACGACGGTGCTACATATCTCTCAATGGTGGGATAGCACTATCTAAAGGACTCTTACACAGCCTAATTTCTTAGGGTAGGTAGATGACTCATGGGTACTTGCTCTTTTCAAAAACAAACAAAATACTTTTCACACCTTACACTTTTCAAACAATACTTTATACACTCTTGAGGACTGATACAAGAGTTACTTAGAAATTTTTCAAACGAAACTTTTTCAAAACCCACACACACTTGAAAAGCAAACAATTTTGAAAACATAAGAGCAAGTACCTAAGAGCCCGTGGATAACCATGGATAGAAAGGGTGCTAACACCTTCCCTTTCTATAAATCTACCTCCCGAATCGAGAGACATCTCGAATAAGGAATTTTGCTGTGCTTTTGTCCTTTCCATGTTGGAGAACATAAAAGACGGTGGCGACTCTTGCTTACCGCGACATTTCGCAAAACCAGCTTAAAAACAGTCAGTTCTATTTCCACCGATCACAGAACTGGCGACTCTGCTGGGGACTCTAAAAGTGGGGTATACGTTAGGAATAGTTCATCATCATGTTTTCAATTGCTTGCTTTGCCTGATTTAATATTGTGGGCCTGTTTTGGGAGTTTCATAGATCCTAACCCGGATCTGGGGGATACCTTCTAGAAAGTAGCAACAAAATTGTGAGGGAACTGTGCGGGGTATACCGACACGGTTGAAGCAGTTCGCTACGTTGATGTGGCACTTTGGTGAGTACCGGTAACCCTTGAGTCAAGTCAAGGAGAGTACGGGGCCGCCGCGTGGTGTCGTGAAGCATCAACTGACCTTAGGAACCTTACTTGAACCATCCTGGCCTCTTTAGGGGTAGTGAGATGACCGACTTTGCTGCAGTCCGAAGTTGGTAGATACTCGATACTACACTTATTAAGGGTTGTTTTCTTGGAATATTTTGATCGCCAGTTCAGTGGCTAAATCAAAACAATGAACATCGAAAACAACCCAATGATATTGAGCTCCTTAGAACCCGGTTACTTTTGATAGGACAGGTTTTGAGCCTACCAACTTCAAGAGGGTAGTACCCAAAATTCATGCTGGCCTAAACTCTAAGGGCTATTTTGTGTGACTTGTGTGCCTTCATACTTGAACTACTTGCATACTTGTTATCTGCCAACATGAGTTCTTGCAGGTTTTGTTTACAGTCCTTAATCTGGACTCATAATAGGGTTTACTTACATCACTCCACGCATAGCATAACATCATACCATCATACCATTGCATCCATCCTACATAAGGACTAATCCATTTCAAGGACCTCAAGGGTTTTGTGATGCAGGTCATGATGAATCAAATGTCCAGCAAGGGGTAAAGGGGATTTATTTTCCTCTAGCCAAGGTTAATGACTTGAGTCAGGGGCTATGACCCACTCGATATGGTGAGCCTTGACTCTTGAAGAAGGACTCTCATCAACATGAAGTCCCTTCCATCAAGCTACAAAATTCAAATTCTAACAATTTTCTTGTTTATCCCGCGAGGTCCTTGAAAACATCGCATGCATACATACATATCATTGCATTACAGGTACTCTTTCCCACAGGTTGCTTAACCTTCTTCGCTGTTTATTTCAGCAGTCATCATGAATCCTGAATCATCCAATGAGCAAGCTATCAAGGCCCTCCAGGCCCAGAACGCCCAGTTCCAGGAGCTGGTCATGAGCTTAGCACAAGGACAACAGGAATTGAAGACTCTGCTCTTGAAAAAGAAGAAGAAGATGACTGTTTTGTTCAACCCTAGATGCAGATCTGGGAATACACTGCAGAATGAAGCCGAGCGGACTACTCCATCTGTTGGGGAAGGCAGTCACCAAGAGGGAAGGGTTCCTAGTCCCGTAGTCTCTGACACCGAGACAGATTTCAATGATGAACAGTACCCTCCTGCTGAGGACAGGTACAAGCAACTAGAGGACCGTCTAAATGCCATGAAGATTCAACAGGTGCCCGGGTTGGACTTTGGAGACCTAGGCTTATCTTCTGGGGTGGTGATCCCTCACAAGTTCAAAGCACCTGCCTTTGCAAAATACGACGGGGCTTCCTGTCCTAAGTTGCACCTCCGTTCATACGCAAGGAAGATCCAACCTTACACGGCAGACAAGAACCTATGGATCCATTTCTTCCAGGAAAGTCTTTCAGGGACTCAGCTCGAATGGTTCTATCAGCTGGATGGAACCAGTATTCGTAACTGGGAGGACTTAGCAACTGCTTTTTATAAGCAGTATCAATATAATGCCGACCTCGCTCCTACGCGTACCCAACTCCAGGGTATGTCACAGGGGACGGGTGAAGGATTCAAGGAATATGCTCAAAAGTGGAGAGACCTGGCGGGCAGGGTGCAGCCACTGTTGACTGACCGTGAGCTTGTGGATATGTTCCTGGGGACCCTATCTGGTCCATTCTTCAACCATCTGATTGGAAATTCTTCTGCTGGGTTTACAGACCTAATCTTGATTGGGGAAAGAATTGAAGCCGGTATCAAGTCGGGGAAGATACAGAATAGTGATTCCTCGAACACTGAGAAGAAACCGTCCAAGAAAGAATCTAGTGCTGTCAACGCAATAGTTATCTCAAAACCGGCCGGTGCTCCTCAACATCGCAACCAACAAAGGGAAGAGAGACCTAAAAGGCAATTCACTCCCCTCGGCATGACCTTGTCCCAGATATTGTCACAGCTGCTGGAGACCAAGTTGGTAACTCTAAGGGACCCTCCTAAGAATCCCAACAGGACGCCTTCAAGGTATAACCCCAACGTTCGCTGCGCTTATAATTCTGACAGCCCGGGGCATGCTACAGATGATTGTTGGACTTTGAGAAACAAGGTTCAGGATCTGATCGATGCAAAGGAAGTCCAGTTCGACTCTCCAGAGACTCCCAATGTGATCACTGCTCCCTTGCCAAGACGTGGCTAGGATTAGAAGTTTTTTGTTCATTCGAATGTTCAAGTTGTATTTTTTCTTTGATTGTTCAAACATTGTATTCATGTCAAACATTGTTATTTCATTAATGCATTACACATGTCTGTTTTGAAGTAATTATTTCGTATTCACTATACGCAAACTGTTTTCATATTTTTGTGATGATCAACTCTCAATTAATAATTCTAAGCCTCTTGAGGGAGGATGACGAAAACGATACTACAATCTTTACAGTATGCTTTTGAACAGACCCCGCTGATGAGGTACATGCATTGTTTCAATTCCTAAACACTGGAGTTATAAGGAAGATAATCCCTCGTCAACCCCCTTCGAGCCAGAGAAGTAGGAGTTTTTCTTTTCACAAAAATTAAACCCTTAATTATAACCTGGGGCAGGGTAGTTCTCTCAGTTGATCCAGGTGCACAACGAATGGTCTCAAAGAAGTCCTTCCAAAACAAAAGACATTGATGGTTCCCTATAATCGTCAAGACAGGCAGTCATTATCTCTCAAACTAAAAGCCCAATAAGTCAAAACCTATGAAGGAGACTTACAAAACTGGGGCATCCCGTTGACTGTAATCACAAAGAAACAGTTCAGGCAAAAAACAGGGATAACGAAATCAAAAAAGAAAGAGGTCATACAAACCCTCAATAAAAAAGGGAAATGACTGCCTATTCTAAACTGTCAAAATCCGAACCATCACCGGAATATCAGGACAAAGACTCAAACAAGGTCTAATGCATGATCAGCTGAGTTTAGGTTTGAAGAACATCACGAAGAGCGGGTGGGTACAAATAAACTTGAGCCTTTATCCATTGTTTCTTAAACCGTGAACCAGGCCACGTTACAACCCTTAAAAGTCCTAGCTGAAGCATGGGTTAGTTCGAAAGCATACTGTTACGAAAGGTATCCTGACTCCTTAAGGCTTGCGGTAAAATAACGAGTTGACATCACAATTTACAAAATTCACTTGTTTTTACTGAAAAATACATTTGCAAAAAAAACTTTGAGACAGACATACGCTTTGCATTCTTAAAATAATATTGTTTGCATATGACTATTTGTTCAACAGCAGAGAAATTCGCACGAAGAATATCTAGTGAACAAAAGCACTCCCAACCAAGGGGCAGGGCATGATCATTGTCCATCATTTGGGGCAGTTAAGTCAAGATTCTGAGAATCTCTCAAAAGGCCAACCAGCTAGGGGCAAATCTCCGTCTGGATCACTTGGGGCATTGGACGATCAAACGAAGATCTTCTGGTGGCATGGTAACACTGCACTACTGACAGTGACAACTCCCGGCATCCTGAGAGCACGGACATAGTCGAAAAAAAACACTACGCATAAGCAAAGACCCGCTAGGTCGACACACCTAGGAAAAAATAAGGGATGAAATGAAAAAAAATCTGTACACCCGGCAAGTCGAAAACCTGAAAAGGAGGCTTGGGCAAAAATGGGTATCCCGGTGGACTGAAAACCCGAAAGGGCGGTCCAGACAAAAGTTAGGGATCAAAAGGGTACGACTATGTTCCGTCATCTCGTCACTTGCCTACCAGAAGAAGATTTGTCAACCGGCAGTCATCAAGCGCCTCCACAGGTACCTTCTCCCTCAGAAACTGGGGCAATAATGAGTTGTCTAAGTGATCTGGTTGCTCTGTCCACCAAGGTACTAAGGTAGGTTCGACTGAAGAACAACCAAGATATCTCCACTCCCCGTAGAGAAAGACAAGATGAAACAATGCTCTCCTCAAGCAGAGTTGGTCTCCCATCAGCCCTGAAAAGGCACAGTATTCTCCAGCAAGTCAGCGACACTCTCCCCAAGCAGAGTTAGTTTATCGTCAGCCTTAAGGAATTTGGGTATCTCCAGAAAATCTCAATATTCCCCAGCGGAGTATACAGATTATTCCTCAGCAAGCATCCCCGGCAGTCTTAATATAATATTGTTCCCCGGCGGAATACAGACATCCAGTGGGGCCATTCCCCAGTACAATCCAAAAGTCTCCCCAGGAAAGTTGAATCAATCTCCCCAGTAGATTCAGGAAGCTTATCCCTAGTAGATTCTGGAAGCTAATCCCCTGCAGAGTGCAAAAGCATCTCCCCGGCTTTATTCAAAGGTCATTCTCCACCAGAGCCTATAACTGGGTTATCCTCAGCTAATTACCACGGAAAGATCGTCCTCGACGAAGTTCTTCCTATCCCCAGCGAAGTTATCACCAAATCTCAACGAAGTATCTCTTCCCACAGAGTAATCCCCCGCAGAGTAATCTCTTCAACAAGTTTATTCCCCAACGGAGTCATCTTCTCCTACCGGTTTATTCTTGTAATCATCATCCCCAGCGGAAACGAAGAACTCTGTTCTTCAACATCAGCACAGAATTCAACTTCCCGGCATGCGTCAAGGATTTACTTTCCCAGACGAAGATACATTCATAAACATTACATCATGATACATGCATATGCGCATCATGTCATACAATCTCGTTTATGTCGAGAACATTATTGCTTGATCCATATCATGCATTGCATACGACTGACCTTTACCTTTCAGGAAGGATACAGTTAAATAATCAGCTACGTCAAAGTAGACAAATACAGTCAAAAAAGACCAATCCAGTCAAAAAAGACAAATCCAGTCAAAGAAGACAAATCTAGTCAAAGAAGACAAGTCCAGTTAAATCCCAAAGGTTTTTCTGATGCTCATCTAGTCAAAGAAGACAGGTCCAGTTAAATTACTTCCTAAAGTCAAAGAAGACAACCCGTCGTTATAGACACCCGTCATTATAGACAACTCGTCATTTAAGACAACCCGTCGTTATAGACACCCGTCATTATAGACAACTCGTCATTTAAGACAACTCGTCATTGAAGACAACCCGTCAGTATAGACACCCGTCATTGAAGACATCCCGTCATTGAAGACATCCCGTCATTGAAGACAACTCGTCATTGAAGACAACTCGTCATTGAAGACAACTCGTCATTGAAGACATCTCGTCATTGAAGACAACTCGTTATTGAAGACGACCCGTCAGTATAGACACCCGTCATTGAAGACATCCCGTCATTGAAGACATACCGTCATTGAAGACAACCCGTCATTGAAGACAACTCGTCATTGAAGACAACTCGTCATTGAAGACAACTCGTCATTGAAGATAACTCGTCATTGAAGACAACTCGTCATTGAAGACAACTTGTCATTGAAGACAACTCGTCATTTAAGACAACTCGTCATTGAAGACAACTCGTCATTGAAGATAACTCGTCATTTAAGACAACTCGTCATTGAAGACAACTCGTCATTGAAGACAACTCGTCATTTAAGACAACTCGTCATTGAAGACAACTCGTCATTTAAGGCAACTCGTCATTGAAGACATCCCGTCATTGAAGACAACCCGTCATTGAAGACAACTCGTCATTTAAGACAACTCGTCATTGAAGACAACTCGTCATTGAAGACAACTCGTCATTGAAGACAACTCGTCATTGAAGACAACTCGTCATTGAAGACGACTCGTCATTGAAGACAACTCGTCGTTGAAGACAACTCGTCATTAAAGACGACTCGTCATTAAAGATCACTCGTTGTTGAAGACAACCCGTCCATGAAGACAACCCGTCCAAAGATACAACTCGTCAAGAAAGACAAAACCTCCTCTGGTTCAGTTAAATCCTAAAGATTTTTCTGAGATAACCTGTCAGTAGAGACAACCCATCAACCTTTTGAAGTTCCAAATTCGATACCTGTATCTAGCCAGGGCATGTCTGTGAGTGACTGAGTGAGGATCAACACCTGTAACAGGTCAAGAAATTATCTTTCTCAGGTACGCAAGTTCTCGCTAAGGAATCTCTTACGCGATCGACACCTAGATGGCATCTATAAGCCCATCCACCTATCAACAGTCTCCAAATGGCATCTATAAGCCCATTCTCGACAAGGTTCTGTCATATCTCCAGATGGCATCTATAAGCCCATCCTCCTATCCACCATCTTTCGAAATGGCATCTGTAAGCCCATTCCCGCTATCACACTGCTGATACTCCACTATGTGAGTGCAAATTTCTGGGCACTCTAGTGTTCAATCATCTTCCACCTTCGGATCACAAAAGGAACGCAAGCCAATCTACATCCTCAGGTCTAAGAAGATTGAACAGGGGCAACTGTTGTACCCCAAAATTTTCCCTCCCATATTCTTCAAAGTTTTGACAAGCATCATCTCAATTTGCTCAAGTCTACTCAAGGGTTGCACAATTCAAACACCCTCATAAGCCAGTCAAATTAGGGTTTTGGTTCTTGCAAGGAAGTTGAGGTTTTCAAGGGCTTAATCAAGTCCCATATGCTCATATACATTGTCAAGCACCTACATGTCAAGTTTCAAGGCTCACAAGGTCAAGTTGCACAGTCAAAAACCCTAATTGCTTCACAATCAACTGTAGGGGTAAAATGGTAATTTGGCAGTCAAAAGTCAAAAATTTTGGTCGACATCTCATTTTGAAGCCATAATCATCATTTGATCAAGTCTTGATCATGATTCCACAAGAATGGCTCAAAAATCATCAAGATGCAAAAGTTTCCATTTTTGGACAGCTGAAAAGTCAACTGTAACTTGACCAAAGCATAACTTTTTCATGGTTCATCAGAAAAATCCCATCCAATGCTCATTTTGAAGGGGATGACATTTCCTACAATTCATCTTCACATTCCAAGTCCAAGAAATGCTCTCACAAAAAGTTATCAATTTCAACATTATAGGTCATTTTCAAAAGTCAACAAAAGGGCACTTTAAGTCAAAGACCATAACTTGAGATTGGTAAATCAAAATGACATGGGACCAAAGGCATTAGTTAGAGGACTTCAAGACCTTTCCAAAATGTCCAAGAACATGTTCATAGCTTCAACATTGAGCAAGATATGCATTGGAGAAGTTGGGAAATTTTTGTGAAATGGCCAAAGTCGACTATCCTTGAAACTTCATTTTTGACAAAAGGGGCCCACTTTTTCCACTTGATTCATCCTTGCCATGCCTCCCACGTGTCCCATGTTTTATTTCAAGAATAAAATTTAATTTTTCTATTTTTGTTTAATTTTATTTGATTTAATTCATTTTAAATCTTTAAAATTCAAATAAAAATCAAGAGAATTAATTAGGGGATATTTTGTGGTTTGAATAGCTTTGATACACCATAAAACATATACCAAATTCGTTCAAGACCTATTTCAAGCATAAAAATTCAAAATTTGACAAGAAAGGCAAGTTTCTTCAATGGAGGTTATGGCAAAATCCAAAACATAATTGCAAGGCTTAAAGGTGCATTATAGTGACTGATTCTCATTGACTAACATATATGCAAGCCTTCCCACCCTCATGGACGAAAAAAAAGGCATCCCTAAAACGGCAGAGCAAAAACTCAGAATTTGTCAAAAAAGTGTGAGATCTAAAGTAAGGTTGCAGGCAGTTTCAGACAAAACAAAGCACGTGAGATCCTTCATTGCCATACCCTGAAACTAAAGAGACCTTTACCACGCCCTGAGACTCCATATCAAGCACTGTAAGTCATCACGAACTCACCCCCGCTATCTGCTTTATGTTTTTACAGGAAACGAAGAAGATGAAGGACGTGCCTCCATGTGATTGGCTGATTCAAAACGGGCGCGCACTTTTTCCTTTTTTCAGCATATAGTGCGCTTATTTTATATTATGTTTCTTTTCTATTTTACTAACAAACGCGCAGGATTGGTGTAGTGGTTGGCAATATACTTGATGATCTCTGGGACCTGGGTTCGATTCCCAGGTCCCCCCATAATTCCAATATTATTTTTTCTAACGCTTTCCAGTGCAGCGTCTCATCAAATAACTCACCATAAACCTCACAGACCCAAGCGCCAGGTGGCCTCTCTCATAGATCTGATGGCCAGGAGGTGGTCCTCACCATGTTCAGGAGTCAACACACAAGCATTGGATTCCAGAAAGTCAAACGAGCTGGATTCAAATGGGCCTCAAATCTCAATCAAACACCCCTCCATCTGGCCCAATACCCCCATGGTTCTTGCATTTTTTTCTTTTCTTTTCTTTTTTTATTTACTAATTATATTTATTAACCATTAACATAATTAACTTTTTCATAAAAAATCAAAAAAATAGAACTAACATTATTATTATTATTATTATTATTTTATTTTTGTGAATAAATATTAAATAATTGAATTAGTTTTAATTAGGCAACTTTAACTTTTTTTTATATAATTAAAATAAGTTTAGAATTAGGTTTTTAATTAACTTAGGATTTTAATTCTTTTATTTTATTTCATAAAAACATAAAAAACACAAAAAATATTTTCTTTTAATAAATTAATTAATTAGTTTAATTATTAGTTATTAATTTCATTTAATCACAAAAAAGACAAAAAAATTCAATTTCTTTTCCTAAGAGGGTCAAAACCCTTAGAACGTTCCCGAGCATTTTTTTATTCGCGCGCATTTTATTTTGATTATTATGTAATTGCTTCCAAGAATGTAATAGTAATTAGGTTTACCGCTTTATTTTAATTTCTCGTACTTATTTACCAAAATGGGTCTTTGTATTTTTGGCGATGTATAGACCCGCACCTTGTAATAGCGTAGGATTTATGTTTCCGCAATTTATTTTCCGCACTCCTAACTGTTAACAATGCATGAAAGAATGTATGTAAATAAAATCAATCCATAGCTCACAAATAACATGTACAAGATAACCTTAACTGAAAAACAACACACAAAGCACATGCCACTTCTAGGGTACGCCTCACTGGTTGCCTCGAACGTGGTCATAAAGTATAGGGTGTCTTAGAGGTCACCCTTCTGTCCAAAAGATCCAGTTGCCTCGAAACGGTTGCCTCAGATACAAAGGATCTAGGACATTAGGGTTACTTCTAAGGTGTCCTACCATTGCTTCGGTGACCACACATGTCCCTTAATCGAATTGACCCGAACACCTCCAACGACGGTGCTACATATCTCTCAATGGTGGGATAGCATTATCTAAAGGACTCTTACACAACCTAATTCCTTAGGGTAGGTAGATGACTCATGGGTACTTGCTCTTTTCAAAAACAAACAAAATACTTTTCACACCTTACACTTTTCAAACAATACTTCATACACTCTTGAGGACTGATACAAGAGTTACTTATAAATTTTTTAAACGAAACTTTTTCAAAACCCACACACACTTGAAAAGCAAACAATTTTGAAAACATAAGAGCAAGTACCTAAGAGCCCGTGGATAACCATGGATAAAAAGAGTGCTAACACCTTCCCTTTCTATAAATCTACCTCCCGAACCGAGAGACATCTCGAATAAGGAATTTTGCTGTGCTTTTGTCCTTTCCATGTTGGAGAACATAAAAGACGGTGGCGACTCTTGCTTACCGCGACATTTCGCAAAACCAGCTTAAAAACAGTCAGTTCTATTTCCACCGATCACATTGGCATTTTAACATCACTTTGATTGGTCCCAACTGAAGGAAATCGAAGAGAGTAGAACAAATTTTTTGAGCGGTCAACAAGATCCTTTCGATTGGCATGGCAACAATGTCTTTCGATTGGCATCTATGTAGCGCCCTTCGATTGGCATAGACAAAGGTCCTTTGATTGACCTGTTAACAAGGCCTTTTGATTGGTATTAACAAAGGCCATTCGATTGGCATTCCAAAAGATCCTTCGACTGGAACTTCAGAGTTTCTTTCAACTGGAACTTCAGAGTTTCCCTCAATCAGAACATCAGAATGAAATGACCTTCGAATGTAATTTTAGTGCAGAGTTTGTCTTAATTTAAGACGCTCCAATGAAGGAAGTTCTGAACACTTCGAATCAGAACTTAGACTCATCACAAGGCCAAGGGCTGGTCGAAGTTGTCTAATAGGGAATGGTCTGAATAGATTCGAATTGGACTTTGAAGCTGGCAAAGAAAGCCATTCGAAGGAAGTAACAATGACTCATTCGAAGAACATGTAAAGGTCCATTCAAAGAAGCATTTAGAAGGCCCATTCGAAGGGTGCATAAGAAGTCCATTCGAAGATGCATTCAGAAGGCCCATTTGAAGGGTGGATAAGAAGTCCATTCGAAGGAGGCAACTCATAGGCCAATTGAAGAGAAACGTTGAAGGGTGTTCGAAGGATTCAAGTGTCTAGGTTCATCCAAGATTTCCAAAGAGACATGAATGTTTCAAAAAGGAATGCTTTTAATATGTCTGATTCTTGTCTCATGGCTTTAAAGGCCTGGTTAAATGGCTGTCTCTTGCCGTTACTATGCACCATCACACTCCTATAAATACAAGGACAAGGATACAGTGCCAAGGGGGGACGAAAAAGAGGATAAAAGGGGATACTACACACACACGCTGCCTCAGAAAGCACATCAAAAAACTCAAAACTCACAGAGTGATCCCAATCTAAATACATTTTTTGCAGGCATCCGCAACTCCTAAGCAAAGATCTCCACACCCAGAGCCACAAATCATACATCTTCGATTGGTAAGGGTTTGCAAAACCAAAATTGCACCTTCATGACATTTAAATACACATTGAACATATATTCTTGTTATTACTGGTTATGTTGCATGTAAGCTAAAGCGCAGAGATGAGATCGTGCCATTGCTGGGGCAAGATCTAAGTTTTCCTTCAAATCTCAGGACAAAACAAACCCAGACCTAGACCCAGACTCAACAAATTCGAATTAAGGAAGGATTCGAACTGGGAGGAGATTCGAATCAGGGGGTAAAGTCCCCCCTGGATCTCTAACATTTGTTTCGTTTCGCAGGAAACATCTTCTCAAAATCTTGTTCAGAGCTTCGAAGCAGCTCAGCTTCGAACTGGGTCCAGGGTTCCCAGATCAAAGGATGACATATCCAGATGTACACCCCCAAAGTGCAGCCCCTCATGCACCTTCGATCAAGCCTCTTCACTGGATCGAAAGACAGCCCAAGCCTCTTTCGATCCAGGCCTCCAGAATAACACCTACTGCCTGTTCCTTCGATTTCATCTTTGTTTTGGCTTTTTCTTATTTCCTTTTTTTAATCAACATAAAATCAATCAGAAAAGGCCACAAAAACATTAGGCTAGTTTTTTCTATTAAATTAATTTTGTCAATTAATCATTTAATTATCTTACCATTTTCTCAAAACTAAAATTAAGAAGATTTAGATCATTTTTCCAAAATAAAATAAAACAACAAAAATATTTTATTCTTAGGATTTTTAGACGTTATTTTTAAATTCGCGCGCGTTTATTTTATTGTAATTGCCTACTGGTTTGTAATAGCTTAATAAGGACTTTTACACTTTACTGCTTTATTCCCCCAATTTTGGACATGTAAATAATCCCCCTCCCGAAGCCTTGTAATAGCGTAGGATTTACAATTCTCTCACTTTAAATTCATGTACGTATATTAACTACTTAGATGTATGCTAACTAGGATTGCATGGCAAGATCTGAAAACAAACAGTAGAGCACCTAAATGTTTAAAGATAAAATAACTGAAACAAAAGCACACTATTGCACACTTGCACCTCTAGGGTATCCCCGCTTCGGTTGTCTTTCGGAAAATAAAGCAGTCATGTCCCTCGAGAATGGGGAAGCTTTAGCAAAGACCTGTAAAATCAAAAGATCATAGTCCCTCGATGACCCTTACAGTTTTGCCTTTCGGTAAATGATCTGGCCCCTTAAACAAAAGTTGCTAAAACATCTCCGTATGTTTCCTTTATGACTGTTAAACGTCCCTTCGAGTGTCCCTAAAAATCTAACAATAGGGCTACCTACTCACTAATAGTAGGATATCGCTGTCTAAAGGATAGTAGGAAAAGAACAACCCTTTTCGAGTATAAAAGTAGATAGCTGTTAGAAGTTTGCTCAAAAACACTTTTTTGCACTTACACAAATACTACTTTTCAAAAACAATTTTCAAAACATTCGCTTTGTTAACACTCTTGAGGACTGATACAAGAGTTAAACGCAAAGAAAATCGCCGCACTAAGGCATTTTCTAAACATTTTCAAATGCACAAAACACAAAGGTATTTCAAAATGAGCAAACCTCTAAGAGCCCGTGGAAAACTACAGATGGAAAGGGTGCTAACACCTTCCCTTTCCATAATCTACCCCCCTTACTCAGAAAACTCTCAAAAATATCTTTTTCTGTTCTTTTCACCCTTTCCTTTGTTGGATAAAAGAAAAGACGGTGACGACTCTTGCTTACCGCGACATTCGCGAACAAAAAATGCAAACCAGTATATAAACAGTCGGTTTTGCCACCGTATCACAGAACTGGCGACTCTGCTGGGGATTGACAAAAAGTGGGGTTACCTTAGAGTTAGTTTATTATTTAACTGATTGTGTGTTTTTGTTTGTTTTATCTTTGAGGGTTGCTTTGGTTGTTACTAAAAGATCCTACACCCGGATTTGGGGAACCTTATTAGGTAAGTAGCAATAAACCGTGGAGGTTGTACGGCGTAGACCAATACAGATGAAGTGGTGGCTACGTTAGCGCAATACTCTGGATTGTACTAATGTCCCTTGAGTAAGTCGAGGATAACATTAGGCTTCCTCATAGTGTCATTAAGCTCTAACTGACCTTTATAACCTTTAATTGACTCATCTTTGCCATTAGGAAGTAGTGAGATAACCGACTTTGGTTCCAACCGAAGATTTATTGATACTCGATACTACACTCATTAAGGCTAGACTTTCAGGATTTTTTGGTCGCAATACTTCGGTGCGGAGCTGAAACAATTTCTGAAGGGAAGGTTAGTGATATTGAGATCCCTTAGAACCCATTTACTATTACTAAGACAGGTTGAGTCAACTAAACTTCAAGAGGGTACTTACCTAAAAACCCCATGCAAGCCTAAACCTAAGGCTGCTTGTGTGACTTGTTTGCTTTCAACTTGAACTACTTGCAGAGTTTTATTATCTAACAACATGATTTCCTTGCAGGATTTGTTTACAGTCATTATCCAATAACTTGGATTTCTTGACGGGTTTACTAGCTTACATCACCTTACACTTTGCTTAAAGCATAGCATACACATCATAACATCATGTCATAACATTTCCTTAACCATTTCAAGGATCTCGAGGGTTTGTGATGCAGGTTATGGTAAATCAGATGTCTAGAAAGAGGCAAAGGGGATTTATTTTCCTTTAGCCAATACCGTCAGAAGATCAAAACTCAATAACTTGAGTCAGGGGCTATGACCCACTTGATATGGTGAGCTTGACTCTTGTAGAAGTACCTTCAACGATACGAAGTTCCTCAATCAAAGCTGCAAATTTCAACTTCTGACATTTTCTTGTTTACCCTGCGAGTCCTTGAAAACATTGCATATGCGTATCATACATGTAATTGCATAAACAGGTTTCAAAGTAGGGTTCTTATCTTCTTTGCTGTTTATTTCAGCAAGTAAAGAAATGGCTCTTGAACAAACAATCAAATACCTTCAAGCTCAAAATGCTCAATTCCAACAAATGTTCCTGAATCTGACCCAGGGGAAAGAAGACTTGAAAGCTCTGATCATCAAAAAGGAGGCTAAGAAGGCAAAGAAACCAGTTCGTGTTTTGAGTGTGGGAAGGAGAAGACCAGCTAATTGAGCTCTAAATTTTGCAACCTCATCAAAGAGATGGGATAATCAAGAGGAAGATGATGAGGAATCAGAGGAAGAAGACAATAATCCAGCGTCTGAAGAAGATGAACCTGACTACTCTGAGGAGTAATATCCTCCTGCTGATGATAAATATAAACGGCTGGAGGATCGACTCAATGCCATGGAGATCCAAAGGGTGCTTGGTCTGGACTTTGAAGAATTAGGGCTGGTTTCTGGCGTGATCATCCCACCAAAATTCAAGGTCCCCACGTTCGCTAAGTATGATGGTGTTTTCTGTCCCAAGCTTCACTTGAGGTCATATGTCAAAAAGATCCAGCCTCACACTGCTGACCGGAGGCTATGGGTCCATTTCTTCCAAGAAAGTTTGGCTGGCACTCAACTGAATTGGTTTTATCAGCTAGAAGGAACTAACATCCATACCTGGGAAGACTTGGCTGCTGCTTTCTACAATAAGTACCAATACAATTCTGACTTGGCACCAACTCGAGTGCAACTGCAGAATATGTCCATGAGCTCAAGAGAAGGGTTCATGGAATATGCACAAAAATGGAGGGATCTAGCTGGCAGGGTACAACCTCCTCTGAATGATCGTGAAATGGTAGACATGTTCATGGGCACTCTGACAGGCCCATTCTTTAATCTGCTGATTGGGAGTTCCTCATCCGGGTTTACATAGATGGTTATGACTGAAGAGAGGATCGAAAGTGGTATCAGGAGTGGGAAGATCCCGATGGATCTTCATCTTTGTTTTTGTTTTGTAGGTTATGGAATCACTCCGCAGAAAAACAATCCAGGTCAACCTTGTGAGAATTCCTCCTCAACTCAAGGAGCTTACTTCCAAGATTCCAGAGAATTCTCCCTTCAGTGAAAGACATGGTAGACTTCTCAACTTGGTCAACTCCAACATTGAAGAAGACATGGTGAAAGTTCTCTTCCAGTTCTTTGACCCCCTACACCATTGCTTCACATTTCCTGATTACCAACTAGTGCCTACTTTGGAGGAATTAACTCAACTCCTGAGAATTCCTATTCTCCATCAACTACCCTACAACGGTACAGAAAGAGAACCAAGGCCTGAAGATGTTGCTCAAGCCTTACACTTGCAACCATCTCATATCAAAGGTCATTGGGAAACCAGAAGTGGTGTCAAGGGTTTCTTGGCAAAGTTTCTGTTTGAGAAGGCACGAGACTGATGGAATTCTCTAGATCTGCAAGATTTTGAAGAGATTGTAGCACTTCTCATCTATGGGTTGGTCTTGTTCCCAAACCCTGATAAGCTTATAGATGTGAATGCTGTCAAGATTTTCATATCTCGGAAACCTGTGCCTACATTGCTTGGGGACATCCTACACTCATTTTACACACGAACAATGAGGAAAAGAGGTGTTCTCATGTGCTGTACTCCTCTTCTAGCAAGGTGGTTTATTTCTCACCTTCCCCAATCAGTTTTGAAAAACGAGCAGGGTTTAAGGTGGTCACAACGGTTGATGACCCTCACACATTCTGATGTTCATTGGTGTTCTCGGTCCAGAGAAAATGTCATCATCATTGATCGTTGCGGAGAATTCCATAATGTCCCACTACTTGGTATTAGGGGAGGAATTACCTACAACCCCTGTTTAGCTCTGAAGCAATTTAGGTATGCCCGAAGGGATGGCCCTCATGATATGCTGATTCCTGACTTGGTTTTTGACTTCGACAACGATGCTCAAGGACTTCGACAAAGGTTTACCCGAGCTTGGAGGATGCCCAACAAAGTGGATAGTAAGACACTGGGGCACAAGAATTCCATCCCACTTGAGCCTTATCTCAAGTGGGTACGAACCCGCGCCCAGAGTCTTATGATGCCTTACCCTCACATTCTCCCTGTGATCAAAGAGCCTGTTATGGAAGGAGAGGTTCCATACACCCTCCTACATCCTGACATGCCAACATCATTGGAAGATTTGCAAAAGAGTTGGATACAACTCAAGGAAGAACTGAATACTTTTGAAGCCAGCTTCTACGCCAGTGAGAAGAAGGTTTTGGAACTTACTCGTCGACTCCATGAAGAGAAGACTCTCAACACCTACATCGCACCGAAGAGGATGCGCAACGTCTTTTTACCCTAGAATTTTGTATTATTTTTCCCATGGGGCATTTATGTACTAACAATTCTATCTTATTAATATGACGTGCGTTCTTTTTTGTTTACAACAAATTTGAATTTCTGAATCCTTGAATGCATTACATGAATAACATATCATTCATCATATGCATAAGCAGGTCCTCACACCAGGTTTACTTATCTTTCTGCTGTTTATTTCAGCAAGATGGATATAGAGCAGACGGCCAAAGATCTACAGGCGCAGAATTTACAGTTCCAACAACTCCTCATGACCTTGGCAAAGGGTCAAGAGGGTCTTAAAGCACTGTTAGAGAAAGAAAAGGAAAAAGAAAAGAAGAAAAAGAAAAGAGCGGGTGTAGCTACTTTGGGGAGAAGGTTTGAGAACCAGGCTAGAAGGGTCCTAGATTTCCCCTCGACATTTGATGAAGGGGTTGGCAAAGGAAAAGGAGCTGCAGGACCTTCCGAGTCTGAGGCTGAAGAAGAAGAAGAAGAGGAGGATGAAGATTACTCTGAGCAACAGTACCCTCCTACGGACGATAAGTATAAAAATCTAGAAGATCGGCTGGCAGCCATGGAGGTACAAAGAGTACCTGGGCTGGATTTTGAAGAACTAGGGTTGGTTGCTGGGATCGTCATTCCCCGTAAATTCAAAGTGCCTACATTTGCTAAATACGATGGTTTGTCTTGTCCGAAGATGCATCTGCGGTCTTACGTCAGAATGATCCAACCTCACTCTTCTGATAAGGATCTGTGGATCCATTTTTTTCAAGATAGTTTGTCAGGTACGCAATTGGATTGGTTCTATCAGCTTGAGAGATCTGATGTATATAACTGGGAGGATTTGGCTGCTGCTTTCTATCAACAATACCAATATAATGCAGATTTAGCACCTACTCATACTCAATTACAGAGTATGGGTATGGTCTCTAATGAAGGCTTTAAGGAGTATGCCCAGAAGTGGCGGGACTTGGCTGGAAGGGTGCAGCCACCTTTGTATGAGAGAGAGCTGGTGGATATGTTTTTGGGGACCCTGTCAGGTCCATTCTTTAATCAGTTGATTGGGAGCTCATCTGCAGGGTTCACCGAGTTAATTCTGACCGGTGAAAGGGTCGAAGTTGGTATTAAGAGCGGTAAAATTCAGAAGGACACCTCTGCTTCCGCTGCTATCAAGAAGACCTTTCCAGCCAAGAAAGAGATCTCAGCTGTTTACTCTCAGAGAAATCAAGGAAGAATCGAGCGCCGACCAGCGGTAGGGGCTGTGATGATTCAGAATTCCACAACTGATCAACCTTGAAGCAGTCAACCCAGAGCTAACCAAACCAGGGTGGAAAGGCCTGCACGGTAATTCACCCGGATCAATATGACACCTGCTCAGGTTCTCCCTCATCTGTTAAAGTTAAACCTTACAAACTTGAAAGAGGCGCCAAAGAATCCAAATACCTCTTCTCCCTACTATCATTCAATTGCAAAATGTGCATATCATTCGGAAAGTGTGGGGAACGACACCAACAATTGTTGGGCCCTTAAAAATAAGATCTAGGATTTAATAGATGCCAAGGAGGTGGAATTTGACGCACCCGAAAAACCTAATGTGATATCCGCTCCTATGCCAAAGCATGGTCACAATGTCCATGCTATTGTAGAAGATATTTATGTTACTACTGTTGATGACTTAATAACTCCGTTGCCAATGATCAAGATGAATCTGTTGAAAGTCGGGATTTTCCCGGGCTGTGAAAAAGATTGTTACCTGTGTTCGACCTTGCAATCCGAATGTCCGCTATTGAAGTCATGCATCCAACACCAGATGGATAATCAAGAAATCCTCTTCAAGAAAACTCCTGTTACTCCTGTTACTCCTGTTACTCCAATCAATGATGTTGCTATAATCACCATTTCCGACAATCTTTCCAAGGTCTCCAAAAGACCTGTTAAGATTACACCCGATCCAAAGTTTTCACCTCTGAAGATAACAATGTCGGGCCATATCCCATATGTGATACGGTGGGAGAACTGACTTGAGGTTTTGCGTTTGTGTTCTCAAATGTTTCGGTTTAGCAAGAGTCGCCACCGACTTTTTATTTTATCCAAAGTAAAGGTCAAAAAGCACAGGAAAGACCTTTGAGATGTTTTCTTGGATTCGGGGGGTAGATTATGAAAAGGGAAGGTGCAAGCACCCTTTTAATCCATGGTTATCCATGGGATCTTAGTTACTTGTTTAGATCACTTGCTTTGCTTTTCCAATTGTTTGAAATGGTGCTTTGTGTGTGATTTTGAAAATGTTTTGAAAATAGGCCATCGTTGTGGCAACCTTTGTAATGATTCTTGTTTGAATGTATACAAAGGTGTTTTTGTCTTTTGAAAAGATGTTTCAATGTTTTGAAAGTTTGATTTGGGAAATGTTTTGAAATTATGTTGTGAGGTGTGTTTGAAAATAGCAAGAATGTTTTGCAAGTTTTGATCAAGTAACTAAGAGTTGTCTACCCTATTTTACTCAAAGATCTTTCCTACACATTTTTAACCCTTTTGACAGTGTTGTTTTACCATTGCATTTGATAAACAACCTTGTATTAGGATGTTAAACGGGACAGGCGCGGGTCATCGTATTGACCATGATAGCAATTGTGCCAAGTATCTTTAGAATTTTTTTTGAGGGACTAGATCATTTTTATATAGGCAACCAAGATAGCGTCATCGAGGGACTATGATCTTTTGTTTTATTTTTGTTTTTCCAAAGTACTCAACATGCTTAACATGGCCATTTTAAAGGCAACAAGTGGATGAAACCCTAGGGGTGAATGTGTGCATTGTTGTTGTACCCCAAAATTTTCCCTCTTATTTTATCAACATTTCTCATCACAAGGCTCTTTGAACTCAAGATCAAGCTAGGGTTTGCTCTGCTCAAGACATCTCCTTGCACTGTTGACCTAAATTAGGGTTTGAGTTTGCACAAGGAATTTTGGACTTTCAATGCTCAAAGTGACTTTCATACTTCATGTTGGACTTACAAGATTACTTCTACAAAGTTTCAAGCCTTGAACCAAATTTTTGCTCAGTAAATGGACAGTTGACCTATAAATTAACTGTATTGGGGAAAAAGTCAACTATGGCTAATTTACAGTCAAAACTAATAAATTTTGACCCACATCAACATTATACACTCATATGAACCATTTGATCAAGTTTGGACCATAACTCCTCAAGAAATTTGATCAGATCACCAAAAGGGCAAAATGGTCATTTTTATTGTTTTGACTGCACAAGGGCAATTTCTGATTTTTGACCTAGCCAATGGCAAATTGGGTTCAAGCATGGAATCAAGGACTCGATGGCATCATCTAGACCTATTCACAAGGTTCAAAAGATCTCAATTGTATTGGATTGACAGATGAATTTCTCAGTCAATTGATCAAATTTTGACTGTACACTGAAAAGTCAAACTTTGACTTTTCGGTCAAAATCAAGTGCCAAGGGTCATTTTTCACCAAGATGTGTCAAAACATGAACTTGTTCATCAAGAAACCCATTTTTTCAAATTAGGGTTTAAAGTTGAAAAATTTCATAACTTAGAATTTTTCTGTTATGAAATTTACTTAATTTTTCCTAACTTTGCCCAACATTTTCACCATGATGCAATTGGATTCAAACAAAACTTCCAACATGAAAGTTGTAGTCCTCCATAAAGTCTACAACTTTGATCACAAAGTTTTCCCAAAAGAAGCTTAGATCTCAAGTTATGATTTTTGGAACAAGGGTCCCTAAAACTTTTAACTTAGTGAAATTTTGCCCTAGTTTAGACAGGATTTTGACCTATCTTCATGGACATTTTTCACATAGTTCCACTTGGAATATCAAATTTCATTTCAAATATGGATTGTAGAGCATGTTGGAAGCTTTCCAAAATGTCCAAGAATTCTCCAAATTCATTTGTGGTTATGGAGAATCGAAGGCTTGAAGTTGGCAAAAACTCACTTTTTATCCATGGCATGTTCATTGTGATACAAGTTGCAAATTCAAATTAGCTTGCTTTGCACTAGATTACAGGCCTCAAAACCATTCCACACTCAATAATTAAGTGCAAAACCATTGTTCTAAGGTATTGTTTTGGTCATTAGAGCATTGCACATTAGATTAATCCCTAAATAGAAAAAGCAACATTACCATTTTTGCCAAAATGTGCTTTATGTCAAAACTGAATCCCTTGAGCATTGGTCCATATCTTATGCATCAAATCAAATCCACAAATTATAGGGGCCAAGAGCAGAGGGTGCAAGCATATGGATAGCCTTTACAGGCCTGTTTCACATCACCTCTCACACTTTGATTCATAACCAAGAAACTTGTCCATAACACAAGAACTTGAGTCTCAGCTAGAACTAACTTGTGCAAGCTTTTGAAACATCTTTCTCACATCCCCTTGAACCAGAAACACGACCCTTTGAGCCCTCAAACATCCCATAGCACAAAATCACCTTCCATTGGCAAAACAGGGCAGCATCTGCATCTTGACTTCCATAGCACAATTTGCTCGTGCGTTTTGCGCCAAACCTGTTAAAAACCTTCCATTCAATCCATCCAAGCTATCCCAAACCTTAAACACTAACTGTAACTTCATTTACAGGGTTTGCCATTTTCAATTTGAGCTTGTGCAGGTTGAGTTATGTAGGCTTGTTCAAGTGCATTCAAGGCAAGCTAGACATTGGAGAAGGTCAAGTGAAGTTCAAGCAAGCTCCCAGACATCTCAAGCATTTTTGAAAAGCTCCACATTGCCATACACGAAGTCAGCTGAAACAGGTTTTTATCAACTTCCTATCTCTCTATTTAGGAACATTTAGACTTAGGTTTGTGAATAAGAAATGTAGTATTCATTGCCATGAAGTTGTACATATGCTCAGTTTTCATTTTAATTAAGCATGCTAAGAGAATTTGGTCCATGAACATCCTGAAAAAAATAGGTTAAGATTTAGGGCCAGAGAAATTCTCTCTGGTCTTTGAGAGTTAGGACAATTTTTTTATATGGTTGGATTCGTCTTGAAAAGCTCTACAACTTTGATGTTATGTGTTTTTGCAATAGAGCTCATATGCAGGATCTAGCAATTGTACAGGGCGCGCGCGAAATTTGAAGTCAGAGGTTGAAGATGAAGTGGCTTGGGCTGGGCTTTGGTCCTCTCACTATTCGCACCCCCCTTTTGCTGAATACACCACCTGGCCCATTTCTTCATATTTTTATGTTTTGTTATTTTATTTTCATTTCTGATTTTATTTTATTATTTCCAAACATAAAAAATACCCAAATTTTTTTATATAATTTTTACATTTATTTTGCATTTTATTTCTATTTTTTCTAACATAAAAAACAATTTAATTAGTATATATATTTCTATTTATTGAAAACTTGAAAATAATATAATTATACCTTTTATTTTTATTTTTTTATTTACACTCCAAAATATTATTCTAAATATATTTTTACTTTGTATATACTTTATTTTTTGTACATGATTAATATATATATATATATATATATATATATATATATATATATATATATATATATATATATATATATATATATATATATATATATATATATATATATATTATTAGATACTTTAGAATAAAAACATAAAAAATATTATACTTTTATTTTTATTATTATTTATACTTAAAAAAATACTTTTTCTAAATATATCTTATTTTTATATATACACTATTTTATTTTATTGTATATAAATAATATAATTAATATATTTTTTTCTTAAAGAAAATTAGGGTTTTACCCTTAACCAAAAAAATAATCTTTTTATTTATTTATTTCTTTTTTTGCATTAAATATTTTTACATACATAAAAATAAACAAAAACCTTTTTTTGCATATTCATATTATTTTGCATATTTATTTAATTTGTTTATTTAAATATTGTTCATTTATTATTCATGCCATTTGATTCAATTTGGATGTAATAGTAAGACTAGGGTTTTAATTTCTTGTCAAATAATCCCCATTCAAAATTGTATCCCCCTCTCCATAATCATGTTGTAATAGTGGTAGATTTATTTTACGTATTTACGCTTTCAATTATGCCATGATTAGAGATTAGGGTTTGTATGCAAAAATCCAAAATTAACAAGTAGCTTGACCTAATACAAAGACCAAATGCATGAAAATTAATACACAATGCACACTTGCACCCCTAGGGTTACATCCACTTGTTGCCTTAAAAATGGGCCATGTTATGCATGTTGAGTACTTTGGCAAAACAAAAACAAAACAAAAGATCATAGTCCCGCGATGACGCTATCTTGGTTGCCTAAACAAAATGATCTACTCCCTAAAAAATTTGCTAAATACACTTAACACAATTGCTATCATGGTCTATACAATGACCCGCGCCTGTCACATTTAACATCCTAATACAAGGTTATTTACCAAATGCAATGGTAAAACAACACTGTCAAAAGGGTTAAAAACATATAAGAAATATCTTTGAGTAAAATAGGTTAGATAACTCTTAGTTACTTGATCAAAGCTTGCAAAACATCCTTGCTATTTTCAAACACACTTCACAACACAATTTCAAAACATTTCCCAAATCAAACTTTCAAACATTGAAATCTTTTCAAAAAACAATACATCTTTGTATACATTCAAACAAGAATCATTACAAAGGTTGCCACAACGATGGCCTCTTTTCAAAACAACTTTCAAAACCACACACAAAGCACCATTTCAAATAATTGAAAAGCAAAAGCAAGTGATCTAAACAAGTAACTAAGAGCCCATGGATAACCATGGATGAAATGGGTGCTTGCACCTTCCCTTTTCATAATCTACTCCCCGAACCCAAGAAACCATCTCAAAGGTCTTTCCTGTGCTTTTTGACCTTTCCTTAGGATAAAATAAAAAGTCGGTGGGGACTCTTGCTAAACCGAAACATTTGCGAACACAAACGCAAAACCACCAAGTCAGTTCTCCCACCGTATCACAGAACTGGCGACTCTGCTGGGGATACCTCTAAAAGTGGAGTAACCTTAGGGTTTAGATCACCTTTGTATGCTTATCTTGTTTTCTTTGCTTGCTTTACATTTGGTTCTCTTGTTCGGGTTTGAATCCTCCACCCGGATTTTTGGGAAACATTTATAGGTAAATAGCAATACATTGTGGAAACTGTGCGGGGTATACCGACATGGTTGAAGCAATAGCTATATTAGTGCGATATATTTGTGGGTACCGGTAGCCTTTGAGTTAATCAAAGAGAATACGGGGCCGCTGAGTGATGTCATGAAGCACTAATGAACTCTTAGAACCTTTACTTGACCATCTTGTCCTTATTAGGGGTAGTGAGATGAACGACTTTGGTGCAGTCCGAAGTTGGTAGATACTCGATACTACACTCAATGAAGGTTGTTTCCTTGGAATATTTCGGTCGCCAGTTAAGTGGATAAACTGAAACAATGAACACAGAAAATAATCCAATGATATTGAGCTCCTTAGAACCCGGTTACTATTTATAGGAAAGGTTGAGCCAACTAACTTCAAGAGGGTACTTACCTATGAAACCCCATGCAAGCCTGAAACTAGGATCTTGTGTGATTTGCTTGTACATGTACTTGTGCATACATCATGAACATCATAAAGCATCATATGCATCTACTAACCATTTCAAGGGTTTTGATCTTCATCTTTGTTCTTGTTTTGTAGGTCATGGAATCTCTTCGCAGGAAAACAATTCAAGTCAACCTTGTGAGAATCCCTCCTCAACTCAAGGAGCTTGTTTCCAAAATTCCAGAGAATTCTCCTTTCAGTGAAAGACATGGTAGACTTCTCAACTTGGTCAACTCCAACATTGAAGAAGACATGATGAAAGTCCTCTTCCAGTTCTTCGACCCCCTACACCATTGCTTTATATTTCCTGATTACCAACTAGTACCTACTTTGGAGGAATTTTCTCAACTCTTGAGGATTCCTATTCTTCATCAACTACCCTACAACAGTACGGAAAGAGAACCAAAGCCTGAAGATGTTGCTCAAGCCTTACACTTGCAACCATCTGATATCAAAGGTCATTGGGAAACCAGAAGTGGTGTCAAGGGTTTCTTGGCAAATTTCTGTTTGAGAAGGCACAAGACTGCTGGAATTCTCTAGATCTGCAAGCTTTTGAGGAGATTGTAGCACTTCTCATCTATGGGTTAATCTTGTTCCCAAACCCTGATCAGCTTATAGATGTGAATGCTGTCAAGATTTTCATATCTCGGAATCCTGTGCCTACATTGCTTGGGGACATCCTACACTCATTTCACACACGAACAATGAGGAAAAGAGGTGTTCTCATGTGCTGTACTCCTCTTCTATCAAGGTGGTTTATTTCTCACCTTCCCCAATCAGTTTTGAAAAACGAGCAGGGTTTAAGGTGGTCACAACGGTTGATGACCCTCACATATTCTGATGTTCATTGGTGTTCTCGGTCCAAAGAAAATGTCATCATCATTGATCGTTGCGGAGAATTCCATAATGTCCCACTACTTGGTATTAGGGGAGGCATTACCTACAACCCTTGTTTAGCTCTGAGGCAATTTGGGTATGCCCGAAGGGATGGCCCTCATGATATGCTGATTCCTGACTTGGTTTTTGACTTCGACAACGACGCTCAAGGACTTCGACAAAGGTTTACCCGAGCTTGGAGGATGCCTAACAAAGTGGATAGTAAGACACCGGGGCACAAGAATTCCATCCCACTTGAGCCTTATCTCAAGTGGGTACGAACCCGCGCCCAGAGTCTTATGATGCCTTACCCTCACATTCTCCCTGTGATCAAAGAGCCTGTTATGGAAGGAGAGGTTCCATACACCCTCCTACATCCAGACATGCCAACGTCATTGGAAGATTTACAAAAGAGTTGGATACAGCTCAAGGAAGAACGAAACACTTTTGAAGCTAGCTTATATGCCAGTGAGAAGAAGGTTTTGGAACTTACCCGTCAACTCCATGAAGAGAAGAATCTCAACTCTTACATCACACCAAAGAGGATGCGCAATGTCTTTTTACATTAAGAATTTTGTAACATTTTGCCCATGGGGCATTTATGTACTAACAGATTTCTTCTTATTAATATGACGTGTATTCTTTTTGTTTGCAACGAATTTGAATTTCTGAATCCTTGAATGAATTACATGAATAACATATCATTCATCATATGCATAAACAGGTCTTCACACCAAGTTTCTTTATCTTTCAGCTGTTTATTTCAGCAAGATGGATATAGAGAAGACGGTCAAAGATCTGCAAGCACAAAATTCACAATTCCAATAACTTCTCATGACCTTGGCAAAGGGTCAAGAGGATCTTAAAGCACTGTTAGAGAAAGAGAAGGAAAAGGAAAAGAAGAAAAAGAAAAGAATTGGTGTGGCCACTATGGGAAGAAGATTTGAGAATCAGGCTAGGAGAGTTCTGGATTTCCCCTTGACGTCTGACGAAGGGGTTGGTAAAGGAAAGGGAGTTGCAATGCCCTCCGAGTCTGAAGCTGAAGAAGAAGAAGAGGAAGAGGATGAAGATTACTCCAAATAGCAGTACCCTCCAGCGGACGTAAGTATAAGAATCTTGAGGATCGGTTGGCAGCCATGGAGGTACAAAGGGTACCTGGGATGGATTTAGAGGAACTAGGGTTGGTTGCTGGGATTGTCACTCCCCCAAGTTCAAAGTGCCTACATTTGCTAAATACGACGGTTTGTCCTGTCCAAAGATGCATCTGCAGTCCTACGTCAGAAAGATCCAACCTCACTCTTCTGATTAGGATCTATGGGTCCACTTTTTTCAAGATAGTTTGTCGGGTACGCAATTGGACTGGTTCTATCAACTTGAGAGATCTGATGTTCATAACTGGGAGGATTTGGCTGCTGCTTTCTACCGACAATACCAATACAATGCAGATTTAGCGCCTACTCGTACTCAACTACATAGTATGAGTATGCCTAGAAGTGGCGGGATTTGGCTGGAAGGGTGCAACCACCATTGTCGGATAGAGAGCTGGTTGACATGTTTTTAGGGACCCTGTCAGGTCCATTCTTCAATCACTTGATCGGGAGCTCATCTGCAGGGTTCACCGAATTAATTCATACCGGTGAAAGGGTCGAAGCTGGCATCAAGAGTTGTAAAATTTAGAAGGATGCCTCCGCTTCCACTGCTATCAAGAAGACCTTCCCAGCCAAGAAGGAAGTTTCTGTTGTTCACACCCAGAGAAATCAAGGGAAAGTGGAGCGCCGACCAGCGGTGGGGGTTGTGATGATCCAGAACTCCTCAGCCGATCAACCTCGAAGCAGTCAACCCAGAGCTAACCAGCAAAGGGTAGAAAGGCCACAACGACAATTCACCCGGATCAATATGACACCGGCTCAGGTCCTCCCTCATCTGTTAAAGCTAAACCTTACCAACTTGAAAGAAGCGCCGAAAAACCCAAATACCTTTTTTCCCTATTATCATTCAAATGCAAAATGTGCATATCATTCGGACAGCGTGGGGCACGACACCAACAACTGTTGGGCCCTTAAAAACAAGATCCAAGATTTAATAGATGCCAAGGAGGTGGAGTTTGATGCCCCCGAAAAACCTAATGTGATATTCGCTCCTATGCCAAAACATGGTCATAATGTCCATGCTATTTTGGAAGATCTTCATGTTACCGCTGTTGATGACTTAATGACTCCATTGCCAATGATCAAGATGAATCTGTTGAAAGCCGGGATTTTCCCGGGCTGTAAAAAAGATTGTTACTTTTGCTCAACCATGCAATCCGACTGTCCGCTGTTGAAATCCGGCATCCAACGCCTGATGGATATCCAAGAGATCCTCTTTCAGAAGACTCCTGTTGATACTATTACTCATGTTACTCCTTTTACTCCTGATACTCCAATCAATGACATTGCTATAATCACCATTTTCGACAATCTTTCCAAGACCTGCAAAAGGCCTGTTAAGATTACACCTGATCCAAAGTTTGTACCGCTGAAGATTACCATGCCGGGGCTTATCCCATATAAGTCCAATAAGACAATACCGTGGAATTATGGAGGAGAGATCTTATATCACGGTGTGAAACAGAGCGAATCAGTTGAAGAAAATTCCGATGAATAGACTACTGATGTAGGAAATATTGCGGGGACAAGTAAGATCACTCGTAGCGGACGAATCTTCTCTCCGGAGATTGCTCCTCCACGGGCAGTCTTCGGACCCTCAAGTGCTCCTGTGCCTGTCAAAATATATGTGCAAAGTCCAGTGATCGAAGAAATTGTTACTCCCGAAGTTGTACCCTCCGCTGTTACTGCTGATAAAGGTAAGGGGATCCAAGAAGCGCTCGTCGGAACGAGGGCTCAGGCTTTGGTTATCCCCGAGACCACCCAAAAGGAAATGGAGGAGATCTTAAAGATAATTAAGAAGAGCGACTATGATGTCATAGAGCAGTTGGGGAAAACCCCTTCAAAATCCTCAATGTTGGCTCTATTGCTCTGCTCCGAGGCTCATGCCAAAGCCTTGATCAAATTTCTGAAGACGGCACACGTGCCTCAAGAAACTTCCGCAGACCAGTTTCAAGAGTGTGTGGCTAGCCTTACAGCCGACAATGGTCTTGGTTTCTCTGATGCCGATCTGACGTCTAAGGGAAGAAAGCATAATGATGCGCTGCATGTCTCGGTAGAATGCAGAGGGAACACACTTGCTCATGTTCTGGTTGATACCGGTTCATCTTTAAATGTTCTACCAAAGAAAGCATTGTACAGATTGGACTGTGGTGGCTTGACCTTAAACCCCAGTAATATCATTGTTAGAGCCTTCGACGGTTCTAAGCGGATGGTTCACGGAGAAGTGGACATCCCAATTAAGGCGGGAACAGAAATTTCTAACTACTTTTTATGTGATGGACATCCGTCCTTCATATTCATGCTTGTTGGGAAGGCCATAGATCTACAACGCTGGGGCAGTCACTTCTTCTCTACACCAAATGCTCAAATACCCAGTCCAGGGTAAAATCATAACAGTTCATGGTGAGGAGGAGTATATGATAAGCCACCTTAACTCTTTCCGCTACGTGGAGTTAGATGGTGAATTCATAGAAACACCTTTCCAACATTTTGAAGAGGTTTCTCCTGAAATCGCGGTAGCCAAGACAATGACTGATGTGCCCATCATTACCAAGCCTGTGTCCCGAATGTCATCCCTTAAAGATGCAGAGGCTGTAATCAAAGAAGGAGGAAGTACAGTGTGGGGTCAATTGCTAGATTTTCCTTAAAAGACAGACAAGTTCGAATTGGGTTTCACTGCTGCTAGCCAGAAAGCTGTGCGTCGCTCCCGGGCTGGAGGACCACCCTTAAAGATCACTCACCATGGAGTTCATGCTTTAGAAGATTATGATGAAGAGGGCAACTTTGAATATTGGATCTTTACAACCATTGAAGGGGGATTGAACAACTGGGAGGCGAAAGACTTCGTCCCCATTACTTTCATCAATCAGTAATTTATCTTTTGAACATTTATGTTGGTCTGTAATAACTTTTAAACAATTCGTACACTCTTTTCGCCTTATGCCTTACCCGGGGCATATAGGTCCATTTGTAAGGGTTTTGATTCTTCATTTTCATATTCCATTTTTAATGAATCATGGACGTTTTCATCTATAAACTTTTGTGTTCATTTTCTTTCATTTTACATTTTATTTTGTTTAAGGATGGCTATCCCTTACACACACCCACACTCACAAAATGCAGGTACCCATCCACTCCAGATTCCATGGGTGACTATTCTGCTTTGGCCTTCAGTGACTCTGAAGATTTGGTCAATCATGCCGAGTACGAAGGTGATGAAGACTGTGAAGTTCCTGGAGAGTTGGCTAGACTTTTGCAACAAGAAGAAAGGGCTATTCTGCCCCATGAAGAGTTGCTAGAGACTATCAATTTAGGTACTGCCGAAGACAGAAAAGAGGTTAAAGTGGGTGCCAACCTGGAGTCAAGTGTCAAAGAGCGCTTAGTTCAGCTGTTGAATGAGTTTGTTGAGATCTTCGCCTGGTCCTATGAAGATATGCCGGAACTTGACACAGATATTATGGTTCACCGTCTCCCTACAAGAGAAGACTGTCCACCAATCAAACAGAAAGTCCGCCGGATGAGGCCCGATATGTCTGAAAAGATCAAAGCTGAAGTGATGAAACAATTCAATGTCGGGTTTCTTGCTGTTACTTCCTATGCACAATGGGTTGCTAACATTGTACCCGTGCCCAAGAAGGACGGCAAAGTCAGAATGTGTGTGGACTATAGAGACCTAAACAGGGCTAGCCCTAAAGATGATTTTCCACTACCACACATTGACATCTTGGTTGACAACACAGCTCAACACAAAGTATTCTCTTTCATGGACGGATTTTCAGGGTACAACCAGATCAAAATGGCCCCCGAAGACATGGAGAAGACTACTTTTGTCACGCAGTGGGGTACCTTCCGCTATAAAGTGATGCCATTCGGACTGAAGAATGTCGGGGCAACCTATCAGCGAGCCATGGTAGCTTTGTTTCATGACATGATACATCATGAGATTGAAGTCTACGTAGACGACGTGATAGCCCGTTCACAAACATAAGAAGAACACCTCGACCATCTACAAAAGTTGTTTGTCAGGTTAAAGGAATATAAGCTCAGACTGAACCCTAGCAAGTGCACTTTCGGAGTTAGGTCTGGTAAACTCTTGGGATTCATCATCAGCAACAAAGGCATTGAGGTTGATCCTGCTAAAGTCAAAGCTATACGAGAAATGCCTGCCCCCCGCACTGAGAAGGAGGTCAGGGGTTTCTTGGGACGCCTAAACTACATTGCAAGATCCATTTCTCACCTAACATCTACCAGTGAACCAATCTTCAAGCTGTTGAAGAAAGATCAGGTGGTTGAATGGAACAATGATTGTGAAGTTGCTTTTGATAAAATTAAGGAGTATTTGCTGGAACCTCCTATCTTGATGCCACCCGTCGAAGAAGGCCGTTAATCATGTATCTAACTGTTTTAGATAACTCAATGGGGTGCGTACTGGGCCAACATGACGAGTCTGGCCGAAAAGAGCATGCCATTTATTACCTTAGCAAAAAGTTTACCGACTGTGAGACTCGCAACTCACTGCTCGAGAAAACTTGCTGCGCTTTGGTATGGGCTGCTCGCTGGCTAAGGCAGTATATGTTGACACATACCACTTTGCTAATTTCCAAAATGGATCCGATCAAGTACATCTTCGAGAAGCCTGCTTTATCCGGAAGAATCGCTAGATGGCAGATGATCCTGACTGTGTATGATATCCAGTACATAACCCAAAAAGCTATAAAGGGGAGTGTATTAGCTGACCATCTAGCTCATCAAGCCGTCGAATATTACCAATCTATGAGGTTCGACTTCCCTGACGAGGATATTATGAAATTGGACAACATTGAAGATAACGGACCGTATGACGAACTTGAACAAGGATCCCGATGGACCCTGTACTTTGATGGTACTTCAAATGCACTTGGCAACGGTATCAGTGCAGTACTTATCTCTCCAGAAGGTTTCCATACACCTTTCACTGCTAGACTCTGCTTTAGCTGCACCAACAACATGGCCGAGTATGAAGCTTGTATCTTTGGTCTCAAAGCTGCGATTGACCTAGGAATCAAATCTTTGGTTGTATTTGGGGACTCAGCTTTAGTTATCAATCAAATCAAAGGAGAGTGGGACAATAAACATCCTAATCTTATCCCATACAAAGAACATGTCCTGACATTGTTACCTCATTTCGAGCAGATTACCTTCGAGCACTTCCTGCGAGAAGAAAATCAGCTAGCGGATGCTCTAGCTACAATGTCTTCCATTTTTAAACTTAATTGATGTAACGAGGCTCCCCAAATCACCGTCGAGCGAATGGATGAACCTGCGCACTGTCATGAGATTAATACCGAAGAAGTAGTGGAACAACCTTGGTTTCATGAAATCAAAAGGTATCTCAAGACTCGAGAATACCCTGAAGGAGCTTCAGTCAACGATAAAAAGTTCTTAAGGAGATTTGCTGCCAAGTTCTTCCTGAGCAATGGTATCCTATATAAGCGCAACCATGATTGTGTTCTACTTCGTTGTGTGGACAAGGTTGAAGCTGAGCTAATCATGACTGAATTGCATAGTGGCACATTTGGCACCCACTTGAGCGGACATACGATGTCTAAGAAGATTCTAAGGGCAGACTACTACTGGTCTACCATGGAAGCTGACTGTCATCAATATTCCCGTACTTGTCACAAATGCCAAGTCTATGCTGACAAGATACATATTCCTCTAGTTCCTCTCAATGTCCTAACAGCTCCTTGGCCATTCGCAATGTGGGGAATCGACATGATTGGAGAGATCAAGCCTACGGCATCCAATGGACATCGCTTCATCCTGGTGGCTATTGATTACTTTACCAAGTGGGTCGAAGCAGCTTCCTTCGCCTCCGTTACAAAGAATGTGGTTGCCCGTTTCATTAAGCAGAACCTCATATGCCGGTATGGTATTCCCGACAGGATCATCACGGACAACGGTATGAACCTGAATAACACTGTGATCACCGCTCTGTCCGAACAGTTCAAGATTCAACATCACAATTCATCTCCCTATAGGCCAAAGATGAACGGTTCTGTTGAAGCTACAAACAAAAATATCAAGAAGATCATTTAAAAGATGACGGTCACCTACAAGGACTGGCATGAGATGTTACCGTTTTCTCTGCACGGATATCGTACCACGGCGCGTACTTCAACCGGGGCAACCCCCTTTTCTTTGGTATATGGCATGGAAGCTGTTTTACCTATGGAGGTTTAGATTCCTTCTTTAAGGATTATGAAGGATGTTGGTTTAAGTGAAGACGATTGGATTCAGACCCGTCTTGATCAACTTAACTTGATCGACGAGAAGCGACTTACTGCTGTTTGTCATGGTCAGACATATCAAAAACGGATGATCAGGGCTTTCAACAAAAAATTCATACGTAAGGTATATTAAGTCGGAGATCTTGTAATCAAGCAGATCATCTTTCCGCAAAGTGATCCCAGGGGCAAATGGACTCCTACTTACGAAGGACCATTTGTGATCAAAAACATCTTTTCTGGCGGGGCTATGATTCTAACCACCATGGACGGCGACGACCTGCCGCACCCTGCGAACACAGACATAGTCAAAAGATACTACGCATAAATGACTCGACAAGTTGAAAACCCGAGAGGGCGACTTGGGCAAAAAAGGGCATCCCGGTGAATCGAAAACCCAAAAGGGCGGTTCAGGCAAAAATTAGGGATAAATATAAAAAAATCTGTACACCCGGCAAGTTGAAAAGAAGAAAGGGAGACTTGGGCAAAAAAGGGTTTCCCGGTGGATCAAAAACCCGAAAGGGAGGTCCAGGAAAAAGTTAGGGAATTAAAGCGTATGACTATGTCTCGTCGGATCACTTTAAGGACAATCTCTTCACGGATAAGCTCCAAGCTTCTGATCAATCCAATCACCTGCGAATGAAGAAACGAATGGACAAGATACTCAGAGTTATGAAGTGTTGTACCCCAAGATTTTCCCTCTCATTTTATCAACATTTCTCATCACAAGACTCTGGGAATTCAAGACCAAATTAGGGTTTGCTCTGCTCAAGACATCTCCTTGCACTGTTGACCTAAATTTAGGGTTTGAGTTTGCACAGGGATTTTTGGACCTTCAATGCACAAAGTGACTTTCATACTTCATGTTGGACTCATAAGTTTTCCCATACCAAGTTTCAAGCCTTGAACCAAATTTTTACCCAGTCAATTGGACAGTCGACGTAGAAATCAGCTGTATTGGGGGAAAAATCAACTATGGCCAATTGACAGTCAAACCTCATGAATTTTGACCCACATCAACATTATGAACTCATATGAACCATTTGATCAAGTTTGGACCATAATTCCACAAGAAATTTGATCAGATCACCAAAAGGGCAAAATGGTCATTTTTAGGGTTTTGACTGCACAAAGGCAATTTTTGACTGTTTAACCTAGCCAATGACAAATCAAACTCAACCATGGACTCAAGGACTCAATGACACTATCTTGACCTATTCAACAAGTTCAAAAGATCTCAAAAGCATAGGATTGACAGATGAATTTTTCAGTCAACTGATCAAAATTTGACTGTACACTAAAAAGTCAAACTTTGACTTTTTGGTCAAAATCAAGTGCCAAGGGTCATTTTTCATCAAGATGTGTCAAATTATGAAACTTGTTTATCAAGAAACCCAAAATTGCAAATTAGGGTTTGAAATTGAAAATTTTCATAACTTAGAAATTTTCTAAGTTATGAAATTTTCTTAATTTTTCCTAACTTTGCCCCACATTTTCACCATGATGCAAATTGATTCAAACAAAACTTATAACATGAAAGTTGTAGTCCTCCATAAATTCTACAACTTTGATTCACAAAGTTTTCTTAAAAGAAGCTTGGAACTCAAGTTATGATTTTTGGAACAAGGGTCCCTAAAACTTTTAACTTAGAGAAATTTTGCCCTAGTTTAAGCAGGATTTTGACCCATCTTCTTGGACATTTTTCACATAGTTCCACTTGGAGTATCAAGTTGAATTTTAAAGATGGATTATAGTACATGTTTCAAGTTTTCCAAATTGTCGAAGAACTCCTCAAAAACATTTGTGGTTAGGGAGAATCGAATGCTTGAAGTTGGCAAAAACTCACTTTGTAACCATGGCCAATACATGTTCATACAAGTTGCAAAATCTGACCAAACTAGCTTTGTACTTAATTACAGGCCTCTAAACCAATTTACACTCAAAAATTGAATGCAAATACATTGGTTAGAGGCATTTTTCTGATCAAGGAAGCATTATACAATGAACAATTCCATTTTGGGCATAAAGATAACACTTCCATTTACATAAAGCATGCTTTATGCCAAGTGTCATTTCTTGAGCCATACACCAAGCCTTTTGCTGCAAACAAGGCTCCCTAATGTCAGGCAAAGCTCAACCACTTTGTACATCTAGGTTACAAGCCAGTACAACCTTGCATTGTCAACTCTCACATTTTGCTTCAAAACTAAGTCATTGTGCCAAAAGTCCATAACTCACACATCTGATAAAATAAACTGAAGCCAACATTCCAAACAAGTTTTTACACATCTTTGTAAGCCATAAACACGAGCCAATCATCCCTCAAACACCCTTGAACACCAAAACACCAAAAACTTGCAAAACAGGACAGTTGCTGCAACTTGAGTGCCATAACTCATTTTGCTCGTGCGTTTTGCTCCTTTCCACTTTAAACACCCTCCATTCAAATCACTCAAGCTATCCCAAACCTCCATTGCCAACTGTAACTCCATTTACAGTATTCACCATTTCTGTTTCAAGCTTATGCAGGTTGACTTCTAGAGGTTGATTCAGGCCATTTCAAAACAAACTAAGCATTGGGAAAGGTTCAAGGAACATCAAGCAAGCTCAAAAGGACCTCAGGCCTCACTGGAAGTTACTGCATTGTCCAACTCGAATCCAATTGAAACAGGCTTTTCATGAACTTCTATCTCTCTATTTAGGAACATTTAGCCTTAAGTTTGTGAATGAAAGATGTAGTACTCATTGCCCTGAAACCATACATATGCTCAGTTTTCATTTATATTAAACGTGCTAAGAGAATTTCATCCATGAGCTTTCTGAAAAAACTAGGTTAAAAATTAGGGCTAGAGAAATTCTCTCTGGTCTTTGAGAGTTAGATTAAGTTTTTTATATGGTTAGAATCGTGGTTTGATGCTCTACAAGTTTCATGTTTTGAGTTTTGTCAAAAGATCACGAATACAGGAGATACAAGTTTGTGTAACAGGCGCGCGTTTTCAAAAGTCTGGAGGAAGAAGATAAAGCTGATGGACTGGGCTTGGCTCTTTTGCTTCTAACACCTTCTTTTTTCAGTTTCATACCCCCTGGCCCAAGTTCTTATATTTTTATTATTTTTGCATTTTTATTTCATTTCTGACTTTATTATTTTATTTCCAAACATAAAAAATGCTCAAAAAATATTTTCATGATTTTTTACATTTATTTGGTATTTATTTTAATTATTTCTAACATTAAAACATTTTTTATACTTTTATGTTATTTGTTTAAATTTAATTATAATGCAAAATCAAAACCAACAAATAGTTTGACCTAATCAAAGACAAAAATGCATGAAAAAACAAACACAATGCACACTTGCACCCCTAGGGTTACAATCCACTTGTTGCCTTCAACAATGGGCCATGGTATGCATGTTAAGTACTTTGGCAAAACAAAAACAAAACAAAAGATCATAGTCCCTCGATGACGCTATCTGAGTTGCCTAAACAAAAAATGATCAAGTCCCTTAAGAAAATTGCCAAAAATACTTAGCATCATTGCTATGATGGTCTATACGATGACCCGCGCCTGTCCCGTTTAACATCCTAACACAAGGTTGTTCACCAAATGCAATGGTGAAGCAACACTGTTAAAAGGGTTAAAAACATAAGAAAGATCTTTGAGTAAAATAGGGTAGACAACTCTTAGTTACTTGATCAAAAGCTTGCAAAACATCCTTGCTATTTTCAAACACACTTCACAACACAATTTCAAAACCCTACTTTCAAACATTGAAAACTTTTCAAAAGACCAAAAACACCTTTGTATACATTCAAACAAGAATCATTACAAAGGTTGACACAATGGTGACCTCTTTTCAAAATATCTTTCCAAATCACACACAAAGCACCATTTCAAACAATTGAAGAGCACCATTTCAAACAATTGAAAAGCAAAGCAAGTGATCTAAACAAGTAACTAAGAGCCCATGGATAACCATGGATAGAAAGGGTGCTAATACCTTCCCTTTCTATAATCTACTCCCCGAACCCAAGAAAACATCTCAAAGGTATTTTCTGTGCTTTTTGACCTTTCCTTAGGATAAAATAAAAAGTCGGTGGCGACTCTTGCTAAACCGAAACATTTGCGAACACAAACACAAAACCTCAAGTCAGTTCTCCCACCATATCACATGAAGGCTCTAGCAGAATGGGAACCCCATGGAATTGTTACACATAGCCATCTTTCTTTGTATAAATTTTCCTCATTTTTATGACAACATTCTCTTACTAGGATGTTTGTCTCCTTTGTACAAAATACTTACACAAAGTTAATACAAAGATACTTCAAAGTGCAGAAATTTGTTCGCCTTTTCTTTCTTTTTACACCTGTGTTTTTATTTGAAAACGTCCAATGATTTATTAAATAAGCATATGCATTTGAATATAATCACTGCTTACAAATAAAACAAAATGAGAAAGGATAATTACTGATAGGTTGAAAATATAGGAAAATGTCTTTAGGCTATTCTTGAGGAAATCCCCTACAGTACATCATCCAGGTCCTCAACAGAGTTGAAGCTGTGAAATACATATCCCCGACGGAGTTAAGTTTCAAAATCGCCATCAGGGTTAAGTTTCTAAACTCCCGATCCCCAGTGGAGCCAGAATACTTTGAACTACAAATCCCCAGTGAAGATGAAACTTTCTTCCCAAATGGAGTCCAAAACTTCAACCTCTAAACCACAGTGGAGATCATCCGGTTTCTCCAAATCCTCCAGCAAGTTATCTTAAAACCTGGAAATCAACCAGATAACAGTTAACTTTTGTTCTATCCCCAACCAAGGATAAAACTCCAGAAGATTGGCATACTCCCAAGCTCCTGATACCCTTAACAGAATGAAGATTCTCATTCTTAAAACCTCAGAAGATTGGCATACTCCCAAGCTCCTGATACCCTTAACAGAATGAGGATTCTCATTCTTAAAACTCCAGAAGATTGGCATACACCCAACCTCCTGATCCAAACGTCTGAATAAAGATTCTCATTCTTGCTTCCTCAATAGATTGGCATACAACCCAAGCTTTTGAAAACTCTCCAACAGGATAAGTATTCTCCCCACAGAGTTATTTCCCTACAGATCGAAGATTCTCGATCTCGTTCCTCCGGTTGAAGCCTCCCAGATTTTGATTCCCCAGTAGAGGTCTTCAGAGTTTTCCTTATTCCCCAGGAAAGTCATGAAGGATTCTCATGTCCCCGCAGAAGTTATCAAAGCTCTTGTTAATCCCCACAAGTCACCAAGGATTTTCAATCCCCAGCAGTAGTCCAAAGAATTTATCAGTCTCAACAATCAAAGGATTTATTTTCCCCAACAGCAGCCAAGGATTTATTTTCCCCGACAGCAGTCAAAGATTTCATTATCTCCCGCTATCAAGGATTTATTTTCTTCAGCAAGACAGCTAATCAGCTTACATGAGCATCCATTACATTCATATATCATAAACATTGATATAACACATTTTATTGCGTCATACATGTCATGCAACATAACTTTGTGTTTTATCTAACATTTAACCCTTTTCAGGATAAGATTAAAAGCTACCTTTAACAAATGTTCAAAGATTTCAGATACAATATAGATACACCCCAGACACGACGGTCATTCTACTACTCATTCAGACTCCAGCAATCAGATGCAGACTAGATACGCTCCAGACACGGAAGCCATTCTATTTCTCATTCAGATTCAACTATCAACTTCAAGTTCAAATACACTCCAGACACGGAAGTCATTATGTCACTTGTCCAGATCCCAGTTACAGTACGGATACACTTCAGACACAGAAGTCATTCTGCTACTCATACAGATCTCAACTTCAGATATAATACAAATACACTCCAGGGACGACAGTCGTTCTGATATTCATTCAAGAATCAAATATAGTTACAGCTCGGATACGCTCCAGACACAGACGCCATTCCTTTTCTCATACAAATCCAATCTCTGGATACAACTCAGATACGTTTCAGACACGGATACCATTCTGATTATCATGCTCCTGATTTTCAACAAACAAGTCTTGGATGGAATCTTTAAGCCCATCTCCATCAAGATTCTACCATCTCCAAATGGAATATTTAAGCCCATTCCCTCAGCTACATTTTGACGAGTGAAAATTTACGGACACTCTAGTGTCCAATCCTCTTTTACCTTCGAGTCACGAAAGACCAAACTCACCAATCTAACTTTTCAGGTTCAAGAAGATTGAACAGGGGAAACTGTTGTACCCCAAAATTTGCCCTCTTATTTTATTAGAATTTCTCATCACAAGGCTCTTTGAACTCAAGATCAAGCTAGGGTTTGCTCTGCTCAAGACATCTCCTTGCACTGTTGAACTAAATTAGGGTTTGAGTTTTCACAAGGAATTTTGGACTTTCAATGCTCAAAGTGACTTTCATACTTCATGTTGGACTTACAAGATTACTTCTACCAAGTTTCAAGCCTTGAATCAAATTTTTGCTCAGTCAATTGGACAGTTGACCTAGAAATTAGCTGTATTGGGGAAAAAGTCAACTATGGCCAATTTAAAGTCAAAACTCATAAATTTTGACCCACATCAACATTATAGACTCATATGAACCATTTGATCAAGTTTGGACCACAACTCCTCAAGAAATTTGATCAGATCACCAAAAGGGCAAAATGGTCATTTTTAGGGTTTTGACTGCACAAGGGCAATTTCTGATTTTGACCTAGCCAATGGAAAATTGGGTTCAAGCACGGACTCAAGGACTCAATGGGATCATCTTTACCTATTCACAAGGTTCAAAAGATCTCAATTGCATTGGATTGACATATGAATTTCTCAGTCAACTGATCAAATTTTGACTGTACACTGAAAAGTCAAACTTTGACTTTATGGTCAAAATCAAGTGCCAAGGGTCATTTTTCATCAAGATGTGTCAAAACATGAAACTTGTTCATCAAGAAACCCATTTTTTCAAATTAGGGTTTAAAGTTGAAAAATTTCATAACTTAAGTTATGAAATTTTCTTAATTTTTCCTAACTTTGCCCAACATTTTCACCATGATGCAATTGGATTCAAACAAAACTTCCAACATTAAAGTTGTATTCCTCCATAAAGTCTACAACTTTTATTCACAAAGTTTTCCCAAAAGAAGCTTAGATCTCAAGTTATGATTTTTGGAACAAGGGTCCCTAAAACTTTTAACTTAGTGAAATTTTGCCCTAGTTTAGGCAGGATTTTGACCTATATTCATGGCCATTTTTCACATAGTTCCACTTGAAATCTCAAATTTAATTTCAAATATGTATTGTAGAGCATGTTGCATGATTTCCAAAATGTCCAAGAACTCTCCAAACTCATTTGTGGTTAGGGATAATCGAAGGCTTGAAGTTGGAAAAAACTCACTTTTTATCCATGGCATGTTCATTGTGATACAAGTTGCAAATTCAAATCATCTTGCTTTGCACTAGATTACAGGCCTCAAAACCATTCCACACTCAATAATTAAGTGCAAAACCATTGGTATAAGTCATTGTTTTGGTTATTAGAGCATTGCACATTAGATTAATCCCTAAATAGAAAAAGCAACATTACCATTTTTGCCAATATGTGCTTTATGTCAAAACTGAATCCCTTGCGCATTGGTCCATATCTTATGCAGAAAATCAAATCCACAAATTAGAGGGGCCAATAGCAGAGGGTGAAAGCATATGGATAGCCGGTACAGGCCTGTTTCACATCACCTCTCAGACTTTGCTTCATAACCAAGAAATTTGTCCAAAACACAAGAACTCGAGTCTCAGCTAGAACTAACTTGTGCAAGCTTTTGAAACATCTTTCTCACATCCCCTTGAACAGAAACACGGCCCTTTGAGCCCTCAAACATCCCATAGCACAAAATCACCTTCCATTGGCAAAACAGGGCAGCATCTGCATCTTGACTTCCATATCACAATTTGGTCGTGCATTTTGCCCCAAACCTATTCAAACACCTTCCATTCAATCCATCCAAGCTATCCCAAACCTTAAACACTAACTGTAAATCCATTTACAGGGTTTTCCATTTTCAATTTGAGCTTGTGCAGGTTGAGTTATGTAGGCTTGTTCAAGTGCATTCAAGGCAAGCTAGACATTGGAGAAGGTCAAGTGAAGTTCAAGCAAGCTCCCAGACATCTCAGGCCTTGTTGAAAAGCTCCACATTGCCATACACGAAGTCAGCTGAAACAGGTTTTTATCAACTTCCTATCTCTCTATTTAGGAACATTTAGACTTAGGTTTGTGAATAAGAAATGTAGTATTCATTGCCATGAAGCTGTACATATGCTCAATTTTCATTTTAATTAAGCATGCTAAGAGAATTTGGTCCATGAACATCCTGAAAAAAATAGGTTAAGATTTAGGGCCAAAGAAATTCTCTCTGGTCTTTGAGAGTTAGGACAAGTTTTTTATATGATTGGATTCGTCTTGAAAAGCTCTACAACTTTGATGTTATGTGTTTTTGCAATAGAGCTCGTATGCAGGATCTAGCAATTGTACAGGGCACGCGCGAAATTTGAAGTCAGAGGTTGAAGATGAAGTGGCTTGGGCTGGGCTTTGGTCCTCTCACTATTTGCACCCCCCTTTTGCTGAATACACCCCCTGGCCCATTTCTTCATATTTTTATGTTTTGTTATTTTATTTTCATTTATGATTTTATTTTATTATTTCCAAACATAAAAAATACCCAAAAAAATATTTTATAATTTTTTACATTTATTTTGCATTTTATTTCTACTTTTTCTAACATAAAAAACAATTTAATTAGTATATATATTTCTATTTATTGAAAACTTGAAAATAATATAATTATACCTTTTATTTTTATTTTTTTATTTACACTCAAAAATATTATTCTAAATATATTTTTACTTTGTATATACTTTATTTTTTGTACATGGCTTATACTTTTTACTATTTGCTGCATAAGATCTTGTTCAAGGCTCAAGGATTCTATTTGACATAAAGCAAGATTTTGACAAAAATGGCAATGTTACCTTTTACTATTTTTGGGTTAATCTATTGTATAATCCTATAATGACCAAAACAAAGCCTTAGACCAATGGATTTGCATTTAAATATTGAGTATGGAAGGGTTTTGAGACCTGTAATCTAGTACAAACAAGGCTGATTAGAGTTTGCAACTAGTATCAATATGAACATGCCATGGATCAAAAATGAGTTTTTACCAACTTCAAGCCTTCGATTCTCCCTAACCACAAATGATTTTGGAGAGTTCTTGGACATTTTAGAAAGCTTGTAACATGCTATACAATCCATCTTTGAAATGAAATTTGAGATTCCATGTGGAACTATGTGAAAAATGGTCATGAAGATAGGTCAAAATCCTGCCTAAACTAGGGCAAAATTTCACTAAGTTAAAAGTTTAATGGACCCTTGTTCCAAAAATCATAACTTGAGATCCAAGCTTCTTTTGGGAAAACTTTATGAATCAAAGTTGTAGACTTTTTGGAGGACTACAACTTTCATGTTAGAAGTTGTGTTTTAATCCAATTTCATCATGGTGAAAATGTTGGGTAAAGTTGGGAAAAAATAAGAAAATTTCATAACTTAGAAAAATTCTAAGTTATGAAAATTTTCAATCTTAAACCCTAATTTGCAAAATTGGGTTTCTTGATGAACAAGTTTCATGTTTTGACTTATCTTGATGAAAAATGACCCTTGGCACTTGATTTTGACCAAAAAGTCAAAGTTTGACTTTTCAGTGTACAGTCAAATTTTGATCAGTTGACTAAAAAATTCATCTGTCAATCCAATGCATTTGAGATCTTTTGAACCTTGTGAATAGGTCAAGATGATACCATTAAGTCCTTGAATCCATGATTGAACCCAATTTGCCATTGGCTAGGTGAAAAATCAGAAATTGCCTTTATACAGTCAAAACCCTAAAAATGACCATTTTGCCCTTTTGATGATCTGATCAAATTTCTTGAGGAGTTGTGGTCCAAACTTGATAAAATGGTTCATATGAGTCTATAATGTTTATGTGGATCAAAAATCATGAGGTTTGACTGTAAATTGGCCATAGTTGACTTTTTCCCTAATACAACTGATTTCTAGGTCAATTGTCCAATTGACTGGGCAAAAATTTGATTCAAGGCTTGAAACTTGGTAGAGGTAATCTTGTAAGTCCAACATGAAGTATGAAAGTAAATTTGAGCATTGAAAGTCCAAAAATCCATGTGAAAACTCAAACCCTAATTTAGGTCATCAGTGCAAGGAGATGTCTTGAGCAGAGCAAAACCATAATCCTGTCTGGAGTTCAAGGAGTCTTGTGAGGGGAAATCTTGATAAAATGAGAGGGAAATTTTTGGGGTACAACACCATACAAGTCCAATAAGACAATAACATGGAATTATGGAGTCGAGATCTTCTACCATGGTGTCAAGCAGATTGAATCAGTGGAAGAGAATTCCGATGAAGAAATTCCTGACATAGGAAATATTGCAGGGACAAGTAAGATCACTCGTAGCGGAAGAATCTTCTCACCGGAGATTGCTCCTCCAAGGGAAATCTTCGGACCCTCAAGTTCTCCTAAGGTTATTCCTGTGCCAGTCAACACATCTGTACGAACTCTAGTGATTAAGAAATTGTTACTCCCGAAGTTGTACCCTCTGCTGTTACTGCTGATAAAGGTAAGGGGTCCAAGAAGTGCCCATCAAGACGAGGGCTCAGACTTTGGTTATCCCCGAGACCACTCAAAAGGAAATTGAGGAGATTTTAAAGATAATTAAGAAAAGCGACTATGATGTCGTAGAACAACTGGGGAAAACTCCTTCAAAAATCTCTATGCTGGCTTTATTGCTCTGCTCCGAGGCTCATGCCAAAGCCTTGATCAAATTCCTGAAGACGGCACACGTGCCTCAAGAAACTTCTGCGGATCAGTTTCAAGAGTGTGTAGCTAGCCTTACAGCCGACAATGGTCTTGGCTTCTCTGATGCCGATCTAACATCTAAGGGAAGAAAGCATAATGATACGCTGCATGTCTCGGTGGAATGCAGAGGGACCACACTTGATCATGTTCTGGTTGATACCCGATCGTATTTAAATGTCCTACCAAAGAAAGCATTGGATAGACTAGATTGTGAAGGTCTAATATTGAAGCCCAACAACATCATTGTAAGAGCCTTTGATGGTTCTAAGCGGATGGTTCACGGGGAGGTGGACATCCCAATTAAAGTGGGTACGGAAACTTTCAACTCCACATTTTACGTCATGGACATCCGTACCTCCTACTCATGCTTGTTAGGAAGGCCCTGGATTCATTATGCTGGAGCTGTTACATCTACCCTACATCAGAAGCTTAAGTACCCCGTCCAGGGGGAAATTGTGACAGTTCGTGGCGAGGAGGAGTATATGATAAGCCACCTTAACTCTTTCCGCTACGTGGAGTTAGATGGTGAATTCATAGAAACACCTTTCCAACACTTTGAAGAGGTTTCTCCTGAAGTTGCGGTAGCCAAGACAATGACTTCTGTGCCCATCATTACCAAACCTGTATCCCGGATGTCATCCCTTAAAGATGCGGAGGCTGTGATCAAGGAAGGAGGAAGCACAGTATGGGGTCAACTGCCAGATTTTCCTTACAAGACAAATAAGTTCGGCTTGGGTTTCACTGCTGCTAGTCAGAAGGTTGTGCGTCGCTCCCGGGATGGAGGACCACCATTAAAGATCACTCATCATGGAGTTCATGCTTTAGAGGATGATGAAGAAGAAAGCAATTTTGAAGACTGGATCTTTCCAACTATTGAAGGAGGACTGAACAACTGGGAGGAGAAAGACTTCATTCCCATTACTTTCATCAATCACTAATTTATCTTTTGAACATTTCTTGTTTGGTCTGTAATAATTATTAAACAATTCGTACACTCTTTTCGCCTTATGCCTTACCCGGGGCATATAGGTCCATTTGTAAGGGTTTTGATTCTTCATTTTCATATGCCATTTTTAATTAATCATGGACGTTTTCATATATAAAATTTTGTGTTCATTTTCTTTCTTTTTACATTTTATTTGTTTAAAGGTGGCTATCCCTTACACACACCCACACTCACAAAATGCAGGTACCCATCCACTCCGGATTCCATGGGTAACAATTCCGCTATGGCCTTCAGTGACTCTGAAGATCTGGTCAATCATGCCGAATACGAAGGTGATGAAGATTGTGAAGTTCCTGGAGAGTTGACTAGACTTTTGCAACAGGAAGAAAGGGTTATTCTGCCCCATGAAGAGTTGTTAGAGACTATCAATTTGGGTACTGCCGAAGACAGAAAAGAGGTTAAAGTGGGTGCCAACCTAGAGCCATGTGTCAAAGCGTGTTTAGTTCATCTATTGAATGAATATGTTGAGATCTTCGCCTGGTCCTACGAAGACATGCCGGGACTTGATACAGATATTGTGGTTCACCGTCTCCCTACAAGAGAAGACTGTCCACCAATCAAACAGAAAGTCTGCCGAATGAGGCCCGACATGTCCGAAAAGATCAAAGCCGAAGTGATGAAGCAGTTCAATGCTGGCTTTCTTGCTGTTACTTCCTATCCACAATGGGTTTCTAACATTGTTCCCGTGCCTAAGAAGGACGGTAAAGTCAGAATGTGCATAGATTACAGAGATTTAAATAGGGCTAGCCCTAAAGATGACTTTCCACTACGGCACATTGACATCTTGGTTGACAACACAGCTCAACACAAGGTATTTTCTTTCATGGATGGATTTTCAGGGTACAACCAGATCAAAATGGCCCCCGAAGACATGGAGAAGACTACTTTTGTTACGCAGTGGGGTACCTTCTGCTATAAAGTGATGCCATTCAGATTGAAGAATGTCGGGGCAACCTATCAGCGAGCCATGGTAGCTTTGTTTCATGACATGATACATCATGAGATTAAAGTCTACGTAGACGATATGATAGCCCGTTCACAAACAGAAGAAGAACACCTCGACCATCTGCAAAAGCTGTTTGTTAGATTAAAAGAGTACAAGCTCGGACTGAACCCTAACAAGTGCACTTTCGGAGTCAGGTCCGGTAAACTCTTAGGATTCATCGTCTGTAATAAGGGCATCGAGGTTGATCCTGCCAAAGTCAAAGCTATACAAGAAATGCCTGCCCCTCACACTGAGAAGGAGGTCAGAGGTTTTTTGGGATGCCTAAACTACATTGCAAGGTTCACTTCTCACCTAACATCTACCTGTGAACCAATCTTCAAGCTGTTGAAGAAGGATCAGGTGGTTAAATGAAATGATGACTGTCAAGTTGCTTTTGATAAATCAAGGAGTATTTGCTGGAACCTCCTATCTTGATGCCACCCGTCGAAGGAAGGCCATTAATCATGTATCTGACCGTTCTGGAGAATTCAATAGGGTGCGTACTGGGCCAACATGACGAGTCTGGCCGAAAAGAGCATGCCATTTATTACCTTAGCAAAAAGTTTACCGACTGTGAGACTCTCTACTCACTGCTCGAGAAAACTTGCTGCGCTTTGGTATGGGCTGCTCGCCGGCTAAGGCAGTATATGTTGACACATACCACTTTACTGATCTCTAAGATGGATCCGATCAAGTACATCTTCAAGAAGCCTGCTCTATCCGGAAGAATCGCTAGATGGCAGATGATCCTCACCGAATATGATATACAGTACACAACCCAAAAAGCTATAAAGGGGAGTGTGCTAGCCGATCATCTGGCCCATCAAGCTGTCGAAGATTACCAATCCATGAGGTTTGACTTTCCCGATGAGGATATCATGACTTTAAGTAACATTGAAGAAAATAGACCGTATGACGGACCTGAACAAGGATCCCGATGGACCCTGTACTTTAATGGTGCCTCCAATGCACTTGGAAATGGTATCGGCGCGATACTTATCTCTCCAGAAGGTTTCCATACACCTTTCACTGCTAGACTCTGCTTCAGCTGCACCAACAACATGGCCGAGTATGAAGCTTGTATCTTTGGTCTCAAGGCTGCTATTGACTTGGGAATCAAATCTTTGATTGTATTTGGGGACTCAGCTTTGGTTATCAGTCAAATCAAAGGAGAGTGGGATACTAAGCACCCTAACCTCATCCCTTACAAAGAACATGTCTTGACGTTGTTACCACATTTCGAGCAGATTACCTTCGAGCACTTCCCGCGAGAAGAGAATCAGTTGGCAGATGCGCTAGCTACAATGTCATCCATGTCTAAACTTAACTGGGATAATGAGGCACCTCAAATCACCAACGAACGAATGGACGAACCTGAACATTGTCACGAGATTAATACCAAAGAAGTGGTGGACCGACCTTGGTTTCATGAAGTCAAAAGGTATCTCGAAGCACAAGAATACCTTGAAGGAGCTTCAGTCAACGACAAAAAGTTCTTAAGGAGGTTCGCGGCCAAGTTCTTTTTAAGCAATGGTATCCTATACAAGCACAATCTTGATTATGTCCTACTCCGTTTTGTGGACAAGGTTGAAGCTGAGCAGATCATGGCTGAACTACATAATGGCACCTTTGGCACCCACTCAAGCGGTCATACGATGGCTTAGAAGACTCTACGGGCAGGCTACTACTGGTCTACCATGGAAGCTGATTGTCATCAACATTCCCGTACTTGTCATAAATGCCAAATCTACGCTGACAAGGTACATATACCTCCAGTTCCTCTCAATGTCTTAACAACTCCTTGGCCATTCGTGATGTGGGGAATCGACATTATTGGAGAGATCAAGCCTACGACATCCAATGGACACCGTTTCATCCTGGTGGCCATTGATTACTTTACCAAGTGGGTCGAAGCAGCTTCCTTCACCTCCGTTACAAAGAATGTGGTTGCCCGTTTCATCAAGAAGAACCTCATATGCCGGTATGGTATCCCCGACAGGATCATCACTGACAACGGTACAAATTTGAACAATACTATGATCATCGCTCTGTGCGAGCAGTTCAAGATTCAACATCACAATTTATCTCCTTATCGGCCTAAGATGAACGGTGTTGTCGAAGCTGCGAACAAAAATATCAAAAAGATCATTCAAAAGATGAAAGTCACCTACAAGGACTGGCATGAGATGTTACCGTTTTCTCTGCACGGGTACCGTACCACGGCACACACTTCAACTGGGGCAACCCCCTTTTCTTTGGTATACGCCATGGAATCTGTTTTACCTATCGAGGTCCAGATTCCCTCATTGAGAATCATGAAAGACGGTGGTTTGAGTGAAGACGATTGGATTCAGACCTGGCTTGATCAACTTAACTTGATTGACGAAAAGCGACTTACTGCTGTTTGCCATGGTCAGGCGTATCAGAAACATATGATCAAGGCCTTCAACAAGAAAGTCAAGAGACAAGTATATCAAGTCAGGGACCTTGTAATTAAGCGGATCATCTTACCGCAAAGTGATCCCAGGGGCAAATGGACTCCTACTTACGAAGGACCATTTGTGATCAAAAACATCTTTTCTGGTGGGGCAATGATCCTGACCACCATGGACGGCGACGACCTACCGCACCCTGCAAATGCAGACATAGTCAAAAGATACTACACATAAACGACCCGACAAGTTGAAAACCCGAAAGGGCAACTTGGGCAAAAATGGGCATCCCGGTGAATCGAAAACCCGAAAGGGCGGTTCAGGAAAAAATTAGGGATGAAAAAAAAATCTGTACACCCGACAAGTTGAAAACCTGAAAGGGCGACTTGGGCAAAAAACGGGTTCCCGGTGGATCGAAAACCCGAAAGGGCGATCCAGGCAAAAGTTAGGGAATTAAAGCGTATGCCTATGTCTCGTCGGATCACTTTAAGGACAATCTCTTCACAGACAAGCTCCGGGCTTCTGATCAATCTAATCAACATCGAACAAAGCAACGAATGGACAAGATACTCAGAGTTACGAAGGCTATAACAGAATGGGAACCCCATGGAATTTTTACACATAGCCATCTTTCTTTGTATAAATTTTTCTAAATTTTATGACAACATTCTCTTACTAGGATGTTTGTCTCCTTTGTACAAAATACTTACACAAAGTTAATATAAAGATACTTCAAAGCGCAGAAATTTGTTTGACCTTTCTTTCTTTTTTCACTTATGTTTTATTTTGAAAACGTCCAATGATTTATTAAATGAGCATATGTGTTGTACCCCAAAATTTGCCCTCCCATATTTCTCAAAATATTTCAAGAAAAATTCACAAGTCCAACCCGGCGCGTCATATTCAGGTATTCTTTCGCCAAGATATCTCTGATAAAATATTCTCAAATTCAGGTTTGGCTCAAGAGTCAATTCTTTAAAGAAGGTATCCGAATGTGTGAGTTTTCTCGAAGAAATATGGTGAAAAAGTGTGCTGAAAGTGCAGTTTTTATGCACTAAAAAATTCATAACTTGAAGATCGTGGCTCGTTTTGAACCCGTTCTGGTGGCCAAAATTTTGTCTTGACATTATCTACGTTTTCATCTCTCACGGCTGGAAGCCAATTTTGATCAGAAGGTCTTCAAAAATGTGGATTTATCAAGTATTTTCGTACAGAAAATTTGTGACAGAAGTTTATTTGCGTCATGTTCAGAAAATCATAACTTGGTCGATTTTCATCGTATCGAGCTGGTTCCGGCGCCAAAATTTCACAAGTTGAGTTGGCTACATTTTCACAGAAGGTATTGAGTTCAAACGGTATTCAAAAGACCTTCGTTTTTTGCTCAGAGTGCGTGACACGCTGAAAATCCTGAATGCTGAATATTATTTCATCTGGGTCGAAACTTCGAAAATTCATAACTCGGTCAATTTTTATCGGATTGAGCTCATATTTTTACACAAGGTCCTTGACTCGTAGATCTACAACTTTTCTTCAAAAGTCGAGACCGGATTATGCTCCAATCAATACCAGTTTTTTATTGAAGAACGTGTCAGAGTCGACACTGGAGCCCAAAATAAGTTTGTCTGAGCTGAAACTTCAAAAATTCATAACTAATTCACCGTTTATCCGATTGAGCCGATTTTCAGACAGAAGTTAGTTATCGATGTCGGCTACATTTTTTTTTCACATTTTAACTTCAAAAACTGCACTTAAGTCCCTGCGATTTAGCCTAGAAAGTGACGAACTCAAGTGAACATTGGAGGCCCAATTGGACATTCAAAGCCCATTTTCTTTACCCTAATTTCCATTATATAATCACATTCTTTTCACACAAACCAGGGAGGAGAAAAAGAGAGAAAAAACCTGGCCACAACACTGTCAGAATATCAAATTCTTTCAAGAACCCTAAAACCTTGAAATCCTTATTACAAATCCCTCTCTCACTACAAACAAGCCATCACAGTTAAAAACCAACACCTCACTACTTCTTCAGTAAGGATAAGGCTGACCTGATCTCCATGATCCTAATTTTCCAGTAAGGCATAAAAGCATTCCGGTCACTAATTTTCCAGTAAGGGTAAGATTGATTTGATCTCCATGATCAAAAGGGTATAATCATTCATACATGCCATATTGTGCCTAAACATTAAATTTCTTCATATATTGGCTTTATTTGCATTTTATGATTTTATTTAATGTGTTCATGAGATTCAACACTGCAGATTTAGACAGGATCTCATGCAGGTTCATTAAGGAACGTTGAGGCCAAAAGCCAAATGGCCAAAAGTCAAAAGGCCAAAAGCCAAAAGCCAAAAGCCAAAAGCCAAATGGCCAAAGTAGAAAAACTTATGCATGACACCAATACATGGCGAGACAGACATCCTAGAAGATTAAGAAACATTGAGGCCAGAACACAAATGGCCAACAGCCAGAATACAAATGGTCAAACCACTCCAATTCACCTCCAAAAAGGGCCAGACACCCCCCATGGTTTGCATCATTTTTATTTTTTATTTGATTTTCCTTTTTCATTCTTTTAATTGTTTTAATTGTTTTCTTTAAATTCATGAATTAATTTTTATAATATAAAACCAGAAAATCAAAAACTAAGAATATGTTAATTAATTTACTTATTAAATATTTTTGTAAATAAATGTTAAATAATTAATTTAGTTAAATTAGGTTTTAAAACTTAAGTCTTTTTCTTAACAAATTAAAATATGTAGAAATTAGGGTTTTTAACTTTTCATCATCTTTTTAATAAATAATGTTTTATTATTATTATTGTTATTAATTATTAAATATTTTTGTAAATAAACATGTACATTAAATATTTAGTAAATTAGGTTAAACTTTAACATTTTCATTAATAATTAAAAAAACTTAGAATTAGAGTTTCTTTTAATTTTAATTTTCTTTATTTCATAAATACAAAAAAACTAAAAAACATTTCTTTCCTTTTATTAAATAATTAATTAGCTTTTTAATTTCATTTAATTTCTTTAAAGGGTCCAACGCCCTCGAACGTTCTATTTTTATTTCTTTCGCACATTTATTTTCTTTCAAATATTATGTAATTGCTCAAGCCATGTAACTCAGACATTTTATATTTCCCACATTTTATTTCTTTATTTTATGTCAAATCGGGTCCTGGTTTAATTTGACGATGTGGACCCGCGCCTTTGTAATAGTTTAGGAACTTTATATTTCTCGCAATTTTTAACTATTAATAATGACATGCAAGAATGAATGACAAAAATAAAAACAAACGCATAGATCACTTTGACATGAACAAGACAAAAATAAACGAATCTGGCACACAAATCACACACCACCCCTAGGGTACGCCTCACTGTTTCCTTGCCTCGAAAGGTGATCGTCGAGTAGAGGATGTCTTAGTAAGTCCTCATGATCTGGGAACCTGGCATGAGGGTAGCTTCTAAGGTGTCTTCCCATTGCTCTGGTGATCACCATGTCCCGAACCTCGAATTGACCCGAACACCTCCAACGGTGGTGCTACCTACCTCGCAATGGTGGGATGGCACTACTTTAAAGGACATTTACACAGACGAATTCCTTAGGGTAGGTAGGTTCTCGTAGATACTTGCTCTAATTTCAAAACAAATTCAAGAATACTTTTCACACCAACACATTTTCAAAAAGCTTTCGAAAGCAACTTTTCAAACACTCTTGAGGACAGATACAAGAGTCGAACTGGAATTTTCAAAGAAACATTTTTAAAAACCCACATTGAAAAGCAAACAAACAATTTTAAAAACACAAGTGAGCAAGTATCTAAGAGCCCATGGATAACCATGGATAGAAAGGGTGCTAATACCTTCCCTTTCTATAACCTACCTCCCGAACCGAGAGCAATCTCTTTAAGGAATTTTTCTGTGCTTTTGTCCTTTCCATTTGGAGAAAATAAAAGACGATGGCGACTCTTGCTTATCGCGACATTTCGCGAACCAGCTTTAAACAGTCAGTTCCAGATCCACCGATCACAGAACTGGCGACTCTGCTGGGGAATTAAACTTAAAGTGAGGTGTACCTTAGGATTAGTTCATAACTGTGTTTTCAATTGTATTGATTTGCTTGCTTTAAATTGTGGGACCGTCTTGGGAGTTCTATAGATCCTAAACCCGGATCTGGGGGATACCTTCTTAGAAAGTAGCAACAAGGCTGTGAGGGAACTGTACGGGGTATACCGACATGGTTGAAACAGTCTGCTACGTTGATGTGGCACTTTGGTGTGTACCGGTAACCCTTGAGTTCAGTCAAGGAGAGTACGGGGCCTCCGCGTGGTGTCGTGAAGCATCAACAGACCTTAGGAACCTTAATTGAACTATCTTGGCCTCTTTAGGGTAGTGAGATAACTGACTTTGGTGCAGTCCGAGGTTGGTTGATACTCGATACTACACTCAATTGAGGGTTGCTTTCCTGGAATATTTCGGTCGCCAGTTCAGTGGCTAAATCGAAACGATGAACAATGAAAGCAATCCGGTGATATTGGGACCCTTAGAACCCGGTTACTTCTAATAGGACAGGTTGAGCCCACCAACTTCAAGAGGGTAATACCCAGACCCCATGCTGGCCTAAACTCTAAGGGTTTCTCTTGTGTGACTTGTGTGCCTTCGTACTTGACTACTTGCATGCTTGTTATCTGACACATGAACTACTTGCAGGTTTGGTTTATAGTCCTTAATTGGGACTCATAACAGGGTTTACTAAGTCTCTTGCAGATTTTGTTTATAGTCCTTAATTGGGACTCCTAACAAAGTGTACTGAGTTTCTTGCAGGTTTTTGGTTTGCAGTCCTTAATTAGGACTCGTAACAGGGTTTACCTACATTACCCCATGCATAGCATGACATCATATCATTGCATACATCCTGCATAAAAAACTAATCCATTTCAAGGATCTCAAGGGCTTGTGATGCAGGTCATGATAAATCAAACATCTAGCAAGGGGCAAAGAGGATTTATTTTCCTCTAGCCAAAGATTGTCAAGGGCTATGACCCACTAGATATGGTGAGCTTTGACACTTGAAGAAGGTTCCCCCCAACCAAGGTTGTTTGGAAATCAAAGCCAGACAGGATGACTAAAGTCAGGGGCTATGACCCACTGGATATGGTGAGCCTTTGACCCTTTGAAGAAGGACTCTCAACAACATGCAGTTCCTTCAATCAAACTACCGGACCCAAGTTCTAACAAATTTTCTTGTTTACCCCGCGGGATCCTTGGAAACATTGCATATGCATACATACACATCATTGCATGACAGGTACCCTTGTTGCAGGTCACTTACCTTTCCCGCTGTTTATTTCAGCAATGGCTTCCCAACAAGACAACCAGGACCTTCTTGCTCAAGAGACTCAGTTCGGGGAAATCCTTCTTAATCTATCCAAGGGGCAGGAGGAGCTAAGGACACTTCTCATGGAGACTTTGGTCAGGAACAGTGCTGAGGATGAACGGCTGAAACATCTGCAAGCTGAAATGGATACAATGAAAGCCCAGATGCTGGGGCAGGTGACTGCAATTCAAGGCTTAGCTCAAAGACAATAAGAGCTCGGAGTTCTCGTCAACCAACTGCTTCGGGGTAACCAACTGGGGCAAACATCTAAGGGTAAAAAGCCAGTCATCGTTCAACCACCTTTGAGACAAGGAGATAAGGGGAGAGCTCCTCAAATGGCTCCAGTGTCACAAATTCAGCATCAACCTCACCGGCTTCAGCCAGACAAGTCCAGGAGGCAGTTCACCCCGCTCAACATGTCGCTGTTTCAAGCTTTACAACGCCTGTTGAGATTGAATCTGATCACATTAAGGGCTCATCCCCAGAACCCCAACACAACACATCCTGCTTATGATCCCAATAAAAGGTGTGCCTACCACTCTGCCTGTCCAGGACATGATACAAATGAGTGTTGGGCTCTGAAGAACAAGATCCAGGACCTGATTGACGAAGGGGCATTAGAGTTCACACAAGATGGTCAGGCAGAATTTTTCTACCATCCCTCCAAGGCTCACCATTTGAAGTGACAAGCCCTGAGATGGAAAGACTTTTGTTCATTCGAATGTTCAAGTTGTGTTGTTCTTTGATTGTTTAGACATTTATTCATGTTAAACATTGTTATTCCATTAATGCATCGCTTATGTCTATTTTGAATCAATATATTCGTATTCACTCTATGCAAATTATTTTCATATTTTTTCTGATGATCAACTCTCAATTAATAATTCTAAGCCTCTTGAGGGAGGATGACGAAAACGATACCGCGATCATTACAGTATGCTTTTGAATAGACCCCGCTGATGAGGTACAGGCATTGTTTCAATCCCTAAACACTGGAGTTATAAGGAAGATAATCCCTCGTCAACCCCTCTGAGCCAAAGAAGTAGGAGTTTTTCTTTTCGAAATTTAAAACCCTTAATCATAACCTGGGGCAGGGTAGTCTCTCAGTTGATCCAAGTGCATAACGAATGGCACCAAAGAGGTCCTTACAAAAAAGAAAGACAGTGATGGTTCCGAACAATCGTAAAGACAGGCAGTCATTATCAAAAAAGTTCATAAATGAAAAGCCCAAAAAGTCAAAACCTATAAAGGGGACTTACAAAACTGGGGCATCCCGCTAACTGTAATTCCAAAAAAGGAAACAGCTCAGGCAAAAAACAGGGATAACAAAATCAAAAAGAAAGAGGTCTTATAAACCCTTAACAATAACAAAAAGGAATGACTGTCTATCCAACATAAACGTTCAGTATCCGACCATCACTGGAAAATCAGAGCAAAGACTCAAACAAGGTCTAATGTATGATCAGCTGAGTTTAGGTTTGGAGAACATCAAGAAGAGCGGGTGGGTACAAATAATTTGAGCCTTTATCCTTTGTTTCTTAAACCATGAACCAGGCCACGTTATAACCCTCAAAAGTCCTAGCTGAAGCATGGGTTAGTTCGAAAGCATACTGTTACGAAAGGTATCCTGACTCCTTAAGGCCTACGGTAAATACGGAGTTGACATCACGTTTTACAAACATTCACTTGTTTTATGAAAAAGAATGCATTTTCAAAATCTTCAAGACAGACATAAGCGTTGCATTTTTAACATAACTTTGTTTGCATATGACTTTTTGTCTGACCAGCAGGAAAATTCGCACGATGAATACCTAGTGAACAAAAGCATTTCCAATCAAGGGGCAGACATGACCATGGTCTATTATCTGGGGCAATCCAATCAAGATTCGGAGAATCTCTCAAATGCCAAAATAGCCTGGGGCAAATCTCCACTTGGGTCACTTGGGGCATTCCAACAAAGAATCTTGCCTGATCAAACACCTTCTGGTGGCATGACAAAACACTTCTAACAGGGGCAACTCCCTACATTCTGAGAGCATGGACATAGTCGGAAAAATACTACGCAAAATCAAAGACCCGCTAGGTTGACACACCTAGGCAAAAATAAGGGCTTCCCGGCAAACCAAAAGGGTTCGGGCAAAATAAGGGATGAAATGAAAAAAATCTGTACACCCGGCAAGTCGAAAACCTGAAAAGGCGGCTTGGGCAAAAATGGGTATCCCGGTGGACTGAAAACCCGAAAGGGAGGTCCAGGCAAAAGTTAGGGATCAAAGCGTACGACTATGTCCTGTCGTCTTGTCACCTGCCTACCAGAAGTAGGTCTGTCCATCAACAAGCTATCAGCACCTCACATGTCTTCCTCCCCCACCTCAGAAACAGGGGCAATAAGGAGTTGGCTAAGCGATCCAATTGTTCTATCCTCCAAGTTATCAAGGTGGGTTTAGCTAAAGAACATAACCAGACATCTTAATTCCCCAGAGAGTGAGCCAGCAAGTCAGTACACTCTCCCCAAGCAAAGTTACAGTCAACCTTAAGGAAGTTGAGTATCCTCCAGCAGATCTCAACAGTCTCCAGCAGTATATACGCATTCTTAACAAGCATCCCCGGCAGTCTTGAGCTAAGATTGTTCCCCGGCGGAATATCAAACATCCAGTGGAGTTACTTCCAGTGCATCTCAAAACTTCCCCAAGAGAGTCCAATCTAGCTCCCCCAGGAAAGTTGGAATCATCTCCCCAAGCAGTGAGCTTATCCCCAGTAGATTCTGGAAGCTTATCCTCGCAGAGCACGAACGCGTCTCCAGGCTTTATTCAAAGAGTTATTTCCCTACCAGGATATAACTGGGTTATCCTCAGCCAAAAGCCACGGAAAGATCGTTCTTGACGAAGTCTTCTTATCCCCAGCAAAGTCTATTAACACTTCCAACACAACAAGGGTATCCCCGGCAAGTTATTATCAACAGCTTAACAAAGTACCTCTCTCCCCACAGAGTATTGCTTCCCACCAAGACCGTTAGAGTACTTTTCTCCCCGCAGAATATTCCATTCGCCAAGTTTATTCCCCAACGGAGTTGTCTTCTCCTACCGGTATTCTTGCAACTATCATCCCCAGCGGAAGCAAAGCACTACTCTTCAACATCAGCCCAGGAGTGACTTCCCGGCACCCGTCAAGGATTTATTTTCCTAGACGAAAACATATGTTCATAAACATCACATCTTCATACATTATAGCATGCATATGCATCATACTACACGAATCTCATTAATTTTGAGGACATGTTGAAATCATGCAGTTCATGCATCATGATCTTGCATACAACTAATGCTTTACCTTTCAGGAAAGGTCAATACAAAAATGATTACTATCAACTATCGCAACTCTTTCTAGATATAGTTCAGATGTGAACCAGATATGGCAACATTCTGATACTTCTTCCAGATTTCCTTCTAGATATAGTTCAGATGTGAACCAGATATGGCAACGTTCTGATACTTCTTCCAGATTTCCTTCTAGATATAGTTCAGATGTGAACCAGATATGGTGACGTTCTGATACTTCTTCCAGATTTCCTTCTAGATATAGTTCAGATGTGAACCAGATATGGCGACGTTCTGACACTTCTTCCAGATTTCCTTCTAGATATAGTTCAGATGTGAACCAGATATGGCGACGTTCTGATACTTCTTCCAGATTTCCTTCTAGATATAGTTCAGATATGAACCAGATATGGCGACGTTCTGATACTTCTTCCAGATTTCCTTCTAGATATAGTTCAGATGTGAACCAGATATGGCAACGTTCTGATACTTTTTCCAGATTTCCTTCCAGATATGGTTCGGATGTGACCCAGGCATGGCGACGTTCTGACACTTATTCCAGTTGAAGATTTCAAGACCTAGACCGGTTCAGTTAATCGACCCTAAGATTTTCTGTTTCTTATCTAGTCAAAGGCCTTCTCTAGTCCAGTTAAATCGACCCCAAACAGATTTTCCTGATGAAGACTCAGTAGAAGATATCCAAGATTCTCTCAATGATTGCTGTTGAGGTTGTAGTCGCCTATGGTTCTCTCCCCGATACTGCGGAGGTAGTAATCATCCCAAGATTCTCTCAACGATTGCTGTTGAGGTTGAAGTTATCCAAGATTCTCTCAATGATTGCTGTTGAGGTTGTAGTCGCCTATGGTTCTCTCCCCGATACTGCGGAGGTAGTAATCATCCCAAGTTTCTCTCAACGATTGCTGTTGAGGTTGAAGTTATCCAAGATTCTCTCAATGACTGCTATTGAGGTTATAGTCGCCTATGGTTCTCTCCCCGATACTGCGGAGGTAGTAATCATCCCAAGTTTCTCTCAACGATTGCTGTTGAGGTTGAAGTCGTCCAAGATTCTCTCAATGATTGCTGTTGAGGTTGAAGTCGCCCAAGATTCTCTCAATGATTGCTGTTGAGGTTGTAGTCGCCTATGGTTCTCTCCCCGATACTGCAGAGGTAGTAATCATCCCCAGATTCGTTCAGCGTTACTGTTGAAGTCGAAGTCGTCCAATATTCTCTCAATGATTACTGTTGAGGTTGAAGTCGCCTATGGTTCTCTCCCCGATACTGCGGAGGTAGTAATCATCCCCAGATTCGTTCAGCGTTACTGTTGAAGTCGAAGTCGTCCAAGATTCTCTCAATGATTACTGTTGAGGTTGAAGTCGCCTATGGTTCTCTCCCCGTTACTGCGGAGGTAGTAATCGTCCCCAGATCCTCTCAATGATTACTGTTGAGGTTGAAGTCGCCTAAGGTTCTCTCACCGTTCCTGTTGAGGTAGTAACCACCCCTGGTTCATTCATCGCCGTTTGAAGCTCCAGATCCAGCTCCTGTAACCAGTCAGGACACATCTATACAAAGAATTTGAAGACCAGCTCCTGTAACGGGTCAGGTAATACTTTTCTTTTGCAGGTACGCAAGTTCTCGCTAAGGAATCTCTTATGCGATCAACATCCAGATGGCATCTGTAAGCCCATCCACCTTCCATCATCTTTTAGTATGGCATCTATAAGCCCATCATCCTATCCATCAATCTCCAAATGGCATCTATAAGCCCATTCCCACCATCACTGCTACTATGTGAGCGCAAATTTCTGGGCACTTTAGTGTTCAATCATCTTCCACCTTCGGATCACGAAAGGCACGCAAGCCAATCTACATCCTCAGGTTTAAGAAGATTGAACAGGGGCAACTGTTGTACCCCAAAATTTGCCCTCCCATATTTCTCAAAATATTTCAAGAAAAATTCACAAGTCCAACCCGGCGCGTCATATTCAGGTATTCTTTCGCCAAGATATCTCTGATAACATATTCTCAAATTCAGGTTTGTCTCAAGAGTCAATTCTTTAAAGAAGGTATCTGAATGTGTGAGTTTTCTCGAAGAAATATGGTGAAAATGTGTGCTGAAAGTGCAGTTTTTATGCACTAAAAAATTCATAACTTGAAGATCGTGGCTCGTTTTGAACCCGTTCTGGTGGCCAAAATTCCGTCTTGGCATTATATACGTTTTCATCTCTCACGGCTGGAAGCCAATTTTGATCAGAAGGTCTTCAAAAATGTGGATTTATCAAGTATTTTCGCACTGAAAATTTGTGACAGAAGTTTATTTGCGTCATGTTCAGAAAATCATAACTTGGTCGATTTTCATCATATCGAGCTGGTTCCGGCGCCAAACTTTCACAAGTTGAGTTGGCTACATTTTCACAGAAGGTATTGAGTTCAAACGGTATTCAAAAGACCTTCGTTTTTTGCTCAGAGTGCGTGACATGCTAAAAATCCTGAATGCTGAATATTATTTCATCTGGGTCGAAACTTCGAAAATTCATAACTCGGTCAATTTTTATCGGATTGGGCTCATATTTTTACACAAGGTCCTTGACTCGTAGATCTACAACTTTTCTTCAAAAGTCGAGACCGGATTATGCTCCGATCAATACCAGTTTTTTATTGAAGAACGTGTCAGAGTCGACACTGGAGCCCAAAATAAGTTTGTCTGAGCTGAAACTTCAAAAATTCATAACTAATTCACCATTTATCCGATTGAGCCGATTTTCGGACAGGAGTTAGTTATCGATGTCGGCTACATTTTGTTTTCACATTTCAACTTCAAAAACTGCACTTAAGTCCCTTCGATTTAGCCTGGAAAGTGACGAACTCAAGTGAACATTAGAGGCCCAATTGCACATTCAAAGCCCATTTTCTTTACCCTAATTTCCATTATATAATCACATTCTTTTCACACAAACCAGGGAGGAGAAAAAGAGAGAAAAAACCTGGCCACAACACTGTCAGAATATCAAATTCTTTCAAGAACCCTAAAACCTTGAAATCCTTATTACAAATCCCTCTCTCACTACAAACAAGCCATCACAGTTACAAACCAACACCTCACTACTTCTTCAGTAAAGATAAGGCTGGCCTGATCTCCATGATCCTAATTTTCCAGTAAGGCATAAAAGCATTCCGGTCACTAATTTTCCAGTAAGGGTAAGATTGATTTGATCTCCATGATCAAAAGGGTATAATCATTCATACATGCCATATTGTGTCTAAACATTAAATTTCTTCATATATTGGCTTTATTTGCATTTTATGATTTTATTTAATGTGTTTATGAGATTCAACACTGCAGATTTAGACAGGATCTCATGCAGGTTCATTAAGGAACGTTGAGGCCAAAAGCCAAATGGCCAAAAGCCAAAAGGCCAAAAGCCAAAAGCCAAAAGCCAAAAGCCAAATGGCCAAAGTAGAAAAACTTATGCATGACACCAATACATGGCGAGACAGACATCCCAGAAGATTAAGAAACGTTGAGGCCAGAACACAAATGGCCAACAGCCAGAACACAAATGGTCAAACCACTCCAATTCACCTCCAAAAAGGGCCAGACACCCCCCATGGTTTGCATCATTTTTATTTTTTATTTGATTTTCCTTTTTCATTCTTTTAATTGTTTTAATTGTTTTCTTTAAATTCATGAATTAATTTTTATAATATAAAACCAGAAAATCAAAAACTAAGAATATGTTAATTAATTTACTTATTAAATATTTTTGTAAATAAATGTTAAATAATTAATTTAGTTAAATTAGGTTTTAAAACTTAAGTCTTTTTCTTAACAAATTAAAATATGTAGAAATTAGGGTTTTTAACTTTTCATCATCTTTTTAATAAATAATGTTTTCTTATTATTATTGTTATTAATTATTAAATATTTTTGTAAATAAACATGTACATTAAATATTTAGTAAATTAGGTTAAACTTTAACATTTTCATTAATAATTAAAAAAACTTAGAATTAGAGTTTCTTTTAATTTTAATTTTCTTTATTTCATAAATACAAAAAAACTAAAAAACATTTCTTTCCTTTTATTAAATAATTAATTAGCTTTTTAATTTCATTTAATTTCTTTAAAGGGTCCAACGCCCTCGAACGTTCTATTTTTATTTCTTTCGCACATTTATTTTCTTTCAAATATTATGTAATTGCTCAAGCCATGTAACTCGGACATTTTATATTTCCCGCATTTTATTTCTTTATTTTATGTCAAATCGGGTCCTGGTTTAATTTGGCGATGTGGACCCGCGCCTTTGTAATAGTTTAGGAACTTTATATTTCTCGCAATTTTTAACTATTAATAATGACATGCAAGAATGAATGACAAAAATAAAAACAAACGCATAGATCACTTTGACATGAACAAGACAAAAATAAACGAATCTGGCACACAAATCACACACCACCCCTAGGGTACGCCTCACTGTTGCCTTGCCTCGAAAGGTGATCGTCGAGTAGAGGATGTCTTAGTAAGTCCTCATGATCCGGGAACCTGGCATGAGGGTAGCTTCTAAGGTGTCTTCCCATTGCTCTGGTGATCACCATGTCCCGAACCTCGAATTGACCCGAACACCTCCAATGGTGGTGCTACCTACCTTGAAATGGTGGGATGGCACTACTTTAAAGGACATTTACACAGACGAATTCCTTAGGGTAGGTAGGTTCTCGTAGATACTTGCTCTAATTTCAAAACAAATTCAAGAATACTTTTCACACCAACACATTTTCAAAAAGCTTTCGAAAGCAACTTTTCAAACACTCTTGAGGACAGATACAAGAGTCGAACTGGAATTTTCAAAGAAACTTTTTTAAAAACCCACATTGAAAAGCAAACAAACAATTTTGAAAACACAAGTGAGCAAGTATCTAAGAGCCCATGGATAACCATGGATAGAAAGGGTGCTAACACCTTCCCTTTCTATAACCTACCTCCCGAACCGAGAGCAATCTCTTTAAGGAATTTTTCTGTGCTTTTGTCCTTTCCATTTGGAGAAAATAAAAGACGGTGGCGACTCTTGCTTACCGCGACATTTCGCGAACCAGCTTTAAACAGTCAGTTCCAGATCCACCGATCACAATATGCATTTGAATATAATCACTGCTTACAAATAAAGCAGAATGAGAAAGAATAATTACTGACAGATTGAAAGTATGAGGAAACGTCTTTGGGCTATTCCAGGAGAAATCCTCAGCAGAGCTAAAGCCTTGAAATACATATCCCCAACGGAGTTAAGTTTCAAAATCCCCATCCAAACCAAGTTTCCAAACTCCCAATCCCCAGCGGAGCCAGAAAACTTTGAACTACAAACCCTCAGTGAAGATAAAACTTTCTTCCCCAACAGAGTCCAAAACTTCAACCCTTAAACCCTGGTGGAAGACCATCCAGTTTCCTCCAATTCTCCAGAGATTTGTCTTAAAACCAGAAGATTCCCCTGCAAGTTATCTTACTAACCAGACAACAACTTCGAGTAATTCCTCAATAGATTGGCATACAACCCAAACTCTTGAAAACTCTTCCACAGAATAAACATTCTCCCCACAAAGATATTTCCCAGTAGATCGAAGATTCTCATTCTCACTTCTTTGGTGAAGCTTCCAAGGTTTCAATTCCCCATAGAGACCGTCAGAGTTTTCCTTATTCCCCAGGAAAGTCGTGAAGGATTCTCACATACCCACAAGTTGCCAAGGATTATATATCCCCAACAGCAGTCAAGGATTTATTTTCCCCGACAGCAGTCAAAGATTTCATTATCTCCAGCTATCAGGGATTTATTTCCCTCAGCAAGACAACTAATCAGCTTACATGCGCATCCATTACATTCATATATCATAAACATTAATAAAACACATTTCATTGCATCACATTTCATGCAACATAACTTTGTGTTTTCAGCTAACATTTTACCCTTTTCAGGATAAGATTAAAAGCTATCGTTAACAAATGTTCAAGGATTTCAGATACAGTACAAATACACTCCAAACACAGAAGTCGTTATGTTACTCATTCAAATCTCTTATTCAGATACAATATGGATACACCCCAGACACAGAGGTCATTCTATTACTCATTCAGACTTCAGCAATCAGATACAGACTAGATACGCTCCAAACACGGAATCCATTCTATTTCTCATTCAGATTCAACTATCAACCCCAGGATCAGATCCACTCCAGACACGGATGTCATTCTGTCACTTATTCAGATCCCAGTTACAATTCAGATACACTCTAAACACAGAAGTCATTCTGCTACTCATACAGATCTCAACTTCAGATACAGTCCAGATACGCGACAGACACGGTTGCCATTCTGTCACTCATTCGGAATTCATCCCCAGCCCACAGATGCTCCATACACGGATGCTTTTCTGTCGCCCATTCAGAATTCAGATACAATACAAATACACTCCAGACACGGCAGTCATTCTGATATTCATTCAAGAATCAAATACAGTTACAGATCGGATACGCTCTAGACACGGACGCCATTCCTTTGCTCATACGAATCTAATCTCCAGATACAACTCAGATACGTTCCAAATACGAATACCAATCTGGTGTTCATTCTCCTGATTTTCAACAAGAAGTCTTGGATGGCATCTTTAAGCCCATCTCCAATAAGATTCTACCATCTCCAAATGGCATCTTTAAGCCCATTCCCTCAGCCACATCTTAACGAGTGCAAATTTACGGGCACTCTAGTGTCCAATCATCTTTTACCTTTGAGTCACGAAAGGCAAACTCGCCAATCTAAATCTTCAGGTTCAAGAAGATTGAACAGGGGCAGTTGTTGTACCCCAAAATTTTCCCTCTCATTTTATCAATATTTCCCCTCACAAGACTCTTTGGACTCAAGACCAAATTAGGGTTTTGCGCCGCTCAAGACATCTCCTTGCACTGATGACCTAAATTAGGGTTTGAGTTTGCACATGGATTTTTTGACTTCCAATTCTCAAAAGTGACTTTCATACTCCATGTTGGACCTATAAGATTGCCTCTACCAAGTTTCAAGCCTTGAATCAAATTTTTGCCCAATCAATTGGACAGTTGACCTAGAAATCAACTGTATTGGGGAAAAAGTCAATTGTGGCCAATTTACAGTCAAACCTCACAATTTGTTATCCACATCAACATTATAGACTCATATGGACCATTTGATCAAGTTTGGACCACAACTCCTCAAGAAATTTGATCAGATCATCAAAAGGGCAAAATGGTCATTTTTAGGGTTTTAACTACAGAAGGGCAATTTCTGACTTTTCACCTGGCCAATGGAAAATTAGGTTCAAGCATTGATTCAAGGACCCAATGGCATCATCTTGACCTATTCACAAGGTTCAAAAGATCTCAAATGCAATGGATTGACAGATGAATTTTTCAGTCAACTGATCAAAATTTGACTGTACACTAAAAAGTCAAACTTTGACTTTTTGGTCAAAATCAAGTGCCAAGGGTCATTTTTCATCAAGATGTGTCAAAACATGAAACTTGTTCATCAAGAAACCTAATTTTGCAAATTAGGGTTTAAGATTGAAAATTTTCATAACTTAGAATTTTTCTAAGTTATGAAATTTTCTTATTTTTTCCCAACTTTGCCCAACATTTTCACCATGATGCAATTGGATTCAAACAAAACTTCCAAAATGAAAGTTGTAGTACTCAACAAAATATACAACTTTGATTCACAAAGCTTTCTCAAAAGAAGCTTGGATCTCAAGTTATGATATTTGGAACAAGGGTCCATGGAACTTTTAACTTAGTGAAATTTTGCCCTAACTTAGGCAGGATTTTGACCTATCTTCATGACCATTTTTCATATAGTTACACTTGGAATCTCAAAATGAATTTCAATGATGGATTGTAGAGCATGTTACAAGCTTTCCAAAATGTCCAAGAACTCTCCAAAATCATTTGTGGTTAGGGAGAATCGAAGGTTTGAATTTGGCAAAAACTCACTTTTGATCCATAGCATTTTCATGTTGATACAAGTTGCAACTTATGTCCAGCTTCATTTGTACTTGATTACAGGTACCTAAACCCTTTCATACTCAATAATTAAATGCAAATCCATTGGTTTGAGGCTTGGTTCTGATCATGGGAGGATTACACAAGAGATTAATCCAAAAATAGCAAAAAGGCAACATTGCCATTTTTGTCAAATTTGCTTTATGTCAAATTGCATTCTTGAGCCTTGAGAAAAATCTTGTACAACAAACAATATCCATAAACTGAGGGGGCCAAGATCATAGAGTGCAATCTGGTAGATAGCCTGTACAGGCCAGTCTTGCATCACTTGTTACTTTTTCTTAAAATACAAGAAAACTTGCCAAAGAGCCACAACTGGCATATCTGTGAGAACCAACCCTTGCAAGCTTTTGAAACAAGTTTTGTGCATTGCCTTGAGCCAGAAACACGAACTGTTGAACCCTCAAGCCTTCCAAAACACCAAATCACATTCTTCTTGCAAAACAGGGCACTCCCTGTAGATTCACATCCATCACACAAATCACTCGTGCGTTTTGCCTCAAACCTTTTCAAACACATTACATATAACCTATCCAAGCTATCCCAACCATTAGACACTGACAGTAACTCCATTTGCAAGCTTCACGATTTCTGTTTTCAGCTTGTGCAGGTTGAGTTCTACAAGCTTGCTCAAGCAAGTCCAAAGCAAACTAGGCATTGGGGAAGGTCAAAGGAAGTTTAGGCAAGCTCCCAAGTACCTCAGGTCTCACTGAAAAGCTCCACATTTCCATACACGAGTTCAACTGAAACAGGTTTTTGTCAACTTCCTATCTCTCTATTTAGGAATCATTAGGCTTAGGTTTGTGAATAAAAAATGTAGTACTCATAGCCATGAAGTTGTACATATGCTTAGGTTTCATTTAAATTAATTATGTTAAGAGAATTTGATTCATGAACTTCACGAAAAAGTTAGGTTAGAAATTAGGGCCATAGAAATTCTCTCTGGTCTTTGAGAGTTAGATTAAGTTCTTTATATGGTTGAAATCGTCTTGACAAATGCTACAACTTTGGTGTTATGATTTTTTGCATTAGAGCACGTATGCAGGATCTGGACATTTGTACAGGGCGCGCGTTTTTGTTTGACAAAGGTTGAAGATGAAGTTCAGTGGGCTGGGCTTGGTTCTGGCATTGTTTTTGACACCCCCTCTTTACTGATTGCACCCCCTGGCCCATTTGTTTATATTTTTGTATTTTTGTATTTATTTTTCATTTCTGATTTTATTTTATATTTTCTAAACATAAAAAAATACCAAAATCATTTTTATAAATTTTCACATTTATTTTTATATTTTATTTTATTTTTCTAACATGAAAATAATTATTAATTAGATATACTATTTATTTTCTCAAATAAAAACTTGGAAACAATACATAAAAATATTATATTTTTTAGTATTTATATATTTAAATAATATTTTCTCATATATTATTATTTTCTAAGTATTTGTATATATTTATATTTATTTTCTTGTACACAAAATAATTAATATAGTATATATCATCTTAAAACAAAAAAAAAACTAGGGTTTCCACCCTTATTAAAAATAATATTTTTCTATTTTTGACACTTGTATATATTTTTATTTTTTATTGTACATAAATAAATAATATTAATAAATATATTTTCTTAAAAACAAAATTTAGGGTTTTTTCCCTTAACAAAAATAATCTTTTATTTCTATTTTTTTAATACATTAAATATATTATTTTTACATACATAAAAATTAAAAAAAAATATTTTTTGCATATTCATAATATTTTGCATATTTATTTAATTGACCATTTAAATACTTGTCTATTTATTTATTTGTACCATTTATTCAATTTGGATGTAATATTAAATATTAGGGTTTTAATTTCTTGCAAAATAATCCCCTATTCAAAAATTGTACCCCCTCCCCATATCAATATTATAATAGTCGTAGATTTATTTTACGCACTTTATGCTTTCAAATATGCCATGTTAGAGATTAGGGTTTGTATGCAATAATCCAAAATCAAAACAAATAGTTTGACCTAAAAAATAAGATCTAAATGCATGAAAATTGACAATACAATGCACACATGCACCCCTACGGTTTCATCCACTTGTTGCCTTTAAAATGGCCATATTATGCATGTTGAGTATCTTGGAAAAACAAAAACAAAACAAAAGATCATAGTCCCTCGATGACGCTATCTCGGTTGCCTATACAAAATGATCTAGTCCCTCAAAAATTGCTAAAGATACTTGGCAATATTGCTATCATGGTCAATACGATGACCCGCGCCTGTCCCATTTAACATCCTAATACAAGGTTGTTTACCAAATGCAATGGTAAAACAACACTGTCAAAAGGGTTAAAAATGTGTAGGAAAGATCTTTGAGTAAAATAGGGTAGACAACTCTTAGTTACTTGATCAAAACTTGCAAAAACATCCTTGCTATTTTCAAACACACTTCACAACACAATTTCAAAACATTTCCCAAAACAAACTTTCAAACATTGAAATATCTTTTCAAAAGACAAACACCTTTGTATATATTCAAACAAGAATCATTACAAAGGTTTCCACAACGATGGCCTCTTTTCAAAACATTTTCAAAAAACCACACACAAAACATCATTTCAAACAATTGAAAAGCAAAAGCAAGTGATCTAAACAAGTAACTAAGAGCCCATGGATAACCATGGATGAAAAGGGTTCTTGCACCTTCCCTTTTCATAATCTACCCCCCGAACCCAAGAAAACATCTCAAAGGTCTTTTCTGTGCTTTTTGACCTTTCCTTTGGATAAAATAAAAATTCGGTGGCGACTCTTGCTAAACCAAAACATTTGCAAACACAAACGCAAAACCTCAAGTCAGTTCTCCCACCGTATCACATTTATGTTATGTTTTTCTTGTTTCATTTGAACTAACGGATGTACAGGCACCCTATTGGCAAGGCAGCACGCTGAGAATGCCAAGGTCATGGGTTCGAGCCTTGGTGCCTACCTTTTTGCATATTTTCTCACTTTTTGGCCATTTCTTTTGTTTTTTGCAGCGTGGGCTCAACTGTTGGGATTTTTTTTCTTCTGATGCATACCACCTGATTACTCATGATGCCCACTGGCCCATACTTTTATTTATTTGTTTTATTATTTTTTTTTGTTTTAATAAATATTTTCTTAAATACATAAAATCATGAAAAAATATAAAATATGACAATTTTGCATTTTGTTTATTTTATTCTATTTTCACATGAAAAAATATTTTTATTAAACTATATATTAATTATTTCTTTCTTAAATAAACTTGTAAATATAATTGATTTAGTTTAACTATTTCCTTTTTTTATTCATACTTTCAAATATTTATTTTGACATATAAAAACTAAATATTTTCATAAAATGTTATTTATTATTTTTAATATAAAAATACACAAAATATAATACTTAAAGAACTTTATTTTTTTCTTTAATTAGAAATTAGGGTTAACCATTTTTCTCAAGAAATAATTTCCTTTTTTTTTTTAAATATTATTATATTTACTTTAAAACTCCTTTTCACATAAAAACAAAACAAAAATATTTTTTTCTTACATGTACATAATATTGCATATTTAAATATTATATCTATTTATTCCAATATTCGTACAAATTCGATTTGGTTGTAATAGCTTAATTAGATTTACATTATTGCAAATCCCCATTCTTAATTTGTATTCCCCCCTCCCATAAAAATGTTGTAATAGTGTAGTAATCTTTAAATTACGCAATTTACCGCTTTTTATATACCATGTTAGTAATTAGGGTTTGTATGACAAGATAAAAAATAAATCAAATAGAAAACCCTAAATCCAAGACAAAATCAAAGCATGAAAATAACACACTTGCACACAAGCATCCTTAGGGTTTCTCTACTTGGTTGCCTTATACAAAAATGGCCATATTACGCATGCGAAGTATCTTGGCAAAACAAACAAGTATAAGATCATAGTGCCTCGATGACGCTATTCAAAGTTTCCTTACAAAATGATCTTGGTCCCTCAAAAATGCTAAGATACTTTGCAATATTGATAATCATGGTTATACGATGACCCACGCCCATCCCGTTTACATCCAAATATAGGGTTGCTTACCAAATCAATGGTAATACAACAATGTCAAAGGAATAGAAAATGAACAAGAAAGACATTTGAGTAGGTAGATTACTTCTAGTTACTTGCTCTATTTTCAAACAACTATCCTTGCTATTTTCAAAACAAACACACACATTTCCAAACATTTTACAAAAATTGAAAACATTTTCAAAAAGACAAACATCTTTGTATACATTCTTACGAACGAGAATCATTACAAAGGTTGCCTAAACAATGGCTTCTTTTACAAAATACTTTCAAAACCACACAAAGCATAATTTCAAACAAAAGCAAGTGATCTAGCAAGTAACTAAGAGCACATGGAAAACTATGGATGAAAAGGGTGCTAATACCTTCCCTTTTCATAATCTACCCGCCAAACTGAAGAAACATTCTCAAAGGTCTTTCCTGTGCTTTTTCACCTTTCCTTTTGGATAAAACAAAAGTCGGTGGCGACTCTTGCTAACCGCAACATTTGCGATAAAACGCAAAACACTCAAGTCAGTTCTCCCACCGTATCACAGAACTGGCGACTCTGTTGGGGACTTTTTATAAAAATGGGGTTACCTTAGGGCTAGATCACATTTATTTGCTTACATTGTTTGACTTATTTGCTTTACATTATGGTTCTTTGTTTGGGTTTGAATCCTCTACCCGGATTTGGGATACATTATAGGTAAATAGCAATAAGTTGTGGAAACTGTGTGGGGTATACCGACATGGTCTAAGCAATAGCTATGTTAGTTTGACATATTTGTGGGTACCGGTAGCCTTTGAGTCAATCAAAGAGAATACGGGGCCGTTGAATGATGTCATGAAGCACTAATGAACTTCTAGAACCCTTTACTTGACCAACTTGGCCTTTAGGATGTAGTGAGATGACCGGCTTTGGTGCAGTCCGAAGTTGGTAGATACTCGATACTACACTCATTAAGGGTTGGTTTCTTGGGATATTTCGGTCGCCATTAAAGAGGCTTGAGCTGAAACAATGACCAAGGAAACAATCCGGTGATATTGAGCTCCTTAGAACCCGGTTACTATTACTAGGACAGGTTTAAGCCAACTAAACTTCAAGAGCGTACTTACCTATAAAACCCCATGCAAGCCTAAACTAAGAACTTGTTTGCTTTGCTTGTATATGCATACTTGTACATAAAATCATGGACATCATAAGCATCATATACATCACTAACCATTTCAAGGATTTTGGAGATTCATCTTTGTTCTTGTTTTGTACGATATGGATTCACTTCGCAGGAAAACTATCCAAGTCAACCTTGTAAGAATTACTCCACAACTTAAGGAGCTAGCTTCAAGGATCCCTGAGAACTATCCATTCACCGAGAGGCATGGTCGTCTACTCAACTTGGTCACCTCCAACACAGATGAGGATATGATGAAGGTGCTCTTCCAGTTCTTTGATCCTTTGCACGGTTGCTTCACATGTCCCGACTACCAGCTTGTGCCTACTTTGGTAGAATTATCTCAACTCTTGAGGATTTCCATTCTCAATCAACTACCTTTCAACGGCACGAAAAGAGACCCAAAGCCAGAAGAGATTGCTCAAGCTCTACACTTGCACTCATCTGATGTCACAACCCATTGGGAAACTAGAAGTGGTGTCAAAGGCTTTTTAGCAAAGTTTCTGTTTGAGAAATCCCAAAGCTGTTGGAATTCCTTAGACTTGTAAGCTTTTGAGGAAATTGTGGCTCTCCTCATCTATGGGATGGTCTTATTTCCAAACCCTGACTAACTCATAGATGTGAGTTCCGTCAAAATCTTCATGTCACGCAATCTGGTGCCTACATTGCTAGGGGATATCCTACACTCTTTTCACACTCGCACAATGAGGAAAAGAGGTGTCCTTATGTGTTGCACTCCTCTCCTGGAAAGATGGTTTATTTCTCATCTTCCCCAATCAGTCTTAAAGAATGAGTAAGGATTAAGGTGGTCACAAAGTTTAATGACACTCAAACATTCACATATTCATTGGTGCTCTCGATCCAAAGAGAATGTTATCATTGTTGACCATTGTGGGGAATTCCCTAATGTCCCTCTACTTGGCATTAGGGGAGGCATCACCTACAACCCATGCTTATCTCTAAGACAGTTTGGTTATGCCCAAAGGGATGGCCCGCATGAGATGTTGATTCAAGGCTTGGTATTCGACTACGACAACGACGATCAAGGTCTTCGCCGGAGATTCATCCGAGCATGGAGGATGTTAAACAAGGTGGATAGCAAGACTTTGGGACACAAGAATTCCATCCCTCTTGAGCCTTACCTCAAGTGGGTACGAACCCGCGCTCAAAGTATTATGATGCCTTATCCTTCCATCCTTCCGGTGATCATTGAGCCTGTTAAGGAAGGAGAAGTTCCATACACTATCCTACATCCTGACATGCCCACATCTCTTGAAGATCTACAAAGGGATTGGATACAGCTCAAAGGAGAGCGAGATACTTTCGAAGCCCAATTCTACGCAAGCGAGAAGAAGGTTTTGGAACTCACTAGGCTACTTCATGAGGAGCAGACTCTAAATGCCTACATAACACCAAAGAGGATGCGCACTACTTTTTTATCTTATAGTGTTGTATTATTTTTCCAAAGGGTCATTGATGTACTCAAACTCTATCTTATTAATATAACGTGTGTTTCTTTTTGTCTAAAACGAACTTGAATCTTCCAAAATCCTTGAAAACATTACATATGCACATATCATTCATCATAACATAAACAAGTCTTTTGCAACGAGTTTCCTCATCTCTCTACTATTTATGTCAGTAAGATGGATCTCGAACATATAGTCAGAGATCTCCAAATTCAGAACACGCAATTTCAACAGTTACTCATGACCCTAGCCAAGGGGCAAGAAGAGTTGAAGACTTTGTTAGCTGAAGAGAGAAAAAAGAAAACAAAGAAGGTAACTGGGGTTTTGAACATGGGGAGAAGGTTTCAAGGGCAGACTAGAAGAACCTTGAATTTTGCAACCACTTTCGGGGAAGGAGAAGGGAAAGGAAAAGAAACAGCGATTCCGTCAGACTCTGAAGAGGAGGAAGAAGAGGAAGACTACTCTGAGGAACAATATCCTCCAGCAAATGATAAGTACAGACATCTTGAAGAGCGTCTGAGCGCTATGGAAATACAAAAGGTGCCAGGTCTAAACTTTGAAGAGTTGGGACTAGTGTCGGGAATTGTGATCCCACTGAAGTTCAAAGTGTCGTTGTTTGCAAAATATGATGGGGTGTCATGTCCTAAGATGCACCTCCAATCATACGTGAGAAAGATCCAGCCGCACTCCGTTGATAAAGACTTGTGGGTACATTTTTTCCAGGATAGCCTATTTGGAACACAACTGTGATCGGTGGATCTGGAACTGACTGTTTAAAGCTGGTTCGCGAAATGTCGCGGTAAGCAAGAGTCGCCACCGTCTTTTATTTTCTCCAAATGGAAAGGACAAAAGCACAGAAAAATTCCTTAAAGAGATTGCTCTCGGTTCGGGAGGTAGATTATAGAAAGGGAAGGTGTTAGCACCCTTTCTATCCATGGTTATCCATAGGCTCTTAGATACTTGCTCAGTGTGTTTTCAAAATTGTTTGCTTTTCAATGTGGGTTTAAAAAAGTTTCTTTTGAAAAATTTCAGTTCGACTCATACGTCAGAGTGTTTGAAAAATTTGCTTTGAAAGCTTTTGAAATGTGTCGGTGTGAAAAGTTTTTTTGATTTGTTTGAAATTAGAGCAAGTATCCTTAAGAACCTACCTACCCTAAGGAATTCGTCTGGGTAAATGTCCTTTAAAGTAGTGCCATCCCACCATTGAGAGGTAGGTAGCACCACCGTTGGAGGTGTTCGGGTCAATTCGAGTTTTAGGGACATGGTGATCACCAGAGCAATGGGAAGACACCTTAGAAGCTACCCTCATGCCAGGTTCCCGGATCATGAGGACTTACTAAGACGTCCTCTACTCGACGACCACCTTTCGAAAGGCAACAGTGAGGCGTACCCTAGGGGTGGTGTGTGCGAATTGTGTGTCGTTTTCATTGATATTTGTCTTGTCATGTTTAAAGTGTTCTACGCTTGATTTTAATTAAGACATTCATTCTTGCATGCTTTTTTAACAGTTAAATATTTGCGAGAAAAAATAAATCTAAGGCTATTACAAATGGCGCGGGTCCACATCGCCAAAATTAAATCGGACCCGATTTAGCGGAAAGTAAATAAAGCAAGAAAAATAAAGGTACGAAAAGTTAAATTGTTACAAGGCTTTGGGACATGTACATAATTATAATAAACGACATAAAATAAATGCGCGAAATTAAATAAATTATGAACATGGGCGTTGGACCCTTTTGCAAAAAATTAAAGTTGGTGAATTAATTAGAATTAAAGATTAAAAGAAAATGTTTTTTAGTATTTTGTGTTTTTTAGGTTTTAAGGAGAAAAGAGAATTAATTAAAATGGAATATTAAACCTAATTCTAACTATTTTTAAGTTATTAAGAAAATGTTATATCAACCTAAATTAAACCCTAATTTTTACTTATGTACATTTAATTATAAAAATAAATAAATAAATAAATAATATTGCGATAAAAAAGGAAAATTTAAAAGGTATAAAAATTATCAATTAACCTAATTCTATATTTTTACATTTTAATATGAAAAGAATTAAAATTGCAAAATCCTAATTAAACTAAATTTATTTACATGCATTCATTTATAAAAATAATTAAAATAAATAAATATTATATTTTTGCCTTTTCTGATTTTTATATTATGTTTTGCATTTTGTAAAAAAAATAATTAATTGAATTAAAACAATAAACAAATAAAGATAATAATTTAAAAGTAAATATAAGAAACATAAATAAAATTAGCAAACCAGGGTGGGGGTTCAGGCCCCAATTTAGGAGGTATAGGCCTAGAATTCTGGCCCATTTATCTTTGAGTTCGTTGACTTTTATGGATCATGTGTGATGCATTTGACTAGGCGCAGGGTGTTCTTTGATTTTTGGCCATGGATCTGGATTGGATGGACGCGTGTATGCTTGAGATGGTGAGCGCATGGTGATCCACGAAGGCGTGCCTGCATAGGAATGAATGTGGAAAAACAATATTGAAAAGTTACACAGACCTGGGGTTCGAACCCAGGTCTTGGATATTGCCAAGAGAGGTGCCTGCCAGCTGAGCCATCACGTTTCAATTAACATATTATATTAAATAAATAATAAAAAGCAAAACCCACGCGTAATGGTTAAAAACGCGTGCAATTCAAACTAGCGAATCACGCTTCGCCAACACATCATCTTCCCCATTGTTTTTATTTTTTTCTAAATCAAGCACGTATGGCAGCGGTTTTGGAAGCGTGGTCTTAGGCTAGCTACAAGAAAATAACGACTAGCGCTATGACATCAGTAAATTGATCGCGAGGGTCCAGGTCTCCTCGTCTTGATGAGCTGGTTTGAATGGTCATACTTTCATGGGCTAATTTTTCCTTATCGCTAAAGCCCCAATTTTGAAGACCTGTAACCCTAGAATCTCAAACATGGCATAATCTCGTATGGTCAATAAAAACGCAATTAAAGGTACTGGTTAGCTTCGAAACTTCAATATGAACAAGAATCAATAAACAAAAATGCACAAAGATGTATGAATCATGATATACGATTTCAAAAGTTTTGTGACACAGTTCGAGTTCTATCTACCAATTCTTGGAGTTTTGCTTGTTGTTCTTGATTGGTACACGTTCAGAGTTACCCAAGGAAGCTAATGGAATGGAAATTGAGGCTTGAATCGTCCTCTAGAGTTGATTTCAGTTTTGAATTTTTCAAGCAATGTTTCAAGTGTGTGATGTCAATTGCTGCGCAGTATTCAGTCCCTTGCCATTAGGTTTCTCATCCTGCATATGTAGTGAGTAATTAGGTTAAGAAAATTGGATCAAAATCCATTGCTTTTATGAATTGGAGATTTGATTTGTTAAAGATCTTTTTTCAATCTTTTTCTCATGTATTTTGTATCAATTAAGCTCAATTAGTCCAATTCTTTCCCAATTAGCATGTGCACGAAATCTTGAGTCTAGAATGTGCATAAAAAGATTTTTTTTTAGGTCAAGTTTATATTTTCTACATATTTAAATAATTTAAATGAATTAATATTAATATAAATTCAAATAAATAATTAAAAAATGAGAAAATACTTCCCCTTGGGCTTAATGGTCGTGCATAGGCTTGGCATGAAGAAACTTGGAAGAAAAATGGGCCCATTTGCATTTTTAGGTCATTTGGATCAAAGTTGACTTTTTAAAATTCCCAAATATTTCCCAACTTCCACAAGGCATAACTTGCTCAATTTTTAAGTTTTTCACATGTTCTTGGACATTTTGGAAAGGTCTTTGAGTCCTCTAACCAATGCCTTTTGTCCCATGTCATTTTGATTCACCAATCTCGAGTTATGGCCTTTGACTTAAAGTCCCTTTTTGTTGACTTTTGAAAATGACCTATAATGTTGAAATTGATAACTTTTTGTGAGAGCATTTCTTGGACTTGAAGTATGAAGATGAATTGTAGGAAATGTCTTTCTCTTCAAAATGAGCTTTGGATGGAATTTTTCTGATAATCCATGTGAAAGTTATGCCCTGGTCAATTTCAGTTGACTTTTTCAACTGTCCAAATATAGCAACTTTTGCATCTTTGATGATTTCTAAGCCAAATTTTGAGAATCATGATCAAGCATTGTTCAAATGATGTTTGTGGCTTCAAAATGATATGTTGACCAAAAATTTGAACTTTTGACTGTCAAATGACCATTTTGCCCCTACAGTTGACTGGAGTGCAATCTAGGGTTTTGACTGTGCAATTTTGAGCTGAATGCCTTGAAACTTGATATGAGGATGTTTGACCACATTTGTAAGCATATGAGATTTGATTGGGCCTTTGAAATCTTCATTTTCTTGGTCAGGGCTCCAACCCTAGTTTTGACTGTATGGGAAGCTGTTGAGCTGCACAACCCTTGGGGAATTTTGTGACTTGGCTTGGCAATTTCTTGAAGAATATGGGAGGGCAAATTTTGGGGTGCAACAGTTGCCCCTGTTCAATCTTCTTAGACCTGAGGATGCAGATTGGCTGACGTGCCTTTCGTAATCCGATGGTAAAAGATGATTGGACACTAGAGTGCCCAGAAATTTGCGCTCACATAGTGGCAGTGATGGTGGAATGGGATTATAGATGCCATTTGGAGATTGCTGGATAGGATGATGGGCTTATAGATGCCATCTGGATGTTGATCGCGTAGGAGATTCCTTAGCGAGAACCTGCATACCTGCAAGAGAGAAAATGAGTACCTGACACGTTGCAGGAGCTGATTTTAGATGCTTGGTATAGCTGTGTCCTGACTGGTTACAGGAGCTGAGTCTGGAGCTTCAAACGCTGATGAATGAACCAGGGATGGTTACTGCCTTAGCATGGATGGTAAGAGAACCTTGGGCGATTTTAACTTCAACAACGCTCGTTGAGAAAAATCTTGGGTGTCTTCTACTGGGATAAGAATCAGGGAGATCTTAGGGTCGATCTGACTGAACCAGAGGAGGCCTTTTGACTGGATAAGCATCAGGAAAATCTTAGGGTCGATTTAACTGAACCAGACAAGGTCTTGGAATATCTTCAACTGGATAAGCATCAGGGAGATCTTAGGGTCGATCTGACTGAACCAGAGAAGGCCTTTGACTGGATAAGCATCAGGAAAATCTTAGGGTCGATTTAACTGAACCGGTCTAGGTCTTGAAACATCTTCAACTGGATAAGCATCAGGGAGATCTTAGGGTCGATCTGACTGAACTAGAGAAGGCCTTTGACTGGATAAGCATCAGGAAAATCTTAGGGTCGATTTAACTGAACCGGACAAGGTCTTGAAATCTTCAACTGGATAAGCATCAGGGAGATCTTAGGGTCGATCTGACTGAACCAGAGAAGGCCTTTGACTGGATAAGCATCAGGAAAATCTTAGGGTCGATTTAACTGAACCGGTCTAGGTCTTGAAACATCTTCAACTGGATAAGCATCAGGGAGATCTTAGGGTCGATCTGACTGAACCAGAGAAGGCCTTTGACTGGATAAGCATCAGGAAAATCTTAGGGTCGATTTAACTGAACCGGACAAGGTCTTGAAATCTTCAACTGGATAAGCATCAGGGAGATCTTAGGGTCGATCTGACTGAACCAGAGAAGGCCTTTGACTGGATAAGCATCAGGAAAATCTTAGGGTCGATTTAACTGAACCGGTCTAGGTCTTGAAACATCTTCAACTGGATAAGCATCAGGGAGATCTTAGGGTCGATCTGACTGAACCAGAGAAGGCCTTTGACTGGATAAGCATCAGGAAAATCTTAGGGTCGATTTAACTGAACCGGTCTAGGTCTTGAAATGTGATTGAGACTTTAAACTGCATCTTTCCTGAAAGGTAAAAGTCAGTCATATGCAATGCATGATATGGATCAAGCAATGATGTTCTCAACATAAAGGAGACTTGTATGATGCAGTGCGTTATGCATGCTATGATGATGTATGTGAAGTTTTATGTATGTTTTCGTCTAGGAAAGTGAATCCTTGACGGGTGCCGGGAAGTTGTATCTTGGGCTGACGCTGAAGAATAGATTTTGCTTCCGCTGGGGATGATAACTGCAAGAATACCGGTAGGAGAAGATAACTCCGTTGAGGAATAAACTTGGCAAATGAAGAGTCTGCGGGGAGAAAAGATACTCTAGCGACCATGCTGGGAAGCGGTACTCTGTGGGGATAGAGATGCTTTGCTTGAATTATTGAGAATGACTTGCTGAGGATATCGTTGTTGTATGAAGTGTTGACGGACTTCGCTGGGGTAAGAAGACTTTATCGACGACGCTCTTTCCATGGCTTTTGGCTGAGGATAACCCAGTTATATCCTGTTAAGGAAATAACTCTTTAAATAAAGCCGGACGACGCGTTCGTGCTCTGTGAGGATAAGCTTCCAGAATTTACTGGGGGTAAGCTTACTGCTTGGGGAGATATGAATTCCAACTTTCCTGGGGAAACTGGGTTGGACTGGACTCTTTGGGGAAGTTTTGGACTGCGGGGAAGTGATTCCTTTGAATGTTGGTATGCCGCTGGGGAACAATCTTTAGACCAAGACTGCTGGGGATGCTTGTTAAGAATATATGTATTGCTGCTGGGGAATGTTTGAGATCGGCTGGAGGATACTTAATTTCCTTGATATTTGATGATTTGCTTGGAGAAGAATGTATTGTTTTACTCTCTGGGGAACTAATATGTACTGGTCGTGTTCTTTAGCTGAACCTACCTTGGTACCCTGGAGGATAGAACAATTGGATTGTTTAGACAACTCTTTATTGCCCCTGTTTCTAGTGTCACCTGCAACTAATTCCTTTGTTTCGTATGCAAATATTTATGAGTTAGCAAATTATTGTCAATGCATATATCACAAATTGAACCTTGGACGTTCTTCGCAAAACAAAACAGAAAAAAGAAAAACACTTGGCACGTTTAACTGAAAAATATATTTGTATTGATTTTTGAATGGCCTGAATAGGCGTTTTGCGTACAAGAGGCTGACGTCCTAGTAAGAGGTACGCCGCCGATCAAAAGAGTTTATACAAGTTTTGTACAAAAGAAAATAAAACAGCTGTGTGAAAGATGAATGATCCACTGGGTTTCAACTCTGCTATTGCCTTTATAACTCCGAGCGTCTCATCACTTGATGACCTTGGTTGAGGGTGAAGCTGACTGATCGATGCCGTTTGAGCTTGATGCAGATACCGGATACCGGATGCAAAGTGATCCAATGAGACATAGTATTACGCTTTTATCCCTTATTTTTGCCTGGACTGCCCTTTCGGGTTTTCAGTCCACCGGGATACCCATTTTTGCCCAAGCCGCCTTTTCAGGTTTTCGACTTGCCGGGTGTACAGATTTTTCATTTTCATCCCTTCATTTTGCCCGAACCCTTTTGGTTCGACGGGAAGCCCTAATTTTTGCCTAGGCATGTCAGCCTAGCGGGTCTTTTTCATGCGTAGTATTTTTTAACTATGTCTGCATTGGCGGGGTGAGGAAGGTCGTCACCATCCATGTTGGTTAATATCATTGCTCCTCCTGAGAACACATGTTTAACCACAAATGGCCCTTCATACGTAGGGGTCCATTTGCCCCTTGGATCACTCTGAGGAAGGATGATTCTCTTGATAACCAGATCCCCAACTTGATATTCCTGCGGCCTGACCTTTTTGTTAAATGCCCTGATCATTCGTTTTTGATATGTCTGACCATGACAGATAGCAGCAAGTCTCTTTTCGTCAACGAGGTTGAGCTGATCAAGTCGTGTCTGGATCCAATCATCTTCGTTCAGATTTGCATCCTTCATTATCCGGAGAGAGGGTATTTGCACCTCGATTGGCAAGACTGCCTCCATGCCATAAACCAGAGAGAAGGGAGTTGCCCCGGTTGACGTCCTAGCTGAGGTACGGTACCCATGCAGAGCGAACGGTAACATCTCGTGCCAATCTTTGTAAGTTACTGTCATTTTTTGCACGATCTTCTTGATGTTTTTGTTAGCTGCTTCTACAGCCCCATTCATCTTCGGTCTGTAAGGAGAAGAATTGTGGTGCTGTATCTTGAACTGTTCGCAAAGCTCAGCAATCATCTTATTGTTCAGATTGGTACCGTTGTCTGTGATAATCCGCTCAGGGACGCCGTACCGACAGATCAGGTTGTGCCGAATAAACCGTGCCACAACAGTCTTGGTTACTGTAGCATAGGATGCTGCCTCAACCCACTTTGTAAAATAGTCAATCGCCACTAGGATGAAGCGATGTCCATTAGATGTCGTAGGTTTGATCTCGCCGATCATGTCTATACCCCACATTGCAAACGGCCAAGGCGCAGTCAGAACATTCAGGGGAACCGGAGGAACATGCACTTTATCTGCATAGATCTGGCACTTGTGGCATGTCCTGGAGTGTTGGTAACAGTCAGCTTCCATTGTGGACCAGTAATATCCTGCCCGTAGGGTTTTCTTAGCCATAGTGTGCCCACTGGAATGCGTACCAAAGGTCCCTTCGTGTAGCTCTTCCATGATTCTTTCCGCTTCAGTCTTATCCACACAACGCAGTAAGGTTGAATCATGGTTTCGCTTGTACAAGATGCCGTTGCTTAGGAAGAACTTGGCTGCAAACCTCCTCAGGAATTTCTTATCGTTGACAGATGCACCTTCAGGGTATTCCTGAGCTTCCAGATATCTCTTCACTTCATGGTACCAAGGCTTCTCAGTCACCAATTCAGTTTCGAGATCACAACAGTATGCCGGTTCGTCCAGTTTCCAGATGGTGATCCGGGGAGCCTCATTATCCCACTTGACCTTGAACATTGAAGACATTGTAGCTAACGCGTCCGCTAACTGATTCTCTTCTCTTGGAAAGTGTTCGAAGGTTATCTCTGTAAAGTGGGGAATCAGGGTCAACACACATTCTCTGTAAGGAATCAAGTTTGGATGTTTCGTATCCCACTCTCCTTTAATCTGATTGATCACAAGAGCGGAATCTCCGAAGACACTTAGAAATTTGATCCTTAGGTCGATCGCAGCTTGAAGACCCATGATACACGCCTCATACTCTGCCATGTTGTTGGTACAGTTGAAACACAGCCGGGCAGTGAGTGGAGTATGAGTACCTTGTGGAGATATGATGATGGCGCCGATACCATTTCCCAAAGCATTGGAAGCTCTGTCAAAGTGCATAGACCATCGGGATCCTGGTTCAGGTCCTTCATCCGGTCCAGGTACTTCACAATCAGTTACAATCATGATGCTTTCATCCGGAAACTCGAAGTTCATTGATTGGTAGTCATCTACAGCTTGATGAGCTAAGTGGTCTGCCAATACACTCCCCTTGATGGCTTTCTGGGTTGTGTAATGAATGTCGTATTCCGTCAAGATCATTTGCCATCTTGCAATTCTCCCAGACAGAGCAGGCTTTTCGAATATGTATTTTATCGGATCCATCTTTGAGATCAATAAGGTAGTGTGAGTCAGCATATACTGTCTCAGCCGGCGAGCAGCCCATACCAAAGCGCAGCAAGTTTTCTCAAGCAGTGAGTATCGGGTCTCACAGTCGGTAAACTTTTTGCTAAGGTAATAAATGGCATGCTCTTTTCGGCCAGACTCGTCATGCTGCCCCAGCACACACCCCATTGAGTTGTCCAGCACTGTCAGGTATAGTATCAGAGGTCTCCCTTCAACCGGTGGCATAAGGATAGGTGGTTCTTGGAGATACTCTTTGATTCTGTCGAAGGCAGCCTGACATTCATCGTTCCAACATACTACCTGATCTTTCTTCAGCAGCTTGAAGATTGGCTCACAGGTAGCAGTCAGATGTGAGATGAATCGAGCGATGTAATTCAGGCGTCCTAAAAAGCCTCTGACTTCCTTCTCTGTCTTAGGAACTGGCATCTCTTGAATAGCTTTGACCTTAGCAGGGTCCACTTGAATACCTTTATCACTGACCACGAAGCCTAGTAACTTTCCCGATCTTACCCCGAAGGTGCACTTGTTCGGGTTCAATCTCAGTTTGTATAGTTTCAACCGGTCGAACAACTTCTGCAGATGATCTAGGTGCTCTTCCTCAGTCTGGGACCTAGCGATCATGTCGTTCACATACACTTCTATCTCATGATGGATCATATCATGAAATAAGGCAACCATGGCACGTTGGTAGGTTGCCCCAGCATTCTTTAATCCGAACGGCATGACCTTGTAGCAGAAGGTGCCCCACTGAGTAACAAATGTAGTCTTTTCCATGTCTTCAGGTGCCATCTTGATCTGATTGTAGCCTGAAAAGCCATCCATGAAAGAGAATACCTTGTGCCGAGCTGTATTATCAACAAGGACATCAATGTGAGGTAAGGGGAAGTCATCCTTGGGGCTGGCCCTGTTCAGATCCCTATAATCAACACACATTCTGACCTTACCGTCCTTTTTAGGTACCGACACCACGTTAGCAACCCACTGAGGGTAAGAAGTCACTGCAAGGAACCCGACATCAAACTGTTTCATCACCTCGGCTTTAATCTTTTCGGACATCTCTGGACGCATCCGACGGACCTTTTGCTTAACTGGAGGGCAGTCTTCCTTGGTCGGCAAGTGATGGACCACAATATCGGTATCCAACCCTGGCATGTCTTCGTAGGACCAAGCAAAGATCTCCACATAATCATGTAGCATCTTGGTTAACCGTTGCTTCACGCTGAGCTCTAGGTTGGCACCAATCTTTACCTCTCTCCTGTCTGCTTCAGTACCCAAGTTTATGGTTTCCACTGGCTCTTCATGGGGTTGAATTGCCCTCTCTTCCTGAAGTAACAGTCTTGCAAGCTCGCCAGGCACTTCACAATCATCTTCACCTTCGTCTTCGGCTAAGTTGATCGGATTTTCGAAGTCATAGTTGGCAGTAGCAGAGCTGTTATCAGTGAGATCCAGAGTGGATCGGAACCTGTATGAGTGAGTGTGTGTGTAAATACAGCTGTTTTTTTGAAAATTATGTAAAGGAAAAGAAAGACAGAAAAGGAACACAATATTTGCAATGCGAAAAGTACGTCCAAGATTTTCATTCATGATGTATAAAATGACAGTTTGTATGCCCTCACAAATAGAACCACGGTGCCTCGGGTAAGACACCGGGCCATAGAGTTTATCATTGTTTATTACAAAATATAACGAAACAAAGAAATTTATTACTGCGTCACAAAGGTAACAGGGGTATGGTCCTTTGCACTCCAATTGTTCAATCCGTCTTCGGCCGTCGGATAGATCCAGCTGTTGAACTCAGCTTCGTCCACTTCTTCCTCAACAGCATTCACTTCTGAACTTTTAATAAATACCGGAGGTCTTCCGATCTTTGCTTTCCTCATAGTTCTCTGACCTTCTGAGGTAAAACCCAGCCCAAGTTTATCAGTCTTCTGGGTGAAGTCTGGAAGTCTGCCCCAGTCGGCACATTCACCCTTCTGCACCACAGCCCTGGCATCCTTCAGAGAGGCCATCTTCAAAGGACCACTTGCCTCTGTTGTTTCTGCTGCAATTGGAAACACCTCCTCGAAGTGCTGAAAGGGGGTTTCAATAAACTCCCCATCCATTTCAATGTATCTGAACGAGTTTAGGTGGCTCACCATATATTCTTCTTCTCCTTGCACCGTGACAATCTTCCCTCTGACGGGGTACTTCAGCTTTTGATGCAAGGTAGAGGTCACTGCCCCAGCCTTATGTATCCAGGGTCGACCCAACAGACAAGAGTAAGATGGACGGATATCCATCACATAAAAAGTGGAGTCAAACACCTGAGAGCCCACCCGAATCGGAATGTCAACTTCTCCATGGACCATCCTCTTTGAACCGTCAAAAGCCCTGACGATGATGTTGCTGGGTTTCAAATCCAGGCCTTCACAATCTAGACGATCCAGAGCCTTCTTGGGTAGCACATTCAAAGATGACCCAGTATCAACCAACACATGTGCCAAGGTGGTGCCCCTGCATTCGATTGAGACATGCAGAGCATCATTATGGTCTCTCCCCTTTGCGGTCAAGTCAGCATCTGAGAAACCCAAGCCATTGTCTGCCGTTAGGCTTGCCACGCAATCAGTGAATTGGACTGCAGAGGTTTCATGTGGCACATGGGCCGTCTTGAGGAACGAGATTAGGGCCTTTGCATGGGCCTCAGAGCACAGCAGTAAAGAGAGCATGGAGATCTTGGAGGGCGTATGCCCCAGCTGTTCCACAACATTAAAATCGCTCTTCTTTATAATCTTCAAAATCTCCTCCATCTCTTGTGGGGAGGCCTCAGCAGCTATGAGTATGGGTGCCCCCATCTGGGCAGGCTCAACTTCAATCCCCTTGCCCCGAGTATTGGATGACTCGGCAACAGGAGAAACAATAGGATTAGCAGCAGGAACAACAACTTGATCAGCAACAGGCATAGGTGTACTTGTAGGAATTATCAGGAGCGGTCTTCGGGCAGCAGGCGGTGCAATGTCAGGCGAGAAGAGCCTGCCACTGCGGGTAACTTTGGCTGGGCCAGTGATGTCACAGATGCTGGCGCCAGCGTTGAGCTCTTGTTTAATCCCGTTTATATATACATCTGCCCCATAGTGCCAAGGGACAGCTTTATCAGATACATAGGGCAGGGGCCCTGGAACAGTGATAATAACGGGTGCAACGGTCAGAATTTGGACGGGCTTCCTCTGGAGAGCCGGGATCGGATTATTGAAGATAGTCACCACAGAGACTTCTTCTATTGGAACCAAACGAACAGCAGACTTCTTGAATAGAATCTCCTTGCTATCCATTAAGCTTTGGATGCCTAACTTTAGCAAGGGACAACCGGATGGGGACACAACACAGAACAGGCAACCCTCACTACAACCCGGAAATAAACCGGCCTGCAGTAGGTTCTTCTTAACGATCTTTAGAGGAGTGGCTAGATCATCCACAGAAACAGCATAAACGTCTTCATCAACAGCATTTACCCCGTGCTGAGGCATAGGGGCAGTAACTACATTCGGCTTTGCAGGCGCTTCGAATTGTATCTCCTTTGCGTCGATAAGGTCTTGCACCTTATTCTTCAACGCCCAGCAGTCATCAGTAGAGTGCCCCGGGCTTTCTGAATGATAAGTACAACGAGCATTCGGGTTGTACTTGGGGGATGCAGTATTTGGAAACTTCGGCGCCTCCCTGACAGTCACTAAATTAGTTGAGAGCAACTGTGGCAGGATCTGCGACAAGGTCATGTTTAAACGGGAGAATTCTCTCCAGGGTCTTTCCACCTTCTGAGTATTGTTTGGCCGGGGAGCGGCAGCAGGTTTAGCAATCATTACCGCACTGACAGATTGGCGGTGTTCATTTCTCTCTGATCTCCTGGAACCATATACGGCGCTAGACTCCTTCTTGAAGGGTTTCTTCTCAGCACTGGATGATGCACCCTTCGGAATTTTTCCAGATTTTAACCCAGCTTCAATCCTCTCTCCAGTCAAGATTAGATCAGTGAAACCAGCAGAAGAATTCCCAATGAGATGGTTGAAAAACGGCCCAGATAGGGTCCCCAAGAACATGTCTACCAATTCCCGATCAGTCAATGGTGGCTGCACCCTGCCAGCCAGGTCTCTCCACTTCTGAGCGTACTCCTTAAAACCTTCGCTTGCGCCTAACGCCATACCCTGGAGTTGGGTACGTGTGGGGGCAAGGTCGGCATTATACTGATACTGCTTGTAGAAAGCAGTAGCCAGCTCCTCCCAGTTACGAACTTTGGTCCCATCCAGCTGATAGAACCATTCGAGATGAGTCCCTGAAAGACTCTCCTGGAAGAAGTGGATCCATAAATTCTTGTCCGCAGAGTACGGCTGAATTTTCCGAACATAGGACCTTAAGTGCAGCTTGGGACAAGACGCCCCGTCATACTTCGAGAAGGATGGTGCTTTGAATTTATGCGGGATAATCACACCAGTCGACAAACCCAGATCTCCGAAATCCAGCCCAGGTGCCTGTTGCACCTCCATAGCCTTCAACCTGTCCTCCAGTTGTTTGTACCTGTCATCTGAAGGAGGGTACTGCTCTTCATCAAAATCTGTCTCGTTGTCGGAGACGACCGGACTAGGAACCTTTACTTCTGCCTGAGAAGGACTCTTGCCAACAGAAGAACCAGCCTCTTCATGTTGCAGAGTATTGCCAAACCTTCGGCCCGAGTTGAATAGAACAGTTCTTCTTTTCTTCTTCTTCTCCTTCTTCAGGAGCATAGCCTTCAGTTCTTCTTGGCCTTTAGCCAGACCCTTGATTAGTTCTTGAAACTGCGCATTCTGCGCCTGAAGAGCCTTGATTGATGTCTCTGTTGATTCAGATCCGGGATTCATGATGCTGAAATAAACAGCGAAGAACTGTAAGCAACCTGAAAAAGGGAAAAACCTGCTATGCACATGATGTATGAAATGCGTATGCAATGCATTCAAGGGTTCGAAAGTTCAAATTTGTTGTAGACAAAAAGGAACACACGTTATCATTAAAGAAATCATTGTTTAATACATCAAGGCCTCATGGGCAAAAGTACAAAAATCAAGTCAATCCCAAAATACACTGCGCATCCTTTTCGGAGCTATGTAGGTGTTGAGATTCCTCTCCTCATGCAGCAGGCGAGTGAGCTCCAGGACCTTCTTTTCACTGGAATGCAGACTAGTCTCAAGAGAATTCCGCTCTTCCTTAAGCTGGATCCAGCTCTTCTGCATCTCTTCCCAGGACGTGGGCATATCAGGGTGCTGAATAATGTGGGACACTTCCCCTTCCAAGACTGGTTCTTTGATTACTGGGAGCGTGTGAGGATAAGGCATCACTAACTTCTGAGAGCGGGCGCGTACCCATTTGAGATAAGGCTCCAAAGGGATGGAGTTCCTGTGTCCCAGTGTCTTGCTGTCTATCCTACTGGGCATCCTCCAGGCTCTGATAAATCTCTGGCGAAGTCCTTGAGTATCATTGTCGAAGTCAAAAACTATGTCAGGAATCAACATGTCATGAGGACCATCCCTCCGAGCATAACCAAACTGTCTCCAAGCCAGGCATGGGCTATAAGTAATACCTCCTCTGATTCCAAGTAAAGGAACATTAGGGTACTCCCCGCAACGATCAATGATAGTGACATCTTCTCTAGACCTAGGACACCAATGTATATCTGCATGTGTAAGGATCATCAACCGTTGTGACCATCTCAAACCCCGCTCATTCTTCAAGACTGATTGCGGAAGGTGCGAAATAAACCACCTTCCCAGGAGAGGAGTGCAACACATAAGGACACCTCTTTTTCTCATGGTTCGAGTGTAACATGAGTGAAGGATGTCCCCCAGCAACGTAGGTATAGGATTCCTGGACATAAAGATCTGAACGACACTGATATCAATGAGCTGATCTGGGTTAGGGAACAACACCAAACCATAAACAAGGAGGGCCACAACCTCTTCAAAAGCTTGCAAGTCAAGGGAGTTCCAACATTCATGGGCCTTCTCAAACAGAAACCTGGCTAAGAACCCTTTGATACCACTTCTGACTTCCCAATGTCCCTTGAGGTCAGATGACTGTAGGTGCAAGGCTTTAGCAATCTCTTCCAGCTTCGGTTCCTTTTCTGTACCGTTGAAGGGTAGCTGATCAAGGATAGGGATCTTCAGGAGCCGGGAGAACTCCTCCAATGTAGGTACCAACTGATAGTCCAAGAAGGTAAAGCAGTGATGCAGAGGGTCAAAGAATTGGAACAAGACCTTAATCATATCTTCCTCAATGTTGGTGTTGACCAAGCTGATGAGGCTTCCATGCCTTTCACTGAATGAAGAGTTCTCGGGAATACTGGATATAAGCTCCTTAAGCTGAGGAGGGATCCTTACAAGACTGACTTGAATGGTCTTTCTACGAACAGTTTCCATGTCCTACAAAACAAGAACAAAGATGAAAATTCGAACCCCTGAAATGGTTAGTCAATGCATATGATGTAGGATGATGTCATGATGCTATGATTAAACACACCACAGATATTTACAAAGACAAACATGTAAGGCACACAAGGCACACAAGACAAGCCCTTAAGGTTTAAGGCCAGCATGGGGTCTGGGTAGTACCCTCTTGAAGTTGGTGGGTTCAACCTGTCCTAATCAAAGTAACTGGGTTCTAAGATTCCCAATATCACGGGATTGCTTTCATTGTTCATCGTTTCGGTTTAGCCACTGAACTGGCGACCGAAATATTCCAGGAAAGCAACCCTCAATTGAGTGTAGTATCGAGTATCAACCAACCTCGGACTTCACCAAAGTCAGTTATCTCACTACCCTAAAGAGGCCAAGATGGTTCAATTAAGGTTCCTAAGGTCTGTTGATGCTTCACGACACCACGCGGAGGCCCCGTACTCTTCTTGACTGAACTCAAGGGTTACCGGTACACACCAAAGTGCCACATCAACGTAGCAGACTGTTTCAACCATGTCGGTATACCCCGCACAGTTCCCTCACAGCCTTGTTGCTACTTTCTAAGAAAGGTATCCCCCAGATCCGGGTTTAGGATCTATAGAACTCCCAAGAAACCCACAATTTAAAGCACACAAGGAAAACAATTGAAAACATAGTTATAAGCTAGCTCTAAGGTACACCTCACTTTAAGTTTTATCCCCAGCAGAGTCGCCAGTTCTGTGATCGGTGGATCTGGAACTGACTGTTTAAAGCTGGTTCGCGAAATGTCGCGGTAAGCAAGAGTCGCCACCGTCTTTTATTTTCTCCAAATGGAAAGGACAAAAGCACAGAAAAATTCCTTAAAGAGATTGCTCTCGGTTCGGGAGGTAGATTATAGAAAGGGAAGGTGTTAGCACCCTTTCTATCCATGGTTATCCATAGGCTCTTAGATACTTGCTCAGTGTGTTTTCAAAATTGTTTGCTTTTCAATGTGGGTTTAAAAAAGTTTCTTTTGAAAAATTTCAGTTCGACTCATACGTCAGAGTGTTTGAAAAATTTGCTTTGAAAGCTTTTGAAATGTGTCGGTGTGAAAAGTTTTTTTGATTTGTTTGAAATTAGAGCAAGTATCCTTGAGAACCTACCTACCCTAAGGAATTCGTCTGGGTAAATGTCCTTTAAAGTAGTGCCATCCCACCATTGAGAGGTAGGTAGCACCACCGTTGGAGGTGTTCGGGTCAATTCGAGTTTTAGGGACATGGTGATCACCAGAGCAATGGGAAGACACCTTAGAAGCTACCCTCATGCCAGGTTCCCGGATCATGAGGACTTACTAAGACGTCCTCTACTCGACGACCACCTTTCGAAAGGCAACAGTGAGGCGTACCCTAGGGGTGGTGTGTGCGAATTGTGTGTCGTTTTCATTGATATTTGTCTTGTCATGTTTAAAGTGTTCTACGCTTGATTTTAATTAAGACATTCATTCTTGCATGCTTTTTTAACAGTTAAATATTTGCGAGAAAAAATAAATCTAAGGCTATTACAAATGGCGCGGGTCCACATCGCCAAAATTAAATCGGACCCGATTTAGCGGAAAGTAAATAAAGCAAGAAAAATAAAGGTACGAAAAGTTAAATTGTTACAAGGCTTTGGGACATGTACATAATTATAATAAACGACATAAAATAAATGCGCGAAATTAAATAAATTATGAACATGGGCGTTGGACCCTTTTGCAAAAAATTAAAGTTGGTGAATTAATTAGAATTAAAGATTAAAAGAAAATGTTTTTTAGTATTTTGTGTTTTTTAGGTTTTAAGGAGAAAAGAGAATTAATTAAAATGGAATATTAAACCTAATTCTAACTATTTTTAAGTTATTAAGAAAATGTTATATCAACCTAAATTAAACCCTAATTTTTACTTATGTACATTTAATTATAAAAATAAATAAATAAATAAATAATATTGCGATAAAAAAGGAAAATTTAAAAGGTATAAAAATTATCAATTAACCTAATTCTATATTTTTACATTTTAATATGAAAAGAATTAAAATTGCAAAATCCTAATTAAACTAAATTTATTTACATGCATTCATTTATAAAAATAATTAAAATAAATAAATATTATATTTTTGCCTTTTCTGATTTTTATATTATGTTTTGCATTTTGTAAAAAAAATAATTAATTGAATTAAAACAATAAACAAATAAAGATAATAATTTAAAAGTAAATATAAGAAACATAAATAAAATTAGCAAACCAGGGTGGGGGTTCAGGCCCCAATTTAGGAGGTATAGGCCTAGCATTCTGGCCCATTTATCTTTGAGTTCGTTGACTTTTCTGGATCATGTGTGATGCATTTGACTAGGCGCAGGGTGTTCTTTGATTTTTGGCCATGGATCTGGATTGGATGGACGCGTGTATGCTTGAGATGGTGAGCGCATGGTGATCCACGAAGGCGTGCCTGCATAGGAATGAATGTGGAAAAACAATATTGAAAAGTTACACAGACCTGGGGTTCGAACCCAGGTCTTGGATATTGCCAAGAGAGGTGCCTGCCAGCTGAGCCATCACGTTTCAATTAACATATTATATTAAATAAATAATAAAAAGCAAAACCCACGCGTAATGGTTAAAAACGCGCGCAATTCAAACTAGCGAATCACGCTTCGCCAACACATCATCTTCCCCATTGTTTTTATTTTTTTCTGAATCAAGCACGTATGGCAGTGGTTTTGGAAGCGTGGTCTTAAGCTAGCTACAAGAAAATAGCGACTAGCGCTATGACATCAGTAAATTGATCGCGAGGGTCCAGGTCTCCTCGTCTTGATGAGCTGGTTTGAATGGTCATACTTTCATGGGCTAATTTTTCCTTATCGCTAAAGCCCCAATTTTGAAGACCTGTAACCCTAGAATCTCAAACATGGCATAATCTCGTATGGTCAATAAAAACGCAATTAAAGGTACTGGTTAGCTTCGAAACTTCAATATGAACAAGAATCAATAAACAAAAATGCACAAAGATGTATGAATCATGATATACGATTTCAAAAGTTTTGTGACACAGTTCGAGTTCTATCTACCAATTCTTGGAGTTTTGCTTGTTGTTCTTGATTGGTACACGTTCAGAGTTACCCAAGGAAGCTAATGGAATGGAAATTGAGGCTTGAATCGTCCTCTAGAGTTGATTTCAGTTTTGAATTTTTCAAGCAATTTTTCAAGTGTGTGATGTCAATTGCTGCGCAGTATTCAGTCCCTTGCCATTAGGTTTCTCATCCTGCATATGTAGTGAGTAATTAGGTTAAGAAAATTGGATCAAAATCCATTGCTTTTATGAATTGGAGATTTGATTTGTTAAAGATCTTTTTTCAATCTTTTTCTCATGTATTTTGTATCAATTAAGCTCAATTAGTCCAATTCTTTCCCAATTAGCATGTGCACGAAATCTTGAGTCTAGAATGTGCATAAAAAGATTTTTTTTAGGTCAAGTTTATATTTTCTACATATTTAAATAATTTAAATGAATTAATATTAATATAAATTCAAATAAATAATTAAAAAATGAGAAAATACTTCCCCTTGGGCTTAATGGTCGTGCATAGGCTTGGCATGAAGAAACTTGGAAGAAAAATGGGCCCATTTGCATTTTTAGGTCATTTGGATCAAAGTTGACTTTTCAAAATTCCCAAAAATTTCCCAACTTCCACAAGGCATAACTTGCTCAATTTTTAAGTTTTTCACATGTTCTTGGACATTTTGGAAAGGTCTTTGAGTCCTCTAACCAATGCCTTTGGTCCCATGTCATTTTGATTCACCAATCTCGAGTTATGGCCTTTGACTTAAAGTCCCTTTTTGTTGACTTTTGAAAATGACCTATAATGTTGAAATTGATAACTTTTTGTGAGAGAATTTCTTGGACTTGAAGTATGAAGATGAATTGTAGGAAATGTCTTTCTCTTCAAAATGAGATTTGGATGGAATTTTTCTGATAATCCATGTGAAAGTTATGCCCTGGTCAATTTCAGTTGACTTTTTCAACTGTCCAAATATAGCAACTTTTGCATCTTTGATGATTTCTGAGCCAAATTTTGAGAATCATGATCAAGCATTGATCAAATGATGTTTGTGGCTTCAAAATGATATGTTGACCAAAAATTTGAACTTTTGACTGTCAAATGACCATTTTGCCCCTACAGTTGACTGTAGTGCAATCTAGGGTTTTGACTGTGCAATTTTGAGCTGAATGCCTTGAAACTTGATATGAGGATGTTTGACCACATTTGTAAGCATATGAGATTTGATTGGGCCTTTGAAATCTTCATTTTCTTGGTCAGGGCTCCAACCCTAGTTTTGACTGTATGGGAAGCTGTTGAGCTGCACAACCCTTGGGGAATTTTGTGACTTGGCTTGGCAATTTCTTGAAGAATATGGGAGGGCAAATTTTGGGGTGCAACAACAACTCAATTGGTTTTACCAATTGGAAAGGGCCAATGTCCACAACTGGGAAGATCTTGCCGCAACTTTCTATAAGAAATACTAATATAATGCAGATTTGGCGCCTACCCATACTCAGCTTTAGAGTATGGCCATAGCTTCCAATAAGGGTTTCAAGGATTACGCGCAGAAGTGGAGGGATCTAGCCGGGAGAGTTCAACCCCCTCTGTCTGAAAGGAGGTTGGTGGATATGTTCTTAGGCACTCTATCAGGCCCTTTCTTCAACCATCTGATTGGAAGCTCATATACCGAATTTACTGAGTTAATACTGACCGGAGAAAGGGTGGAAGCTGGCATAAAAAATGGAAAAATTCAGAAGGATTCATCTGCCTCTACAGCTGTGAGAAAACCTTTCATTGGGAAGAAGGAGGTATCTGCTTTTTATCCACAAAGGAACCAAGGGAAAGCTGAACTCCGACCAATGGTAGAGGCCATTATGATCCCAAAATCAATATGACTCTATCCCAGGTTTTACCGCATCTTCTGAAATCTAATTTGACAACTCTAAAGGAAGCTCCAAAGAACCCTAACACTGCGTCCCCTCATTATCACCCAAATGCCCGTTGCGCATATCATTCCGAAAGTCCGGGTCACGACACTAACAACTGTTGGGCCCTGAAAAACAAAATTCAAGACGTTATAGACGCAAAAGAGATTGAGTTTGATGCACCCGAGAAGCCAAACGTCATTTCCGCTCCTATGCCTAGACATGGTCATCACACCAATGTTGTTGAAGAAGATTTATTTGTTACCATAGTTGATGAACTCTCGACTCCACTCCCAGTCATTAAGATAAACTTGTTGAAAGCCGATGTATTCCCGGGTTGTAAAGAAGACCGCCATCTTTGCTTATCCTCACCAACTGTTTGCCCTTTGTTGAAAGCAGGCATTCAACGCTTGATACACAACCAAGAGATTCTGTTTGAAAGTAATTCTGTTTCACCTGTTCCTGTTGAAGACATTTCAATCATAACTGTAGTGCAGTGGGAGAACTGACTTGAAGTTTTACGTTTTGTGTTTGCAAATGTTTCGGTTTAGCAAGAGTCGCCACTGACTTTTTATTTTATCCTAAGGAAAGGTCAAAAAGCACAGGAAAGACCTTTTAGGTGTTTTCTTGGGTTCGGGGAGTAGATTATGAAAAGGGAAGGTGCAAGCACCCTTTTCATCCATGGTTTTCCATGGGCTCTTAGTTACTTATTTAGATCACTTGATTTGCTTTTCAATTGTTTGAAATTGTGCTTTTCAATTGTTTGAAATGGTACTTTGTGTGTGTGGTTTTGAAAATGCTTTGAAAAAGAGGCCTTGTCTAGGCAACCTTTATAATGATTCTTGTTTGAATATATACAAAGGTGTGTATCTTTTTGTGATATTTCAATGTTTTGAAAGTTTGTTTTGAAATTGTGTTATGATGTGTGTTTGAAAGTAGCAAGGATGGTTTTGCAAGCTTTTGATCAAGTAACTAAGAGTTGTCTACCCTATTTTACTCAAAGATCTTTCTTATGTTTTTAACCCTTTTGACAGTGTTATTTCACCATTGTATTTGGTGAACAACCTTGTGTTAGGATGTTAAACGGGACAGGCGTGGGTCATCGTATACAATCATTGAAATCCACTTTTGAGATGCTCTAGCAATTTTGTAAGGGGAGAGATCGTTTGATCGAAGGCAACATCGAGGGTCATCGAGGGACTACGATCTTTGTTTATCGAAGGGGCATTTGCTAGAGTGTCTCATATTCGAGGGACATGATTGCATTTTTCGAGGCAACAAGCGAGGTTACCCTAGAGGTGCAAGTGTGCACCGTGTTTGTCAATTTCATGCATTTGTCTTGTATTAGGTTATCTAGCGATTGATTTTGAATCTTGCCATACAAACCCTAATTACTATATAGTATATTGAAAGCAATAAATTGCGGGAATTAAAAGTCTAAGTTATTACAAAAAGTTTCTGGGGATGGGGGTACAATTATTTACAAATGGGGATGAGTCTCATAAGAATAATAATGTCCAAATATGTGTTACAACTAAATCGAACTGTCGCAATTTAATTATAACAAATTATAAAGAAAATACATAAATTATGAGATGCATGTATTTATTTACAAATAAACAAATAAAATTTAACCTAATAAAGATTAAGTATTATTATTATTTTTTATGTTTTTTAGGAATTATGTAAAAAAGTTTAAAAGAAAAGATTAATTAAACAAAGATTCTAGTATTTTTTTTTGTATTTTTATTATGCAACAAAAATCAATTAATAAAAGAATTACAATAAAATTAATTTTTTAATAAATCTTACTAGTATTATTATTAACAAAAATAAAATAAATTAAAGAAATAAAACAAATTAATTAAAATGGGTTAATAATTAAAAAAATATTTGTTTAATAAAAGGAAAAGAAAATAAGAAGGAATGGGCTTAAGGCATGTTGTGGCCCAAATAAAAAATGGAGAAGAACAAAACAAAAGTCAGGACGGAAGGGAATAGGGGTGCTTGTTTAGCAAACTGAGTGGGCTTGGCACATTTGTTTGGGGCAAAGGCCCATTATCCAGTTTTCATAATTTTGTTAGGGTTTGTAAATTTAGGGTTAGTGTGCTTTGGCTGCAGCAGCGCCTTTCCCTCTCGTCTTCTTCTCCGTTTCTTCATCTTTCTCAGGCCATGGTTCTGACTTGAAACTCCCTCTATGCCCTAGGTCACCGGAGCTCCGCCCTCTCTCACTCTCTTCCTTCTCACAGTGGCCCACAGTTTTTGTTCTAACATGGTAAGATTTGTTTTACTCGCGTTTTACAATTGAGTTCATTTGTTTGATTCTTGCTTGCATGTTTTAGTCCATGGCTTTTATGTTTGAGATGCAGAAGAGGGGTTGAGAAAAAACTTACCTTGAGCGTTTTTTCTGCAAAATGGAAGGAGAGAGAGATTAGACCGGCCGATGGCGCTCCTTGGAGGCTAGGCGGAGGATGGAGTGATGATGGTTGCTTTTCTGGTATCCCTGTCTTCTTTGATTTGTTTGTTATTGATGTTGATGATGTATTTTATGAAACTCTGAACCTCTTCCTTTCTCCTTGTTTTGATGACAAACACGATTCTGAAACTATGTGTTTTTACTTCTGAACCTCTTCCTCTTTTTTGGCTCTGATGTTTGATGATGAGTGATTCTGAAAACTGTTTTGTTTTGATTTTTGTTGATGATGAACACGCTTCTGAAACCCTATTTGCTTCTAAATCTCTTCCTTTCTCTTTGCTGAATATTGATGATGAGAATAGCTTTGAGATTTATTGATTTCTGATGTTCTTTCATTGATGATGATGATGCTCTGAGACTTGAACGTTTATTGTTGTTGATATTTGTTGGATAATGATTCTGAAACTGTTTGCTTTGCTTCTGAATGCTCTTCCTCTTCTCTTGGTATGCTAATGATGAGCACCACTCTGAAACTGTTGTTTTTGAATGATGATTGACAGAAATTCTGAAACTTTATTGTTGAAGCTTTTGAAACTCTAGTGTTTTTGTATGTTAATGATGATGAATGAAATATGAAACTGTTTGCTTGTTTGTAGTTTGGCCAAACAGTTGGGTTCTGTAGATTGTTTGGTTACTAGCTTGGCTTGGCAGGTGTTGAGCTTGTTTAGGTTTTTGTTGTAACTTTGTTACAGTTTGTGTAGTTTGCAGTTTTGCAAATTTTGATAACGTTTGGTGGTTGGTTGGAAAACTGTTGTGGTTTTGTTTTGGCCTGTTTGCAAGTTTTTTAGGAAGGTTTGAGCAAGCTGGGCAGGCTTGCTTGGTTTGTCACAGTTTGTGTGACTTGCTGTAGGCTCTGGCTTATGATTTTGCAGTTTTTGAGCAAACTGGGCTTGCTTTGCAGCTTGCTTGAGGTTTTCTTAGGCTTATGGTTTTAACAAGGCTTGTGGTTTTTGGGCAAGCTTGCAGATTTATGGTTTTAGCCGTTTTGCTAAACAGGTTTGGGCAAGCTTGGCTGTGGTTTCACAGTTTTCAAGCTGTGCAGGTTTTTGGCTAAGTATTTTCTCCTCTTTTTTGTGTCTGATGCTAGACTGTTATATATCTTTTGTTTTGTGTTAGCCTGCCTTAGCCAAACTGCAAACTTTTTCACCAAAGATTATCTCTTTCTCTCTCTCTCTCTCTCTCTCTCTCTCTCTCTCTCAAGCACCTTTTTGCTTATTATATTGTATTTTCTGAAAAGTTTGTCTAGGCTGGAAAATGATGATGGCTATTACAAGCCTCTTGCTTGTCAACAGATTTTCCTCTGCATTTACCTGCTATTTGATTTGCCATGATGCATTTTCTGCTGTACCTTCTGTACTTGTATGCTTTATGTGCTTTTGCCTTGACAGTTTGTATCTAGTTGCTATGCTTCTTGACTTGTTTTGCAACTCAGTTTGATTATTGCAGTTTGGTTTAGTTTGCAGTACAGTTTACTTTGTAATGTAGTACAATGGGTGCCCATCATATTTGAATTTTGGCGCCTTGGTTTGCCTTGTATATTCACTTTGTACTTCAGTATGCTTGCATTTTTTCAATTTGTATTTTTTTTAATTTTATCTTTGTGAACCAAGAAGAGAAATCTTCTTGTGATTTGCAAAGAGAGAAATAAAAACATGATAATCAAATAGCATTCTGATTCCGGCCGACGAACTTTAATGATGACCTTCTTTTCTTTCTTTTCATTTGAAAATTCTTGTACTAATTTTCTTTTCCTTCTCCTTTTGCAGGTGCGTACTAATTGGACGATAGAGGAAGCAGTAGAAACCAAAGATCTTAAGCATGGGAGCGCTGAAGCTTAGAAGATTTAGGCTTAGATTAGATAGGCTCTTTTTTCATTTACTCTAAGTATTTATTTCTTTTAAAATACTATAAGTTGTAAAAACTTACAATATTTAAAAATAATTAATTATTCTTTTGTAGACATATTTGAAAATGAATAAAAAGTCTTTATCCAAGAATTTTTTACTGTCAAATATCTTTCAATCTTTCCCTTTGCCTCTTCACTTTTTATTTAAGATTCCTGATTAAAAATGACTGAAATTGCATTCCACCATTTCCAATACAGATAACTTAAAATCCAAGTAATCTTTAAAAACTCTGCACTCTCATAGCTTTGCATCAATATTCCAATCACAATATGCATTGTATAATAAACAAGCAAGCATTCCATTAACCGACAACCTTTCACTCTATTAACAAGCAGATGTCTTGATATTCCAAATAACAATCTCAACTCTTATCCCAGATAATCAGGCTTTGAGAACAAACAATTAACCTTTCAGCAAACTTGAAAAAGTGAGAAACCAAAGTAACGGTGAACTGAATTTCCGTGGATTCAATTTCTTCTGAGAAATGCGAGAGAAACCCTGATTCTTGATTTACTATCAAATAAAAGTTTGTTTGATCGATTCCTGAGCCAATCTTAAAAAATCAGAGAAAACCTTAGGGTTATGATTTTTCTTGTGAAAAAGGGAGGGAAAATTTTGGGGTACAACAATAACCATCTCCGTCAATTCTTCAAGGGTCCCCAAAAGACCCGTTAGAATTACATCGGTTCCAAAAATACTCCTCTTATAATCACAATGCCTGGGCCAGTCCCTTATGAATCAGAAAAAACTGTGTCATGGAATTACGGTGGGGACATCTACTACCATGGCATCAAACAAGATGGGCTGGCCGTCGAAGAGATAAACTCCAAAGAAGAAGACTCTGACATTAGCAATATTTCCAGAACTAGTAAGATTACCCGTAGTGGTAGAATCTTCTCTCTAGAAATTTCCCCTCCAAAGGAAGTTTTTGGACCCGTGGCTGCTCCAAAGGTTACCTCCGTACCAATAATCATATCTGCAAGTTCTCCTATTGACAAAGACGACACAACCAATGTTGTTATCCCTACCAACACTCATACTGCTGAAACTCAAGGAAAAAGTATTCAAGTGGAGCATGTCCAGACGAAGGCTCAACCACTGACTATCCTCGAAACCTCCAAGAAGGAAATGGAGGAGATCCTGAGAATAATAAAGAAGAGCGACTATGACATAGTTGAATAGTTGGGGCAAACTCCCTCCAAAATATCCATGCTGGCATTGCTGCTGTGTTCCGAAGCACATGCGAAAGCCCTGGTGAAATTTCTAAAGACAGCCCATGTGCCTCAAGAGACACCGGCTGACCAATTTCAAGATTGCGTGGCCAGCTTGACGGCGGATAACGGCCTGGGCTTCTCGGATGCTGATCTGACACCAAGGGGAAGAAAGCACAACGAGGCATTGTATGTCTATGTGGAATGTAGAGGAACAACTCTGGCCCATGTCTTGGTGGACACTGGCTCATCTTTGAATGTTTTGCCGAAGAAAGCTCTCGACAGATTAGACTGCGAAGGACTGACGCTGAAACCCAGTAACATAGTCGTAAGAGCATTTGATGGCTCAAAGAGGATGGTGAACGAGGAGGTGGATATCCCCATAAAGGTTGGGACTCAAACTTTCAACTCAACCTTCTATGTAATGGACATCTGCCCCTCTTACTCCTATCTGCTAGGACAACCATGGATCCATAATGCCGGCGCTGTCACCTCTACACTGCACCAGATGCTGAAATATCCGGTCTAGGGAAAGATTATCACTGTCCACGGAGAGGAAGAGTATATGATTAGCCACCTCAATTCCTTCCGATATGTGGAATTGGACGGCGAGTTCATTGAAAATCCTTTTCAACATTTTGAAAAGGTCCCCCAAGAGGTAGCAGCGACTAAGACTGCGTCCCACATTCCCAAGATTACAAGACCTCCACTCCAGATGTCATCTCTGAAGGACGCCAAAGCAGTAGTAGAGGAGGGTGGATGCACCATCTGGGGGCAACTTCTGGATATTCCATATAAATTTGACAAGTTTGGCTTAGGGTTCACTTCAAGTGCTCAGAAGGCTGTACGCCATGCCCGTGCTGGAGGGCAACCCTTGAAGATTAGCAACTGCGAGGTTAATGCAGTGGAAGATGGTGAAGAGGATTGCAGCTTGGAGGATTGGATCTTTCCTACTATCAACGGAGGACTTCACAATTGGAAGCCAGAGACTTTGTCCCAATAACTTTCATCCCTCAGTAATTTATCTTTAAATTTCTGTTGGACTTGTAATATTCACAAACAATTCGCACATTAAAACCTTGTGTCTTACCCGAGACACAATGGTCCATTTGTAAGGGTTTTTATTTCATCTTCATATGACATTCAATGAATCATGGACATTTTTTCACATACAAACTTTTGTGCTCATTGTTTTTCTTTTACATTTTATTTTCTAAGGATGGCTATACCCTTACACACACCCACACTCACAAATGCAGGTACCCCTCCATTCCATATCCCATGGGTAACGATACTGCTATGGCCTTTTGTGACTCTGAGGATCTAATCTACCAATCCGGAGACGAAGGTGAGGAAGATTGTGAAGTAGCAGGGGAACTGGCCAGACTATTACATCAAGAGGAAAGAGCCATTCAGCCTCACGAGGAACATGTGGATACAATCAATCTAGGTACCAAGGAGGATAAAAAAGAGGTCAAAGTGGGTGCCAATCTGTAGCCCAGTGTCAAGGAGCGTCTGATTCAGCTGTTGCATGATTATTTTTAGATCTTTGCCTGGTCATATGAAGACATGCCAGGACTTGATATAGACATCGTGGTACATCGTCTGCCAATAAGAGAAGACTGTCCACCAGTAAAACAAAAATTTCTCCGCATGAGACCTGACATGTCAGAGAAGATCAAAGCGGAAGTCATGAAATAATTCAATGCCGGTTTCTTGGCTGTCACTTCCTATCCTCAATGGGTTGCCCACATTGTTCCCGTACCTAAAAAGGATGGAAAAGTACGAATGTGCATGGACTATAGAGATTTGAATAGGGCCATCCCTAAAGATGATTTTCCACTTCCCCACATTGATATCCTGGTTGACAATACGGCCCAACACAAAGTGTTTTCCTTCATGGACGGATTCTAAGGTTACAACCAAATCAAAATGGCACCTGAGGACATGGAGAAAACTACATTTGTCACACAATGGGGAACATTCTGCTACAAGGTGATGCCATTCGGATTGAAAAATGCTGGGGCAACCTATCAACGCGCCATGGTAGCTTTATTTCACGACATGATGCATCATGAAATAGAGGTCTACATAGATGACATGATATCCCGATCAGAAATAGAGGAACAACACTTAGATCACTTGCAAAAGTTGTTTGAGAGACTAAAGAAATACAAGCTAAGGTTGAATCCAAACAAGTGCACATTCAGAGTACAGTCCGTTAAACTCCTAGGCTTTATCGTCAGTAACAAAGGCATTAAGATCGATCCTTCCAAGGTTAAAGCAATACAAGAAATGCCTGCTCCTCGTACTGAGAAGGAAGTCAGAGGATTCTTGGGACGCCTGAACTATATTGCCAGATTCATTTCTCACCTAACAGCTACTTATGAGCCAATCTTCAAACTATTGAAGAAAGATCAAGTAGTCAGATGGAATGATGAATTCAGGTTTCTTTTGACAAAATCAAAGAGTACTTACAAAAGCCTCCTGTTCTGATGCCACCAATTGAGGGAAGACCACTGATCATGTATCTGACCGTTTTAGAGAACTCAATGGGGGTGTGTATTGGGGCAGCATGACGAGTGTGGCCGAAAAGAGAATGCTATTTACCACCTGAGCAAAAAGTTTACCAACTGTGAAACCAGATATTCACTGCTCGAGAAAACTTGTTGCGCTCTGGCATGGGCTGCTCGCCCGCTAAGACAGTCTATGCTGACTCATACTACCTTGTCGATATCTAAGATGAATCCGATAAAATACATCTTCGAGAAGCCTGCTTTGTCTGGAAGAATAGCTAGATGGCAGATGATCCTAACAGAATATGACATACAATATACTACCCAAAAAGATATAAAAGGGAAGTGTGTTAACTGATCACCTTGCTCATCGAGCTGTAGAAGACTATCAGTCCATGAAGTTTGAATTTCCGGATGAAGACATCATGACATTAGACAACTGTGAAGAAATCAGACCATATGACGGACCTGAACAAGGATCCCGATGGACCCTGTTCTTTGATGGGGAATCCAATGCACTTGGTAATGGTATCGGTGATGTACTCATATCTCCAGAAGGGTGTCATAATCCCTTTACTGCCAGACTTTTCTTCAACTGTACAAACAACATGGCGGAGTACGAAGCATGCATCTTTGGTCTCAGAGCTGCCATAGACTTGGGAATCAAATCTTTAGATGTATTCGGAGATTCAGCTTTGGTCATCAGTCAGATCAAAGGGGAATGGGACACTAAGCACCCAAACCTTATCCCTTACAAAGAACATGTTTTGACATTGCTACCACATTTTGAGAAGATTACCTTCGAGAATTTCCCGCGAGAAGAAAATCAGCTAGCAGACGCACTAGCCACAATGTCATCTATGTTTAAACTTAAATGGGATAACGAGGCTCCCCAGATCACCATCGAACGAATGGATGAACCAGCACACTGTCACGAGATTAATACTGAAGAAGTAGTGGACCAGCCTTGGTTTCACGAAGTCAAGAGGTATCTCGAGGCTCAAGAATATCTAGAAAGAGCTTCAATCAATGACAAAAAGTTCTTAAGGAGATTCTCTGCTAAGTTCTTTCTTAGTAACTGCATCCTGTACAAACGTAATCATGACTCCATTATGCTTCAGTGTGTGGATAAAGTTGAAGCGGAAAATATCATGGCTGAATTACATGAAGGTACTTTTGGCACTCACTCTAGTGGGCATACGATAGTGAATGAAATCCTATGGGCAGACTATTATTGGTCTACCATGGAAGCAGATTCCTATCAACACTCTCGGACCTGTCATAAGTGTCAAATTTATGCTGACAAGGTGCACGTACCTCCGATTCCTCTGAATGTCTTGACGGCTCCTTGGCCCTTTGCTATGTGGGAAATTTATATGATTGGGGAGATCAAGCCTACAGCCTCCAATGGACACCGTTTCATCCTAGTGGCCATTGACTATTTTACCAAGTGGGTCGAAGCAGCTTCCTTCGCTTCCGTTACTAAGAATGTTGTTGCCGCTTCATCAAGAAAAATCTCATTTGCCGGTACGGTATCCTGGAAAAGATCATCACTGACAATGGTACAAATATTAACAATACTATGATCACCGCCTTGTGCGAGCAATTCAAGATTCAGCATCACAATTCTTCCCCCTATCGGCCAAAGATGAATGGTGATGTCGAAGCTGCAAATAAAAACATTAAAAAGATCATACAAAAGATGACAGTCACGTACAAAGACTGAAATGGGATGTTACCATTCGCTCTCCAAGGGTATCGTACCACGGCTCGCACATCAACTGGGGCAACACCCTATTCTTTGGTATATGGCATGGAAGCTGTTTTGCCAATTGAGGTCCAAATCCCCTCTCTGAGGATTATGAAGGATGCAGGTTTGAATGAAGATGATTGGATCCAAACTCGACTTGATCAATTGGACTTAATTGATGAAAAGAGACTTACTGTTGTTTGCCATGGTCAAATGTATCAAAAACGGATGATCAAGGCTTTCAACAAGAAAGTCAGACGCCCAGTATATCAAGTTGGGGATCTAGTGATCAAACGTATCATCTTGCCACAAAGTGATCCCATGGGCAAATGGAATCCTACCTATGAAGGACCATATGTAACCAAGAAAATATTCTCTGGTGGGGCAATGATCCTGACCACCATGGACGGTGACGACCTACCACACCCTGTGAACGTGAACATAGTCAAAAGATACTACACATAAGAGACCAGCTAAGTTGACACACCTAGGCAAAACAAAGGCATCCCGACGAACCAAAAAGGTTCGGGAAAAATTAGGGATAAAATTAAAAAAAATCTGTACACCCGGCAAGTCGAAAACTCGAAAGGGCGGGTTGGCCAAAAAGGGGTTTCCTGGTGGACTGAAAACCCGAAAGGGAGGTCCAGGAAAAAGTTAGGGAATTAAAGCGTATGACTATGTCCCATCGGATCATTTCACGGACAACCTTGGACTTTCACTGACAAACTCGGAGTTTCTGATCAATTCAATCATCTCCGGACGAAGCAACAAGTAGCCAAGATAATCAGAGATATGAAGGCTATAGCAGAATGGGAACCCCATGGGATTATTACACATAACTATCTTTCTTTGTATAAAATTTTCTTGTTTTATGGCACCATTCTCTTACTAGAATGTTTGACTCCTTTGTACAAAATACTTATTCAAAGTCAATACAAAGATATCTCTTTGAAAGTACAAAGAAATATTTGTCTTTTTCTTTACTCTTGTGTTTTGTTTGCAAAAACGTCCAATGATTCATTGATGAACATATGCATTTGAACATAATTACTGTTTACAAATAAAAAAAATGAGAAAGACAATTACTGATAGGTTGAAAGGACATGAAAACGTCTCTAGGCTATTCCATAAGTAATCCCCACAGTACATCATTTAGATCCCCAGCGGAACAAATTTCAAATTATTAATCCCCAGTAGAAATCATCAAATTTCTCAGGATTCCCCAAGCAGATCTTACAAGCAGTACACGACATTGCCCTTACAACAAAATTTACTTCTCTCAACAAGAGTTCGTTAGTACTTCAACTTCAAGACATGAAAATTCAACATATCCTCAGCAACATTCAAGGATTTATTTTCCTCAATCATACGGCAATACAGCAAATTAGCTTACATGCACATACATCACATCCACATATCATAAACATTGATAAAACAAATACATTGCATCCTACATTTCATACAACATAACTCTGTGTTTCAGCTAACATTTTGCCCTTTTCAGGATAAGATTAACAGCTACCATTAACAATATGCGATCAGGATACAGTACGGATACGCTCCAGACACAGATGCCATTCTAATACTCGTTCAGATTCAACTTTCAGATACAATACGGATACACTCCAGACACGGATGCCATTCTGCTACTCATTCAGATTCAACTTTCAGATACAATACAGACACGCTCCAAACACGGATACCATTCTGCTACTCATTCAGATTCAACTTTCAGATACAGTACATATACGCTCCAGAAACGAATGCCATTTTGTTACTCATTCAGATTCAACTTTCAGATACAGTATAGATACGCTCCAGACACAGACACCATTCTGATACTCATTTAGATTCAACCTTGATACGGTTCGGATACGCTCCAGACAGTGATGCCATTCTATTACTCATTCAGATTCAACTTTCAAATACAATACGGATACGCTCCAGACACATACGCAATTCTGATACTCGTCCAGATATAACCTTTCAGATATAGTTCAGATACGCTCCAGACATGGACGCCATTCTAATACTCATTCTTTCAGCTTAAAACTTACAGTTCAACAAACATTTCTGGATGGCATCTACAAGCCCATCTCCAACAAGATTCTATCACTTCTCCAAATGGCATCTTTAAGCCCATTCCCTTAACTACACATTGTCGAGTGCAAATTTATGGGCACTCTAGTGTCCAATCATCTTTCACCTTCGAGCCACGAATGGCAAAGCTCGCCAGTCTAACTCTTCATGTTTAAGAAGATTTAGCTGGGGCAGTTGTTCTACCCCAAAATTTACCCTCTCATTTATCAAGACTTTTCTCACAAGATCTCTTTTATTCAAGACTGGCTTAGGGTTTGGTCAGCTCAAGACATCTCATCTTACACTATTGACCCAAAATTAGGGTTTGACATTGTACAAAGGTTTTTTGGACTATCAACGCTTCATATGACTTCCAAACATCATTATGGACCCCTAAGATTACTCATGACAAGTTTCAAGCCTTGAATCACATTTTTGATCAGTCAATTGGACAGTTGACCTAAAAATCAGCTATATTTGGGAAAAAGTCAATCATGGCCAATTTACAGTCAAACTTCATAATTTTTTATCAACATCAACATTTTAGGCTCATATTTATCATTTGATCAAGTTTGGACCACAACCCCTCAAGAAATTTGATCAAATCATCAAAAGGGCAAAATGGTCAAAATTAGGGTTTTGACTGAGAAAGGGCAATTTCTGATTTTTGACCTAGCAAATGACCAATTGGTTTGAAGCATGATTTCAAGGGTTCATTTGTATCATCTTGACCTAATTACATGGTTCAAAACATTGCAAATCCAATGGATAGACAGATGAAATTTGCAGTAAACTGATCAAAATTCAATTGTATACTTAAAAGTCAAACTTTGATTTTTTGGTCAAAATCAAGTGTCAAGGATCACAATTCATCAAAATATGTCAAAATGTGAAACTTTTTCATCAAGAAACTAAATATTGAAGTTTTGATTTTGAAATTTTAAATTTTCCTTAACTTAGAAATTTTTCGAAGTATGGAAAATTTCTTATTTTTTCTCAACTTTAAGCCATTTTTCACCATTATACAAGATGATTCAAAGAAAGTTACCAACATGAAAGTTGTAAATCTCCATGAAAACTACAACTTTTATTCATACATTTTCCCCTAAAAATGCTTAGATCTCAAGATATAATTTTGTGAATACATGCCCATGAACTAAAATAACTTAGTGAAATTTTTCCCTAATTTAGGCAGGTTTTTGACCTAACTTCATGGAAATTTTTCACCTAGTTCCAAGAGGAATCTTGAAATGCATTTCAAATATGAGTTATATAGCACATTTCAAGCTTTCAAAAATGTCAAAGAACTCCTTGAGATCATTTTTGAGTAGGGAGAATCGAAGAGATGAAATTGGCATTTTCTCACTTTGTTTTCAAGCCTTTTCATGAAGAACAAAATTCAAATCTGAACCTATGATGCCTAATCCATGCTTTACAGGTCCCAAACTTGTTTCTTACTCCATAATTTAATGCTTACTCAGTTGAAAAATCTTTAATTCAAGCCCAAAAGTCTTTATCCAAGCTTTAATTCCATAAATGGCACAAAGTTGCCATTGCCATTTTGGAAAAGCTTAACTTTTGCCACTTTCCAATTCTTGAGCATTGAACCTGTCTTCTCTGCACACACAAGTCCTGAAGACCTAAAGCTACTTGTATAGAGCTTATACCAACTCCAAGCAGGCCAGTACAAGCATGAGAAGACTTGTCTCTTCACTTTGCTTCAAAAGCAAGAAAGTATGCAAAAAGCCTACAACTGAAAAATCTATTGAGAAGCTGAGTTGAAACTTTTTCCATACTAATACACAAACTTATTATAGTTGAGAACATGATTGCAAAAGGCCTGAAATAATCCAAAACTCCATATCACCAAAAAACTGTCAAAACTTGCAGTTTGTGTCCAAGCATAGCAATCCACAAATTGGCTCGTGCGTTTCAAGTTTTAATCATCCAAACACTTTACCTACTTCATATCTAAGTGATCCAGACCATCATCCCTGCATTGTAACTCCTCCTTCTTCATCTTCCATTTTTGTTTTTCAAGCTTGCAGGTTGACTTGGATAGAGAGTTCCAGGAACTTCCAAAGCAAGGCAAAGATTGGAACACACTCAAGGAGGTTCAAGCAAGCTAAAGCAACCTTCAGGCCTTCCTAAATCTCACTCAAACTCCATTCACGATCTCAGCTGAAAGAGGTAAGAATCCCAACTTCTATCTCTTTATACAGGCATCCATTGGCCATGATTTGTGAAAGAAAAATGTAGATATTATAGTGCTGAAGCCAACCATGTGCATAAATTTCATTTCTGATCATTATGTATAGAGAATTTTAGCATTCAAATTTTTGTAAAAATTAGGTTTAAAATTAGGGCTTTCAAAATTTGTTTTAATCTTTGATTGTTAGTTTCCATAAGTTACATGGTTGAAATCGTGGGGATGAGTACTATCATTTTCATGTTGGAAGTTTTCATTTTCATGGAGAAATGAGAGAGATACAGGAGGTTTGGCCAGCTTGAGGAAGAAGACGAAGTACAGGGCAAAGGAAGTTGTTTATGTTATGTTTTTCTTGTTTCATTTGAACTAACTGATGTACAGCCACCCCAGTGGCAAGGCAGCGCGCTGAGAATGCCAAGGTCATGGGTTCGAGCCTTGGTGCCGGCCTTTTTGCATATTTTCTCACTTTTTGGCCATTTCTTTTATTTTTTGCAGCGTGGGCTCAACTGTTGGGCTTTTATTTTTTTTCTTCTGATGCATACCACCTGATTACTCATGATGCCCCCTGGCCCATACTTTTATTTATTTATTTTATTTTATTATTTTTTGTTTTATTAAATATTTTTCTTAAATACATAAAATCATGAAAAAATATAAAATATGACAATTTTGCATTTTGTTTATTTTATTCTATTTTCACATGAAAAAATATTTTTATTAAACTATATATTAATTATTTATTTCTTAAATAAACTTGTAAATATAATAGATTTAGTTTAACTATTTTTATTCCTTTTTTTATTCATACTTGCAAATATTTATTTTGACATATAAAAACTAAATATTTTCATAAAATGTTATTTATTATTTTTAATATAAAAATACACAAAAGATAATACTTACAGAACTTTATTTTTTTCTTTAATTAGAAATTAGGGTTAACCATTTTTCTCAAGAAATAGTTTCCTTTTTTTTTTTTTTAATATTATTAGGTTTACTTCAAAACTCATTTTCACATAAAAACTAAACAAAGATCTTTTTTTCTTACATGTACATAATATTGCATATTTAAATATTATATTTGTTTATTCTAATATTCGTACAAATTCGATTTGGTTGTAATAGCTTAATTAGATTTACATTATTGCAAATCCCCATTCTTAATTTGTATTCCCCCCTCCCATAAAAATGTTGTAATAGTGTAGTAATCTTTAAATTACGCAATTTACCGCTTTTTATATACCATGTTTGTAATTAGGGTTTGTATGACAAGATAAAAAACAAATCAAATAGAAAACCCTAAATCCAAGACAAAATCAAAGCATGAAAATAACACACTTGCACACAAGCATCCTTAGGGTTTCTCCACTTGGTTGCCTTATACAAAAATGGCCATATTATGCATGCGAAGTATCTTGGCAAAACAAACAAGTATAAGATCATAGTCCCTCGATGACGCTATTCAAAGGTTCCTTACAAAATGATCTTGGTCCCTCAAAAATGCTAAGATACTTTGCAATATTGATAATCATGGTTATACGATGACCCACGCCCGTCCCATTTATATCCAAATATAGGGTTGCTTACCAAATCAATGGTAAGACAACAATGTCAAAGGAATAGAAAATGAACAAGAAAGACATTTGAGTAGGTAGATTACTTCTAGTTACTTGCTCTATTTTCAAACAACTATCCTTGCTATTTTCAAACAATTATCCTTGCTATTTTCAAAACAAACACACACATTTCCAAACATTTTACAAACATTGAAAACATTTTCAAAAAGACAAACATCTTTGTATACATTCTTACGAACGAGAATCATTACAAAGGTTGCCTAAACAATGGCTTCTTTTGCAAAATACTTTCAAAACCACACAAAGCATAATTTCAAACAAAAGCAAGTGATCTAGCAAGTAACTAAGAGCCCATGGAAAACCATGGATGAAAAGGGTGCTAATACCTTCCCTTTTCATAATCTACCCCCCAAACTCAAGAAACAATCTCAAAGGTCTTTCCTGTGCTTTTTCACCTTTCCTTTTGGATAAAAGAAAAGTCGGTGGCGACTCTTGCTAACCGCAACATTTGTGATAAAACGCAAAACACTCAAGTCAGTTCTCCCACCAAGGTCACAGGTTCCTTCTCACAATCTCCAGATGCAGTTTTACACGGACTCATCCTGAAGAAACCCTACCCAGGTTTCTTCTCACAATATCCAGATGTAATTTTACACAAACTCATCTTGAGGCAACCCTACCCAGGATATTTCTCTGGAATTTCCAGATACAGTTTTACACTGACTCTTCCTGAGGCAACCCTACCCAGGTTCCTTATTATAATTTCCAGATGCAGTTTTACCCGGACTCATCCTGAATTTGCCCTACCCAGGCTCCCTCTCTCATATCTCTTAAAACAGCCCTACCCAGGTTCCTTCTCATACAGTTTCAGATGAAGTCTTACCCGGAATCATCCTGAAACAGCCCTACACAGGTTTCTTCTGATACATTTCCAAATAGCAGCTAATTTCATTCTCCCCAGAAAATTACTGCGAAGCCTGGATTTCGACCAGAAAATAACAAACTTTCATCTCTCTAATCCAGAGATAACCCCTCAGTAGAGCCATGGACAACCGAAGCTCCTAGACTCTATTCCCGCAAAAAACATTCCCCAGTGGACTCCTCCTCAACAACAGGAATATGGATTCCCACAAAGGAATATCTCATGAAATCAACAATCTTCTGGATAGCATCTTTAAGCCCATCTCTGACGACTCTCTGTCATTTTCTGTGGATGGCATCTTTAAGACCATCTCCGACGGTCTTCTGTCATCTTTTCCAAATGGCATATGTAAGCCCATTCCCGATATTGTTCACCAACAATATCACTTTAGATGAGTGCAAATTTGGGGGCACTCTAGTGTTCAATCATCTTCCACCCTCAGATCACGAAAGGCCGACAAGCCAATCTACATCTTCAGATTTAAGTACACTGAACAGGGGCAGCTGTTGTACCCCAAATTTGCCCTCTCATTTTTTACAAGATCTTCTCTTACATGGGTGGTTACAAACACTTGCTTGAAGAAAAATAACAAATTTTGAAGTTGGTCGAAGTGTCCTTCGATGGGGTGTACTTTGAAGGCATGTCAACAAAATGTATTTCATTCGGAATCTGAACAAGGTGTATTTCGATTGGCATCTTAACAATGTCTTTCGATTGGCATATGAACAAAGGCGTCTTCGATTGGCATTTTAACGTCACTTCGATTGGTCCCAACTAAAGGAAATCGAAGAGAGTAGAACAAAGTTTTTGAGCGGTCAACAAGATCCTTCCGATTGGCATGGTAACAGTGTCTTTCGATTGGCATATACGTAGCACCCTTCAATTGGCATGGAAAAGGTCCTCCGATTGGCCTGTTAACAGGGCGTTTCGATTGGTATGAACAAAGGCCCTTCGATTGGCATTCCAAAAGGTCCTTCAACTGGAACTTCAGAGTGTCTTTCGACTGGAACTTTAGAGTTTCCCTCAATCAGAACATTAGAATGAAATGAACTTCGAATGGCATTTCAGTGCAGAGTTTGTCTTAATCTAAGATGCTCTGATGAAGGAAGTTCTGAACACTTCGAATCATAACTTAGACTCATCACAAGGCCAAGGGATTATCGAAGTTGTCTAATAGGGAATGTTCTGAATAGATTCGAATTGGACTTTAAAGCTAGAAAAGAAAGTCATTCGAAGGAAGTAACAATGACTCATTCGAAGAACATGTAAAGGTCCTTTCGAAGAAGCATTCAGAAGGCCCATTCAAAGGGTGCATAAGAAGTCCATTTGAAGATGCATTCAGAAGGCCCATTTGAGGGGTGCATAAGAAGTCCATTCAAAGGAGGCAACTCATAGGCCAATCGAAGAGAAACGGTGGAGGGTGTTCGAAGGAGTCAAGTGTCCAGGTTCAACCAAGATTTCTAAAGAGACATGAATGTTTAAAAAAGGAATGCTTTTAATCTGTCTGATTCTTGTCTCATGGCTTTAAAGGCCTGGTTAAATGGTTGTCTCTTGCCGTTACTATGCACCATCACACTCCTATAAATACAAGGCCAAGGATACAATGCCAAGGGGGGACAAAAAAAGAGGACAGAAGGGGATACTACACACACACGCTGCCTCAGAAAGCACATCAGAAAACTCAAAACTCACAGAGTAATCCCAATCGAAATACATTTTTTGCAGGCATCCCCAACTCCTAAGCAAACATCTCCACACCCAGAGCCACAGATCATACATCTTCGATTGGTAAGGGTTTGCAAAACCAAAATTGCACCTTCATGACATTTAAATACATATTTCACATATATTCTTGTTATTACTGATTATGTTGCATGTAAGCTAAAGCGCAGAGATGAGACCATGCCATTATTGGGGCATGATCTAAGTTTTCCTTCGAATCTCAGGACAAGACAAACCCAGACCCAGACTCAGCAGATTCGAATTGAGGAAGGATTCAAATTGGGAGGAGATTCGAATCATGGGGGTAAAGTCCCCCCTAGATCTCTAACATTTGGTTCGTTTTGCAGGAAATATCTTCTCGAAATCTTGTTCAGAGCTTCGAAGCAGCTCGGCTTCGAACTGGGTCCAGGGTTCCCAGATCGAAGGATGACATATCCAGATCGAACACCCCTAAAGTGCAGCCCCTCATGAACCTTAGATCAAGTCTCTTCACTGGATCGAAAGACAGCCCAAGCCTCTTTCGATCCAGGCCTCCAGAATTACACCTACTGCATGTTCCTTCGATTTCATCTTTGTTTTGGCTTTTTCTTATTTCCTTTTTTTTAATCAACATAAAATCAATCAAAAAAGGCCACAAAAACATTAGGCTAGTTTTTCTATTAAATTAATTTTGTCAATTAATCATTTAATTATCTTAATATTTTCTCAAAACTAAAATTAAGAAGATTTAGATCATTTTCCCAAAATAAAATAAAACAACAAAAAGATTTTATTCTTAGGATTTTTAGACGTTATTTTCAAATTCGCGCGTGTTTATTTTATTGTAAAATCCTACTGGTTTGTAATAGCTTAATTAGGACTTTTACACTTTACTGCTTTATTCCCCCAATTTTGGACATGTAAATAGTCCCCCTCCCCGAAGCCTTGTAATACCGTAGGATTTACAATTTCCGCACTTTAAATTCCTGTACGTATATTAACTGCTTAGATGTATGCTAACTAGGATTGCATGACAAGATCTGAAAACAAACGGTAGAGCACCTAAATGTTTAAATATAAAATAAATGAAACAAAAGCACACTATTTCACACTTGCACCTCTAGGGTATCCATGCTTCGGTTGCCTTTCAGAAAATAAAGCAGTCATGTCCCTCAAGAACGGGGACGCTTTAGCAAAGAACCGTAAAATCAAAAGATCATAGTCCCTCGATGACCCTTACAATTTTGCCTTTTGGTAAATGATCTTGTCTCTTAAACAAAAGTTGCTAAAGCGTCTCCGTATGTTGCCTTTATGAATGTTAAACGTCCCTTCGAATGTACCTCAACATCTAACGATAGGGCTACCTACTCACTAAGAGTAGGATAGCGCTGTCTAAAGGATAGGAGGAAAAGAACGACCATTTTCGAGTATAAAAGTATATAGCTATTAGAAGTTTGCTCAAAAACACTTTTTTGCACTTACACAAATACTACTTTTCAAAAACAATTTTCAAAACATTCACTTTGTTAACACTCTTGAGGACTGATACAAGAGTTAAACGCAAAGCAAATCGCCGCACTAAGGCATTTTCTAAACATTTTCAAACGCACAAAGGACAAAGGTATTTCAAAATGAGTAAACCTCTAAGAGCCCGTGGAAAACCACGGATGGAAAGGGTGCTAACACCTTCCCTTTCCATAATCTACCCCCTTACTCAGAAAACTCTCAAAAAGGTCTTTTTCTGTTCTTTTCACCCTTTCCTTTGTTGGATAAAAGAAAACACGGTGGGGACTCTTGCTTACCGCGACATTTACGAACAAAAAACACAAACCAATATATAAACAGTCGGTTCTGCCACCGTATCACAAGTTCATTTTATATCTAGTGCAAGTTGGATAACTAACAGATGAAACAGACCACCCCAGTGGTACAAACAGCGTGCGCTAAAGCCTTTCCATGTAGAAGGTCCTGGGTTCGAGCCCCAGCGAGGCCTTTTGTATTTATTTTGTTAACTTTTGTATTTATTTTGTTAGTTTTTTCTAAACTAACATGTAGGTTTATAACATACTGAGTGTTGGTTGGTTTGAATGGAAGGTGTGGAGAACCTGAGTTCAAACCTTGGCAGAACCAAAACAAATATTTATCACTTGCTTTGTTTTCATTTTTTTAACAAACTTCAACATTTTTTCCAACCAATCAAAACAACTCCTTTTGAGTTGATTTTTTGAACACTATTTATTTACAATGTCTATTTTATAAATATATAAAAATATCACAAAAAATATTTTATTTTCATATTTATTTTAATTAACCAAAAGCCTTCCATAAAAAACCCTAAAAATGATTTTTTTGATTAATTTGATTTCCTTTTAACTTAGGATTAATTTTCATTTTTTTTATTAATCACATCCCTTTAGGTTAATTAGGCAAAAACAATTTTCCTAACAAAAATCCAAAGCAAAATTCATTTATTTTTATATTCCTTGTACATTATATATTTTATTTCTTGTACATTATTCAAGTCCAATATGGTTTGTAATAGATAAGTAGGATTTAATTTCTTGCAATCCCCATTTGTAAATTTGTACACCCCATCCCTAAATGATGTAATAGCGTAGTAAATTTACTTTCCGCAATTTATCCCTTTCATATAAATGCTAGTGTTGTACCCCAAAATTTGCCCTCTCATATTTCTCAAAACATTGCAAGGAAAATCTCCAAGTTGCTCAAGCTTACTCAAGAGTTGGTCAGACAAGCTACCTCCTAAGGCAGTCTACCCCAAATTAGGGTTTTGTGTTGCATCAAGATCCTTGAATCCAAATGACCTCAAGTGCTCCCAATGTCATAATAGGTTCTCAAGGTTATCTATGTAAAGTTTCAAGCTATGCAGAGGAAGTTTGCTCAGTCAATTGCTCAAAGGGTCCAAAAATCGACTGTGTTAGGGCAAAAGTTAACTGTGACCCAAATACAGTCAAACTTCAAGATTTTTTTTCAACATTCTCATTTTGAAGTATATTTCATCATTTGATCAAGGTTTGATCATGATTCATCAAGGATTGATCAAAATTCATCAAGACTCAAAAGTTGCTAAATTAGGGTTTTGTAGGAAAAGTCAACTCAACTATGACCAAGCATAACTTTCTCATACTTTATGAGAAATGACCCATCAAAATCTCATTTTGAATAGGATGAAATTTCCTACAATCCATATTCATACCCTATGATCAAAAAATGCACTCACAAGAAGTTATAAATTTGGACATTATAGGTCATTTTTAAAAGTCAACAAAAACACCTTTTTTGCCAAAGCTTATAACTTGAGCATGGAATATCAAAATGAGCTGCTACCAAAAGGGTTGGTTAGAGGACATCTCAAGATTTATAAAAAGTCCAAGAACACCTCTAAAAGTTCAAAATTGAAGAAGTTATGCATTGTTGAAGTTGGGCATTTTTACAAAATTGCCAAAAGTCAACTATCCCAAAAACTTCAAATTTTGTCAAATGGACCCATTCTTTTCCACTTGATTTGAGCTTGCATCATTGTCCACGTGTCCTAGCTTCAGCCATGAGCCCATATCTTATTTTTATTATTTTATTTGATTTTTTATTGAATTATTTCATTTTAAATCAAATTAAATCAAATAAAATCCAAACTTTGATTACCTAAGATCTTTTTGGTTGTTTCAGGTCTTAATTATCATCATGGTCATCATCAAAATTTGTATCAAGCATATCATGTACAAAAAGATGGAGATTTGATAAATTTGGCAAGCTTTAAAGAGGAAATCAAATCACATTACAATGCATTGATTTAGAGAGATTCCATCCATATTTGTTACCCTAACACATTGTATCATACATAAGCAAGAGAGGCACACGAAAATAGGGGTTGGAGGCTGCAAGCATAGAGAGAAGAAAACTTGAAAAAGTTGTAAAAAGCTTTAGATCAAAATCGTTCCTAGAGGTGTTTTCAGAAGCCAAGAAGCATCCCAGTCGATTCCTGGACGTTCACTGAGGCGAAACCAATCCAAAGCAGGCTTCCATACACGCCCAAACACGCTGTAAGCATCACGTTACCTAGCTCTATATTTGAATTCGTAAATCATCATCCTTGCATCCTTTGTATAAATTACTTGCATATTCGTAATCCTCACAATGTTTCTAAGCTTTTTTCATTATTCAATTTTGTTTATATGACCTATACTGTGAGATGCCATAGCTAGGGTTTCTTGGTCGTTTTTTGGGTGTTTTTATTTCAGGGATAATTGGCCACCAAGTGGGGCATGGTTAGGACCGGGAGGTCAAGACGAGCACAACCATGCCCTTAGAATTCATTTTTATGGCCTACAGCAGATTTTGGAGGAGGCACGACTTGTAGCGACGGCTTGTGTCCGTAGCTATAAGTTTTACAGGTTTTTAGCTACGGACGAGGGTTGAAGATGATACGTGGCGAGGCGTAATTCGCCCATTCAAATATGGCGCGCATTGTTTTGTCTTTTCTGGCATATAATTCGTTTTCTTTTATTATTATTATTGTGTATATTATTAACAATGAAAACCAAACAGCCTAGTGGCAAGGCAAGCTAGCAATCACCATCAGGACCTGGGTTCGAATCCCATGTCCTCCACTTCTTTGATATTATTATTTTCCAGGTGATCACATGTACCTCCAAGTGCGCAGCCCACCGTGCACCATCATTCAATCAATTTCCAGATGGCCATTGGCCAGATCTGGTGGCCAAGAGATGATGGTCCACCATAGTCTAAGTCAGCGTGCAAGCATCAGATATGAAAGGTCAACAAAAGGCCAGCGCTTAATGGGCCTTAGCATTGCTATATACACCACAAAATTCAGGCCCAAACCTCTTTTCTTTCTTATTTACTTATTTTATTTTAAATAATTGTTTTTATTGTTTTATCTAATTTCTAACCAAGTGAAAAATTCTTTTCTTTTATAAAATAAAATCACCAAAATATTTTATTTATCAAATTAAATTCTAACTTTTATTTTTATTAATAAACATTAATTAATTGATTTAGAATTTTAATTAGAATAACTTTCACATTTTTGTAAATAATTAAAATTCAGTTAGATTTAATTAGGTTTTTTACTAACATTAATTAATTTTATTTTCTTTCTTTAAATACCAAAAACCCATAAATAATTTATTTAATTAATCAATTAATTAATTTGATTTAGTAATTAACTTAGGTTGGTTTCTTTCTTAATTAAAAAAAAAGATGTTTCCTTTAAACCAAAAGGGTCAAAACCCTAGAACTTTGCGCTCGATTTTAATTTCCCGCACGCGATTTATTTATCCAATAATGTACTTGCCTCCGGTTTGTAATAGTTAATAGGACCTTATTTATTTTTTATCGCTTTATTTATTTTTAAAGGGTTTGTCTTTGGCGATGTAAATACCCGACGCCTTGTAATTTATTTTCCGCACTTTTATTTTCCGCAAAATATAACTGTTAGATGTTTGATAATAGGATGGCATGACAAGACTGAATGTTTTAACCTAAAATTAACATAGATCACCCTTAACATGTACAAAGACAAAAATAACTGAAAACGACACTCGCACATGCGCACTCTTAGGGTACACCCCACTTGGTTGCCTTCGTACACAGTCATTGAGTATAGGTCACTTTAGAGGTCGTCCTCTTGTCCAAAGATCATAGTCGCCTCGAAATGGTTGCCTCGGATATTGTTGCCTCAAACAAATGATCTAAGACATTAGGGTTACTGCTAAGGCATCCTACCATTTCTTTGGTGATCGTAAGTCCCTAATTCGAATTGACCCTCAAACTCCAACGACGGTGCTACCTACTTATTCATAGTGGGATAGCATTGTCTAAAGGAAGATAGCATAGAACGATTCCTTTTTCGAGTAGGTAGATGGTTCTTAGATACTTGCTCTTTCAAAAACAAAAACTTTTCACACTTACACTTTACGAACAAAGTTTTCAAAAATGCTTCATACACTCTTGAGGAGAGAAGCAAGAGTTAAATCGAAGTTTTTAAAACAAAAAGTTTTTTTAAACCTACAAGCACAAAGAAAGTAATATTTTGAAAACAATATGAGCAAGTACCTAAGAGCCCATGGATAACCACGGATAGAAAGGGTGCTAACACCTTCCCTTTCTATAATCTACCCCCCGAACCCGAGAAATATATCGAAAAAGGAATTTTTCTATGCTTTTTTCCTTTCCTTGTTGGATAAAATAAAAGTCGGTGGTGACTCTTGCTTACCGCGACATTTTGCGAAAACAAACGCAAAATGCAAACCAGCATTCCAAAAAAACAATCATTTCTTCCCACCGTATCACAGCTAGTAATTAGGGTTTGTATGGAAAGATAAAATACATGCTTTGAAAACACTAATCCAAGATAAATCAAGCATAAAAAACAAACACTTTGCACACTTGTACCTCTAGGGTTACTTCCACTTGTTGCCTTATGAAAAATGGTCATGTTATGCTTGTGAGACGTCTTAGCAAATCAATCAAAAAAATACAAGATCATAGTCCCTCGATGACGCTTCGAATGTTTCCTTACAAATGATCTTAGTCCCTAAAGAGAAATGCTAAGTGTAATACGGTGGGAGAATTGACTTGGGTGTTTTGTGTTTGATTGCAATTGTTGCAGATAGCAAGAGTCTCCACCGACTTTTATTTTATCCAACAAGGAAAGGGTGAAAAGAACAGGAAAGACCTTTGAGATTATTTCTTGAGTTCGGGGGGTAGATTATGAAAAGGGAAGGTGTTAGCATCCTTATCATCCATAGTTATCTACGGGCTCTTAGCTGCTTGCTAGATCACTTGATTTTGTTTTAAAATGTGCTTGTGGTGTGGGTTTGAAAATATTTTGAAAACGTCTTTGTAATGATTCTCGTCTCTATAAGAATGTGTACAAAGTGTTGGTTTTTGAAAATAGTTCAAAGAGATGTTTATTGTGGAAGATGTTTTTTGAAAGTGATTTTGAAAAGTGCCTTTGTAATGGTTCTCGTCTTTATAAGAATGCGTACAAAGAGCTTTGACTTTTGAAAATGTTTCAATTGAAGGTGTTAGTGTGAAAATGGTTTTTTAGTTGTGAGCAAGCAAGAAACTACGAGTGTCCTACCTACTCAAAAGGTCTTTGTTCTTTTCCTCCTCATTTAGATGTTGATATCTTACCATTGATTTTGTAATAATCCCAATCGTTGGATGTGAAGGGACGGGCATGGGTCGTTTGTATAGTAATTGAAGGCAGCCTATGGGACGTTTTAGCAATTTCGTTAGGGACTAGGTCGTTTACTGAAGGAAACAATGAGGGGAATCTAGGGACTATAATCTTTTTTCGAGGGTCTTTGCTAAAATGCCCATGTTTGAGGGACATGACTATTTCGAGGCAATAAGTGAGATTACCCTAGAGATGCATGTGTGAATAGTGTGTTTGATTGCATGCATTTAGTCATTGATTAGGGTGGTCTACTTGTTGGTTTTATCTTGCCATACACCCTAATTACTAACATTTATAAAAGCATTAAAAATGCGGAAAATAAAGGTCCTACGCTATCATATGTTTTTTGGGGGATGGGGTATACAAGTGTACAAGTGGGGGTTGCAAAAAATAAAAGTCTTAATCATTACAACCATATTGAATGTAAATATATAGAAAATATAAACGCAAAAAATAGTGTAAAAAGAGAAAGAAAAGGGATGCTGGATCGAAGGAAGTGCCTTTCGATTTCACACATTTTTCCATCTTTCGATTGGGGATGGAAGTCAGTATTAGTATGCACTCTTCGATTCATCCTTCTGGCTGCTTCTTTCGATTGGGCCTGAAAGCCAATGTGAGTGTGTACCCTTCGGTTCACAATCCCTGTCCTTTCGTTTGGTCTGCCACTGTGAAGCAGTAAGGGGTGAAGCCTAAGGCTTCGATTCATAGGAAACTTTTCTTCCATTTGGGTCTGTATAAGTTAGTTCCAACATACACTTGGACAAGAAAAAGCATGCAATTGAAAGTATAGAAACGAAAAAGTAAACAAATGTTATTCACATGCTTGAAACGAAAGGGTTAAGGTCAGGGTGACTTACCTTGCTTGAAGCAGGAATGTGTGTGTTGTACCTGAGTTCCTTCCCTGGGTACTCCTGAATTCGAAGGATAGAAACAAGGGTGGTGTTTCTAGTGATGGATTCGAAAGCCAAGAAGAGTGGAGTTTGTGTTTGTTATTTCTGGATTCGAAGGGAAAGAACAGGTGTAGTGTTTCTTTTGCTGGTTTCAAAAGAAAGAACAAAGCGTGGGCTTGCTCCTGGATTCGAAAGGGAAAAGAAACATGTGTTGTGTTTCTAGTGTTGGATTCGAAAGAAACAGAAACAAGGGTGTTGTCTTTTGATTCTGGGTTTGAGAATGTGTTAAGTGTTTGACAATTTTCACACAATCAAAGTTTCTATAGCTACCAAAGCCCTCTGGATGTGTTGTCTAGCCCCCATATGTGTTGTCCAGCCCCCAGATGTGTTGTCCAGCCCCCCTTAGATGTGTTGTGGAACATCTTATTTATAGATAAAGTTTGGATGAGATTTGAGAGGGAAAACAAAAGAATTTGAACAAATTGAGTATATTGTTTTTGTAGCTTTTGAGGTGCAGTATTTATATGCCAAATTGGTGCAAATATAGGAGCAGCGTAGCAGGACTGCTTTGCAGCAGTTTTGGAGTGTTGTGGCCAGTGTAGCAGGCTTGGACTTGCAGCACATAGGACTCTGTCCAACAAGCATCTTTGAATATTTCAAACTTTTATTTTGACTTCATAAGTCCAACCTTCGACCAGAACCTCTCTTCAGACAACAATATTCATTTTCCAAATAGTATGTGTCCTTCGAATGGGCCCTTTGTACATCCTTCATTTTGAACCAATGTGTGTGTTCTTTTGAAAGGACCATATGCATCACTTGTGTGCATCACTTGCAATTTCTTCGAATGGGCCAACAAGGTATATCCTTTGAATGGAACACTCACGTATGCCCCTTTAAATCAATACATGTCCTTCTAATGGGGCAAACAAATGTCCTTCGAATGGACCATGTGCCTATCCTTCGAATGCGCCAGTTGTGTATCTTTTGAAAGGGGCACCCAGGTATGTCATAGTGTGGAAACTATGTGTGTTGAAGGTTTTAAAGGGTGGAATTGAAGCTTGCATGCAGGAGGTCCCTGCCTTGTGAATTGAATGCAAGCGTAGAGAAGGCACTTGTCTTCTGAATCGAAGGGCGCCAGTAGGAAGCCAATGCCTTCTGAATCAAAGGAAAGTTACAAGAGGCTGTTGCCTTGTGCCTGCTGGCATGAAGCAGCCAATACTCAGTCGAAGCTTGCGTGCAGGTAGCCCTTGTCTAATTGAAGCTTGCCTGCAGGGGGCCTAAATTCCCAAACGAGGCTTGTATAAAGATATGCGTTGACCTTGTGTATCGAAAGCAAGTTGTTTCAAAGGGACATTTTTCCTAGTCAGAGCTATCATGAAGATAGCCAGTGCCCTGTGGGTGCTAATATGAATGCTAGCCATCGGGAAGCTTTTGCCTTGTGCACACTAGCATGGTGGGAGCCCCTTGCTTTGTGAATCGAAGCATGCAGGAAAGAGGTCATTGCTCAATCGAAGGCTGCATGTAGATAGCCACTACTTTGTGAATTAAAGCAAGCATTTCAGGGGCCAATGCTCAGTCGAAGGATGTAAGCCAAGATTGCATCGAAAGAGGCCAAAAACCCAATCGAAGGATGTGAAATTGAAGGAGGCATGTTCTTCCTTGATTTGATGCTTGAAATCCCACTTTTACTTTTGCAAATTTGAACTTTTGAAAATCCTTGTAAGGAAATGCCTTGAGAAATAAGAGGGCAAATTTTGGGGTACAACACTAAGATATCTCACAACATTGTTATTCATGACCATACGATGACCCACGCATGTCCCTTTACATTCAAAGATAATATTTCTTACCAATCAATGGTAAGATAGCAATATCAAAGGAAGGAAGAAATGAACAAAAGACTTTTGAGTAGGTAGAACATTCTTAGTCAAGGAGAATATGAGGCTGCTGTGTGGTGTCATGAAGCACTAACTGACCTTAGAACCTTTAATTAAACAACTTGGCCATTAGGAAGTAGTGAGATAGTCGGCTTTGGTGTAGTCCGAAGTTGGTTGATACTCGATACTACACTCATTGAGATCAGACTTTCGGGATATTTCGGTCGCTAATAAAGAGGCTTGCGCTGAAACAATGTCCGATGAAGAAAGATCAGTGATATTGAGATTCCCTAGAACCCGGTTACTTTCTAGGACATGTTGAGCCAACTAAACTCCAAGAGGGTATTTACCTATGAACTCCATGAAAGCCTAAACCTAAGGACTTGTTTGCTTTACTTGTGTATATATTTGTACATAACATCATGACATCATATCATGGCATTTTGTACTAACCATTTCAAGGACCTAGAGATTTACTTTTGTTCTGTTTTGTAGGACATGACTTCCACTCGCAGAAATACTATCCAACTCAACCTCGTAATATTGCATCCTGAACTCAAAGAATTAGCATCAAAGGTTCCTGAGAATTCTTCATTCACTGAGAGACATGGCCGACTTCTCAACCTGGTTACCTCAAGCTATGATGAAGACATGATGAAAGTTCTCTTCCAATTCTTTGACCCTTTGTACCATTGCTTTACCTTTCCTGATTACCAACTTGTGCCCACTATGGAAGAATTTTCTCAACTCTTAGGAATCCCTATCCTTTGTCAACTACCCTTTAACGGTATTGAAAAAGACCCAAGACCTGAGGATATTGCTCGAGCTTTACATTTGCAACAATATGACGTTGTGACCAATTGGGAAACGAGAAGTGGCGTCAAAGGGTTTTTAGCCAAGTTTTTGTTTGAGAGGGCTCAATTTTTTTGGGATGCTCTAGATTTACAAGCCTTTGAAGAAGTGTTTCTTCTTATCATCTATGGGATGGTTCTATTTCCCAATTTGGACCAACTTATATTTGTGAACGCAGTCAAAAAATTTCTATCTCGCAATCCGGTGCCCACTTTACTTGGGGATATCTTGCATTCTCTTCACACCCGCACCATGAAGAGAAAAGGATTTCTTATGTGTTTCACTCCTCTTTTGTCTAGGTAGTTTATTCTGTACCTACCTCGACCTATTGTGAAGAACGAGCAAGGCTTAAGATGGTCTAGTAGGTTGATGTCACTTACACATTCTGATATTTATTGGTGTGCTCGATCTATGGAGGACATTACTATTATTGATCGTTATGGGGAATTCCATAATGTCCCTCTACTTGGTATTAGGGGAGGTATCACCTACAATCCTTGTTTGGCTATGCGACATTTTGGATATGCTAGGAGGGATGGCCCTCATGATGCACTTGTCAAAGGAATTGCATTTTACTATGAGAGTGATGTTCAAGGTTACCATCAGAGATTCATATGAGCTTGGGTCATGGTTAACAAGGTTGATAGCAAGATGTTGGGGCATAAGAACTCCATTCCTTTGAGGCCTTATCTTAATTTGGTTCTAACTCGCACCCAGAACCTCATGATGCCTTATGAAGCCATCCTGCTTATCATCATGGAGCCTGTCGCCGAAGGAGATGTTCCATATATTGTCCTTTATCCCGATATGCCTAATTCTCTTGAATATTTTCAAATAGCTTGGATTCAGTTAAAGGAAGATCGAGACACCTTCGAAACCCAGTTCTACGTGAGTGAAAAGAAGGTTTTGGAGCTTACGAGACAACTTCATGAAGAGCGAAGTTTGAACACCTACGTTGCACCGAAGAGGATGTGCTTGACCTTTTTGTCTTAGGAGTTTATTTTGTATTTATTTCCTCCATTGTAAGCCCAAGAGGCATGTTTGTAATCAATTTGAACTTATTAATGGAATTGATGTTTGTTCCTTTTGTCTAAACAAATTTAAATCTCATAAGTCCTTGAAATCATTTGCATACGCATTTTCATGCATCATAACATAAACAGGTTTTCCACAACAGGTTTCCTTATCTTTTTACTATTTATTTCAGTAAGATGGATATCAAACAAATAGCGAAGGACTTGAAAATGCAAAATTCCCAGTTCCAAGCAACCTTGCTGACCCTGGCCAAGGGACAGCAAGAGATAATGACACTACTAACAACTAAAAAGAAGACTAAAAAGAAGGCCTTCATCAACATGGGTAAAAGATTTAAAGATCTGGTTCGTCAGGTACAAATAGTTGAAGAGTCGTCTGAGGAGGACGAAAATTAAGACGAAGAGGCAAGGAGCACCCGTGCTAGGGGTTCAAATGACTAAGCTTCTAATATGAAGACTACTTTGATGAGAAGTACCCTCCGGTTGAGGATAAATACAAGCAGTTAGAAGATAGACTGAAAGCTGTTGAAATTCAAGCCGTACTTGGTTTGGATTTTAGTGAGTTGGGTTTAGTACCTGGGGTCGTCATCCCCCATAAGTTCAAAATACCGGTCTTCGTTGAGTATGACGGGGTTTCCTTCCTGAAGCTTCATCTAAGGTCTTACGTGTGCAATATGCAGCCGCACACTACCGACAAAAAGCTCTGGATCCATTTCTTCCAAGAGAGTGGTTGGGACTCAACTAGAATGTTTTTATCAATTGGAGGGTTCCCGCATCCACACATGGGACGATCTAGACATTGCTTTTTATCATCAGTATCAATACAATTCCGATCTGGCACCAACCAGAGTCCAACTTCAAGGTATGACAATGGGTACTAATGAGGGGTTCAAGGAGTACGCACAAAAATGGAGTGATCTTGCTGGTAGGGTCCAACCACCACTAACCGACAGAGAACTAATCGACATGCTCGTGGTGTTATATGGTGGTAAACCTGATTGTTTATACTGGTTTTGCATTTGTATTCGCAAATGTTGCGGTAAGCAAGAGTCGCCACTGACTTTTCTTTTATCCAAATTAAGGAAAGGGTGAAAAGAACATAAAAAACCTTTTCGAGAATTTTCTGAGTAAGGGGGTAGATTATGGAAAGGGAAAGTGTTAGCACCCTTTCCATCCATAGTTTTCTACGAGCTCTTAGATGCTTAGCTCATTTTTGAAATACCATGTGCTTTGTGTTTTTGAAAAGTATTTAAAAATGCCTTAGTGCGGCGATTCACTTTATGATAACTCTTGTATTAGTCCTCAAGAGCGTTGATAAAGAAAATGTTTTTGAAATTTATTTTTGAAATGTGTAAGTGTAAAAAGTTCATTTTGAGCAAGCATCTAACAACTATCTATTTGTACTCGAAAAATTTGTTCTTTTCCTCTTTTCCTTTAGACAGTGCTATCTTACTATTAGTGAGTAGGTAGCCCTATCGTTGGATGTTTGAGGGAAATTTGAAGGGATGTTTTTATAGTCACAAAGGCAATTGGGAAAGAAGCTTTAGTAGCTACCTTAGGATTCTAAGATCATATTTTTACCGAGGCAACTTCGAAAGGGTCATCGAGGGACTTATGATCTTTTTGAACCAGAGGGTAGCCACTAAAACCTCTCACGTTTCGAGAGTTGTGACTATTTTCTAAAGGCAACCAAAGTGGGTGTACCCTAGAGATGTATATGTGAAAAGGTGTTGTATTCAGTTATTTTAGTCTTGAGTTAGGTTTCCTAACATTTTATTATTAGGCTCTTGTCATGCAATCCTATTATCATACATCTAAGCAGTTAATATGAAAGCAATAGAAAATGCAGAAAATAAGTGTCATATGCTATTACAACCAAATTGAAAGGCAAAAAAAAAAAAGTAAAAACAAGAACAAAATAAAGAGGGGAAGTGAGTCCTTCGATCCAGGAAGTAGACTCCTTCGATTCACCCTTATTTTGCTTTCTTTCGATTGAGCTTGGGAGTTGGCGTGAGAAACCTTCGATTGCACCCTTTTCTGCTTCTTTTGATTGAGCTTGGGAGTTGGTATGAGAAACCTTCAATTGCACCCTTTCCTGCTTCTTTCGATTGATCTTGGAAGTTGGTATAAGCAACATTCGATTGCACCCTTTCATGCTTCTTTCAATTGAGCTTAGGAGTTGGTGTGAGCAACCTTCGATTGCACCCTTTCCTGCTTCTTTCAATTGAGCTTGGGAGTTGGTATAAGTAACCTTTGATTGCACCCTTTCCTGCTTCTTTCGATTAGACTATGAAGCATTATGGACATGCAGAGCAGTATGAGTGTATATCCTTTGTTAACATCCTTTTTGTCTTTCAATTGAATCTGTATAGGTTAGTTCTAACATATATTTGGACAAGAAAAGAAAACAAACAAAAGGACAGAAACGAAGAAAAAGGCTATTTACATGTTATGCTGAAACAAAAAAATAAGTGAAAGGCTATTTACATGTTATACTGAAACGAGAGATGCAAGATCAAGAGGAATTACCTTGCTTGAAACTGGAACTTGTGTATGGACTGGAGTTGTTGGATGCTCTTGTATTTGAAAGGAGATAGGTAAGTGTGGTGTGATCTTGTTATGTTTTGAGAGTTTTTGGTATGTTTCTCTTAGGCTGTGTATGCATGTAAGGAAATATATGTTTAGTTCCTGGGCCTCTGTCTCTAGTCTCCTGGCGAATGTCCCCTTTGTGTATGTGTATGTGCGTGGTATCCCCCATTTGCAATGTGTTTTAGGCCTGTATTTATAGGGATGTAATATGCATGGAAATGGTAATGAACAACCATTAACTAGGCTTTGAAGGCCATGAGACAAGAATCCAACACATTGAAAGTTGTCCATATTTGGATAATTCTTTCCATTTTGAAATCTTGAGTGAACCTGGACACATTTGACTCTTTCAAATACCTTCCAGCCTTTCTCTTTGATTTGCCCTGAGTTGCCTCCTTCGAATGGCTCTAGTTTCGTTCTTATAGCTCCTTCGATTGAGTCCATCCTCATCAATTCGAATTGCTCAGATCTTTCTATCCTCATGGCTCCTTCGATTGGACCCATCTAGTTTCCTTAGCTGCTTGATTCAAATAAACCAAACGAGAACTTCATTCTGGCCAATCGAAGCCTCCTTTGTCACTTCCTTCGAATGCCATTGCGTAGGATGCTTGGGCCTGGAAACATGTAGGACCAAGACTCATCATAAGACAAACTTGCTTTCAATAGTTACGTGTCTCCTTCAAATGGCCACCAATGTGTGTCCTTCGAATGGACCTTTGGAGTGCTCTTTCGAAGGGGTCATATTGTGGGTCATAGTGCAGAAATTGTGTTGATGGGTCTTGGCCTTGTGCATTGAAAGCAAGCACAGAGGAAGTCTTTGCCTTATGCATTGAAGGCAATCATAGAAGAAACCTTTGCCCTTATGGATTAAAGGCCAGTTGAAAGAAGCCTTTGACTTAGTGAATCCAAGGCAAGCATGAAGAGGCCTTTGCCTAGTGAGTCGAAGGTTACATGTAGAGGCCTTTGCCTAGTGAATCAAAATAAACATGCAGGAGACCACTGCTGGTGAATCGAAGGGAACTTGTAGGGGGTTCTTTCCTAAATGAAACTTGGACCAAGGCTTGCTCGAACGGGAACCAACGCGTAATTGAAGCTGACGGGCCAATGCTTGGTCGAAGGGTTTTAAATGCCTAATTGAAGCTTGTGAGACACATATCGCTCGAAGGGTCCCAGACGCCCAATCGAAGCTCTTTGTCCAGATGCCAATCGAAGGACATCCTGTTCAGATGCCAATTGAAGACACCTTTGTTCATCTTCAAAAAAAATTATTTTCTTCCATCAAGTGTTTGTAACCATCCATGTAAGAGTCACTCTTGGAGAACATGAGAGGACAAATTTTGGGGTACAACACATGGGTACATTGACCGGCCCATTTTTCAACCTATTGATTGGAAGTTCTTCGTTTGATTTCACCGAGTTGATACTAACTAGTGAAAGGGTAGAAAGCAGAATTAAGAGCGGAAAAATTTCCATGACATTTGCTTCCACATCCAACGCTGTAAAGAAGGCTTTCACTAGAAAGAAGGAAGCAAATGTTTTGTATGGGGAAAGGGTCCATACCAAGAGTAATCACCGACCCTCTGTTAATGCTGTGTTAATCTCCAACCCTCCGTCTGCTCAAAGGCAATCATCCAATAATCAACGGTCTGAAGTTCCTCGAAGACAATTCACAAGGATTAACATGTCACTGTCCCAAGCCTTGCAACATCTGTTGAAGGCCAACTTAGTGACACTGCGTGATCCACCATCCAATCCAAACATTTCATCACCAAAATACAATCCTAATGCCAAGTGCGCATATCATGAAAATAGTCCTGGGCATGAGACCGATCAATGCTGGGTGCTGAAGACCAAGATTCAAGATTTGATAGACAATAAGACAATTGAATTTGATCCACCTGCTACTTTAAATTTGATAACTTCACCAATTCCGAATCATGGCAAAGGTGTTAACGTAATTGATGATACTACTTCCGTCTCTTCCATTGAAGATTTAACAACTCCATTAACCATTGTGAAGGTTAACTTGTTGAGAGTCGGGGTGTTCCCTGGATGTTCTAAAGATTGTGTTTGTTGTGATCAACAAGTAAATGGGTTCAAGCGGTTGAAGGAAGGTGTGCAACGCCTGATAAATAGCCGCGAGATTCTATTTGAAAATATTCCTACCATCAAGAGTTTGACCAACAAAACTGAAGACATGTCTATAATAACCATTTCCAACAAGCCGCTTAGGATCCCCTCAAAGGGTCCTATCAGAATTTCAAATGAGCCAACCATTTTTCCTTTAATAATCACTGTTGCTGGGCCTATCCCCTACTCCTCTGACAAAGCAGTTCCATGGAACTATGGTGCCGAGGTTTATTATCATGGGATAAAACAAGATTCTTGGATCAACAAAGATGAAGCGGATGTCACCAATATTGCAGGTTCTAGTAAAGTGACAAGAACATGGAGCATCTTTTCCCCTGATATTTCACCACCCACTACTATAACAACTCCCGTCTGCATAAGTAATGAAAAGTCTAGTGCCAACACTAGAGGCAAAGAAAAAAAGATGAGCCTTCTGGGATAGAGGCACCTACCCAAGATATTAATACTGATGATCCCTCCACTCAAGAGATGGAGGAAATCCTGAAAATCATAAAGAAGAGTGACTTCAAAATAGTGGAGCAGTTGCGACAAACCCCCTCCTAAATTTCCATGCTGTCATTATTACTCTGTTCGAACGTTCATGCCTAGGATCTGATCAAGTTCTTGAAGAAAGCCCATGTGCCCCAAGAAACCAGTGCTAACCAGTTCGAGAACTGTGTAGCAAGTTTAACGGATGACAATGGATTAGGGTTCTTCGATGCTGATTTGACTCCTATGGGAAGGAACCATAACAAAGCCTTGCATATATCTATTAAATGCAAGGGAACCATCCTGGCTCATGTCTTAGTTGATACTGGCTCATCTTTAAATGTGTTAACCAAAGGTGCTTTGGACAGGCTAGATTGTGAAGGACTGGTACTGAAGCCAAGCGATATTGTCGTAAGGGCTTTCGATGGGTCTAAGAGAATGGTTCATGGAGAGGTGGATCTCCCAATTAAAGTTGGATCACAGATTTTCAAATGGACATACATCCCGCCTATTCTTGTTTGCTTGGACGCCATCGGATCCATGGGGCAGGGGAAGTAACATCCACCCTTCATCAAAAATTAAAGTATCCAGTCAAAGGGAAGATCATTATTGTTAGCAGCGAAGAAGAATTTATGGTGAGCCATCTTAATTCCTTCAAGTATGTGGAAATGGATGGCAAATTCATAGAGACTCCGTGCCAGTTGTGATACGGTGGCAGAACCGATTGTTAATACTAGTTTGTGTTTTTTGTTCGCAAATGTTGCGGTAAGCAAGAGTCGCCACTGACTTTTATTTCATCCAACAAAGGAAAAGGAAAAAGAACAGAAAAAACCTTTTTTTGAGATGTTTCTGAGTACGGGGGTATATTATAGAAAGGGAAGGTGTTAGCACCCTTTCTATCTGTGGTTTTCCACGGGCTCTTAGGTACTTGCTCATTTTTTTAATTGCTTGTGTATGATTGTTTTGAAAAGTTTTATTTACTTCGTGATAACCCTTGTATCGGTCCTCAAGAGTGTGACGAAGTTGTTTTGGAAACTGTTTTTGAAAAGTGTTTGTGTGAAAAGTTTTTGTTTTGAGCAAGTACTTAAGCGTTTTCTACCTACTCGAAAAAAAGTCTGTTCGTTTTCATTTCCTTTAGGCAGTGCTATCCTACTATTAAGGAGTAGGTAGCTCCTTCGTTGTATTTTTAAGGGACGTTCGAAGGGACGAAATGGTCTCTGAAGGCAACAAGTAAGGATACCTTAACATTTCGAAGAGACTATCGTCATAAGATCAATTCGTAGGAAACTCGAGGGACAAGTAGGGACTATGATCTTTATGAAGATTTTGAATCGCGGGTCATTGCTAAGGTATCACTATGTTCGAGGGACACAACCATTATTTTCGAGGCAACCAAGTGGGGAAAACCCTAGGAGTGAGCATGTGCAAGTGTGCTTTTTTCCAGTTAATTATCTTTGCACAATTAGGGTTATCTACCATTTTAAAGTTATTTGTCTTGCCATTCAATCCTATTATCCATACATCTAGCATTTTAACAGTTGCGGAAATCAAAAGCGGAAAAGAAAAAATCTATGCTATTGGGCTTTTAGACAGATACACAAATATCTTGACTGAAAAATAAAGATGCAGAAATTTAAAATCCTAATTAATCTATTACAAACCCAGAACAGTTACAATAATCTGAAAATAAATAAAAACGCGCGCGAAGAATTGAGATGGGAATGACGAAAAGATATCTTTTGGATTTTTGAGAAAAAAACAATTAATCTTGCAAATTAACCTAATTTCTATTTGTTTTTAATTATGTAAAGAAAAAGAATTTTAATTACTCTAATTTTCTATTGAATTTTAATTATATAAAAAAAGAATTTGAATTAATCTAATTAAACTAATTAATTAATTATAATTAAATATTTTATGAAAAAAACTAAATCTAATTTTTTTGTGATTTTCTAATTTTATGATTTAATTAAAAAAAGATTTTTGTTGTGAAAATAATTAAAATAACTAATTAAAACAAATAACAAAATAAAGAAAAATAGAAAGAAAAAGAAAATGGGCTTGATGTAGTTAGCAGTCCAAGGGGTGTATGCTAAACTTCTGAAACCCAGAAGGATGAGCCCAAAGCTGATGGCCCAGAGGATCGTGCCTGATTCAGTGTATTTATCCTCTGATGATTCATGGTGGACCTGCGTATGCTAGGCGTTGGATCTGGCTAGAGATGGATCCCGAGGATGAGATCAGAGGGCGCGTGATGATCCTCAGAAGGTGAGATGTGCTGGATCTGGTGAAAATAATGGAGAAAATGCCAAAAGCTCACGCCTGAGATCGAACCCAGGACATGAGCTTCATACCTCCTTCCCTGACCAACTGCGCTGGATGTTAACTCATACATATAATCAAATAAAAATAATATATATCAAACAAGCCATTAGATCCCAGTCAGCAAAACATAAACGCATCAGCATCTCCAGAACCAATCACATTATAAGGAAATTCCACGCCTGCAGTCAAAATGCCTTCTCCAGAGGAAGACGAGTCAACGACGCCGGAGCTGCGCTCCGGTCGTCTTCTCCGGGAGGGTGAAAATCCCAAAACCTGTAAAATGTGGAATTTAAAGGGCGCAAACGACCCTACTCCCCCTGAAATTTTCCCAGGAATCCAAATATGGCCTTAGTTTTGCCTGAAAGTGCTTGTATCATCTTATTCGTGCCATGGCTGTTTCAAACCCCTAACAATGGCAACCTCTTAAATCTGCACCCATACTCTCATGCTTCACGTTAGAATTGATCAAAATAATGATATGAGAATGAATATGTAATGAAAGCTAATTTATATTGTGTTTTTGCAAAGTTTTGGATCCCAACCTTACCACAAATCGAAGATGCTTGGCCCGAGTGGTTGAGAGGGTTGCAAGCCTGGAGATTGATAAGGATGGATTCCTGGCACCTTCAGGAGTATGATAGAAGGCTTAGGTTGGACGAAAATAGCTTGGATCGTATGGTATATGCTTGCACGTTTTTTTGAGAAAATTTGAACACTTTTAGGGTTTGAGTGAGGCAGGCTGTGTGTGTTTGACTTAGGGTTACTGTGTATATGTAGCAAATCAAATTAGGGTAACAAAACAGGAAGAATATCCATGCTTTTAGTGAGAAAATATTTGCATTCAATTATTTGATTTTGTCTATTTTTGGAACAAATCCACTCTTACTCTCTCTCTCCACGAATTTGCCTTGATTTTCCAGCTTATGTTGATTGTCAATTGATCAGAAAATGATTTGTAATAAAATCTTTTATTATTTTGATTATTTGATTTGATTTGATTTGATTTTTAAATGATTAAAATCAAAATAAATAATGCCAATAACATGTGGAAGGGTGTTTTGGTCATGGACATTGTTGAAAGTAATATGCAAGCATAAAAAGTTAGGCCCATTTGCCAAAAAATGCAATTTGGGCATTGTTGACTTTTGACAATTCTCCAAAAATGGCCAACTTTGATAATGCATATCTCCTTAAATTTTAACCCTAAGAGAGTGTTCTTGGACTTTTTATAAATTTTGTATGTCCTTTAAACAACCCTTTTTGTTTCATCTCAATTGGATCTTCCATGTTCATGTAAGAAGCTTTGACCCAAAAGGTGTTTTTGTTGACCTTTTGGAATGACCTATAATGTCTGAATTCATATATTTTCATGAGTGCATTTCTTGAGCTTGAGGGATGAATTTGAGTTGTAGGGAATTGAATTCTCTTCAAAATGAGCCTTGGATGAGAAATTTATGATAAAGTATGAGAAAGTTATGCTTGGTCAAAGTTTGGTTGACTTTTTCCTAAGAAACCCTAATTTAGCCACTTTTGAGTTTTAATGAATTAGAAGCATTCCTTGGGGAATCATGATCAACCCTTAATAAAATGATGGACATCACTTCAAAATATTGATGTTGACCAAAAATCTTGAAGTTTGACTGTATGTGGGCCATAGTTGACTGACCTAATATAGTTGATTTTCAAGCATCTGAGCATTTGACTGAGCAAACTTCTTGTGCAAGGCATGAAAATTGACATGGATGATCTTGAGAAGATATTGGGGCAATGGAAATCATTTAGGACCCTTGGAAATCAAACATATTTATGAGGAGGGAAACCCTAGTTGGAGGTTCATTGCTTTAGGAGAGAGTTTGTCTGGTAAACTCTTGGGCATCCTTGAGCAAGTTGAGTATCTTAATGAACCTATGTTGAGTAAAATGGGAGGGAAATTTTTGGGGTACAACACCAGGCCTTCGAAATTGTTCCTCCTATGGTTGCCGCCACTAAAATCTCCTCCAACATATCAAAAGCTGATGAAGTTGTACCAAGAATGGTTTCGCTTACGGATGCCTGTGCCATGGTCGAAAATGGAAATTATACTATCTGGGGCCAACTTCCTGACTTTCCGTTTAAAGCAGACAAATTTAGATTGGGTTTCACCATAAAAGCTCAGAAATAAGTCAAGCATGCTCGCGTGGGAAAGCCACCTCTCCGCATCAGGAATCATGAAGTGAACGTCGTGGAAGTCTGATGATGAAAATGCTTTTGAAGATTGGATATGTCCTACTGTCGAAGGAAAGCTCAACAACTGGCATGAAAAGGATTTCACTCTCATCTCCTTCATTGAGGAGTAATTACTGTTTACTATTTTATGTCAATTCAAGAACTTCTTTCTGTAATCTTAATTTCCAAAACAATGACTTTTAAGCCACGTGCCTTGCCCGGGGCACTATGGTCCATTTGTTAAGGGTTTTGTTCATGTTCATTTATCATGTGATCATTTAATATAAAACATTGGACCTTTTGCATTCAATGTACCGTTGTCTGTATTATTCAGATTTGTACCGTTGTCTGTAATGATCCTGTCGGGGACACCATACCGGCATATGAGATTTTGCTTGATGAAGCGGGCAACCACATTTTTTGTTACGGAGGCAAAAGAAGCTGCTTCGACCCACTTGGTGAAATAGTCAATGGCGACCAGGATGAAGCGATGTCCATTGGACGCTGTGGGCTTGATCTCTCCAATCATGTCAATGCCCCACATTGCGAATGGCCAAGGAGCTGTCAGAACGTTGAGAGGAACAGGAGGAATATGAATCTTGTCAGCATAGACTTGACATTTGTGGCAATTACGGGAATGTTGATGGCAATCAGCTTCCATAATAGACCAGTAATAGCCTGCCCTTAGAATCTTCTTAGCCATCGTATGTCCGCTCAAGTGGGTGCCAAATGTGCCGATGTGTATCTCAGTCATGATCAACTCGGCTTCAGCTTTGTCTACACATCGGAGTAAAACACAATCATGGCTGCGTTTATAGAGGATGTCGTTGCTCAAGATGAACTTGGCAGCAAATTTCCTTAGGAACTTTTTGTCATTTACGGAAGCTCCTTCGGGATATTCTCTAGTCTGGAGATACCTTTTGATTTCGTGAAACCAAGGTTGTTCCGCTACTTCTTCGGTATTAATCTCATGACAATGCGCAGGTTCATCCATTCGCTCGATGGTGATCTGGGGAGCCTCGTTATCCCAGTTGAGTTTAAACATGGAGGACATTGTTGCCAGAGCATCTGCTAGCTGATTCTCTTCTCGCGGGAAATGCTCGAAGGTAATTTGCTCGAAATGAGGCAACAATGTCAAAACATGTTCTTTGTATGGGATAAGGTTAGGATGTTTGGTATCCCACTCTCCTTTGATTTGACTGATAACCAAAGCCGAGTCCCCAAATACGATCAAAGATTTGATCCCCAAGTCTATAGCAGCCTTGAGGCCAAAAATGCAAGCTTCATATTCGGCCATGTTGTTGGTACAGCTGAAACAAAGTCGGGCCATGAAAGGTGTATGGCAACCTTCCGGGGAAATGAGTACCGCACCGATACCGTTTCCAAGTGCATTTGAAGCACCATCAAAGTACAGGGTCCATCGGGATCCATTTTCAGGTCCATCATACGGTCCGTTACCTTTAATGTTGTCAAAATTCATGATGTCCTCGTCCGGGAAGTCGAATCTCATGGACTGATAATCTTCGATAGCTTGATGAGCTAGATGGTAAGCTAGTACACTCCCTTTTATAGCTTTTTGGGTAGTATACTAGATGTCATATTCAGTCAGGATCATCTGCCATCTAGTGATTCTTCCAGATAAAGCAGGCTTCTCAAAGATATACTTGATAGGATCCATTTTGGAAATCAACAGAGTGGTATGAGTCAACATATACTGCCTTAGTCAGCGAGCAGCCCATACCAAAGCACATCAAGTTTTCTCGAGCAGTGAGTAGCGAGTCTCGCAGTCAGTAAACTTTTTGCTAAGGTAATAAATGGCATGCTCTTTTCGACCAGACTCGTCATGCTGGCCCAGTACGCACCCCATTGAGTTATCTAAAACGATCAGATACATGATCAGCGGCCTTCCTTCGACGGGTGGCATCAGAATAGGAGGTTCTAGCAAATACTCCTTGATCTTATCAAAAGCAGCTTGGCAATCGTCGTTCCATTCGACTACCTGATCTTTCTTCAATAGTTTGAAAATTGGCTCACAGGTAGACGTCAGATGAGAGATGAATCTGGCAATATAGTTCAAGCTCCCCAAGAACCCTCTAACCTACTTTTCAGTACGGGGGGCAGGCATTTCTTGTATAGCCTTTACTTTTGCTGGATCGACCTCAATGCCTTTATTGCTGACAATAAATCCCAGAAGTTTACCAGACCTAACTCCAAAAGTGCACTTACTTGGATTTAGCCTGAGTTTGTATTCCTTCAACCTGGAAAATAGCTTTTGTAGATGTTCAAGGTGTTCCTCCTCTGTTTGTGATCGAGCTATCATGTCGTCTACGTAAACTTTGATCTCATGATGTATCATATCATGAAATAAAGCTATCATGGCGCGTTGATAAGTTGCCCCTGCGTTCTTCAGTCCGAACGACATCACCTTGTAGCAGAAGGTACCCCATTGTGTAATAAAGGTTGTTTTCTCCATGTCCTCGGGGGCCATTTTGATCTGGTTGTAGCCCGAGAATCCGTCCATGAAGGAAAACACCTTGTACTGAGCTGTGTTGTCAATCAAAATGTCGATATGCGGTAGCGGAAAATCATCTTTAGGGCTAGCCCTGTTCAAATCCCGGTAGTCCACACACATTCTGACCTTGCCGTCTTTTTTAGGTACTGGCACGATGTTAGCAACCCATTGTGGATAGGATGTAACAGCCAGAAAGCCAGTGTTGAATTGCTTCATTACTTCAGCTTTAATCTTCTCAGACATATCGGGCCTCATTCGGCGGACTTTTTGCTTGACCGGTGGACAATCCTCTCTTGTAGGGAGACGGTGAACCACGATATTTGTGTCTAAACCCGGCATGTCTTCATAAGACCAGGCGAAGACTTCAACGTATTCATTCAACAGCTGTACTAAACGCTCCTTGACACTTGGTTCCAGATTGGCACCCACTTGTATTTCTTTCCTGTCTTCCTTTGTTCCTAAGTTGACAGTTTCCAACAACTCTTCATGAGGCAAGATGTCCCTCTCTTCTTGTTGTAGAAGTCTGTCTAGCTCTCCTGGTACTTCACAATCTTCGTCATCTTCGTATTCATCCTGGTTGACCAAATCTTCAGAGTTATTGAAGGATACAGCAGAATAGTCACCCATAGAATCCAGAGTGGATGGGTACCTGCATTTGTGAGTGTGGGTGTGTGTAAGGGATAGCCATCCTTAAACAAATAAAAATGCAAAAGGAAAGAAAATGAACACAGCAGTTTATAAATGAAAAACGTCCAATGAATCATTAAACATGGCATATGAATATGAAGAGAATCAAAACCCTTACAAATGGACCTACATGCCCCGGGCAAGGTATGAGGTGAAAAATAGCGTGCAAATTGTTTAAAAGTAATTATTACAGACCAACAGGAAATGTTCGAAAGATAAATTACTAATTAATGAAAGTAATGGGAACGAAGTCTTTCGTCTCCCAGTTGTGTAGTCCCCCTTCGATGGTTGGGAAGATCCAATCTTCAATGTTGGCCTCTTCGTCTTCGTCTTCCAAAGCATTGATTCCATGAGGAGAAATCTTGATGGGTGTTCTTTTAATTTTTGAGCGACGCATAGCCTTCTGCCCCGCAATGGTAAATCCCAACCCAAACTTGTCTGTTTTGTGAGGAATATCAGGCAACTGTCCCCATGTTGAGCTCTTCCCCTCCTTCATCGCAGCCTTCGCGTCTTTCAGATATGCCATCCTGGCCACCTGCTTGGGTACCTCAGCTACTGTTTTTTCTACTGCAACCTCGGGAGCAATTTCCTCGAAGTGTTGGAACGGTGTTTCAATGAATTCGCCCTCCACTTCCACATACCTAAAGGAGTTCAGATGACTGATCATGTACTCCTCTTCACCGTGTACAGTTATGATTTTTCCCTTGACATGGTATTTCAGCATCTGATGTATGGAGGAAGTGAATGCGCCAGCATTATGTATCCATGGTCTCCCTAGCAAGCAAGAGTATGACGGACGGATGTCCATCACATAGAAAGTTGAGTGGAATACTTCAGTGCCCACCTTGATGGGAATGTAGACCTCCCCATGCACCATTCTTTTAGACCCGTCAAAGGCCCTGACAATGATATTACTTGGTTTCAGCTCCAAGCCTTCACAATCCAATCGATCCAGAGCTTTCTTAGGCAGCACGTTTAGGGAAGAACCAGTGTCGACCAAGACATGGGCGAGAGTAGTTCCTCGGAATTCAACTGACACATGCAATGCGTCATTGTGCTTTCTTCCTTTCGGAGTCAGGTCAGCATCAGAGAAACCCAGGCCGTTGTCGGCGGTAAGGCTGGCTACACAATCCTAGAATTGATCGGCTGAAGTTTCCTGGGGAACATGGGCTGTCTTCAGAAATCTTATCAATGCTTTGGCATGAGCCTCCGAACAAAACAGCAATGCTAACATGGAGATCTTCGAGGGGGTTTGCCCCAGTTGCTCTACCACATCATAATCACTCTTCTTAATTATTTTCAGAATCTCCTCCATCTCTTTCTTAGAGGTTTCGGGGATGACCAAGGGTTGAGCCCTCATCCTGACGAGCTCTTCTTGGATCCCTTTCCCCTTATCAGCAGAAGTAGGAGGGACAACCACAGGAGTAACGGCTTCTTCAATCAACGGAGTTCTTGCAGAAAGTTTTATCGGTGCAGGAGTAACCTTGGCAGCAACTGAGGGTCCAAAGATTGCCTTTGGGGGGGCAATCTCTGGAGAGAAAATTCTCCCACTTCGGGTAATCTTGCTCGTACCGGAAATGTTTCCAATGTCGGTAGTTTCTTCGTCAGAGCTCTCTTCAGTTATCTCAACTTGTTTAACATCGTGGTAGTAGATTTCTCCACCATAATTCCACGGTATCGATTTGTCAGATTTGTAGGGGACTGGCCCAGGCATGGTTATTTTCAGAGGTGCAATCTTCGTAGCGGATGTAATCTTAACAGGCTTTTTAGGGACCTTGGAAAGATTGGTGGAAATGGTGATTATTGAAACATCTTTGATAGGGGTTGGAGTAGCAGGAATCTTTTCGAAAAGAATTTGTTGGCTGTCCATTAGGCCTTGGATGCCTATCTTCAGCAATTGACAGTCGATTGGTATGGAGGAACAACAGTAGCAGTCTTCTTTATATCCTGGGAAAATCCCAGCTTTCAACAGATTCAACTTGATTGTTAGTAATGGAGTTACCAGATCATCAACAGCAGAAACATACAGATCTTCTTCAACAGCATGAACATGATGGCCATGCTTTGGCATCAGAGCGGATATTACATTCGGCTTCTCGGGGGTGTCGAACTCAACCTCTTTTGCGTCTATCAAGTCTTGAATTTTATTCTTTAGCGCCCAACAATTGTTGGTGTCATGTCTGGCGCTGTCAGAATGATAGGCACATTTGGCATTGGCATGATAGTATGGAGATGTGGTGTTAGGGTTTTTCAGTGCCTCCTTTAAACCAGTCAGATTCAACTTCAATAAATGGGGAAGAACTTGTGCAGGTGTCATATTGATACGGGTGAACTGCCGTTATGGCCGTTCTACCCGTTGCTGGTTAGGTCTAGACTAATTGGTACGAGGCTGATCATTTGATGAATTTTGAATCATCACGGCCCCTACAGTCGGCCGGCGCTCAGTTCTTCCTGATCCCTTCTGAGAGTACACAACAGCTGCCTCCTTCTTGGCTGGAAATGACTTTTTAACAGTTGTAGATGCAGAGGCATCCCTTTGAATCTTCCCACTCTTAATACCAGCTTCTACCCGCTCGCCAGTCAGAATCAATTCAGTAAACCTTGCAGAAGAGATCCCGATTAAATGGTTGAAGAACGGGCCGGATAGGGTCCCCAAGAACATATCAACTAGTTCCCTATCTGAAAGAGGTGGCTGCACTCTTCCGGCCAAGTCGCGCCATTTCTGGGCGTATTCTTTGAATCCCTCATTTGAGGCCATCCCCATACTCTGTAGCTGAGTACGGGTTGGCGCCAAGTCAGCGTTATATTGATACTGGCGATAAAAGGCAGCTGCCAAGTCTTCCTAGTTATGCACTTCTGACCTCTCAAGCTGGTAAAACCAGTCTAGCTGTGTACCGGCCAAACTGTCCTGAAAGAAGTGTACCCAAAGATTTCTGTCGGATGAATGAGGTTGAATTTTTCTGACATACAACCTTAGGTGCATCTTCGGGCAAGACAGGCCGTCGTATTTCGCAAAAATTGGCACTTTAAACTTTGGAGGGATCACAATCCCAGCAATCAATCCCAATTCTTCAAAATCTAACCCGGGAACCCTTTGCAGCTCCATAGCTGCCAGTCTATCCTCCAGGTTTTTGTATTTGTCGTCTGATGGCGGGTGTTGTACCCCAAAATTTGCCCTCCCATATTCTTCAAGAATTGCAAAGTCAAAGCTTCAAAATTCCCCAAGGGTTGCACAATTCAAGGGCCTCCTAACAGTCAAAATTAGGGTTTTGGTTCTGACAAAGTAAATGAAGTTTCCAAGGGTCCAAACAAGTCCCACATGCCTACAAACATGGTCAAGCATCATCATAACAAGTTTCAAGACTTACATCACAAAATTGCACAGTCAAAAACCCTAATTGCACTACAGTCAACTGTAGGGGCAAAATGGTCATTTGACAGTCAAAAGTTCAAATTTTTGGTCAACATATCATTTTGAAGCCACAAACATCATTTGATCAATGCTTGATCATGATTCTCAAAGCTTGGCTCAAAAAGTCTCAAGATGCAAAAGTTTCCATATTTGGACAGTTGAAAAAGTCAACTGTAACTTGACCAAGGCATAACTTCCACATGGATTATCAGAAAAATTCCATCCAAAGCTCATTTTGAAGAGAATGACATTTCCTATAACTCCTCTTCATACTTCAAGCCCAAGAAATTCTCCCACAAAAAGTTATCAATTCCAACATTATAGGTCATTTTCAAAAGTCAACAAAAAGGGACTTTAAGTCAAAGGCCATAACTTGAGATTGGTAAATCAAAATGACACGGGACCAAAGGCATTGGTTAGAGGACTCAAAGACCTTTCCAAAATGTCCAAGAAAATGAGAAAGGCTTAAAAATTGAGCAAGTTATGTCTTGTGGAAGTTGGGAAATTTTTGGATATTTTGAAAAGTCAACATTGCTTCAAATGACTTGAAAATGCTAATGGGCCTCTTTTTCTTTCACAATTCATCATCCAAAGCATGTGCACGACAATTTGGCCCAAAGGGAAGTTTTTTATCATTTTTATTTTATTTATTTGAATTTTTAAATGCTAGAAATTCATTTAATTAATTAAAATATATGAAAAATACTAAACCTAGGTTTTAAATCTTTTTATGCATGATATATACTCAATATTTCGTGCATGGATAGATTTGGAAAGAATCAATATGATTTGTCATGATTTGGTAGCAAATATGCATGAAAAGATTGGAAAATATTTTGCCATGAAAATCAATATCCTCTCCATCAATTCCTTGATCCTTTGGCTCTGAACTCTTACCCTAATCACTCACATACATATATGGATGCAAACCCTCGTGCCCATGAGCTCTCAGCTGCGCCATACCTCCATAGCCAAACTTGCACTTTTGCCTAAAATTTTCAAAACTGAAAACAGGGTTCCAAGAGGTTTCAAGCCAAAATAATTGTCTCATCACCTTCCTGAGACATCAAGCAACGTAACTGAATAGTTTTCCACGCGCATAGCACCTTGAATCGGTATACAGAACTCAAAATTTCTCATGTAATATACATATTCGTGTTTTGATTCTTAGGCATATTCATTGCATTTTATTTATGGATTTGTGCTAATTAGACCTTTCTGAAGCTAACCAGTTAATTTAATTGTGTTTTTGTACACTATTGGAGATTTCACCATTGATGCAGGTTAGGGTTACCAAGCTTTCAATTTGGGCGTTTTTGAATATGGCAAAATTAGAACATCATAATGCCATGACTGAATTCAGCATGTTTGGACGGTTCAGAAACAACCCTCGCGCCTAATTTATGTGGCCGGACGGCCTAATCGCTATTATCAGAAAACGCCTATTTTGGGGGGGTTCAAAACCCCCGCTAACCATCTTTTGTTTTCAGGAAATAAACGAAACAAGGAGGAAGATGATGATGTGTAGGGCATTGGTTGGTCCATTCAAATTTTCGCGCGGAAAAAAGTACTAATGTTTGTTTTACTTTATTATGTTTATTGTTTATATGATATACAAAGAGACAAAGTGGAGCAGTTGGCAAGGCATAGCATTGGTAATCTCTAAGACCTGGGTTCGAGCCCCAGGTCCCCACCCCTTTCCATATTATTTTTCCCTTAACACTTTTGTGCAGTTTCAATACTAAGGACCACCATGCGTCCACAATTTCCAGCTTGCCACTTGGCCAATCATACCAATCCAAGGGACCAGATCTGAAGACCATGGTGAACCTCAGTCAACACACATGCGCGCTAGCTGAAAAGTCAATCAGGCCAGAAGTTAATGGGCCTGAAATACTGGGTTATACCTCTCAATTGGGGACAGACCCCCCCTAGGTTTGCAATCTTTTATATTTTTTTTTCATTTTTTATTTATCTCAATTATTGTTTTTTTTTAATTAATTCCTTTAATTTAATATTTTCATAAAAAATATAAAAACAATATAAAATCAGAAAAAGACAAAAAATAAGTATTTTTATTTAATATTATTTTTTGTAAATAAATAACATTAATTGATTTTAGTTTTAATTTAGGTTTAAATCTTAATATTTTTCTAACAAACTTAAAATTTGTAGAATTAGGGTTTGTATTAATTTTTTATCCCTTTTCTTTTCTTTTCTCTAAATAATTAAAATATTTCCTATTATTTTTATAAATCAAAATTGCATGTAAATAATTAGATTTAATTTTAGGTTTAAATTTTAATAGGTTTTTTCTTAATAAATAAAAGTTAGAATTAGGGTTAGCATTTTAATTTCCATTAATCTTTCTCATTAAAACCATAAATGCAAAAAATCTTAAAAAAAAACAATTTCCTTTTCTTTTAATTTAATTAATTTAATAATAATTTAATTTCATTAAAAAGGGTCCAACGCCCTCGCTTTCAATTATTGATTTGTTTCGCGTATTTATTTTCTTTTCGTATAATTTTTATGTACTTCTCCCAAAGCCGTGTAATATTTATCTTTATTTTATTTCTTTATTTTCTGTCAAATCGGGTCCTGGAAATTTTGGCGATGTGGACCCGCGCCTTTGTAATAGTTTAGAACTTTTATCTTTCCGCATCTTTTTTAACTGTTAACTAAATGGCATGCAAGAATGAATGGCCTAAAATAAAAACAAACGCATAGATCCCTTTGACATGGACAAGACAAAATAACTGAACATGACACACAAATCACACACCACCCCTAGGGTAAGCCTCACTGTTGCCTTGCCTCGAAAGGTGATCGTCGAGTAGAGGATGTCTTAGTAAGTCCTCATGATCCGGGAACCTGGCATGAGGGTAGCTTCTAAGGTGTCTTCCTATTGCTCCGGTGATCACCATGTCCCGAACCTCGAATTGACCCGAATACCTCCAACGGTGGTGCTACCTATCTCTCAATGGTGGGATGGCACTACCTTAAAGGACATTTACACAGACGAATTCCTTAGGGTAGGTAGACGACTCTAGATACTTGCTCTAATTTCAAAACAAATTCAAAAATACTTTTCACACCAACACATTTTCAAAAAGCTTTCGAAAGCAAATTTTCAAACACTCTTGAGGACCGATACAAGAGTCGAGCTGAAATTTTCAAAGAAACTTTTTAAAACCCACAGTTGAAAAGCAAACAAACCATTTTTGAAAACACAAGTGAGCAAGTATCTAAGAGCCCATGGATAACCATGGATAGAAAGGGTGCTAACACCTTCCCTTTCTATAATCTACCTCCCGAACCGAGAGCAATCTCTATAAGGAATTTTTCTGTGCTTTTGTCCTTTCCATTTGGAGAAAATAAAAGACGATGGCGACTCTTGCTTCCGCAACATTTCGCGAACCAGCGTTAAACAGTCAGTTCCAGATCCACCGATCACAGAACTGGCGACTCTGCTGGGGACTCTTTATAAAGTGAGGTGTACCTTAGGGTTAGTTCATAACTGTGTTTTCAATTGTATTGACTTGTCTGCTTTAAATTTGTGGGTTGCATGGGAGTTACATAGATCCTAACCCGGATCTGGGGATACCCTGTTTAGGTAGCATAAGCTGTGAGGGACCTGTCCGGCGTAGACCGACACTGGTGAAACAGTGGCTACGTTGGTGTGGCACCTTGGTCTGTACCGATATCCCTTGTGTTGCAACGAGGAGAATATGGGTCTTCTGAGGAGTCGTTAAGCACCAACAACCTTAGAACCTTAAATGACACAACTTGGCCATTAGAACAGTAGCAGTATGCTACGCCCATTGAGGCTAAACTCTCGTGATGGTTATGGCCGCAAGAAAAGATTGCAATGCTGGAGTTATGACCGATTGAGGATAGTCAATGATATTGGGATCCTCTAAGAACTCGGTTACTTTGATAGGATAGGTATGAACCAACCAACTTCAAGAGGGTAATACCCTAGACCTCATGCTGGCCTAAACTCTAAGGGCTTCTCTTGTGTGACTTGTGTGCCTTTGTACTTGACTACTTGCATGCTTGTTATCTGACACATGAACTACTTGCAGGTTTTGTTTACAGTCCTTGATTGGGACTCATAACAGAGTTACTAAGTCTCGCAGGTTTTGTTTATAGTCCTTAATTGGGACTCATGACAGGTTTTACCTGAGTTTCTTGCAGGTTTTGTTTATAGTCCTTAATGAGGACTCATAACAGGGTTTACCCATAGTACCCCATGCATAGCATAACATCATACCATTGCATACATCCTAACCCATTTCAAGGATCTCAAGGGCTTGTGATGCAGGTCATGATAAATCAAACATCTAGCAAGGGGCAAAGAGGATTTATTTTCCTCTAGCCAAGGTTGTCAGGGGCTATGACCCACTTGATATGGTGAGCTTTTGACCCTTGAAGAAGGACTCTTAACAATATGAAGTACCTTCAATCAAGCCACCAGTTTCCAATGCTAACAATTTTCTTGTTTACCCTGTGAGGTCCTTGAAAACATTACATGCATATCATACATATCATTGCATTACAGGTGCCCTTGTTGCAGGTCTCTTACCTTCTTCGCTGTTTATTTCAGCCGATCGTCATGAATCCTGAATCATCAACTGAGCAGTCCATCAAGGCCCTCCAGGCTCAGAACGCCCAGTTCCAAGAGCTGATCATGAATTTGGCCCAGGGGCAACAAGATCTGAAGACCCTGCTCTTGAAAAAGAAGAAGAAGAGGACTGTGTGGTTCAACCCTAGACGCAAACCTGGGAATGGCACACAGAATGAAGCTGAGAGGACTACTCCATCTGTTGGGGAAGGCAGTCATCAAGAGGAAAGGGTTCCCAGCCCAGTGGTCTCCGACAACGAGACAGATTTCAATGATGAGCAATGCCCTCCTGCTGAAGACAAGTACAAGCAGTTGGAAGACCGTCTGAATGCAATGGAAATTCAACAAGTACCTGGTTTGGATTTCGGAGATTTGGGTCTAACTTCTGGTGTGGTGATCCCACACAAATTCAAAGCACCCTCTTTTGCTAAGTACGATGGGGCATCCTGTCCCAGACTGCATCTCAGGTCTTATGTGTGGAAGGTTCAACCGTATACTATGGACAAGAACTTGTGGATCCACTTCTTCCAGGAAATTCTTTCAGGGACTCATCTCGAATGGTTCTATCAGCTGGATGGAACCAAGGTTCGTAACTGGGAGGAGTTGGCTACTGCTTTTTACAAGCAGTATCAGTACAATGCCGACCTCGCTCCTACGCGTACCCAACTCCAGGGTATGTCGCTAGGATCGAGAGAAGGTTTTAAAGAGTATGCGCAGAAATGGAGAGACCTGGCTGGTAGGGTACAACCATCGCTGACTAACCGCGAACTTGTGGACATGTTCTTGGGGACCCTGTCTGGTCCATTCTACAACCACCTGATTGGGAATTCGTCTGCTGGATTCACAGATCTTATCTTGACTGGAGAGCGAATAGAAGCTGGCATCAGGTCTGGGAAGATTCAGGAGGCTGCACCTTCTGATAAAAAGCCTCATCATGGAAAGAAAGAGTCCAATGCTGTGCACGGTAAAAAGAGTCGTCATGAGGTAGGGGCAACCCAGATCTCCAATCCTAGACCGGCTCAACAGGGACAGGGGCAGCAGCGCAAGGAGGTCGCACCCAAACGACAGTACACCAAGATCAACATGTCGCTGGATCAAGCACTACAACAAATGTTGAAGGCAGGGCTGATCACCTTAAGGGCTCCTCTTCGGAATCCGAACACTTCTGCTCCGAATTACCATCCCAATGATAGGTGCGCATACCATTCTGATAGCCCGGGGCATACTACGGACAACTGCTGGCCTCTCAAAAACAAGATTCAAGACATGATCGACGCTGGAGAGATTCAGTTTGAAGTACCTGAGACTCCAAACATAATCACTGCTCCGTTACCCAATCATTGAAGACTTTTGTTTATTTGGATTTCCGAGTTGTATTTTTCTTTGCTCATACAAACAATTAATGTCATAGCAAACTATTTTATTCTATTAAAGCATCGCATATGTCTGTTTTTGGAATTAGTACAATTGTTTTCGTTATATTCAAAATTGCTTTCATTTTTCTGTGATGATCAACTCTCGGTTAATAATTTCTAAGCCTCTTGAGGGAGGATGACGAAAACGATACCATAATCTACAGTATGCTTTTGAATAGACCCCGCTGATGAGGTACAGGCATTGTTTCAATCCCTAAACACTGGAGTTATAAGGATGATAATCCCTCGTCAACCCCTCTGAGCCAAAGAAGTAGGAGTTTTTCTTTTCGAAATTTAAAACCCTTAATCATAACCTGGGGCAGGGTAGTCTCTCAGTTGATCCAAGTGCATAACGAATGGCACCAAAGAGGTCCTTACAAAACAAAGAAAGACAGTGATGGTTCCGAATAATCAATAAAAAAGGGCAGTCATTATCTCAAAAAATGAAAAGCCCAAAAAGTCAAAACCTATAAAGGGGACTTACGAAACTGGGGCATCCTGCTGACTGTAATTCCAAAAAAGGGAAACAGTTCAGGCAAAAAAGGAAAGGGATAACAAAAATCAGACAAGAAAGAGGTCTTACGAACCCTCAACAAAAGGAATGACTGCCTATTCAAAATGAATCATCAACATCCGAATCATCACCGGAAAATCAGAGCAAAGACTCAAACAAGGTCTAACGTATGATCAACTGAGTTTAGGTTTGGAGAACATCACGAAGAGAGGGTGGGTACAAATAATTTGAGCCTTTATCCTTTGTTTCTTAAACCGTGAACCAGGCCACGTTATAACCCTCAAAAGTCCTAGCTGAAGCATGGGTTAGTTCGAAAGCATACTGTTACGAAAGGTATCCTGACTCCTTAAGGCTTACGGTAAATACGGAGTTGACATCACGTTTTACAAACATTTACTTGTTTTATGAAAAAAAAGAGTGCATTTTCAAAATCTTCAAGACAGACATAGGCTTTGCATTTTTAACATAATTTTGTTTGCATATGACTTTTGTTTGAACAACATAGAAATTCGCACGACGAATGCCTAATGAACAAAAGTACTTCCAATCAAGGGGCATGGCACGATCATGGTCCGTTATCTGGGGCAGTCCAATCAAGATTCGGAGAATCTCTCAAAAGCCAAACAGTAGGGGCAAATCTCTGCCTGAGTCACTTGGGGCACTCCAGCAACGAATCTTGCACGATCAGACATCTTCTGGTAATATGGCAACACAAGCAGCCAGGGGCACCTCCCTGCATTCTAAGAGCATGGACATAGTCGAAAAAGTACTACGCAAAATCAAAGACCCGCTAGGTTGACATACCTAGGCAAAAATTAGGGCTTCCCGGCGAACCAAAAGGGTTCGGGCAAAATGAAGGGATGAAATGAAAAAATCTGTACACCCGGCAAGCCGAAAACCTGAAAAGGCGGCTTGGGCAAAAATGGGTATCCCGGTGGACTGAAAACCCGAAAGGGCGGTCCAGGCAAAAATTAGGGATCAAAAGCGTACGACTATGTCCTGTCATCTTGTCAACTGCCCACCAGAAGAAGATTCGTCAAACGGCAGTCATCAAACACCTTCACATGTGCCTTCTTCTCCAACAGAAGCTGGGGCAATAAAGAGTTGTCTGAGCAGTCCAATTGTTCTGTCTTCCAAGGTGTCAAGGAAGGTTCAACCAGTACATCCCAATTCCCCAGAGAGTGAGCCAGCAAGTCAGTACACTCTCTTCAAGCAAAGATGCTATCAAACTTAAGGAAGTTGGGTATCCTCCAGCAGATCTCAACACTCCCCAGCAATATATGCATTCTTAACAAGTATCCCCGGCGGTCTTGGCCTAAAGATTGTTCCCCGGCGGTATATCAAACATTCAAAGGAATCCATTCCAATACAATTCAAAACTTCCCCAGGAGAGTCCAATCCAGTTTCCCCAGGAAAGTTGGAATCCATCCCCCCAAGCAGTAAGCTTATCCCCAGTAAATTCTGGAAGCTTATCCTCGTAGGGCACGAACGCATCCCCGGCTTTATTCAAAGAGTTATTTCCCTACCAGGATATAACTGGGTTATCCTCAGCCAAAAGCCACGAAGAGATCGTCCTCGGCGAAGTCTTCTTATCCCCAGCGAAGTCTATCAACACTTCCAATACAACCACGGTATCCCCAGCGAAGTTACTATCAACATTTCAACAAAGTACCTCTCTCCCTACAGAGTATTGCTTCCCAGTAAGATCGCTAGAGTACTTTTCTCCCCGCAGAGTAATCCATTCGCCAAGTTCATTCCCCAATGGAGTTATCTTCTCCTACCGGTATTCTTGCAACTATCATCCCCAGCGGAAGCACAAATCTATTCTTCAACATCAGCCCAGGAGCGACTTCCCGGCACCCGTCAAGGATTTACTTTCCTAGACGAAAACATACATTCTTAAACATCACATCTTCATACATTATAGCATGCATATGCATCATACTACACGAATCTCATTAATTTTGAGGACATGTTGAAATCATGCAGTTCATGCATCATGATCTTGCATACAACTAATGCTTTACCTTTCAGGAAAGGTCAATACAAAAATGATTACTATCAACTATCGCAACTCTTTCTTGATATAGTTCAGATGTGAACCGGATATGGCGACGTTCTGATACTGCTTCCAGATTTCCTTCTAGATATAGTTCAGATGTGAACCAGATATGGCGACGTTCTGATACTTCTTCCAGATTTCCTTCTAGATATAGTTCAGATGTGAACCACATATGGCGACGTTCTGATACTGCTTCCAGATTTCCTTCTAGATATAGTTCAGATGTGACCCAGATATGGCAACGTTCTGATATTTCTTCCAGATTTCCTTCCAGATATGGTTCGGATGTGACCCAGGCATTGCGACGTTCTGACACTTATTCCAGTTGAAGATTTCAAGACCTAGACCGGTTCAGATTTTTCTGTTTCTTATCCAGTCCAAGGCCTTCTCTAGTCTAGTTAAATCGACCCCTAACAGATTTTCCTGATAAAGACTCAGCAGAAGTTATCCAAGATTCTCTCAATGATTGCTATTGAGGTTGTAGTCGCCTATGGTTCTCTCCCCGATACTGCGGAGGTAGTAATCATCCCCAGACTCTCTCAATGTTTGCTGTTGAGGTTGAAGTCGCCCAAGATTCTCTCAATGTTTGCTGTTAAGGTTGAAGTCGCCCAAGATTCTCTCAATGATTGCTGTTGAGGTTGAAGTCGTCCAAGATTCTCTCAATGATTGCTATTGAGGTTGTAGTCGCCTATGGTTCTCTCCCCGATACTGCGGAGGTAGTAATCATCCCAAGATTCGCTCAACGATTGCTGTTGAGGTTGAAGTTATCCAAGATTCTCTCAATGATTGCTATTGAGGTTGTAGTCGCCTATGGTTCTCTCCCCGATACTGCGGAGGTAGTAATCATCCCCAGATTCTCTCAATGATTGCTGTTGAGGTTGAAGTCGTCCAAGGTTCTCTCACCGTTCCTGTTGAGGTAGTAACCACCCCTGGTTCATTCATCACCTTTTGAAGATCCAGATCCAGTTCCTGTAACCAGTCAGGACACATCTATACAAAGCATCTGAAGACCAGTTCCTGCAACATGTCAGGTACTCATTTTTCTTTTGCAGGTACGCAGGTTCTCGCTAAGGAATCTCTTACGCGATCAACATCCAGATGGCATCTATAAGCCCATCCACCTATCCATCATCCCTTAGCATGGCATCTATAAGCCCATCATCCTATCCATCAATCTCCAAATGGCATCTATAAGCCCATTCCCCATCACACTGCTACTATGTGAGCGCAAATTTCTGGGCACTCTAGTGTTCAATCATCTTCCACCTTCGGATTAAGAAAGGCACGTCAGACAATCTGCATCCTCAGGTCTAAGAAGATTGAACAGGGGAAACTGTTGTACCCCAAAATTTGCCCTCCCATATTCTTCAAGAATTGCAAAGTCAAAGCTTCAAAATTCCCCAAGGGTTGCACAGTTCAAGGGCCTCCTAACAGTCAAAATTAGGGTTTTGGTTCTGACAAAGTAAATGAAGTTTCCAAGGGTCCAAACAAGTCCCACATTCCTACAAACATGGTCAAGCATCATCATAACAAGTTTCAAGACTTACAACACAAAATTGCACAGTCAAAAACCCTAATTGCACTACAGTCAACTGTAGGGGCAAAATGGTCATTTGACAGTCAAAAGTTCAAATTTTTGGTCAACGTATCATTTTGAAGCCACAAACATCATTTGATCAATGCTTGATCATGATTCTCAAAGCTTGGCTCAAAAAGTCTCAAGATGCAAAAGTTTCCATATTTGGACAGTTGAAAAAGTCAACTGTAACTTGACCAAGGCATAACTTCCACATGGATTATCAGAAAAATTCCATCCAAAGCTCATTTTGAAGAGAATGACATTTCCTACAACTCCTCTTCATACTTCAAGCCCAAGAAATGCTCCCACAAAAAGTTATCAATTCCAACATTATAGGTCATTTTCAAAAGTCAACAAAAAGGGACTTTAAGTCAAAGGCCATAACTTGAGATTGGTAAATCAAAATTACATGGGACCAAAGGCATTGGTTATAGGACTCAAAGACCTTTCCAAAATGTCCAAGAACATTAGCAAGGCTTAAAAATTGAGCAAGTTATGTCTTGTGGAAGTTGGGAAATTTTTGGATATTTTGAAAAGTCAACATTGCTTCAAATGACTTGAAAATGCTAATGGGCCTCTTTTTCTTTCACAATTCATCATCCAAAGCATGTGCACGACCATTTGGCCCAAAGGGAAGTTTTTTATCATTTTTATTTTATTTATTTGAATTTTTAAATGCTAGAAATTCATTTAATTAATTAAAATATATGAAAAATACTAAACCTAGGTTTTAAATCTTTTTATGCATGATATATACTCAATATTTCGTGCATGGATAGATTTGGAAAGAATCAATATGATTTGTCATGATTTGGTAGCAAATATGCATGAAAAGATTGGAAAATATTTTGCCATGAAAATCAATATCCTCTCCATCAATTCCTTGATCCTTTGGCTCTGAACTCTTACCCTAATCACTCACATACATATATGGATGCAAACCCTCGTGCCCATGAGCTCTCAGCTGCGCCATACCTCCATAGCCAAACTTGCACTTTTGCCTAAAATTTTCAAAACTGAAAACAGGGTTCCAAGAGGTTTCAAGCCAAAATAATTGTCTCATCACCTTCCTGAGACATCAAGCAACGTAACTGAATAGTTTTCCACGCGCATAACACCTTGAATCGGTATACAGAACTCATAATTTCTCATGTAATATACATATTCTTGTTTTGATTCTTAGGCATATTCATTCCATTTTATTTATGGATTTGTGCTAATTAGACCTTTCTGAAGCTAACCAGATAATTTAATTGTGTTTTTGTACACTATTGGAGATTTCACCAATGATGCAGGTTAGGGTTACCAAGCTTTCAATTTGGGCGTTTTTGAATATGGCAAAATTAGAACATCATAATGCCATGACTGAATTCAGCATGTTTGGACGGTTCAGAAACAACCCTCGCGCCTAATTTATGTGGCCGGACGGCCTAATCGCTATTATCAGAAAACGCCTATTTTGGGGGGGGGGGGGGGGGGGTTCAAAACCCCCGCTAACCATCTTTTGTTTTCAGGAAATAAACGAAACAAGGAGGAAGATGATGATGTGTAGGGCATTGGTTGGTCCATTCAAATTTTCGCGCGGAAAAAAGCACTAATGTTTGTTTTACTTTATTATGTTTATTGTTTATATGATATACAAAGAGACAAAGTGGAGAAGTTGGCAAGGCATAGCGTTGGTAATCTCTAAGACCTGGGTTCGAGCCCCAGGTCCCCACCCCTTTCCATATTATTTTTCCCTTAACACTTATGTGCAGTTTCAATACTAAGGACCACCATGCGTCCACAATTTCCAGCTTGCCACTTGGCCAATAATACCAATCCAAGGGACCAGATCTGAAGACCATGGTGAACCTCAGTCAACACACATGCGCGCTAGCTGAAAAGTCAATCAGGCCAGAAGTTAATGGGCCTGAAATACTGGGTTATACCTCTCAATTGGGGACAGACCCCCCCTAGGTTTGCAATCTTTTATATTTTTTTTTCATTTTTTATTTATCTCAATTATTGTTTTTTTAAATTAATTCCTTTAATTTAATATTTTCATAAAAAATATAAAAACAATATAAAATCAGAAAAAGACAAAAAATAAGTATTTTTATTTAATATTATTTTTTGTAAATAAATAACATTAATTGATTTTAGTTTTAATTTAGGTTTAAATCTTAATATTTTTCTAACAAACTTAAAATTTGTAGAATTAGGGTTTGTATTAATTTTTTATCCCTTTTCTTTTCTTTTCTCTAAATAATTAAAATATTTCCTATTATTTTTATAAATCAAAATTGCATGTAAATAATTAGATTTAATTTTAGGTTTAAATTTTAATAGGTTTTTTCTTAATAAATAAAAGTTAGAATTAGGGTTAGCATTTTAATTTCCATTAATCTTTCTCATTAAAACCATAAATGCAAAAAATCTCAAAAAAAACAATTTCCTTTTCTTTTAATTTAATTAATTTAATAATAATTTAATTTCATTAAAAAGGGTCCAACGCCCTCGCTTTCAATTATTGATTTGTTTCGCGCATTTATTTTCTTTTCGTATAATTTTTATGTACTTCTCCTAAAGCCGTGTAATATTTATCTTTATTTTATTTCTTTATTTTCTGTCAAATCGGGTCCTGGAAATTTTGGCGATGTGGACCCGCGCCTTTGTAATAGTTTAGAACTTTTATCTTTCCGCATCTTTTTTAACTGTTAACTAAATGGCATGCAAGAATGAATGGCCTAAAATAAAAAAAAAACGCATAGATCACTTTGACATGGACAAGACAAAATAACTGAACATGACACACGAATCACACACCACCCCTAGGGTAAGCCTCACTGTTGCCTTGCCTCGAAAGGTGATCGTCGAGTAGAGGATGTCTTAGTAAGTCCTCATGATCCGGGAACCTGGCATGAGGGTAGCTTCTAAGGTGTCTTCCTATTGCTCCGGTGATCACCATGTCCCGAACCTCGAATTGACCCGAATACCTCCAACGGTGGTGCTACCTATCTCTCAATGGTGGGATGGCACTACCTTAAAGGACATTTACACAGACGAATTCCTTAGGGTAGGTAGACGACTCTAGATACTTGCTCTAATTTCAAAACAAATTCAAAAATACTTTTCACACCAACACATTTTCAAAAAGCTTTCGAAAGAAAATTTTCAAACACTCTTGAGGACCGATACAAGAGTCGAACTGAAATTTTCAAAGAAACTTTTTAAAACCCACAGTTGAAAAGCAAACAAACCATTTTTGAAAACACAAGTGAGCAAGTATCTAAGAGCCCATGGATAACCATGGATAGAAAGGGTGCTAACACCTTCCCTTTCTATAATCTACCTCCCGAACCGAGAGCAATCTCTATAAGGAATTTTTCTGTGCTTTTGTCCTTTCCATTTGGAGAAAATAAAAGATGGTGGCGACTCTTGCTTCCGCGACATTTCGCGAACCAGCGTTAAATAGTCAGTTCCAGATCCACTGATCACAGCGGGTATTGCTGCTCTGAGTAGTCTTCATCTTCCTCAACCTCTTCCTCTTCAGCCTCAGACTCAGAAGGTAATGCAGCCCCTTTTCCTTTACCGGTCCCCTCATCAGATGTGGAGGGGAATTCAAGAACTCTCCTAGCTTCATTCTCAAATCTTCTTCCCAGTGTAGCTACCCCGACTCTTTTCTTCTTCTTTTTTCCTTTTTCTTGTTCCTTATTCCCCAGCAGTGCTTTAAGATCCTCCTGACCCTTTGCTAAGGTCATTAGGAGCTGTTGAAACTGTGAGTTTTGTGACTGCAGATCTTTGACCGCCTGTTCGAGATCCATCTTACTGAAATAAACAGCAGAAAGATAAGGAAACCTGGTGTGGAGACCTATTTATGCATATGATGAATGATATGTTTATTCATGCAATGCATTCAAGGATTTAGAAATTCAAAATTTGTTGCAAACAAAAAGAACACACGTCATATTAATAAGAAGAAATTTTGTCAGTACATAAATGCCCCATGGGCCAAATATTACAAAAACTTCTTAAGGTAAAAAGGCGTTGCGCGTCCTCTTTGGTGCGATGTAAGTGTTGAGGGTCTCCTCCTCGTGAAGTCGGCGGGTAAGCTCTAAAACCTTATTCTCACTGGCGTAGAAGCTGGCTTCAAAAGTATCCCTTTCTTCATTGAGTTGGATCCAACTCCTCTGCATTTCCTCCCATGATGTTGGCATGTCAGGATGTAGGATGGTGTAAGGAACCTATCCTTCCTTAACAGGCTCTTTAATCAAATGGAGAATATGAGGGTAAGGCATCATAAGACTCTGGGCTCGGGTTCGTACCCACTTGAGATAAGGCTCAAGAGGGATGGAGTTCTTGTGCCCCAGTGTCTTGCTATCTACCTTGTTAGGCATCCTCCAAGCTCTGATGAATCTTTGGCGAAGTCCTTGCGCATCATTGTCGAAGTCAAAAACTAGGTCAGGAATCAGCATGTCATAAGGGCCATCCCTCCGTGCATATCCAAATTGTCTTAAAGCTAGATAAGGGTTATAGGTAATGCCTCCCCTAATGCCAAGTAATTGAACATTAGGGAACTCACCACAATGATCGACGATGATGACATTTTCTCTGGACCGAGAACACCAATGTACATCAGAATGCGTGAGAGTCATCAATAGTTGTGACCACCTTAAGCCTTGGTCATTCTTCAAAACAGATTGTGGAAGGTGATAAATAAACCACCTTGCAAGGAGAGGGGTACAACACATGAGAACACCTCTCTTTCTCATTGTTCGTGTGTAAAATGAGTGGAGGATGTCCCTAAGCAATGTAGGTATGGGATTCCTGGATAGGAAAATCTTGACGGCATTGACATATATAAGTTGGTCAGGATTTGGGAACAAGACCAACCCATAAATAAGGAGTGCCACAATCTCTTCAAAGGCTTGCAGATCCAAAGAATTCCAACACTCTTGTGCTTTCTCAAACAAGAATTTTGCCAAGAAGCCTTTGACACCACTTCTAGTTTCCCAATTCCCCTTGATGTCAGATGGTTGCAAGTGTAGTGCTTGAGCAACATCTTCAGGCTTTGGTTCTTTTTCCATACCGTTGTAGGGTAGTTGATTAAGAATAGGAATTCTCAGGAGTTGAGAAAATTCCTCCAAAGTAGGCACCAATTGGTAGTCGGGGAATGTGAAACAGTGGTGAATGGGGTCAAAGAACTGGAACAGCACTTTCACCATGTCTTCTTCAATGCTGGTGTTGACTAGGTTGAGAAGTCTACCATGTCTTTCACTGAAGAGAGAGCTTTCTGGAATTATGGATGTAAGCTCTTTGAGTTGAGGAGGGATTCTCACAAGGTTGACTTGGATAGTTTTCCTGCGAAGAATTTCCATGACCTACAAAACAAGAACAAAGATGAAGATCCAAACCCTTGAAATGGTTAGTGGATGCATATGATGCTTTATGATGTTCATGATGTATGCACAAACATATGTACAAGCAAGTCACACAAAACCCTAGTTTCAGGCTTGCATGAGGTTTCATAGGTAGGTACCCTCTTGAGTGAAGTTGGCTTAAAAACCTGTCCTATAAATAGTAACCGGGTTCTAAGGAGCTTAATATCATTGAATTGTTTTCTATGTTCATGGTTTTGGTTTAGCCACTTAACTAGCGACCAAAATATTCCAAGAAAACAACCCTCAATGAGTGTAGTATCGAGTATCTACCAACTTCGGACTGCACCAAAGCCGGTCATCTCACTACCCCTAATAAAAGGCCAAGATGGTCAAGTAAGGTTCTAGGTCATTAGTGCTTAGTGACATCACTCAGCGGCCCCGTACTCTCCTTGATTGAACTCAAGGGTTATCGGTACTCACAAATATGTCGCACTAATATAGCTATTGCTTCAACCGTGTCGGTATACCCCGCACAGTTTCCATAACGTATTGCTATCTATGAATGATTCCCAAATCCGGGTGTAGGATTTCAAGCCCAAACAAGAGAACCAAAATGTAAAGCAATCAAAGTAAACAATTAGTCATGCAAAAGGGTGATCTAAGCCCTAAGGTTACTCCACTTTTAAAATTTTCCCCAGCAGAGTCGCCAGTTCTGTGATACGGTGGGAGAACTGACTTGGGTTTTGCGTTTGTTTTCGCAAATGTTTCGGTTTAGCAAGAGTCGCCACCGACTTTTTATTTTATCCTAAGGAAAGGTTAAAAAGCACAGGAAAAACCTTTGAGATGTTTTCTTGGGTTTGGGGAGTAGATTATAGAAAGGGAAGGTATTAGCACCCTTTCTATCCATGGTTATCCATGGGCTCTTAGTTACTTGCTTAGATCACTTGCCTTTGCTTTTCAATTGTTTGAAATGGTGCTTTCAATTGTTTGAAATGGTGCTTTCAATTGTTTGAAATGGTGCTTTGTGTGTGATTTTGAAAGAGGTTTTGAAAAGAGGCCATTTGTTGTGGCAACCTTTGTAATGATCCATGTTTGAATGTATACAAAGGTGTATTTGTCTTTTGAAAAGTTTTCAATGTTTTGAAAGTTGTTTTGAATGTTTGTGTTATGGAGTGTGTTTTGAAAAATGGCAAGGATTTGTTTTGCAAGTTGGCCAAGTAACCAAGAGCTATCTACCCTAAATTTCTCAAAGATCTTTCCTATGTTTTAACCCTTTTAACAGTATTGTTCCACCATTGTATTTGGTGGACAATCTTGTGTTAGGATGTTAACGGGACGGGTGCGGGTCATCGTTTAGACCATGAATGCAATAGTGCCAAGTGTCTTTGGCAATTTTTCCTTCAAGGGACTTGATCATTTTTTAGGCAACTTGAGAAAGCGTTATCGAGGGACTATGATCATTTGATTTGTTTTTATTTTGCCAAACACACTTAACATGAAACATGGCCCATTTTTGAAGGCAACAAGTGGAGTAACCCTAAGGGTGCAAGTGTGCATTGTGTTGTCCATTTTCATGCTTTTTTGTCTTTGTATTAGTCAAGCTATTTGTTATTTGATTTGCATACAAACCCTAGGTCTATCATGGCATAATTTGAAAGCTTTTAAATGCGGAAATTTAATGTCCTAAATTATTACAACATTTTTATTAGATATTACAAATTTAATGTCCTAAATATCTAATAAATATACAAGTATTTATATTATATATTTAAATATACTAAATATATACAAAAATAAAATATTAGTTATTTACAAAAAAATGTATATTTTAGAAAATGTTTTCAAAATGTAAATAAAAAATAATGACAAAAAATAAATATATTTTTATATTATTTTTTAGTGTTTTAAATAAAAAGTATTATATTTATTTATATACATATGTTAAATAAAACAAATAAATGCAAAAAAATGAGGAAAAATATTTTTAGTGTTTTTTCATGTTTGAATAAAAATATAAAATAGGAATCAAAAAGAAAAACGTAAAAATGATAAGTATTTCACATAATGGGCCAAGGGGGTGAAAAATGGAAAAAAAGTGTGCAAAGAGCAAGAACCAACTCAGGCCCAGCCCAAGTCAGCCTTTTTCAACCTCCAGCTTCTGTTTCAAAAAACACGCGCCCTCTATGCTTCATTCAAACTCCTGATTCTTTGACTTTTAACAAAAACTCATAACACCAATAATGTAGAGCATCAAGAGACGAATTCAGACATATAAAAATCTTGACTTAACTCTAAGAAACAAAGGAGAATTTCTTCATCCCCAATTTCTGACCTAATTTTTCTTCAATGTTTATGGCCAAAATTCTCACAGCATACTCAATATAAATGAAAAGTAAATATATGAATGGCTTCAGGGCTATGAGGAGAACATGTTTCATTCACAAACCTAAGCCTAACTCTTCCTATATTGAGAGATAGAAGTTCATGTTTTTACCTGTTTCAGCTTGAATCATGTACAGCAATGGAGGTATCTTCAATGGATTTTGAGCTTTGGTACAGCTTGCCTGAAGTCCAAGGATGCTTCTCCAACACCTGGCTTGCTTTGAATCACTATGAATCGTGCTATGGAAGTTCACCTGCAAAACTGAAAAAATGAAAATGGCAACAGGGGTTAGGGATGTTACAGTTTGTATTTAGGTCTTGGGATAGTTCCAATGGATGGTAGGGAATGTGTTTGAACAAGCCTTGGCCAAAACGCACGAGCATACTGAGTTGTGCAACTCAATCTGCAGGGATGCCCTGTTTCTTGCAGAAAAATGGTGTTTTGGTGAATGATGGGGTATTGAGGATGAAGGAATCGTGTTTTAGGTCAACTTGGGTGTATGAAAGATGTTCACAAGGTTTTTGTTTGGTTGTGTTGACAGGAAGTGAGAGTTGGATCGTTTTTGCAAGCTTTCTTCCCATGTAAGCAAAGAGATGTCAACTTGTGATATAGGCCTGTACCAAGTTCTCAAGCATGCTGCATACTTTGTTCTTGATCAGTGGGATTTTCCTACCAACCCTTGCCTCAAAGATTTGGCTTATACTTCTTGGATTTTGAATTTGACATAAAGCACTACTTTTCAAAAATGGCAAATGTGCTTTTTCTATTTAAGGGATAATCTTGCATGTAATGACCAAATGCACAAAACAATGCTTGAACACAATGGTTAGGCATTTAATTATGGAGTGAAAACTTGGTTTAGAGGCCTACAAGAAAGTACCAAGCATGCTGATTTCAAAATGGAACTTGTATGAACATGCATTTGGCCATGAACAAAAGTGAGTTTTGCCCAACTTTGAAAATTCGATTCTCCCTAACCACAAGGGTGTTTGAGAAGTTCTTGGACAATTTGGAAATCTTGGAATATGTAATACAATCCATCTTTGTAATGAAAATTTAAACTCCAAGTGGAAGCATGTGAAAAATGGCCAAGAAGTTGGACAAAAATCCTGCCTAGAATAGGTCAAAATTTCTCTAAGTTAAAAATGTTTTGCACCCTTGTTCCAAAAATAATAACTTGAGCTACAAGCTTCCTTTGAGAAAACTTTGTGAATCAAAGTTGTAGATTTTGTAATGGACTATAACTTTCATGTTTTGAGTTTTGTTTGAATCCATTTGTATCTTGATGAAAAAATGGGACAAAGTTGGGGAAAAATAAGGGAATTTCATAACTTAGAAAATTTCTAAGTTATGAAATTTCTTCATTTTAAACCCTAATTTGCAAATTTGGATTTCTTGATGAACAAGTTTCATAATTTGACATGTTTTGATGAAAAATGAATCTTGGCACTTGATTTTGACCAAAAAGTCAAAGTTTGACTTTTCAGTATATAGTCAAATTTTGATCAGTTGACTGAAAAATTCATCTGTCAATCCTATGCATTTGGGATCTTTTGAACTTGTTGATTGGGTCAAGACAATGCCATTGAGTCCTTGAGTCCATATGTGAGCCTGGTTTGCCATTGGTTAGGTCAAACAGTCAAAAATTGCCTTTGTGCAATCAAAACCCTAAAAATGACCATTTTGCCCTTTTAGTGATCTGATCAAATTTCTTGTGGAACTGTGATCCAAACTTAATCAAATGGTCCATATGAGTTCAAAATGTTGATGTGGGTCAAAAATCATGAAGTTTGACTGTCAATTGGCCACAATTGACTTTTCCCCCAATACAGCTGATTTATAGGTCAATTGTCCAATTGACTGGGCAAAGATTGGAATCAAGGCTTGAAACTTGGTATGGATAAACTTGTGAGTCCAAAATGAAGTATGAAAGTCAATTTGGGAATTTTAGGTCAAAACATCCTTGTGCAAACTCAAACCCTAATTCGGGTCAATAGTACAAGGAGGGGTCTTGAGCAGAGCAAACCCTAACTTGATCTTGAGTTCCAAGAGTCTTGTGGTGAGAAAATGTTGATGAAAAGAGAGGGAAAATTTTGGGGTACAACAGCGGTCCAGGAAAAAGTTAGGAAATTAAAGCGTATGACTATGTCTCGTCGGATCACTTTAAAGACAATCTCTTCACAGACAAACTCCGAGCTTCTGATCAATCCAATCATCTTCGGACGAAGCAACAAATGGACAAGATATTCGGAGTTATGAAGGCTATAGCAGAATGGGAACCCCATGGGATTTTTACACACATAACTATCTTTATTTGTATAAAATTTTCTTACTTTTATGACACCATCCTCTTACTAGGATGTCTGTCTCCTTTGTACAAAACACTTATTCAAAATAAATACAAAGATATCTCTTTCAAAGTACATAAAACTATTTGCCTTTTTCTTTTTTACTTGTGTTTTTATTTGCAAAAGTGTCCAATGATTCATTGATGAACATATGAATTTGAACATAATTACTGTTTACAAATAAACAGGATGGAAAAGAACAATTATTGAAAGACTGAAAGGATAGGAAAACGTCTTTAGACTATTCCAAAAGCAATCCCCTACAGTACATCATCTAGATCCCCAGCGGAGCTAAAAACTTGAAATACATGTCCCAAGTGGAGCTAAATTTCAAACCCTTAATCTCCATCAGAGTTAAAACTTCAAACTCCCAAACCCCAGCGGAGTCAAAGCTTTGAGTTACAGATCCCCAGCGAAGCTGAAACCTTCATCCCCAGTCGAGTCAAGACTTCTATTCCCTAGCGGAAACCATCCAATTTCCCCAGCGTAAACCATCCAATTTCCCCAGCAAGTTATCTTGAAGCCTGGAAATCAACCAGATAACAGTTAACTTTTGTCTCTCCCCAACCCAGGGAATTCCCTAGTAGAGTGGCAGACGATCGAAACTCCTGAACCTACTCCCAGCAGTAAACTCTTCCCCACAGAGTCTTCATTACTCCCCAGCATGAAGTCGCCAAAGTTTTCATGACTCCCCAACAGAATGAAGATTCTCATTCTTAATTCCCCAGTGAAGTCGCTGAAGTTTTCATTGCTCCTCAACAGAATGAAGATTCTCATTCTTAGTTCCCTGCAGAAATCATCAGAGTTTTCCCTATTCCCCAGCCGAGTAAGGATACCCATTGAGTAACCCCCAGTAGAAGTCATCAAAGTTCTCTGGATTTCCCAAGCAAATTTCTCAAGTGGTTTGGCATTACTTTCACAACAGAATTTTTGTCAATACTCCAACTTCAAGACATAAAGGATCCTCACATCCCCGCAGAAGTTGTCAAAGATTTCTTGTCCCCAACAGTCACCAAGATTTTCCTACTCTCAGTAGTCAAGGATTTATTTTCCCTGGCAGCGGTCAAGGGTTTCATTATCCCCAACTGTCAAGGATTTATTTTCCTCAACAAGACAACAAATCAGCTTACATGCGCATACATTACATTCATATATCATAAATGTTGATAAAGCACATATATTGCATCATACATTTCATTCAAAATAACTTTGTGTTTCAGCTAACGTTTTACCCTTTTCAGGATAAGATTAACAAGCTACTGTTAACGGTATACAATCATGATACAATACAGATACACTCCAGACACATAAGTCATTCTATTGCTCATTCAGATTCAGATTTCAGATACAGTATAGATACACTCCAAACACGGAAGTCATTCTGTCACTTATTCAGATTCTAGTTAAGATACACTCCAGACACGGATGCCATTCTGGCCCTTATTCAGTTTTCCGATTCAGATAAAGTACGGATACACTTCAGACACAGAAGTCATCCTGATATTCATTCAGACCTCAACATTCAGATACAGTACGGATACGCTCCCGACACGGTTGCCATTTTGTCCCTTATTCTGATTTTTCCCCAGTCCGGATACGCTCCAGATACGGTTGCCATTCTGTCACTTATTCTGATTCTCCCCAGCTCAGAGACGCTCCAGACACGGATGCTATTCTTTTGCTTACTCAAAAAACAAAGTTCAGATACAGCTTGGATACGCTCCAGATACGAATGATATTCTTTTGCTCATTCAGATTCAATCTCTAGATACAGTTCAGATACGTTCCAGACACGGATACCATTCCGATACTTATTCTTCTGACTTTCAACTTACAACTCAACAAACATTCTTGGATGGCATCTTTAAGCCCATCTCCAACAAGATTCTATCACCTCTCCAAATGGCATCTTTAAGCCCATTTCCTCAACTACATTTTGACGAGTGCAAATTTACGGGCACTCTAGTGTCCAATCATCTTTTACCTTCGAGTCACGAACGACAAACTCGCCAATCTAACTCTTCAGGTTCAAGAAGATTGAACAGGGGCAGCTGTTGTACCCCAAAATTTTCCCTCTCATATTATCAAGATTTTCCTCACAAGACTTCCTGGACTCAAGACAGGATTAGGGTTTGCTCAGCTCAAGACCTCGTCTTGCACTGATGACCTGAAATTAGGGTTTGCTTAGCTCAAGACCTCATCTTGCACTGATGACCTGAAATTAGGGTTTGAATTTACCCAAGTATTATTGGACCATCAATGCTTCATTTGAATTTCATACACTATCTTGGACTCCTAAGATTGCTCATACCAAGTTTCAAGCCTTGAATCACATTTTTGCCCAGTCAATTGGACAATTGACCTAAAAATCAATTGTATTGGGGAAAAAGTCAACCATGGCCAATTTACAGTCAAACTTCATAATTTTTGATTCACAACAACATTATAGGCTCCAATGTACCATTTGATCAAGTTTGGATCACAACTCCTCAAGAAATTTGATCAAATCATCAAAAGGGCAAAATGGTTAAAATTAGGGTTTTTGACTGAGAAAGGGCAATTTCTGATTTTTAACCTAGACAATGACCAATTGGGTTTAAGCATGATTTCAAGGACTCAATGGCATCATCTTTACCTAATCACATAGTTCAAAAGATCCCAAATGCATAGGATTGACAGATGAATTTTTCAATCAACTAATCAAAAATCAAGTGTACACTGAAAAGTCAAACTTTGACTTTTTGGTCAAAATCAAGTGTCAAAGGTCATAATTCATCAAGATAGGTCCAAATGTGAAACTTGTTGACCAAGAAACCTAATTTTGCAAATTAGGATTTTAATTTGAAATTTTTCATAACTTAGAATTTTTCTAAGTTATGGAAAATTTCTTATTTTTTCCCAACTTTCCACAACTTTTTCACCATGATGCAATTGGATTCAAACAAAACTTACAACATGAAAGTTGTAGTCCTCCATGAAATATACAAATTTTATTCATAAAGTTTTCCCAAAAGATGCTTGGATCTCAAGTTATGATTTTGTGAATAAGGGTCCATAAACTTTTTAACTTAGTGAAATTTTGCCCTAGTTTAGGCAGATTTTTTACCTAACTTCATGGCAACTTTTCACCTAGTTCCAAGAGGTATCTCAAAATTCATTTCAAAGATGGATTGTAGAGCATGTTACAAGATTTATAAAATGTCCAAGAACTCTCCAGGATCATTTATGGTTAGGGAGAATCGAAGAAATGAAAATTTCAATTTATCACTTTTGTTCAAGGCATTTACACAATGTTACAAGTTGCAAATCAGTTTCAAACATGCTTGTACTTGGTATTACAGGACCTAATCCTTTCTACACTCCATAATTGAATGCTAATTCAGTGGACAATGGCTTTATTTTGATCTTTGGAGCATTGTACATTGAATTAATCCATTTATGGCATAAAGTTCATAATACCATTTTGATAAAGCAAGACTTTTACAACTTTGCATTTCTTGAGCCATGGACCTGATCTTTTGTTGCAAACAAGATCCACAGTTATCAGGCAAAGTTTACCAACTCTCATCAGCTAAGGAACTATCAAGTACAACACCTTGGACATTATCACTTCAACTTTTCTTCAAAAGCAAGAAACTTGCAAAAGTCAATATAACTTGTGCATCTGTCAAATAGAAGCCAGAGCATCATTTGAAACAACTTCAGAACCTTGTAACAAGAAGAAGCACGAATCCATAGCATCCCAAACACTCTCAAACACCAAAATCACATTTTTCTACCCAAACAGGGCATCATCTGCAGAACCCTCGCCAAATCAATATTGGCTCGTGCGTTTCTCATTTTAAGACTTCAAACACTTTACATACATCGTACCTAAGTTGTCAAGCCTTTGTCTTGCAACTGTAAGCCCTGTTTCAAGGATCACCATTTTCATTTTGAAGGTTTGCAGGTTGACTTCTACAGGGAGATTCAAGCATCTACAAGGCAAGCCGGGCATTGGAGAAGCTTGAGGGAACTTCAAGGAAGCTCACACGATCTTCAGGCCTCACTCAAAGTTCCCACATTTCCATATCCAAACTCAACTGAACAAGGTATTTTTCAAATCTCTATCTCCTTATTTAGGCATCCTTAAGCTTAGGTTTGTGAAGCAAAGATGTAGTCCTTAACTTGCTTAAGTTGTACATATGCATAGTTTTTATTTATATTGACTGAGATAAGAGTATTTGATTGTTGAAGTTCATGAAAAAATTAGGTCAGGAATTAGGGCCACTGAAATTCTCCCTGGTTTCTTAGAGTTAGATCACAAAATGGATATGGTTGGAATCGTGATTAAAAATGCTATAAGTTTCATGTTGTAAGTTTTTGCTTTTGTGCAAGTATGTGAGAGTTTGCAGATTTGAAAAACGCGTGCAGAAGGGGACGCTGGAGGACAGGGACGAAGTTGTCTTGGGCCTGGCGCACTTGGGCTTGACTGTTTCTACTTTTCATACCCCCAGTTTACTTTTGCACCCCCCTGATTCATATTTTGTTATTTTTCATATTTTCTTTTTATTTTTATGATTATTGACTTTAATAATTTTTTTCTGAACATGAAAAAATCTTGAAAAATATTTTCTTTATTTTGTGCATTTTTATTTTATTTTTATTTTATTTTTTGCATAATAAAATAGTTTACTAGAATAAATAGAAATTCATTTTCTTAAAAAAATAGTAAAAACATTTAAAAATACCATGCATTTTTATTTTATTATTTTCCACACATAAAATATTATTTTCATACATATTTTATTACTTGTAAATATTTTATTTATTATTTCTTGTAAAAAATGGACAAATGAATAATAATAGAAAATATATTTTCTTTTAAAACAAAATTAGGGTTTCCCCTTTCAAAAATAATAACATTATTTTTTCTTATTTTTAGGACTTTAAATAATTTATTTTTATCATACATAAAATAAATACAAAAAACATTTTTGCATAATTACATTTTTATTGCATATTTAAATAATTGTTTATTTATTCATTGTACATAAATTCAATTGGGTTGTAATAGTGAATTAGGGTTTTATTTTGAGCAATATCCCCCATTCAAAAACTTGTATCCCCCCTTCCATAATATTGTTGTAATAGCTTAGATTTACTTTACGCAATTTATCGCATTATATACATGTTTAGTAAATTAGGGTTTGTTTGATAAGACAAAATCAAACAAATAGCATGACCTAATTCAAGACAAACAAAATGCATGAAAAATGACAATACATTGCACACAAGCACCCCTAGGGTTTCATCCACTTTGTTGCCTTAAAAATGGCCATGGTATGCATGCTAGGTATCTTGGCAAAACAAAACAAAACAAAAGATCATAGTCCCTCGATGACGCTATCAAAAAGGTTGCCTAAAAACAAATATGATCTAAGTCCCTCAAAACTTGCTAAAGATACTTGGCAATATTGCTATCATGGTCATACGATGACCCACGCCCGTCCCGTTTAACATCTAAAGATAGGGTTGTCTACCAAAACAATGGTAGGTTAACAATGTCAAAGGAATTAAAATGTACAAGAAAGACTTTTGAGTAGGTAGATAGCTTCTAGTTACTTGATCAATTTGCAAACAATCTTTGCTATTTTTAAACAAACACACACATTTCAAAACATTTTTCAAACAACTTTCAAAACATTGAAACATTTTTCAAAAGACAAACATCTTTGTATACATTCTTACGAACAAGAATCATTACAAAGATTTCCTAAACAAAGGCCTCTTTTCAAAATAATTTCAAAACTACACAAAGAACCATTTCAAACAATTGTCAAAGCAAAGCAAGTGATCTAAAACAAGTAACTAAGAGCCCATGGAAAACCATGGATGAAAAGGGTGCTAGCTTCCCTTTTCATAATCTACCCCCCGAACTCAAAAACAATCTCAAATGTCTTTCCTGTTCTTTTTTACCTTTCCTTTTGGATAAAAGAAAAGTCGGTGGCGACTCTTGCTAACCGCAACATTTGCGAACACAAATGCAAAACCTCAAGTCAGTTCTCCCACCGCATCACAACTATCGTACTTCGGCTCGCACGTCAACTGGGGAAACTCCTTTCTCCTTGGTCTATGGCATGGAAGTCGTCTTGCCTATAGAAGTTAAAATTACCTCTCTAAGGATAATGAAAGAAGCAGGTCTAGGCAAAGATGAATGGATTCAGACTAGGTTGGATCAGCTGAACTTGATTGACGAGAAGCGAATTGCTGTTGTTTGCCATGGTCAAATGTATTAAAAGCGTATGATCAAGGCGTTCAACAAAAATATCAAGCCTCGAGTGTATCAAGATGGAAACTTGGTAATAAAGGGCATCATTCTTCCACAAGGCGACCCCAGGGAAAATGGACTCCCACTTACGAAGAACCATTTATTGTAAAGAAAGTTTTCTCTGGTGGTGCCATAATGCTGACTACTATGGATGGTGAAGACTTCCCACATCCTGTAAACACAGACTGTAATACGGTGGGAGAACTGACTTTGTGTTTTGCGTTTGATCATAATTGTTGCAAATAGCAAGAGTCGCCACCGACTTTTATTTTATCCAACAAAGGAAAGGTTGAAAAGAACAGGAAAGACCTTTAGAGATTTTTTCTTTAGTTCGGGGGGTAGGTTATGAAAAGGGAAAGTGTTAGCACCCTTTTCATTCATAGTTATCTATGGGCTCTTAGTTGCTTGCTAGATCACTTGCTTTTGTTTGAAAATGTGCTTGTGGTGTGGGTTTGAAAATTTTTGAAAACATCTTTGTAATGATTCTCGTCTCTATAAGAATGCGTACAAAGTGTTGTTTTTGAAAATAGTTCAAAGATTTGTTTGTGGAAGATGTTTTTTGAAAGTGATTTTGAAAAGTTCCTTTGTAATAATTCTCGTCTCTATAAGAATTTGTACAAAGATATTTGTCTTTTGAAAATGTTTCAATTGAAAGTGTTGGTGTGAAAATAGTTTTTTAGTTGTGAGCAAGCAAGAAACTACGAGCGTCCTACCTACTCGAAAGGTCTTTTTTCTTTTACTCCTCCTTTAGGTGTTGTTATCTTTCCCTTGATTTTGTAAGAAGCCCCATCGTTGGATGTGAAGGGACGAGCGTGGGTCGTTTGTATAGTTATAGAAGGCAACCTATGAGACGTTTTAGCAATTTCGTATAGGGACTAGATTGTTTACCGAAGGAAACATCGAAGGTCATCGAGGGACTACGATCTTTTATCGAGGGTCTTTGCTAAAACACCCATATTCGAGGGACATGACTATTTTCCGAGGCAGCAAGTGAGATTACCCTAGAGGTGCATGTGTGCAAAGTGTATTTGATTGCATGCATTTAGTCTTTTGATTTTAGGTTATCTACTTGTTGGTTTTATCTTGCCATACATCCTAATTACTAACATTTGTATAAAGCAATAAAATACAGAAAATAAATATCTTACACTATTACAACCATATTGAATAGCAAGAAAATGTAAAGACAAAACAAAATAAAGGAAGGGAACATAAGTTTTTCGATCCAGGTAAAATACACCCTTAAATTCTGCTCTTCCCGGCTTCTTTCAATTTGGGCCTAGAAGTCAGCGTGAGATGCAGCCTTCAATTCATCCTTATGGCTACTTCTTTCAATTGGACCTGGAAGTCAGTGTGAACACTCTCCGTTTCTCCATTCTTGCTCCTTCATTTGGACTGTGAAGCAATATGAGCCTGCAAAGCAGCATGAGTGCGTATCCTCTGCCCACGCCCTGTTTGTCTTTCGTTTGGGGACTATGAAGCAGTAAGGGGGCGAAGCCTAAGGCTTCAATTCACACATCCTTCCTACTGTTTACTTTTGTTTGGGATTTAAATAGCAGCATGGCCTGAGACCATGCTAGTATTGTTTAATGGCCAGGTTAGTTCTTAAAAAGTGTTTGATAAACAAAGAAAACAAACCAAAAGATTAGCAATGACAACAATCAGAGAAGGTGGAAGCGAAAACAAACTGAAGAGTAATGATGATGCTTGAAACGAAAGGAAATGACTATTCACATGTTATGCTAGAAACGAATGGTTTAAGATTAAGAGAACTTACCTTGCTTGAAGCTGGAATGTGTGTTTGGACTTAAGTTACAGCCCTGGATGTTCTTGGATTCGAAGGGAAGAAACAAGTATTATGTTTCAAGTGCTGGATTCGAATGAAGGAACCAAGTGTTGGGTTGATGTTTCCCTGGGTTCTGGATTCGAAGGGAAGAAACAAGTGTGATGTTTCTTTGGGTTCTGGATTCGAAGGTAAGAAACAAGTGTGATGTTTATTTTGATTCTGGGTTTGAATGTGTGTTAAGTGTTTGAGAGTTTGAGAGTTTTATGATTTTTCCCATGCCCCTCAAAATATTTTTTTGCTTGCAAATTGTTTCTCTATTTATAGAGAAAAGGTTAGAGGTGCTAGAGTAACCAGGTTTGTAGGATAACAAACCATGGTTTGGTTGAAAATGAAACAAGTTTGATCCCTTTCACTGATCCCGAGTTTCAAGTACAAGTAGGGGCCCGATGTCTGTTGGGGGAAGGAGATTGGACTTATGCCTTTAGCACTGCTTACTGTAACACGGTGGGAGAACTGACTTGGTTGTTTTGCGCTTGATCGCAATTGTGCGGATAGCAAGAGTCGCCACCAAATTTTCTTTTATCCAATAAGGAAAGGCTGAAAAGAACAGGAAAGACCTTTAGAGATGTTTTCTGAGTTTGGGGGGCAGATTATGAAAAGGGAAGGTATTAGCACCCTTTTCATCTATAGTTATCTATGGGCTCTTAGTTGCTTGCTAGATCACTTGCTTTTGTTTGAATGTGCTTGTGGTGTAGGTTTTGAATGTATTTTGAAAATTTCTTTGTAATGGTTCTCGTTTCTATAAGAACGCGTACAAAGTTTTGTTTCGAAAATAGTTCAAAGAGGTGTTTGTGGGATGTGTTTTTGAAAGTGATTTTAAAAAAGGTGTCTTTGTAATGGCTCTTGTTTCTATAAGAACGCGTACAAAGTGTTGTCTTTTGAAAATGTTTCAAAATGAGAGTGTTGGTGTATAAAATGTTTTTGTTGTGAGCAAGCGAGCAACTAAGAGCGAATCTACCTACTCAAAAGGTCTTAAATGTTATCTTCCTTCTCCTTTAGATGTTGCTACCTTACCATTGATTTGGTAAGAAGCCCCATCATTGGATGTGAAGGGACAGGCGCGGGTCAATCGTACAGTCATAGAAGGCAACTTGTGAGACACTTTAGCAATTTTCCGTAAGGGACTAGATCATTTTACCGAAGGAAACATCGAGGGACATCGAGGGGCTACTATCTTTTTTATCGAAGGGTCTTTGCTAAAGCGTCCCATATTCGAGGGACATGACTGTTTTTCCGAGGCAACAAGCGAGGTTACCCTAGAGATGCGTGTGTGCAAAGTGATTTGTTTTTAATTGAATTGTCTTGAAATTAGGTTATCTAGCGGTTCATTTTATGTCTTGCCATACACGCCTAATTACTATACAATATAAAGAAAAACCGTAAATTGCAGAAATTAAATTTCTACGCTATTACAGAGCTTTCGGGAATGGGGGTACAAATTTACAAATGGGGATGGATTAATGCGATTAAAAGTCCAAATAGGCAAACAATACAACCAAATTGAATCGAGAAATTAATCGAAATTACAACAAATTTATGAAGTAAAATTAATTAACAAAGTAAAGATAAGGAAATAAAAATTCTTGGTATTTGTTTGAATAGTTTGGAAAGAGAATTAAAAAGTCTATTCTATTAAAGAAAATAATTAGCTTAAATAAATGAAATCAAATGTATATATATTTTTGTCTTTTAGGGTTTTTTGTTATTAAGAAATTAAATAAAAAAATTTAGGACTAAATATAAAAATTAATTAGTAAAATTATTTACAAAATTTTCCTAAATTAAATTTTAGAACTAATCTAATTGAGAAAATTATCTAACAAAATTTCATGAGTTATTAAATTAGTAAAAACAAATAAAACCAAACTAAATATTAAAACAAAATAAAATGGAAGGGTGGTGTTAAACTGAATATGGGGGTGATGCTGATTTTTGAATGCATGGGCTTTAGAGGTTAGAGCCCAAGAAGCTCTTTTTGTTTCACAAAAGTAGAATGAAGAAAAATAGAAAATAAAAAGAAAAAGGGTCCCAACAGGGGTTGAACCCGGGTTCCCTTGATTATGAACAATGATGCCTTGCCAACTGAGCTTTTCTGTTTATTCGTTATTTCTATGTTATTAATGAAATAAAAAGGGAAAAGAGATAGTGATTGGGCCAAACAAATCCCAATGGGGCGACCCGGCTTGGAATGAGAAGAGGAAAGGGTTTGAAACCCTAGTAACAGAAGGGGCGTTGTTTGTTGCTGTTGGGAAAGGGAAAACAAATTTTGATTATTATTATTGAAAAACTCTTCTTCTTATGTTGTATTGGGAACAAAATTAAGAAACCAAACACTCCTCTCTCTCTCACGTATCTGCCATCTTAATTTTTGTTCCTCAACTCATAATCATCATCTTCCTTTCACTCGTCTCCTTTTCTTCTTCTTGTCGAAGCCATACTCCCTCTATTCCGATTCAACATCTACTTCCTCTATATTTTCGTCCCTATAATACAACAGCAACACGCTTATTGAACGTACACCTGTGGTCCCTCCCCTCGATCTCACACTTCTCAATCCACGAAACGAAACTCACAACAGTGAACAAAACCCAGAAACTCGATGCAAAAGAAAAAAATTTGACAGGATTTAAAAACTGCATCATGAGCAAACAGAGATTCAAGCAACAGAATAGCGGAATCGACAGGAAATCATACCAGTGAAAGTCCGAGTAAGCTTATGAATTCGATCTTTTCTTTGGTTTTGCTTCTTTCTCCTTCTGATTTGTGTGTGTTGTTGGAAACGTCTGTGTTGAATTCAATGTTGCGAAATTGTCAATGCGTCAATATCGATGTTTTAACATTATTGTTGTAGGTATGCGTAGAAGATTGAGGAATGCAGAGATGATGGAGATTTTCTATTTGGAAAAATGATGATTTTGCATTGCCAAGGACAGTGGGTGCAACTGGGGAGGGTTGGAGTGTGTTATGGTTTTATGGATGGCCGTAGATTTTTTTAAGTGGTTTTGTTGTTAAAGGTTGGTACAATTTGCAAGGTTTGAAGGTGGTTTATAGAGATAGAGGGAGGTGGTGAAGATTGCAGAGATAAGTCTATGGTGATGGTTATTTTTTAAGAAGATGAAGCATTTTGTAGATGAGTTATATGTTGCTGATGAATTTTCTCTGTGGGATTGTTTTGATAAGTCTATGCGCTCTCCCCCTTTTTCTCTTGTTGTCTTATGTTTTTATAGCATAATGAGGGGGTCAATTGGAGGGAGAATTTTGATGAATTTGAACTGTATTAGATACTACTTTTGTTCTTTATTAATGCAGTTTATGTTTTACCCATTTCGTGTAACCTTTGGCATGTTATGGGACTGTTTTATACAAGTCTTTTAGCAGCTAATGCAAGCTTCTTTTGACAATTTTTGCAGGATTTTGGACTGTATTGCTGGTTTGTAGCAGGCTGCTCAGGCTTAGGTGATATCTTTCTGTCTCTTGCTCTTTCCTCTTTCATCTTTCAAGGATGCAAAGCATTTTGCTTTTTTATTTGAAATTCTGAAGGATTTACAACATTTAGGAATATGATGACATAGTGTTTTGACCATGAGCTAGCATTGGTTGTTTTTATATTGGATGATTTTACTTTGTTTGGGCTATTGCTTGTTGTTTTGTGTGTTTGGCAGCTTGGCTGCAAGTTAGCAATGTTTACAGCAGCTGCTGTTTTGCTGCAATATTTTGGTGCAGGTTTGCCCTGTTGTTCTGTTTTGCGCTAATGTTTTGCTGCATTTTGGCAGATTGCTTGTTGTTTTGTTGTTTGTTCTGCTGTTGATGGCTTTTGTTTGGTAGTCTAGTTGTTGTTTGCATTGTTTGTTCTGCTGTGGCTTTTGGGCTGTTGTTGTTGGCTTTTGTTTGGCATCCTAGCTGTTGTTTGCATTATTTGCAGTTTGACCTTGCTTTTGTAATGTTACAAATTTCTTTTTCCCTTTTGTGAACCAAAAAGATCAAAATTTTGTGATTTGCAAAATTAGGAGATAGACCACGATTAAGAACAAAACCTTTTAGTTCTGATTCCAAATGTAAATCCTACTGATGAGTTTTCCTTTTTTACAAATCATTCTTGCTTGAATTTTTCATATATTGATTGCTTGCTAATTTTCCTTTTCTTGTTTCATGAACACGAGGAGTGGATGACATGCGAGGCAAGGTGAAGATAAAACCATGGCTAGAAAGGAGTGGATGAGTTGTTTGAAGATGAAGCAAAGAAGACTTGAAGAAACAAAACAATATTTCTTTCTTTGTAAACAAAACAAAATTTATAGCTTGTATTAACTTGTAATCGTTGTAACATAAGTTGATGAATCTTGAAGTTTGCAAATTTCTTGTAGTAAATGTAACAACTTTGAATAATTTGCGATATAGAAACTAGAAATTTCCATGTGTAAACTAATTCATCTCAAAAGCTTGAAGGAAATTGACACATTAGTGAATCAACGCGATTTCGCACATGTATTGAGTGAAAATTGTTTGATAATATTGGACATGTTTTGTACATTGTACCCTCTTGATTCCATGAAACTTGCACTTAAAATGAACATCGCATGCCATGCTCGATTCAAATGGAACTTCATTGCCAAACCTGAATTCAATCTCTTGATGACAAAACATATGCTTTAAGAGTACTCATCAATCTTGTAAAATTAACAACTTCAACATGAGAATCATAGTCCTGAGAAAACAATTGTTGTATGAATTGAAATTAGGAGTTAAGAACATTCGAAATCAAGCAAATGACATGTGATGATGCGATAACTTTCAAAGTCTTCCAAACACAATTTTCCTTTGATCTTTGAAGATAAACTTGTAAACGACATCACTCATGACAATATGTAGAAACAATCGTCTCAAGATCTTAGAATTTGAGGAAATCACAATTCTTAGAAGTCAGACGACAGTTACTTAAGATTAGGTCAAATCCATGAAGTGACCTTTAAAGTATTCGAATTTTGGTGATCTTCCATGCGTAATCAGCTCTTGATTTGTGAAGAGAAATTGGAGATGATGTCAAGGAGGGTCATACACAAAAGGAACCGCTCAAAAATATCGATTAATGAAGAAGTTACAATCGCTTGAACTTGGTCTCGCAAAAGGTCGACTTTTGGGTCAATGGAGTCATTTTCAGTCATTTGAACCCTTGACTGAGAAAACTTGCAATGCGAGGTTTGAAACTTGGCACGAACATCCTTGAGGAGACATGAAGATCTATGAAGACCACTTGAAACCTTGGAGACTCAATTTTCTTTGGGAAATAACAAACCATAATTGTTGACTTACTGCCTAGGAAGACAATCTGTCTGATCAACTTTTGAGCCAAATTGAGTATTCGAGAAACCCTAGGATAGTATCTTGAATGAAAAATGGGAGGGAAAATTTTGGGGTACAACACTTGCGTTCAGACAAAAATCAGATTGGGAGCTAATTTTGTGATTAAAGTACTCTTTATGAAAAAAAGGGTACGTAGCTTTTTGCTTTTTTATCCAAGAATAGTATTATTCAGTAGACAAAGCTCCAAACCTTTATGTAACGCATCACCAATTTGTGTAAGCCTCTGATTATGTAAAGATTTGGAAGCAACATAGCCTGACAAGTGAGATTTGGAGGATAAGGCTATAAGATTTGCTCAATGTTCTTCAAACAAGCTTGCTTCGAAGGGTTCTGATTGGATTCGAAGTATTCTGCTTCGAAAGGAACCAATACTCTAATCAAAGCTTTGTGTGAAGGTGGATTTTATCCAATCGAAGGCTTTCCTTCCAGAGGTTACATGGTCAAACGAAGGGTGCATGCAGGAGGTCTCTGCTTTGTGAATCAAAGCAAACATGTAGGGTGCAAATGGTGCAATCAAAGGATGTATGCAGGAGGTCCCTGCTTTGTGGGCGCTAGCATGAAGAGGAATTTTTGCCTTGTGAATTTGGAAAACATGCAAGACCATTGGCTTCTGAGTTGAAGGAGAGTTGTAGGAGGCCATTGCTTTGTGACTCCAAGCAAACATGCAAGAGGCCTTTGCTCAAACGAAAGCTTGCATGAAGAGCCACTGTCCAATCGAAACTTTCCTGTAAGAGGTCATATGGCCAAACTAAGGATGTAACCTAAACTTGCATTCGAAGGAGGCCACAAGCCTAAACGAAAGATGCATGCAGGAGGTCCTTGATTTGTGAATCAAAGGAAACCTTCAGAAGGCCATTGCCTTCTGAATCGGAGGAAGCTTTCAGAAGGTCATTTCACTATGAACCGAAGGAAACCAGTATTAAGTCATTACCTTCTGAATCGAAGAACGCCAACAGGAGGTCCTTCCCTTTTGAATCAAATGAGGCTGTTTCAAAGGGAAACAAATGCCCAGTCGAAGCTTGTATAAAGATAGGCGTTGCCCTTGCTTTGTGAATCAAAGCATACAGGAAAGAGGTAATTTGCTCAATACAAGGATGCATGCAGATAGCCATTGCTTTATGAATCAAAGCAAGCATGTCAGGGGACAATGCTCCATCGAAATATGTAAGCCAAGCTTGCATCAAAAGAGGCCAAAAGTCTAATCGAAGGATGTGAAATTGTAGCAGGCATGATTTTTTTGATTTGATGTTTGAAAGCCCAATTGTACTTGTGCAAATTTCAACTTTTGAAAATCCTTGTGAGGAAATGTCTTGAGAAATGAGAGGGAAAATTTTGGGGTACAACAACTGCCCCTGTTAAATCTTCTTAAACCTGAAGAGTTAGATTTTCGAGTCCGCCATTCGTGACTTGAAGGTGGAAGATGATTGAACACTAGAGTGCCCAGAAATCTGCACTCGATGATGTGGTGGTTAATTGTATAGGGAATGGGCTTAAAAATGCCATTTGGAGAGGTTATGGAGAGTTGTCGGAGATGGGCTTATAGATACCACCCAAAAGTGATTGTTGACAAAAATTTAGACTAATTCTAAATTTGACTTTAACTGGAAAAGAATCAGAATAAATCTTTGGTCAATTTAAACTGAACCAGAAGAAGTGTCTATCGGAACGGAATCAGGATAAACCATTGATCGATTTAAACTGAACCAGCAGAGGTCTTGAATAATCTTTAAATCGAAAAGAATCAAAATAAATCTTTGGAGCGATTTAACTAAACTAGAAAAAGCGTCTACGGAAAAAGTATCAGAATAAATATTTGGAGCGATTTAAACTAAACCAGTAGAGGTCTTGAATAATCTTTAACTGGAAAAGAATCATAATAAATATTTGGAGCGATTTAACTAAACCAGAAAAAGCGTCTACCAGAAAAGTATCAGAATAAATCTTTGGAGATATTTAAACTGAACCAGCAGAGATCTTGGATAAAGTGTTTGTCGTGTAGATAGTCACTCGGTCCTATTTCTGGAATTGATCTACAATCAATTTGTTCACAGATAGTTGTCCTGTCTTGTTTCAGGTATTAATATGGAACTTGTTTTTGTTGGTAAGTATGAAGCTTGACTGTGACAGATAGTGAAGAAATCTTGGACAATTACTAACTCAACAGATAATGAAGGAATCTTGGAGGATTACTACCTCAACAGAAAATGAAGGAATCTTGGATGATTACTACTTCAACAAATAATGAAGGAATGTTGGAAGATTACTACCTCAACAGAAAATGAAGGAATCTTTGACGATTACTACCTCAACATAAAATGAAGGAATTTGGGATGATTACTACCTCAATAGATAATGAAGGAATCTTGGACGATTACTACCTCAACAGAAAATGAAGGAATCTTGGATGATTACTACCTCAACAGATAATGAAGGAATCTTGGATGATTACCACTTCAATAGATAATGAAGGAATCTTGGACTATTACTACATCAACAGAAAATGAAGGAATCTAGGATGATTACTACCTCAACAGATAATGAAGGAATCTTGGACTATTACTACCTCAACAGAAAATGAAGGAATCTGGGATGATTACTACCTCAACAAATAATGAAGAAATCTTGGATGATTACTACTTCAACAGATAATGAAGGAATCTTAGACGATTACTACCTCAATAGAAAATGAAGGAATCTGGGATGATTACTACCTCAAAGATAATGAAATAATCTTGGATGATTATTACCTCGACAGAAAATGAAGGAATCTGGGATGATTACTACCTCAACAGATAATGAAGGAATCTTGGACTATTACTACCTCAACAGAAAATGAAGGAATCTGGGATGATTACTACCTCAACAGATAATGAAGGAAACTTTGACGACTGCTACTCCAAAAGGTAAAGAATAAATCCAAGCTTGATTTTGTCTTGGAGAAGTTTACAGATAGTTAATGACACTTATCTATTGATCTTTTCCTGAAAAGGTAAAGAGTTAGTTGTATGCAATGTTATGATGTATCAAATTCATGGTGTAATGATGTTTCTCAAAATAAATGAGATTGTGCTATCTGCGTTTCGTATGCATATGTTGTGAATGTTGTTGAAATGTAACTTTGTCTTGGAAAATAACTCCTTGACAAATGCTGGGGAGCCTTAAGAAGTTAAATCCTGGACTGCTGTTGAAGAGTATGTGTATCTTCGAATGTTGTTTAGAATGTTTCCGCTGGGGATTCCAATTTTGTTGTTTGAGGAGAACTCCGTTGGGGAATATTGAATTTGTTTGAGGGAAACTCTGTGGAGAGTGTTGATTCATACTTGGGGAAAGGATTTTAGGAGTCTTAGTTATCCGTTGCTCTACTGGGAAGTTATCTCTTGATGGAAGAGAAAGGAAGTTAACAACTTGTTGAGGAAAAAGAAGTTAACTGTTATCTGGTTATCTCATAGGCTTTGCAGTAACTCACTAGGGATTGTAGGAAAGTCTACTGGGGAAGAGGGTTGTGGTACCTTGATTTGTAGTAGTCGGAAAGACAAACTCAAGCTGGGGAATCTGTAGTTTGTTGGGGAAATAAACCATATTGCCAATCTGCTGGAGAGGTTTTTTCCTTAAGCAGAACTCCTCGAGGATTCTTGAGATCAACTCAGTTAGGGAGAAGTTTTTAGAGATTGAAACTCTGGCTGGGGATTTCCTGGATCCAACTTTATAGGGATATCCAGGAATTTGGCCTTGAGGGGTTTGTACCCTTATTTGTGAAGATCATTCTGTGGGGATAACCTTATAGAGATGACTCTATGGGGACTTGACTAGGGAACACCCTATGAAAAGTACTTTGTAGAAATTTGTCACTGCCCCTAGTAGTAAGTGTTGTAGTACTGCCAGAAAATGTTTGCTTGACCGTACATAACCCTTTTCTGGAATTCACGTTTAATGCCCCAAGTGATTCAGATACAGACCTGCCCTTGGTTATTCAGCATTTCTTGAGAGATTTCTTGGAATCTTGACTGCCCCGGATGAGTTTTGACAATGACATGACATGCTCCCTTGATTATAGGATATTTTTCATTGGAAGTGTCTTCCCACTTGAAATGATTTTATTTATTGAGAATTTCCGTTCATTGGATATTCCCCGTGTGAATTTCTCTGTTGTCAAACAATTAGCCATATGAAAACAAAGATCTTCAAAGTGAAGGAAAGTTTATGTTTGTCTTGAAGTTTTGTGAATGTAGTTTTAACAAATAAAGAGTTTTTATAAGAATATGAATTCAACCCAGGATTTGCAGTAAGCCTTACAGGAGTCGGGATACCTTTGGTAACAGTATGCTTTCGAACTAACACATGCTTCAATTAGGACTTTTAAGGGTTGTAACATGGTCTGGTTCACGGTTTAAGAAACAAAGGATAAGGCTCAAAGTGTATGTGTACCCGCCCATTCTTCGTGATGTTCTTCAGTCCTAAACTCATTTAATTATGCGTTTGAACTCCAATTAAGTCTGAAATGGCATTTTGGTGATGGTTCGGACACGTTAAGTTTATTTGTTGGAAGGCAGTCATTTTTGCAACATTTTTTGTGTTGTCGAGGATTTGTAGTGACCTCTTTTTGATTTATTATCCCTGATTTTTTTTCCTGACTGTTCTTGAGATTATAGTCAGCGGGATGCCCCAGTTTTTCTTAAGTCTCCTTCATAGGTTTTGACTTAGTGGGCTTTTTCTTTTGAGAGATAACGACTGCCTATTTGGTAGGGAACCATCACCATCTTTTGATTCAAAAGGACGTTTTTGTTGTCATTCATTGTGTACGAAGTGAAAGCTTGTGACTGAACGCGTATTTGAATTAACTAAGAGACTACCATGCCCTAGGTTTTGATTATAGGTTTCAATTTGTGTGAAAAAGGAAACTCCTACTTCTTTGGCTCAGGGGGGTTGACTAGGGATTATCCTCCTTATAACTCCAATGTTTAGGAATTGAAACAACGCCTGTGCATCATCAGCAAGATCTGTCCAAAAGCATATTGTATTAGATTATGGCATTGTTTTCGTCATCCTCCCTCTAAAGGCTTGCAACTTTTTGAAAAAAGAGTTGAATATCATAAAGGGAGTAAAAATCATAGTTTAAAATGAATGGATTAATTCAAGACAAAAATATGACATGCATTAATGAAACAAAGTTTAACATTAATAGATAAGTGTTTGAACAACAAAACAGATTACAATTGAAAAATCAAAAATGAAATAAACGCTCTCAATTTTGGCCGTGATTTGGCATGGGAGAAGTGATCACATTGGGAGCCTTAGGAGGGTCAAATTCGATCTCCTTGTTATCGATCAAATATTGAATCTTGTTCTTCAAAGTCTAACAATTGTCAGTGTCGTGTCTAGGACTATCAGAATGGTAGGTGTGATACGGTGGGAGAACTGACTTGAGGTTTTGCATTTGTGTTCACAAATGTTGCGGTTTAGCAAGAGTCGCCACCGACTTTTCTTTTATCCAAAAGGAAAGGTGAAAAAGCACAGGAAAGACCTTTGAGATGTTTTTGAGTTCAGGGGGTAGATTATGAAAAGGGAAGGTATTAGCACCCTTTTCATCCATGGTTTTCCATGGGCTCTTAGTTACTTGCTAGATCACTTGCTTTTGTTTGAAATTGTTCTTTGTGTGGTTTTTGAAAGTATTTTGTAGCCATTGTTTAGGCAATCTTTGTAATGATTCTCGTTCGTAAGAATGTATACAAATATGTTTGTCTTTTTGAAAATGTTTTAAAGTTTGTAAGATGTTTTGAAATGTGTGTGTTTGTTTTGAAAATAGCAAGGATATTTGTTTGAAATAGAGCAAGTAACTAAAGGTTACTCAAATGTCTTTCTTGTTCATTTTCTTTTCCTTTGATATTGTTGTCTTACCATTGATTTGGTAAACAACCCTATCTTTGGATGTAAACGGGACGGGCGTTGGTCATCGTATAACCATGATTATCAATGTTGCAAAGCATCTTAGCATTTTTGAGGGACTAGGATCATTTTTGTAAGGCAACTCTAAATAGCGTCACCGAGGGGCTATGATCTTATATTTGTTTGTTTTGCTAAGATACTTCGCATGCGTAATATGGCTATTTTTGTGTAAGGCAACCAAGTGGAGTAACCCTAGGGGTGTAAGTGTGCAAATGTGTTTTATTTGCATGCTTGTTTATCTTGAATTAGGGTTATCTACTTGTTGATTTTATCTTTTCACACAAACCCTAATTACTAACATTATATGAAAGCGATAAATTGCGGAAAGTAAAATTACTACGCTATTACATCACTATGGGGATGGGATATACAAATGTACAAATGGGGATTGCCATAAAATTAAACCCAAATTACTATTACAAGGCTTTGACAATTACATAATCCATAATGCAAAAATAAAATATGCAAGAAGATGTAAAGTGAGAGAAATTGCTTTTTAGGGTTTTTTATAGCAAAAGATTTTGTAATTAATTTCATTGAAGAAAAACCTAAGTCTAAGTTAATTGTTTAGAAAATTGTTTTTTGAGGTTTCATTTGAACAAAAAGATTTTATAAAGTTAGGTCACTTCCAAGCAATGCAATATATCCAAAAGAACCTAAAAAAATCTCCAAAAATCAAGAAATTTGGTGCCCGAGCTGACACGGGCCGTGTCGGGGGACACGGACACCCGTGTCAGGACTTGTCCATGACTTTTATGCATTTTTTGGTCCCAGCCATCCTGACACGGGCACCCGTGTCAGCCCCTGTTCATCTTTTTTTGGTCGTGTCTGAATCAGTAACTCTGACACGGGCCGTGTCGATTGACATGGGCACCCGTGTCAACCTCTGTACCTGCATTTTACTATGTTTTTCAACCCAAATAAGCTGACACGGGACGTGTCATGTGACATGGACACTCATGTCAACCTCTGGTCTGGCTTTTTGTTAGTTTTTTCTCTTTGATCTGTCTTGTTATATCTTTTGAGCGCAAAAGCAAATGATGTATGAACAATGAGATCATAGTTTGAGAAAGTTTACCTCTCGAAGCGGAAACTTTAGGACACGTGCGGATGTTTTAGGGTGCAAAGTGGTGATTGATCGAGCTTCTTTGAACCTTCTTGAAGTAGCTCCAACCTTCATTTTATGCTGAAAATGGTTGAACCCCTCCAACCGAGTCAAGTTGCAATGTATGCTTTTGAGTTTTGAAGATGGTGATAGTGATGTTGCAGAAGTTATTCTTATGTTTGAACAACTTCTATATGGTGTATATGAAGTGTTTGGATGGTTTATTTGGAGAAAACTTGCAAGGTATGAGATTCAAAGATTTGGACTTCAAAGCTCAAAAATGGAGGTTTTGTGTACAAATCTGGTTTTTTGACAGCAAAAATGAGTTTGAGTGTTTGTTTCTCCTTCTATTTTTTCTGGCCTTTCTCTCTATTTTTTATAACCTTTTCCAAACTCTTTGTCTTGCAAATTCTTCTTCTATTTATAGGCAAAGGACTTGTGAATAAAGGCTGAATATGTTTACAACACAACATGTTATAGTTTGGTTGGGATGTAAGTATCAAACTATGTCAAGTACTCCATGGTCCCAAGGTGAAGTACCAAAGTTGCTGGTTTAGAGGGGTTGATTTCCATGTTTTATGGTGGAGTAAAATCAGAAACAAACAAATCATGGGCTCAAGACAAGTTTTGTACAAAAAGCATGCTTTTCAAGAATAGCAATGGTGCCTTTATGCCATAAATGGAAATATCCTTTGGACAATGGCTTAAACACTTGGATAATAGCTCAAGATCTTGTGTAAACATTAAATTATGTAGAGATTTGCAAGTCACAAGGTCTGCAAAGTAAGATTATGTAGCATAGTGTAGCGATAAAAAATGTAGCGGGGTAAATCGGAGATCGAACTATTAATTAATTCGTCTCGCAAAAGCAAGAGTCGCCACCGTGCTTTATTATTTCCAAGGGAAAAGGGAAAAGAGCGAAATAAAACCCTAAAGTATGCAAAGTAAAATAATACTTCCTAAAAGTAATAAAAATACAAAGCGTTTTTGAAAAGAGGTCTATGGTTCGGGGGTTGGTTATACAATGGGAAGGTATTAGCACCCAATGCATCTATAGTATCCTATAGGAACCTTTTGAAATATCTGTTTATTAAAATGTTCGTTTGATTAAAATATAAATTGTTTTGGCCGAAAAGGGGTACGGATGGGTTTTTGAAGGTACGACGACCTAATGTCGAAGTTTTGGTTTAAAAGGTATAAATTTTGAAAAGATTGAATATTTGGGGAAAAATTGTCTTAAGTTTTAATGAAATGAAGATATTCGCGTGATTGGACTTGAGGACATGAAGTCAATAAGTTTAATCATTTTTTCTCTTGGATTTAGACGTAAACAGAATAACCAAATAACGGTGAAATAATCAAACAGAAAATTAGATAGATAATGATTAAATAGCTAAGTGATATATAACCGCAACAATGATTAAATAACAGACTAAATGGTGTGAACATGCATTTTTATATTTTTCGTTTAATATGTACAAAGCAAGAGAATTGATTAAAGAAAATAAAATGTTTTAATTCTTAAATTTCTATTTTTTAATATATTTTTGTATTAATATAAAGTATTATTTTAAGATTTATTAAATAATTTTAAACTAAATTAAAACTTTAAAAGTTACTAACTTAAATCTAATTAAAAAAAGAATACTAAAATTACTAAATTAATCCTAAAGTTAAACTAATAAAAATTGGTCAAATATTAAAATATCTAATTAAGTTACACCTCTTATTTGATTAACTTTACTAATTAACTAAATTAATAAAATTCTAAAAAAAGAGCTAAAAGAAAGTAAATAGAAAGAGAGGTGTCCAAAAAATAAAGGGGGGTAGATAAGCGATTGCATGGGCCAAAGGGTTTTCAAGGGGCCCAATCAAAGACCAACAGAAATGGGGTGGGATGTTTTATGGAATTCGTTTGGGTCTAAACAAAGGGAAATGGGTCATGGCCCAATATGGTAACAAAGTTTTAGGGTTCAAGGTTTTATTTCATTTTTGCGTTAGGGTTAGGCAAAAGGGTACAGAGCGGCGCTCTTCTTCGTTACAGATTCGTCTTCTTCGTCTTTCTTCTTCTTCTCTCGAGCCAAACATGTCCAGGAATAGAGCTCCTTTGCCTCACAGCCGTCAGCGCCACCAACTGCCTCTTCTTCTCCAAGGGTCGCTCAGTGATACGGTGTGAAGGTGACGATTTCTTCCTTTAACGCATTAGGTTTTTTTTAATGATTTTGCATGTTTATGACTTGGTATGTTATGATTTTGTATTCACTTGATTCTGACTCTATTTTTACATGGTGTTTCTGTCAAGAGGTGCGAAATGGAGGGAAAGAAATTATACCTTGACGGAGGGGGGATGAATGGTGGTGGAGGCGCTCAGGCGGCTGGATGGCGAAGATGCAATGGCACTGAAGCTAGCTCGCTTTCACTGGAGCCTGGTACTTTGTCTTTCTTTTCTTTTTAGGGTTTAATGATGATAGTTTGAAAACCCTTTGATTGCTTCTTCTTCTTGCTTGTTTGTGTACCCTTTCCCTTGTATACTTGTGTGATGGTTCTGAATATGCTATTGTTGAAATATTTTGTTTTGACTAGCTTCATGTGTTTGCTATCCTATGATGCTTCTAACTGAGGATTCATGTTGCCTCGATGATTTTTGATGATGATATGCTGGAAATGTCTTTGAATACATTTGATTTTTTTCTTCTTTTCTTCTGGTTGCCTTGTGTTGGTTGCTGTATGATTTGAATCTGAGGGTTTATGATGTTTGACTTTGCTTGACAATGTTGATGCTTTGAAATGGTAGGCTTTTTCTAGTTTAGGCCGTTTGGTTTGATGGCTTTGGTTGGATCGACAGTGGTTTAAGGTTTGATGGTGTTTTTGGCTGGGTTTGCTTCAGGTTTGGCTTGGTTTTTGTTTCAACAGGTTTGGCCTTTTGATGAGTTTACTGGTTAGGCTTTGAAATGGTTATGGTTTCAGGTTTGGCCTGGAGGCCTATGTTACAGGTTTAAAGCTTAAGCAGGTTATTAGGCTTGATGTTGTTTTTGTATGTTTGAGGCTTCAACGGGTTTAATGCAGGTTTCTACTGGTTTTTTTCAGGCCATGGTTATTGGCTTTGGTCTTGAGACAGCAGGTTCTTGAGGTTTTTTTTTTGACCTTGAGAATTGGCTTGGTATTGAACTTGACAGATTTTGTGGTTTAAGGCTTCAAAACAGGTTTTTCCGAACTTAGCCTTGCTTGAGAAGTTGTGTTGTTTTATATCAGTTGGCCTCTCTTTTGACAGTTCAGGTTTTGTATATTTTAACCATTTTTCCTTGATATCTCTGCCCTCTCTACTGTTTTATTCAGTTTGCTTTGCATCCTTTTATGCATTCCTTTTTTACTGTGTTACTGCTGTTTTGTTTTATATCCCTTTTCTTCCTAAGCCAAAACTTGTAAACCCACACTCTTTCTCTCTTCTCTCTCCTTAGTACAGTTTGACATTAAAATGATGTTATGTACTTTATGTTCTGAAAAAGCAAAAGCTGGAAAATGATGAATTTAGAAACATTTTGCTTGCATATTTGGTTTTAAACTGCACATGTTTCTCTTTGTCATCTGCATTGTACAGTATGGAGCCTTGTGTTTCTGACTTCCTCCCATATGTTGGATAGTTTACGTTGGACTTTGGCTTTGAAAATGTAACTTTGACTTGGTTACTTGCATATGTTGTTGAACTATGCATTTTATTTGAAATATGCAGTTTACAATTTGAAATGTGCAATTGATTTTGAAATATGCAGTTGGCTTTTGAAATGTGCAATTGATTTTGAACTATTGAATTTGTGCATATTTTTAACTTGTGCATTCATATTTATCAATAAATAATCATCCCTTTTTGTGAACCGGGAGAAATCCCGTGATTTGCAAAGAGGGTAAAAAACAGATTCCAGCCGTTTGCTTTTAATGATGAACGCTAAATTAATCGTCTGCTTTTAATTATCTATTTATTTCTGACTTTTCTTTTAATTCTTTGCAGGTAAAATCAAATGAGCATCAAAGAAGTATTGGATAGAAGATGAAGATTTAGAACTTAGAAAAAATTAGGATAGCTTTTATTTCACTTTAGACATTGTAAAAATTATCATTGTAAATACGTTGTAAATAAATACGGTATTTGAACAACAATTGTAACAATTAGAATAAAATGAATAAAACTCCAATATTTATCAGTTAATTCTTTTCTTCTTTGCAATTATTTACCTTATCATTTATAATTCTTTAAATTATATAATAACTGAAAATAAATTCCAATTATTTAAATTCAGAATAATAAATAATTAAATAAACATCATTGATCAATTAACTTCTCTTCAATTATTTACTTCATTATTTATAATTCTTCTAAATTATAATAACTGAAAATAAAATTTCAACTATTTAAACTTAGAATAACAAATAATTAAATAAACATTGTTTGATCAATTAATAAACTTCTTTTCAAATATTTACTTTATTATTTATAATTCTTAAATTATATAATAACTGAAAATAAATTCCAATTATTTAAATTCAGAATAATAAATAATTAAATAAACATTGTTTTAGCATTGATCAATTAATAAATTTAGCGTTTCAAAAATAAACAGATCTTGACTTGAAAAAGTTATGAATTTAAAACCTGCTTTGAAAATTGATAAAGATAGGTCAAAACACTCACAATGTAATGATGCAGATAGGAAATGGTATCTTAGGTCAAAATTTGGGGTACAACAGCTGCCCCTATTTAAGTTTCTTCTATCCGGAGATATGAAGATTAAAATCTTCGTCTCGACGAGATTGAAGGTACTTAAATACATAATACGCAAATTTTTGCCCTAAGATACCGCCATTATGTTTTATATGAATGTAGTGATTGAATTCACAGAGAAAGATATTGTATGAAACAAGACAATGCTGGAGAAATCAAACACCAACAAAACACAGGGACAAGGATTATACAATACTGGGGAAATAAACCATCGACTTCAAGTGATAGACTCTTGACGGCGAATAAAAAATTTGAGCGAATACGGACTCTGACCCTAACAAAGAAGGTATCTTGCATAGGCCATAAAAACAGATTATTGACCCAAAAATATCAGTGAGCTCACAACTCAAGGTCAAAGATAGACAGAGAGTATCAAATTTGCTGGCGACGGATTACCGACTTCTGAAGGTAAAGATTCATAACAAACTTCTCTGCAAGATTTCCGGAGATATACTCATTAATGCTGAAATAATAATAAGATTGTAGATACACCAGTTGCTTCAAATAAAGAAGCTGCCACTTGCTGTCTTCCAGGGATGTCAATAACATACAAGTTGTTCAAATAAAGAAGCCGCCACTTGCCGTCTTCCAAAAATACTATGACATACAAGCTGCTCAAATAAAGAGGCTGTCACTTGCTGTCGTCCAGGGATGTCAATAACATACAAGCTGCTCAAATAAAGAAGCCGCCACTTGCCGTCTTCCAAAAATACTATGACATACAAGCTGCTCAAATAAAGAAGTTGCCCCTTGCTGTCTCCCAGAAAAATAATAACGTACAAGTTGCTCAAATAAAGAGACTTCCGCTTGCCGTTTTCCAAAAATAATAATAACGCACAAGTTGCTCATGAAGAGACCGCTGCTTGTCGTTTTCCAACGATGTCTATAACGTACAAGTTGCTCATGAAGAGACCGCCGCTTTCCGTTTTCCAAAAATAATAACGTACAAGTTGCTCATGAAGAGACCGCCGCTTGCCGTTTTCCAACGATGTCTATAACGTACAAGTTGCTCATGAAGAGACCGCCGCTTTACGTTTTCCAAAATAATAACGTACAAGTTGCTCATGAAGAGACCGCCGCTTGTCGTTTTCCAACGATGTCTATAACGTACAAGTTGCTCATGAAGAGACCGCCGCTTGTCATTTTCCAAAATAATAACGTACAAGTTGCTCATGAAGAGACCTCCGCTTGCTGTTTTCCAAAAATAATAACGTACAAGTTGCTCATGAAGAGACCGCCGCTTGCCGTTTTTCAAAAATAATAACGTACAAGTTGCTCATAAAGAGACCGCCGCTTGCCGTTTTCCGAAGAAACTCAGAAGGAAATTGAGATGACACTGGCAGAGAATAAGATCTTCGTCAAAGAGAATCATGAATCAATCCTTCCCGAAGAGATCACATACTTAAATGTGCAAAATAAATGCACCATTTGTCTAGGTCGCGACTTCACTGGGAAAAATCATGAGATAGCCTATGCAAGAGACAACAACTCCCTCCAGGAATAAACTAGAAAGGAAACAGTCAAACAAGACTCCACCCAATGAGAAAGTAACTTGATTGGGGATTCATCCTATCCAGAAATGGACAAGGTAGGCTGAATCAAAAATCATCCACGAGGATTAGCTCAGTTGGGGAATTTAGAAAGGAAGCACATTTTCTGCCTAAGCTAACCTTCTACTTGGAAAGAAACTATACATTGTATTAAAAACAAAGTACAACCCAAAATCAACGACAAATGCGAATATGCATGCTGATATGAGTGTAAATGAGTAAATGACTGTTATGCTGACAAAACAAACAGACGGAATAACTTGAAGACAATAAGATGTCACGGCATAATAGATACTCGGCCAATCTTAAAAAGGACAGAAAATAACTGGAACTGGAACCACAAAGCAACGTCAAAGCGTAACACGCTACAAGGCCCAAGTCTTCTGAGGAGAAAAGTATTCAAATCCAATCTTCTAATACCAATAGACAACTGGCATGAGACGAAGCGTACCACACTTTAGAAATCTGCTCAAATAAAGATAACCAAAACAACGCTTAACTGGAACAGCTGGGGAATCACCAAACTTAGTACCATGGGAAACGCAAGTTTAAACAACCCACACCTCATGACGATTTTGAAACGAAACATGTTATGCAAGGATAAATTACTGTATTGTTTTGCCTTTCATGGCTTGACCATCCTCGAAACAACTGTTAATATTCCTTTCATTATTCACGACATATTTTTAAAATAAGAATACTTTAAATAACTTTGTTTCAAATTTTTCTGTAAAAAATTAAAATTTTGCCCACAAATGGTAAAAATGCTCAAATTTCATTAATAAGATGGTAGTTCGCTAACAACGCGACTCCAACGGTTTACAAAAGTTTGGGAAATAGTACATGAAAGGAAAAGGTTACACAAAAACAATGATCACTATTCTCCCTAACAACTTCGAATTCCGAAATGTGTTCAAATGCCAAGACCGGTCTGACCAAAAGCTTGCCTAAGCCGCCCTTTCGGGTTTTCAACTTAGCAAACTGTCAACTCAAACCTAAGCGAAATATTTCTTGACTGCATCGGTGTTCATGGGACGCGGGAGCTCTTCACCGTCCATATTGGTGAGAATCAAGGCACCTCCAGAGAAAACTTTCTTAACAACATACGGTCCTTCATAATTCGGAGCCCACTTGCCCCTAGAATCAGGTTGGAAACATAATATCTTTTTGAGCACAAGGTCACCTTCTCTGAACTCGCGTGGTCGAACCTTCTTATCAAAAGCCTTCTTCATCCTCTGCTGATACAATTGACTGTGACACAACGCTGTTAATCTCTTTTCCTCAATTAAATTCAACTGATCATATCTACTTTGACACCATTCGGCCTCAGAAAGTTTAGCTTCCATCAACACTCTCATAGACGGAATCTCAACCTCCACGGGGAGTACTGCTTCCATACCGTAAACTAGGGAAAAAGGGGTTGCACCTGTTGAAGTTCGAACTGAAGTACGGTATCCATGCAGAGCAAACGGAAGCATTTCATGCCAATCTTTATAAGTTACCACCATCTTCTGGACAATCTTTTTGATATTCTTGTTAGCAGCTTCAACAGCCCCATTCATCTTCGGTCTGTAAGGAGAAGAATTATGATGTTCGATCTTGAACTCTTCACAAAGCTCTCTCATCATCTTGTTATTCAAATTCTTACATTATCAGTGATGATCTTGCTCGGGATACCGTATCGACAAATGATTTGATTCTTGATAAATCTGACTACCACCTGTCTGGTTACATTAGCATAAGATGCTGCCTCCACCCATTTAGTAAAATAATTGATCGCTACCAAGATGAAATGATGACCATTTGAAGATTTGGGTTCAATCATTCCAATCATATCAATTCCCCACATAGAGAAAGGCCAAGGTGAAGAGATAACGTTAAGGAGGGTCGGTGGCACATGTATCTTGTCCGCATAAATCTGGCATTTATGACATTTCTTCACATATTTGCAGCAATCAGATTCCATTGTCATCCAATAGTAACCAGCTCTCAGCATCTTTTTAGCCATTGCATGTCCGTTGGCATGTGTGCCAAAGGATCCGTCATGTACTTCTTGCATCAGCATGTTTGCTTCACGTCTGTCTACACATCTGAGCAAGACCATGTCGTAATTCCTCTTATACAATACTTCTTCATTGAGAAAGAAACTTCTTGCTAATCTCCTCAACGTCTTCCTATCTTTATTGGATGCCCCAGGAGGGTACTCTTGAGTTTGAAGAACACGTTTAATGTCATAGAACCATGGTTTGTCGTCGGTAACCCCTTCTACTGAGAACACATGATCAGGTCTGTCAAGGCGCATAACTCTGATTGTAGGCACATCGTTCCAACCATTCACTTGAAACATTGAAGACAAAGTAGCTAAAGCATCAGCCATTTGGTTTTCATCTCTAGGGATATGATGTAATTCCACTTTGTTGAAGAAAGTTAACAATCTTCTAGCATAGTCTCTGTAAGGGATCAAACCAGGATGACGAGTTTCCCATTCTCCTTTGATTTGATTAATTACCAATGCCGAATCTCCGTAAATATCAAGAATCTTAATCCTTAGATTCACTGCTTCTTCGAGACCCATAATACATGCCTCATATTCAGCCATGTTGTTCGTGCAGTCAAACTTCAATCTCGCCGTGAACGGGATATGAGTACCTCGGAGAGTGACGATGATTGCCCCAATTCCATTTCCATAAGAATTCACAGCTCCGTCAAATATCAAACCCTAATGGGATTCGGGATCAGGTCCTTCTTCGGGTAACGGCTCTTCACAATCTTTAGCTTTCAAGTACATAACATCTTCGTCAGGGAAATCAAGCTTGATGGATTGATAATCGTCAATTGGTTGGTGAGCCAAATGGTCGGATAAAATACTCCCTTTGATTGCTTTCTGAGTGTGATACTCAATGTCATATTCAGATAACAACATCTTCCAACGGGCTATTCTTCCAGATAAGGCGGGCTTCTCAAAGATATACTTGATCGGATCCATTTTGGAGATCAACCAAGTGGTGTGGTTAATCATATACTGGCGCAGACGGCGAGCAGCCCAAGCTAAAGCACAACAGGTTTTCTCAAGCAATGAGTATCGAGACTCACAGTCTATGAATTTCTTACTCAGATAATATACGGCATGTTCCTTTCTTCCAGTCTCATCTTGTTGACCAAGCACACATCCCATGGAATCTTCCAATATAGTCAGGTACATAATCAAAGGTCTTCCTTCCACTGGAGGAATCAATATGTGAGGTTTAAGAAAATATTCTTTGATGCTATCAAAAGCTCTCTGACAATCTTCTGTCCACACACATCCTTGGTTCTTTCTGAGGAGCTTGAAAATCGGCCCACAGGTAGCAGTCATATGAGATATAAATCTAGAAATATAATTCAGTCTCCCAAGGAATCCTCTTACTTGTTTTTCCGTCTTGGGTGCGGGCATTTCCCGAATAGATTTGACTTTATCTGGATCTACCTCAATACCTTTCTGACTGACAATGAAACCCAGAAGTCTTCCAGAACGAACACCAAAAGTGCACTTGTTGGGATTCAGACGGAGTTTATACTTTCTCAAACGCTGGAATAACTTCAATAAATGTTCCAAGTGATCTTCTTCAGTTTGTGATTTGGCAATCATGTGATCTACATACACTTCTATCTCTTTATGCATCATATCATGGAATAAAGCAGTCATGGCCCTTTGGTATGTTGCACCAGCATTCCTCAAACCAAACGGCATAACCCGATAACAAAATGTTCCCCGCGGTGTAATGAAAGTTGTCTTCTCCATATCTTCTGGTGCCATCTTGATTTGATTGTAACCAGAGAAACCATCCATGAAAGAAAAGACTTTGAACTTTGCGGTACTGTCGACCAATACGTTAATGTGCGGTAATGGGAAGTCATCCTTTGGGCTAGCTCTATTCAGATCTCTATAGTCTACACACATTCGAACTTTGCCATCTTTCTTAGCAACAGGCACTATATTGGCTAACCACTGAGGATATACTGATGTAACAAGGAAACCTGCATTAATTTGTTTTTGAACTTCTTCTTTGATCTTGTCAGCCATATCAGGACGAGTCCTTCTCAACTTCTGCTTAATCGGTGGACATTCAGGTCTCAACGGTAAACGATGCTCCACAATATTGTTGTCCAAACCTGGCATATCTTGGTAGGACCAAGCAAACACATCAACATACTCTTTGAGAAGCTCCAACATTTTCTCTTTGACCTCTGGGATAAGCAATGCTCCGACCTTAACTTCCTTCTTATCTTCTTCATCACCCAAATTGATCATCTCTATAGGTTCTTCAAACGGTTGAATAGTTTTTTCATCGTGCTCAAGCAAACGGGAAATTTCATCAGGAATCTCTTCACTATCCTCTTCTTCGGCTCTGAACACAGGGAATTCAAAGTTGGGAGAGGGCATAGGATCATTGTTTTCAATGGTTAAGTCATGGATTAATCTGCACATATGATTATGCTTTATTTTAGAAATCGATTGGTACAAATAAAACAAAAAGTTATTATATTTTCCTATTACTACCAATTAATTTTCATTACTATTTCCCAGAAAATGTGAAAAATAAAAACAGTAGTGGACAAAACAACATTTTTATTCATGAAGGGAAATACTTGAAACAAAGAGCCCAAACATTTTCTCTTTTGCCTTGGGCAGAGCAAAAGGATTTATTTTCAACATAGCCCGACACAAATACTTTTCGCCTTAGGCAGAGCGAAAGTTTTTTTTCAAAAATAAAACAAAACATTACTCAGAAATGTGCATCACAACAGGAACATCAACAGCAATCCAGTTCTGGCAAACCACTCCATGCGTTACAAAATCGGGTAAATCCTCTTCAGAATCGTCTCCTATTATAGCATCAACTTCAGGAGGAGTCGGTTGGATAAAACCTGCACTTCGGAAAACTTCTTGTATCGGACGAGTAACTACTTCCTGCTTGATTCTTGTAGACACGGGATGAAAACCAAGACCTTCTCTAGACTTGTTCTCGGGTAAAGTCAACACCTAGCCCCAACCTTCAGCCGAACCACTTTCAACCACTCGTCGCGCATCCTCAAAAGAAGAAATAGATGTCCCTTGCTTCTTCACTTCATTATTAGCAACAGATAGATCTTGGAATTGGGTTCCAACATCCTCATCAGCATCAATAAAAGAGAAAGATGACAAATGGCTTACCACCATAGCCTGCTCTCCACCAATCATTACTAGCTTTCCATGCCTTACAAACTTCAATCTTTGATGGAGCGTGGAAGTGACTGCCCCTGCATCATGGATCCATGGACGACCCAATAGGCAACTGTAGGCGGCACGAATATCCATTACTTGAAAAGTGATCTGAAAAGTATGAGGGCCAATTACTATAGGAAGATCCACTTCACCAATGACAGTCTTCCTAGAACCATCAAACACTTTGACAATTACCCAACTAGGTCTCATGGGAGCACCTTGATATGAGAGTCGAGATAATGTAGTTTTGGGCATTACATTTAACGACGAACCTGTATCTACCAACACACTTGATAAAGTATCATTTCCACAACTTATTAAGATATGCAAAGCCATATTATGGTTCCTTCCCTCCTCCGGAAGCTCTTCATCACTGAAACCAAGATTGTTACACGAAGTAATATTTCCCACAATTCCATCAAATTGGTCAACCGTCACATCATGATCCACGAATGCCTGGTCCAAGACCTTCATCAAAGCTTCTCTATGGGCACCAAAATCTCTCAGTAAAGCAAGCAAAGAAATCTTGGAAGGAGTTTGCAATAGTTGGTCCACAATCTTATATTCACTTCTCTTGATAAGCTTCAGAATCTCGTCATCATCGGGATGTGGGATAGGTTCATTGGATCGGCCTATCTCAACCCTTGGTTCAACATTTCTCGCTGAAATTTCTGCCGGTATGGGTCTCCTGACTTGAACTTCTGGTCTCTTCAAAGGTACTGCTGCAAAGACACGTCCGCTTCTCGTAACTCTACTCACCTCAGCAATATTAACAAAAGACGGCCTTGTTGGTATATGGACTTCTACCCCATTCTCAATCATTGTGGCATTATACTTATACGGTATAGCTTGGTCTGAGTTGTAAGGCACAGGACCAGGTGGATAAATGATCAAAGGAGCAACAGGTGCAGTCTGACTGTCGTAAACGATCTCAACTGATTCAGGCAAATTGAAATGTGGTATTATAACATTCACTTCATCCTCCGGATCTCCGTCATATGTAATAGTGATAACCCTCTGGTCTAACAATTTTTGAATATCCTCCTTCAAAATAGGGCAATCAACCTCTCTTAAACAAAATTCACAAACATTATAATCATGCTGATGCCTAACAAAGGCAAGTCTTCTTAAGCTCTGATGTAACCTGATCAACGACTCTCTTATGTGTTCAACTTGAAAAACTCGAAACTTTCCTGGACAACCTTCCACCATATTCACTGATGCTGCCCCATGTCGAGGCAAAGGATTATCTCTAACATTTGGGTTAACATCCTTGAAAGACAAGATACCATTCTTAATCAACCTCTGCACGTCCGCCTTTAGAGCAAAACAATTTTCAAGGTTGTGCCCCGGCGACCCTTGATGATATTCACAAAACTGATCCGCCTTGTACCACGGAGAAGTACTATTTGGTGCGACAGGAGGAGGCTTCGTCGTTATGAGGTTCTTTCTGATAAAAGCAGGGAACAATTCAGTATAAGTCATAGGAATGGCATCGAATTGCGGTTTTCTTGGTGAACGGTTCTGGTTGTTGAATGGATAAGCCTGTTGTCGAGGCTGCTGCTGAAATGGCCGTTGTTGAGTTGGTGGTGTTTGATGAGTTGGGGTCATCAATGTTGGGCGGACAGCCGGAGGGACTGCCGCAACGTGTGAGTAACCTCTCCTTGGTCTCCCTGGGAAGATTACGCTGACATCCTGCTCTTTTCTTTTTGGGAAAACACTTCCAAACTTCTTGGTACTGCTAGACGGACTTCCTTCTTTAACCAAACGCCCTTCACGAATCCCTTCCTCCAACCGCATGCCCATGCTTACCATTTCGGTGAAGTCACTGAGTGCGCTGGCGATCATTCTTTCATAGTAAAAGGAACCTAAAGTCTTCAAGAATATCTTCGTCATCTCTTTCTCCTCAAGAGGGGGATAGATTTGAGCAGCAATTTCACGCCACCTCTGGGCATATTCCTTAAAAGACTCTTTGTCTCTCTGGGACATCGCCCGAAGTTGATCCCTGTCCGGCGCCATGTCAACGTTGTACTTATACTGATGGACAAAAGCTTCGCTAAGATCGTTGAAGTTGCGGATCCGAATGCTGTCTAAACCCATATACCACTTTACGGCGGCACCAGTCAAACTGTCTTGAAAATAGTGAATTAACAAGTCATGATCATCAGAATATGTAGGCATCTTTCTCACGTACATAGTCAAGTGACTCCGAGGACACGAATCACCCTTATACCTCTCAAAGTCTGGCACTTTGAATTTTGCTGGAATCTTGACATTCGGAACTAAACAAAGGTCATGAGTGTTCTTCCCAAACAAATCCTTCCCCTTTAACGCTCTGAGCTCTCTCTGCATTTCTTGGAATTGGTCTTGAAATTCTTCCATTCTATCAAAAAGACCCAGACTTTCAGCAGGCTCGGCAGGATAAGTAGGTTCATTCAAGTATGGCATGGAATGAACCACAGGAGCGACAGTTGTCATCACCGGTTGCGGGAAAGGTGTTACAGACGGGATTACCGGCGGCATGGCAGTTGTCTCTGGTTGAGGAAGAGACAAAGTAGGTTGAAACAAAGGTTGTACGACAGGCTGATACCCCTCTGGCACAAAGTTGTAAGGCATTCCCCAAGGAAAACCTTTTGGCATCTGATGTTGAAGCGGAGAGTTGATTTGAGTCACAGATGTTGGAATGGTGACAATCTCGGAAACCACAGTAGTTGAAGTCTGAATCTCAGCAGCTGTAGTCGATGGCTGATTCTGAGCAGCCATCAAACTTTCCACTAGCGCATTTAACTTTTCCATACCGACACGAAGGGTAGCGACCTCCTCGCGAAGCTCGTGGTTTTCCTATTCCAGATCTTCCATCTTCCTCTGACGATTGGCTCGGGTATCGTATCGATGAGACAGGTTGACAATCTATCGGAGTGGAAAAAGAAACAAGGATAAGACTCTAGAAAACATGTGAAGTGGAATGTTGGATGATGCATGATATGTGATGCAAATGATAATTCATTTTAATAGTTTTTCAAGGACCTTCAATAATTTTGCACACATCAATGGTAAAGGAATTTGGAATAACAAAAACTCATCCATTAATCAAAAGCGGTAAATTACAACTTACAACTTTGGAACAACAAAACAATAAATTACAATTTTGGGATAACAACCCAATAATAAAAGCGGTAAACTACAACTTTGGAACATGAAGCCCATAATAAAAGCAGTAAATTACAACTTTGGAACATGAAGCCCATAATAAAAGCAGTAAATTACAACTTTGGAACATGAAGCCCATAATAAAAGCAGTGAATTACAACTTTGGAACATGAAGCCCATAATAAAAGCAGTAAATTACAACTTCGGAACATGCAGTCCTTTTACAAAGTTTTACAAAATGACATCAGTAAAATAAAACTAAAAGCTAAAGATCACTCAGAATCATCAGATGAAGGACCAAATGCCAACTGTAACCGGAGCTTCCTGATCTTCTCTTCATAAAAGTCTTCCATCTCTTTCTTCTCAGCTACCAGTCGATCAATGATTTCCTTTTGTGGATTAGGAACAAGAGCAACGCTTACCGAACCTTCCTTCTTTCTCTTCCTTTCACTAGCATACTTCTTCAGTAAAGCATCCTTTTGACGAAGCTTCTCATCATGATCAATGAACCAGCCGTCTTGAATAAATAGCAAATCCTCCTTTTCTTTTAGTTGTCGAGCCAGGACCCGATTCTCATATTCAGACATATTATACTTTTCTTTCCAAGCATCTCTCTCGGACTTCATCCTAGCCAGATTTCCTTGGTATTCTCCCATATTCCCGATAGGGATATCAACAGATGATGATGCAACGGTAGGGAATAAAGGTTTCTCATGTTTATAGGGCATTTTGAGAGCACAAGCCCTAGCACGGACCCATTGTAGATAAGGCTCCAAAGAAACGGCACCCCTATGTCCTAACATGTCTCTCCCTTTCCTATGGATGTGGCGCCAAGCTCCTTCGATCTCCCTCTTAGCTGCCTGGTGATCTTGTCCTTCTTGTAGAAAGAAATCACTAACATGGATGTTGTTCGGCTTGTCCCTCATCGGGTATCAAAACTGACGGTGCGCGAGAACAGGATTATAGTTAATTCCTCCTTTCGTACCAAGAAGGGGCACGTTAGGAAAAGCACCACAGCTATCGATGATCTTCACGTCATAGTAAGCTCGATTATACCAATCAATGTCGAAATGAGTGAGAGCCATAATTTTTGGCGCCCATCGCGGCTCCTTCTCGAGATCCCAGAAAACATCAGACCTAGGTAGATGAGAAACATACCACTGATACAGCAACGGTGCACAACAAATAATCATCCCTCCTTGATAAGATTTTCGAAAATGGATGGAGTAATAGGTATCTCCTAGCAGCGTAGGGACCGGATTTCCAATCAAGAAAATTATGATGGCGTTGATATCCACAAACTTATCAATGTTAGGGAACAAGAATAGACCATAAGCGAGTAAAGCAAAGACGTCTTCAAAGGAAATAGTATCTTTTATCTCAGCGAAATGACGAGCTTTCCTCAACAAAAATTGCGCAGACAAGCCTCGGATTCCCCCTTTTGTAGTCATGTTCTCCTCTATCTCTGACTTCTTCAAGTGGATGATGGTCGCTATCTCGTGAGATTTGGGTTCCTCTTCTAAGCCAGAAAAAGGAACACAGTCGGTGATCGGCAAACCGAGTATGTAGGAGTACTCTTCTAAGGTGGGCATTAACTGGTAATCCGGAAATGTGAAACATCGATACAAAGGATCGTAAAATTGGACTAACGTACCAAGGATGCCTTCTTTCATCTTGCGCTTCATGAGAGGTATAATGGACCCATACTTTTTCTGAAAATCCGTCGGGTTCTTGATCTTAGGAATTAAACTCTTCAGTTCTTCAATCTCGGGCTCCTTAAAACTAAAACTTCGAGTGTTTCTCCTTCCAAATTCCATAATAATAGTACCTGAGATGTCTGCAAGAATCATTCTTAAGTTCCTTGAAAAACAAGTTTTTTACAAAAATGTTTATGGATGTATGGATGAATGATAATGCAACAGTTACACACAAGTTCACAAACATGGGGTTCAAAGGTTCAATGTTTCGAGCATGGAGTCAAAGGTAAAGCCCACCCCAGGGTATGTACTAACGGTTTAATCACACCTGAAAGACAAGGTTCTAAGAGTTCCCAGAGTCTACATTCCTCCTTCGGATATTACCAACGTCTTGATTACTCAATAATTAGCAATATTCTCAAGAGAAACTCATCCGAGCGTAGCATCGCGTAACAACTACTTCCGGATTACTCCGTTATAATCTCCGCGCTACACCTAAAAGGCCAAGATGGGTTAGGGTTCTACGGTTCTCAATTTCTCTGGCTCCCAGGTCGAAAATAATAATGTCTTCCCGATTACTCGGTAAACAAATATTACGTTCAAAAGGGCCTTCCATTGAGTGGGGGATCTCATGCCTCCTTCTTCGGGATTACTCCCTCAAAGTTAACATGACTATACCGCCCGTCCTATTCTTAAGTGTAACTTAATCCGGGTATAGGATTCGTCCTTGGCAAAAAACCCAAACAACCCCAATTTAAACACATAATCAAACAAATCAAATAATAATAAAACATATAAAACGAACTAGGCTTAACCCACTTAAGGATGGACCAGCAAGAGGTCAATATGTCCCCAGCAGAGTCGCCAATTCTGTAGCGATAAAAAATGTAGCGGGGTAAATCGGAGATCGAACTATTAATTAATTCGTCTCGCAAAAGCAAGAGTCGCCACCGCGCTTTATTATTTCCAAGGGAAAAGGGAAAAGAGCGAAATAAAACCCTAAAGTATGCAATGTAAAATAATACTTCCTAAAAGTAATAAAAATACAAAGCGTTTTTGAAAAGAGGTCTATGGTTCGGGGGTTGGTTATACAATGGGAAGGTATTAGCACCCAATGCATCTATAGTATCCTATAGGAACCTTTTGAAATATCTGTTTATTAAAATGTTCGTTTGATTAAAAAATAAATTGTTTTGGCCGAAAAGGGGTACGGATGGGTTTTTGAAGGTACGACGACCTAATGTCGAAGTTTTGGTTTAAAAGGTATAAATTTTGAAAAGATTGAATATTTGGGGGAAAATTGTCTTAAGTTTTAATGAAATGAAGATATTCGCGTGATTGGACTTGAGGACATGAAGTCAACAAGTTTAATCATTTTTTCTCTTGGATTTAGACGTAAACAGAATAACCAAATAACGGTGAAATAATCAAACAGAAAATTAGATAGATAATGATTAAATAGCTAAGTGATATATAACCGCAACAATGATTAAATAACAGACTAAATGGTGTGAACATGCATTTTTATATTTTTCGTTTAATATGTACAAAGCAAGAGAATTAATTAAAGAAAATAAAATGTTTTAATTCTTAAATTTCTATTTTTTATATATTTTTGTATTAATATAAAGTATTATTTTAAGATTTATTAAATAATTTTAAACTAAATTAAAACTTTAAAAGTTACTAACTTAAATCTAATTAAAAAAAGAATACTAAAATTACTAAATTAATCCTAAAGTTAAACTAATAAAAATTGGTCAAATATTAAAATATCTAATTAAGTTACACCTCTTATTTGATTAACTTTACTAATTAACTAAATTAATAAAATTCTAAAAAAAGAGCTAAAAGAAATTAAATAGAAAGAGAGGTGTCCAAAAAATAAAGGGGGTAGATAAGCGATTGCATGGGCCAAAGGGTTTTCAAGGGGCCCAATCAAAGACCAACAGAAATGGGGTGGGATGTTTTATGGAATTCGTTTGGTTCTAAACAAAGGGAAACGGGTCATGGCCCAATATGGTAACAAAGTTTTAGGGTTCAAGGTTTTATTTCATTTTTGCGTTAGGGTTAGGCAAAAGGGTACAGAGCGGCGCTCTTCTTCGTTACAGATTCGTCTTTTTCGTCTTTCTTCTTCTTCTCTCGAGCCAAACATGTCCAGGAATAGAGCTCCTTTGCCTCACAGCCGTCAGCGCCACCAACTGCCTCTTCTTCTCCAAGGGTCGCTCAGTGATACGGTGTGAAGGTGACGATTTCGTCCTTTAACGCATTAGGTTTTTTTTAATGATTTTGCATGTTTATGACTTGGTATGTTATGATTTTGTATTCACTTGATTCTGACTCTATTTTTACATGGTGTTTCTGTCAAGAGGTGCGAAATGGAGGGAAAGAAATTATACCTTGACGGAGGGGGGATGAATGGTGGTGGAGGCGCTCAGGCGGCTGGATGGCGACGATGCAATGACACTGAAGCTAGCTCACTTTCACTGGAGCCTGGTACTCTGTCTTTCTTTTCCTTTTAGGGTTTAATGATGATAGTTTGAAAAGCCTTTGATTGCTTCTTCTTCTTGCTTGTTTGTGTACCCTTGCCCTTGTATACTTGTGTGATGGTTCTGAATATGCTATTGTTGAAATATTTTGTTTTGACTAGCTTCATGTGTTTGCTATCCTATGATGCTTCTAACTGAGGATTCATGTTACCTCGATGATTTTTGATGATGATATGCTGGAAATGTCTTTGAATACATTTGATTTTTTCTTCTTTTCTTCTAGTTGCCTTGTGGTTGTTGCTGTATGATTTGAATCTGAGGGTTTATGATGTTTGACTTTGCTTGACAATGTTGATGCTTTGAAATGGTAGGCTTTTTCTAGTTTAGGCCGTTTGGTTTGATGGCTTTGGTTGGATCGACAGTGGTTTAAGGTTTGATGGTGTTTTTGGCTGGGTTTGCTTCAGGGTTGGCCTGGTTTTTGTTTCAACAGGTTTGGCCTTTTGATGAGTTTACTGGTTAGGCTTTGAAATGGTTATGGTTTCAGGTTTGGCCTGGAGGCCTATGTTACAGGTTTAAAGCTTAAGCAGGTTATTAGGCTTGATGTTGTTTTTGTATGTTTGAGGCTTCAACGGGTTTAATGCAGGTTTCTACTGGTTTTTTTCAGGCCATGGTTATTGGCTTTGGTCTTGAGACAGCAGGTTCTTGAGGTTTTTATTTGACCTTGAGAATTGGCTTGGTATTGAACTTGACAGATTTTGTGGTTTAAGGCTTCAAAACAGGTTTTTCCGAACTTAGCCTTGCTTGAGAAGTTGTGTTGTTTTATATCAGTTGGCCTCTCTTTTGAAAGTTCAGGTTTTGTATATTTTAACCATTTTTCCTTGATATCTCTGCCCTCTCTACTGTTTTATTCAGTTTGCTTTGCATCCTTTTATGCATTCCTTTTTTACTGTGTTACTGCTGTTTTGTTTTATATCCCTTTTCTGCCTAAGCCAAAACCTGTAAACCCACACTCTTTCTCTCTTCTCTCTCCTTAGTACAATTTGACATTAAAATGATGTTATGTACTTTATGTTCTGAAAAAGCAAAAGCTGGAAAATGATGAATTTAGAAACATTTTGCTTGCATATTTGGTTTTAAACTGCACATGTTTCTCTTTGTCATCTGCATTGTACAGTATGGAGCCTTGTGTTTCTGACTTCCTCCCATATGTTGGATAGTTTACGTTGGACTTTGGCTTTGAAAATGTAACTTTGACTTGGTTACTTGCATATGCTGTTGAACTATGCATTTTATTTGAAATATGCAGTTTACAATTTGAAATGTGCAATTGATTTTGAAATATGCAGTTGGCTTTTGAAATGTGCAATTGATTTTGAACTATTGAATTTGTGCATATTTTTAACTTGTGCATTCATATTTATCAATAAATAATCATCCCTTTTTGTGAACCGGGAGAAATCCCGTGATTTGCAAAGAGGGTAAAAAACATATTCCAGCCGTTTTCTTTTAATGATGAACGCTAAATTAATCGTCTGCTTTTAATTATCTATTTATTTCTGACTTTTCTTTTAATTCTTTGCAGGTAAAATCAAATGAGCATCAAAGAAGTATTGGATAGAACATGAAGATTTAGAACTTAGAAAAAATTAGGATAGCTTTTATTTCACTTTAAACATTGTAAAAATTATCATTGTAAATACGTTATAAATAAATACGGTATTTGAACAACAATTGTAACAATTAGAATAAAATGAATAAAACTCCAATATTTACCAGTTAATTCTTTTCTTCTTTGCAATTATTTACCTTATCATTTATAATTCTTTAAATTATATAATAACTGAAAATAAATTCCAATTATTTAAATTCAGAATAATAAATAATTAAATAAACATCATTGATCAATTAACTTCTCTTCAATTATTTACTTCATTATTTATAATTCTTCTAAATTATAATAACTGAAAATAAAATTTCAACTATTTAAACTTAGAATAACAAATAATTAAATAAACATTGTTTGATCAATTAATAAACTTCTTTTCAAATATTTACTTTATTATTTATAATTCTTTAAATTATATAATAACTGAAAATAAATTCCAATTATTTAAATTCAGAATAATAAATAATTAAATAAACATTGTTTTAGCATTGATCAATTAATAAATTTAGTGTTTCAAAAATAAACAGCTCTTGACTTGAAAAAGTTATGAATTTAAAATCTGCTTTGAAAATTGATAAAGATAGGTCAAAACACTCGCAATGTAATGATGCAGATAGGAAATGGTATCTTAGGTCAAAATTTGGGGTACAACATATAGCATAAGGGTTTTGTTGTGTGTTCTTCAATAGAATGACTTGCAAATCAAGGGTGGATGCCCAACTTCATGCCCTTGAATCTCCTAGTCAAGTATGATAAATTCATGATCTTGGATGTTTTGGAAAGCTTGAAACACCCTCTATAACTTTCATGCTGGCCATTTTGAAAAAATCATCTTGGAACTATATGAAAAAATGCCAAGAAATTGGGATAAAATCCTGCACAAAATCTGTTGAAAATTTCTCTAAGTGTTAAATGAAAATGTCATGACTTCATGAATTTATAACTTGAGATCCATGCATATTTAGCAGAAGTTGTGTAAAGAAATGTTGTAGATATCATGGAAATCTACAACTTTCATGCTGAAAGTTTCCCTTGAACCGTCTTGCATCTTGGTGAAAGAATGGCAAGAAGTGATGAAATTATCATGTATAAAAACACTTAGAAAATTTCTAAGTCTTGGAAATCTTGACTTTTCAAGTTGACTTTTGACTTTCTTGACTTCTTGATGATTAAGCTTGATATTCTTGAATGTCTTGATGAAATTTGATCTTTGAAACTTAAGGTTGACCAAAAAGTCAAAGTTTGACTTTCCAATATGCAATTGACCATTTTGCCCTTGTGCCAATTTCAAGCCTAAATTGATGTATCCGTGCTGCAAACTTGACATCGTAGAATATCTTGTGAGAAAATACTTGACAAATGAGAGGGCAAATTTTGGGGTACAACAGCTTCCCCTGTTCAATCTTCTGAAACCTAAAGAGTTAGATTGGCGAGTTCTGCCATTCGTGACTCGAAGGCTGAAGATGATTGGACACTAGAGTGCCCAGAAATTTACACTCAGCGATGCGATGATAGGAGGAATGGGCTTAAAGATGCCATTTGGAGAGGTGATAGAATCTTGTTGGAGATGGGCTTGTAGATGCCATCCAAGAATGCTTGTTGAATTGTAATTTGTAAGTTGAAAGAATGAGTATCAGAATTACGTCCACGTCTAGAGTGTATCTGAGCTGTATCTGAAAGCTGAATCTGAATGAGTATCAGGACAGCATCCATTTCTGGAGCGTATCTGTACTGTATTTGAGAGTTGAATCTGAATGAGTATCAGGACGGCATCCGTGTCTGGAGCGTATCTAAACTGTATCGAAAGGTTGAAATTAAATGAGTATCAGGATGGCATCCGTATCTAGAGCGTATCTGTATTGTATCAAAAGGTTGAATCTGAATGAGTATCAGGATGGCATCCGTATATGAAGCATATTCGAACTGTATCAAAAGGTTGAAATTGAATGAGTATCAGGTTGGCATCCGTGTTTGGAGCGTATCCGAACTGTATCAAAAGGTTGAAATTAAATGAGTATCAGGATGGAATCCGTATCTGGAGCGTATCTGAACTGTATCAAAAGGTTGAATCTGAATGAGTATTAGGATGGCATCCGTGTCTGGAGCGTATCCATACTGTATTTGAACTTGCAATCTGAATGAGTATCAGAATGGCATCCATGTCTGAAGCGTATCTGAATTATATCTGAACTGTATCTGATTGCATATTGTTAATGGTAGCTGTTTAATCTTATCTTGAAAAGGGTAAAATGTTAGCTGAAACAAAGTTATATTGCATGAAATGTATGATGTAATGTAGTTGTTTTATCAGTGTTTATGATATGTGGATGCAATGTATGCGCATGTAAGTTAATTTGCTGTATTGTTGTTTGAATAAGGAAAATAAATCCTTGAATGCTGCTGAGGATATGTTGAATTTCCATGTCTTGAAGTTGAAGTACTGACGAACTCTTGTTGAGAGAAGTAAATTCTATTGTAAGGGAAATGCCATGTACTTCTTGTAAGATTTGCTTGGGGAATCCCGAAAATTTTGACGATTTCTACTGGGGATTAATAATTTGAAGCCTAGTCTTGCTGGGGATTCAAATGACGTACTGTGGGGATTACTTATGGAATAGCCTAGAGACGTTTTCCTGTCCTTTCAACTTATCAGAAATTGTCTTTCTCATTTTGTTTATTTGTAAACAGTAATTATGTTCAAATGCATATGTTCATCAATGAATCATTGGACGTTTTTGCAAATAAAACACAAATGTAAAAAGACAAATAGTTTTCTATACTTTCAAAGGGATATCTTTGTATTGATTTTGAATATGTATTTTGTACAAAGGGGACAAACATTCTAGTAAGAGAATGGTGCCGTAAAACAAGAAGAATTTATACAAAGAAAGATAGTTATGTGTAATAATCCCATGGGGTTCCCATTCTGCTATAGCCTTCATATCTCCAAATATCTTGTCTATTTGCCTTTGGTCTGAAGATGATTGAATTGATCAGAAACTCCGAGTTTGTCAGTGGAAGTCAAATGTTGTCCGTTAAGTGATCCGACGGGACATAGTCATACGCTTTAATTCCCTAACTTCTGCCTGGACCGCCCTTTCGGGGTTTTCAGTCCACCGGGAAACCCTTTTTTGCCCAAGTCGCCCTTTCAGGTTTTCAACTTGCCGGGTGTACAAATTTTTTTATTTTATCCCTAATTTTTTCCCGAACCTTTTGGTTCGCCGGGATGCCCTTTTTTTGCCTAGGTGTGTCAACCTAGCGGGTCTCTTATGCGTAGTATCTTTTGACTATGTCCGCGTTCGCAGGGTGTGGCAGGTCGTCACCATCCATGATGGTCAAGATCATTTCCCCACCAGAGAATATGTTCTTGATTACATATGGTCCTCCATAGGTAGAAGTCCATTTGCCCCTGGGATCACTTTGTGGCAAGATGATAGGTTTGATCACTAGATCCCCAACTTGATATACTTGGCGTCTGAGTTTCTTGTTGAAAGCCTTGATCATCCGTTTTTTATACATTTGACCATGGCAAACAGCAGTAAGTCTCTTTTCATCAATTAAGTTCAGTTAATCAAGTCGAGTTTGGATCTAATCGTCTTCATTCAAACCTGCATCCTTCATAATCCTCAGAGAGGGGATTTAGACCTCAATAGGAAAAACAACTTCCATGCCATATACCAAAGAATAGGGTGTTACCCAAATTGATATACGAGTCGTGGTACGGTACCCGTGGAGAGCGAATGGTAACGTCTCATGCTAGTCTTTGTACGTGACTGTCATCTTTTGTATGATCTTTTTAATGTTTTTATTTGCAGCTTCAACAACCCCATTCATCTTTGGCCGGTAGGGAGAAGAATTATGATGTTGAATCTTGAATTGCTCACACAAGGCGGTGATCATAGTATTGTTAAGATTTGTACCATTGTCAGTGATGATCCTTTCGGGGATACCATATCGGCAAATGATATTTTGCTTGATGAAACAGGCAACAACATTCTTAGTGACAGAAGCAAAGTAAGTTGATTTGACCCACTTTGTAAAGTAATCAATGGCCACTAGGATGAAACGGTGTCCATTGGAGGTTGTTGGCTTGATCTCCCCAATCATATCAATTCCCCACATAGAAAAGGGCCAAGGAGCCGTCAAGAAATTCAGAGGAACCAGAGGTACATGCACCTTGTCAGCATAAATTTGACACTTATGACAAGTCTGAGAGTGTTAATAGCAATCTGCTTCCATGGTAGACCAATAATAACCTGCCTGTAGGATTTTCTTCGCCATCGTATGCCCACTGGAGTGGGTGCCAAAAGTACCTTCATGTAATTCAGCCATGATCCTTTCCGCCTCAATCTTATCCATACACCGAAGCATAATGGAGTCGTGATTGCGTTTGTACAGGATGCCATTACTCAGGAAGAACTTAGCATAGAATCTCCTTAAGAACTTTTTATCATTGATTAAAGCTCCTTCTGGATATTCTTGAGCCTCGAGATACCTTTTGACTTCATGAAACCAAGGCTGGTCCACTACCTCTTCAGTATTAATCTCGTGACAATGTGCTGGTTCATCCATTCGTTCAATGGTGATCTGGGGAGCTTCGTTATCCCAATTAAGTTTAAACATAGATGACATTGTGGCTAGAGCATCTGCTAGCTGATTTTCTTCTCGCGGGAAATGCTCGAAGGTAATCTTCTCAAAATGTGGTAGCAATGTCAAAACATGTTCTTTGTAAGGGATAAGATTTGGGTGCTTAGTGTCTCATTCCCCTTTGATCTGACTGATGATCAAAGCCGAATCTCCAAACACATCTAAATATTTGATTCCCAGATCTATGGCAGCCTTGAGACCAAAGATGCATGCTTCGTACTCTGCCATATTGTTCGTACAGTTGAAGCAAAGTCTGGCAGAAAAGGGAGTATGACACCCTTCCGGAGATATGAGTACAACGCCGATACCATTACCAAGTTCATTGGATGCCCCATCAAAGAACAGGGTCCATCGGGATCCTTGTTCAGGTCCGTGATATGGTCTAATTTCTTCATAGTTGTCTAATGCCATGATGTCTTCATCCGGGAATTCAAACTTCATGGATTGATAATCTTCTACAGCTTGGTGAGAAATATGATCAGCTAATACACTACCCTTTATAGCTTTCTGAGTAGTATACTGTATATCATATTCTGTTAGGATCATCTGCCATCTAGCTATCCTCCCAGACAGAGCAGGCTTTTCGAAGATGTATTTTATCGGATCCATCTTAGATATCAACAAGGTAGTATGAGTCAGCATATACTGTCTTAGCCAGCGAGCAGCCCATGCCAGAGCGCAGCAAGTTTTCTCGAGCAGTGAATATCTGGTTTCACAGTCGGTAAACTTTTTGCTCAGGTAGTAAATAGCGTGCTCTTTTCGGCCAGACTCGTCATGCTGCCCCAATACACACCCCATTGAGTTTTCTAAAACGGTTTGATACATGATCAGTGGTCTTCCCTCGACTGGTGGCATCAAAACAGGAGGCTCTTGTAATTACTCTTTAATTTTGTCAAAAGCAACCTGGCATTCGTCGTTCCATCTGACTACTTGATCTTTCTTCAATAGCTTGAAGATTGGCTTACAAGTAGCTGTTAGGTGAGAAATGAATCTGGCGATATAGTTCAAGTGTCCCAAGAATCCTCTAACTTCCTTCTCAGTACGAGGAGCAGGCATTTCTTGTATTGCTTTAACCTTGGCAGGATCGACCTCAATACCGGACTCCGAATGTGCACTTGTTTGGATTCAACCTTAACTTGTATTCCTTCAATCTCACAAATAACTCTTGCAAGTGACCAAGTTGCTCTTCTTCAGTTTGTGATCGGGCTATCATATCGTCTACATAGACCTCTATTTCATGGTGTATCATATCATGAAACAAAGCTACCATGGCGCGCTGATAAGTGGCCCCAGCATTCTTCAGTCTGAATGGCATCACTTTATAGCAGAATGTGCCCCACTGTGTGACAAATGTAGTTTTCTCCATGTCCTCAGGTGCCATTTTGATTTGATTATAACCTAAGAATCCGTCCATGAAGGAAAACACTTTGTGCTGGGCCGTATTATCAACTAGGATATCTATGTGGGGGAGTAGAAAATCATCTTTAGGGCTGGCCCTATTCAAATCTATATAGTCCACGCACATTCATACTTTTCTGTCCTTTTTAGGCACGGGAACAATGTTGGCAACCCATTGGGGGTAGGAAGTGACAGCCAAGAATCCAGCATTGAATTGTTTCATGACTTCCACTTTGATCTTCTCTGACATATCAGGTCTCATGCGGAAGACTTTTTGTTTCACTGGTGGACAGTCTTCTCTTGTTGGCAGACGATGTACCATGATGTCTGTATCAAGTCTCGGCATGTCTTCATATGACCAGGAAAAGATCTCAACATAATCATGCAACAGCTGAATCAGACGCTCGTTGACACTGGCCTCTAGATTGGCACCCACCTTGACCTCTTTTCTATCCTCCTCGGTACCCAAGTTGATTGTGTCTACCGGTTCCTCATGAGGCTGAATAGCTCTTTCCTCTTGTTGTAGTAGTTTGGCCAGTTCCCCTGGTACTTCACAATCTTCCTCACCTTCGTCTTCGGCTTGGTAGATTAGATCCTCAGAGTCATGAAAGGCCATAGAAGTATCGTTACCCATGGGATCCGGAATAGAGGGGTACCTGCATTTGTGAGTGTGGGTGTGTGTAAGGGTATAGCCATCCTTAAAAATAAAATGTAAAAGAAAAACAATGAGCACAAAAAGTTTGTATGTGAAAAACGTCCATGATTCATTGAATGTCATATAAAGATGAAATAAAACCCTTACAAATGGACCATTGTTCCTCGGGCAAGACACAAGGTTTAAAATGTGCCAATTGTTTATGAATATTACAAGTCCAACAGAAATGTAAAAGATAAATTACTAAGGGATGAAATTTATTGGAACAAAGTCTTTGGCTTCCCAATTGCGAAGTCCTCCGTTGATAGTAGGAAAGATCCAATCCTCCAAGCTGCAATCCTCTTCACCATCTTCCACTGCATTGACCTCTTGGTTGCTAATCTTCAAGGGTGGCCCTCCAGCACGGGCACGACGCACAGCCTTCTTAGCATTTGAAGTGAACCCTAAGCCAAACTTGTCAGATTTATACGGAATATCCGGAAGTTGCCCCCAGATGGTGCATCCACCCTCCTCTACTACTGCCTTGGCATCCTTCAGAGATGACATCCGAAGCGGAAGTCTTGTGATCTTGGGGATCCGGGACACTGTCTTGGTTACTGCTACCTCTTGAGGGACTTCTTCGAAATATTGAAAAGGAGTTTCAATGAACTCGTCGTCCAATTCTACATATCGGAAAGAATTGAGGTGGCTAATAATATACTCTTCCTCTCTGTGGACAGTGATAATCTTTCCATGGACTGGGTATTTCAGCATCTGGTGCAGTGTGGAGGTGACAGCACCGGCATTATGGATCCAGGGCCGTCCTAGCAGACAGGAGTAAGAGGGGTGGATGTCCATTACATAGAAAGTTGATTTGAAAGTTTGAGTCCCAACCTTTATGGGGATGTCCACCTCCCCGTGGACCATCCTCTTTGAGCCATCAAATGCTCTTACGACTATGTTATTGGGTTTCAACATCAATCCTTCGCAATCCAATTTGTCGAGAGCTTTCTTCGGTAAAACATTCAAAGATGAGCCAGTGTCCACCAAGACATGGGCCAGAGTTGTTCCTATATATTCCACATAGACATGCAATTCCTCGTTGTGCTTTCTTCCCCTTGGTGTCAGATCAGCATCAGAGAAACCTAAGCCATTATCAGCTGTCAGGCTGGCCACACAATCTTGAAATTGGTCAGCAGACGTCTCTTGAGGCACATGAGCTGTCTTGAGGAACTTCACCAGGGCTTTCGCATGTGCCTCAGAACACAGCAACAATGCTAGCATGGAGATCTTGGAGGGAGTTTTCCCCAACTGTTCAACTACGTCGTAGTCACTCTTCTTTATTATTCTCAAGATCTCCTCTATTTCCTTCTTAGAGGTTTCGGGGATAGTCAGTGGTTGAGCCTTCTTCCGGACAGGCTCTTCTTGAATACTTTTTCCTCGAATTTCAGTAGTAGGAGTGTTGGTAGGGATAACAGCAGAGGTTGTGTCGTCTTTGTCATTAGGAGCACTTGCAGATATGATTATTGGTACGGAGGTAACCTTTGGAATAACCACGGGTCCAAAAACTGCCTTTAGAGGGGCAATTTCTGGAGAGAAGATTCTACCGCTTCGGGTAATCTTACTGGTTCTGACAATATTGCTAATTTCATAGTCTTCTTCTTTGGAGCTCATTTCTTCGGCGGCCAACCCATCTTGTTTGATACCATGATAGTAGATGTCTCCATCGTAATTCCACGACACTGTTTTGTCTGATTCATACGGGACTGGCCCAGGCATTGTGATTATAAGAGGAGTAGTTTTTGGAACCGATGTAATCCTAACGGGTCTTTTGGGGACCCTGGAAGGATTGGCGGAGATGGTTATTGTGATACGGTGGGAGAACTGACTTGAGGTTTTGCGTTTGTATTAGCACTTGTTCGGTTTAGCAAGAGTCGCCACCTACTTTTTATTTTATCCTAAAGGAAAGGTTAAAAAGCACAGGAAAAACCTTTGAGATGTTTTCGTGGGTTCGGGGGGTAGATTATGAAAAGGGAAGGTATTAGCACCCTTTTCATCCATGGTTATCCATGGGCTCTTAGTTACTTGTTTTAGATCACTTGCCTTTGCTTTTCAATTGTTTGAAATGGTGCTTTGTGTGTGTGGTTTTGAAAATGCTTTGAAAATGATGCCTTGTCTAGGCAACCGTTGTATCAATTCTTTACTCGAATGTTTTACAAAGGTGTTTGTCTTTTTGAAAAGATGTTTCAAGGTTTTTGAAAGTTGTTTTGAAAGTTGTGTTGTGGAGTGTGTTTTGAAAGTAGGCAAGTGTGTTTTGCAAGTTTGATCAAGTAACTAAGAGTTGTATACCCCTAAATTTACTCAAAGATCTTTCTCATGTTTTAACCCTTTTAACAGTGTTGTTTCACCATTGTATTTGGTGAACAACCTTGCGTTAGGATGTTAATGGAACAGGCACGGGTCATCGTTTAGACCATGAAAGCAATAGTGTCAAGTGTCTTTGGCAATTTGCTTGAAGGGACTATGATCATTTTTAGGCAACTTGAGAAAGCGTCATCGAGGGACTATGATCATTTGATTTGTTTTTGTTTTGCCAAAGATACTCAACATGCAACAAGGCCCATTCTTGAAGGCAACAAGCGGGATTACCCTAGGGGTGCAAGTGTGAATTGTGTATTGATTGTCACGCATTTGTCTTTATATTAGGTTATCTAGCGGTTGATTTTGAATCTTCGTATACAAACCCTAATTACTATACAGTATATAGATAGCGATAAATTGCGGGAATTTAAAGTCTAAGCTATTACAAATAAGTATCCGGGAATGGGGGTACAAATATTTACAAATGGGGATGAGTCTTATCAGAATAGTAGTGTCCAAATAATATTTACAACCAAATCGAATCGCATTCTCAATGTAAAATGTAGCAATGTATAAGAATAAAGGAGAAATAAAAGTATTTGTGAAAGTGTATGTGATTATTTACAAATGAGAAAAATATGTTATCCTAATGCAATATTAAGTATTTTATTTATTTTTGGGTTTTTGTTAAATATGTACAAACAAAAGTTTTAAAGAAAGAAAAGAAAATGCTTAAGAAATTCTATTTTTATGTATTAATGTTTTTATGTATGAAAAAGATTTATTAAAAAGAGTTTTAAGACAAAGAATCTATTAACCTAATTAAATCTAATATTTATGTATTTTTTAAATGTAATAAAATAAAAAGAAGCAATTAAGAAAATTTTGTATAAAAGGGTTAATGTATTATTTTTATTTACAAAATAAGTTATATTATATAAGAAGAAAATAAAAAAGGTATTAGTTATAAGAAAAAGCAATAAATGGGCTTAAGGGGAAAGCTGGGCCCAAACAGATTTGCAAAGGGAATCAGAGGGAGGGGTGTAACGCCTGGAATCATTGGGCTTGGTGTTTTTGTGGGGCAGAGGCCCAAAACGGGTTTCACAAGTTTTGTTTAGGGTTGAATGGTTTGCTTCAGAGTTAGGGTTTACAGAGGCTTAGAGCGGCGTTGTTCCCTTCATCGTCTTCGTCTTTCTCGCTCAAACCAGCCACTGATGTCCCCTTCACCGCCTGGCTATTGGACGCCACTTCCATATCCCTCTCTCCATGGCTGAGCAAGGCAGTTATGAAACAAAGGTATTCGATTCTTCGTGCGTTTTTTAGGGTTTCTGGATTTCTCTTGCATGTTTTATTTATTCTGATTCTTTTGTATTATTATTTGTTTCTTGTGAGGTGTTAAAGAAAGGGAAGAGGTACTACCTTTGGAGAGGAGACGAGGAGTGGACTGGAGGCGTTTTAGGCGGCCGGAGGCGGAGGGAGTAGGATGCTGATGAGCTTTGTTATGGTATTCCTGGTATTTGTATCTTGTTCTGTTTGGTTTTATGATGAACGCTTTTCTGAAAACCCTAGATTATTTCTTTTCCTCTTCTTCTGATTGCTGGCCTCTGAATATTAATGATTTTGATTCTGGGTTGCCTTATTGTTGTGCTTCTGTGTAGCCTATGATGAACCTTGGTTCTGAGGCATTGTTGGTTATTGACTTTCTTCCTCTCTTTTTGATTTTGATTCTGAGTTGGACCTAGTTCTGAGAATGTTTATGCTGTTGTTGGCCCTATGATGAGGTTGCTCTGAGGGTGTTGGGATTCTGTATGTTTTGTTATTTGGATTGGCATGGTGGTTGGGACAGGCAGGTTCTTCATTGAAGCTTAGCAGGTAGTTTGGTTTGTGTTGATAGGCTTCAAGGCTTGATGTTTACAGGCTTTAAGGCTTGTACCTGGTTTTTTTTCCAGCAGGTTGAAACAGTTTTGAAACAGGCTTTTTGATTTGGGGGCTTTTGGAGTTTTGGCTTTGAGGTAGGTTTATTGTACAGGTTTAAAAGGCAAGCTTGAGTGCTGTAGTTTTTGACAGGCTTTGTATGGCTTTGTTTGGAAATTTGTTTCTGGTATAGGCTTGTTTGAACCAAGGTTTTGTTTGTGAGTTTGCTTCAAGCTTTCATGCTGTAGCAGGTTTGAACAGTTTGGAATTTTGTTTGAGATTTATGCAGGTTAAGGCTTGAGGTTTGCTTGAATCTGGTTTGTATGGATTTGGTTTTGACAGGCTTAAGGTTTAGGCTTTGTGTTATTGCTTGCTTGTGTTTGACAGGCTGAAGCAGTTTGTATCTTATGCAGGTTTTTGCAATGTTACAATTTTTGTTATCTCTTGTGTACTCTCCCCCCTTAACTGTTCTGGTATATCTTTGTTTTATATCTCTAGCCTGCCTGAAAAAACTGTAAGCCTCTTCCTTTTTTCTCTCTTTCTCTCTCCACAGATAAAAAGCATATTATATTGCTTAAAACTGTACTTTTCTGAAAAAGTGATGGCCTGGAAAATGATGACAATTTTTGAATATGTTGCTTGCATTGTTAGTTTTGCTCTGCATGTCTTCTTTCTTCAGATTTTCTGCATTTGGTGTACTTGTTGATATCTCTTTGAAAACCTTTTGATAGTTTCTTTGGGTAGCTTGGTTGACATCTTTTGGTAACTTAGTTTGCCATGTGCAGTTTGCTTGTAAATTGTTTTGGCATATTCAGTTTGTTACCTGTGACTTGGTTTGGAATTTTGAACTGTGCAGCTTTGTATTTGGCATATTCAGTAGCTTTGTGCATTTCATATATTTTGCAAGCATATTTCCCTTTCCCTCTTTGTGAACCAAGAGTCCTCTTGTGATTTGCAGAGAGGGCAAACAAACTGATTTCGGCCAACACTTTTAATGATGAGCTTTTTATGATTAACTGTCTGAGAATGTTCTTTTTTAATTCATTTGTGTTTGACTTCTTTCTTTTTTCTTTTTGCATGTAAATATCAGTTGGGCAATGGGGAGCATCAGTAGAAGATGAAGACTTAGGAAACTTTAGGATGTAATTTTATTTTACTTTTAATCATTGTAATAAATATTATTATAAATACTTGTAAATAATTACTGTATTTAAATAACACTTGTACAAATAATTAAAATAAATAAAAGTCTTTTTTTTGTCAGATATCTCTTTTATTTCACTGTCTCTTTAATTACTTAAGTTTTCTTGAATTAAAATAGCTGGAAGTAAATCCCAATTATTCTAACTTAGATAAAATAAATAATTAATAAACACTGTAGTCTTGCAACTTCGCATTAATCAATAATAAACCCGGCGTCCCAATTAACCATAAACATTGCACAGTTAATCAAGCAAACGTCCATGTGCCTTTCCTTTTACTGATTAAACCAAACACTGCAAATTTCCAACCAGAAGCCTCAGCTTCTAATCCAGAGATTCAGGTTTTGAGAAACAAACTGAAATCAGGCGTCAAAGCAGTGTGACAGCCAATTAAGACACTATGGATTCAAATTCTTCTGAGAATGTGCGTGCAAACCCTAATTCTTAATTTATTGTCAAAGAAACGTCCTCCTGATCAAACCCTGAGCCAAATTCAACCAAATTAATAAAAACCCTAATAATCTGCTTGAACTGATTCAAAATCAATGGAAACCCTAATTTTGTCTGACTGATGAGAAAAGTCTGTTTGACCGATTCTTAAGCCAATCTGAAAAAATCAGGAAAAGCCCGAAGCTATGATTTCTTGTGGAAAAGAGAGGGAAAATTTTGGGGTACAACAGTTGCCCCTGTTCAATCTTCTTGAACCTGAAGAGTTAGATTGGCAAGTTTACCGTTCGCGACTCGAAGGTAAAAGGAGATTGGACACTAGAGTGCCCAAAAAAATTTGCACTCGTCAAAGCGTAGTTTGAGGGAATGGGCTTAAAGATGCCATTTGGTGATGGGCTTAAAGATGCCATCTGGAGATGTGACAGGGGGATGGGCTTAGAGATGCCATCTGGAAATGTTTGTTGGACTGTATGTCGTTGGTGAGTGGGTGAGTATCAGAAAGGTATCCATGTTTTGGAACATCTCTGAACTGGGGATCTGAATAAGCAATAGATTGACATCCGTATCTGGAAGCATCCGTAAACTGTTTTCAAAAGTTGCATCTGAACAAGCGATAGGTTAACATCCGTATCTGGAGAACCCGTAAACTGTTTTCAGAGGTCTTGGAGATGAATAAGCAATAGATCAGCATCCATGTTGGGAAGCGTCCGTAAACTGTTTTCAAAGGTTGTGTCTGAACAAGCGATAGATTAACATCCGTGTTTGGAGAATCCATAAACTGTTTTCAGAAGTTGAAGAATCTGAACAAGCGATAGGTTGACATCCGTGTCTGGAGAACCCGTAAACTGTTTTCAGAGGTCTTGGAGTTGAATAAGCAATAGAGCAGTATCCATGTTGGGAAGCGTTCGTAAACTGTTTTCAAAGGTTGTGTCTGAACAAGCGATAGATTAACATCCGTGTTTGGAGAATCCAAAAACTGTTTTCAGAAGTTGAAGAATCTGAACAAGCGATAGGTTGACATCCGTGTCTGGAGAACCCGTAAACTGTTTTCAGAAGTCTTGAAGTTAAATAAGCAATAGAGCAGCATTCATGTTGGGAAGCGTCCGTAAACTGTTTTCAAAAGTTGAGTCTGAACAAGCGATAGATTAACATCCGTGTTTGGAGAATCCGTAAACTGTTTTCAGAAGTCTTGAAGAATCTGAACAAGCGATAGGTTGACATCCGTGTCTGGAGAACCCGTAAACTGTTTTCAGAAGTCTTGAAGTTGAATAAGCAATAGAGCAGCATCCATGTTGGGAAGCATCCGTAAACTGTTTTCAAAAGTTGAGTCTGAACAAGCGATAGATTAACATCCATGTTTGGAGAATCCGTAAACTGTTTTCAGAAGTCTTGAAGTTGAATAAGCAATAGAGCAGCATCCATGTTGGGAAGCGTCCGTAAACTGTTTTCAAAAGTCTTGGAATCTGGAATAAGTATCAGAATGTCGCCATGTCTGGGTCACATCTGAACTATTCTCTGGAAGGAATCTGGAATAAGTATCAGAATATCGCCATGTCTGGATCACATCTGAACTATTTCTAGAAGGAATCTCGGAAGATGATGATCTTTGTCTGTTGATTGATCTTTCATGAAAAGGTGAAGAGTTAGTTGTATGCAATGTCATGATGTAATGAATTGTACTTCATCAATGTTTATGATATGAATGTAATGAATGTGCATGTAAGCGGATGAGTTGTCTTGCTGAGGATAGATGACTCCTGGATAGCCGGAGATAATAGAATCTTGACTGCTGCCGGGGAAAGTAAATCCTTGACTGCTGCAGGGGATTGCTGGAAATGAGAAGTCCTGGAACCACTGTTGAGGAATCGGGAGCTTGGGTTGTATTCCAATCTACTAGGGATTCCTGTCTTGAGGAGATCTTCACTGGGGAATATCTGAATATCCTGTGAGGAACTGAGAATGAGAGTCTTCATTCTGCTTGGGGATTGATAGTTGAAAGTTTTAGCTCCGCTGGGGATTGCAAGAATCTTTTGATTGCTGCAGGTGTTGATCTGGGATCTTGAAAAGATTGGTCGGTGAGACAGTTGTCCTGGTTGGTTTCAGGTATTAATCTCTGACCTGAGAAAGAAAGATAGTTTTCATGGCTTGTTACAGGTATTAATCTTCAATCTCTTCATGCAGATAGTTTTCCTGGCTGGTTACAGGTGTTGATCTACAATCAGTCATCCACATATATTTTCCTGGCTTGTTACAGGTATTAATCTAGAACTTGGGTTATACGCCACTTTGAGAATGAGAATCTTCATTCTGTTGGGGGTCAGAAATTGGGAGTATACCAATCTTCTGGGGTTTTAAGGATGAGAGTCTTCATTCTGTTAACGGTCAGAAATTGGGAGTATACCAATCTTCTGAGGTTTTAAGGATGAGAGTCTTCATTCTTGAGGGTCAGAAATTGGGAGTATACCAATCTTCTGAGGTGATGAGAATCTTCATTCTGTTAACGGTCAGAAACTGGGAGTATACCAATCTTCTGAGGTTTTAAGGATGAGAGTCTTCATTCTTGAGGGTCAGAAATTATGAGTATACCACTCTTCTGAGGTGATGAGAATCTTCATTCTGTTAACGGCCAGAAACTGGGAGTATACCAATCTTCTGAGGTTTTAAGGATGAGAGTCTTCATTCTTGAGAGAAACAGATTTTTAGGAGCTCCAATTGTCCGTTATTCTGTTGGTGGTTGTAACTTCCAGCAGGTGATGAAGGAATTTGTGATGTTGATCGTAACTTCCAGCAGGTGATGAAGGAAATTTTGAACGACCTTGAGATTGACATTCGAATGCCCAAGTGATGATGAAGGAGACTTGCCCCAAGCTCACTAAACTTTTGAGAGATTTGTTGAAATCTTGACTGGACTGCCCCAGGTTAACTGAACTTTGAAAGATCTGTTGAAACCTTGACTGGACTGCCCCAGGTTAATTGAGCTTTGAAAGATTTTGTTGAAATCTTAACTGGACTGCCCCAGGTTAATTGGATAGTGACATGTCATGCCCCCTTGTTGATAGGAGATATGTCAATGGAAGTGTCATCCTTCTTGAAGTGATTTTACTCACTGAGAGAGTTTTCGTTCCTCCGAACATTCACTGTAGGAATTTCTTCGCTGTCAAACAAATAACCATGTGCAAACAACGATATTCAAATAATGCAAAGTTTATGCTTTGTCTCGAAGTTTTGAAAAATGCATTTTTTAGCAGAAAACTTTTTATAAGACAAATTCAACACAAGATTTAGAGCAAAGCCTTACAGGAGTCAGGATACCTTTTGTAACAGTATGCTTTCGAACTAACCCATGCTTCAATTAGGACTTTTGCAGGGTTGTAACATGGCTTGGTTCACGGTTTAAGAAACAAAGGATAAAGACTCAAAGTATATTTGTACCCACCCGCTCTTCGTGATGTTCTTCAATCCTAAACTCAGTTAATTGTGCGTTGAACTCTATTCGAGTTTGGAACGACTTTTTTGGTGATGGTTCACACAAGTTGAATTTGGAGGGCAGTAATCCTCTTTTTTTTGCAACACTTTTCATGTTGTTGAGGATTTGTAATGACCTCTTTCTTTTGATTTGTTATCCCTAACTTTTTCCTGACTGTTCCTGTTTTCGAGATTATAGTCAGTGGGATGCCCCAACTTTCTTTTGGCTCAGTGAGATTTTTTCTTTTGAGAGGTAATGACTGCCTATGAGATAAGGAACCATCACTGTCTTTTGATTCCAGAGGAATTCTTTTCTTTTTTGATGTCGTTCGTTGTATTACGAACTGGTGAGTTTGCGACTTCAATGCGCGCCTTTTTTTGAATTAACTGAGAGACTACCCTGCCCCAGGTTTAAATCAAAGATTTTTATTTGTTTAGAACAGAAAACTCCTACTTCTTTGGCTCGAAGGGGTTGACTAGGGATTATCTTCCTTATAACTCCAGTGTTTGAGAATTGAAAGAAATGCCTGTACATCATCAACAAGGTCTGTTCAAAAGCATACTTTATGAGATTATGGTATTGTTTCGTCATCCTCCCTCTAAAGGCTTGCAGCTTTTTATCAAGAGTTAAATATCATAAAGAAAACATAAGAGTAGTGAAAACGAATGGATGAATTCAAGACAAACATATGCAATGCATTAATGAAACAGAGTTTGACATCAACAGATAATTGTTTGAATAACAAAGAGTTTACAACTTGAAAATTCAAATGGAACAAAACTCTCTCAGTTCGAGCTTTGTCATTTCAGGTGGAGAAACCCTTAAAGGAAGATTTTCATCTCGCCATCTGGCATGAATCTCAGCACTCCAATGTCAATTAGATCTTGAATCTTGTTCTTCAAGGACCAACAGTCGTCGGTGTCATGTCCCGGACTATAGGAGTGGTATACACAAAATGCGTCGGGATGATAGCTAGGAGAAGAGGTATTGGGCTTCCGAATAGGATCCCTTAAAGCAGTCATATTGACCTCCAACAAGCGCTCCAGTATTAGAGATGACGGTATGTCAGTCTCAGTGAACTGTCTTCTAGACGTAGTTTGCTTACGCCGATTACCCCGTTGACGCTGACGAGGTTGTTGATGGGCTTGTGACCCTGAAGCAAGTAGAGGAGCCTTCCCCTTGTCTTCTTGTCTCAAAGGGGGTTGAATGGTGACTTGCTCTTCAACCTCAGATGTTTGCCCCACTTGGTTGTCCCGAAGCAGTTGGTTGACGAGAACCCTGAGCTCTTCTTGTCTTTGAGCCAAGTCCTGGATGAGAGCCATCTGGCCCACCAGTTGTCCCATCATTTGGATCCTCATTGTTGCCAGCTCAAACTGCAGTTCTTCCAACTGATCATTCCTGACACTGCTTGAATTCCCCAAGACCAATCCCCTTGTGGGGAGAGCTTTCACTTCTTCTTGCCCCTGGGACAGGTTCAAGAACATTTACTGAAGTTGAGCATTTTGATCCTGGATATCCTTGACAGTCCTCTCTAGAGCCATCTCTACTGAAATAAACAGTAGAAGAGTAAGGAAACCTGAAAAGGAAAAATTGTTATGATGCAATGCATGATATGCGGATGCATGTTTTCAAGGATCTCTTGGGGTAAACACAAGAGAATGTTAGAGGTTGAACTTCGATCTTTGATTGGAGAACTTTGCACCTATGGATGTCTTTCCACGAGAATCAAGCTCACCATGTCAAGTGGGTCATAGCCCCTGATTCAAGTTGTTTCACTTGATCTTTGATGGCATTTGTTTAGAGGAGAAAACCTCTTGCCTCTTGGTAGACGTCTGGTTCAACGTGACCCTGCATCAAAAGACCCTTGAGATCCTTGAAATGGTTATTGAAAAAATGCTATGGTATGATGTTATGATGTTATGTACATGTATGCAAAAGTAAGCAAGTGTATATACAGGCAATCATATTCACACAAAGCAAACAAGTCCTTAGGTTTAGGCTTGCATGGGGTTTGTAGGTAAGTACCCTCTTGAAGTTAGTTGGCTCATCCTGTCCTAAAATAGAAACCGGGTTCTAAGGAGCTCAATATCATTGGATTGTTTTCTGTGTTCATTGTTTTGGTTTAGCCACTTAACTGGCGACCAAAATATTCCAAGAAAACAACCCTCAATGAGTGTAGTATCGAGTATCTACCAACTTCGCACTGCACCAAAGTCGGTCATCTCACTACCCCTAAAAAGGCTAAGATGGTCAATTAAGGTTCTAAGAGTTCGTTAGTGCTTCATGACATCACTCAGCGGCCCCGTACTCTCCTTGATTGAACTCAAGGGTTACCGGTACTCACAAATATGTCACACTAACATAGCTTACTGCTTCAACCATGTCGGTATACCCCACACAGTTCCCTCACAGTTTTTTTGCTATTTACCTAAAAAGGTGCCCCAAATCCGAGTGTAGGATTTACAACAAACCCAAACAAGGACCCAAAAAGTAAAGCAATCAAAACAAGTATGTAAAGGTGATCTAAACCCTAAGGTAACCCCACTTTTAAATTAATCCCCAGCAGAGTCGCCAGTTCTGGTGATACGGTGGGAGAACTGACTTGAGGTTTTACGTTTGTATTCGCACTTGTTCGGTTTAGCAAGAGTCGCCATCGACTTTTTATTTTATCCTAAAGGAAAGGTTAAAAAGCACAGGAAAAACCTTTGAGATGTTTTCGTGGGTTCGGGGGGTAGATTATGAAAAGGGAAGGTATTAGCACCCTTTTCATCCATGGTTATCCATGTGCTCTTAGTTACTTGTTTTAGATCACTTGCCTTTGCTTTTCAATTGTTTGAAATGGTGCTTTGTGTGTGTGGTTTTGAAAATGCTTTGAAAAAAATGCCTTGTCTAGGCAACCGTTGTATCAATTCTTTACTCGAATGTTTTACAAAGGTGTTTGTCTTTTTGAAAAGATGTTTCAAGGTTTTTGAAAGTTGTGTTGTGGAGTGTGTTTTGAAAGTAGGCAAGTGTGTTTTGCAAGTTTGATCAAGTAACTAAGAGTTGTCTACCCCTAAATTTACTCAAAGATCTTTCTCATGTTTTAACCCTTTTAATAGTGTTGTTTCACCATTGTATTTGGTGAACAACCTTGCGTTAGGATGTTAACGGGACGGGCACGGGTCATCGTTTAAACCATGAAAGCAATAGTTCCAAGTGTCTTTGGCAATTTGCTTGAAGGGACTATGATCATTTTTAGGCAACTTGAGAAAGCGTCATCGAGGGACTATGATCATTTGATTTGTTTTTGTTTTGCCAAAGATACTCAACATGCAACATGGCCCATTCTTGAAGGCAACAAGCGGGATTACCCTAGGGGTGAAAGTGTGAATTGTGTATTGATTGTCACGCATTTGTCTTTTTATTAGGTTATCTAGCGGTTGATTTTGAATCTTCGCATACAAACCTTAATTATTATACAGTATATAGATAGCGATAAATTGCGGGAATTTAAAGTCTAAGCTATTAAAAATAAGTATCCGGGAATGGGGGTACAAATATTTACAAATGGGGATGAGTCTTATCAGAATAGTAGTGTCCAAATAATATTTACAACCAAATTGAATCGCATTCTCAATGTAAAATGTAGCAATGTATAAGAATAAAAGAGAAATAAAAGTATTTGTGAAAGTGTATGTGATTATTTACAAATGAGAAAAATATGTTATCCTAATGCAATATTAAGTATTTTATTTATTTTTGGGTTTTTGTTAAATATGTACAAACAAAAGTTTTAAAGAAAGAAAAGAAAATGCTTAAGAATTCTATTTTTATGTATTAATGTTTTTATGTATGAAAAAGATTTATTAAAAAGAGTTTTAAGACAAAGAATCTATTAACCTAATTAAATCTAATATTTATGTATTTTTTAAATGTAATAAAATAAAAAGAAGAAATTAAGAAAATTTTGTATAAAAGGGTTAATGTATTATTTTTATTTACAAAATAAGTTATATTATATAAGAAGAAAATAAAAAAAGGTATTAGTTATAAGAAAAAGCAATAAATGGGCTTAAGGGGAAAGCTGGGCCCAAACAGATTTGCAAAGGGAATCAGAGGGGGGGGGGGTGTAATGCCTGGAATCATTGGGCTTGGTGTTTTTGTGGGGCAGAGGCCCAAAACGGGTTTCACAAGTTTTGTTTAGGGTTGAATGGTTTGCTTCAGAGTTAGGTTTTACAGAGGCTTAGAGCGGCGTCGTTCCCTTCATCGTCTTCGTATTTCTCGCTCAAACCAGCCACTGATGTCCCCTTCCCCGCCTGGCTACTGGACGCCACTTCCATCTCCCTCTCTCCATGGCTGAGCAAGGCAGTTATGAAACAAAGGTATTCGATTCTTCGTGCGTTTTTTAGGGTTTCAGGATTTCTCTTGCATGTTTTATTTATTCTGATTCTTTTGTATTATTATTTGTTTCTTGTGAGGTGTTAAAGAAAGGGAAGAGGTACTGCCTTTGGAGAGGAGACGAGGAGTGGACTGGAGGCGTTTTAGGCGGCCGGAGGCGGAGGGAGTAGGATGCTGATGAGCTTTGTTCTGGTATTTGTATCTTGTTCTGTTTGGTTTTATGATGAACGCTTTTCTGAAAACCCTAGATTATTTCTTTTCCTCTTCTTCTGATTGCTGGCCTCTGAATATTAATGATGTTGATTCTGAGTTGCCTTATTGTTGTGCTTCTGTGTAGCCTATGATGAACCTTGGTTCTGAGGCATTGTTGGTTATTGACTTTCTTCCTCTCTTTTTGATTTTGATTCTGAGTTGGACCTAGTTATGAGAATGTTTATGCTGTTGTTGGCCCTATGATGAGGTTGCTCTGAGGGTGTTGGGATTCTGTATGTTTTGTTATTTGGATTGGCATGGTGGTTGGGACAGGCAGGTTCTTCATTGAAGCTTAGTTGGTAGTTTGGTTTGTGTTGATAGGCTTCAAGGCTTGATGTTTACAGGCTTTAAGGCTTGTACCTGGTTTTTTTTCAGCAGGTTGAAACAGTTTTGAAACAGGCTTTTTGATTTGGGGGCTTTTGGAGTTTTGGCTTTGAGGTAAGTTTATTGTACAGGTTTAAAAGGCAAGCTTGAGTGCTGTAGTTTTTGACAGGCTTTGTATGGCTTTGTTTGGAAATTTGTTTCTGGTATAGGCTTGTTTGAACCAAGGTTTTGTTTGTGAGTTTGCTTCAGGCTTTCATGCTGTAGCAGGTTTGAACAGTTTGGAATTTTGTTTGAGATTTATGCAGGTTAAGGCTTGAGGTTTGCTTGAAACTGGTTTGTATGGCTTTGGTTTTGACAGGCTTAAGGTTTAGGCTTTGTGTTATTGCTTGCTTGTGTTTGACAGGCTGAAGCAGTTTGTATCTTATGCAGGTTTTTGCAATGTTACAATTTTTGTTATCTCTTGTGTACTCTCCCCCCTTAACTGTTCTGGTATATCTTTGTTTTATATCTCTAGCCTGCCTGAAAAGACTGTAAGCCTCTTCCTTTTTTCTCTCTTTCTCTCTCCACAGATAAAAAGCATATTATATTGCTTAAAACTGTACTTTTCTGAAAAAGTGATGGCCTGGAAAATGATGACAATTTTTGAATATGTTGCTTGCATTGTTATTTTTGCTCTACATATCTTCTTTCTTCAGATTTTCTGCATTTCGTGTACTTGTTGATATCTCTTTGACAGCCTTTTGATAGTTTCTTTGGGTAGCTTGGTTGATATCTCTTGGTAACTTAGTTTGCCATGTGCAGTTTGCTTGTAAATTGTTTTGGCATATTCAGTTTGTTACCTGTGACTTGGTTTGGAATTTTGAACTGTGCAGCTCTGTATTTGGCATATTCAGTAGCTTTGTGCATTTCATATATTTTGCAAGCATATTTCCCTTTCCCTCTTTGTGAACCAAGAGTCCTCTTATGATTTGCAGAGAGGGCAAATAAACTGATTCCGGCCAACACTTTTAATGATGAGCTTTTTATGATTAATTGTCTGAGAATGTTCTTTTTTAATTCATTTGTGTTTGACTTCTTTCTTTTTTCTTTTTGCAGGTAAATATCAGTTGGGTAATGGGGAGCATCAGTAGAAGATGAAGACTTATAAAACGTTAGGATGTAATTTTATTTTACTTTTAATCATTGTAATAAATATTATTATAAATACTTGTAAATAATTACTGTATTTAAATAACACTTGTACAAATAATTAAAATAAATAAAAGTCTTTTTTTTGTCAGATATCTCTTTTATTTCACTGTCTCTTTAATTACTTAAGTTTTCTTGAATCAAAATAGATGGAAGTAAATCCCAATTATTCTAACTTAGATAAAATAAATAATTAATAAACACTGTAGTCTTGCAACTTCGCATTAATCAATAATAAACACGGCGTCCCAATTAACCATAAACATTGCACAGTTAATCAAGCAAACGTCCATGTGCCTTTCCTTTTACTGATTAAACCAAACACTGCAAATTTCCAACTAGAAGCCTCAGCTTCTAATCCAGAGATTCAGGTTTTGAGAAACAAACTAAAATCAGGCGTCAAAGCAGTGTGACAGCCAATTAAGACACTGTGGATTCAAATTCTTCTGAGAATGTGCGTGCAAACCCTAATTCTTGATTTATTGTCAAAGAAACGTCCGCCTGATCAAACCCTGAGCCAAATTCAACCAAATTAATAAAAACCCTAATAATCTGCTTGAACTGATTCAAAATCAATGGAAACCCTAATTTTGTCTGACTGATGAGAAAAGTCTGTTTGACCGATTCTTAAGCCAATCTGAAAAAATCAGAAAAAGCCCGAAGCTGTGATTTCTTGTGGAAAAGAGAGGGCAAATTTTGGGGTACAACAGTTATGATTGAAATGTCTTCAACAGGAACAGGTGAAACATGAGTACTTTCAAACAGAATCTCTTGGTTGTCTATCAAGCGTTGAATGTCTGTCTTCAATAGAGGGCAAACAGTTGGTAAGGATAAGCAAAGATGGCAGTCTTCATTACAACCCGGGAATACACCAGCTTTCAACAAGTTTATCTTAATGATTGCGAGTGGAGTCAAGAGTTCATTAACTGTGGTAACAAACAAATCTTCTTCGATAGCATTGGTGTTGTGACCATGCATAGGCATCGGAGCGGAAATTACATTTGGCTTCTCGGGTGCATTAAACTCAATCTCTTTTGCATCTATAAGGTCTTGAATTTTTTTCAGGGCCCAACAGTTGTTAGTGTCATGACCCGGACTTTCGGAATGATATGCGCATCTGGCATTTGGGTGATAATGAGGGGACGCAGTTTTGGGGTTCTTTGGAGCTTCCTTTAGAGTTGTCAAATTGGATTTTAGAAGATGTGGTAAAACATGGGCTAGAGTCATATTTATTCTGGTGAATTTCCGGACTGGCCTTTCCACTCTCGGTTGGTTACTTCTTGGTTGATCAGATGTAGGCTTTGGGATCATAACGGCCCCTACCATTGGTCGGCGTTCAACTCTCCCTTGGTTCCTTTATGGATAAACAGCAGATACCTCCTTCTTCCCAGTGAAAGGCTTTCTCACAGCTGTAGAGGCAGATGAATCCTTCTGAATCTTTCCACTTTTTATGCCAGCCTCCACCCTTTCTCCGGTTAGTATTAACTCAGTAAATCCGGAAGATGAGCTCCCAATCAAATGGTTGAAGAAAGGGCCCGATAGAGTGCCTAAAAACATACCCACCAACTCCCTTTCAGACAGAGGGGGTTGCACTCTCCCAGCTAGATCTCTCCATTTCTGCGCGTAATCTTTGAAACCCTCATTTGAAGCCATAGCCATACTCTGAAGTTGAGTACGGGTAGGCGCCAAATCTGCATTATACTGGTATTGCTTATAGAAGGTTGCGGCAAGATCTTCCCAGTTGTGGACGTCGGCCCTTTCCAATTGGTAAAACCAATCGAGTTGTGTTCCAGATAGGCTATCTTGGAAAAAATGGACCCACAAGTCTTTATCGGCGGAGTGCGGATGAATCTTTCTCATATACGATCGGAGTTGTATCTTAGGACATGACACCGTATCGTATTTTGCAAACAACGACACTTTTAACTTTGGTGGGATCACAATTCCCGATATTAGTCCCAATTCTTCAAAGTCTAGACCCGACACCCTCTATATTTCCATAGCGTTCAGACGCTCTTCAAGATGTTTGTACTTATCATCTGCGGGGGATACTGTTCCTCAGAGTAGTCTTCCTCTTCTTCCTCCTCCTCAGATTCTGACGGAGCCGCTGTTTCTTTCCCTTTTCCTTCTCCTTCATCAGATGTTGCTGCGAAATTCAAGGTTCTTCTAGTTTGTCCTTGAAACCTTCTCCCCATGATTACAACACTGGTTGGTTTCTTCTCTTTCTTCTTCTTCTCTTTGGCCAACATATTCTTCAACTCCTCTTGTCCTTTGGCCAGGGTTGTGAGTAACTGTTGAAACTGCGTGTTTTGAGATTGAAGATCTTTGACTGTCTGTTCGAGATCCATCTTACTGAAATAAACAGTAAAGAGATGAGGAAACTCGTTGCAAAAGACATGTTTATGTTATGATGAATGATATGTTCACATGCAATGTCTTCAAGGATTTCAAAGATTCAAGTCCGTTTTAGACAAAAAGAAAGACATGTTATATTAATAAGATAAAGTTTGAGTACATCAATGCCTCTTGGGTAAAATAATACAAAACCCTAAGAAAAAAAAGTAGTGCGCATCCTCTTTGGTGCAATGTAGGCATTTAGAGTCTACTCCTCATGAAGTAGTCTAGTGAGTTCCAAAACCTTATGCTCGCTTGCGTAGAATTGGGCTTCAAAAGTATCTCGCTCTCCTTTGAGCTGTATCCAATCCCTTTGTAGGTCTTCGAGAGATGTGGGCATGTCAGGATGTAGGATAGTGTATGGAACTTCTCCTTCCTTAACAGGCTCAATGATCACCGGGAGAATGGAAGGATAAGGCATCATAAGACTTTGAGCGCGGGTTCGTACCCACTTGAGGTAAGGCTCAAGAGGGATGGAACTCTTGTGTCCCAAAGTCTTGTTGTCCACTTTGTTTAGCATCCTCCAAGCTCTGATAAATCTTTGGCAAAGACCTTGATCGTTGTTGTCGTAGTCGAATACCAAGCCTTGAATCAGCATCTCGTGCAGGCCATCCCTTCGGGAATAACCAAACTGTCTTAGAGCTAAGCATGGGTTGTAGGTGATGCCTCCCCTAATGCCAAGTAGATGGACATTAGGGAGTTCCCCACAATGATCAACAATGATAACATTCTCTTTGGATCGGGAGCACCAATGAATGTCTGAATGTTTGAGCGTCATTAACCTTTGTGACCACCTCAAACCTTGCTCATTCTTTAAGACTGATTGGGGAAGATGAGAAATAAACCATCTTTCCAGGAGAGGATTGCAACACATAAGGACACCTCTTTTCCTTATTGTACGAGTGTGAAAAGAGTGTAGGATATCTCCAAGCAATGTAGGCACAGGATTGTATGACATGAAGATTTTGACGGTGCTCACATCTATGAGTTGGTCAGGATTGGGGAACAAAACCATCCCATATATGAGGAGAGCCACAATTTCCTTAAAAGCTTGCAAGTCTAAGGAATTCCAATAGCTTTGGGCTTTCTCAAACAGAAACTTTGCTAAGAAGCCTTTGACACCACTCCTAGTTTCCCAATAAGTTGTGACATCAGATGAGTGCAAGTGCAGAGCTTGAGCAATCTCTTCTGGCTTTGGGTCTCTTTCCGTACCGTTGAAAGGTAGTTAATTGAGAATAGGAATCCTCAAGAGTTGAGAGAATTCTTCCAAAGTGGGCACAAGCTGATAGTCGGGAAATGTGAAGCAATGGTGCAAAGGATCAAAGAACTGGAAGAGCACCTTCATCATATCCTCATATGTGTTATAGGTGACCAAGTTGAGTAGACGACCTTGTCTCTCGGTGAATGGAGAGTTCTCGGGGATCCTTGAAGCTAGCTCCTTGAGTTGTGTAGGAATTCTTACAAGGTTGACTTGGATAGTTTTCCTGCGAAGTGAATCCATATCCTACAAAACAAGAACAAAGATGAATCTCCAAAATCCTTGAAATGGTTAGTGGATGCATATGATGCTCATGATGTCCATGATGTTATGTACAAGTATGCATATACAATCAAAACAAACAAGTTCTTAGTTTAGGCTTGCATGGGGTTTTATAGGTAAGTACCCTCTTGAAGTTTAGTTGGCTTAAACTTGTCCTAGTAATAGTAACCGGGTTCTAAGGAGCTCAATATCACCATATTGTTTCCTTGGTCATTGTTTCAGCTTAAGCCTCTTTAATAGCGACCGAAATATCCCAAGAAACTAAACCTCAATGAGTATAGTATCGAGTATCTACCAACTTCGGACTGTACCAAAGTCGGTCATCTCACTACATCCTAAAGGCCAAGTTGGTCAAGTAAAGGGTTCTAGAAGTTCATTAGTGCTTCATGACATCACTCAGCGGCCCCGTATTCTCTTTGATTGACTCAAAGGCTACCAGTACCCACAAATATGTCACACTAACATAACTATTGCTTAGACCATGTCAGTATACCCCGCACAGTTTCCATAATGTATTGCTATTTACCTATAATGTTTCCCAAATCCGGGTGGAGGATTCAAACCCAAACAAAGAACCATAATATAAAGCAAACAAGTCAAACAAATTTAAGTAAATAAATGTGATCTAGCCCTAAGGTAACCCCACTTTTATAAAAAAATCCCCAGCAGAGTCGCCAATTCTGTGATACGGTGGGAGAACTGACTTGAGGTTTTGCGTTTGTGTTCGCAAATGTTGCGGTTTAGCAAGAGTCGCCACCGACTTTTATTTTATCCAAAAGGAAAGGTGAAAAAGCACAGGAAAGACCTTTGAGATGTTTTTGAGTTCGGGGGATAGATTATGAAAAGGGAAGGTATTAGCACCCTTTTCATCCATGGTTTTCCATGGGCTCTTAGTTACTGGCTAGATCACTTGCTTTTGTTTGAAATTGTGCTCTGTGTGGTTTTTGAAAGTATTTTGTAAAAGAGGCCATTGTTTAGGAAATCTTTGTAATGATTCTCGTTCGTAAGAATGTATACAAATATGTTTGTCTTTTTGAAAATGTTTTAAAGTTTGTAATTTGTTTTGAAATGTGTGTGTTTGTTTTGAAAATAGAAAGGATATTTGTTTGAAATAGAGAAAGTAACTAAAGGTAATCTACTTACTCAAGTGTCTTTCTTGTTCATTTTCTTTTCCTTTGATATTGTTGTCTTACCATTAATTTGGTAAGCAACCCTATCTTTGGATGTAAACGGGACGGGCGTTAGTCATCGTATAACCATGATAAGCAATGTTGCAAAGCATCTTAGCATTTTTGAGGGACTATGATCATTTTTGTAAGGCAACTCTAAATAGCATCATCGAGGGACTATGATCTTATATTTGTTTGTTTTGCTAAGATACTTCGCATGCGTAATATGGCTATTTTTGTGTAAGGCAACCAAGTGGAGTAACCCTAGGGGTGTAAGTGTGCAAATGTGTTTTATTTGCATGCTTGTTTATCTTGAATTAGGGTTATCTACTTGTTGATTTTATCTTTCCATACAAACCCTAATTACTAATATTATATGAAAGCGATAAATTGCGAAAGTAAAATTACTATGCTATTACATCACTATGGGGATGGGGTATACAAATGTACAAATGGGGATTGCAAGAAAATTAAACCCTAATTACTATTACAAGGCTTTGACAATTATATAATCCATAATGCAAAAATAAAATATGCAAGAAGATGTAAAGTGAGAGAAATTGCTTTTTAGGGTTTTTTATAGCAAAAGATTTTGTAATTAATTTCATTGAAGAAAAACCTAAGTCTAAGTTAATTGTTTAGAAAATTGTTTTTTGAGGTTTCATTTGAACAAAAAGGTTTTATAAAGTTAGGTCACTTCCAATCAATGCAATATATCCAAAAGAACCTAAAAACTCTCCAAAAATCAAGAAATTTGGTGCCCGAGCTGACACGGGCCATGTCGGGGGACACGGGCACCCGTGTCAGGACCTGTCCATGACTTTTATGCATTTTTTTGGTCCCAGCCATCCTGACACGGCCGTGTCACCTGACACGGGCGCCCGTGTCAGCCCCTGTTCATCTTTTTCTGGTCGTGCCTGAATCAGTAACTCTGACACGGGCCGTGTCGATTGACACGGGCACCCGTGTCAGCCTCTGTACATGCATTTTACTATGTTCTTCAACCCAAATAAGCTGACACGGGCACCCGTGTTAACCTCTGGTCTGGCTTTTTGTTTGTTTTTTCTCTTTGATTTGTCTTGTTATATCTTTTGAGCGCAAAAGCAAATGATGTATGAACAATGAGATCACAGTTTGAGAAAGTTTACCTCTCGAAGAGAAAACTTTAGGACATGTGCGGATGTTTTAGGGTGCAAAGTGGTGATTGATAGAGCTTCTTTGAACCTTCTTGAAGTAGCTCCAACCTTCATTTTATGCTGAAAATGGTTGAACCGCTCCAATCGAGTCAAGTTGCAATGTATGCTTTTGAGTTTTGAAGATGGTGATAGTGATGTTGCAGAAGTTATTCTTATGTTTGAACAACTTATATATGGTGTATTTGAAGTGTTTGGATGGTTTGTTTGGAGAAAACTTGCAAGTTATAAGATTCAAAGATTTGGACTTCAAAGCTCAAAAATGGTGGTTTTGTGTACAAATCTGGTTTTTTGACAGCAAAAATGAGTTTGAGTGTTTGTTTCTCCTTCTATTTTTTATGGCCTTTCTCTCTATTTTCTCTAACCTTTTCCAACCTCTTTGTCTTGCAAATGCTTCTTCTATTTATAGGCAAAGGACTTGTGAACAAAGGCTGAATATGTTTACAACACAACATGTTATGGTTTGGTTGGGATGTAAGTATCAAACTATGTCAAGTACTCCATGGTCCCAAGGTGAAGTACCAAAGTTATTGGTTTAGAGGGGTTGATTTCCATGTTTTATGGTGGAGTAAAATCAGAAACAAACAAAGTATGGGCTCAATACAATTTTTGTACAAAAAGCTTGCTTTTCAAGAATAGTAATGGTGCCTTTATGCCATAAATAGAAAGATCCTTTGGACAATGGCTTAAACACTTGGATAGTAGCTCAAGATCTTGTGTAAACATTAAATTATGTATATATTTGCAAGTCACGAGGCCTGTAAAGTAAGATTATGCAGCATAGCATAAGGGTTTTGTTGTGTGTTCTTCAATAGAATGACTTGCAAATCAAGGGTGGATGCCCAACTTCATGCCCTTGAATCTCCTAGCTCAAGTATGATAAATTCATGATCTTGGATGTTTTGGAAAGCTTGAAACAACCTCTATAACTTTCATGTTGGCCATTTTGAAAAAATCATCTTGGAACTATGTGAAAAAATGCCAAGAAATTGGGACAAAATCCTGCACAAAATCTGTTGAAAATTTCTCTAAGTGTTAAATGAAAATGTCATGACTTCATGAATTTATAACTTGAGATCCATGCATATTTAGCAGAAGTTGTGTAAAGCAATGTTGTAGATATCATGGAAATATACAACTTTCATGTTGAAAGTTTCCCTTGAACCGTTTGTCATCTTGGTGAAAGAATGGCATGAAGTGATGAAATTATCATGTATAAAAACACTAAGAAAATTTCTAAGTCTTGGAAATCTTGACTTTTCAAGTTAACTTTTGACTTTCTTGACTTCTTGATGATTAAGCTTGATATTCTTGAATGTCTTGATGAAATTTGATCTTTGAAACTTAATGTTGACACAAAAGTCAAAGTTTGACTTTCTAGTATGCAATTGACCATTTTGCCCTTGTGCCAATTTAAAGCCAAAATTGATGTATCAGTGCTGCAAACTTGACGTCATAGAATATCTTGTGAGCAAATACTTGACAAATGAGAGGGAAAATTTTGGGGTACAACAGTAGGCACATTTTACATTTGGATTGTACTTAGAAGAGGAGGAATTGGGGTTTTGAGGAGGATCCCTTAGTGTGATCAGCTCCACTTTCAGCAAATGTTGTAACGCTTGAGACAATGGCATATTAATCTTAGCGTACTACCTTTCTTGGTACTTTACCCTACGCCTATTTCCATGTCGTTTTTGAACAAGTGTAAGGTTAGAGATCAAGATTGCCCCTACGTGTTGGTCGTGGTTACTCTAGTTACGACCTTTTTGACGGTACATAGCATCCGACTCTTTCTTCTCATTGAAAGGTTATTTCCATGCACTTGAAGATGCACCCCTTGTTAGAACATAGTTTGATTCTACAACCCTTAGTTAGAGTTTTGATGATAACAAATATAAAGAACTAATGACAAACACAAAGAACAAATATGCACCCTAAAAATTATGTTTTATGTATGCAGAAGTCCTGACCAAAGCAGCATCAGAAGATAAGCCATAAGAGCTACACGCTGAAGCAATCATAACATGCACTGAAGATTAATGACCAGAACCTGCGCTTAAGCAAAGTAAACTCTGATTCTGAACAAGAACATGTTAATCCAAGTCATCAATATTCTGAAGCGCCATCAGCAAGTAAGGAGATAAGATTCTGAAGCGTTACTGATCATTCAAGACATCATCAATTCCAACGGCTTCTTTTAGACAGGATCTTCTCCAAATGGAAAGTGTGTTAATGACATTAAACATGCTTGATGATCAATGTTATTCCACTGCCTATATAAACAAAGTCAGCATACAAAATCAAACATGATTTTTCTACATAACCACTCACGCATATTCAAAGCTGCAAGCAATATTCTTTACATTTCCAAGCTATAATCTTGTGTAAATTATCACAGTTGTGATAAACAGTTTTTGTAAGAAAAATAACAACACACATCTTGTATAATAGTTTTGAAATAGTGTTCCCTGAGATTAACCGGATTGTGGTTGTACTCAAAAAGACTTTAACAATTGTTAAAGTAGTAATTGTAATCCTTTTTGAGATTAGTGGATTAAGACCTCGTTGGAGAGAGGCGAAATCTCCTTGACGGGTGGACTGGAGTAGTTTGAGATCAAACGAACCAGGATAAAAATATTGTGTCATTGAGCTTTTAATTTCAAGTTTTCAATTCAACCCCCCTTCTTGTGTTTTTCACATCTTCAATTGGTATCAGAGCGCCTGGTTCTGAGCTTAAACACTTAATCGTTTTAGTACAAGATCCAAGCTTCAGAAAAACACTATGGTGGGAACAAGCCAAAACATCAGCAATGACAACCATGAAGACAAGGACAAATTCAGTGGCAAACCTCTAGTATTTGATGGAGAAAACTTTGACTACTGGAAAGACAGAATTGAGAGTTTCTTTCTGGCCCATGATGCTGATTTGTGGGACATGGTGACTGATGGATACACGTACCCAGTGGATGGACGTGGTCAGAGGATAGACAAAATAATGATGTCTGATCAGCAAAAGCGTGAATTCATAAACCACCACAAGGCCAGAACAATACTCCTCAGCGCCATCGCATACTCAGAATATGAGAAAATATCAAATAGAGAGATTGCCAAGAACATGTTTGACTCTCTGAGAATGACGCGTGAAGGCAACATTCAAGTCAAAGAAACCAAGGCCCTTGCGCTCATTCAGAAGTACGAGGCATTCAAGATGGAAGATAGTGAATCAATAGAAACTATGTTTTCAAGATTCCAAATTCTTGTTGCTGGACTGAAGGTTCTTGACAAAGGGTATTCTACTGATGATCACGTTAAAAAGATCATCAGAAGCTTGCCCAAGCAATGGAGGCCAATGGTCACAACACTTAAGCTAGCCAAAGATCTCAACAAAATATCTCTGGAGGAACTTGTCAGCTCCCTCAGAAGTCACGAGATAGAGCTAGAAGAAGATGAGCCTCAAAAGCAAGGTAAGCCACTAGCTTCAAAATCTAACAGAAAATCTGACTCTAAGGTTTTGCAGGTTGTGGAAGAAACTTCTGATGGATCCTCATCAGAAGAAGATGAATTGTCTCTCCTCTCCAGAAAGGTGAACCAACTATGGAAGCAGAGACAAAGGAAATTTAGAACTCCTAGAATATCAGAGAATCAGAATGAATCCTCCTCCAGATACAGAAAGTCTGAGTCTTCGTCTGGACACAGAAGATCTGAAGGTTCTTCAGGATACAGAAATCCAAATAACAAGGACATCATCTGCTATGAGTGTAACGAGCAAGGGCACTATAAAAGTGACTGCCCAAGGCTTCAGAAGGAGAAGTCCAAAAAGAAGTTCTTCAAGGAAAAGAATAAAAGCATCATGGCTACATGGGATGATTTTGACACCTCTGAAGCTGACTCAAAATCAGATGATGAAAGAGAAAACATAGCTCTCATGGAAAACGTATCAGAAGACAGCGAAGCTTCTGGTTCAGACTCAAAATCATACACTGAAGAGGTATTTCCTTATTTTACCATAAATTTTACTAAGGTTGAACTTGCATAAAGCCTAAATGAAATTCTGGAAAGGTATCAGCAAATCAGAGTCAAATTCAGGAACCTGAAAAGGAATCTTGCCTCTGACTCTGAAAAGTCTGAGAGTCTCAGATTAGAGAATTCTGAGTTAAAATAAAAAATTTCAAAATTAGAAAATGATTTGCAAAACTCTCAAAAGGAAACAATCTCTGAAACTCCCAGTAATGCTGATGAGATCATCAAAGAGTATGATCACAGGTTTCAGAAGTTTCTAGCTAAAAAAAAAGACAGAAGCAAGATGGCTTCAATGATCTATGGAGTTAGTAGAAATGGCAGAAAAGGGATAGGATATCAAGATAAGGTATCTACACCAAAAAATGCCATGGACTTAGTTATAAAATGCACACCACTCAATTCACATTTTATATATGGGCACACACATGACATAAAATACACAAGTAGCGATTATTCTGTCAAACCAAAATTTAATCAGAATTTTGGTAAAACTAACAAATCAGGACCCAAGAAAATGTGGGTACCTAAGGATAAAATTATATATCTAGCAGATATCTTTAGCAGCAAGGCTAAGACACCAATCATGGTACCTGGACTCTGGCTGCTCGCGACGCATGACGGGAAGAAGGCATATGTTCCAAAGCCTGGAACTTAAGCATGGAGGCTACGTGGGCTTTGGAGGTAATCAGAGAGGAAAGATTATTGGCTCTGGAACAGTGGGTAATGGAAATCTTCCCTCTATAAATAATGTATTATTAGTTGATGGATTAATGCATAACCTGTTATCCATAAGTCAATTAAGTGATAATGGTTATAATATAATCTTCAATCAAAATTCATGCAAAGCTGTTAGTCAGAAAGATAGGACTATCCTATTTAATGGAAAGAGGAAAAACAACATTTATAAAATAAAACTTTCTGAACTAAAGAGTCAGAATGTAAAATGCTTACTTTCTGTTAACAACGAGCAATGGGTCTGGCACAGAAGATTGGGGCATGTTAGTATGAGAAGAATATCTTAGATTAACAAACTCAATCTGGTCAGAGGACTTCCAAAATTGAAGTACATCTCAGATGCTCTGTGTGAATCATGTCAGAAAGGCAAATTTGCAAAACCTTCTTTCAAATCCAAAAATGTTATTTCCACCTCTAAGCCATTAAAACTTCTGCACATTGACTTATTTGGACCAGTAAAAACTGCTTCAGTCAGTGGCAAGAAGTATGGGTTAGTAATCGTAGATGACTATAGCAGATGGACATGGGTAAAGTTCTTAAGACACAAAGACGAGTCACACTCTATGTTTGTTACCTTCTGCAACCAAGTTCAGAATGAAAAGGATCTTAGAATTGTCAAAGTCAGAAGTGATCATGGTGGAGAATTTGAAAATAAAAATTTTGAATTATTTTTCAATGAAAAAGGAATTTTGCATGACTTCTGTTGTCCTAGAACTCCCCAACAAAATGGAGTTGTAGAACGAAAGAACAGAACATTGCAAGAAATAGCCAGAACCATGATCAATGAGACTAACATTGCTAAGATCTTCTAGGCAAGGGCAATTAACACTGCGTGTTACATTCAGAATATAATCTCCATAAGACCTATTATGGAAAAGACTCCATATGAATTGTGGAAGAACAGAAAGCCCAACATTTCTTATTCTCATCCATTTGGATGCACCTGCTTTATTCTGAATACAAAAAATTATCTGAACAAGTTTGACTCTAAAGCACAAAAGTGTATTATGTTAGGATACTCTGAACGCTCAAGAGGGTACAGAGTATACAATACAGAAACACAGATTGTTGAAGAGTCAATCAGTGTTAGGTTTGATGATAAGCTTGACTCTCAAAAGTCAAAGCAGAATGAATTCCTTGCGGGTATGGAAGTTGAACTCATAGGTACTGAAGACAACTCATCAGAAGGTCTCGACAGAGACGCTCCCTTAACATCAGAAAGAGTTAATGCAAGTAATCCAACACATTTTGTTGATCAACTTTAGAAAAGGCTATCCAGAAGCAGCATTGATCACCCAGAAGATACAATACTGGGAAAGAAAGATGATCCAATCAGAACCAGATCAGCATTCAGAAACTCTGAAGAATCCCTCATGGGACTGGTCTCTCTGATTGAACCAACAACTATTGATGAAACACTTCTGGACAATGACTGGATTCTGGAAATGCAAGAGGAACTGAATCAATTCACCAGAAATGACGTATGGGATCTGGTTCCCAAACCAAAAGGATCCAACGTCATTGTAACAAAGTGGGTGTTCAGAAACAAACTGAACGAGCAAGGAGAAGTCATCAGAAACAAAGCACGACTGGTAGCAGAAGGTTATAGTCAACAAGAGGGTATAGACTATGCAAAAACCTTTGCTCCAGTCGCCAGGTTAGAATCTATCAGACTTTTAATATCATTTGCTGTAAATAAAGGCATCACTCTGTATCAGATGGATGTCAAAAGTGCATTCTTAAATGGCTATATAGATGAAGAGGTATGTGTGCACCAGCCCCCTGGGTTTGAGAATTCCAAAAATCCAGAATATGTTTTTAAATTAAAGAAGTCACTCTATGTTCTAAAACAAGCTCCCAGAGCTTGGTATGTTAGACTAAGTAACTTCCTATTAGAAAAGGAATTCACCAGAGGGAGAGTGGACACAACCTTATTCTGTAAGACAGTTAAGAATGACATGTTAGTATGTCAGATTTATGTTGATGACATCATCTTTGGATCTACTACACCCTCTCTGGGAAGAGAGTTTGCTAAATGTATGCAGGCAGAGTTTGAGATGAGCTTGATGGGGAACTAAAATTCTTTCTGGGAATTCAGATAAACCAAACTCCAGAAGGAACTTACATTCATCAGAGAAAATATGTCAGAGAACTTCTGAAGAAATTTGATCTCTCAGAATGTAAGCCCTCAAAGATTCCAATGTATCCCACGTGCATTCTGGAAAAGGAAGAGGTAAGTAAAAAGGTAGAACAGAAGGTCTACATAGGTATGATTGGTTCTCTTCTCTATCTGACGGCTTCAAGGCCTGACATTTTATTTAGTGTTTGCTTATGTGCTAGATTCCAATCAGATCCTAGAGAAACTCACTTAACAGCAGTTAAGCGAATTTTCAAGTATCTGAAAGGTACTACTAATCTGGGTTTGCTTTATAGAAAGTCAAATGATTACAGCTTAGTAGGATATTGTGATGCTGACTTCACTGGAGACAGAGTAGAACGTAAAAGCACTTCTGGAAGCTGCCAGTTTCTGGGAGAAAATATGATCTTATGGACCAACAAGAGACAGTCCACAATAGCACTATCAACAGCAGAAGCTGAATACATAGCAGATGCTGGATGTAGCACGCAAATGCTCTGGATGAAAAGTCAACTTAAATACTTCAACATATTTGAGAGTAACATTCATATCCTCTGTGACAATACTTCTGCTATTTGTCTCAGTAAAAATCCAATTTTGCATTCTAGGGCTAAGCATATAGAAATAAAACATCATTTTATTAGGGACTATATTCAGAAAGGGATTCTTAGCTTAAAATTTATTGACACGGGCCATCAATGGGATGATGTCTTTACAAAACCTCTTTCTGAAAATAGGTTTAACTTCATTCTCAAACATCTCAGCATGAAGCTATGCCCAGAATAAATTGTTTTATTTATATATCTTAACCATCAGAACTTTATTATTTCTGTGAACAACTGATCAACCTGTCTTCAGAGTTTAGAAGTACAGATTGCATCAGAATCTATCCATGAAGACCTGAACGTTTCATTTCAAGGATAGAAGTGTGATGTTCACATAATCAAACAGTTGGCATCCATTCATCAGCTACTTTCTGAGGCTGAACACGCATTCACTTTTCTGAAAGGTCAAAAGCGTTGATTGGGTGCATTGAGACACATGTCATGGGTAACCGTTCCATTATCTTTCTGAATCCCCTAATTTTAGATGTCATTAATGCTTATAATCATGACTAATTATTTCTTTCTCTTACTGTTTACGCTTTCAAGAAAAACTATTTAAACTCAAATTTCACTCTTTACATTCTTTCACTTTTACTCTCTCAATATTTTCTATCGTTTCAAGCTCTCGTTTTCAAAAAACCCTTTCATCTTCCTCAAAATCCCGTGTGAACAAAGCTTCTTCAAGTGTCACATATGTCAGTGCTCAGGAATCTGCTTCAATGGAACAATATGAAGTACCCTACAGAATGCTGAAGTTGAAGGAACAAAGTTATGAACAGGTTCAACATAACTTTAGTGCTAAGCTGAAGGCTTTTCAAGACCAAGTTCTGAGCCAACTGCTCAAGAAAGATATCCTCTCTCTGGATAATGCTCCCTGGACAGAGCATCATCCCTCAGATGAAGTTCAACTAGAATCAGAAAGTCTCTCCCTGACTGCTGCTCCAGAAGACATGATTACAGCAGAAGAAATGGTTCACTCTGAACAAGCTGCAGAATGCTTTGAGCAATGTCCAACTCCTGAAGAAACTCCAGCACCTTCCTTATTCATGCAAACTCTAGAAGAGTTGAAGAAAGAAAATGCTCTAATCCATGCATGGTTGGATAAGCAGGAGGACACAAACAAAGTGATTAAAAGCATTTTGGGCAAGCAAGAAGAGCCTAATACTCAGATCAAGAGCTTGCTGGAAGCTTTGTTCACACGTCTTCCCCCTCCTTCTTAGATTTTTGTTTTAAATATGTTTATCTGTAACGCTTAATTTTTTACCTCTTCTGTTCTGGAACTTATCATTGCATCATGTTTTTTAATATAATTCAACTATTTTGGCTCTGATTATATTTCCTTTTTAATAACTAACAAAAAGGGGGAGAAAGTAAGATATTTTCAATAATGGTTTACCGAGACAGAAGTCTCAAACATTCTGAATTACTTAACCTCTATCTTCTGAAAAGTTTGAACATGTACAAATTCTGATGAAAGATGCAGCTAAACTCTGATGCTCAAGGAACTTAAGGGAAGTAATCAACTCAGGGGGAGTTTCCCTTAAACCTTTTGTTCTTTATTTTTAATTGAAAAATCTAGTTTTTGTCATAATCAAAAAGGGGGAGATTGTTAGAACATACTTTGATTCTATAACCCTTAGTTAGAGTTTTGATGATAACAAATACAAAGAACTAATGACAAACACAAAGAACAAATATGCACCCTAAAAATTATGTTTTATGTATGTAGAAGTTCTGACCAAAGCAGCATCAGAAGATAAGCCATAAGAGCTACATGCTGAAGCAATCAGAACATGAGCTGAAGATTGATGACCAGAACCTGCGCTTAAGCAAAGTAAACTCTGATTCTGAACAAGAACATGTTAATCCAAGTCATCAATATTCTGAAGCGTCATCAGTAAGTAAGGAGATAAGATTCTGAAGCGTTACTGATCATTCAAGACATCATCAATTCCAACAGCTTCTTTAAGACGGGATCTTCTCCAAATGGAAAGTGTGTTAATGACATTAAACATGCTTGATGATCAACGTTATTCCACTGCCTATAAACAAAGTCAGCATTCAAAATCAAACATGATTTTGCTACATAACCACTTACGCATATTCAAAGCTGCAAGCAATATTCTTTACATTTCCAAGCTATAATCTTGTGTAAATTATCACAATTGTGATAAATAGTTTTTGTAAGAAAAACAACAACACACATCTTGTATAATAGTTTTGAAACAATGTTCCTTGAGATTAACCGGATTGTGGTTGTACTCAAGAAGACTTTAACAGTTGTTAAAGTAGTAATTTTAATTCTTTTGAGATTAGTGGATTAAGACCTCGTTAGAGAGAGGCGAAATCACCTTGACGGGTGGACTGGAGTAGTTTGAGATAGAACGAACCAGGATAAAAATATTGTGTCATTGAGCTTTTAATTTCAATTTTTCAATTCAACCCCCCCTCCCCTCCCCTTCTTGTGTTTTTCACATCTTCACCCCTTTGGATTTTACCGCTTTTGATGCCAGCTTCGACTTTTTCGCCAGTAAGTATTAGCTTGGTGAACCCGGTTGAAGAGCTTTCGATCAGATGGTTGAAGAATGGTCCTGTCAAAGTTCCCATAAAGATATCCATCAGCTCCCTGTCAGTTAAGGGTGGCTGCACTCTGTCTGTCAGGTCTCTCCATTTTGAGTGTATTCTTTGAATCCCTCGTTGGAACGCATGGTCATATTCTGCAACTGCACACGAGTTGGTGCAAGATCAGCGTTGTATTGGTACTGCTTGTAGAAAGCAACAACTAGATCTTCCCAAGTGTGAATGTGGGAACTCTCCAATTGATAGAACCATTCAAGTTGAGTACTAGCTAGACTCTCTTGGAAGAAATGGACCCAGAGTTTCTGATCAGTGGTGTATGGTTGAATCTTGGGGACATGAGATCTCAGATGCATCTTAGGACAAGAGACCCCATCATACATGGAAAAAGTAGGGATTTTAAACTTTGGTGGGATGACCACTCCAGAAACCAAACCCAAATCTTCAAAATCCAGCCCAGGTACCCTTTGAATTTCCATGGCGTTGAGACGATCCTCCAGTTGTTTGTATTTGTCGTCCATAGGAGGATACTACTCTTCAGCATAGTCAGACTCTTCTTCGTTAGACCCCAGACAGTGGTCCCCTTATTTTGTCTGGTTGTCTCCCTCAGTTGACGGGGTTATGAACTCTATAGCTCGCTCTATTGGTCCTTTGAACCTCCTTCCCAAATTCAGGACGCCCACTGACTTCTTTGTCTTTTTCTTCTTGTCTTTGATAAGAAGAGACTTCAGGTCCTCTTACCTTTTAGCCAAAGTCAGGAACATCTGTTGGAATTGAGCATTTTGTGCTTGAAGATCCTTCACTATTTATTCCATATCCATCTTACTGAAATAAACAGTAGGAAGATAAGGAAACCTGTGTGGGAGAAACCTGTTGATAACACGAATTTATATAACATATATGGCTTAATTTTCATAGATAATATTAGTATTTTTATCTATTTATTCTATTTTATTTTTGTATTACGTTGGTATTTCTTTTGTTTCAGGTATTTGTATTAAATAAAAGATCAATTGAGAAAAGAAAGAAATTGAGGGAAAATCGGATTAAAAAGCCAAAGAAATGAAGCAAAAGGGGTGATATAGCAAAAAGGAGGAGTTAAGAAGAAATAAATAATTATACAAAGAAAAAGACTAAGCCCAGAAGAGCAAAAGCCCAGCAGAAGTTCAGTCCACAAGGTGTTACGACCGTAACAGCCTTGTGACGACCGTAACGCGCTATATTTCAACTTCCTCACGTCATGGAGACGTGTCCCATGTTCTCCCATGATTCTGGTAGTTATTCCCATGTTCTCCCATGATTCTGGTAGTTATTCCCATGATCTCCACTAGCCTTCGTACAACATGGAAACGGGAAGTTACAAATGAAGCCTATAAATACAAGTTCAACCTTCAGAGCAAGGGTCGGCAATTTTTACCGAACAACCGTTATTTAGTTTTTCTTTATTTTTCTGTTTTCGTATTTACTTTTCAGTTATTATATTTCTACCATACTTTTCTAGTTCAGTTTCTTTCTTTAGTTTTTATTTTAGTTTAAGTTTCTATAATTTTCACTGATCTAACCTTACGTTAGACCTAGTGCTTTTTATTTCTTGTCGTAATTTTTCTTTTCAATTCAAGAAGTCTCCGAGCAGATCCAACCGACTTGTGGGGGAATGCTCGTTTATTTCGAAGAACAAGATTATTCAAGCATTATTATTTTCAGGTTCTTAATATAATTATTTTATTTTATTTAAGTATTGTTGCTTGGTATTTATTTATTTGATTATGGGAATGTTTAAATATATTGAACCTTATTATTTATGCATGTCCGAATTAATAAATATGTCCGGCTAAACCGTTTGGGTATCAGTAAGTAATAGTAGTAAGAGTAGGAATTAAATTGTTCATAAGTTAAAATACTAATTAACTTAATTTCTGGTTATGACTTTTTATAATTAAAACTACGCTCTTTGTTACGAAAGTAAGAAGAGTAAATAGGTTAGATCGAGACCACGAAAGTGTGAGATTTTAACCAGATAGCTAAAGTTAGGCATTCGATTTAAATACAGTGAAAGCGCTTTAAACCAAATTAGAATTAATTAAGTTTCCAAAAAATACTTCTAAACACTTATAGGCTAGCGAAAGCAGGTATAGGGCTTTAGACGTATAATCCGAGATAAGACCATGAAAGTGTGAATCGAGGATATTTAAACTAATAAATTCTACATAACAATTAAGTTAACCATCTTTATACGCTTAAGTTCAATTTAAGCCGCTTAGGTTCACTACTTTACATACCGATATCCATTTTATTTATATTTATATTCCTTAACCAATATTCTAAAAGAACTATTCGCCTTAGCTGTGTACCGTAACTTAGGATAACAATAGATCGATTTATAGTCTCTGTGGGTTCGATATCTTTTAAAACTACGCGATAGGACTGTGCACTTGCAGTCTCCCGATTAACAGACAATAAAGTCTTGCGATCAAGTTTTTGGCGCCGTTGCCGGGGACTATTTAAGTCGATATTGTAACTCTGGTGTTACACCGTATAGACTAAGGCACCTTTACTTTATTTACTATGTATAACCCAAATTTTTCCTACGCCCATTATCAGTATTTTGAGGAACCACAAGAATATCATAGATCCAACCTTGAAATACTGATGGAAGATTTCAATGCTTCACAAACCTACTCTTACCCAAATTACTTCAAAAACTACCAATCCCCACATTTTGAGGAACCACAAGAAACTTATAATTTCAACCAAACTTTTCCTCAACCCAATTCTCTCTATAATTACCACACCCAATATTTTGAAGAATCACCTGAACCATATAAATTTGATCTCGAAATATTAATGGAAAATTTTAATGAAACATCTAGGATGATAAAACACTTAGGGGAAACACAAAAGGAGACTTTAACCTACTTCCAGGACTCTGAAGAATCGCAAGATTTTAACTTCGAAACACCAATAGAGGATTCTGATGAGATGATAACCAACGCTAGGTTAGAGTCTATGATTGAGCATTTTGTAGAAACACAAACTGTCCAAAATGAAGAGGTAAGAAAACAAAGTTTTCAAAATAATGAAGACCTTAGCCAACTAACCGTTGTGGTTGAGTCCCTCACGACTCACAACTTGGCCTTAGAAACTCAAATCTCCCAACTTGAACAAAACCTTCTAGGACCATTCCCCAAAGAAGATGTGGATGTTGAAACAACCATTATAGAAAAACTATTTGAAAATCTAGAGAGTAATGATGAGTTTGAAGAGAGTGATATTGCGGCCAAGGAAAGTTCTGACGAGAAAATAGTGGAGATTGAGACAGATTCACCAACGCTGTTCGAAAAGGAGGTTGTAAACGAGGTAGAGAAGAAAGCGCAAATTGTAATCCCAAATCACTACATCCCACTGATTTCTTTCCCGAAAATTTTTATGGAAACTCCGGTAGACTCCCAATTTAAAACGTATGTTGAGGTATTAAATATCCACATTAATGTACCACTATTTGAAGTCTTTCCTAAAAAGCGAAAATTAGAGGACCATAAAATTAATGGTATAATTGTTGTTAAAAGAGTGAGGTTAACTTATGAGGCGATGGATGAAATCACTAAGCCCAAATTTGAAAAACTTATACTTATGATAGATCCAGAACCACTACCACAATTTCGAAGGAATAAACCACCCTACAGAAGAAAGAAAAGAAAAGGTGAGGGATATGTGAGATGGCTTGATAAGTGGCCATGGAAAATCAACCAGTAGTCGTCCTGGTTTCTAATTTTAAATTTCCTCTTCCATATTTTCATTTTTTCTATTTTATGTTAAATTTTATATTTAAGTCGATTATCGGTTGCACCCTTTCATCTGATACGTTTGAACTATTTCCCCGTAATACCGATAATTATACTCAATTAAATAATTCACGTTAATATTTATAATTATAATTGAGTATTATTTTAATTATCGTATTTCCCCGTCTCGTATTAATATACTGAACTAATACTTCCCAATATTTACAGTATCAATCATAATGCATTATATACTAGTATTATATATATATATATATATATATACTATTAATTAAAATTCTAGATTTATCTATTATACATACATATATATATATATATATATATATATATAGTATGTAGTATGTATGCATGTGAGCTGAAATACAATTCCTTGTTCCTTATTTCGGTCGCCTCAAGTCCCCACACCATGCTCTGGAATATATCTGCACTAGTTTGAAAATAAATACTGGACGCAATAATGCTTTGTAATGTATCTGTAGTAAGAAAGAAATGTCACAGAACAAAAACAGCTCTGTTCTGCTAAAAGTTACAAAATTCGTAGCTGTTACGACCGTAACAAAGCCCTTACGACCGTCACACGCCTTTTAGCGTGTTCCGACCGTCATGCCCGTGTTACGATCGTAACACGAGTTATATCAGTAACCCCTATAGCAGACAGAATCTCTTCTTCTTCAACCTCTCACTCTTCTTCTTCCACTACCTCCATAACCGTCCCACTACGCCCATAACCCCCGCCTCAGCTCGTGCTTCTCCAGATGCATGTTGTCTTTTCTGCTCCCTTGACTGACTGTTTGTTTCGTCCTTTTCTTCTTTTCATTTTCCCACATTACTCCCATTCAACTCTTATTTACTCTTCCATCAAAATATTCTTCTTATTCATCTTCCACCATAATTCTTATTCAAACTTTCCCTCTTCATTTCCCAACACATTATTATTATAATAATTCCTCTTCAATCTTAACCCTCTATAAACACTCTTCTACATTTCTTCTCATTTCACGTCCCTTCCATCTAATTCTCATATACTTTCTCTCATCCATTTCATTTTCTACCATTCTATCCTTCATTTCATACTCTTCCATGGCTCCACGAAAGACTCAACGTCAAGTGAGGCCATACCGACCACCACCCGACCTATCCACGATTATATTCTGAGAAGACGATGATGGCCAACAAAGAGGAAAGTACATGAAATTCTATTCCCGTTCAGTTGTCCCCACTAAATATGTGGACACCGATTGTTTGGATGCCTTGGGTAGGGCGGAAAGCATCACTTTTATGCTTACAAATACGAGTTTGTTAAATCTCTATTTAAATCCTTCTCCGACCTTCGAACCGCTCGTGCTTGAGTTCCTCAGTTCATTCTCATACAATATGCCTCCCGACGATCCATTCACAACCGGTACCGCAAACTTCCGCATGTTTAATCAAGAATATTCAATTGATCAAGGAAGAGTCGCTGAACTTTTAGAATTCACTAGAGGTCCGACCGTTCATTGCAAACCTTTCGACCTCGAAGGCGACATTTCTTGGGATAAAGTTGGTTTTTCCCTTTGGGATGATCTAACCGGTCAACCCACGGAAAGTTGGCGAGATCTCTGCGCTTCGCATATTCATAATCCCGCTCTGAGGTACTTTCATCGAATTCTCGCAAACATCATTTTTGGGAGGACCAATAATCACAAGGTCAACTAAAATGAGATGTTTCTTATTTTCTGTGCCCTCAACGGTCAAACTGTCAACGCCGCTCCCTTCATGCTTAGCCACTTTCACACATGCGTAAATGCGGCCGATACCAACCCATTTGTCTTCGGTGGAATCATCACATCTTTAGCATATGCTTTAGGCCTTTTCGACGAGATTTTGTGCTTGGGACAATATATGATGCCGGCCCAGACGCTAGATGTTATGTACTGCCGCGATTCACATCTGATTCCCAATATAATACTTCCATGTCCAAATCAGATTAATGTGCAAAATTTCCAAAATTGGCGTTTCAATTTGAATGCACCAGTAAAGCCGGCTGCACAACCAGATAATGATCATCCTCCGGCTACTCTAGAAGCAATGTATGCTACGATTCTACAACAAGATCAACGTTTCCAAGCAATGGAAGTCGTTCAAAATGAAACATTGCGCCTAGTTCGAGAAATGCAACGCGACCAACACGACTACGCACATTGGAATAACCGCAATTACGAAGCGATATCAAATCAAATGGAGGATTTCAACGAGTCCATACATGCCTTAAACCTTAGAATCGATGGATTGCATGATTACGACTCTGATAGACGTAGAAGACAACGAAATAAAAATAGAGGAGCAAGAGGACAAAATTCTCCAAGCGACGAGTGATCACCCTTCTCTTTTCTGATTTCTCCTGGTACTATCGCATTGAGGACAATGCTTACTTTAAGTTTAGGGGAGTCAGAACATTTCTTACTTCGTTTTTATTATCTTTGCTCTATTTAGTATTCCCTTTTAGTTTCCTTTTTTTTCCTATGTACTGCGAAATTTCCATTTAATAAAATACATGTTTATGAAATTTTAGCCTTTTATGTAAAAATTCTCGTGCTTATTCGAATTCCTCCATATTCTTGATCCATAACGAAAAAATTCAAACGTTATATTAACATATTCAACTAGTATTAAGGTTGCTTATTTTTATAAATAAGAACTCGAGCGCGACTAAAGCAAAATTATTATCATCATAACACTTTAATACCCCAACGTGTTAGATTGATTTAAGTACTTATTATACCAACACCTTAAGACTTAGTTTTAAAGTAATCCCGAGTAGTTTATAAAAGCAGTCAGCACCGCCTTGAACGACAAACTACGTGGAGAATCGATGAATATAAGTGTTTGATCAAGATTTTTAAAGAGAAATTTTTATTAGAAGATGCACTTATTAAGTTTGATGATCCTTACCAGATCATTTAATTCAACGGTTGCAGAAACCATAAAATATTTATGCAAACAACCATTATGAATTGGTTCAGTGGTCTCTGGTGCTGAACTTGGTAGGGCAGATGACGGTCCGATCCCCCACAATTTGTAATTGGATAAAGGAGTACCAAATATAACTACCAGAACTCCAAGCTAGATTATAAAGATCAAAGTCACTAACCGGTTACTCCACTATGTGCGCGTAAGGTAAAGGGCTTAATGTGATTGCACCATAATGAAAACGGGTGAAACGAAACGAAAGTATTAGGTCGAGTTATAATTCATGACTTAATTTGGTCTGCATAAATGAGGGTATCTAGTGTCATTACAGTAATTTTGGTGTCGAAGTCTGAACTTGAGTTATCCAAACAAAAGAATTGACATGCAACTAAATACGAATTGAATTGTGTTTTATATCTACGTTTGACTTATGCTTAAGTAATTTTTCATTTTTAATTTTTGCTTGAGGACAAGCAAAGGTTTAAGTATAGGGGTGTTGATAACACGAATTTATATAACATATTTGGCTTAACTTTCATAGATAATATTAGTATTTTTATCTATTTATTCTATTTTATTTTTGTATTACGTTGGTATTTCTTTTGTTTCAGGTATTTGTATTAAATAAAAGATCAATTGAGAAAAGAAAGAAATTGAGGGAAAATCGGATTAAAAAGCCAAAGAAATGAAGCAAAAGGGGTGATATAGCAAAAAGGAGGAGTTAAGAAGAAAGAAATAATTATACAAAGAAAAAGACTAAGCCCAGAAGAGCAAAAGCCCAGCAGAAGTTCAGTCCACAAGGTGTTACGACCGTAACAGCCTTGTGACGACCGTAACGCGCTATATTTCAACTTCCTCACGTCATGGAGACGTGTCCCATGTTCTCCCATGATTCTGGTAGTTATTCCCATGTTCTCCCATGATTCTGGTAGTTATTCCCATGATCTCCACTAGCCTTCGTACAACATGGAAACGGGAAGTTACAAATGAAGCCTATAAATACAAGTTCAACCTTCAGAGCAAGGGTCGGCAATTTTTACCGAACAACCGTTATTTAGTTTTTCTTTATTTTTCTGTTTTCGTATTTACTTTTCAGTTATTATATTTCTACCATACTTTTCTAGTTCAGTTTCTTTCTTTAGTTTTTATTTTAGTTTAAGTTTCTATAATTTTTACTGATCTAACCTTACGTTAGACCTAGTTCTTTTTATTTCTTGTCGTAATTTTTCTTTTCAATTCAAAAAGTCTCCGAGCAGATCCAACCGACTTGTGGGGGAATGCTCGTTTATTTCGAAGAACAAGATTATTCAAGCATTATTATTTTCAGGTTCTTAATATAATTATTTTATTTTATTTAAGTATTGTTGCTTGGTATTTATTTATTTGATTATGGGAATGTTTAAATATATTGAACCTTATTATTTATGCATGTCCGAATTAATAAATATGTCCGGCTAAACCGTTTGGGTATCAGTAAGTAATAGTAGTAAGAGTAGGAATTAAATTGTTCATAAGTTAAAATACTAATTAACTTAATTTCTGGTTATGACTTTTTATAATTAAAACTACGCTCTTTGTTACGAAAGTAAGAAGAGTAAATAGGTTAGATCGAGACCACGAAAGTGTGAGATTTTAACCAGATAGCTAAAGTTAGGCATTCGATTTAAATACAGTGAAAGCGCTTTAAACCAAATTAGAATTAATTAAGTTTCCAAAAAATACTTCTAAACACTTATAGGCTAGCGAAAGCAGGTATAGGGCTTTAGACGTATAATCCGAGATAAGACCATGAAAGTGTGAATCGAGGATATTTAAACTAATAAATTCTACAGAACAATTAAGTTAACCATCTTTATACGCTTAAGTTCAATTTAAGCCGCTTAGGTTCACTACTTTACATACTGATATCCGTTTTATTTATATTTATATTCCTTAACCAATATTCTAAAAGAACTATTCGCCTTAGCTGTGTACCGTAACTTAGGATAACAATAGATCAATTTATAGTCTCTGTGGGTTCGATATCTTTTAAAACTACGCGATAGGACTGTGCACTTGCAGTCTCCCGATTAATAGACGATAAAGTCTTGCAATCAAGTTTTTGCGATCACCTGTCATGATATGATGCATGGTATATGGATGCATGTTTTCAAGGATCTCGCAGGGTAAACACAAGAAGATGTTAGAAGTTGAATTTTGATCAACCACTTTGATTGGAGAACTTCGTATCGGTGGATGTTCTTCCATGAGAATCAAGCTCACCATGTCAAGTGGGTCATAGCCCTTGACTCAAGTTACCGTGCTTTGGTCTTTGACAGCGTTTGATTAGAGAATGGATCCTCTTGCCCCTTGATAGGCGTCTGGTTTAACATGACCCTGCATCATAGGCCCTTGAGATCCTTGAAATGGTTATTGAAAATGCTATGGTATGATGTCATGATGTTATGTACAAGTAATGCAAAGCAAGCAAGTTGTTATGTACAAATAGTCATATACACACAAAGCAAAAAAGTCCTTAGGTTTAGGCTTGCATGGAGTTTGTAGGTAAGTACCCTCTTGAAGTTTAGTTGGCTCAAAATGTCCTAGAAAGTAACTAGGTTCTAGGGGATCTCAACATCACTGATCTTTCTTCATCGAGCATTATTTCAGCGTAAGACTCTTTATTGGTGACCGAAATATCCTGAAAGTACGATCTCAATGAGCGTAGTATCGAGTATCAACCAACTTCGGACTACACCAAAGCCGACTATCTCACTACTTCCTAATGGCCAAGTTGTTAAATTAAGGTTCTAAGGTCAGTTAGTGCTTCATGACACCACATAGCGGCCACGTATTCTCCTTGACTACTCAAGGGATACCGGTACCAACAAATGTGTCACACTAATGTAGCCATTGCTTCAACCATGTCGGTATACCCCGCACAGTTTCCACAATCTATTGCTACTTACCTAAAAGGTTCCCCATATCCGGGTAGAGGATCAAAACAAACCCAAACAAGGAACCATGATGTAAAGCAAGCAAGTCAAACAAAGAAAGCAAGTAAAGGTGATATATCCCTAAGGTAACCCTACTTTTAGGTAATCCCCAGCATACTCTTCAGTTCTGTAATACGGTGGGAGAACTGACTTTGTGTTTTGCGTTTGATCGCATTTGTTGCAGATAGCAAGAGTCGCCTTTGACTTTTCTTTTATCCAACAAAGTAAAGGTTGAAAAGAACAGGAAAGACCTTTAGAGATGTTTTCTTAAGTTCGGGGGGTAGGTTATGAAAAGGGAAGGTGTTAGCACCATTTTCATCTGTAGTTATCTACGGGCTCTTAGTTTCTTACTAGATCACTTGCTTTTGTTTGAAAATATGCTTGTGGTGTGGGTTTGAAAATATTTTTAAAACGTCTTTGTAATGATTCTCGTCTCTATAAGAATGCGTACAAAGTGTTGGTTTTGAAAATAGTTCAAAGAGATGTTTATGGAAGATGTTTTTTGAAAGTGATTTTGAAAAGTGCCTTTGTAATGATTCTCGTCTCTATAAGAATGTGTACAAAGAGGTTTGTTTTTTGAAAATGTTTCAATTGAAAGTGTTGGTGTGAAAATGGTTTTTTAGTTGTGAGCAATAAAGCAACTACGAGCGTCCTACCTACTCGAAAGGTCTTTGTTCTTTTCCTCCTCCTTTAGATGTTGCTATCTTTCCCTTGATTTGGTAAGAAGCCCCATTGTTGGATGTGAAGGGACGGGCGTGGGTCGTTTGTATAGTCATAGAAGGCAACATATGAGACGTTTTAGCAATTTCGTATATGGACTAGATCGTATACCGAAGGCAACATCGAGAGTCATTGATGGACTACGATCTTTTATTGAGGGTCTTTTCTAAAACGCCCATATTCGAGGGACATGATTATTTTCTGAGGTAACAAGTGAGATTACCCTATAGGTGCATGTGTGCAAAGTGTATTTGATTGCATGCATTTAGTCTTTTGATTTTGGGTTGTCTACTTGTTGGTTTTATCTTGCCATACATCCTAATTACTAACATTTGTATAAAGCAATAAAAATGCAGAAAATAAATATCCTTCACTATTACAACCATATTGAATAGCAAGAAAATATAAAGAAAAAACAAAATAAAAGAAGGGAACATAAGTTTTTCGATCCAGGAAGAATGCACCCTTCAATTATGCTCTTCCTGGCTTCTTTCTATTTGGGCCTAACATTCAGCGTGAGATGCATCCTTCAATTCATCCTTCTGGCTACTTCTTTTGATTGGGCTTGGAAGTCAGTGTGAACACCCTTTGTTTCTCCCTTCTTTCTCCTTCGTTTGGACTGTGAAGCAATATGGGCCTGCAAAGTAGCATGAGTGTGTATCCTCCGTCCACGCCCTATTTGTCTTTCGTTTGGGGACTATGAAGCAGTAAGGGGGTGAAGCCTAAGGCTCCGATTCACACATCCTTCCTCCTATTTTCTTTCATTTGGGATTTAAATAGCAGCATGGCTTGAGGCTATGCTAGTTTTGTTTCATGGCCAGGTTAGTTCTTAAAAAGTGTTTGATAAACAAAGAAAATAAACCAAAAGATTAGCAATAACAACAAACAGAGAAGGTCGAAACGAAAACAAACTGAAGAGTAATGATGATGCTTGAAATGAAAGGAAATGACTATTCACATGTTATGCTAGAAACGAAAGGTTTAAGATTAAGAGAACTTACCTTGCTTGAAGCTGGAATGTGTGTTTGGACTTAAGTTGCATCCATGGATGTTCTTGGATTCTAAGGGAAGAAACAAGTGTTATGTTTCTAGTGCTGGATTCAGAAGAAGGAACCAAGTGTTGGGTTGATGTTTCCCTGGGTTCTGGATTCGAAGGGAAGAAACAAGTGTGATGTTTCTTTGGGTTCTGGATTCGAAGGGAAGAAACAAGTGTGATGTTTCTTTTGATTTTGGGTTTGAATGTGTGTTAAGTGTTTGAGAGTTTGAGAGTTTTATGATTTTTCCCACGCCCCTCAAAATCTTTTTTTGCTTGCAAATTGTTTCTCTATTTATAGAGAAAAGGTTAGAGGTGCTAGAGTAACCAGGTTTGTAGGATAACAAACCATGTTTTGGTTGAAAATGAAACAAGTTTGATCCCTTTCGCTGCTCCCAAGTTTCAAGTACAAGTAGGGGTCTGATGTATATTGGGGCAGGAGATTGGACTTATGCCTTTGGCACTGCTTGCATTCAGACAAAAATCAGATTGGGAGCTGATTTTGTGATTAAAGTACTCTTTATGAAAAAAGGGTATGTAGCTTTTTGTTATTTTATCCAAGAATAGTATTATCCAGTAGACAAAGCTTCGAACCTTTATGTAACGCATTACCAATTTGTGTAAGCCTCTGATTATGTAAAGATTTGGAAGCAACATAGCCTGACAAGTGAGATTTGGAGGATAAGGCTATGAGATTTGCTCAATGTTCTTCAAACAAGCTTGCTTTGAAGGGTTCAGATTGGATTCTAAGTATGCTACTTCGAAAGGAACCAATACTCCAATCGAAGATTTGTGTGAAGGTGTCTTTTATCCAATTGAAGGCTTGCCTGCCAGAGGTCACATGGCCAAGCAAAGGTTGCATGCAGGAGGTCTCTGCTTTGTGAATCAAAGCAAACATGTAGAATGCAAATGGTGCACTCGAAGGATGTATGCAGGAGGTCCCTGCTTTGTGGGTGCTAGCATGAAGGAGAATTTATGCCTTGTGAATTTGGAAAACATGCAAGACCATTGGCTTCTGAGTCGAAGGAGAGCTGTAAGAGGCCATTGCTTTGTGACTCCAAGCAAACATGCAAGAGGCCTTTGCTCAAACGAAAGCTTGCATGAAGAGCCACTGTCCAATCGAAACTTGCCTGTAAGAGGTCATATGGCCAAACGAAGGATGTAACCCAAACTTGCATTCGAAGGAGGCCACAAGCCCAAACGAAAGATGCATGCAGGAGGTCCCTGCTTTGTGAATCAAAGAAAACCTTTAGAAGGCCATTTCCTTCTAAATCGAAGGAAGCTTTCAGAAGGTCATTTCACTCTGAATCAAAGGAAACCAGTATGAAGCCACTATCTTCTGAATCGAAGGATGCCAACAGGAGGTCCTTCCCTTTTGAATCAAAGGAGGCTGTTTCAAAGGGAAACAAATTCCCAATCGAAGCTTGTATAAAGATAGGAGTTGCTCTTGCTTTGTGAATCTAAGCATGCAGGAAAGATGTAATTTGCTCAATCGAAGGTTGCATGCAGATATCCATTTCTTTATGAATCAAAGAAAGCATGTCAGGGGACAATGCTCCATCGAAAGATGTAAGCTAAGCTTGCATCGAAAAAGGCCAAAAGTCCAATCGAAGGACGTGAAATCGAAGCAGGCATGCTCTTTTTTTATTTGATGTTTGAAAGTCCAATCGTACTTGTGCAAATTTGAACTTTTGAAAATCCTTGTGAGGAAATGTCTTGAGAAATGAGAGGGAAAATTTTGGGGTACAACACAGACATAGTTAAAAAATACTACACATAAAATGACCCGCTAGGTTGACACACCTAGGCAAAATATGGGCAAAAAGTTAAGGATTAAAGCTTATGAATATGTCCCGTGAGATCTCTAAAGCCAACTTTATTACCAAAATCCGAAGTTCAAATGGTCCAAAATCAATTCAATCAACTTCGTTCAACGACAAGGGTTTGCTCGAAGACATAGAGGCAATAGAAGAGTTGGGACAATGATATCACTTCCACATGGCTATTATTTTTGTTTTCACTCTATACACTTTTCATTTCTTTTGAAAATTTCCTCTTACTAGGATCTCTGTCTTTTAATACAAAAATACCTATTCATGGGCAAAACATCAATACAAATATACTTTGAAGTACAAACTTTTTTGTTTTTTCTGTTTTGAGTGCAAAGGTGTCCAATGACTAAAATTGAATGAACATATGCATATGAAAATGATTAAACTTTTTACAAATGTATACTTAAAAACAATGACAAGTGTGATACGGTGGGAGAACTGACTTGATTGTTTTGCGTTTTATCGCAAATGTTGTGGTTAGCAAGAGTCGCCACCGGCTTTTCTTTTATCCAAAAGGAAAGGTGAAAAAGCACAGGAAATACCTTTGAGATTGTTTCTTGAGTTCGGGGGGTAGATTATGAAAAGGAAAGGTATTAGCACCCTTTTCATCCATGGTTTTCCATGGGCTCTTAGTTACTTTCTAGATCACTTGCTTTTGTTTGAAATTTTGTTTTGTGTGGTTTTTGAAAGTATTTTGAAAACTTCTTTGTAATGGTTCTTGTCTCTATAAGAACGCGTACAAAGTGTTTGTTTTGGAAAATAGTTCAAAGATGTGTTTGTGAAATGTGTTTTTGAAAGTGATTTTGAAAAGGTGTCTTTGTAAAGGTTCTTGTCTCTATAAGAACGCGTACAAAGTATTGTCTTTCAAAAATGTTTCAAAATGAGAGTGTTGGGGTGTAAAATGTTTTTGTTGTAAGCAAGCGAGCAACTAGGAGCGGATCTACCTACTCAAAGGTCTTAGATGTTCTTTTCTTCCTCCTTTAGATGTTGCTATCTTACCATTGATTTGGTAAGAAGCCCCATCATTGGATGTGAAGGGACGGGCGCGGGACGTTTATATAGTCATAGAAGGTAACCTATGGGACATTTTAGCAATGTCGTTTTAGTGACTAGATCGTTTATCGAAGGCAACATCGAGGGTCATCGGGGGACTACGATCTTTTATCGAGGGTCTTTTGCTAAAACGCCCATGTTCGAGGGACATGCCTATTTTTCTGATAGGCAACAAGGTGGGATTATCCTAAGGGTGCTAGTGTGCAAGTGTGTTTGATTGCATGCATTTTAGTCATGATTAGGGTGATCTATTTGTTGATTTCATGTCTTGCCATACACACCCTAATTACTAGCATTTACATTCGAAAGCGATAAATTGCAGAAATGTAAAGTCCTACGCTATTACAATATTTTAGGGATGGGGGTACATATTTATGTATGGGGGTTGCAAATAAAATTAAATCCTAAGTTACTATTATAACCATATTGAAATGTACAATATAAGAAAGAAAAAGGACTTGTTTAGAAAATGTTTTTTTTGTCTTAGTGAAAAAAGAAATAAATTAATTAATAAAAGAAAATATTTTTATGTCTTTTTATGTTAATATTAAAAATGATGAAAAGGAAAATAAATGAAAGATAGAAACAGCGTGCTACTGCAAGCAAAACAACAAGGATCAGAAGTTCTGAAGCCAGGCGCGTGATGACTCAGAAAGGAACGTCAATGGAATCAGAAGTTCTGGATTGGTACACTCTGAGATCCTGCAAGACACGTTAGAGGGAAAACACAGAAGTTATGGGTTGCTATGTGCTGAACTTCTGAATGTTAGAACAATGAGAAAATATTAGAAGTTCTGAATATTAAAATAGTGAAGAGAACTCAGAGGTTCAATATATGCTGAGACAGTGAGTGAACATCAGAAGTTCAGTGTGTGTTAACAGCGAGTGAACATCAAAAGTTCAGTGTGTTAACAATGAGTGAACATCAGAAGTTCAGTGTGTTTAAATAGTGGGAAAATCATAGAAGTTATGTATGTTAAAACAGTGAGGAGAACTCAAAAGTTTTGTGTTGTGCTAAAACTGTGAGTGAACATCAGAAGTTCCATGCCATATTTCAACTCTTAATCAGCATATCAACAATTTATTCAGTTCTTAATAAACAGCAAATCAGAAGGATAACAACACAACAGTTTATAAAAGTTCTAATCCTAAATCTGAGTTCAGGCCTAATCAAGAAGTTCTTATCCATAGTCTTTCTACTTATGCAATAATATGGACAACATCAATACTATGATATTTACATGTTTAATGATGTTCTGAATGAAAAGACGCAAAGTCAGAAAGACTTACCTTGAACCTGGAGCATGTGTTTAAAACTTGAACTGTTGCCTTCAGATATTCTGGAGTCAGCAAGGGCAACGGAAGAGAAAATACCAAGTTCTTTTACTTCAAGGGAAGAACAAAGGTTTTGGTTTTCTATTTGGGAATTCTGGATTTTTTATGAAGGTATCACAACTTTCTTTTCTCTCTTTTGACAATTCTCTCTCTCCAAAAGCCAACCCCTTTAGATGTGATGGAGCAACTTATTTATAGGTGAAGTTGTTGTAATTTTGGGGGGGAAAACAAATGGGATTTGAACACCTTTTGGCATCCTCTTCCATTGCTTTTTGCCACCGTTTTTGTATGCTAGTTTGGTGCAATTATGGGATGAAGGCATGGACTGAATTAGCTGTTGGTTATAGGATTATAATGTAGCAGTGCAGCTGGTGGTATAAACGAGGTTTTGGGATTTGGTGATGTTCTGACCGAAGCATTGAATATGGCCTTCATATGCTAGGGTGCTGCCTTGTTCTTGAAGCAAGTATGGTGGTTAGCAGCTTTTTAGCTATGCCTAAGCTGGATTTGTAAGCATGAAATAAAGAAAGGTAACCTCAAAAGCAAAAACAACGTATGGGCCCATCACACTTTTGTACAAAAATTTGCTTTTCTAAGACAGTAAAGATACTCCTATGCCATACGTGGGGAAATCTTTTGGATAAAGACTCAAAAGTGGTTGTGAGCATTAAATGATGATGAGATTTAACAAACCAGAAATCCTGCAATATGAGATTTTGTATCATTGCTTAATTCTGGATCAGAGGTTCAGCTTCAGCATAATTTAAAATAAACATCCAACTTCTGATCTTTGTATCTCCCTGCCCCAGCATGTTCTGAAGGAGCTCCCAGACTTTCCAGGAAGCTTGCAACACGCTTTGTAAACCTTCTTTGAACTGCTCTTACAAACTCTTACTGAATCTTTATGAAAACTTGCCCAGAAGTTGTAACCAAACTCTGTCTTGGAATTGTCCAGAATTTGTTGAGTGCTTCAGTTTCATGGACGTGTCTTTGAGGAGTCATAACTTGAAATCCCAGCATTTCTAGGAGAAGTTTCATTCTGAAATGTTTTAGGTCTTATTGAGATCTAAAACTCTGGTGTTAGAAGTTCTTCCAGAATTAACTTGCATCATGGTGATAATTTGATCAGAAGTTCTGAACTCATCATATTTCCTAAACACTTAGAACAATTTCTAAGTATTTGGAATTTTGACTTTTCCAAAGTAAATTTGACTTTTGATCTTCTTAATGAAACAAACTTCATATTTTAACATGTATTGATGAAATATGATTCTTGATTTTGATCTAAAAGTCAAAGTTTGACTTTTCAATATGCAAATGACCATTTTTCCCTTATGGATGACTTTCTTGGAAAATTTGTGATTCAAGGCTTGAAATTGGATGGAAGCAAACCTGAGGGTCCAGGGTGATCCTTTGAGAAATGAGAGGGTAAATTTTTGGGTACAACAACAAGCATCTCCTTAATTGAATTTGAGATATCCCCAGAGTTATTTCATTAGCATTATCCCCACAAATTTGGATTCATAAAGTCCCCAACCAGAGTTTCAATCTCCGAAAGGTGCTCTCCCCAACTGAGTTGGTCTTAAAAGAGAGCCATGTGGAATTCTTCTTAAAGAATATCCTCCCCAACAGTTCATCTAATATCCTTTTTAACAGGGTTTATTTCCCCAACAAATGGCAAAATTCTCCAGCTTGAGTTTGCTTCTCCGAATATTACAAATCAAGGGACCACAACCCCTAATCCCCAGTGTAGCCATCAACAGAGTCGCTACTATCCCCGAAGTTACTATGAAGCCTGGACCCAATCAGATAACAGTTCAAATTCTTCAAATTGCTGAAACCTGGACCCGACCGGATAACATTTTGAGTTTCTGAAACCTGGACCCGACCAAATACCAGTTAACCTCAAGTTCAAAATTGTTGAAGCCCGGATCCGACCAGATAGTAGTTTAATTCCTATAAATTCACTAGTAAAACTCCTCTTCCCAAGTAGAATTTTCTACAATCCCCATTAAGTTATTGTAAATCCTGGAACCCAACCAAATAACAGTTAACTTCATTATCCCTAGTAAGTTAGTGTGAAACCTGGAATCTGACCAGGTAACAGCTAACCTTCAAGAGATAATTCCCCACTAGAGCAACAAACGACTAGAAATCCTGAGTTCTCTTCCCCAAGCAGAAACGAACACTCTCCAAAGAGTCTTCTCAAACAAGTCAATATTCCCCAATAGAGTTTCTTCAAACAAATAAGCAAAACTCCCCAACAGCGGTCAGGGATTTATTTTCCCAGACAAAGATGCATTATAGTAACATTTCACATCCATACATCATATAACATACACATACAACATAATCTCATTTATTTTGAGAACATCTTCATGCCATGCATACTTCTGCATGCAACTAACCCTCTTCCTTGCAAGAAAAGTCAATCAAATCAAAGACCTCTTCTGGTTAGATTTAATTCTTCCACTTAAAGACAGGCGAATAAAAGACCTCTTCTGGTTAGATTTATTTCTTACAGTTAAAGACAGGCGAATCAAAGACCTTTTCTGGTTAGATTTATTTCTTCCAGTTAAAGACAGGCGAATCAAAGAGCTCTTATGGTTATATTTATTTCTTCCAGTTAAAGACAGGCGAATCAAAGACCTCTTCTGGTTAGATTTATTTCTTCCAATTAAAGACAGGCGAATCAAAGACCTCTTATGGTTAGATTTATTTTTCCAGTTAAAGACAGGCGAATCAAAGACCTCTTTTGGTTAGATTTACTTCTTCTAGTTAAAGACAGACGAATCAAAGACCTCTTCTGGTTAGATTTATTGCTTCCAGTTAAACACGGGCGAACCAAAGACCTCTTCTGGTTAGATTTATTTCTTCCATTTAAAGACAGGCAAATCAAAGACCTCTTCTGGTTATATTTATTTCTTCCAGTTAAAGACAGACGAATCAAAGACCTCTTCTGGTTAGATTTATTTCTTCCAGTTAAAGACAGGCGAATCAAAGACCTCTTCTAGTTAGATTTATTTCTTCCAGTTAAAGACAGGCGAATCAAAGACCTCTTCTGGTTAGATTTTTTTCTTCCAGTTAAAGACAGGCGAATCAAAGACCTCGTTTGGTTAGATTTACTTCTTCCAGTTAAAGACAGGCGAATCAAAGACCTCTTCTGGTTAGATTTATTTCTTCCAGTTAAACATGGGCGAACCAAAGACCTCTTCTGGTTATATTTATTTCTTCCAGTTAAAGACATGAAAATCAAAGACCTTTTATGGTTAGATTTATTTATTCCAGTTAAAGACAGGCGAACCAAAGACCTCTTCTGGTTAGATTTATTTCTTCCAGTTAAAGATAGGAGAATCAAAGACCTCTTCTGGTTATATTTATTTATTCCAGTTAAAGACAGGTGAATCAAAGACCTCTTCTGGTTAGATTTATTTCTTCCAGTTAAAGACAGGCGAATAAAAGACCTCTTATGGTTAGTTTTACTTCTTCCAGTTAAAGATAGGCGAATCAAAGACCTCTTCTGGTTAGATTTATTTCTTCCAGTTAAAGACAGGAGAATCAAAGACCTCTTCTGGTTAGATTTATTTCTTCCAGTTAAAGACTGGCGAATCAAATACCTCTTCTGGTTAGATTTACTTCTTCCAGTTAAAGACAGGTGAATCAAAGACCTCTTCTGGTAATATTTATTTCTTCCAATTAAAGACAGGCGAATCAAAGACCTCTTCTGGCGAGGTTTATTTCTTCCAGTTAAAAACAGGCAAAGGACATCTGATGTTTCAGTATAAATCGACCAAAATATTTATTCTGATACTTCTCCCAGTTACAGTCAAGCTTAGACTTGGTCTAATTTCTATCAACAATCACCTTTAAATGGCATCTATAAACCCATCTCCGACAACTCTCCATCATCTCTCCAAATGTCATCTTTAAAGCCCATTCCCTACACAATCAACTAACACATAGTCGAGTGCAAATTTCTGGGCACTCTAGTGTTCAATCATCTTCTACCTTCAAGCTACGAACGACGACATTCCATTCTCACTTTTCAGGTTTAAGAAGATTGAACAGGGGAAGTTGTTGTACCCCAAAATTTTCCCTCTCATTTATCAAGAATTTTCTCACAAGATCTCTATTGATTCAAGACTGCACAAGGTTTGATCATCTCAAGATACCTCCTCAAACATTTATGACTCAAAACTAGGGTTTGAGTTTGCACAAGTACAATTATAATTTTAATACCCCATATAGTTTCCATGAATCATATTGGGATCTCAAGCATCAGGTCAAAGAAAGGAGGAAGAGGAAACTGTCAAAAGGGAAGGCAAATCGAAAGGTGTGCAATTGTAGATAACAGTTCGAATTCAAAATCTGGTTCAGGCGGTTTGAACCATATGACTGGTTGAAAAAGAGTGGTGGGCAGATTTTGACAAACCGAAGAAGAGCAAGTTTGCTTCAATCCACAAGCTTCGATTGGGCAATGGCTTCCTTCGAGCAACTTGCTTCAATCCACAAGCTTAGATTGGGCAATGGCTTCCTTCGAGCAGATTGCTTCAATCCACAAGCTTTAATTGGGTAATGGCTTCCTCCGAGAAGCTTGCTTCAATCCACAAGCTTCGACTGGGAAATGGCTTCCTTCGAGCAAGCTTGCTTCGATCCACAAGCTTCGACGGGAAATGGCTTCCTTCTAACAAGCTTGCTTTAATCCACAAGCTTCGACTGGGCAATGGCTTCCTTTGAGCAACCTGCTTCGATCCACCTCTAAACCCTTCAACACACATAGCTTCGACACTATGAATTACAAGTCCATCGTCATACTTGATTAAATCCACAAATATAGTTGGTTGTGGCATTTGAAGTTTGGATATTTAAACTTTCGATCACTTAATCAACTGATTACTCAATATATGGTTACTGGTATTCCAAGTCTTGAAATGCCTGGAAAAACTTTGTGAAGTAGGAAAGTAATCCAGAAATTCTTTCGTTTTTACTATGCCAATGAGATCATCTTGCATACTCAAAATGGTACATTCAGATGAATATGGTCCATTTGAAGAACACACAATTAGTGGAAACATATATTGTTTTGTTTGTTGATGAGTTTGGTCAAAGGTTGTAAGTGTTCCATTCGAAGAACACACAATTGGTGGAAACAAATATTGTTTTGTCTGTTGATGAGTTTGGTCGAAGGTTGTAAGTGGTTCATTCGAAGAACACACAATTGGTGGAAACAAATATTGTTTTGTCTGTTGATGAGTTTGGTCGAAGGTTGTAAGTGGTACATTCGAAGAACACACAATTGGTGGAAACAAATATTGTTTTGTCTGTTGATGATTTTGGTTGAAAATTGTGGATCCATGTGATTAAAACGAAAGGATGGAGTATTCGACATCTTTAAGAGATTCAAGATGCTGGTCGAAAACTAGAGTAAGAAAAATATCAAAGTTCTACAGAGATTCAAGATCTTTGTAGAAGGAATCAAGTTGAAGACAAAATTTTGAAGAACATAACAAAATCCTTATGCTATGCTGCATAATCTTGTATTGCAGACCTCCTTGCTTGCAAATCCCATCATAATTTAATGCTTACACCTTTTTTTGAGCTATTACCCAAGTGTTTAAACCTTTGTCCAAAAGATCTTTCCATTTATGGCATAAAGTTATCATTGTTATTCTTGGAAAGCAAACTTTTTTATACAAGTTTGTCTTGAGCCCATACTTTGTTTGCTTCTGATTTTTACCCCACCATAAATCATAGAAAGCAACCCCTATAACCCAGTAACTTTGATGCTTCATCTTGGGATCATGGAAAACTTGACATAACTTGATATTTGCATTCCAACCAAACCATAATTTGTTATCTTGCAAATCTGAATACTTCAACTTCTTAAACCTCTTCCTTATAAATAGAGACATTATTTTCAACATAGAGAAAAAAGAGATTACCAGCCTTAGTACACTTTCAAAAATTCCTTGAACTCATAATTTGCATCCAAAGCCACATTGCTTGCCATTTATGACTTTGAAGAGCCAACTCCAGAATCCTTCGAGCATTGTCCATTTTTTCCGTTCGAACATCATCCATACACAACATAGACATTATCCCAACCCTTAAACCACCTCTTTATTTCCTTCTTCATCATTGTGATACGGTGGGAGAACTGACTATGGTTTTGCGTTTGTATTCGCAAATGTTTCGGTTGAGCAAGAGTCGCCACCGACTTTTTATTTTATCCTAAGGAAAGGTTAAAAAGCACAGCAAAAACCTTTGAGATGTTTTCTTGGGTTCGGGGAGTAGATTATAGAAAGGGAAGGTATTAGCACCCTTTCTATCCATGGTTATCCATGGGCTCTTAGTTACTTGCTTAGATCAACTTGCCTTGATTTTCAATTGTTTGAAATGGTGCTTTGTGTGTGGGTTTGAAAATGTTTTTGAAAAGAGGCCAATATGGTGGCAACCTTTGTAATGATCCATGTTGGGATGTGTACAAAGGTGTATGTCTTTTGAAAAGGTTTTCATTGTTTTTGAAAGTTTGTTTTGAAAGTGTTGTGAGGTGTGGTTTAAAAATAGGCAAGTGTTTTGTTTTGCAAGTTTGATTCAAGTAACTAAGAGGTTATCTACTCCTAAATTTCTCAAAGATTTCTCCTATGTTTTTAACCCTTTTAACAATTTTGTTCCACCATTGCATTTGGTGGACAATCTTGTGTTAGGATGTGAAAGGGAAGGGCGCGGGTCATCGTTTAGACCATAATTGCAATGGTGCCAAGTATCTTTGGGCAATTTTTCTTTTAAGGGACTTGATCATTTTTTAGGCAACTTTCGAAAGCGTCATCAAGGGACTATGATCATTTGAATTGTTTTGTTTTGCCCAAAGAGACCTAACATGCAACATGGCCCATTTATTGAAGGCAACAAGTGGAATACCCTAGGGGTGCAAGTGTGATTAGTGTTGTCTATTTTCATGCTTGTTTATCTTGAATTTAGGTCAAACTATTTTTGTTATTTTTTGATTCGCATACAAACCCTAATTCTAGCATGGTATAATTAGAAAGCATTAAAGTGCGAAAAATAAAGTTCCTAAGTTATTACAACACAATATATGGGAAGGGGGGTACAAATGTTCAAATGGGGGTATTTTGACAAGGAATTTAAACCTATACTATTAAATCAAATATTGAATTATATAAATTATTTAATATACAATAATTAAATAAAAATGGAATAAATATGCAAGATGCAAAAAATGTTTTTTATGTGTATGAAAAAAGGTATTTTTTATGTGTCAAACAAACAAAAATAAAAAAGTATTAATTTTGGATTTTTTATGTATTTAGGGCAAAACCCTAATTTATTAAATAAAAGTATTAATTATTTAATATATACAATATTTATTTATTATATATACAAAAATAAAATAAAAATGAAGTATATTTGTAAAAAAGGTATTTTTAATATTAAATATTAATAAGAATAAAAATGTATATATTTTGTATTTTTTAACCTAAATATACTAATAAATATATATGTACTTATATTATTTACAAAATATATTGAATATGTACAAAATAATAATATTTAGTATTTATAAAAAAGGTATATTTTATATAAAATATTTTTAGAAGATAAAATGAAATAAAAATGGAAAATAAAAGGTGTTTGCATTATTTTAGTATTTTTTAAATAAAAGTATGTAAGTATTTATTTATGTACAAAACATCAATTTAAACAAATAAATGCCTAATAAATATAAAAATGGTGTAAAAATATTTTTTATATTTTTAATATTGTGAGGAAAAATAAATAAGTCAGAACAAAAAAGAAAAGGTCAAAAAATTATGAAAATAAGCATAATGGGCCAAGGGGGTTTAAAAGTAACAAACGGGTGCAAAAAGAAAGTCAACTCAGGCCCAGCCCAAGAAGACTTCATCTTCAACCTCAGAACATGTTTGAACAACCATCCACGCGCGTTTTCTATCTCCCCATTCCTGGACTTTCAAGCAAAACTCACAACATGAAAAATGTAGAGCATTAAAAGACGAATCCAGACATATAAAGAACTTGACTTAACTCTCTAAGATGAGAGAGAATTTCTTCTCCCCCAATTCCTGACCTAGTTTTTGTTCCATGTTCAGACATTAAATTCTCACAGCACACATAACATAAATGAAAACTAATTACATGGGCATGCTCAGGGCTATGAATGTGACATATTTTCTTCACAAACCTAAAGCTAACAATGCCTGGATAGAGAGATACGAGTTCATGAACTTACCTGTTCAGTTGGAGTTGTATCTGGTGATGGAGGTACTTTCAGTGCAAGGTGATGATTGGTACAGCTTCCTTGATGTCCAGGGATGCTATTCCAAGTTTTACTTTACTTTGAAACTAGATGAATCGAGTTATAGAACTCCACCTGCAAAACAGAAAAATGAAAATGGTGATGTTGAATGGGAGTGTTACAGGTCGTGTTTGAGGTTTGGAATAGCTTCAAGGGATGTTGTGGGATGTGTTTGAGGTGATTTTAGCAAGAATGCATGAAAGGGTTGAGCTATGGAACTCAATCTGCAGCAGGTCCCCTGTTTTGGCAGTTTGAGGGTGATTCTGTGTTTGAGAGGGTGTTGGAGATGGTTGGCTCGTGTTCTAGCTCAGGTTTGATGATTAGAAAGTGTTTGACAAGTTTGCTTAAGCTTGTGTTAGCTGAGATGAGAGTTGTGTTATGTTATGCTAGCTTTCTTCAACTTTAAGCAACAAATATCCACTTGAGTTTTTAGACTGATAGAGGCCCCCCTAATGTGCTGCAAACCTTGGCCTTGATCAGTGTAATTAGCTCATAAACTTGTGCCAAAGAGATTTGCACTGTACTTGCTTGGATTGCTAATTGACATAAAGTTTACTTTTGCAAAAATGGACATTATGCTTTTCCTATTTTGGGACTAAACCTTTATGTAATGCTTGAACACATAAAATATGGTCTTGGCACAATGAGTTTACATTAAATTTATGAGTGCAAAAGGGATATAGGACCTGTAATCAAGTTGTGCAAGCTGATTTCAAAATGGCCTAGATGTATGAACATGTAACTTGGCCAAATCAAAAGTGAGTTTTTCCCAACTTGCCAAATTCGATTCTCCCTAACCATGAGGTTGTTTGATGAGTTCTTGGACATTTTTGAAAGCTTGGAATGTGTACTACAATCCATCTTTGAAATGAAAATTGAAATTCCAAGTGGAAGTATGTGAAAAATGGTCTTGAAGTTAGGCAAAAATCCTGCCTAAAATAGGTCAAATTTTCTCTAAGTTAAGAATGGTTTGGTACCCTTGTTCCAAAAATTGTAACTTGAGCTACAAGCTTCTTTTGGGAAAACTTTGTGAATCAAAGTTGTAGATTTTGCAATAGGATACAACTTTCATGTTTTGACTTTTGATTGAATCCAAATGAATCTTGGTGAGAAAGTGGGACAAAGTTAGGAAAAAATTAGGGTTTTTCATAACTTAGAAAAAATTCTAAGTTATGAAAAATCTTCATTTCAAACCCTAATTTGCAATTCTTGATTTCTTGATGAACAAGTTTCATGATTTGGCATGTTTTGATGAAAAATAAATCTTGACACTTGATTTTGACCAAAAAGTCAAAGTTTGACTTTTCAGTATACAGTCAAAATTGATCAATTGACTGGGAAATTCAACTGTCAATCTTGTGTATTTGGGATCTTTTGAACTTGTTGAGCATGTCAAGACAATTCCATAGGGTCCTTGAGTCCATATGTGAGCTTGGTTTGCCATTGGCTAGGTCAAACAGTCAAAAATTGCCTTTGTGCAGTCAAAACCCTAAAAATGACCATTTTGCCCTTTTGGTGATCTGATCAAATTTCTTGTGGAATTGTGATCCAAACTTGATCAAGTGGTCCATGTGAGTTCATAATGTTGATGTGGGTCAATTTTCATGATATTTGACTGTCAATTGGCCACAATTGACTTTTTCCCCAATACAGTTGATTTCTAGGTCAATTGTCCAATTGACTGGGCAAAATTTGGAATCAAGACTTGAAACTTGGTATGGATAAACTTGGGAGTCCAACATGAAGCATGAAAGTAATCTTAGGCATTTTAGGTCAAAATATCTTTGTGCAAACACAAACCCTAATTTGGGTCAACAGTGCAAGGAGAAGTCTTGAGCAGAGGAAACCCTAACTGGACTTTGAGCTCCAAGGGTCTTGTGATGAGAAAATGTTGAGGAAATGGGAGGGAAAATTTTGGGGTACAACAGTTTCCCCTGTTCAATCTTCTTGAACCTGAAGAGTCAGATTGGCAAGTTTTCCTTTCGTGACTCGAGGGTAAAAGGAGATTGGACACTAGAGTGCCCAGAAATTTGCACTCGCATGTTGGAGTATCAGCAATGTGATGTCGGGAATGGGCTTATAGATGCCATTTGGAGAGATGGTGGATAGGGAGATGGGCTTATAGATGCCATCTGGAGATGTGACAGAACTTTGTCGGGAATGGGCTTATAGATGCCATTTGGAAGTGTTGATCGCATAAGAGATTCCTTAGCGAGAACTTGTGTATTTTGAGAAAGACAGATGTTTTCCTGGCTTGTTACAGGTGTTTGATCTTCAATCTCCTCATGCAGATATGCCCTGGCTAGATACAGGTGTCGAATCTACAATTGGTTGCTCACAGATATGCCCTGGCTGAATACAGGTATCGAATCTGGAAATAGTCGTCAACAGATATGCCCTGGCTGGATACAGGAATCGAATCTTCAAACTCTTCAGATGTGCCCTGGCTAGATACAGGAATCGAATCCGGAATGGTGACAGTTGATAGATATGCCCTGGCTGGATACAGGAATTGAATCTTCAAACTCTTCAGACGTGCCCTGGCTAGATACAGGAATCGAGTCCGAAATTGTGACAGTTGATAGATATGCCCTGGCTGGATACAGGAATCGAATCTTCAAACTTTTCAGACGTGCCCTGGCTAGATACAGGAATCGAGTCCGGAATTGTGACAGTTGATAGATATGCCTTGGCTGGATACAGGAATCGAATCTTCAAACTCTTCAAACGTGCCCTGGCTGGATACAGGAATCGAGTCTGGAAACTGATCACTCACAGATGTGCCCTGGCTAGATACAGGAATCGAATCTGGAAACTGTGACAGTTGTAGGTAGTTGTCTTTTGGGTTGTCTTTTTCCTGAAAAGGCAAAACATCAGTTGTATGCAATGTCATGATGTATGAAATGCATGATGTCATGATGTTCAATATGAGATAGTGTTGTATGCACTTTATCATGTATGTAAGCAAGATGTATGAAATATGAAGTGTTTATGAATGTATTTTCGTCTTAGGAAAATAAATCCTTGACGACCGGCCGGGGAATTAAATCCCGAGCTGATGTTGAAGAGTAGAGTTCTTTGCTTCCGCTGGGGACGATGGTTGCAAGAATACACTGGTAGGAGAAGATGACTCCGTTGGGGAATAAGCTTGTTGGAGAGATTACTCTGTGGGGAATTGCTCTGTGGAAGAGATACTTCGCTGAAGTTTTGATGAGAGGCCCGCTGAGGATCTCAATGATGGATTCCGCTAGGGATAGCAATGATAAACTCCGCTGGGGATGGGAAGAACTTCGCCGAGGACGATCTTCCGTGGTAATTAGCTGAGGATAACCCAGTTATAAGCCCTTGTGAGGAATAACTTTGAATAAAGCTCGGGAGAGACGTCCGTACTCTGCAGGGGATAAGCTTCAAGAATCTACTGGGGATAAGCTTCAAAACCTGCCGGGGATATGAATTTCCATTTTCCTGGGGAAACCTTCAGACTGTACTGGTAAATGGTTCCATTGGGGTGTCTAATATACCGCCGGGGAACAATCTTAGATCAAGACTGCTGGGGATGCTTGTTGACGAATGCCTATACTCCGTTGGGGAATGTTGATATCTTCTGGGGATACCCAACTTCCTTTAGGCTGACCGTAGACTAACTCTGCTAGAGGAGAGTGTTGCTGACTTGCTAGGGGAACAGGGTGCCTATTGTAGGGCTGATGATAGACTAACTCTTCCTGGGGAGAGCATTGCTGAATCTTGTCTTACTATGTGGGGAGTTGAGATAACTTGGTCACATTCTTCAGTTGAATCTACCTTGGTACCTTGGCGGACAGAGCAATTAGACTGCCTGGACAATTCTACATTGCCCCTGCTTCTGATGTCACCTGTAACTAGTCTTTTGTTTCATATGCAAGTATTTATGAATCAGCAATTTAATGTCAAATGCATATATCAAAAATGAACATTGGACGTTCTTCGCAAGACAAAATAGAAAAAAGGAAAAACAATGGGCAATTTGTTTGGAAAAGTGAACTTGTATTGATTTTGAAATTTGCCTGTAAATAGGCGTTTTTTGTACAAGAGGTCGACGTCCTAGTAAGAGAACGCCGCCGAATAACATAAAGTTTATACAATTTTGAAAAGGAAACAAAACAGTTATGTGCACAATATTCCCACTGGGTTCCAACTCTGCTATCGCCTTTATGTCTTCAAGCGTCTCATCACTTTGCTGCTTAGTTGAAGATGAAGCTGATTGATCGATGCCGAAGTCTGAGCCAGATAGTTGATGCCGAATTCTGGATGCAAGGTGATCCAATGAGACATAGTGTTACGCTTTATCCCTAACTTTTGCCTGGACCGCCCTTTCGGGTTTTCGGTCCACCGGGATACCCATTTTTGCCCAAGCCGCCTTTTCAGGTTTTCGACTTGCCGGGTGTACAGATTTTTCATTTCATCCCTTATTTTTGCCCGAACCTTTTTGGTTCGCCGGGAAGCCCTTATTTTTGCCTAGGTATGTCAACCTAGCGGGTCTTTTATTCATGCGTAGTATCTTTTTACTATGTCCACATTGGCGGGGTGAGGAAGGTCGTCACCATCCATGGTGGTTAGAATCATGGCTCCTCCTGAGAACACATGTTTAACCACAAATGGACCTTCGTACGTAGGGGTCCATTTGCCCCTGGGATCACTTTGAGGAAGGATGATGCGTTTGATTACCAGGTCCCTAACTTGATACTCTTGTGGTCTGACTTTCTTGTTAAATGCCCTGATCATCCGTTTTTGGTACGTCTGACCATGACAGATAGCGGTGAGTCTCTTTTCGTCACTCAGGTTTAATTGATCAATTCGAGTCTGGATCCAGTCATCTTCACTCAAGTCTGCATCCTTCATTATCCGGAGAGAGGGTATCTGGACTTCAATTGGCAAGACTGCCTCCATGCCATAGACCAGGGAAAAAGGAGTTGCCCCGGTTGACGTCCTTGCTGAGGTACGATACCCATGAAGAGTAAACGGTAACATCTCGTGCCAATCTTTATAGGTTACTGTCATCTTCTGCACAATTTTCTTGATATTCTTATTAGCTGCTTCTACAGCCCCATTCATCTTCGGCCGGTAAGGAGAAGAGTTGTGGTGCTGTATCTTAAATTGCTCGTAGAGCTCACTGATCATCTTGTTGTTATGATTGGTACCATTGTCCGTAATGATTCTTTCCGGTACACCGTATCGACAGATCAGATTATGCCGAATGAACCGTGCCACGACGCTCTTGGTTACGGTGGCGTAGGAAGCTGCCTCAACCCATTTCGTGAAGTAATCAATTGCTACCAAGATGAAGCGATGCCCGTTGGATGTCGTTGGTCGGATCTCGCCGATCATATCGATGCCCCACATTGCAAAAGGCCAAGGTGTCGTCAGGACGTTCCGAGGAACCGGAGGGATGTGCACCTTATCAGCATAGATCTGGCATTTATGACAAGTTCGAGAATGTTGGTAACAGTCGGCTTCCATTGTGGACCAGAAATATCCTGCCCGAAGGATTTTCTTTGCCATGGTATGTCCACTGGAATGTATTCCAAATGTACCTTCATGTAGTTCTACCATGATCTTCTCTGCTTCAGCTTTATCCACACAACGCAGTAGAGTTGAATCATGGTTTCTTTTGTAGAGAATGTCATTGCTGAGGAAGAATTTTGCCGCAAACCTTCTCATGAACTTCTTGTCGTTGACAGATGCACCTTCAGGGTATTCCTGAGTTTCCAAGTATCTCTTTACCTCATGATACCAGGGTTTTTCAGTCACTGTCTCATCCTCAAGATCACAACAGTATGCCGGTTCGTCCAACTTCCAGATAATGATCCGGGGAGCCTCATTGTCCCATTTAACTTTGAACATTGAAGACATCGTAGCTAGTGCGTCCGCTAACTGATTCTCCTCTCTTGGGAAGTGCTCAAAAGTTATCTCTTCAAAGTGGGGAAGCAAAGTCAACACATACTCCTTGTAAGGAATAAGATTTGGGTGTTTCGTATCCCACTCGCCTTTGATCTGATTGATCACGAGAGCGGAATCTCCGAAGACACTCAGAAACTTGATCCTTAAGTCGATTGCCGCTTGAAGACCCATGATACATGCCTCATATTCTGCCATGTTGTTGGTGCAGTTGAAACACAGCCGGGCAGTGAGTGGAGTATGAGTTCCTTTGGGAGATATGATTACAGCGCCGATACCGTTACCCAAAGCGTTTGAGGCTCCATCGAAATGCATAGACCATCGGGATCCTTCCTCAGGTCCTTCATCCGGTCCAGGTACTTCACAATCAGTTACTACCATGATATCTTCGTCCGGAAATTCAAAGTTCAATGATTGGTAATCGTCCACAGGTTGGTGTGCCAAATGATCTGCCAATACACTTCCTTTGATTGCTTTTTGCATGGTGTACTGGATATCATATTCTGTCAAGATCATTTGCCATTTTGCTATTCTTCCAGACAAAGCAGGCTTTTCGAATATGTACTTGATGGGATCCATCTTTGAAATCAACAGATTAGTGTGAGTCAACATATACTGTCTCAGCCGGCGAGCCGCCCATACCAGAGCACAGCAAGTTTTCTCAAGCAGTGAGTACCGAGACTCACAGTCGGTAAACTTTTTGCTCAGGTAATAAATAGCGTGCTCTTTTCGGCCAGACTCGTCATGCTGCCCCAGCACACACCCCATTGAATTGTCAAGTACTGTCAAGTATAGTATTAGAGGTCTCCCTTCCACTGGTGGCATAAGGATGGGTGGCTCTTGGAGATACTCTTTTATCTTTTCAAAAGCGGCCTGACATTCATCGTTCCAACGTACTACTTGATCTTTCTTCAGTAGTTTGAAGATTGGCTCACAGGTAGCAGTTAGATGTGAGATGAATCGGGCAATGTAATTCAGTCGTCCTAGAAAGCCTCTGACTTCTTTCTCTGTCTTGGGAGTCGGCATCTCTTGTATGGCTTTCACCTTGGCAGGGTCCACCTGAATACCTTTATCGCTTACAATGAAACCTAGCAATTTTCCAGACCTCACCCCAAAGGTGCATTTGTTTGGATTCAACCTCAGCTTGTATAACTTCAGTCGGTCAAACAACTTCTGTAGATGGTCAAGGTGTTCTTCCTCAGTTTGAGACCTTGCAATAATGTCGTCAACGTATACCTCAATCTCATGATGGATCATATCATGAAATAAAGCAACCATGGCACGTTGGTAGGTTGCCCCAGCATTTTTCAACCCGAATGGCATGACCTTGTAGCAGAAGGTGCCCCACTGAGTCACAAAGGTAGTCTTTTCCATATCTTCAGGAGCCATCTTGATCTGATTATACCCTAAAAAACCATCCATGAAGGAGAACACCTTGTGTTGAGCAGTATTGTCAACAAGAATGTCGATGTGAGGTAGGGGGAAGTCATCCTTGGGGCTTGCCCTGTTTAGATCCCTGTAATCGACACACATTCTGACTTTACCGTCCTTCTTCGGCACTGGCACCATGTTGGCAACCCACTGAGGGTAAGAAGTCACTGCTAGAAATCCGGCATCGAATTGCTTCATAACCTCAGCTTTGATCTTTTCGGACATCTCTGGGCGCATGCGGCGGACCTTCTGCTTTACCGGAGGGCAGTCTTCCTTGGTAGGCAGATGATGGACTACAATGTCGTCATCCAAACCAGGCATGTCTTCGTAAGACCAAGCAAATATCTCCATGTAATCATGTAGCATCTGGATCAATCGTTGCTTCACGCTGAGCTCTAGATTGGCACCGATCTTGACTTCTTTCCTATCTGTCTCAGTACCCAGGTTCACTGTTTCCACCGGCTCTTCATGTGGCTGAATGGCCCTCTCTTCCTGGAGTAGCAGTCTTGCGAGTTCACCAGGCACTTCGCAATCATCTTCACCTTCGTCTTCGGCCAAGTTGATCGGATTCTCGAAGTCATAACTGGTGGTAGCAGAGCCGTTACCAGTGAAATCCAGAGTGGATTGAAACCTGTATAAGTGAGTGTGTGTAAATATAGCTGTTTTGCAATATATAACACAGAAAGAAAAAGAGCACAAGATTTGAAATGCAACAAACGTCCAATGTTTTGATTAATGATATATGGAAATGTCATACAAAAAAGCCCTCACAGATGGAGCTACGATGCCCCGGGTAGGACACCGAGCCAATAAAAGTTTCAACATATTGTTTGTTACAAATTGAAAATCAAAAGAGTTAATTACTGCGTGACAAATGTAATAGGTGTAAAATCCTTTGCCGTCCAGTTGCTTGGTCCGTTGTTGGTGGTTGGATAGATCCAACTGTCAAATTCTGCTTCCTCTACGTCCTCCTCGATAGCATTCACCCTTGGGTTGGTGATAAACACCGGAGCCTTTCTGATCCTTTCTTTGCGCACAGCCCTCTGAGCCTCTACAGTGAAGCCCAGCCCAAACTTGTCATTCTTTTGAGTGAAGTCAGGAAGCTGGCCCCAGTTTGCACATTTGCCTTTCTCAATCACTGCCCGGGCATCCTTCAGGGAAGCCATCTTCAACGGAAAGTCTTCTTCAACCACTGTCTCAGCCGACGCCAACGTTGGAGGTACCTCCTCAAAATGCTGAAAGGGGGTTTCAATAAACTCCCTGTCCATCTCGATATACCGGAATGAATTCAAGTGACTTACCATGTATTCCTCCTCACCCTGCATAGTAACAATCTTCCCTTTGACAGGGTATTTGAGCTTCTGGTGTTGAGTGGATGTTACTTCCCCAACCTTGTGAATCCAGGGTCGACCCAACAAGCAGGAATAAGATGGACGAATATCCATTACATAGAACGTTGAGTCGAAGACTTGGGAACCCACACGAATAGGAATGTCTACCTCACCGTGCACCATCCTCTTAGAACCGTCGAAGGCTCTAACAATGATGTTACTAGGTTTCAATTCCAGGCCCTCACAATCCAATCGATCCAAGGCCTTCTTGGGCAAAACATTCAGGGAGGAACCGGTATCCACCAACACGTGTGCGAGAGTAGTGCCCCTGCATTCTATAGAGACATGCAGGGCATCATTGTGATTTTTCCCTTTGGAGGTAAGGTCAGCATCTGAGAACCCTAAACTATTGTCAGCTGTCAAATTAGCCACACAGTCAGTGAATTGATCTGCAGAGGTCTCCTGCGGCACATGGGCCGTTTTCAGAAATGAAATCAGGGCCTTGGCGTGGGCCTCTGAGCACAGCAGCAATGATAGCATAGAGATTTTGGAGGGGGTATGCCCCAGCTGTTCAACAACATTGAAGTCACTCTTTTTAATGATTTTAAGGATTTCCTCCATCTCTTGTTGGGAGGCTTCAACAGCAGTCTTTTTTGGTGCCTCCGTCCTGGCAGGAAAATCGGTAGCAACTTCTTTGCCCCGAGCATCAGAGGACTCAGCGGCAGTAGTAGACACAGGAACTTGATTTAGAACATGCACACTTGCGGGTGTGATGATAAGAGGTTTTCGGATAACTGGTGGTGCAATGTCAGGCGAGAAGAGCCTGCCACTGCGAGTAATCTTGGCGGGACCAGTGATGTTATTGATACTGGTACCGGTGTTGAACTCCTGCTTCACTCCAAGCACATACACGTCTGCCCTATAGTGCCATGGGACAGCCTTATCAGACTCATAGGGGAGAGGCCCCGGAACAGTAATGGTAATGGGTGCAACAGACATAATTTGGACTGGCTTCCTCGGGGGAGCCTTGGTAGGATTGTTGAAAATTGTGACGACATATACTTCTTCAGCGGAAACAAACAGAACAACAGTTTTCTTGAACATAATCTCCTTGCTATCCATCAGGCCTTGGATGCCTGACTTCAGCAGCGGACAACCGGTAGGGATAACAGCACACAGGAGGCAGCCCTTGCTACAACCCGGAAATAAACCGGCTAGTAGTAAGTTCCTCTTAACAGTCAAAAGAGGGGTAGCAACATCATTTACCGAAACAACATACAAATCTTCCTCGACGGCATTTACTCTATGCTGGGGCATAGGAGCAGTTACAACATTTGGCCTCTCAGGCGCCTCAAACTGAATTTCCTTCGCATCGATAAGGTCTTGCACCTTATTTCTCAGGGCCCAGCAATCATCAGTAGTATGCCTGATGCTATCGGAATGATAAGCACAACGGGCATTTGGGTTATACTTAGGAGACGCAGTATTCACGACCTTCGGGGCCTCTTTGATGGTGACCAAGTTGGTTGATAATAGTTGCGGTAAGATTTGTGACAAGGTCATACTCAGCCGAGTATACTGTCTTTTGGGCCTTTCACCTCTTTGTTGATTGTACTGCTGAGGAGCAGCAACAGGCTTTGAAATCACTAAGGCATTGACGGCTTGGCGGCTTTCTGGCTTGACTTGTCTTCTAGGACCATAGACGGCACTTGCTTCTTTCTTGAAAGGCCTCTTCTCAGTACTTGCGGAGGCAGCTTTCTGTATTTTTCCTGACCTGATGCCGGCTTCTATCCTTTCACCCGTCAGAATCAAATCCGTAAACCCAGCTGAGGAATTGCCAACCAGATGATTGAAAAATGGACCAGACAAGGTCCCTAGAAACATATCAACCAACTCACGATCAGTCAATGGAGGCTGCACCCTGCTAGCCAAATCTCTCCATTTTTGTGCATATTCTTTGAACCCTTCGCCCGTTCCTAGAGACATACCCTGAAGTTGGGTACACGTAGGAGCGAGGTCAGAATTGTATTGATATTGTCTATAAAATGCGGTCGCCAAATCTTCCCAATGTCGGATACTAGTTCCATCTAGTTGATAGAACCACTCAAGCTGTGACCCCGAAAGGCTATCTTGGAAGAAGTGGATCCAAAGATTTTTATCTGCCGTGTAAGGTTGGATCTTCCTTACGTACGACCTGAGATGCAGCTTTGGACAGGAGGCCCCGTCATATTTGGCAAAGGCAGGCGCCTTAAACTTGTGTGGGATTACCACCCCAGAAGATAAGCCCAAGTCTCCGAAATCCAGCCCCAGCACATTTTGAATCTCCATGGCACTCAAGCGGTCTTCTAATTGCTTGTATCTGTCAGCAGCGGGTGGGTATTGTTCGTCATTGTAATCCGTCTTGTTGTCAGAGACTGCAGGACTAGGAGCTCCTCCCCCTTGGGGACTGTCTTTCTCTGCAGAGGAAGTAGTTGGATCAGCCTCATTATGGAGTGTGTTCCCAAACCTGCGTCCAGTATTGAACAACGCAGTCCTCTTCTTCTTCTTCTTTAGGAGCAGAGCCTTCAACTCTTGCTGACCTTGGGCCAGGCTTAGGACCATCTCTTGAAACTGGGCACTTTGGGCCTGAAGGGCCTTGATTGCTTGCTCACTGGACGAGTCTGGATTCATGATGACTGTTCAAAATAAACAGCGAAGAGGATTAAGCAACCTGTAGAAAAAGGGTACTTGTTATGCACATGATGCATGAGATGCTGTCTATGCAATGCATTCAAGGATTTTAGAAATTCACAATTGTTGCAGACAAAAAGAACGCACGTCATATTAATAAGAAAATATTTGTTAGTACATAAATGCCCCATGGGCCAAATATTACAAAAACAACTTCTCAAGGTAAAAAGACGTTGCGCATCCTCTTTGGCGCAATGTAGGTGTTGAGGGCCTCTTGCTCATGGAGTCGACGGGTGAGCTCTAGAACCTTCTTCTTGCTGGCGTAGAAGCTGGCTTCAAAAGTGTTTCGTTCCTCCTTGAGTTGGATCCAACTCTTCTGCATCTCCTCCCACGATGTAGGCATGTCAGGATGTAGGATGGTGTAGGGAACCTCTCCTTCCTTGAAGGGCTCTTTAATCACAGGGAGAACATGAGGATAAGGCATCATTAAACTCTGGGCTCGGGCTCGTACCCACTTGAGGTAAGGTTCAAGAGGGATGGAGTTCTTGTGTCCCAGAGTCTTGCTATCAACCTTGTTGGGCCTCCCCCAAGCTCTGATGAATCTTTGGTGAAGTCCTTGCGCATCGTTGTCGAAGTCAAAAACTAGGTCAGGAATCAACATGTCGTGAGGGCCATCTCTTCGTGCATATCCAAATTGCCTCAAAGCTAGGCAAGGGTTGTAGGTGATACCTCCTCTGTTCCAAGTAATGGAACATTAGGGAACTCTCCACAACGATCGACGATGATGACATTTTCTCTGGACCGAGAACACCAATATACATCAGAGTGAGTAAGAGTCATCAACCGTTGGGACCACCTTGAGCCTTGGTCATTCTTCAAGACAGATTGTGGAAGGTGCGAAATAAACCACCTTGCAAGGAGAGGAGTACAACACATGAGAACACCCCTCTTTCTCATTGTTCGTGTGTAAAATGAGTGAAGGATGTCCCCAAGCAATGTTGGTATTGGATTTCTAGACAAGAAGATTTTGACGGCGTTGACCTCTACAAGCTGGTCAGGATTTGGGAACAAGACCAACCCATAGATAAGGAGCGCCACAATCTCTTCAAAGGCTTGTAGGTCCAATGAATTCTAACACTCTTGTGCCTTCTCAAACAAGAATTTTGCTAAGAAACCTTTGACGCCGCTTCTAGTTTCTCAATGCCCCTTGATGTCAGAAGGCTGTAGATGTAATGCTCGAGCAACATCTTCAGGCTTTGGTTCCTTTTCCGTACCGTTGAAAGGTAGTTGATTGAGGATAGGAATTCTCAGGAGTTGAGAAAATTCCTCCAAAGTGGGTACCAACTGGTAGTCAGGGAAAGTGAAACAGTGGTGAAGAGGGTCAAAGAACTGGAATAGCACTTTCATCGTGTCTTCTTCAATGTTGGTGTTGACTAAGCTGAGCAGTCTACCATGTCTTTCACTGAAGGATGAGCTTTCCGGAATCCTTGATGTGAGCTCCTTGAGTTGAGGAGATATTCTCACAAGGTTGACTTGGATGGTTTTTCTGCGAGGAATTTCCATGACCTACAAAACAAGAACAAAGATGAAGATCCAAACCCTTGAAATGGTTAGTGAATGCATATGATGCTTTATGATGTTTATGATGTATGCACAAACATATGTACAAGCAAATCACACCAAACCCTAGTTTCAGGCTTGCATGGGGTTTCATAGGTAAGTACCCTCTTGAGTGTAGTTGGCTTAAAAACCTGTCCTATAAACAGTAACCGGGTTCTAAGGAGCTCAATATCACTGGATTGTTTTCATTGTTCATTGTTTTGGTTTAGCCACTTAACTAGCGACCAAAATATTCCAAGAAAACAACCCTCAATGAGTGTAGTATCGAGTATCTACCAACTTCGGACTGCACCAAAGCCGGTCATCTCACTACCCCTAATAAAAGGCCAAGATGGTCAAGTAAGGCTCTAGGTTATTAGTTCTTAGTGACATCACTCAGCGGCCCCGTACTCTCCTTGATTAAACTCAAGGGTTACCGGTACTCACAAATATTTCGCACTAATATAGCTATTGCTTCGACCGTGTCGGTATACCCCGCACAGTTTCCACAACGTATTGCTATCTAAGAATGTTTCCCAAAATCCGGGTGTAGGATTGTAAACCCAAACAAGAGAGCCAAGATATAAAGCAATCAATTCAAACAATTAGTCATGCAAGAGGGTGATCTAAGCCCTAAGGTTACTCCACTTTTAAATACTTTCCCCAGCAGAGTCGCCAGTTCTGTGATACGGTGGGAGAACTGACTATGGTTTTGCGTTTGTATTCGCAAATGTTTCGGTTGAGAAAGAGTCACCACCGACTTTTTATTTTATCCTAAGGAAAGGTTAAAAAGCACAGCAAAAACCTTTGAGATGTTTTCTTGGGTTCGGGGAGTAGATTATAGAAAGGGAAGGTATTAGCACCCTTTCTATCCATGGTTATCCATGGGCTCTTAGTTACTTGCTTAGATAAACTTGCCTTGATTTTCAATTGTTTGAAATGGTGCTTTGTGTGTGGGTTTGAAAATGTTTTTGAAAAGAGGCCAATGTGGTGGCAACCTTTGTAATGATCCATGTTGGGATGTGTACAAAGGTGTATGTCTTTTGAAAAGGTTTTCATTTGTTTTTGAAAGTTTGTTTTGAAAGTGTTGTGAGGTGTGGTTTAAAAATAGGCAAGTGTTTTGTTTTGCAAGTTTGATTCAAGTAATTAAGAGGTTATCTACTCCTAAATTTCTCAAAGATTTCTCCTATGTTTTTAACCCTTTTAACAATTTTGTTCCACCATTGCATTTGGTGGACAATCTTGTGTTAGGATGTGAAAGGAACGGGCGCGGGTCATCGTTTAGACCATAATTGCAATGGTGCCAAGTATCTTTGGGCAATTTTTCTTTTAAGGGACTTGATCATTTTTTAGGCAACTTTCGAAAGCGTCATCGAGGGACTATGATCATTTGAATTGTTTTGTTTTGCCCAAAGAGACCTAACATGCAACATGGCCCATTTATTGAAGGCAACAAGTGGAATACCCTAGGGGTGCAAGTGTGATTAGTGTTGTCCATTTTCATGCTTGTTTATCTTGAATTTAGGTCAAACTATTTTTGTTATTTTTTGATTCGCATACAAACCCTAATTCTAGCATGGTATAATTAGAAAGCATTAAAGTGCGAAAAATAAAGTTCCTAAGTTATTACAACACAATATATGGGAAGGGGGGTACAAATGTTCAAATGGGGGTATTTTGACAAGGAATTTAAACCTAGACTATTAAATCAAATATTGAATTATACAAATTATTTAATATACAATAATTAAATAAAAATGGAATAAATATGCAAGATGCAAAAAATGTTTTTTATGTGTATGAAAAAAGGTATTTTTTATGTGTCAAACAAACAAAAATAAAAAAGTATTAATTTTGGATTTTTTATGTTTTTAGGGCAAAACCCTAATTTATTAAATAAAAGTATTAATTATTTAATATATACAATATTTATTTATTATATATACAAAAATAAAATAAAAATGAAGTATATTTGTAAAAAAGGTATTTTTAATATTAAATATTAATAAGAATAAAAGTGTATATATTTTGTATTTTTTAACCTAAATATACTAATAAATATATATGTACTTATATTATTTACAAAATATATTGAATATGTACAAAATAATAATATTTAGTATTTATAAAAAAGGTATATTTTATATAAAATATTTTTAGAAGATAAAATGAAATAAAAATGGAAAATAAAAGGTGTTTGCATTATTTTAGTATTTTTTAAATAAAAGTATGTAAGTATTTATTTATGTACAAAACATCAATTTAAACAAATAAATGCCTAATAAATATAAAAATGGTGTAAAAATATTTTTTTATATTTTTAATATTGTGAGGAAAAATAAATAAGTCAGAACAAAAAAGAAAAGGTCAAAAAATCATGAAAATAAGCATAATGGGCCAAGGGGGTTTAAAAGTAACAAAAGGGTGCAAAAAGAAAGTCAACTTAGGCCCAGCCCAAGAAGACTTCATCTTCAACCTCAGAACATGTTTGAACAACCATCCACGCGCGTTTTCTATCTCCCCATTCCTGGACTTTCAAGCAAAACTCACAACATGAAAAATGTAGAGCATTAAAAGACGAATCCAGACATATAAAGAACTTGACTTAACTCTCTAAGATGAGAGAGAATTTCTTCTCCCCCAATTCCTGATCTAGTTTTTGTTCCATGTTCAGACATTAAATTCTCACAGCACACATAATATAAATGAAAACTAATTACATGGGCATGTTCAGGGCTATGAATGTGACATATTTTCTTCACAAACCTAAAGCTAACAATGCCTGGATAGAGAGATACGAGTTCATGAACTTACCTGTTCAGTTGGAGTTGTATCTGGTGATGGAGGTACTTTCAGTGCAAGGTGATGATTGGTACAGCTTCCTTGATGTCCAGGGATGCTATTCCAAGTTTTACTTTGCTTTGAAACTAGCTGAATCGAGTTATAGAACTCCACCTGCAAAACAGAAAAATGAAAATGGTGATGTTGAATGGGAGTGTTACAAGTCGTGTTTGAGGTTTGGAATAGCTTCAAGGGATGTTGTGGGATGTGTTTGAGGTGATTTTAGCAAGAATACATGAAAGGATTGAGCTATGGAACTCAATCTGCAGCAGGTCCCCTGTTTTGGCAGTTTGAGGGTGATTCTGTGTTTGAGAGGGTGTTGGAGATGGTTGGCTCGTGTTCTAGCTCAGGTTTGATGATTAGAAAGTGTTTGACAAGTTTGCTTAAGCTTGTGTTAGCTGAGATGAGAGTTGTGTTATGTTATGCTAGCTTTCTTCAACTTTAAGCAACAAATGTCCACTTGAGTTTTTAGACTGATAGAGGCCCCCCTAATGTGCTGCAAACCTTGGCCTTGATCAGTGTAATTAGCTCATAAACTTGTGCCAAAGAGATTTGCACTGTACTTGCTTGGATTGCTAATTGACATAAAGTTTACTTTTGCAAAAATGGACATTATGCTTTTCCTATTTTGGGACTAAACCTTTATGTAATGCTTGAACACATAAAATATGGTCTTGGCACAATGAGTTTACATTAAATTTATGAGTGCAAAAGGGATATAGGACCTGTAATCAAGTTGTGCAAGCTGATTTCAAAATGGCCTAGATGTATGAACATGTAACTTGGCCAAATCAAAAGTGAGTTTTTCCCAACTTGCCAAATTCGATTCTCCCTAACCATGAGGTTGTTTGATGAGTTCTTGGACATTTTGGAAAGCTTGGAATGTGTACTACAATCCATCTTTGAAATGAAAATTGAAATTCCAAGTGGAAGTATGTGAAAAATGGTCTTGAAGTTAGGCAAAAATCCTGCCTAAAATAGGTCAAATTTTCTCTAAGTTAAGAATGGTTTGGTACCCTTGTTCCAAAAATTGTAACTTGAGCTACAAGCTTCTTTTGGGAAAACTTTGTGAATCAAAGTTGTAGATTTTGCAATAGGATACAACTTTCATGTTTTGACTTTTGATTGAATCCAAATGAATCTTGGTGAGAAAGTGGGACAAAGTTAGGAAAAAATTAGGGTTTTTCATAACTTAGAAAAAATTCTAAGTTATGAAAAATCTTCATTTCAAACCCTAATTTGCAATTCTTGATTTCTTGATGAACAAGTTTCATGATTTGGCATGTTTTGATGAAAAATGAATCTTGACACTTGATTTTGACCAAAAAGTCAAAGTTTGACTTTTCAGTATACAGTCAAAATTGATCAATTGACTGGGAAATTCAACTGTCAATCTTGTGTATTTGGGATCTTTTGAACTTGTTGAGCATGTCAAGACAATTCCATAGGGTCCTTGAGTCCATATGTGAGCTTGGTTTGCCATTGGCTAGGTCAAACAGTCAAAAATTGCCTTTGTGCAGTCAAAACCCTAAAAATGACCATTTTGCCCTTTTGGTGATCTGATCAAATTTCTTGTGGAATTGTGATCCAAACTTGATCAAGTGGTCCATGTGAGTTCATAATGTTGATGTGGGTCAATTTTCATGAGATTTGATTGTCAATTGGCCACAGTTGACTTTTTCCCCAACACAGTTGATTTCTAGGTCAACTGTCCAATTGACTGGGCAAAATTTGGAATCAAGACTTGAAACTTGGTATGGATAAACTTGGGAGTCCAACATGAAGCATGAAAGTCATCTTAGGCATTTTAGGTCAAAATATCTTTGTGCAAACACAAACCCTAATTTGGGTCAACAGTGCAAGGAGAAGTCTTGAGCAGAGGAAACCCTAACTGGACTTTGAGCTCCAAGGGTCTTGTGATGCGAAAATGTTGAGGAAATGGGAGGGAAAATTTTGGGGTACAACACTCATCCACCATTGTCAAAAAATACACCTTTGCAACTTGACTTATCCAGGACAGTTGGGCAAGCTACAAGACATTCTAACAATTGGAATAACTCCAGGGAGGTCCAGGCAAGCTTAATCCATCATCAAACCATTTCTGGAATTCGTGTAGAAGTCCTTAGAATCTCCAAGAAGTAAGTTTTTTCAAACTTGGAACTCTTCATTAAAGCATCCTTTGTATATACACTGAAGAAAAGATGTAGATATCATGTCTAGGAAGCTGACCATGTCCATAATTTTGATTATCTTTGCTTGTAAATTGAGAATTTATTCTCTGATCTGTTAGGTTTTAGTTTTAGTACTGAACAAAATTCATGCTAACCTTCGACCCAGAACTTTTGAAAATTATGTGGTTAGATTCATATTCAAATTTTAGGCAGGTTTGATATTTACATCTTTCGATTTGGCTGAGAAATGAAGCTTTTCGAAGCTTAATAATGGAGTTATGCATCCCTGTGCGCGCGAAGGAAGGAGATGAAGCCATGTTTAAATTTTCAGAAAGGAGTTCATTTTATATTTAGTGAAAGTTGGATAACTAACGGATGAAACAGACCACCCCAGTGGTACAAACAGCGCGCACTAAAGCCTTGCCATGTAGAAGGTCTTGGGTTCGAGCCCCAGCGAGACCTTTTGTATTTATTTTGTCATTTTTTCCAAACTAACATGCAGGTTTATAACATACTGAGTGTTGGCTGTTTTGAATGGAAGGTGTGGAGAACCTGGGTTCAAACCTTGGCAGAACCAAAGCAAATATTTATCACTTGTTTTGTTTTCATTTTTTTTAACAAACTTCAACATTTTTTCCAACCAATCAAAATAACTCCTTTTGAGTTTATTTTTTGCACACTATTTATTTACAATGTCTATTTTATGAATATATAAAAATATCACAAAAATATTTTATTTTCATATTTATTTTAATTAACCAAAAACCTTCCATGAAAAAACCCTAAAAAATAATTTTTTTGATTAATTTGATTTCCTTTTAACTTAGGATTAATTTTCCTTTTTTTTTTATTAATCACATCCCTTTAGATTAATTAGGCCAAAACAATTTTCCTAACAAAAATCCAAAGCAAAATTCATTTCCTTTTATATTCCTTGTACATTATATATTTCATTTCTTGTACATTATTAAAGTCCAATATGGTTGTAATAGATAATTAGGATTTAATTTCTTACAATCCTCATTTGTAAATTTGTACACCCCATCCCCAAATGATGTAATAGTGTAGTAAATTTACTTTCCGCAATTTATCGCTTTCATATAAATGCTAGTAATTAGGGTTTGTATGGAAAGATAAAATCAATGCTTAAAAAAAACTAATCCAAGATAAATCAAGCATGAAAAACAAACACTTTGCACACTTGCACCTATAGGGTTACTTCTACTTGTTTCCTTATGGTCAAGTTATGCATGTGAGACGTCTTAGCAAAACAATACAAAAATACAAAATCATAGTCCCTCGATGACACTTCGAATGTTGCCTTACAAATGATCTTAGTCCCTCAAGAGGAATGCTAAGATATCTCACAACATTGCTATTCATGACCATACGATAATCCACACCCGTCCCTTTACATCCAAAGATATGGTTTCTTACCAATAAACGGTAAGATAGAAATATCAAAGGAAGGAATAAATGAACAAAAGACTTTTGAGTAGGTAGAACGTTCTTAGTTGCTTGCTCACAACCCATCTTCAAAAACAAAAACATATTTTCAAACACATAAAACACTTTCAAAACATGAAATATTTCCAAAAGGTCTAACACTTTGTATGCATTCTTATAGAAACGAGAATTATTACAAAATTTGCTTAAACGAAGGCGCTTTTCAAAAATACTTTCAAAATCCACCACAAACTGATTTCAAACAAAGAAATTTCAAAAGTGATCTAGCAAGCAACTAAGAGCCCATAGATAACTATGGATGAAAAGGGTGCTAACACCTTTCCTTTTCATAATCTACCCCCGAATTCAAGAAAATGTCTCAAAGGTCTTTCTTGTTCTTTTCACCCTTTCCTTATTGGATAAAAGAAAAGTCGGTGGTGACTCTTGCTATCCGCAACGATTGTGATCAAACGCAAAACAATCAAGTCAGTTCTCCCACCGTATTACAGTATCGTATGCTTACTTTAGCTTTCTTACAAAAATCAATGTTGCCCTTTAACTAGTGATTTATTCACAAGAGGTCGCAACATCATTTCAATAAAAACTTTATGTTTTGCTAACTTTGCATCACTTTCTTGATTCTTTTGTTTTTCTGGACAATCACTAGAGTAGTGACCATACTTATGACAATTGAAGCACTGATTGTGACTCTTGTAAGGCTTTCAACCACCACCCATTCCTCTACCTGCAGCACCACCTCTTTGGTTGCTTTGGTATGGCGGTTTTCTCTAGTTTAACACATTTCCTTATTGCTGGTTTTGACCAGTCGGATTGTTGTAGCTTCCTCCAACTTTGTCATCGAACCACTTTCATTTGCCTTTCTTTTCTCTTGTTGACTGCGCTTGCAAAGCCACATCACTCTTCGACTTGCATGCAGCTCTTTCAGTCATTCTTTGTTCATGAGATTTAAGCGTCCCTTGAAGCTCTTCTTTTGTCAATCTTGACAAATTTTTTTGACTCTTCTATAGCTACCACCACGTGGTCAAAGTTTTGAGCCAATGACCTCAAGATTTTTGCAATAACTGATCTTGTTGTCAACGCTTCTCCACATACCTTGATTTGAAACACCAGTTTCGTAACCCTAGTCAAGAAATCAGTTATGCTTTCACTTTCTTCCATTTGAAGCAATTCATACGTTCTTTTGTGTGTTTGTAACCTCACCTTTTTCACCTTTTCAGCGCCTCCAAACGATTTCTCCTAATTTCTCATGCTTTTTTTTATGATTCAACATCGCTCAACTTCTCAAAATTGTCTTAATCAACATATTGATAAAGTACAAAGAGAGCTCTATAATCTTTCTTTTTCAGTTCTTTATGTGCCGCCTTTTCTTCATCCATTTCTTCTTCTGCAAGCAGTGATACACCTTCCTTCACAAGTTCACAAAGATCTTGATAACAGAAAATCATCTTCATCTGCTTGCACCAATTCTCATAATTCTAGTCTTCAGAATCGAAAGACTTGCCAAAAAATGCCCGTTTGAATGACTCACTGCCATCGTTATTGCTCGCCTCGAATTGCTCAGTCAGAGCTCTAGATACCAGATGTTGGAAATCCACCAAAACCTATAGAGAATTTCTATCAATCTTGATGAACAAGATTATATCGATACACAATAACAATGAATGAAAGAATTAGGGTTTGACGAAATTGGGGAAGAATATGATGATTTTCTGCAGAGTTTTTCTCTCTGTCCATAAATTATGGAAAAATCTTATTCACTTTGTAACTGTAAAATTCTATGAATACAAATTGTTTACAATATAGGGATTACTCCCTATTTATAATGAGTTTGCTTGTTCCCTAACAAAATCAACAAATATAAAAAACCTAAAATAACTATTTAGACCTAAGTTAAAATATTAGGTAAAATTAACTATTTCAACATTTCGACAGACATTCTTGTACACACTAGACTAAATTCAATTTACCCGTATGCTCTCTAAGAACATGCTACTTCAATTCAACCCAAAAGTTTACGATATCGGTTGCATCTAATACGGTGACATATTCAAGTTCAATCAGTAAGGACGATTTAAGTGCAATAATAATTATATTTAATGCTTTAGTACACCTAGTCAAGACAAATTTCCATGATAAGGAATGGACAGTTCTATTAAATTCCACAAAATAGATCACCACCGTATTGAACGAAGAGACCACACAAAAGTTAGGCGGGGGTAGTTGATCAAAATTAAACATATTGAACTTTGTTAAAAAATAGAAAAAAAATTCGTAGAAACAATTTAACATTTTATATCATATAGACATATGGTTTAAGTATATTTTAAATTATGAGTTTAATAATTATATAGTGTTAGCGTAAAAAATTTTACACTATCACAAATATTTAATTATAATACTTAAAAAAATAAAAATAAAAATGAAATACTTCTAATAAATTAACAGTTGTGATTTATTTATTTATACCATCAGTATATTCTAATTAAATATTTTTATTATATCAAATAAAAAAAAATAGATTATAAAAATATATTGTGTATGATGTTGTTATATACTCTCACATTTTGTGTATTTAAATTGTACAATTCAAAATTTACCAAACGAGCAAGTAACATTCATATTTTATTGAGAAAAAAAAGAGAGTATATAATTGAGATTGAGTGCAAGAAAGTTGTATAATCTTTTGATTAGATTTTGTGAGCTTGAGAAGTCCCGTGGTATGTTCTTTCTTACTTTTTAATATTTTTGTTAAAAGAATAAACAAAAGTTGTTATCTATATTTCCTCCTATTTATTTAGAGTAATTATATAATCACAATAAAAATAAATTAAAAATTTTAAAATACCATAATACATAACATAAATAATTTATAAAAATATATAAATTTATTATTTTAACTTCAAGAATTAATCTCTATAGATAAATTTTGATTTCTTTTCACATTTATTCACTTAAAAAATTTGACGTATCATTTTTGAATGTGTCACTTGTAAAAAGCAACAAAACATCAAATATAAATTTTTTTAGAACTTTAAAAATAAAAAATATAAATACACATTATCAAAAGAGAGTGAAAGAGATACTAATCTTAAAATCTAAAAAAAAAATTAAAAAAAAAATATGGAAGTACTCATTCTTCACCCTGAGAGCTAGTCACATGCAAACCCTGTCGTTGGAATACAAGACTCCAAGATTATGTCGCCCTCATTATCAATGTTAAAGAACTTCATGTCCACCCGAAAAGCCTTCACCCTGTTATCTCTCTTGAAATTTCCAATTCATTTTTCGTGTTTCATGTTCTAATAATAGTTGGTGGTCCATCGTTATTAGAGAAGTAAATAGGTCATGCCGATAACGGAGGCCTACGACCTAGTTTACATAGATTTAGGTTGGACGGATTTTTTTTAATAGAAAAATTTATACTTTTTTATAAGTCTATTTAATTAAAAATATTAGTTCTCAGGCCATGAAAAAAGTTTTTTAGGCCTAACAGATCGACCTATTTAAATAAATGTGAATACTTTTTTTATTATGATTATATTATGTTTTGTACTTCGAATCAAAATACAAAAATAAAACTTGATTATTTTGGAAAACATATGAAAATAAGATGAAAACAACTTATGAATAAGTTAAAATAATCTTAAACAAATCATAAACAAATCATCTTAAAATAATCATAAGTTGTTTTCACAAATCATCTTAATCAAATAATCTCACAAAATTTATGCTAATAAGTAAGTTAAAATAAATCAATGCAAACAAACTTTTAGTCTCATTGATTTTTAAGTGTGTTAGTCTATTTAAACATTACTTGAATTGTTTATTTACATATGTCTAAAATAATAGGTTTTTATGTAGGCTAACAGACTATAAAACCTTAGAAAAGACCAAACTCAGGCCTAAAAATAAGTTTGTGTCAGACTACATGTCAGACTTAGACTTCAATTTTTTTTAGCAAATCAGACTTAGACTTGGCAAAGCCTAACTCGGCCCATCCTATTTCCACCCCTAACCGTTACCACTACGCCATATAAGGAAATAAACAACGTTTTTTTACCATAGACATCGCTTATAAACACTGCCTATTCCCGCGCTGCTGTAACCATAGGCAGCACTTTTTGTCTATGTGAAAGCGCTGCTTAATGTAGATCTTAGACAGCGCTTTATTGAATAAGCGCTTTCTAAAGGCCCCTATAGGCAGCGCTTTTAACAATGTAAACGCTTTCTATAGTGTGCCTATAACAGTGCTTTCACTTTAGACATTGCTTTAGAAAACGCTGTCTAATGTTTTTTTTTCTCTTTTTTTATATATATATTTTAGGCAGCGCTTTTAACATTATAAGCGCTTTCTATAATGTGCCTATAGCAGCGCTTTTACTTTAGACAACGCTTTAGAAAACGCTGTCTAATGTATTTTTTTCTCTTTTTTTATATTTTAGGCAGCGCTTTCTAAAGTCCCCTTTTAGGCAGCACTTGTTATTTTACAAACGCTTTTTATTTTCCATCATAGGCAGCGTTTATTTGGTTTAAAGCGATGTCTAATATTCACAGATTTTTTAATATATTCAACTTATAATTTAAGCGTCCCGTACACATAATCACTTAAAATTTAAGCGTTGTCTTTCAAATTTGCACCAGATTTTATAAATTTGAAGTTCCAATCCAATAAATATGCACCAAATTTTCATATTTATATAACAACTTTAATCCAACAATTTATATATACATAAATACAACTTAAAGAATTCAATAATTTATATATACATAAATTTAAGTATTTACATATACAACTTTATAAACAAATAAATATGCACCAAATATACATATTGTTATCTTCTAGAGCTGCTATATTCTCTAATATCTTCTCTACAAACAATAACAATGAAGAATCCTAAATGAATCTATATATCTTCTACATATGCACCTACCTGAAACAAAACCAACAAAAACATATATATCAGAACCAAGCTATATATATAACACTTAAATCTTATAACTATTATAATTTAATACAAATCAATGTAACAAAAACAAATCAAGAATCCGTTATAACCCACCATTAAATATTTCCTGATGCATACCATGATACAAACAAAATCTTATTTAAACTTAAATCCAATACCATCCTAACTAACCTTCCACATAACAACAATAACATTGCAACAATTTACCACACTATGACGACATAGTATCTCATTAACTCAAACTTATATATACTCAAAATTCTCATCAATGAAAGTGTCACAATACCTTATAAAATTCTCATCTCAATAACGTATTGACACCAATCCTCCTTAATTTCGTCCAAATGATCTTTCGAATAAGTAGAAAACTTGTATTCATCAAAGTAGTGCATAATATAACATAATATCATTTAGTTAAAACTAATTAATTAGATGAAATGTGTTAAATATATTAAAATAAATCATAAGTTAGAAACTCATACCATGGATGGAATCTCTATTTGATTCAAAAGAATAATTTCTTTCATAAACCTCAACATGAAATAACTGCAATCTATACCATTACGCTGACGAGGACACTACACATGGAAAAATATACAAATATATATCATCTCATATAATTTAACTTGTTTTATCAAGTAGCATCACTAATATAATTAAAATTATGAAAATATACCTGCACTCTAATCCATGTAATATTGTTTGCCTTACTCTTTGGTACTTGGATATTTCTTTGTGATCTAAAAATTTGTATAACCCTAACAAAATATAAACGAAGATTTCCGTATGTCGAAAAATCATTAATTGTGTCAAATAACATCGCCCTCAAATTGAAACTTTCTTTCCTATATCTATCATAAACCTCCACACCGTTCTCCCACAAAATCTTTAAATCTTCGATTAACGGTTTCAAGTAAACGTCTATGTCATTCTCTGGTTGTTTAGGTCCAGAAATTAACATAGATAACATCATGTACTTGCGCTTCATACATAGCCATGGAGGTAGGTTAAAAATCATAATAATCATAGACCATGTGGTATGTGAGATACTTTGAAGACCATGCAGGTCCATTCTATCAGTAGATAATGCCAAGCGAAGGTTTTTTGCTTCTCCTCCAAAATCAGGATAATCATTATCAATTTTCGACCACTGTGGTGAATCTATCGGATGTCGAAACTTTCCATCAATAATTATTTTATTTGCATGCTAAGTCAAGTGTCTTGCATCGGTTTCACTATGAAAAATGCATCTAAATCTAGGAATTATAGAAAAATACCATAAGAATTTTGCTGGAGACAATTTTTTCTTATATCGAGATAAACCGTATTTAGGGCACTCATTTAATGATGCATATTAGTTTCAAAACAAAATGCAATCATTTGGACAAGCATGTATCTTATCATAGCTCATGCCAATAGAGCATAATATTTTTTTGGCCTCATAGGTTCGATTAGGAAGAATCCTGAAGAGCATAATATTCGCTTACCAACCTCTCAAACATTTTGGGACAATCCTGAAGATCTTTTTCAAGTGATTTTGCAATCTCTTCGACTCGATCACAATCGTATGTATTTGTGTCATTATCGTCTGAAGCATATGCCGTACTATCCCCCTGTTCAACATTCTCATTACTTTTCTCACCATGGAATATCCAACATGTGTAACTTCGATCAATTCCACGCCTCAATAAATGCGATTGCAACCAAATTGCGTCAACTCGACCCAGAAAACAACAACTTAAGTAAGGACATTTCATTCGATTGGCTTCTTCGGCGTGTTCAACAACAAACTTAACAAATTCCAATATCCCATTCTCGTACTCTTTGGACAATCGATTGGCAGACATCCATTTTTTATCCATGACCTTACTATTAAGTAAGTTAAACAAAAACAATACTTAAAAAAAGGACAGAGACTAAAAAACTTAATACCAATTAGGCATATTCATCGAAAATAAAAATATTATAATTAATCAAGAAACTATAGCAAATTAAAAGAACAACTAAATACCTGTAGAGAAGTCAGCAACTTCTGAAACCACACAGTGTAATATTCTTGGAAACACTCAGAAACTCCACTCTTCACAAGTAACCTATATAAATGATCAATTAATTTCATTATAATAAAAAAATATAGAATAAGAATTACATTATAATATTTATACAATATTAAACATATATGTATACACTATTAAATAATCACTAATATTCTTTTTAACATATATTTTACTAATAAAACAATATTAAACTAATAAAACAACATTAAATAATCACTAATATTTATACACCATACATCAAGAATATTTATATTATCGATGACCGTCAAAAATTATCACTAATATTTATATCTATATTATCACTAATATTTATACACCATCAAGAATATATATTATCGTTTATATTCTATATTATCACTAATATTTATATTATCGTTTCAACTTTACATTATCATCAAATAATCACTTATATTATCAACTTTACACCATCAACTATATGAGCTCTTTCAATTTCAATTTCAACTTTATATGAAGTGCTTTCAATTTTAACACTATAAGTGTTATTACGACAACCTCTCAAGCCAAAATCTATAGCTTGATTAATTGTATAGGAACGTATTTTCTCTCAATCAATACATGCAATAATCACTGACATTTACATAAACACCTTACATGCAAAACTCATTGTGACATTTTCACAAACACCTTACATGCAAAAACCGCATGCCACACAAAACATAATATAATGCAACATTATCAACACTATCAACTAAACCAAATGCAACATTATATATCAACATTATCAAATACATAAAAAATCATACCTAGAGGAGAAGAGAACCTTGGTTGTGAATGGAAGAAAGGATGAAATGGTCTTGAATGGAAGAAGGATGAGAACCTTGAAGAAAGGATGAAACGATTTTCATTTAGAATCAAACGAAAAAAACGGAACTTCGTGAAAATGGGTTCAGCGGGTTCGTACTGTGTTGGGCGTAGGGTTCGTGAAAATGGGTTTCTGAAAATAATAACGTTACTGTGTGATACTGGACGTATTTTTTTTATAACAGGACTTTAGGCAGTGCTTTCAAAAGCGCTGCATAAGCCCACAGCTGCTTAATCCCCCCTTTTGGCAGCGCTTTTACAAAGTGCTGCATAAGCCCACCCTTTAGGCAATGCTTTTAAAAAGTGCTTTGTAAGCCCACCCTTTAGGCAGTGCTTCTCCAAAGCGCTACAGTACCTACCCCATTTAGCATCGCTTTATCAAACCACATTTACCCTCTTTAGACAACGCTTTCACAAAGCGCTGCTTAAACCCATCCTTTAGACAGCGCAATCGATCCTTTATGCAGCGCTTCAGTACCTACCCTCTTTAACAGCGCTTTATCAAACCACATTCACCCCTTTAGGCAGCATTTTTTTAGAAAGCGTTGTCTAAGATATACGATCAAATTCTCGTATTTTTAAAATGGACTTTTAGCAACGCTTTTGATAAGACACACTGTCTTAAGTGTGCTGTCTAATCTTATTTTTGACGTAATATACGTAGCGTGTAATTATAAATGGATTATTTATAATCATGATTTGATAGTAAAATGGATAATGCGCTAGATACAACCACTTATAATTTAGAGTAATTATATTAATCACAATAATAATAAATTAAAATGATCTTATTGTTATTTTTGTTGTTCTTCCTATTTTTTATTTCTACTACTGCATTTTTTTTTATTATATTAAAAAATAGACATCTAAGCTATCAAAACTAAATAATTATATATTTTACTATTAATTTAAAAGCATTTAGTCTAAGTCATAAATAGATTTCGTGTCTATTGCAACGGACAACAACCCAACACCAAACCCCACTAACCAAGACATCTTATTTATAGTCATCAACTTCATTGATTAGCAATCCGTATTCACACTTAGAAGGTGAAGTGATCATCACTAACATAGAAACCATGGTGAATCTAGTGGAAGCACAAAAACCATTGATGCATGCTCTAATGAAAATGGCAGGGATAAGACCCTACACAGTAGAAATAGAATCAGGAACCAAAATGAGTTTCTGGGTACCTTCAGAAACCATAACAAAACCAAAGAAAAAAGAAGAAAAACCCAAACTCATCGCGAAACCCACCAAGCCCGTGGTTGTTCTAGTCCACGGTTTCGCCGCAGAAGGAATAGTCACATGGCAGTTTCAAGTGGGCGCGTTAACAAAAAAATACGCTGTTTATGTTCCAGATCTTCTATTCTTCGGAGGTTCTGTCACCGACAAAACAGACAGATCACCGAGGTTTCAAGCGGAGTGTTTGGCGACAGCGTTAAGGAAACTCGGCGTTGAGAAATGTACTGTTGTTGGTTTTAGCTACGGCGGAATGGTGGCGTTTAAGATGGCAGAGATGTTTCCTGAATTGGTGGAAGCTATGGTTATATCAGGGTCTATTTTGGCCATGACTGATTCCATTAGTGTTAGTAGTTTGCAACAACTTGGATTTTCTTCTTCTTCTGAACTTTTGTTGCCAAACTCTGTTAAAGGTCTTAAAACGCTTTTATCTATTGCTGCTTATAAAAAGCTTTGGTTTCCAGATCGGTTGCACAGAGATTTTCTTCAGGTATGTGCTTACTTTTGCATTACTTTTTTGGTTTGAATATATGATTTTAAATGTAAATACTATATATGACTTGAAGAAAGAAATTAGCTACTGTAGTAATCTTTTTTTCCTTCATAACTTGACATAGTATTTACACAGTATTGTTTTATTTTATTTTTACATATTATGAGGTAATATATAATATAAAATAAATTTTGTAAGAAATAATATAATATAAAAAATTATTATTGTAAAGTATAGTTGCATAATTACTTAAAAAAAGTTTTAAAAACATGCACCTTAGATACATCATCCATTTTTTAGTTTTTTTTTTTTTTTATAACCAAGGGGAACTTGGAATAAATAAGAGGCATAAGATTTGCTCACCCATTTAAAAAAACGAAAACCACCCAACAACAAATATCCAACAAATTATGCAAGAAACCCAACGTACTCCCAACAAGCCTTGGGATTAATACACCACTTCAATCAAAAGATATATGTTCCTCCCTTTTACAAAAAAGGCATTGAACCATTTCCAGATTAATAACTTAATTAGATTTAAATAAATTTATAAGAACACTTCCTTTAAAAATGATAGCATTCTAAGTTCCTACAAAACCAAATGTAATAATAAAAAGCAAGATCAAAAAACAAAAAAAATAAATAAATTAAAGCTTTGAAGCCTATAAAAATAATCCGATAACACTCAAATAACCTGTAGAAGAGATAACGCTCACTCCAATCCACAAACATTTTTTTGTTAATATATTTTTAAATTCTTCTTCTTCATATATATATATATATATATATATATATATATATATATATATATATATATATATATATATATATATATATATATATGTGTATATGTGATACACGGTTAGTTTGAAACTAAGACAAGTAATCAAGATAACATGACCGATACATATTATAAAAAAAGTTTAGTTCAACAAACTTTACCTAATAGTAGTATAATATAGATAATAATAACATTGAATTGTTTACAAAATAGATTAATAATAATGGATAGTACTTGAAACTAACTATTCTTATTTTTTTTTGTCTCATTTGATGAGCAATGGGCTCTCAAACAAAATGAATTAGAAAAGATGTTTTCAAATATTTTTCAAGACAATTTTCATATTTATTTTGGATTAAATTTATATATTGTTAATGTTTAAAAGTTTTACACATAATAAATATGTTAAAGCATCTATTTCACTTATTAATGACGTCACAACACGATTAAATCATTTAAATTATATATTGATTTTAAAATTTACTTCTTATTATATGTAAAAAAAAAATTTATCTTAAAAATGCAATAATATTAAATCTCTTAAAGAAAAATTGATTCGTCTATATAATTTTACAAAGTTTGACGGATTAATCTCTAAAATTAAACGCAGAGAATATCCCTAACTAATATTCAAAAAAAAATCACTCACCTACTGTATTTTTAATTCTCTTATGCTAAACTACTTCCATCCCATACGCCATCGTCCACATATATGCAGAAATAGCGTCTTGTATTTCAATATGTGTTAGGTAGATTAAAATACTATTTTATTTTAGGCATCCTCACATTAATTTTTTTTTTTGAAGTTGAAGTTGATTGCACATGGGCTTGCCATAAACACATTATTATTTTTTTGAAGTTGATTAGCTGATAGTTGAAGTTGATTGCACATGGGCTTGCCATAAACAAAACATCTTAGTCGACTTTTTGGTTTATGTTGAAGCACAAAATCTAATTGTAATTAAATTATTATTTAATCAAGGGAGACATTTCTAGTTGTTAGATTTTTTTTTGTTGTATTTTTTTTTCTTTCCTTGTAACATTATCTGTTCTGTTTTAAAATGAATGTCGTTTAAAGTTTTTATACATAAATTAAAGAATATAATTATATTGTTATAAGATATTATACTTTTATTAAATTAGATTTATTAGAAATAATGTATATAATAATAAATATAAAACACGGTTGAAAAAATAACTATTATTATTACATTGAAAATTGAATATGACATTCATTTTAAAACAAATTTTTTCTCTAAAACAATATTTATTTCGAAAACAAAAAATACATTTTTGTATTTTAATAGTTTTCACCTTATCATATTACTTTAATTACAGGTGATGTTCACTAATAGGAAGGAGCGAGGTGAACTACTAGAAGGGTTAGTAATTAGCAATAAAGAAATTGACATTCCAAATTTCTCACAGGTAATGATATTATATTTCTAAGGGTGAAAACTGAAACCCAAACAAACAAAATTTCAGATATCAGACCAAAAACTTACAAAGTCTAAATACATATTTATACCTTTTGAGAATTTTGTAGACTGGCTTCCATATATTTTAAATTTTCAAACTTATTATTATTTATTTTTTAAATTGATCTTTATAATTTTTTTATTTCTAATTTATAACCGGATTGCTTTCATTCATCATATAATGTAGTTTATTAATTAATCACGACTTTGCAGAGGATACATCTTCTATGGGGTGAAAATGATCAAATTTTCAAATTGGAATTTGCTCAAAATATGAAAGAGTGAGGCTCTACATCTCTATATATAAACTCCACACACAAACACATATATAGTAACATGTATGTATATGTATGAATGATAGTATTTCTTATGTAATTAAATGTGAGTGACAGGCAACTAGGAGATAGCACAACATTTGAAGGCATAAAGAAAGCTGGTCATCTTGTTCATTTGGAGAGACCATGTGTCTACAACAGATGCCTCAAGCACTTTATTGCTTCCTTCTTGGCGTCAAATAAAACCAAATAATAATTACTCAATTGCTACTTCTTCAACTCTATAACTAGCTAATGCTTATTATTTGGTCTTAATATTTTAGTTAATTAAGTTGGAGATGATTAATTGTCTCTCATACACTGTATTTTACAACTTTCATACTTAATAGGATTGTTTGTTTTCTATTTCTTTATAAATTATTATATTGAAATATTTAATATCCTTAATCGTTAAAAATGGTTACAATGATGTTGCTTCAAGTTTGAGGTTGGATTTCTTTATTATTGGTCTTGTTTAGATGGATCTAATGTTGAAGTGACACACTTTATTCTGTTATTTGTCAAATGAAAATTTCTTAAAACGCTTTTACATCTTCTTAACGCATTTATGTGAAATGTTTAAAATATCTCTGAATTTCTGAAATACATATCCAAAACAACATATTTTTTTGTTAGATTTTGTTCATAAACCTTATAAGTTCTATCAATATAGAAATCAAGAACAAAACTCTAAATAAAACTCTTAAACTCATACCTGAATACAATTATGAGAATGAACGCGGAAGTGTCTTGTTGCTGCTCTAGAGCGGCAAGTAAAAAGTAAAGTTATTAATTTACTGGGTGATATTTAGGTTATATCGTATCGTGTCCAGAGAGTTTGGTTATTGATTAGTTGTTCGACAAATTATTGTTAATTAGTTTGGGGATAAATGGGTTGAAAGGAAAAGTATTAACAGAAAATAAATGTATAAAAGAAAAAACTAAGGAAGAACTTATCAGGTATGCATATATACTACTTCTCACCGACTTAAACCTATCGACCTGTTACACTCAACCTAACATTACCCATCAATGCCACTACGTATCACTCACAACATAAGTCATTTCTAACCCAATTTGAGAGGCCTACTGCATTCCATCGGTAGCGATCTCTCAACCACCTCGACAACACAGAAGTTAATTGTGCTCGCCTGTATCGATGATCTCTCAGAACGACACAAACAACACAGAGGCTTTAAGCTCAGATACCCAAGTAGATGTCAGATCTAAATCTATCTCTAGAGTTCAGAAACTAACAGATTAATCATCCTAGATGAGAATCTAAGCAGTATATGTTTATAACAAGTTAAATCCCAAACACAAAGTAAAAATCTAGGACAACAATCCACAAATATTCGTAAAGCAAGTTTTATATAACGCCAAGGGCGACAAATATACATCAGCTCAAAGAAAATATACATACAAACCCAAAGAGGAAGATAAATGGACCAAAAATCTACCGATTTGTCAATGTCGACCAAAGAGCAATCCACCCCAGATCATCTGTATGCAAGCTCCATAGTTGTTATCTAAGCTAATCCTAACAAAATTTATAAGTTGATGGAGTTGGGAGCAAAAACTTCTCCAAAACCATAACCTAAAAATGAATGAAAATAAAGTTATAAAACAAATCTCGGCAGACCGCGCTAAGCGGCCTCAGCGCGCTAAGCGGGCTGCACGATATTTACACACTAAATTGACCTAAACTACACTAAGCGCGTTATCTGCGCTAAACGGGCTTCAAAACTTTGATTCTGCCAAAATAGTAAACTTAAGCAGCGCGCTACAAAATACGCTGAGCGCCACTCACGCTTAGCGGCCTCCTGCGCGTTAAGCGAGCTCTCCTAGACAACAAGTCCCAAAACTGATCTTTTATTCTGAAAACGTGCATCCGGAGCCGTTCCTTCGACACCTTATTCCTCAATGCTCTAAAATGCAACAAATAGATACAAAATAAATGGAAAAACATCAGACGGTACACTATGTACACAAAAACTAAATAATCATAAACTAAACGTATTTACACAAAAGTCAGGATTATTCAACAATATTACAAATAAAAAGACGATAAGTGCAACAAAAAGTATATACAAAAATAGCTACAATTTTCACTTATCAAACTCTCCCCAACCTAAATTTTGTTTATCCTCAAACAAGACCAAACAACTCAAATAACTAAAAGTAATAAACCAAAGAATCATGCATCAACAAGTTTTGAAAAACGGAAAACAAATGCTATGACTCAAATGAAAAAAGATACACATGAAGAAATATACTTACCACTAAACTACAACGATAACATAAACATGAAACGAGTGCTAAATAAAAAGAATATGCCAAACATTATAAAAAAATATTAGTTCACAAATGAATCACACATAGCAAACATAATCATCAGTAGATGAAAAACACAAAAATGAGGTATTTTCACTCATCCACAATTGTAATACGGTGGGAGAACTTACTTTACTGATTTTGCATTTTATCGTAAATGTTGCGGATAGCAAGAGTCGCCATCGACTTTTCTTTTATCCAACAAAGGAAAAGGTGAAAAGAACAGGAAAGACCTTTTTGATATTTTTTCTGAATAAGGGGGGTAGGTTATGAGAAGGGAAGGTGTTAGCACCATTTTCATCCGTAGTTATCTACGGGCTCTTAGTTGCTAGCTCACTTTTGAAAATACTTTTTGGTGTAAGTGTATTTGAAAATATTTTTGAAAAGACGCCTTAGTGCGGCGAACTTTGTAATGATTCTCGTATCGTTGAGAATGCATACAAAGTGTTTTTATCTTTGAAACATATTTAGAAAAAGAGAGTGTATGTGTGAGAAATTGTTTTGTTTTGTGAGCAAGCAACTACAAGCTGTCTACCTACTTGAATGGTTTTTATTCTTTTCCTCTTTTCCTTTAGATAGTGCTATCCTACCATTAGTTAGTAGGTAGCCCTATCATTCGATGTTTTAAGGGACAAGCGAGGGTCATCGTACAGTCACGAAGGCAAATCGTAAGATATTTTAACCATTACCCTAAGGTGTCAAGATCATTTACCGAGGCAGCATCGAAGGGTCATTGAAGGACTATGATCTTGTAACCGAAGGGTCTTTGCTAAAATTTCTCACGTTCGAGAGACGTGATTGTTTATTTTCCGAAGGCAACAAGTGGAGGTACCTTAGAGGTGTGCGTGTGCGAAGTGTTTTATATTCAGTTATTGGTCTTTAAATTAAGTTATCTAGCGTTTGCTTTTAATCTTCCCATACAAGCCTATTAGCATACATCTAGCAGTTAAATATATATACAAGTGCAGGAAGTAAAATTGTGGAAATTAAACTACGCTATTACATCGCTTCGGGATGGGGGAAGTAAAAACAAAAATTAGGGGATAAAAAAAGGTAAATATCCTAAATTAAACTATTACATCCCTTTAAATAGTTACAACTATTCATGAAAATAATACGAAAAAAGTAAACAAACGCGCGGAGAATGGAAAATAGGGAATATCTAAAATCCTAAAAATTCTAAGTATAAAAAAATATTTTTGATGTTTTTAATTAGAAAAAGTTTTATGACAAAATAAACTCAAAATGATTTAAGTTAATTAATTTTTTATTGTAAAATTAAAGTTAATTAAATTAAATCCTAAATCTAATTTTTTATTTGATTTTATGATTTTTTTTTATAAAAAATTATTTGTTTAAAGAAAAGAAAAGAAAAAAAATGAAATAATAAAATAAAAAATAATCAAAGGGGCTGGACTGTAAGACAAATATGGGGGGTGAAGTCCAGAGTTTGGCTAGGCCCAAGACAACTGAGTCCAGGAGCTTCGTTTGTTCCAATACATCTGAATTATTGCATCCTACGGTATGCCTGCAGATCCAGGGGAATTGGATATGAAATTCTTGAGATCTAAAGGTCCAATCTTCATGTCTATCATGCGCTCCATAACCTTATTTGCACCTGATCTCTAATGAATATGATACAAAATAAAAAAACACCCTATGTGTTGTACCCAAAATTTTACCCCTAAGATCCCTTCATCATACCATTTTGATTCAATCATAACAAGATCACATTAGGGCTTGTGGTTCTTTTCCCTATCTTTAGCTTTGCTTTTTGAGGAATCCCCAAGAACCTTTACTTGTTTTCTTTTGTAATCATGAATATTTTTTCTTGATTTTCCTTCTAATTAATAAAATGCAATGTTGGTTTGTCTTACTTGTTAATAATGTAGGTAAAGGCAATGTGGCTTAACAAGTTGATCCATGGGTTCATGAGTTTATTTCCATGCTCTAGTCAATAAAGCTTGAGAAATTCAAACCTCACCATTGAAGTTGTTTTGGAATAAATGGCATAGAAAGGTTTATTTTGGTTCACTACATTTCCAAGTTATCAAATTGATTCAAAAGTACAAGTGGTTGATTGAAGAGGTTGTCATGGTTGGACAAGGTCTTGTTCCTATTGTTCACAAGTGCATATTTCTCTCAATTCTCAATATATGGAAGTGGTTTTGTATGAGTTCTCATTATCATCCTCAATAACTTCTATTCACAAAGCAAGAGTGCTGGTACAAGAAGGTTGTTCAAAATTGTCAAAGTTCCTCAAAGCATTTTCTTGATCTAGGAGCTAGGGTTTTGAACTTCAAAGAAGTATATCTTTCTCATATTTTGGTATTTTTGAGTGATTCTAAATACATCCTTCTCTTCAGAGGGTTATTAACAAATCACTTCAAAAGTTTCAAGGAGTTTTCATGTGAAAGAAACTTGATGATGAAGAAAGATTACAAGTCCTCCAGATGAACCCCCAATCTCTCTTGTGTGACTTCAAATGATCATAACTTGGTAAATTTTTATCACCTTGAGCCTACTATTTTTCTATAATTATCTTTAAGATATTAACTTTATTCCTTCTTTTATATGAAAAGTGATAAAATGGATGGAAGATACCCTAAGGATACAAAATATTATAGGTCATTTCATAATTTTTTGCCAACTTCAACAATTCATAACTCTCTCAATTTTTGGAGATTTTGAATGGTTCAAGTTTCAAAATTTCATTCAAGAGGTCTATTTCATGCCATCTTTTTTGGTCAAGAGCAAATTCCAAGTGGAAGGCCATGTTGGGATGCAAAACATTATAGGTCACTTTTGAAGAAAAATTTGAAATATTTCTAAGTATGGAAAGTCAACCTTTTTCCCCCAACTTTGACTCAATGCAAATTTCATCTCAAGCATCCATTTGATTCCATTATTTTTCCATTTTAAATATCGTAACCTCATCTTTCTAAAGCATAAAGAATCATGCCCTAAGACCCCTTGAGTTGAAAATGCCATTGTTTTGAAATTGGTAACTTGGAACTGAATTTCTCACCAAGTCAGAATTTTGAAATCCATAATATGGCCTCTAATCACAAGATTTATGCGCGTTTTTAATTTAAACTTGATTAACAAACTTGCCAGAAGTGTTTAGCACCTCAAAACGCAAAGATTGAATGAGTTTTGGTGAAAATAAGATCACACTTCACTCGTGCATCAGGTTCACACGAATTCCCTCCAAAATGCATCATTCACCCTTCCTTTTGATCCCATTTGCTTCTCCTATAAATACATGAACTATCCCATTCCTTTTCTCAAGCTTGGATAGCCAGAATCACCCTGCCAAACTTGCTCCATAACTCAATTTTCTGTAACTTCATAATCAGTATTCAAGCCTTTCTCAATCCAATTTTTCTATCAATTCACCTTCCTTGATCTTCCCTGAAGATAACCATACAATTACCTTCAAGAATATTGCCCTATATTGCTCCATAGAAGTCCAGTTTCAGAGCTCTGCAACTTAACTTCAATGGGTAGATTTCTCCATCAATTCTTCAAAACTTTGATATCATTATGAAGCTCTCATTACCCTGGTTCTAGTCACAACACTTACTTTTATCTGGAAACACGTTTTGACGATGAAATTTCAAATCCCTTTTCAAAACTTTCCTTCTAAATTGCTTGAGCTACAATTTATATAAATTTGTCGCGAATGTGTGGTTGTCTTCGTCTTGAAGAGACGAAGCGAATGGCATAGGTCTGAGCTTCTGATTTTACAGTTTGGGAGACATGCAATTCACGTTGGCTGGAGGTTGAAGATGACCAACGTGTCATCTTCCAACCAATGAAGGCGCGCCACTTGTTTTTTTAAATTTCTGATTTAATAAGTGATCTAGTGTTTTATTCACTAATGACCATGATATGCACAGCGCGCCAGATCCCTTGGATTTGATTACTAATGCGTTTTGACTCTCATCCATTGGTACACATCTTTTTGGTTTTTATTTTATTTTCTTATTTTTATATTTAATTGTTTTAAACTTAAAAAAATCATGGAAAATTCATTTTTAGTCCAAAAAATCTGAAAAAATTATGAAAAATATTTTTGATTTTTCTCTTTCTGATTTTTATTTTTTTCACAATTTTATTTTGTGTTGTGATATTTTTTATAAATTTTCACTTTATTTGAATTGTTTTAAATGTTTAAAAATACTTTTATGCATTATTAAATTCTGAAAAAAATTATGGAATGATCCAATGATATTGTGACAAATATTGGTGACCTCATTTATTTTTTATTTCTGACTTTGTTATTTTTTTTTTTATCATTTTTGGTTTATTTCACTCATTTCTTTTAATTTTAAAAATAGTTTATGACTTTAAAAAATTACCAAAAATTTTATAAAAATATTTGAGTCCTTTTCTGATTTTTCTATGGTCTTACTTAATATTTCTTGATTAATTTGAACATAGTTGATATTTTTCTCTTTTATTTCTATTATAAAACTTTTTAAAACTTTTTTTAATGAATATATTAAATGTAATATTATTTTGTGATTATTTTCTGGCTGATCTTGGGTTGAATTTTTGATCATGAACTTTGTTAACATCATTGGATCCATGGTGTTGAATTTAACTCCATAAAAATGGATGAATGATTTTAATAATAGTTTGATTAAAATTTAATTCAAATGTGGTTTATATATTCTTCCCCACCCCTCTTCATCTTATCCCCTTCTTATTGCACTAAGTGTTATTGGAGCATGATCTCTATATCATGTCTCAAAACAAATATGCATAGATTGTTATTGACCGGTCTTAAAATAGGTGCGACTTCTATATAATTCCACTTACGATTGCTTAACATAGCGCTAAATTTTGTCTCGATTTAAATAAATGATCATCCGTGGCCTAAACTTATGTTTGCAAGCCCAAGTATGTTAATTTTATCTCTTTATCCAATAACCTTGAGATTCATTGTGTGGAGGCTTTGATTCTACCAATCCTCTAATGGATCTACAACACTTTTGGTCAACACGGATCACTTAAACATTGTTGATCATTAAATGATACTTGTGAAGATTCTAAATGGATGATATACTTGACAAAAAGAAAATGCAACTTGTTGTGTGGAGGCTTTGGTTCTACCAATCCTCTAATGAGTTCCAAATGCAAGTTTCAAGATGGTCATCCAACTAACCACTAATTATTAAATTGTTTTTACTTTATACTTTTATTTTTTATGCTTTATGTACCATTTATTTTAGGCATTACATTTCATGCCATTTTTATTTTTGCTCACTTGAGCATTTATATTCTTGTTGTTTTTATTTTGCTCGCTTGAGCTTTTCTTTTCTCTTTTAAGACACCTAATAATCAACATGAACCCTAAAAAATTATTTAATGATACTTGGACTATTTGGTTACTATCCTTGGCATTATGGAGTATTGGACTTCTTGGACTTAGGATTAGAAACCTTGACCTATATTTGAGACCTTGTGACCTTAATTAGTATTTTGTCTGGAGTTCTTGAGGTTTACCTCAGGATATTGGGTTATTTGTTTGTTTTGTGTGTAGGTTATTGTGATTACATCCTTTGTTTGTAATCTGGAATTCACCCGTATACAGTCGTTACTCTGCCCAATTTTTGTTAAGACTTAATACATTTGAAGTTTGGTTCTCTCAAGAGGTCTAGTATCTCTGCTTGCTTGGTTTCAATTGAAATAATGAGAATTCTATTTTGACTCATAATGTCAAGTATTGGCTTCTTGTTGGTTAGATGATTCTTATCCTTAGCTTTTTACCTTATGTTTTAGGATAGTCCCTTCTTCTCCTCCCATCTTCTTTAATTTCAAAAATCTTCTCGCTCCTTTTGAAAACTCTTCTTATTTTTCAACTTGAATCACTTTCATATTAAACTTGGACTTATGTCCATGCATTCTCAAAACCTTTTCATAAATAAGCTTCAATCAACGTAATCATACTTTGACATTTTTTTGTGAGAAGACTAAAAGTCAATCAATCTCATTTCAAACTATTTTGCCACTTTGGCTTTTTATTTTAAAATATTCTCAAAAGATTAGACTCTTGTCAATCCTTATAGTGATGCAAACAACTATACTTCTATGATATATAGTGAAGTGAGATGTTTTCCACTTGGGTGTTGAGTGAGGAATTGTTGATTTTAAAATACAATCCATATCCTTCACTTTGAGATGATGCAAATTCTCCTTTCTCATGATTGTGGGTAGTAAGTATGTTTTCCACACGGACAATGACGACGATGCCTTATCTCATAAAATTAACCAACACACTTGTGTTTTAAAATTTTTAAAAGAGGAACTACGTGTACCCTGATCCCCTATTGCATGAAAGGTTGTACGTAGGCACTAAAGGTTCGCAACCGCGGAGGGTGTAAAAATCATAAAAAATATATTTCTTTTCTCACCTCCACCATTTATTTTACATACAATATTTTATAGCCAAAATATACAGATTTTTCAAAGAGGTTCCTGCGGAGTAACGTAGATGTTTAGGGTACTAATATGTTCCCTTTGCATAACCAACCCCCTTACCTTGAATCTTTCCCCCCTCTCTTTTTGAGTTACTCAATCTTTTCCCATTCCTTTGGAAACAATAAAGCGCGGTGGCGATTTTTATTTTGATCTGTTCAAGTCTAGTCAATCCAATGGCTTAGTCTTAAACATTTCTACCGCTACACTATGCCTGGATCAAACCCGCGACCAAGCATAGGAACGCCTTACGAGTATGCATACTACCACTGGTCCAGATGTTCATTCGGTGTATAAGGTAAGAAATAATAAATATAATGTAAGACACGCGCTAATGCCAGGTAAGACAAATGCGCGCGCTTAAGTGGGACATTAGTTATTTGAATCAGCCACTCATCATACAGCTCTCCGCCATGCAGGTTTTGGTCGGAGTTAACTTATTTTAGGGACGCCAGAGTCAAACTCCGATCATCCCCTCCGGCCACGTGAAATCTCAAACCTACAAGAAAAAGATGGAACATCAAAAAGAACGATCATGGTCACATAATTAGGGGCATGCGATTTCAACGACATAATTAGTTTAGCCTGAAACCCATTATATCGTCTAGCTTGAAGCTTAACAGCTATAGAGCCTTAACAATGGCATCCTGCAATTTAAACCTTAAAGCTCATATGCATTATGTCAAACATGTCCTAAACTTCATCACAAACACGCATGAATACATGAAATCGATCAACAATGCATGATTTAAGAGATAAGGTTTAGAAATTTTTACCAAAAACGGGTACAATCGGATGTGGTGTTCTGAGACTGGTTGGGTGCACTTCTGGGTTGGGGAAGGTTCCTTATCTCCTAAGGAACATGTTTGAATAAAAGAACTGGATTGAAAATGCTTAGAGGTAGGGTTTTAAGCTTATCTTGATTTTGAAAAAAATTTAGAAACTTTGGTGTTTCCTTTGAGGCAGGCTCTCGTGGTGCTTTGCATGCTATGCTTTGTAGTATATATAGAGAAAGACCATGGGTTGATGAATATGGAAAATGATCAAGACTTGGTGGCCCTAATAAAACCAAAATCAAACAACTTAAAAACTTTCCTTTTGCATGTTTTCTTGCCCTTTTGAATATGCATGAACCTGGACAGGTTGTACCAAAAACCAGTATAATCGGATGTGGTATTCCGAGACTGGTTGGGTGTGCTTTTGGGTTGGGGAAGGTTCCTTATCTCCTCATGAACACGTTTGAATAAAAGAACTGGATTGAAAATGCTTAGAGGTAGGGTTTTAAGCTTGTCTTGATTTTGAAATTTTTTTAGAAACTTTGGTGTTTCCTTTGAGGTAGGCTCTCATGGTGCTTTGCATGATATGCTTTGTAGTATATATAGAGAAAGACCATGAGCTGATGAATATGGCAAAGGATCAAGACTTGATGGCCCTCATAAAACCAAAATCAAACAACTTAAAAACTTTCCTTTTGCATGTTTTCTTTCCCTTTTGAATATGCATGAACCTGGACAGGTTATAGATGGGTTACAAGATTTATTGGGCTTCAAAGTTGATCAAATTAAGCTCATATGCATTAGCCCATGATTTTTGTGATTTTATTTAATTTACTTTGTTTTTAAATTAAATAAAATCAAAGTAAATATAAATAAAAATCAAGGCAATCTATGAATAGAATTTGGGGTCCTCTAAGGTGTTGTGAATATGTTTGAACATCAAAAATTAGGCTCATTGGTTCAAAATTGCAATTTTGCTCAATTTGCACTTCATGAATTTCTTCAAAACCTCCCAACTTGTGCAATCCATAACTTGCTCAATTTTCATCTTTTGAAGATGATCTTGGAATTTTTAGAAAGCTCAAGATGTCCTATAAAATCTCCATGTTGATCATTTTTACTTTTGAAGAAATTATCATGACGTAAGGTTCCTTGACAAAAAGTGTCTTTTGTTGACTTTTTGAAATGACCTATAATGTATTAGCTCATATCTTTCAAATGAAGCATTTTTTGGACTTGAGCACATAAACAAAGTTGTAGGGAATTGAATTTTCTTCAAAATGATCTTTGGTTTGGGAAAAGTTGATAAAGTATGTGAAAGTTATGCTTGGTCAAAGTTCAGTTGACTTCTCCTAAGGAAACCCTAATTTTACAGTTTTGGACTTTTGATGATTTGAGAGCTTTCCTTGGGGAATCATGATCAAAACATGATCAAATGATGAATAACACTTCAAAATGTTGATGTTGACCAAAAATCTTGAAGTTTGACTGTATGTTGACGACAGTTGACTTTTTGATCAATACAATTAATTTTCAATCATTTGAGCCATTGACTGAGCAAACTTGTGATGTAGGACTTGAAAATTGACATGAACCTTATTGAGGACCTTTGGAGAACCATGGAAGCCACCTGACACCTTTGCAACCCAAATTTCTTTAAGAAACTCAAAACCCTAGTTGTAGACTTTTAGCTTAGGAGGAGCATTGACTGGTCAACCCTTGTGTATCTTAAGTGTTTGAGAAGCTTTGAAAGAATGTATTGAGAGACAAAGGAGGGGAAATTTTAGGGTACAAAAACTGCCTTTGTTCAATCTTCTTAAACTTGAAGAGTTAGATTGGCATGTTCTCCATTCGTGACTTGAAGGTAGAAGATGATTGAACACTTAAGTGCCCAAAAATTTGCACTCGCTTGTGCAAGAGGTAACACTGTTGGTTGATTGTATTGGGAATGGGCTTATAGATGCCATTTGGAGAAGTAATGGAGAGTCGTCAGAGATGGACTTATAGATGCCATCCAAAGTAACTGTTGATTTCAAACTAGAAGAAGTATCAGAATAAATATTTGGTTGATTTAAACTGAACCAGAGAAAGGTCTACTGGAAAAGCATCAGGATAAATCATTGGTCAATTTAAACTAAAGCAGCAGATGTTTGTACTTAACTTTAACTGGATAAGAATCAGAATAAATCTTTGAGCGATTTAAGCTGAACCAGAGAAAGGTCTTGATTGTCTTCAACTGGATAAGAATCAGAATAAATCTTTGGTTGATTTAAACTAAACTAGAGAAAGGTCTACTGGAAAAGCATCGGGATAAATCATTGGTCAATTTAAACTGAACTAACAGAGGTATATAATTATCTTTAACTAGATAAGAATCAGAATAAATCTTTGAGCAATTTAAGCTGAACCAGAGAAAGGTCTTGGTTGTCTTCAACTGGATAAGAATCAGAATAAATCTTTGGTTGATTTAAACTGAACCAGAGAAAGGTCTACCGAACAAGCATCAGGATAAATCATTGGTCGATTTAAAATGAACCAACATATGTTTATAATTGTCTTTAACTAGATAAGAATCAGAATAAATCTTTGGGCGATTTAAATTGAACCAGAGAAAGGTGCCTACTAGAAAAGTATCAGGATAAATCATTGGTCAATTTAAACTGAACCAACAAAGGTCTATAATTATCTTTAACCGGATAGGAATCTGAATAAATCTTTGGGCGATTTAAACTGAACAGAGAAAGGTCTTGATTGTCTTCAACTGGATAAGAATTAGAATAAATCTTTGGTTGATTTAAACTGAACTAGATAAAGGTCTATTGGAAAAGCATCAAGATGAATCATTGGTCGATTTAAACTGAACTAGCAGATGTCTATAATTGTCTTTAACTGGATAAGAATCAGAATAAATCTTTGGGCGGTTTAAACTGAACCAGAGAAAGGTGCCTACTGGAAAAGCATCAGGATAAATCATTGGTCGATTTAAACTGAACCAACAGAGGTCTATAATTATCTTTAACTGGATAAGAATCAGAATAAATCTTTGAGCGATTTAAGCTGAAGAGAGAAAGGTCTTGATTGTCTTTAACTGGATAAGAATCAGAATAAATCTTTGGTTAATTTAATACTGAACCAGAGAAAGATGCCTACTGGAAAAGCATCAGGAGAAATCATTGGTCTATTTAAACTGAACCAGCAGAAGTTTGTGATTATCTTTAACTGGATAAGAATCAGAATAAATCTTTGAGTGATTTAAGCTGAACCAGAGAAAGGTCTTGATTGTCTTCAACTGGATAAGAATCAGAATAAATCTTTTGTTGACTTAAAATGAACCAGAGAAAGGTCTACTGGAAAAGCATCAGGATAAATCATTGGTCGATTTAAACTGAACCAACAGATGTCTATAATTGTCTTTAACTGGATAAGAATCAGAATAAATCTTTGGGCGATTTAAACTAAACCAAAGAAAGGTTCCTACTGGAAAAGCATCAGGATAAATCATTGGTCGATTTAAACTAAACCAATAGAGGTCTATAATTATCTTTAACTGGATAAGAATCAGAATAAATCTTTGAGCGATTTAAGCTGAACCAGAGAAGGGTCTTGATTGTCTTCAACTGGATAAGAATCAGAATAAATCCTTGGTTGATTTAAACTGAACCAGAGAAAGTCTATTGGAAAAGCACCAGGATAAACCATTGGTCGATATAATCTGAACCAACAGATGTCTATAATTGCCTTTAACTGGATAAGAATCAGAATAAATCTTTGGGCGATTTAAACTGAACCAGAAAAAGTGTCTACTGGAAAAGAATCAGGAAGCTGAACCAACAAATGTCTCTTTGAGAATGACTTTCTGAGGAAATGCTGAAATAGCCCTTCGTCATATGTAGCCTTTGAGAAGACTGTCGGATCATATAAGTAGTTGATAATGTTTGTTGGTTGGTATTTCTTGAAAGGGGAAAGAGTTAGCTGTATGTGTTGTACCCCAAAATTTTCTCTCCTATATTTCTCAATACATTTCAAGTGAGGTCCTCAAATTTCTCAAGGAAGTGAAAGAGTTGACCAGACAAACTCTCTCCTAAGGCAGTCTACCCCAAATTAGGGTTTCATTTTGCATCAAGATGCTTGAGTCCAAAGGATCCCAAATTCTCACCATTGTCCTAATATGTTCTCAAGATAATCCATGTCAAGTTTCAAGCCTTACAGAGGAAATTTGCTCAGTCAATTGCTCAAAGGCCTAAAAATTGACTATGCTATGGCAAAAGTCAATTGTGGCCCACATACAGTCAAACTTCAAGATTTTTGGTCAACATTATCATTTTGATGTATTATTCATCATTTGATCAAGGTTTGATCATGATTCCTCAAGGATTGCTCACAATTCATCAAAACCCAAAAGTTGCTAAATTAGGGTTTTGCAGGAAAAGTCAACTCAACTTTGACCAAGCATAACTTTCTCATACTTTATAAAAAATGACCGATCCAAAGCTCATTTTGAATAGGATGTAATTCCCTATAATCCATCTTCATCTCCCAAGATCAAAATATGCATTCACAAGAAGATATGAATTTGGACATTATAGGTCATTTTGGAAAGTCAACAAAAACACCTTTTGGGCCAAAGCCTCATACATGAACATGGAAGACTCAATTAAGATGAGACCAAAAGGGATGCTTAGAGGACATCTTAATATTTATAAAAAGTCCAAGAACACCTCTCTAGGGTCAAAATTGAGAGAGCTATGGATTGGTAAAGTTGACCTTTTTTGCAAAATTGCCAAAAGTCAAATGTGGCCAAAATTGCATTTTTTTCAAAAGGGCCCCAACTTTTTATGCTTGCAGTGAGTTTGTAATGTGTCCCACAACCCATGAACCCTTCCACTTGTCATTATTTTATTTTTGTCATTTATTTTTGATTTTATTTCATTTAAATCTAATAAAATCAAAATAAAATAATGAAAATATCAAAAACTAATTAAATCTTGAGATTTTGTGCATGTTTAGGTTTATTACCCAGCTGGAGACAAAATCAAATCGTGCAAGGTGCAAAATGGACAGAAAAAGATTGGATTTGCTTGATTTGGAAAGATTTTGCACAAGGATCAAATCATGAATCAATACTCATAATTGGAGAAGATTTGATACAAAATTGTAACCCTAATGCATTCTCCTATACATAAGGAACAAGTGCAGACCAAAAAGAGGGAGGATAGAGGCGTGAAAAGGCAGAAAGAAAACTTCAAAAAATTCAAGAAAATGTTGCAGACCAATTTCCACGTTACAGATCACCTCAAGGCATTCTAACCATCCCAATCGTTTACTAGACATTCCTGGACCGTGTTGCAACCGCTAGCAAGCTTCCCTACGCTCTAAATCACACTGTAAAGTTCAAACGGTTTGTCTCTTTTCTTGAAATCGAATGCACTGATTATGGCATCTTTAGCACAAATAATTGACATATTTTTAATCCTTGATATGTTTGCAAGCTAATGGTTATGATTAATTTCATTTTTGTTGATTGTATATCAAGTTGCCATGGCTAGGGTTCATGCTTCGTTTTTAGGGATTTTTCATACAGGGACAATTGTCCATTAATAATGGTACCATGACACTCGTGAGGTTGCAACGAGTTGATTGGTACCATTGGTTTTCATTTATCATGCTTGTATGAGATTTTGGAAACGCACAGGGTTATACCTACGCTCAGTGTCCGTAGGTAAAAGTCTTTGATCTAAAATGACGGAGGCAACAGAGAAGATGATGGCGTGGCAGGTGGTGAATGGCCAGTTTTGAATTTCGCGCGTTTTTTGAGTTTAGCCATTTGTTTTATCATATAATGTTTGTTTGTTATTATTTGTACAACAAAACATTCTGGCTCAGCTGGCAACGTGGCAAGGGAATAATGCTCAAGGACCTGGGTTCGATCCTCAGGTCCTAACTTTTGCTTTATATTGTTTTTCTTTGCATAATCAGGTGTACTAGTGTCCCACAAGTCTATCATGCATCATCAGTATCCCACCATCAGATCATCAAGGATGCAGATCCAATGCCTTATCCCTGAGGGACCACCATGCACCTAAGTCAAGCTGGCATACAGAATCTGGCAAAGTCAAAGGGGCCAAAGGCTTGTTGGGCTCAGGATTGCAAACTACACCCCCCTTGCTGAAACAACATCAGGCCCATCTTATTCTTTCTTTTCTATTTTCTATTATTTATTTAATTTGTTTAATTATTTCTTAACAAAATTAATTTCTTTTTTTCCAAAAAAATCATAAAATCAAGTTTCACAAATTTAGAATTAGTTTTTTTATTTTATCAAATTTAATTTAATATTAGTTTAAATTTAATTTAGGGTAATTCTAACTTTTTGTATATAATTAAAATCAATTAGAAAAATTAGGGTTAGCTTGTGATTTAATTTTTACTTCTTTCTCAAATAAAATACAAATACAAAAATAGGTTAATTTAATTATTTTTCTTAAATTTAAATTAATTAGTAATTAAGTTTTTTTTTATTCAATCAAACTTTATTTTCTCAAGTAACACAAAAACGACAAAAAATGATTTTTATTTTAAATTACAATTAGGTAGTTGGGGTCAAAACCCTAAATCTCTCGTTTTTGATTCATCGCACGCGTTTATTATTTTTGCAATATTAATGTAACTGCTCACAGTATGTAATAGTTTAATCTAGGATTTTCTTTATTTATCGTTTTACGGGTTTTTTGGCTATGTAATTAATCCCTACCCCGAAGCCTTGTAATAGCGTAGGTTTTATTTTCTCGCATTTTAATTCTCGCAAATATTAACTGTTTAGATGTATGTTAATAGGATTGTATGACAAGATTGCATGATAATTTAAAATGGCTAGAAAACCCTAATGTGCAAAGATAATAACTGAAATCAAATCACTCGCATATGTGCACTCCTAGGGTATACTCTCACTTCGGTTGCCTTCGGTAAACGATCATTAAGTATATGGTGTCTTAGTGGTTGCCCTCCTGTCTAAACAAAGATCAAAAGTCCTGTTCGGAAATGTTGCCTCAGAAACATCGCCTCGGAAATGTTGCCTCGAATATGATCTTAAGACTCTAGGGTTATTACTAAGACGTCCTAACATTGCTTTAGTGATCGTACGTCCCTTTCGAATTGACCCTTACAACTCCAACGATGGTGCTACCTATTTCTCAATAGTAGGATGGCGCTGTCTAAAGGAAACAAGAATAGAAACAATCTTTTTTTCGAGTAGGTAGATGCTAATAGGTACTTGCTCAAATCAAACTTTTCACAAACACTTTTCAAACAAAGTTTTCAAAAACAACTTCGTAACACTCTTGAGGAAAGAAACAAGGGTTAAAATGAAGTAAAACAAAACTTTTCAAAAACAAACACACACAAGCAATTTTAAAAGATGATCAAGTACCTAAGAACCCATGGAAAACCATGGATAGAAAGGGTGCTAATACCTTCCCGTTCTATAATCTACCCCCCCGTACTCAAGATCTCGAAAAAGGAATTTTTCTGTGCTTTTTTCCTTTCCAGTTGGATAAAATAAAAGTCGGTGGCGACTCTTGCTTACCGTGACATTTTGCGAATAAAAAACGCAAAACGCAAAACGCAAACCAGCATTTTCAAAACAGTCGGTTCTGCCACCGTATCACAGAACTGGCGACTCTGCTGGGGAAGTTATAAGTGGGGTATACCTTAGGATTTAGTTCATCATAAATTGCTTCTCTTGATTGCTTTGTTTGCTTTACTTTTAAGGGTTTTGTTTGGGGGTTACTATAGATCCTACACCCGGATATGGGGAATACCTTTTAGGTAAGTAGCAATAAACTGTGAGGGAACTGTACGGCATAGACCGATACGGTTGAAGCAGTAGCTACGTTGATGTGGCACATTGGTTGGTACCGGTATCCCTTGTGGAGAAACAAGGAGAATACGGGGCCGCTACGTGTGTCGTTAAGCATCAACTGACCTTAGAATCTTTAATCGACCAACTTGGCCATTAGAAAGTAGTGAGATAGTCGGCCTCGATGTAAAGCTGAGAACTGGTTGATACTTGATGCTACACTCATTGAGACCATACTCTCGAGATAGTTCTGGCCGCAAGAAAAGATTGTGTGAGCTAAAACCATGACTGATGGAGGATGGTCAATGATATTGAGAACCTCTAGAACCCGGTTAATTTTTCTAGGAAAGGTTAAAACCAACTGAACTTCAAGAGGGTAATACCTTTGGCCCCATGCAAGCCTTAAACAAAAGGGCTTTTGTGTGACTTGTTTGCCTTTGCCATGCCTGTTATTTCCTATACCTGCTGTTTTTATCATGACATCATTCATCATAACATAGCATGCATACTTCATTGTACTAACCATTTTAAAGACCAATGGAATTTATCTTTGTTCTGTTTTGCAGATTATGGCTTCTGTGCGCAGAAATACCATTCGAGTTAACTTCGTGCAAATACCTGCTCAACTTAAAGAGTTAGCCTCAAGAGTTTCTGAGACTTCTATGTTCATTCAGAGACATGGTCATCTTCTTAGCCTGGTTACCTCAAAGTTTGATGAGCAGATGATGAGTGTACTTTTCCAGTTCTTCGATTATATGCATCATTGCTTCACCTTTCCAGATTACCAGCTGGTTCCCACTTTGGAAGAGTTCTCTCACTTATTGGGCATATCCATCCTTGAGCAGGTACCCTTCACAGGTATGGAAGAGGTTCCTAGACCAGAAGACATTGCCTCAGCTCTGCATCTGAAACGGGCTGATGTAGTATCCAATTGGGAAACACGAAGCGGGGTCAAAGGTTTCTTAGCCAGGTTTCTAATAGATCAAGCCCAGCTATTCTGGGATAATTTGGATTTTCAGGCTTTTGAAGATATCTTGGCTCTCCTTATCTACGGTTTGGTTCTCTTCCCGAATCCAGATTCCTTTGTAGATGTGAATGCAGTTAAGATTTTCCTTTCTCGCAATCCAATACCTACTCTACTAGGTGATATCTTGCATGCCCTCTACACTTGTACTGTGTGAAGAAGAGGGACTCTTATGTGTTGCATGCCGTTGCTGTCGAGGTGGTTTATTTCGCACCTTCCTAAGTCTGTGCTGAAAAACAAAGAAGGTTTGGGATGGTCCTACAAAATAATGTCACTGGCCCACACAAATATTCTTTGGAGTTCTCGGGCTATGGAGGACACTGTTATCATTGATCATTATGGGGGATACCCTAATGTCCCGTTGCTTGGAATCAGAGAGGGTATAACCTACAATCCTTGTCTAGCTTTGTGACATTTTGGCCGTGCTCGGAGAGATGGTCCCCATGAGCTACTTCTAGAGAATATTTCATTTGACTACAAGGAGGACGTAGACGAGCACCGCCGGAGGTTTATATGAGCTTGGGACATGGTGAACAGATCTGTCCCCCAAGAGCTAGGACCAAGGACTTCCCTTCCTATGCAGCCTTACCTTCAATGGGTCCGAGCCCGCGCCCAGAAGCTTGGGATGCCTTATGAATCCGTATTTCCAGTGATTATGGAGCCCACTAATGAAGAAGGTGTTCCTTACACAGTTCTTTATCCTTACATGCCCACTGATCCTGGGGCATTGCAGAGGTCTTAGATTCAGCTGAAAGAGGAGAGGGATACTTACCGGGAAAAGTACCATGAGCAAGAAAGGATGATTTTGAAGATCACCAGGCAGCTCGAGGAGGAAAGAGTGATCAATGACTATGTTAGAACCAAGAGGAAGCGTCCATGGGACTTTTTATTTTGCTTTTTCTAGTTTAGATTTGTTTTCCATTTATTTCTTTGTAACGCCTTAAAGGCATTGTTGAACCTTTTACAAGTTGATCTAATGAAATTTGTTTATTTTTTGGTTTGCAAATTTAAATCTCCCAAGGTCTTTGAAATCATTACACGTGCATCCCATTATCATGCACACCATTACAGGTACCATTACAGGTTTTTCATCTCCTTCGCTGTTTATTTCAGCAAAATGTTTACTAATCAAGCCATCAAAGATCTCCAGGCACAAAATGCCCAATTCCAACAAATGTTCTTGAGCTTAGCTAAAAGGCAAGAGGATTTGAAGACTCTCATTCTGAAAGATAAGAAGAAGAAGAAGAAGGTCGTTCTTCTGAATATGGGAAAAAGGTATGGGGATAGGTTGAGACAGCAAGCTGATCTGACCTCTTCATCCAAGGAAGGGGAGAACCAAGAAGAAGAAAAGGGCCCCAGTTCTGCAATCTTTGATAATGATACAGATTATAATGAGGAGCAATATCCTCCTGCCGAAGATAAGTACAAGCAGTTAGAAGACCGACTGAGTGCTATGGAGATTCAAAAGATACCTGGTTTGGATTTCGGAGAACTGGGACTGGTATCAGGAGTGGTGATCCCTCATAAGTTCAAAGCTCCGGTTTTTTCCAAGTACGATGGAGTATCCTATCCAAAACTCCATCTCCGCTCGTATGTCAGGAAAATCCAACCTCACACTGCTGATAGGAATTTGTGGGTGCATTTCTTTCAAGATAGTCTGTCAGGGACTCAACTTGAATGGTTTTATCAATTGGAAGGAGCCAATGTCCGAAACTGGGAAGACCTTGCTGCTGCTTTTTACAGGCAATATCAGTATAACGCCGACCTTGCTCCCACTCGTACTAAGCTTCAGGGTATGTCAATGGGTGCAAGTGAAGGTTTTAAGGACTATGCTCAAAAGTGGAGAGATTTGGCTGGAAGAGTCCAACCCCCTTTGTTTGATAGGGAGTTGGTTGACATGTTTCTAGGGACGTTATCTGGTCCATTTTTCAATCATCTAATCGACAGTTCGTCGTCTGGGTTTACTGAGTTAATCTTGACTGGGGAGAGAGTAGAAGCTGGTATCCGAAATGGTAAGATACAGAAGGATACTTTATCAAGTGCAGTAAAGAAGCCTTTCACCGATAAGAAAGAAGCTAGTGCAGTCTATGGCTCGAGGGGCCAAAGCAGACCTAAACACCGTCAAGCAGTAAATGCGGTAGTGATATTAAGACCCACAGTTGCTCCACAATGCAACAATCAACAAAGGGTGGAAAGACCACAGAGGCAGTTCACTCGGCTCAATATGACCCTGACTCAAATTCTACCATAATTATTGAAGACCAACCTGGTAACTCTAAGGGAAGCCCCGAAGAACCCCAACACCACTTCTCCTCACTATAACCTGAATGCCCGCTGCGCTTATCACTCTGAAAGTACAGGTCATGATACAAACAACTATTGGGCCTTGAAAAACAAAGTGCAAGACTTGATCGAAGCCAAAGAGATTGAGCTTGAAGCTCCGGAGAAGCCCAACGTCATAACTGCACCCATGCCCAAGCATGGCTCAGGAATCAATGCTATTGAGGTTGTCTCCTCCATAGAAGATGCTGATGATGAGAACCCGGATGTTGACAACTGGATCTACCCAACAACCAATGGTGGATTGAACAACTGGACGGCGAGGGACTTCGTACCTGTTTCTTTTATTCCACAGTAATTGACTTTTGTTTTAAGAGTTGTAATAAACAGTTTGAAACTTTACGGCCCGATGCCTTGCCTGAGGCACCTTAGCTTTGCTTGTGAGGGCTTATTATTTTTCATTTTCATATATCATTAATAAAGCATTGGACGTTTCTTGCATTACAAATTTTGCGCTCCTTGTTTTTCTTTTGTCTCTCACTCTATTAAAACAACTATTCTCTTACACACACTCACATATCATAATGCAGATCCATATCCACTATGGATCCCATTGGTAACAACTCTGCTACTGCCAGTTATGACTTCGAAAATCTGATCAACCAAGCCGAGGACGAAGGTGAGGATGATTGTAAGGTGCCTGGAGAACTTGCTAGACTGTTACTACAGGAAGAAAGGGCCATATAGCCCTATGAAGAGCCAATTGAATCAGTGAATTTGGGTACAAAGGAAGACAAGAAAAAGGTTAAGATAGAAGCAAATCTGGAGCCTAGTGTCAAGCAACGGTTGATACAAATGCTACGCAACTATGTTGAGATCTTCGCTTGGTCTTATGAAGATATGCCTGGTTTGGACACTGATATTGTGGTACACCGCCTGCCGACTAAAGAAGATTGTCCTCCGGTAAAGCAGAAGGTTCGTCGTATGCGCCTTGAGATGTCTGAGAAAATCAAAGATGAGGTCATGAAACAGTTCGACACTGGATTTTTAGCTGTCACGTCTTATCCACAGTGGGTTGCCAACGTTGTTCCGGTGCCTAAGAAAGATGGTAAGGTACAAATGTGTGTGGACTATAGAGATCTGAACAGGGCAAGCCCCAAGGATGATTTCCCACTTCCTCACATCGATGTTCTGGTCGACAACACCGCGCAGCATAAGATCTTCTCCTTCATGGATGGTTTTTCTAGTTACAATCAGATCAAGATGGCTCCCGAGGACATGGAGAAGACAACCTTTGTTACACAGTGGGGCACCTTCTGTTACAAGGTAATGCCTTTCGGGTTGAAGAATGTTGGGGCAACTTATCAGCGCGTCATGGTCGCTTTGTTCCACAACATGATTCACCATGAGATTGAGGTTTATGTTGATGATATGATAGCCAGATCCCAGGCTGAGGAAGAGCACCCAGATCATCTCCAAAAATTGTTTGACAGGTTAAGGATGTACAAGCTGAGGTTAAACCCGAACAAGTGCACCTTCGGGGTAAGGTCTGGTAACCTGCTGGGTTTCGTCGTTAGTGATAAGGGTATTCAGGTGGACCCTGCCAAGGTAAAGGCCATATAGGAGATACCGGCTTCCCACACAGAAAAGGAAGTTAGAGGCTTTTTGGGACGTCTGAATTACATAGCCAGGTTCATTTCACACTTGACCGCTACTTGTGAGCCAATCTTCAAGTTGTTGAAGAAAGATCAAGTACTAAAATGGAATGATGAATGTCAGACCGCTTTTGAAAGAATCAAGGAATACCTCCAAGAGCCACCAATTCTGATGCCTCTAGTTGAAGGAAGACCTTTGATCTTATACTTGACAGTACTGGATAGTTCAATGGGGTGCGTGCTGGGGCAGCATGATGAGTCTGGCCGAAAAGAGCACGCTATTTACTACCTTAACAAAAAGTTTACCGACTGTGAGACCTGATACTTATTGCTCGAGAAAACTTGCTGCACTTTGGCATGGGCTGCTCGCCGGCTTAGACAGTATATGTTGACTCACACTACCTTATTGATATCAATGATGGATCCAATCAAGTATATCTTCGAGAAGCCTGCCTTCTCTGGAAGAACAGCAAGATGGCAGATGATCTTAACTGAGTACGGCATCCAATACACAACCCAAAAAGAAATCAAGGGGAGTGTATTGGCGGATCATTTGGCGCATCAGGTAGTGGATGACTACCAATCCATGAATTTCGAGTTCTTGGACGAGAACATCATGTTGGTGACCGACTATGAAGAACCCGGACCGGATGAAGGACTTGAGGAGAGATCCCGATGGTCTATGTATTTTGATGGAGCATCAAACGCGTTGGGTAACGGAATTGGCGCTGTGATCATATCTCCCGAGGGCTGTCATACTCCGTTCACCGCCCCATTATGTTTTAACTGTACCAACAATATGGCAAAATATGAAGCATGTATCCTGGGTCTTCGAGCTGTTATTGACCCGAGGATTAAGTTCTTGAGTGTATTTGGAGATTCTGCTCTAGTGATCAGTCAAATCAAAGGCGAGTGGGATACGAAGCACCCAAATCTTATTCCTTACAAAGAATATGTACTAACATTGCTCCCACACTTTGAGGAGATAACCTTTGAACACTTCCCGAGAGAGGAGAACCAGTTAGCGGACGCGCTAGCTACCATGTATTCTATGTTCAAAGTCAGGTGGGACAATAAAGCTCCCCAGATTACCATCGAGAGGTTGGACGAACCCGCACACTGCTGTGACATTGAGACTGAAGAGGTAACAGATAAACCCTGGTTTCACGAGGTAAAGAGGTATCTTGAAGCTCAAGAATACCCCGAGGGTGCATATGTTAATGATAAGAAGTTTCTAAGAAGGTTTGCTGTAAAGTTCTTCATCAGTAAAGGTATCCTTTACAAGCGTAACCACGATTCAACCTTACTGCGATGTATAGACAAGAGCGAGGCAGAAAGGACCATGGCAGAGTTACATGAAGGTACTTTCGGAACTTATTCCAGTGGACATACCATGGCAAAGAAGATCCTACGGGCTAGATATTATTGGTCTATTATGGAAGCCGATTGTTATCAGCATTCTCGAGCCTGTCATAAGTGCCAAGTCTTTGCTAATAAGGTGCATGTACCTCCAGTTCCTCTGAATGTTTTGACAGCACCTTGTCCTTTCGCAATGTGGGGTATCGATATGATAGGTGAGATCAGAACTACCTCATCTAACGGACATCGTTTCATTTTGGTGGCTATTGATTACTTTACGAAGTGGGTTGAGGAAGCTTCCTTTGCTATGGTAACCAAGAACATCGTGGCGCGGTTTATCTGACACAATATGATTTGTCGATACGGTGTACCAGAGAGGATCATTACCGACAATGGTACAAATCTCAACAATACGATGATCACCAAGCTCTGCAAACAGTTTAAGATACAACATCATAACTCTTCACCCTACCGGCCGAAGATGAATGGGGTTGTTGAAGCGGCTAATAAGAACATCAAGAAGATTGTGTAGAAGATGACGGTGACATACAAAGACTGGCATGAGATGTTACCATTTGCTCTTCATGGGTACCGTACCTCAGCACGGACGTCAACAGGGGCAACACCCTACTCTCTGGTGTATGGCATGGAAGCAGTCCTACCCATTGAAGTCCAGATACCCTCTCTCAGGATTATGAAGGATGCGGGTTTGAGCGAAGACGACTGGATCTAAACCCGGCTTGATCAACTGAATTTAATCGATGAAAAGAGGCTTACTGCTATTTGTCATGGTCAGACGTATCAAAAGCGAATGATCAAGGCTTTTAACAAGAAAGTCAGATGTCAAGAATATCAAGTCGGGGATCTAGTGATCAAACACATCATACTATCACAAGGTGATCCCAGGGGCAAATGGACTCCCACGTACGAAGGGCCATTTTGTGGTTAAGAATATTTTCTCGGGAGGAGCTATGATTCTAACCACCATGGACGGTGACGACCTTTCTCACCCCGTCAATGCAGACATAGTGAAAAGATACTACGCATAATCAAAGACCCGCTAGGTTGATTGGCCTAGGCAAAAGTAAGGGCTTCCCGGCGAACCAAAAGGGTTCGGGAAAAAGTAAGGGATGAAAATGAAAAAAAACTATACACCCGGCAAGTAGAAAACCTGAAAAGGCGGCTTGGGCAAAAAAGGGTATCCCGGTGGACTGAAAACCCGAAAGGGCGGTCCAGGAAATAATGAGGGATTGAAGCGTAACACTATGTCTCATTGGATCATCTTGCAACCAGACTTCGGTATCGACTATCAAGCTCGAACGACGCTAATCAATCTGATCTACCTTCGACCAAGTAGCAAAGTGATGAGACGCTCGAAGATATAAAGGCAATAGCAGAGTTGGAACCCAATGGGATTGTTCACATAGCTGTTTTTCTTTATTTTTCACAAATTGTATAATTTCTATCCTAGGCGGCGTTCTCTTACTAGGACGTCAACCTCTTTGTATAAAACGGCTATTACAGGTCAACTTCAAAAATCAATACAATACATTTTCACAAGAAATTCCAAATTGTTTTTTTCTTTTTTCTGTTTTGTTTTGCAAGAACGTCCAATGATTCATTTTTTATATATGCATTTGAAAATAATTGCTGCTCATAAATGTTTACATAAGAAACAAAAGACAATTACTCATAATTCCAGGAACAGGGGCAAACAAGAAGTGTCCAAACCTTACAGTTGCTCTACCCACCAGGTACAGGGATATAGCCAGCTTAAGAATATGACTAAAGGTACATACACTCCCCGCAGCGTAGAAAGTATCCAAAGAACGTGGTGTTAGCTCTCCCTAGCCGAGGTTCATAATTGCAAATGAGTCGGCAAAGTTCTCCCCAAGAAGAGTTTATCTATCACCAGCAATAGAAGTTCACCACCAGGGGAGTTTATTTCTCCAAATCAGCAGATCATCCAACAGAGTATCTCTCTTCCCTGCAGAGTCATTCCCCGACAAGGTTATTCTCAAACAGAGTTTCTCCCGGCGGATTATTCTCAAGCAAGACAGACGCGAGTCTCCAGCTAATCATCTTCGATCACTATCCCCAGTGAGAAAAAAAAACTCAACTCCTTATACTCTCCAGCGGTAGTTCAGGGTGTATTCTCCCCAGCCAGAGAATATTACAAGAACATTGCACATCCATACATCGTGGCATGCGCATATGCATCATACATCATAATCTCATTTATTTTGAGAACATCATTACTCAATACATTTCATACACCATGACATTACATACGACTAACTATTTACCTTTCAGGGAAAGATACAGTCAAGTTCTCACAAGTTTTCTCTGGTTCAATCAAATCGATACTAAGATTTCTATTCCAGTTCAAGCTATGAAGCCTGGAAATCGACCGGATAATATCTTGATTACTCCAAAATACTACGAAGCCTGGAATCGACCAGATAGTGGTATATCTTAAATACAAGCCATGAAGCCTGGAAATCGACCAGAAAACAGCTTAATCCCCCCAGCAAGTTACCATGAAGTCTGGAATCGACCAGATAATAGGTATAAGACACTGAAGCCTGGCGCATGACCAGATAATGGTATAAGACGCTGTGAAGCCTGTGACACGACCAGATAACAGTATAAGGTACTGCGAAGCTTGGAATTAGACCAAATAGTAGTTTACTCGGCCAATTACTATGAAGCCCGGAAATCGACCGGATATTAGTATGCCTTAAATTCAAATTAAAGCCCGGATGCGACCGGATAACCACCTAATTCCTTACGAAGCCTGGAGCACGACTAGATAAGAATTGAGAAATTGCAAAGCCTGGAAGATGACCAGATAGCAAGCCTAATCTCATCTCCCCAGTAAGTCGCTGTAAAACCTGGAGCACGACCAGATAGCAGTCAGTCTTATTTTCCTCAGCAAATCACTGTAAAGCCTGGAGCACGACCAGATAAGCAGTTCATTTTCACCTCCTCGACTAAGAGATGATTCCCCAGTAGAGTAACAGACAACTGAAGTTCCTAAAGCTCTATTTCTCTCAAGACAGAGAATAGCATTCCCCAGCATAGTCCTCCTCAACAACAGGTGTACGGGCTCTCGCAAAGGAATCTCTTATGCGATCGACACTTCTTCTGATGTCATATTTAAGCCCATATTTCGTCATTGACTTCCAAATGTCATCTATAAGCCCATTCCTAATATCGCAAGACAAGTACCACTTCATGCGAGTGCAAATTTCTGGACACTCTAGTGTTCAATCATCTTCAACCTTCAGATCACGAAAGGCAGCCAAGACAATCTACATCCTCAGGTATAAGAAGATTGAACATGGGCAACTTTTGTACCCCAAAATTTTCCCTCCCATATTTATCAATACATTTCAAGTGAGGTCCTCAAATTGCCCAAGGAAGTCCAAGAGTTGACCAGACAAACTCTCTCCTAAGGTAGTCTACCCCAAATTAGGGTTTCATTTTGCATCAAGATGCTTGAGTCCAAAGGATCCCAAATGCTCACCATTGTCCTAATATGTTCTCAATATCATCCATGTCAAGCTTCAAGCCTTGCAGAGGAAATTTGCTTAGTCAATTGCTCAAAGGCCTGAAAATCGACTGTGCTAGGGCAAAAGTCAACTATGGCCCACATACAGTCAAACTTCAAGATTTTTGGTCAACATTCTCATTTTGAAGTATTATTCATCATTTGAACAAGGGTTGATCATGATTCCTCAAGGATTTCTCACAATTCATCAAAACCCAAAAGTTGATAAATTAGGGTTTTGTAGGAAAAGTTAACTCAAATTTGACCAAGCATAACTTTCTCATACTTTATCAAAAATGACCCATCCAAAGCTCATTTTGAAGAGGATGTAATTCCTTACAATCAATATTCATCTCCCAAGTTTAAAATATGCACTCACAAGAAGATATGAATTTGGACATTATAGGTCATTTTGGAAAGTCAACAAAAACACCTTTTGGGCCAAAGCCTCATACATGAACATGGAAGACTCAATTGAGATAATACAAAAAGGGTTGCTTAGAGGACATCTTAAGATTTCTAAAAAGTCCAAGAACACCTCTCTAGGGTCAAAATTGAGAGAGCTATGCATTGGTAAAGTTGACCTTTTTTGCAAAATTGCCAAATATCAAATGTGGCCAAAATTGCATTTTTTGTCAAAGGGGCCCAACTTTTTATGCTCGCACTGAGTTTGTAATATGACCCACGACCCATGAGCCCTTATACTTGTCATTCTTTTATTTTTGTCATTTATTTTTGATTTTATTTCATTTAAATCTAATACAATCAAAATAGAATAATGAAAATATCAAAAACTAATTAAATATTGAGATTTTGTGCATGTTTAGGTTTATTACCCAGCTGGAGGCAAAATCAAATCATGCAAGGTGAAAAATGGACAGAAAAAGATTGGATTTGCTTGATTTGGAAAGATTTTGCAGAAGGATCAAATCATGAATCAATACTCATAATTGGAGAAGATTTGATACAAAATTGTAACCCTAATGCATTCTCCTATACATAAGGAATAAGTGCAGACCAAAAAGAGGGAGGAGAGAGGCGTGAAAAGGCAGAAAGCAAACTTCAAAAGATTCAAGAAAAATTTGCAGACCAATTTCCACGTTACAGATCACCTCAAGGAATTCTAACCATCCCAATCGTTTACTGTACATTCCTGGACCGTGTTGCAACCGCTAGCAAGCTTCCCCACGCTCAGAATCACACTGTAAAGTTCAAACGGTTTGTCTCTTTTCTTGAAATCGAATGCACTGATTCTGGCATCTTTAGCACGAATAATTGACACATTTTTAATCCTTGAGATGTTTGCAAGCTAATGGTTTTGATTAATTGCATTTTTGTTGACTGTATATCAAGTTTCCATGGCTAGGGTTCATGCTTCATTTTTAGGGATTTTTCATACAGGGACAATTGGCCATTAATAATGGTACCATGATGCTCGTGAGGTTGCAATGAGTTGATTGGTACCATTGGTTTTCATTTATCATGCTTGTATGATATTTTGGAAATGCACAGGGTTATACCTACGCTCAGTGTCCGTTGGTAAAAGTCTTTGATCTAAAACGACAGAGGCAACGAAGAAGACGATGGCGTGGCAGGTGGTGAATGACCAGTTTTGAATTTCACGCATTTTTTGAGTTTAGCCATTTGTTTTATCATATAATGTTTGTTTGTTATTATTTGTACAACTAAACATTCTGGCTCAGCTGGCAACGTGGCAAGGGAATAATGCTCAAGGACCTGGGTTCGATCCCCAGGTCCCAACTTTTGCTTTATATTATTTTTCTTTGCATAATCAGGTGTACTAGTGTCCCACAAGTCTACCATGCATCATCAGCATCCCACCATCAGATCATCAAGGCTGCAGATCCAACGCCTTATCCCTGAGGGACCACCATGCACCTAAGTCAAGCTGGCATATAGAATCTGGCAAAGTCAAAGGGGCCAAAGGCTTGTTGGGCTCAGGATTGCAAACTACACCCCCCTTGCTGAAACAACATCAGGCCCATCTTATTCTTTCTTTTATTTATTTAATTTGTTTAATTATTTCTTATCAAAATTAATTTATTTTTTCCAAAAAAAATCATAAAATCAAGTTTCACAAATTTAGAATTAGGTTTTTTATTTTATCAAATTTAATTTAATATTAGTTTAAATTTAATTTAGGGTAATTCTAACTTTTTGTATATAATTAAAATCAATTAGAAAAATTAGTGTTAGCTTGTGATTTAATTTTTACGTCTTTCTCAAATAAAATACAAATACAAAAATAGGTTAATTTAATTATTTTTCTTAAATTTAAATTAATTAGTAATTAGGTTTTTTTATTCAATCAAACATTATTTTCTCAAATAACACAAAAACGACAAAAAATGATTTTTCTTTTAAATAACAATTAGGTAGTTGGGGTCAAAACCCTAAAACTCCCGTTTTCGATTCATCCACGCGTTTATTATTTTTGCAATATTAATGTAACTGCTCACAGTATGTAATAGTTTAATCTAGGATTTTCTTTATTTATCGTTTTACGGGTTTTTTTGGCTATGTAATTAATCCCTACCCCGAAGCCTTGTAATAGCGTAGGTTTTATTTTCTCGCATTTTAATTCTCGCAAATATTAGCTGTTTAGATGTATGTTAATAGGATTGTATGAAAAGATTGCATGATAATTTAAAATGACTAGAAAACCCTAATGTGCAAAGATAATAACTAAAATCAAATCACTCGCACATGTGCACTCCTAGGGTATACTCTCACTTCGGTTGCCTTCGGTAAATGGTCATTAAGTATAGGGTATCTTAGTGGTTACCCTCCTGTCTAAACAAATATCAAAAGTCCTGTTCGGAAATATTGCCTCGAAAACATCGTCGGAAATATTGCCTCGAATATGATCTTAAGACTCTAGGGTTATTACTAAGACGTTCTAACATTGCTTTAGTGATCGTACGTCCCTTTCGAATTGACCCTTACAACTCCAACGACGGTGCTACCTATTTCTCAATAGTAGGATGGTGCTGTCTAAAGGAAACAAGAATAGATACAATCTTTTTTCCCGAGTAGGTAGATGCTAATAGGTACTTGCTCAAATCAAACTTTTCACAAACACTTTTCAAACAAAGTTTTCAAAAACAACTTTGTAACACTCTTGAGGATAGAAACAAAGGTTAAAATGAAGTAAAACAAAACTTTTCAAAAACAAACACACACAAGAAATTCTAAAAGATGAGCAAGTACCTAAGAGCCCATGGAAAACCATGGATAGAAAGGGTGCTAATACCTTCCCTTTCTATAATCTACCCCCCGTACTCAAGATCTCGAAAAAGGAATTTTTCTGTGCTTTTTTCCTTTCCAGTTGGATAAAATAAAAGTCGGTGGCGACTCTTGCTTACCGCGACATTTTGCAAATAAAAAACGCAAAACGCAAACCAGCATTTTCAAAACAGTCGGTTCTGCCACCGTATCGCAGAGCTGGCGACTCTGCTGGGGAAGTTATAAGTGGGGTATACCTTAGGATTTAGTTCATCATAAATTTCTTCTCTTGATTGCTTTGTTTTCTTTACTTTTAAGGGTTTTGTTTGGGGGTTACTATAGATCCTACACTCGGATCTGGGGAATACCTTTTAGGTAAGTAGCAATAAACTGTGAGGGAACTGTACGACGTAGACCGATACGGTTGAAGCAGTAGCTACGTTGATGTGGCACATTGGTTGGTACCGGTATCCCTTTTGGAGAAACAAGGAGAATACGGGGCCGCTACGTGTTTCGTTAAGCATCAATTGAAAAGGAGAATACGCCATGGTGGACACCGTGAGTGCAAATTTGACCTAAACTCCTGTTTTTCAGCCTGTTTTCCTTCATTTCTTCAGGGGAGCTCTGGATATTTGAAATACCTGAAAAGGAAACAAAAGATAGGAATAATACGAGAAAAAAAATAATAAAAAACCTAAATAACATGTGAAATCAGAGTAAAAAATAAGTGTAAAGTAAGTGTTATCAAATTCTCCCACACTTAAACCTTTGCTTGTCCTCAAACAAGAACTCTAAATAGATTAAAAAGAAAAAACGGTTTTAGTGAACAAGTTGGGCTGCAAGGGGCCTCTGGAATTAAAACAGGGATGTATTGATAGGTACTGACTGATTCAAACCAAGGATATCGTAGTGACACTCTTCCGTAAAACGGACATAAGCTTCATTCTTTTACGAACCAATCCATATTATGCCACTATGCTTAGGCCTATATTTTTCCTTTTTTTCAAATCCTTTTTCATTCAGGCGCAATCACATTAAGCCCGTTATTCGTACATGCTCATAGTAAAGTGACCGGGTAGTGATTCTGATCATAAAACGCAGAGCTCTGGTACAAAAAGTTGGTGTAACCCCTTTTATTGACCCATTTATAGTTGCGGAGGATCGTATCGTAATCTGCCCTACCAAGTTCAGCACCAGATACCTATGAACCAACTAAAGATGGGTAAAAAAAAATTTATTTTTCTTTTTCTTCTTCTTTTGCTTTTGCTTTTGCTTTATTTTTCAACATACAACTTTTGTTGAGTTAAATGACTTTGTGAGGGTCACCTATCCTGGGGTTGTAGTTTATAATAAGAACATATAATATAGATAATTCACTTCTCTTCGGTCCCCTACGTAGAGTATGCTTAGACCGGAGCTGACTGCTAGGATAAACTATTCAAGGATTTAAGAATGAAAATTTTAAGGCCACAACATAGGGGGTATTAGGATCGAATTCCTAAATTTACGAAGCTTAAGGTGTAAAAACGATTCTGATGCTTCGAAAGGGCTTTCCCAAGTCATACTACATCCTATCTCAACTAGGTCTTATAGCCCAACTAAGTTCAAAACACAATGTTTTTCTTAGGAAAAAAATTTCGGTTAGGCTCAAGAAATGGGGGAGTGGACATACACTAGACCATACAGATATATATGACTCGTAAAACACATGTATTATTTTAAAAAGAAAGCAAACAAGCAAACTAAAGCAAATAAAGAAGTAAAATAACGAGAAGGAAAATGCAGGAAAAAGGAAAAATAAAGCGAGAGAAAAAATAAAGCGAGAAAGCGAGTAAATCTCCTCCCACACTTAAATCGAACATTGTCCCCAATGTTACGAAATAAGAATAGGAAAGAGTCACTTGGTAAAGTACTAAGGCTGGCTGAGTCCCTCGCCATCCTGTGGTGAATGTATAGGATGACGGGATCGGCTGCGACGATGACTGCTCTGAGAAGCCTCGAACTGGTCGAATATGGCGGACAAGGCAATCTATGAACTCTAAATCTCGCGAAGGTTGCCAAAAGGGAACCTTGAGTGGCCTCCATGAGGGCGGAGTGCCTATAAAACTGGGCTTGTTGCCTATGTTGCTCGCGGGATATCGCCAATTGAGATTCCATAAGACTTTGAAAAGAGCGGTTCGACTGCTGTCGTGACGCCTCCATGAAACTCATGTTATCTGCCAGCTGCTGTTGGATGGTAGAAAGTAAACCATCTCTTCTCTCCTCCTGGGCTAGCTGGTCACGCCACATCTCTTCAGTGATGTAGAAGCCAGGAGCCGTACCTGCAAAAGTGTTAGAAGTAGAAGGTGCAGTGTGTGCGGGTGAAGCATGGTGGGGGGACACAGGTGGGGCATGAGGTTCATCCCTCTGCTCGTATTCTTCATCAGTATTGTGTCCGTCCCCAAGTGGAACATTACGAGGTAATGGACCCGTAAAAGGTGGAGCATCTAGATCGTAGGTCCAGTTCCGTGCAATTCGTACATCAGTACGTCTAGTGCAAGGCAGAACGACGGATGGGATAGTGACACCCTGAACCATAAGTTCAAAACCACCCGCTCTCCTCACCTTGCACAATTTCATATCTTTTAGAAATTTCAAATTAATTGTGCGGGGAGGAAGGGGTGCAAGGGTAGCTATCTCAGCGTCAAGGTGTAGAGCTCTAGCAATAGATGTAACTAGTCCTCCAAAAGCTATGGTCCCTGTGTGTCTCAGGATAGTAATCATGTGAGAAATCATAAACGGGACTGAATTAATTCTTCTATTAGCAAGACTACCCTGCAAAAATAGAAGTTCTCTAGCATTTACCTTGTTTGGATTCTCCCGACCAAAAATAGTACAGGCGAGCATATATCGAAAAATTCGAATAGCCGGGTTATGGATCAATGATGCTAAAACTCCTTCAAAAGAATTTATAGAAGAGTTGACAATTGACGCCAGAAGGAAAATACATCAGTGGATCATTCAGAATCCAAAGGGGTCTCACAAATAGCGCCATCACCATGAGGAATACCCAACAGAGCTGCTAGTTCATTGGTGCTATATTCATATTCAACATTAAATAGACAGAATTTAACCGTACCGACGGTACTAGCAGTGTCGGGGTGAACCAAATAAATTAGGGAACTTAAGAATTCCCGAGTTAGCCTCTCAAAGGTGGGCTCTTTTCTAGTAAAAGTGTCATGCAATCCTAGGATGTCAGCTAAATGAAAAAACTATGATAAAGTCCTAAAGTATACAGGCAGTCTTCATTGACATACCTGGTTGAGACAATTTCTGGTCCTCGCAATTTTTCAAGGATTTTCCGTTGTCGGTCTCCGGGTTTGCCTTCACGAAAAACGTATCCGTTGAACTCCATTGTAGCTCCTTTGGAAGAAAATTGAAAAAATGGGTTTCAAAAATGGGTGATGGGGATTGGGAGGAGAAAGTTTGAATTTTTATGATGGTTAGAAAAATGGATGTTGGAGTGGTTAATGGGGTAGTAGGTGGTTGAGAAAATGAGAGGTTTTGGGGTTGAAAATGGAGAAAGTGGGAGGTTTTTGAAAATCTGCCCGTTATAATCCCAGACCCCATGGCGGGCGCCATGGTCTTGGTGGCGGGCGCCATGTTCAAAAATTGGGCTGGGCTCAAATTTCTTTGTTTTGTTGGTTTGGGCTTCTTATTCCACTTTCTTCTCGTAGGTGCAAACAACAATTCTTCATTTGGTGCTTCCAAGGATTGGTGTATTGGATTTTTTCTTTTATGTTTATAACTTGAAAATAATAAACTCATAAAAAAAACAATTAATTAAAGAGAAAATAAATAAATAAATAAAAAGAAATATACTTAATCATGGTAAGTCACAAAAAATAAAAAGAAAGTAGAATGCAAGAGTTAGGCATAAAAATAAATAAGTATGAAAAAAAAAGGAAACAAAAAGAAACAACAAAACAACAAAACAGTGCAGATATGAATCAAGATCATCAAGGAGTGGTAGGGTCTGTGGTCGACTCAGGACCATGAGCTGCAACTAACTTACTGCGAAGATCACCAATTTCCTGCTGTAGGAGGTCTGCCTCAGTAGAGTGAGTAGCATCGGAAACCATAACCTGAAGAGAGAGGTCATCAAATGTCTAACGAAGTTGGGCTACCTCTCTACGCAGCTCAGCAACCTGTGCATAGATGTCGGGTTGCTGCAAGAGAAATTATTAGAGAATTCAGTGGTCCTTTCTGGTGATGGAAATGGATGATACTCAGGTACCAGAGGTGATTTTCACTCATCCACGGTATCTCCAAGACCTTCTAAGGCATATGTCTAATTGGCAGGGTTATGGACATTGGTCATCATGGGATCAGGCAAGGTAAAATAGTGAACAGTTTCATTATCAATCAGGAGTCTATACTGGTTGGGATTAAAGTAGACTCTTCTCATCAGCCCATGATCCAAACAGAAATCAATGTCCATTGTAGTATATCCACAGTAGGAGGTAAGGTGAGATAACTTACTTGTATGACCCAAAGCAGAAGTAATCTGAGTCACTGTCCCTCCCACATGGAAGATACCTTCAGTAGACTTAGAAGTCATCATGAGATTCCACAACAGAAAATTTCCACAGGCTACAGGGCGAGACTGGGTCGCACAGTAGAGGAAAAATATCTCCTCCTCACTAACATGGGTATCAGTGTCGGCCTTCCCTAGGAAAGTGTGAGCAATAACCATATGAAAATACCTGAAAGTGGGGTTGTGAATAACAGGGGATAGCTGAGTGGAAGGATCAAGGCTCCCTCCAGCAGTAATATCTCTCCAGAATTTCTCTATGTCCCTAGTCATGAAATAGCCAACTGGTAGCTCAGGTATAGCATCGGGTGTGGTCCAGAAGCCTAGCAAGTCGCCAAACTCCCTCTGGGTAAAACAATATTCTATCCCGAATAGTCTAAAAGTGAGATATCCATCCTGGCCATTATAGGGCTCAAACTCGAATGAAATGAGGAATTCTAAGGTGAGGTTCCTATAGGTCACATTTAGGCCATCTGCATACTCGTCCCACTTTAGCTGGTTACATATATACTTGATACTGGCTTCAAAGCCAAGAGCTTCCATGCAAATCTGGTCTGGATATCTGGTCGGTGCCATAGGTCGCTGTGAAAGGACCACATAGCGTTGTCTCTGAGTGTCATCTCAGAAGGAAACATGCATGTCATCAAAAGGCTCCATCTTGAAAAATGTAGTTAGCAAAGACGACTAACAGGTGATGACTGAAATCATAAATTTTACAACTGTTAGTATAAAGATAAAAATAAAATTTGATAAAGTAAAAATTAAATAAATGCAAAAAATAAAAATAAACTCATGGGTTGCCTCCCATGCAGCGCTTATTTAACGTCGTTAGCTTGACGAGTAAGCTTCATATATCGGAAACTGGTACTGGTGGATCAATCAAAGTGTGGCTGGAGTAGTTGGTGGGAATGTCACCTCCTTCGTAGTGCTTCAACCTCTGTCCATTAACGACGAATGGGCTACAAGAATTGTTCTTGATCTTGACTGCTCTAGATCTTAGGATTCTAGAGACCTCAAAAGGACCAGTCCATCTTGAACGTAGCTTGCCAGGAAAAGTCGCAACCTGGAATTGTAAAGGAGAACAAGGTCGCCTATATTGAAATATTTCTTTACAATTCTTCTATCATGCCAAGTTTTGGTTATTTCTTTATATATTATAGCATTCTCATAGGAAGACTGGCAGAATTCCTCCAATTTATGAATGTCAAGGATGTGCTTTTCACCAGCAGTCAAATATTCCAAATTCAGGGTCTTAATGGCCCAATAGGCTTTATGCTCTAACTCGAAGGGTAAATGACAAGATTTTCCATAGACTAATTGGTAAGGGGTTGTTCCAATAGGGGTTTTAAAAGCTGTTATGTAGGCCCATAGTGCTTCATGCAGCTTCTGAGACCAATCTTTTCTAGAAATTGAAACAGTTTTTTCTAAGATTTGTTTAATCTCCCTGTTAGACACTTCTACTTGGCCGTTAGTCTGTGGGTGATAAGGTGTTGCTACTCTGTGCTTTACTCCATACTTACTCAAGAGCTTATCAAAGATTCTGGATATGAAATGTGATCCTCCATCACTTATAACGAGATGGGGTGTTCCACACCTCAGAAAAATGATATTCTTAAATAACTTGACTACCACTCTTGTGTCGTTTGTCGGTGATGCAATAGCCTCAATCCATTTAGACATGTAGTCCACATCTACCAAAATTTACCTATTTCCCATTGAAGGTGGAAATGGTCCCATAAAGTCTATACCCCAAACATCAAAGAGTTCAAATTCCTGGATATTCCTCATTTGCATCTCGTCACGTCTCAATATGTTCCCGGTGCCTTGGCATCGGTCGCACTTGACAATGTAGGCATGAACATCGCGCCATAAAGTTGGCCAATAGAGGCCTGCTTGAAGAATCTTGGCGTGCATTTTAGATACACCTGTATGTCCATCATAAGGTGCAGAATGACAGTGTCTGATGATGTCTTTTATTTCCTCTTCTGGGATGCAACGCCTGGAAATATTATCTATTCCTCTCTTGAATAGAAGCGGTTCATCCCATTAGAAATGTTTAACATCTTTGAAGAACTTCTTTTTCTGTTGGTAATTTAGATCATGGGGTATGATATCTGCAGCTAGGTAGTTTACAAAATCAGCGTACCAAGGTACGCTCTTCATTACTGAATTTTTTTCAAAATATTTATCTCTGTAAGGCTCGAAATCATCAGTCTTAGCTATAAGTCTGTCATAGGTGAAATTATCATTTATAGGCAATAAGTCAGGTTTTAAGTGTTCTAATCTAGAGAGGTGGTCAGCGACAACATTCTCTGTGCCTTTCTTATCCTTAATGTCTAGATCAAACTCTTGGAGTAACATGATCCATCTAAGTAATCTAGGTTTAGCGTCCTTTTTATTTAATAGATAACGTATGGCAGCATGATCAGAGTAAATAATAATCTTTGCTCCAACTAGGTAGGACCTAAACTTATCTATCGCAAAAATTACTGCCAGTAATTCTTTCTCTTTTGTTGCATAGTTGAGCTGGGCGATATCTAGGGTTCTACTAGCATAATATATAACATGTAATTTCTTGTCTTTTCTTGTCCTAGAACAACACCAACTGCATAATCGCTGGCATCACACATGATTTCAAAAGGTTGTGTCCAATCTGAGGGTTGCATGATCGGAGCTGAAATCAGTGCTTGTTTCAAAAATTTAAAAGCTTCGAGACATTTCTCGTCAAAAACAAATTCAACGTCCTTCATTAGAAGATTAGTCAAAGGTTTTGTTATTTTAGAGAAGTATTTTATAAAACTCCGGTAAAAACCAGCATGTCCAAGAAAACTTCTAATCTCCCTAATGGTTTTAGGTGGGCTGAAGTTTTCTATAACTTCAATTTTGGCTCTATCGACCTCAATGCCTCTTTCGGAGACAATGTGTCCTAATACTAAACCTTCATTAACAATAAAATGGCATTTTCCCAGTTTAGCATTAGGTTTACCTCTACGCATCTTTCAAGGATTTTTTCGAGGTTGGAGAGACAATCTTTAATATTGAATCCACACACCGAGAAATCATCCATGAAAACTTCCATTATTCCATCTAGGTAATCTGCAAATATAGACATCATACAACATTGAAAAGTGGCAGGGGCATTACAGAGTCCGAAGGGTATTCGTCTATAGGCGAACGTTCCATAAGGACAGGTAAAGGTTGTTTTCTCTTGATCCTCAGAGTGAATAGGTATTTGGAAAAATCCTGAGTATCCATCTAGATAAAAAAGTGCGAGTGTCTGGCTAGACGTTCGAGCATTTGATCTATAAATGGAAGAGGGAAATGATCTTTCCTGCTTGCTTTGTTTAATTTTCTATAATCTATACACATATGCCAACCTCCTTCTGTTCGTTTAGAAATATGCTCACCTTTCTCATTTTCTATGACTGTGATGCCTCCTTTCTTTGGCACCACATGCATAAGGCTCACCCAATTACTATCTGATATTTGGTAAATTATACCAGCCTCTAGTAACTTAAGAACTTCTCTTTTAACAACATCTCTCATTATAGGGTTTATTATTCTTTGATGTTCTCTTGAGGGTTTTGAGTTTTCCTCTAACAAGATCCGGTGCATGCACACTGATGGTCTTATTCCTTTTAGATCAGAGATGTTATACCCTAAAGCTGAGGGATATTTTCGTAAGATCTCTAAGAGTTGAGTTGTCTCGTCTTAACTTAAAATAACGTTAACTATAACAGGACGATTCATCTCTTTATCTAAGAATTCGTATCTGAGGTTCTTGGGAAGTTCCTTCAGTTCTAAAGATGGTTTCAAAGGGCAAGGCATGGGATCAGGAGTAAGAGATAAACATTCATAGAGGTCTTCATCGATGTAAGGTTCTAAACCTTTAAATCCATCGTCCTCCATAATAGGGGTCGAAGGTAACTTAATATTTTTGTTAGATTCCTCTCGCTTAAGTTCCAATATACACTCGTCAATGACGTTGATGGCATAACAAGCATCTCCTATGACTGGTGCCATTAAGAACTTTGAAAGAATAAATTCTATCTTCTCATCACCCACCTCAAATGTTAATTTTCCTTTCATAACATCAATTATGGCTCCGGCTGTTGATAGGAATGGTCTACCTAAGAGGATTGGGATTTCTTCGTCTTCTTTAATATCCATAACCACGAAATCAGTTGGGATATATAGCTGACCGATCTTAACTGGTATGTCTTCAAGTATGCCTATAGGATACTTAACTAATCTATCTGCTAGCTGGAGAGACATTTTAATCGGCTGCAATTCTCCTAAGTTTAACCTTCTATAAACTGCTAAAGGCATAAGGCTGACACTAGCTCCTAGATCTAAGAAGGCTTTGTCAATAGTATGATTTCCTAAGATACAAGGAATGGAAAAACTTCCTGGATCCTTTTCTTTCTTTGCAAGTTTATTTTCTGAAATAAAATTGCATTCGATAGGTTTGGGATCATCAAGTCTACGCTTGTTGGTCAGGATGTCTTTTAGGAATTTAGCATAAGATGGTATCTGAGTGATGGCTTCGGTGAAAGGAATCTCTACATGGAGTTTTTCTATAACTTTAACAAATCTCTGGTATTTATTGTCAATTTTGGTTTGTTTAAGTCTTTGTGGAAATGGGACTGAGGGTTTGTACGGGGGTGGTGATTTATTAGTTTTATCTTTTAATTCTGGTTCTTTTTGCTTTTCGGGTTCCTCTGGTTCCTCCACTTGGTCTGTAGGAAAAACATTTGTCTTAGGTTGTGAGGGTGTACTCATGGCTAGATTCTTGGGTCCATCGTAAGTAGTCCCACTTCGTAAGAAAATGGCATTAGCTTGCCCTTTAGGATTTGGTTGAGGTTGTCCAGGGAATTGTCCTCCAGGTGTAGTTTGTGGGGCTTGTGTTTGGGATATCTACGAGATCTGGGTTTCAAGCATCTTGTTATGTGTAATTATCTGATCAACCTTAGTTCCTAATTGCGTGATTAGTTCGTTTACGTGAATATTTTGATTTAGGAACTCTTTGTTTTGCTGGGTTTGAGCTGAAATGAAAATTTCCATGATTTTCTCAAGGTTTTGTTTGGGTGCCACAACTTGCAGAGGTTGATTTGGTCTTTGGGCTTGGAAACCTGTAGGTCTCGGAGGTGCAGAGTTTTGTATTGGGCTATTGTTTTTATAAGAAAAGTTTGGGTGATTCCTCCATCCGGGGTTGTAAGTGTTTGAAAATGGGTTTCCTTGGGTGTAATTTACTTGGTTTGAGCAAGGGTCATTCAACAAGTTACATTCCGCAGGTTGATGTCCTTGGGTCTCACAGAGTTTACATTCGGAATCTACTGCGACTACAATATTAGGGTTTTGAGACATGTTTTGAACTTTTAAGGCAAGAGCGTCCATTTTAACTTGCAACATGTCTAGAGAACTTATCTCATGTTTTCCACCTTGGGTCTCCTTTTTCTCTACCATAGCTTGTTCTGTTCCCCATTGGTAATGGTTTTGGGCTATGTCCTCAATGAGAGCGCAAGCTTCTAGGTAAGGTTTATTCATCAATGCGCCACCAACGGCAGCATCGTTAGACATCTTTGTGTTGTAATGGAGTCCATTATAGAAGGTGTGGATGATTAGCCATTGTTCTAGGCCATGGTATGGATAGGCTCTTAACAGGTCCTTATATCTCTCCCAAGCTTCAAAAAGTGATTCTCCCAGGTTTTGGTTAAATCTAGTGATTTGGTTTCTAAGGACAGCAGTTTTGCTGGGCAGAAAATATCTTGCGAGAAATATTCTCCTAAGGTCTTCCCAGGTTGTTATTGAATTGGGTGGAAGGGAATCTAACCAATCTCGTGCTTTACCTCTGAGGGAAAAAGGGAATAATCTTAGTCGTATTGCCTCAGGCGAAGCACCATTGCATTTTAAAGTGTCTGCTAATTGTATAAAAGTTTTTAAGTGTTGATTCGGGTTCTCAGTAGCGAGACCACTATATTGGTTTTGTTGCACCAATTGTAGCAATGAGGGTTTTAGTTTGAAATTATTCGTGTTTATAGCTGGGTTTATGATACTTGAACTAGGTTCCTCATCTGACGGTTGGGCAAATTCCTTAAGGGGTCTTTGGTTACGATTCTCGGCCATAGTTTTTCTAATTCTACGGAGAAAATGGATGTAACGTTCAGGTACTGCTAAAGGATTGAATAAGGTTTTGGTGCTGCGAGATCTTCGCATTAATCGGACTGTAAAACTTAGTCTAGACGGTGCGACTATAGGGTGTGAAATTTGACGAAATTGATCCCCGACAGTGGCACCAAAAACTTGATGTGGTGTATTCGCAAGTGTACGAATCGCGTCAGAGTAATATAAAAGATTATCGATCCACAAAGACCAATCATCAATCTATCGTTTCCTATTGTTACGGTGTTTAGCTAAGTCAATATTAAATAGGGAATTTAGCATGCAAGAAAGTAAAGTGCAGTGAAATAAACTTCAGATATAAAAGCAGGGTCGAATGTAATTCACGTAGTCAGATGATATTCGCAATGCTTCGGAATAGAACTACTTATAGGGAAATATTTTCTACTTAAGAAAAGAACTAATTTAACAGGAACTGTCGCTTTCGTGTAATTATAACCGAGTTTACTCTCTAATCAGACCTTCTTATTGTCACTTATAAAAAGGCGTGCATTGCGTTAAAGTAATAAACCTATTTTTAAGAAATAGAGTACTTGACCAAGTTGAAAAGTATTTTGATCTGGAATTTCTAATAAAACGGGAACCTAACTTTAACCCTATAAACGCGTCCGAAAATAGTTCCAAAATTGATTTCTTTGATAATAAAAATCCCTAACTAACCGGACAAAGCGCTTTCGCTTCCTTTGACCAGTTAGAACTAACCGAGTTTAACAAAGGGTTGGACGACTTTCGATCTTACCCAACAATAATAAAGTACAGAAAACTCGTATTTAAAACCAAAATAGCCCATAAGCATTTCTATTGACACATTATTTGGAATATCGATCTAACTAGATTCCTTACATTCTAGCCCAGTAAGGTTCAGCCTGACATGGGAATGTAAACAGACATGTTAAAATAAATCGTGCGAGAAAGTAAATAATTTAAAGTGAGGTGCGGGAAATAAACAAAGTAAAAGCAGATGTGAGAAATAAACAAAGTAAAAGCAGTGCGGGAAATAAACAAAGTAAAAGAAGTGCGGGAAATAAACAAAGTAAAAGCAGGTGCGGGAAATAAACAAAGTAAAATCAGTGCGGGAAATAAAAAGCAGGTGCGGGAAATAAACAAAGTAAAAGCAGTGCGGGAAATAAACAAAGTAAAAGCAGTGCAGAATATATAAATAGAAACCTGCTCCAAATGAGGAGGTTTTAAATCTGGTAAAAACTGGAAGTAAAATGCGACTGGAAATAAACAGCAGCTGAAAATAAATATGGCAAGATGAAATTCTGCCGAAGTGCTCCAAACTCGATTACAGACTCAATCTATGAACTCGATCATAGACTCAATTAACAATGCAATAATTCCCCGATGTGAAGAATTATCTCTTTACAATGGTGAAATTATATGGCTTAAGTTCACAACTATGGTTGGATCAAGTTTGCAACTAAGCTTGGGTGAATTGAAATGAAATCAGAAACTTCTATTTATAGAGGATGAGGAATGCAGGAAATCACAGGAATGCCCCCCAACTCCTTTAGGGGGGGAAACATCGTCCAAAGGTGGCGCCCGCCATGGAGGCCATGGCGCCCGCCATGAGTGTAAATGAAAGGAAGTGGGGAACGTGGCAGTTGAGGTCATCAGGAGGTGGTCCACATCATGGCCTACCCTATGGCTGGCGCCATGGTGGACGCCATGAGTGCAAATTTGACCTAAACTCCTGTTTTTCAGCCTGTTTTCCTTCATTTCTTCAGGGGAGCTCTGGATATTTGAAATACCTGAAAAGGAAACAAAAGATATGCATAATACGAGAAAAAATAAAATAAAAAACCTAAATAACATGTGAAATCAGAGTAAAAAACAAGTGTAAAGTAAGTGTTATCAGTAGGCACTAAAGGTTCGCAACCGCGACAAGTGCAAAAATTGTAAAAAAAATACTTCTTTTCTCATCTCCACCATCTATTTTTGTATACAACACTTATAGCCAAAATACACAAATTTTAAAAGAGGGTCTTGCGGAGTACGTAGATGTTTAGGGTGCTAATATCTTCCCTTTGCATAACCAACCCCGAACTTAGATTCTCTCCCACTCTTTTGGGTTATTTGCTCCTTTCCCATTCATTTTGAAACAATAAAGCACGGTGGCGATTTTTATTTGATCTATGCAAGTTAAGCCAATCCAATGTCTTAGTCTTAATATTTCTACCGCTACAGAAAAATGGCGAGTTCACTGGGGAGCAATCGACCAAATGCTGGTCCATCCCTAAGTGGGTTAAGCCTATCTTTGTTTATCTTTATATTTGTTATTGTTTGTTGTATATTATATGTTGTATATATGTTTTTTTAGATTTTCCTGGTTTTGAGGGTGCTTGGTGATTTCTCATAAGTCCTCTATTCGGACTTGGGCAAACTTAAGATAGGACGGGAGGTATAGTCATGTTAACTTTGAGGGAGTAATCCCAAAAAAGGAGGCATGAGATCCCCCACTCAGTGGAGGCCCCTTTGACTATAGTGTCATTTACCAAGTGTGATCAGTGGGAACGAGAACTGACTGTTTTGGAATGCTGGTTCGCGTTTGCGTTTGTTTTTGCAAATTGTCGCGATGAGTAAGAGTCGCCACCGTCTTTTATTTTATCCAACAAGGAACGGACAAAAGCACAGACAAACTCCTTTTCGAGATGTTTCTCGGGTTCGGGAGGTAGATTAAAGAAAGGGAAGGTGCTAGCACGCTTTCTATCCGTGGTTATCCACGGGCTCTTAGGTACTTGCTCACTATGTTTTCAAAAGTATGCTTTTCTTTATGTTTGTGGGTTTGGAGAAGAGTTTTGTTTTTGTTTGAAGAAAGTGTAAGTGCGAAAAGTTTGTTTTGTTTTTAAAAGGAGCAAATACTTAAGAACCTCTACCTATTCAAAAAGGAATTAAATTGTGCAAACGTCCTTTAGACAGTGCTATCCCACTATTGAGGAGTAGGTAGCACCATCGTTGGAGTTTTTCGGGTCAATTCGATTTATGGGACGTGTGGTCACTAAAGCAACGTTAGGACGCCTTAGTGGTAATCCTAATGTCTTAGATCATTTTTATCGAGGCAACCATTTCGAGGCAACTTTGATCTTTGGACAGAAGGACGACCTCTAAAACATCCTATACTTAATGACCACATTTTGAGGCAACCAAGTGAGGGTATACCCTAAGAGTGATATGTGCGAGTGATTAGTTTCAATTTATATCATCTTTGTATTTTTAGGTGTTCTTCCATTTGTTTTTAGATCTTGTCATACAATCCTAGTTAGCATACATCTAAGCAGTTAATATATATACAGGAATTTAAAGTGCGGAAATTGTAAATCCCGCGCTATTACAAGGCTTCGGGGAGGGGGATTATTTACATGTCCAAAATTGGGGGAATAATAAGCAGTTACAATAAACGCGCGTGAATCTTAAAAAAATCCTAAGCATATGATCTTTTGTTATTTTATTTTGTTTTTGGGGAAATGATAAATGTTCAATTAAGTCAAATTTAATTAATTAAAAAAAAGATTAAAATTAACTCTAAAACATACCTAATATTTTTGCATTTTTTGTTTATGAAAAGGATTGAATTTAAATAAATCCTAAGTCTACTGATTTTAAAATTGAAGAAAATAAATTAAAATAATTAACTAAATTAAATCCTAATTCTAAGTTATTTATTTTTTATGATTTTTATGATGATTAAAAAAAAACAAACTAAAAGAAATAAACAAAAGCAAAGTAAACAAAGTACAAATGGGCCAGGCAGCAAAACAAGAAAAAATATAATTATGGAAGTCTGGGTCGAAAGAGGTGCAGGCTGTCTTTCGACCCAGTGAAGAGACTGGATCGAAGGTGCATGAGGGGCTGCACTCTGAGGGCGTTCGATCTGGACATGTCATCCTTCGATCTGGAAGTCCTGGGTCCAGTTCGAAGCTAAACTGCTGAGCTTCGAAACTCTGAACAGGAATCTGATGATGTAGTTCCTGCAAAACGAAACACATGTTAAAGGTCCAGGGGGGATTTTACCCCCTCTGGTTCAAATCTCCTCCCTATTCGCTCCTGCTAAATCTGGGTCTGGGTTTATCTTATCATGGGATTCGAAGGAAAGGCTCATATTGTGCCCAAGCAATGGCACAATCTCATCTCTGCGCTGTAGCTTATATGTAGCACATTAAATCATTCACAAACAACAATAATGATATGAATATGCAATCAAAATGAATTTAAAAAAAAATGAGTTTGAGATTAGATCCTTTTTTACCAACAGAGGTGCTTCGATCTGTAGTTCTGAGGGTGGAGGTGTTCGCTGGGTGGCAGCTTTGGCTTGTGCAAGGATTGGGTATGGCTTCCTGGAAGTGCTAGCAGCGTATCTCCAAGTTCTCTATTTTTTTGTATATTTTTTTCGTGTGTTGTTCCCCCCTGAAATGTGTCACTGGCCCTTGTATTTATAGGAGTGGGGTGGAGGGGACAGGAAGACAAAGGTTTAAATGACCTTGATTATGTGTTTGATAGCCATGTATGAGAGTTTGTAACGTTAATTATGTGTTTTTGAAAGCCATGAATGAGAGTTTGTAACGTTGGCTAAACACATGGGATCCTGTCCCTTTTTTAATTTTGAATGACTGGCCTTCGAATGCTCCCTTTCGAATGGGCTGATGGCCTCCTTCGAATGCTCCCTTTCGAATGGGCTGATGGCCTCCTTCGAATGCTTTCCAAAGCTTCTTCGAATGGACCCTTTGAATGCTTCTTCGAATGGACCTTTTTGGAATTCCAATCGAAGGGCACTGTTATAATGCCAATTGAAGTACTTGTCCATAATGCCAATCGAAAGGCTAGTCCAGAATGCTAATCGAAAAGCTCCTTCAGAACACCAATCGAAGAGTCTTTCAGAATGCCAATCGAAGAGTCTTTCAGAATTCCAATCGAAAGAGCTTGACAGAATGCCAATCGAAAGGCTCCTTCAGAACACCAATCGAAGGGTCCTTCAGAATGCCAATCGAAAGAGCTTGACAGAATGCCAATCGAAAGGCTCCTTCAGAACACCAATCGAAGGGTCCTTCAGAATGCCAATCTAAATGTACTTGAAGCAACACTCAAAAATTTTCCTTTTCCTTAGGCAAGAGTTTGTGATCAACCATGCAGGGGGAAACCTTTGGGAAACATGAGAGGGCAAATTTTGGGGTACAACAGTTGCCCCTGTTCAATCTTCTTAAACCTGAGGATATAGATTGGCTTGCGTGCCTTTTGTGATCCGAAGGTGGAAGATGATTGAACACTAGAGTGCCTAGAAATTTGCAATCGCATGGTAAAGTATCAGCATTGTGATGTCGGGAATGGGCTTACAGATGCCATTTGGAAATTGTTGGTAGGTGGTTCTGTCTTTGTTGACGGGTTTGGCCACAGAAAAATCTTTAGGAATCGATTTAACTGATTTTGTCTCCATTGACTGGCTTCGTCTCAGAAAAATCTTTAGGAATCGATTTAACTGATTTTGTCTCCATTGACTGGCTTCATCTCAGAAAAATCTTTAGGAATTGATTTAACTGATTTTGTCTCCATTGACTGGCTTCGTCTTAGAAAAATCTTTAGGAATCGATTTAACTGATTTTGTCTCCATTGACTGGCTTCGTCTCAGAAAAATCTTTAGGAATTGACTTAACTGATTTTGTCTCCATTGACTGGCTTCACCTCAGAAAAATCTTTAGGAATCGATTTAATTGATTTTGTCTCCATTGACTGGCTTCACCTCAGAAAAATCTTTAGGAATCGATTTAACTGATTTTGTCTCCATTGACTGGCTTCACCTCAGAAGATTCTTTAGGAATCGATTTAACTGATTTTGTCTCCATTGACTGGCTTCCCCTCAGAAAAATCTTTAGGAATTGATTTAACTGATTTTGTCTCCATTGACTGGCTTCGCCTCAGAAAAATCTTTAGGAATCGATTCAACTGACTTTGTCTCCATTGACTGGCTTCACCTCAGAAAAATCTTTAGGAATCAATTTAACTGATCTTGTCTCAATTGACTGGCTTCGTCTCAGAAAAATCTTTAGGAATCGATTTAACTGATTTTGTCTCCATTGACTGGCTTCGCCTCAGAAAAATCTTTAGGAATTGATTTAACTGATTTTGTCTCCATTGACTGGCTTCCCCTCAGAAAAATCTTTAGGAATCGATTTAACTGATTTTGTCTCCATTGACTGGCTTCACCTCAGAAAAATCTTTAGGAATCGATTTAACTGATTTTGTCTCCATTGATTGGCTTCGCCTCAGAAAAATCTTTAGGAATCGATTTAACTGATTTTGTCTCCATTGACTGGCTTCGCCTCAGAAAAATCTTTAGGAATCGATTTAACTGATCTTGTCTCCATTGACTGGCTTCGTCTCAGAAAAATCTTTAGGAATTGATTTAACTGATTTTGTCTCCATTGACTGGCTTCACCTCAGAAAAATCTTTAGGAATCGATTTAACTGATTTTGTCTCCATTGACTGGCTTCGCCTCAGAAAAATCTTTAGGAATCGATTTAACTGATTTTGTCTCCATTGACTGGCTTCGCCTTAGAAAAATCTTTAGGAATCGATTTAACTGATCTAGAGAAGGCCTTTGATATGGATGAGAATTTAACTGTGTCCTTCCTGAAAGGTAAAGGTCAGTCATATGCAATGCATGATATGGATCAAGCAATGATGTTCTCAACATAAATGAGATTGTGTGGTATGATGCGTTTATGCATGTATCATGATGTATGGAAATGTAATTTTTTAGTGGGGGAAAATAAATCCCGGATAGCTTGCTGGGGAATAGAGTTGAATTCTTCGATTCCGCTGGGGATGACGAATGAAGATGATTGCAAGAATAAACCTGCAAGAGAGGATGACTCCGTTGGGGAATTACTCTGTGGGGGAGAGATGTTCTGCTGATGATTTTAACGATAACTCCGCTGGGGATTCCATTGATAAGCTCTGTTGGGGGTTTCAATGATGAACTCCGCTGGGGATGGATTACCGTTGCTGGCAATATTGAATCTGTTGAGGATAGAAGTTCTGCTTGGGGAAAGAAAGAACTTCGCTAGGGATGATCTTTCAGTTGCAACTTGCTGAGGACAACCCAGTTAGACTCTTGTGAGGATAACCTTCCGAGTTTGGCTGTGGAGATTTATTTTGTACTCTGCAGGGGATGAGTTTCCAGAATCTACTGGGTAAGATGACTTAATCCTGGGGAAATGGCTCCAATGGGGGTATCTTGTATTCTGCTGGGGAACATTCTTATACTCCGCTGAGGAATATTAAGACCTTCTGGGGATACCAAGCCTTTTCGGGCTGATGGTAGATCAACTCTGCTCGGGAAGAGTCTTGCTGATTTGTTCGTGGTTGTAAGTCTCAGTGGGGAGAGCTACCATTACTGTTTTTATTCTACAGGGAGTGAAGGTATCTTAGCCATATTCTTCAGCTGAATATACCTTGGTACCTTGGTGGACAGAGCAACTAGACAGCTCAGACAAATCTTATTGCCCCTGTTTCTGATATCACCCGTAATTAGTCCTTTGTTTCGCATGTAAATATTTATGAGCAGCAATTAATGTCAAATGCATATATCAAAAATGAACATTGGACGTTCTTTGCAAAACAAAACAGATAAAGGGAAAACAGTTTGAAATTTGTCTGAAAATGAATTTGTATTGATTTTTGAAGTTTGGCCTGTAAATAGGCGTTTTGTACAAGAGGCTGACGTCCTAGTAAGAGAACGCCGCCGGACAAATAGAATTTACACACTTTGTGAAAAGAAAACAGCTATGTGAATAATCCCACTGGGTTCCAGCTATGCTATTGCCTTTATATCTTCAAGCATCTCATCACTTTGCTACTTAGTTGAAGATGAATCTGATTGGCTGGTGTTGTCCGAGCCTGATAGTTGATACCAAAGTCCAGATGCGAGGTGATCCAATGAGACACAGTGTTACGCTTATCCCTAACTTTTGCCTAGACCGCCCTTTCGGGTTTTCAGTCCACCGGGATACCCATTTTTGCCCAAGCCGCCTTTTTCAGGTTTTCGACTTGCCGGGTGTACAAATTTTTTATTTTCATCCCTTATTTTTGCCCGAACCCTTTTGGTTCGCCGGGAAGCCCTTATTTTTGCCTAGGCCAGTCGACCTAGCGGGTCTTTGATTATGCGTAGTATCTTTTTACTATGTCTGCATTGACGGGGTGAGGAAGGTCGTCACCATCCATGGTGGTTAGAATCATCGCTCCTCCTGAGAAGATGTTCTTAACCACAAATGGCCCTTCGTAGGTAGGGGTCCATTTTCCCCTGGGATCACCTTGAGGTAGAATAATGCGCTTGATTACCAGGTCCCCAACTTGATACTCTTGTCGTCTGACTTTCTTGTTAAATGCCTGGATCATCCGTTTTTGGTACGTCTGTCCATGACAAATAACAGTAAGTCTCTTTTCGTCGACAATTCAATTGATCAAGTCGGGTCTGGATCCAGTCGTCTTCACTCAAACCTGCATCCTTCATGATCTGAAGAGAGGGCATCTGAACTTCAATGGGCAAGACTGCCTCCATGCCATAAACCAAGGAATAAGGTGTTGCCCCTGTTGACGTCCGTGCTGAGGTACGGTACGCATGAAGAGCAAATGGTAGCATCTCGTGCCAGTCCTTGTATGTCACTGTCATCTTCTGCACAATCTTCTTAATGTTCTTATTTGCTGCTTCGACAACCCCATTCATCTTCGGCCGGTAGGGAGAAGAGTTGTGGTGTTGTATCTTGAATTGCTCGCAGAGCTCAGTGATCATTTTGTTGTTAAGATTGGTACCATTATCCGTAATAATCCTCTCTGGTACACCGTATCGACAGATCAGGTTGTGCCGAATGAACCGTGCCACGACGTTCTTGGTTACCATAGCAAAGGAAGCTGCTTCAACCCACTTCGTAAAGTAATCAATCGCTTCCAGGATGAAACGATGCCCGTTGGATGCCGTAGGTCTGATTTCGCCAATCATATCAATGCCCCACATTGCAAAAGGCCAAGGTGCTGTCAAAACATTCAGAGGAACTGGAGGTATGTGCACCTTATCAGCATAGACCTGGAACTTGTGACATGTCCAAGAATGCTGATAACAGTCGGCTTCCATTATGGACCAGTAATATCCTGCCCGGAGGATTTTCTTTGCCATGGTATGTCCACTGGAATGAGTTCCGAAAGTACCTTCATGCAGCTCTGCCATGATCCTTTCTGCTTCAATTTTATCTACGCAATGCAGTAAGGTTGAATCATGATTACGTTTGTAAAGAATGCCATTGCTGATGAAGAACTTTGCCGCAAACCTTCTCAGAAACTTTTTGTCATTAACAGATGCACCCTCGGGATACTCTTGAGTTTCAAGGTACCTCTTCACTTCATGATACCAAGGCTTTTCTGTTACCTCTTCGGTCTCAAGATCACAGCAATGTGCAGGCTCATCCAACTTCCAAATAATGATCCGGGGAGCCTCGTTGTCCCATTTGACTTTGAACATAGAAGACATCGTAGCTAACGCGTCTGCCAACTGATTCTCCTCTCTTGGGAAGTGTTCAAAGGTTATCTCCTCGAAATGGGGAAGCAACGTCAATACATACTCCTTGTAAGGAGTAAGATTTGGGTGTTTCGTATCCCACTCACCTTTGATCTGACTGATCACGAGAGCGGAATCTCCGAAGACACTCAGAAACTTAATCCATAGGTCAATTGCAGCTCGAAGACCCATAATGCATGCTTCATACTCCGCCATGTTGTTGGTGTAGTTGAAACACAGTCGGGCGGTAAATGGAGTATGAGAGCCTTTAGGAGATATGATCACAGCGCCAATGCCATTACCCAAAGCATTTGAAGCTCCATCAAAGTGCATAGACCATCGGGATCCTTCCTCAAGTCCTTCATCCGGTCCGGGTGTTTCACAATCAGTTATGAACATGATATTCTCGTCTGGAAATTCAAAGTTCATAGACTGGTAATCATCCACTGCCTGATGTGCCAAGTGGTCTGCCAATACACTTCCCTTGATTGCTTTTTGAGTCGTGTACTGGATGTCATATTCAGTCAAGATCATCTGCCATCTTGCTATTCTTCCGGACAAGGCAGGGTTTTCGAAGATATACTTGATTGGATCCATTTTTGAAATCAACAGAGTAGTGTGAGTCAACATATACTGTCTCATCCGGCGAGCAGCCCATGCCAAAGCGCAACAAGTTTTCTCGAGCAGTGAGTATCGGGTCTCACAGTCGGTAAACTTTTCGCTAAGGTAATAAATAGCATGCTCTTTTCGGCCAGACTCGTCATGCTGCCCCAGCACACACCCCATTGAGTTATCAAGCACCGTCAAGTATAAAATCAAAGGTCTCCCTTCAACTGGTGGCATAAGAATAGGTGGCTCCTGGAGATACTCCTTAATTCTTTCGAAAGCGGCCTGGCATTCATCGTTCCAATGTACCACTTGATCTTTCTTCAGCAGTTTGAAGATTGGCTCACAAGTAGCAGTTAGGTGCGAGATGAATCGGGCAATGTAGTTCAATCGTCCTAGAAAGCCTCTGACCTCCTTCTCTATCTTGGGAGATGGCATCTCTTGTATGGCTTTCACCTTGGCAGGGTCCACTTGAATACCTATGTCGCTCACGATGAAACCTAGCAGTTTGCCAGACCTCACCCCGAAGGTGCATTTGTTTGGGTTCAATCTCAGCTTGTATAGCTTCAACCTGTCAAACAACTTCTGTAGATGGTCAAGGTGTTCCTCCTCAGTTTGGGATCTCGCAATCATATCGTCGACGTATACTTCGATCTCATGATGGATCATGTCATGAAATAAAGCAACCATGGCACGCTGATATGTTGCCCCAGCATTCTTCAACCCAAAAGGCATGACCTTGTAACAAAAGGTACCCCACTGAGTAACATAGGTGGTCTTCTCCATGTCTTCGGGAGCCATCTTGATCTGATTATAACCGAAGAAACCATCCATAAAGGAGAATACCTTGTGCTGAGCAGTATTGTCAACCATAACGTCTATGTGAGGCAGAGGGAAGTCATCCTTAGGGCTTGCCATGTTCAAATCCCTGTAATCAACACACATTCTGACCTTACCGTCTTTCTTCGGCACTGGAACCACATTGGCAACCCACTGAGGGTAAGAAGTTACTGCTAGAAAACTGGCGTCAAACTGTTTCATAACTTCGGCCTTGATTTTCTCAGACATCTCTGGACGCATACGGCAGACCTTCTGTTTTACCGGAGGACAATCTTCCTTGGTAGGCAGGCAATGAACCACAATGTCAGTATCCAATCCAGGCATATCTTTGTAAGACCAGGCAAATATCTCCACGTAGTCATGCAGCATCTGAGTCAACTGCTGTTTCACACTAAGCTCCAGATTTGCACCGATCTTGACTTCCTTTTTGTCTGTCTCAGTACCCAGATTCACTGTTTCTACTAGCTCTTCATGTGGCTGAATGTCCCTCTCTTCCTGGAGTAGCAGTCTTGCAAGCTCACCGGGCACTTCACAATCATCTTCACCTTCGTATTCGGCTAAGTTGATCGGATTTTCGAAGTCATAACTAGCAGTAGCAAAGTCGTTACCAGTGAGATCCAGAGTGGATTAGGACCTGTATATGTGAGTGTGTGTAAAATAGCTATTTTGCAATATGTAATAAAGAAAGACAAGGAGCACAAAATTTGAAATGCGAAAACATCCAATGCTTCCATTAATGATATATGAAAATGGCATACAAAAGCCCTCACAAATGAAGCCACGGTGCCCCGGGTAAGACACCGGGCCATAAAGTTTCAAAACATTGTCTGTTACAAATTCGAAACAAAAAGCTCATTACTGAGTAATAAAAGTAATAGGGATGAAATCCTTTGTTGTCCAGTTGTTTGGTCCATCGTTGGTCGTAGGATAGATCCAGCTGTCGAATTCAGACTCCTCCACGTCATCTTCGATGGCATTTACTCCTGAGTTGCTGATGAACACAAGAGGTCTTCCAATCCTTGCACTTCGAACAGCCCTCTGAGCTTCTGCAGTGAAACCCAAACCGAACTTGTTAGTCTTCTGAGTGAAATCAGGAAGTCGGCCCCAGTTTGCATACTCACCCTTCTCAATAACAGCCCGGGCATCCTTTAAGGAAGCCATCTTCATAGGAGAATCTTCCATCACAGTCTCAGCTGATGCCAATGTCTGAGGAACCTCTTCAAAGTGTTGAAATGGGGTCTCAATGAACTCCCCATCCATCTCTACGTACCAGAACGAGTTGAGGTGGCTGACCATGTATTCCTCCTCCCCTTGAATTGTCACAATCTTGCCTTTAACAGGGTACTTCAACTTCTGGTGGAGCGTTGAGGTTACGGCTCCCACTTTGTGGATCCATGGACGACCCAGCAAACAAGAATAGGATGGCCGAATGTCCATCACGTAGAATGTAGAATTGAAGACCTGAGAACCAACTTTGATTGGAATATCAACCTCACCGTGCACCATCCTTTTAGACCCATCAAAGGCCCGGACAACAATGTTACTCGGCTTTAGTTCCAAACCTTCGCAATCCAGCCTGTCTAGAGCTTTCTTGGGCAAGACGTTCAACAAGGAACCAGTGTCAACCAACACATGTGCAAGAGTAGTGCCCCTGCATTCAATGGAGACATGCAGGGCATCGTTATGGTTCTTCCCTTTAGCAGTCAGATCAGCGTCGGAGAACCCTAAACCATTATCAGCAGTTAAATTGGCCACACAATCGGTAAATTGATCAGCTGATGTTTCTTGTGGCACATGGGCCGTCTTTAGGAAGGTAATCAGAGCCTTGGCATGGGCCTCTGAACACAATAGCAGTGATAACATAGAAATGTTGGATGGGGTTTGCCCCAGTTGCTCCACTACATTAAAATCACTCTTCTTAATAATCTTAATAATCTCTTCCATCTCCTGTTTGGAAGCTTCAACATTGATTGTCTTTGGAGCCTCCGTCTGGGCAGGCACATCAGTAGCAATCCCTTTGCCCCGAGCTTTGGATGACTCGGCGACAGGGGTAGGAACAGGGACTTGATCAGGAATGGCAGCAGGCACACTTGCCAGCTTAATGACAACAGGTCTTCGGACAACTGGCGGAGCAATATCAGGCGAGAAAAGTCTACCGCTGCGGGTGACTTTAGCAGGTCCTGTAACGTTGCTGACGCCGGTATCAGCACCGAACTCTTGCTTAACTCCAAGAACATAAACATCTTCCCCATAGTGCCAAGGGACAGCTTTGTCAAATGTATAGGGGATGGGCCCCGGAACAGTGATGATTATAGGTGCGGTCTTCTGAACAGATGTAATTCTAACAGGCGTCCCCGAGGGAGCCTTGGAAGAATTGTCGAAAATGGTAATGATAGAAACTTCTTCAGAATGAACGGGTGGAACAACAGCCTTCTCAAAAAGAATCTCTTTACTATCCATCAGGTTCTGGATACCTGACTTCCGAGATGGGCAACCAGTAGGCAAAGTAGAACACATAGGGCAACCTTCACCACAACCCGGAAATAAACCGGCTAGCAACAGGTTCTTCTTGATAGTCATCAGAGGGGTAACAACATCATCCATAGAAGCTACGAACAAGTCTTCCTCTACAGCATTCACTCCATGCTTGGGCATGGGAGCAATCACAACATTAGGCCTCTCGGGCGCCTCAAACTCAATCTCCTTTGCATCAATTAGGTCTTGAACCTTTTTTTTCAGACTCTAACAATCATCTGTATTATGCCCCGGGCTATCAGAGTGATAAGCACATCGGGCATTAGGGTTATACTTCGATGATGTAGTATTTGGATTTCTTGGAGCTTCTCTTAGAGTCACCAGATTGGTATTCAGCAACTGTGGCAACATCTGAGACAAAGTCATGCTGAGGCGAGTGAATTTCCTCTGAGGTCTCTCGTCCCTTTGTTGGTTGTGATGCTGAGGAGTACCAGCAGGTTTTGAAATAACAACCGCATTGACAGCTTGGAGGTGTTCAGGTCTGTTTTGTCTTCTTGAACTGTAGACAACACTGGACTCTTTCTTGAATGGTTTCTTCTCGGTGCTCAATGAGGCACCCTTCTGTATCTTCCCAGCTTTAATACCCACTTAAATCCTCTCACCAGTTAAGATGAGGTCTGTAAACCCGGCTGAGGAGCTTCCAATCAGATGATTAAAGAACGGACCAGATAGGGTCCCCAGAAACATATCAACCAGTTCATGATCAGCCAAGGGTGGTTGCACCCTTCCGGCCAGGTCTCTCCATTTTTGAGCATATTCTTTAAATCCTTCACCCGTCCCTATTGACATACCCTGGAGTTGGGTATGCGTAGGAGCGAGGTCGGAATTATACTAATAATGCTTAAAGAATGCAGCAGCCAAATCCTCCCAGCTGCGGATACTGGCTCCATCCAACTGATAGAACCACTCAAACTGAGTCCCTGAGAGACTGTCCTGAAAGAAATAGATCCATAAATTCTTATCAGTAGTGTAAGGTTGGATCTTCCTCACATATGACCGGAGGTGCAGCTTTGGACAGAAAGCTCCGTCATATTTGGCAAAGGCAGGTGCCTTGAACTTGTGGGGAATCACCACCCCAGATGATAAACCTAAATCTCCGAAGTCCAGACCGGGCATCTTCTGTACTTCCATAGAGTTTAAACGGTCTTCCAGCTGTTTGTACTTATCCTCAGCAGGAGGATATTGTTCTTCATCATAGTCCATCTCGTTGTCGGAGACTTCAGGGCTAGGAGCCCTCCTCTCTTGTGGACTGTCTTTCTCTCTAGACGGGGTGGCCAGATCAATTTCATTCTGCAGCTTGTTTCCAAGCCTGCGTCCGGTGTTGAACAGGATGGTCCTCTTCTTCTTCTTCTTCCTCTCTTTCAGGATCAGGGTCTTCAGGTCCTGTTGACCCTTAGCCAGGCTCATGACCAACTCTTGAAATTGGGCATTTTGGGCCTGGAGGGCCTTGATAGCTTGCTCAGTGGAAGTTTCAGCAGACATGATGATTGCTAAAATAAACAGCGAAGAAGAGAAGAGACCTGTAAAAGGGTACCTGTTATGCATATGATGAATGGTATGCTATTTATGTAATGCATTCAAGGGTTTAAAAATTCAAATTTGTTGCAGACACAAAAAAGAACACACGTCACATTAAGAAGAAATTTAGTACATAAGTGCCCCATGGGCGAAATATTACAAAATTCTTAATGTAAAAAGACATTGCGCATCCTCTTTGGAGCGATGTAAGTGTTGAGGGTCTCTTCCTCGTGAAGTCGGCGGGTAAGCTCCAAAACCTTCTTTTCACTGGCATAAAAGCTGGCTTCAAAAGTATTCCACTCTTCCTTGAGTTGGATCCAACTCTTTTGCATTTCTTCCCATGATGTTGGCATGTCAGGATGTAGGATGGCGTATGGAACCTCTCCTTCCATAACAGGCTCTTTGATCAAGGGGATAATGTGTGGATATGGCATCATAAGATTCTGGGAGCGGGTTCGTACCCATTTGAGGTAAGGCTCAAGGGGGATGGAATTATTGTGCCCCAGTGTCTTACTGTCCACCTTATTAGGCATCCTCCAAGCTCTGATGAACCTTTGTCGAAGTCCTTGCATATCGTTGTCGAAGTCAAAAACTAGGTCAGGAATCAGCATGTCATGAGGGCCATCCCTCCGAGCATATCCAAATTGTCTCAAGGCTAGACAGGGGTTGTAGGTAATGCATCCCCTAATTCCAAGTAAAGGAACATTAGGAAATTCTCCACAACGATCAATGATGGTGACATTTTCTCTTGACCGAGAACACCAATGTACATCAGAATGTGTGAGGGTCATCAATCATTGCGACCACCTTAAACCCTGCTCATTCTTCAAAACCGATTGTGAAAGGTGAGAAATAAACCACCTTGCTAGGAGAGGAGTACAACACATGAGAACACCTCTTTTCCTCATTGTTCGTGTGTAAAATGAGTGGAGGATGTCCCCAAGCAATGTAGGTATGGGATTCCTGGATATGAAAATCTTGACAGCATTCACATCTATAAGTTGATCAGGATTTGGGAACAAAACCAAACCATAGATAAGGAGTGCCACAATCTCTTCAAAGGCTTGTAGATCAAGAGAATTCCAGCATTCTCGTGCCTTCTCAAACAGAAACTTTGCCAAGAATCCTTTGATACCACTTTTGGTTTCCCAATGCCCCTTGATGTCAGATGGTTGCAAGCGTAATTCTTGAGCAACATCTTCAAGTTTTGGTTCCTTTTCTGTACCATTGTAGGGTAGTTAACTAAGAATAGGAATTCTCAGGAGTTGAGAAAATTCCTCCAAAGTAGGCACCAATTGATAATCAGGGAATGTGAAACAGTGATGTAGGGGGTCAAAGAACTGGAAGAGAACTTTCATCATGTCTTCTTCAATGTTGGTGTTGACCAAGCTGAGGAGTCTACCATGTCTTTCAATGAAGAGAGAATTCTCGGGAATCCTGGATGTAAGCTCCTTAAGTTGAAGAGGGATTCTTACAAGGTTGACTTGAATTGTTTTCCTACGGAGAGACTCCATGTCCTGCAAAATAAGAACAAAGATGAAGATCTAAACCCTTGAAATGGTTAGCAGATGCATATGATGCTTTATGATGTATGCAAAAACACATGTACAAGCAAGTCACACAAAAACCCTAGTTTCAGGCCTGCAGGAGGTTTCATAGGTAAGTACCCTCTTGAGTTTAGTTGGCTCAAAACCTGTCCTATAAATAGTAACTGGGTTCTAAGGAGCTCAATATCATTGGATTGTTTTCTATGTTCATCGTTTCGGTTTAGCCACTTAACTGGCGACCAAAATATTCTAAGAAAATAATCCTCAACGAGTGTAGTATTGAGTATCTACCAACTTCGGACTGCACCAAAGTCGGTCATCTCACTACCCCTAAAAAAGGCCAAGATGGTCAAGTAAGGTTCTAGGTCATTGGTGCTTAGTGACATCACTCAGCAGCCCCATATTCTCTTTGATTAACTCAAAGGCTACTGGTACTCACAAATATGTCGCACCAATATAGCTATTGCTTCAACCGTGTCGGTATACCCCGCACAGTTTCCACAATGTATTGCTATATATGAATGTTTCCCAAATCCGGGTGGAGGATTTATAGAACTCCGATACAAGCCCATAATTAAAAGCATACAAAGCAATACAAATGAAAACACAAGTGATCTAGTCCTAAGGTACACCTCACTTATTAAGTCCCCAGCAGAGTCGCCAGTTCTGTGATCGGTGGGAATGAGAACTGACTATTTTGGAATGCTGGTTCGCGTTTACGTTTGTTTTTGCAAAGTGTCGCGGTAAGCAAGAGTCGCCACCGTCTTTTATTTTATCCAACAAGGAAAGGACAAAAGCACAAACAAATTCCTTTTCGAGATGTTTCTCGGGTTCGGGAGGTAGATTATAGAAAGGGAAGGTGCTAGCATCCTTTCTATCCGTGGTTATCCACGGGCTCTTAGGTACTTGCTCACTATGTTTTCAAAAGTATGCTTTTCTTTGTGTTTGTGGGTTTTAAGAAGAGTTTTGTTTTTTTTGAAGAAAGTGTAAGTGCGAAAAGTTTGTTTTGTTTTTAAAAGGAGCAAATACTTAAGAACCTCTACCTACTCAAAAAGGAATTAAATTGTGCAAACTTCCTTTAGACAATGCTATCCCACTATTGAGGAGTAGGTAGCACCGTCGTTGGAGTTTTTCTGGTCAATTCGATTTGTGGGACGTGTGGTCACTAAAGCAATGTTAGGACGCTTTAGTGGTAATCCTAATGTCTTAGATCATTTTTATCGAGGCAATCATTTCAAGGCAACTTTGATCTTTGGACAGAAGGACGACCTCTAAAACATCCTATACTTAATGACCACATTTTGAGGCAACCAAGTGAGGGTATACCCTAAGAGTGATATGTGCGAGTGATTAGTTTCAATTTATATCATCTTTGTATTTTTAGGTGTTCTACCATTTGTCTTTAGATCTTATCATACAATCCTAGTTAGCATACATCTAAGCAGTTAATATATATACAGGAATTTAAAGTGCGGAAATTGTAAATCCTGCGCTATTACAAGGCTTCAAGGAGGGGGATTATTTACATGTCCAAAATTGGGGGAATAATAAGCAGTTACAATAAACGCGCGTGAATCTTAAAAAAATCCTAAGCATATGATCTTTTGTTGTTTTATTTTATTTTTGGGGAAATGCTAAATGTTCAATTAAGTCAAATTTAATTAATTAAAAAAAAGATTAAAATTAACTCTAAAACATACCTAATATTTTTGCATTTTTTGTTTATGAAAAGGATTGAATTTAAATAAATCCTAAGTCTACTGATTTTAAAATTGAAGAAAATAAATTAAAATAATTAACTAAATTAAATCCTAATTCTAAGTTATTTATTTTTTATGATTTTTATGATGAATAAAAAAAACAAACAAAAAGAAATAAACAAAAGCAAAGTAAACAAAGTACAAATGGGCCAGGCAGCAAAACAAGAAAAAATATAATTCTAGAAGTCTGGGTCGAAAGAGGTGCAGGCTGTCTTTCGACCCAGTGAAGAGACTGGATCGAAGGTGCATGAGGGGCTGCACTCTGAGGGCGTTCAATCTGGACATGTCATCCTTCGATATGGAAGTCCTGGGTCCAGTTCGAAGCTAAACTACTGAGCTTTGAAACTCTGAACAGGAATCTGATGATGTAGTTCCTGCAAAACGAAACACATGTTAAAGGCCCAGGGGGGATTTTACCCCCTCTGGTTCGAATCTCCTCCCTATTCGCTCCTGCTGAATCTGGGTCTGGGTTTATCTTATCATGGGATTCGAAGGAAAGGCTCAGATTGTGCCCAAGCAATGGCACAATCTCATCTCTGCGCTGTAGCTTATATGTAGCACATTAAATCATTCACAAACAGGAGTAATGATATGAATATGCAATCAAAATGAATTTTAAAAAAAAATTAGTTTGAGATTAGAACCTTTTTTACCAACAGAGGTGCTTCGATCTGTAGTTCTAAGGGTGGAGGTGTTCGCTGGGTGGCAGCTTTGGCTTGTGCAAGGATTGGGTATGGCTTCCTGGAAGTGCTGGCAGCGTATCTCCAAGTTCTCTATTTTTCTGTATATTTTTTTCGTGTGTTGTTCCCCCTTGAAATGTGTCACTGGCCCTTGTATTTATAGGAGTGGGGTGGAGGGGACAAGAAGACAAAGGTTTAAATGACCTTGATTATGTGTTTGACAGCCATGAATGAGAGTTTGTAACGTTAATTATGTGTTTTGAAAGCCATGAATGAGAGTTTGTAACGTTGGCTAAACACATGGGATCCTGTCCTTTTTTGAATTTTGAATGACTGGCCTTCGAATGCTCCCTTTCGAATGGGCTGATGGCCTCCTTCGAATGCTCCCTTTCGAATGGGCTGATGGCCTCCTTCGAATGCTTTCCAAAGCTTCTTCGAATGGACCCTTTGAATGCTTCTTCGAATGGACCTTTTTGGAATTCCAATCGAAGGACACTGTTATAATGCCAATCGAAGTACTTGTCCATAATGCCAATCGAAAGGCTAGTCCAGAATGCCAAACGAAAAGCTCCTTCAGAACACCAATCGAAGAGTATTTCAGAATGCCAATCGAAGAGTCTTTCAGAATGCCAATCGAAAGAGCTTGACAGAATGCCAATCGAAAGACTCCTTCAGAACACCAATCAAAGGGTCCTTCAGAATGCCAATCGAAAGAGCTTGACAGAATGCCAATCGAAAGGCTCCTTCAGAACACCAATCGAAGGGTCCTTCAGAATGCCAATCGAAATGTACTTGAAGCAACACTCAAAAATTTTCCTTTTCCTTAAGCAAGAGTTTGTGATCAACCATGCAGGGGGAAACCTTTGGGAAACATGAGAGGGCAAATTTTGGGGTACAACACCAAGTAATCGGGAAGACATGTTGCTTTCGACCCGGGAGCCTGCTGAAGCTGAGGACCGTAGAACCCTTAACCCATCTTGGCCTTTTAGGAGTAGTTCGGAAACTATTACAGAGTAATCCGAAAATGGTTGTCACGCGATACTACACCCATGCAAGTTTTTCCTGAGAATATTACTAATTACCGAGTTAATCGGGATGTTGGTAATATCCGAAGGAAGGGTGTAGAATTTGGGAACCTCTTATAACCTTTTTCGACAGGTGATTAACTATTATACCATACCTTGTGGGTAGTAACTTTGACCTCATGCATGTGACGTCAAACCTATGAACCCTACCCCCCATGTTTATGATCTTGTGTGTGATTGTTGCATCATGCATTCATGCACCCATGAGCATCTTTTAAAACATTTTGGTTCAAGGGACTTAAAGTTGACTTTTTGTGAATATCTCAGGTACTTTTGACCATGGATTCTGGAAAAAGAAAGACTCGGAAGTACAGTTTCAAGAATCCTAAGATAGATGATTTGATGAGTTTGATTCTTGAGATTGAGAGTTCTACAGATTTTCGGAAGAAGTATGGATCCACCGTGTCTCTCATGAAGCTCAGGATGAAGGAGGGGATTCTCTCAAATTTGATCCAATTCTATGATCCGATGTATCAATGTTTCACTTTCCCTGATTATCAGTTGATGGCTACATTGGAGGAGTATTCTTATCTTTTGGGTTTACCTGTTATCGATCGTGTTCTGTTCACCGGTTTGAAGGGGGAGCCAAAGTCCCATGAGATTGCTGCTTTGGTTCATTTGGGGAAATATGAGATTGAGGCCCACATGAATATCAAAGGAGGAATCAGAGGCTTACCCACTCAGTTTTTATTAGAGAAAGCTCACTACTTTTCTAGGATGAAGAGTACGGTTGCTTTTGAGGCCATCTTTGCTCTACTTGCTTATGGGTTGTTCTTATTTCCTAATGTTGACAAATTTGTGGATATCAATGCTATCAGGATCTTTTTAATTGGGAACCCAGTCCCTACATTATTAGGAGATGCTTATTACTCCATTCATCTTCGGGATTCTTATTATGGAGGGATGATCATTTGTTACACGCCTTTGTTGTATCAGTGATTTATTTCTCACTTACCTCGGTCCGATGCTTTCTGGGATGTCAGGAAGGAACCTCGCTGGGCTCCGAAGATTATGGCCCTCACTTTTTCTGATATTGTTTGGTATCTTCAGGCTTACTATGATGTGGAGATTGTCGATAGTTGGGGTAATTTCCCTAATCTACCTCTTCTCGGTACAAAGGGAGGAATTAACTACAACCCCTTTCTTGCACGACAACAACTTGGATATCCGATGAGAGATAAGCCAAATAGTATTCATCTGAGTGGTTTCTTTCTTAGAGAGAGAGAGAGAGAGAGAGAGAGAGAGAGAATCATAAGGAAGATAAATGGGAGATTGCAAAGGCTTGGCGTCATATTCACAGGAAGGGTAGAAAGGACTTGGTACCTAGAGGAGCTATTTCTTTGGAGCCTTATCTTTTGTGGGTACAAGCAAGGACCATTCAATTGAAGATGTCGTATTCCCGTGAAGAACCTATGACTGATATGTTTGTGAAGACCACTCCTCCCCTTTTAGATGATGTGGAAGAGCTTCAGCTTTCCCTAGTTAGGATGCAACAGGAGAAGGAGACTTGAAAGAATAAGTGCCATACTTTAGAGATGTCCTATTGAGCAGACCTGAAGGAGAAAGATGACCTGATTGAGATTCTTGAGAGTCGTGTTGTAGAGATGATGGAGAGGCAATGGGATTTATTTTCCTCTAGAGCTTAGTCAGGACTTAGTTGATCACTTTCTGACTCTGGTGATTGGAAAGAGGTCACCGACATGTATGCATAAGAGGACAAGTTGTTGAAGGCTCAGATTGCAAGACTCAGAGGAAAGCGTCAGTGTGTGGAGTGATCTTCATCAGCTTTGCTTTCTTAGGATTTTAGATTCTATCTTCTTTTGTACTTGGGATTGTTGAAACTTGTACTAAAAGTTGTAATCCATTTTGAAGAAATTATAATGAGATTTTCAGTATTTCAAATGTGTTAGTACTTTAGTATTTGAAAATTGTCTATAAATCTTTGAGTTCCTTTAAATATTAATAATAATCAAATAAATCTTATGCATTTCATATCATGCATCATCTTTTACATATTTCTTGCATTTCTGTTCATACCCAGGTGTCTTACTATGTTTCTCTACTTCGTTCAGAAGCAAGCTGTCTCACTAGTATAATACTCGGGCTAGTTCTAGGAAGAAAATGGAGAATCTTAAACAAGAGAATCACCAGCTGCACAAAGAGGTTACTGCTTTGAAGGCCGGTATGGCCAATCTGACTGCTTTGATGGAATCGTTGGTGGCTTCTCAGAATCATCCACGACTTTCTCAGCCTTAACAGATAATGGTCACTTCCGAAGCTCCAATAGTTCTCGTTTCTACTACTCCAATTACTGTTATTCATAATCACATGCCTCAGGGTTATCCGTGGGGAATGCCAGAGAACTTCATGCCAGAAGGTTATAATCTTAATACTGAATTTTCTCCATTTGCTTAAACTGCTGTTGTTTCTACACCTCCTAAGGTGCATGTTACTCCTTTTGCTAAAAATGAGATTCATTATATTGCACCCCCTTCGGTGAAATGCTATGCCATTTGCTAATGATGAAGTTTATCGTCCTGCTCCTCCACTGAGTAAAAGTATGGGTTTCTATGACTGTTTGGATGAATTTAAAGACCAGTTCAATGAGATGCAGAAGGAAGTGAGGGCTCTTTGGAGAAATGAATTGTTCGGACAGAACGTCAGTGAACTCTGCCTAGTTCCTAGCGTGAAGGTTCTAGCAAAGTTTAAGGTGCCAGAATTTGAGAGGTACAAGGGCAACTCTTGCCCTCGTGACCACCTCGTGATGTATATCAGGAAAATGTCTACCCATGCTGATGATCAACGTTTTCTCATTCATTTCTTCCAAGATAGTTTGACTGGGGCCACTTTGAAGTAGTATATGAGTTTGTTCAGTAGCAGTATCCACACCTTCAATGATCTGGGAGAAGCCTTTATTAAACAATATAAGTACAATATATTTATGGCACCTGACCCTGACCAGTTGAGGGCAATGGCTCAGAGAGACAAGAAGTCGTTCAAAGAATATGCACAACATTGGCGCGAGATAGCTGCCCAGGTGGTGCCACATATGGGAGAACAAGAAATGACCAAGGTCTTACTAAAAACCCTTGGATCATTTTATTACGAAAGAATGGTCGCCAGTGCGCTGAGTGATTTTATCAAAATGGTAAGCATGGGCGTTATTTTGGAAGAGGCTGTCAGAGAGGGGCGTTTGATAAGAGATAAAGGGACAAAGAAGTCGTCGTACGACTTCTCTCGAAAGAAAGAAAGTGAAACGAATGTTGTTATTGGAGAAAGGAAGGTTAGACCAACTAGAAGGCATCAACGGTACCAGCAACAAGTTGCTTCTATGACTCTATCCGTCAATGTAGCTCCAACCACAATTGCCTATCAGAGACCATTCCCTCAGGGAAATCAATGGCAAAGTCAAAAGAGAGAGACTTTTGACTCTATTCCAATGAGCTTTGTAGAGTTACTCTCGACTTTGATTCAGAAGAAGTTGGTTCAAACCAGGCCACCCATGTTATGCCATCATCTTTGCCTTGGTATTATAAAGTAGACTAGACGTGTGCTTTTCATCAGGAAGAACCAGAGCTTAACATAGAGAATTGTTATCCTTTGAAATCTGAAGTACAAAAGATGGTGAGATTTGGCTTCTTATCCTTTAAATATATTGACCCTAACGTGAAAGATAATCCTTTGCCAAAGCATGAAGGAGAAAATGCTGTAAACATGGTTGCAAGTTGTCCAGGGGGCTTCCATATTTTTGATATCAACTTGGTTAGAGGAGATCTGGTAAAGATGCATGCTGACCTCTGTGAATTCAATTATTATACGCATGACCATGTTGGTTGTAGTATTTGCAGTACATATATACAGGGGTGTGATAAGATAAAAGCTGATCTTCAGGAAACGATGGATGACGACCTTATTCATATAATCAGGCCTAGGGAAGAGTACGAGGAAGATGTGATTATGGTCTATGGATGTCCCAGTGAATTCCGGATTTTTGACGTGAACCATATGAATGATGATCCGGTGTAGTTGCACACAATCTTCTGTCACATTGATGGTCAAGAATACCATTACGGGTCTTGCCGAAGCTGTTGCAGAGATTCTCGTGGTTGTTCCATTGTGAGAAGGGGTATTCAATTCTTATTGGATAATGGTACTATCAATGTTCTGGGAAATAGAGAGTTGAAGGGTTTGTGAGAGAGTTAATAGTTAGAGTTTGGGTTTGGAAGTGAGTGGTGGTGGTGGTTGATGAGAGTGTGAATGAGATTGCTAATAATAGGAAGAGAAGGGTTTTTTTTGTTGTTCTTTTCTTCCATTGTGGTTTAATGGTGAGTAGAGAGAAAAGAGTGTGATATGAAAGGTATAATAGAAATGGTGGTGGTAGAGGGTGAATAAATAAGTAAGTAGGGTAGTAGTAAGTAATAACTGAGTGAGATGAGACTGTGGTTGGGTGCGGAGGGAAGCGGTATGAGTTGGTGAGAGTGTGTGTGGGGTGGGGTGGAGGTTGAAGAGACAATGTAGTATGCGTAAGGGCCGAAACCCAACCTCACACAAAAGTCTTTTATTTTTTTTTAAAAACAGAATGTGTTTATGCTTTTTTTTTATTAGTTCATGTGTAATCTTATGTCGTCTACTGTTATTATGAATTCTAAACATGTTTAAATGTCCATATATTGCAGCGACTCAAAATACAGCAAAAAGTAAATAGGGAAGAAGATTCAAACATGTGAATGAGAAAGCTATGCAGAAGTAAATAGGGAGGAAGAAAAAATACCTATGGAAGTCTCTCCGATGGAGCTTCAAAAAATAGTAAGTTTTTCCTTGATGCTCAAACTCTTTTTACCTTGATTATTTGCTGTGATGCTTGAACAAACTTCCTCTATTTTTTTCCAGTTTTTTTCTCTCCTTGAACTTTTCTGTATTTTTCCTCTACTGGTGTTTTTTTTTTGTGTCTTTGAATTTTTCCCGTGTTATTTTTGTCCATGAAGGGTTTTAGGGGGGGGGGGGGGGGGGGGGGGGGGGAACAATAGGGTTTTTGAATTATAGCAGTTTTTCAGCAGTTTTGGCAGCAATTTGGGACTGCTATATGTTGCTATTTTTTTTTTGATATTTTGCTGCATTTTTATAACAGTTTTGGGACTGTTTTGTATATTGTTTTACAACAGTTTTTTGAGACTGTTTTACTGCATTTTTTGGACAGCAAAATACCACAAAATTGGACTTTTATTGCATTACAACAGGGCTGGAAAATATGGGCAACAACATGATATTGGGCTGGAATTTAGGACATTAGAAATAATAGTTTGTACAACTTGTAATTCCTTGTAACTTTGTAGTGGTAAATCCAAATAAAATTCTAACATGAATGGATACTTGTTTTTCAATATCATCCTCAATTCTTTTGTAATTGTAAACATTTGAATCTTTATGAACTTTGAATCTTGATATTTGTCTTGATGAAATTCAAAATTTTCCATTTGAATTTGGAAAAGAATTGATAGATATTTGAATGAATTATTGAATAATGAATGAACAAAAATGCAAGCCTTAAGGCTTCAATCTTGCATTTTGTAATAGAGATCCAAATAAATTCATGAATTGATCTTGTAATAAAATTGTAACCATCATGTATTTATTCTTGTGATGAATGATTATTTGAATCAAGTTTCCTTTTCCAATATCTTCTTGAATAAATGCCTCATGTGAATTCAAATAGACATGGTGTGAATCCATCAAAATAATCACACAAAAATAATCTTGAATGAATATTAATGCGATGAACTATTATTTTTGAATGACCTCCTTTGATAACCTCTATTTAATTAACACTCGAATTCACATGATGAAAATTCCAAGTATTCCAAATAAATTCTTCCAAAGAGATCTTGAATTTAATCAACCCATTTTAACGAAATTCAACCAGCGTCACGTAAGTATAAGAAATTGAACCATGCTTAAAATCTTCAAATGATCACTAGAAAAGGGATTTGAGGCGAAATGTTATCGCATTAAGAAATTGGCACAGTGAACTGAACTTAGAGATCCAGAAACTCTGAAATCATGACAGACATCCCATAAAGTCTTCTCATGGCTTTCTAAACACAATTCGTTTTTAACTTTTAAAGAAAACTTGCAGATGATTTTTGGTCGAAACGTTTGGAATTGACTTGCATAACTTGATATTTTCTCGTATTTCAAGGCAAGGGTAAAACACACATAAACCAGTGATCATGAAACCTTGCCTGTTTCTTTGAGGAAGTTTGGAGAGACTTGAGGCCACTTGTTGAAACAGAGAATGGAAATAAACACACGTCTCTCTTGATGAATCATCCTTCGAGAATCAACGAGCAAATGTACTTCTGGATTGAGAGGCTCAAAACCCTAATTGGGACGCGATGCCTGATGCTCTTGATTCAGACTTGTTTCTGCACATGAAATCAAAGAAACAAAAACATACACTTCATGCTTGATTAGAAGTTAGTCATGCATAAGATAAAATTATCACAACACTCGATAATCTCTGCACGGATAATACTCGAATGTGAAACGTTCGAAACCGACCATATTTCGTGGCTTTGATGTATATAACAACAAATGAAAAATGGAGATGAGATCTTAGATAAAAAATTTGGGGTATGACAGATACAAGTTGATTGAATCTTAGAACGATTGCCCCTAGTCAATAGGATCTTCATGTGATATGCCCCTACAATCATTAGTCTTGCCTATGATCATATGGTTCTTCCTTGAGGCTTTTCCTCTAGTTAGGAGTCTCTTGCAAAGGATATTTTTTACTAAACCAATTCTTTTTGAGATCTCCTTGATGCTAAATATTAATTCACATATAAAATTGTACATTTTGAAAAGTAATTCTGTTTTTAATTCCCATGCAAGTTTTGAAATCGAAGTTTTCATGGAGAAGAAATGGATGATTAGAGATGAAGATTTGAAGAAGTGAAGTTGTTAGCAATAATTTTAACAAACATAGGAGTCAGTTTAACACAAATTTTTCTGAGTATGCTTTCATAGTTAACCTTACTTCAATTAGGACTTTTGAAGGTTGTAACGTGGCCATGGTTCGTGGTTTAAGAAACAAAGGATATAAGGCTCAAATTTTATTTAAACCCAACTCATTATCCTTGATGTTCTCCAATCCTAAATCCAATTAATGCAAAATATGTGTTCAATCTCCAAGAGAAATTCCGTAGTCGCACAAATGATGAGAAATATAGATAAAGTTCAAACACTGATCAGAAGCATTGATAATCCTTGACGTGGCAGTCACAAGCTTATTCTCCATTTTTTCTTTGAATCCCTTATTTTTGGATGGACCGGTTCTTTTGAACTTGTCAGTCCATCGGGATGCCCTAACTTTTGCCTTAGTAAAAAAATTTGGATTTCTTTTCTTTGACTTAGCGGGCTTTCTCTTTTTTTTTTTGAATTTTTTATTTTTGATTTTGAACACTTGTGACTGTCATGTTAACTTTGTAAGCTTGTCTTCATTGTTTCCTCGATCTTTAATTATGTAATAAGGAGGAAGATGTCTTGGACTCTATCTTTATTGATTCCTTGATCTCGGATGACGAATGCGAGGAAAATGATGTGCTTGAACCTTTTCTTAGATTGACTTTATTCTCCTAAGATTTTGAATGCATCATTAAACTAATTGAAATACTACCCTACCCCTTGTTAAAATTAAGGGTTTTAGAAAAATTGAAAAAACTCCAACTCCTGGCTCGAGGGGGTTAACTAGGGATTAACTCCTTATTTCTCCACTGTTTAGTAATTGAAACAATGCCTTACATCATCAACTCGGTATTACCATTGAAAGCATAGTTTAGCAATATTCAGTTAATTAGTTTTCATCATTCTCCCTCAAAGTTTGTTAAAGGTGAAAGATGAAATGCAAAAGTCGTTGATTAAAATGAATGGATTGATTTCAAAAACATGCATGCTCATTTTATTAGAATTACTGATCCAAAGATACAAGTTACAACAAACACAACTTAGCAACATAGAAATTACAATTTGAAATTGATAAAGTCTAATGATTCAGAGATGATCTTTTTTTTTGTTGATCCACTGACTTTAGGAGATATACTTCTTAGTTCTTAGATTTGTAGAAGTATGATGATCTTTGACTTTTCTTGGGCATAGTAATTCTGTTGATAGGGCATTGGTTCTTATTGATATCGTTGCCTCTGATATGGAGGGAATGACCAATGGTAGTTGTATTCAAGGCGTTGTAGGCCTTTGGCTTGTATGAAGAAGGGTTACCTTCTCTCCTCAATACGATTTGTAGGACTAAGTTCATTTGAGTCTCCAATAGTTAATCTCCTCTCCCCAAGTTTGAGAATTTCTCGAATTCCTTATGAGTCTCGGGAAATCAGCTAGCATAGACAATTGGACCAGGGTGAAAGTGGACAAGATATACAAATGTATGATTGTATGCACAGGAGAGTATGCATGGGATTATTGGGTAGAAGTCCACCCACATGTCCTATTGAAGGCCATGTGTCGCAAGCACAGAGACACATGAAGGGTTAATTACAGACATAAAGAAACCCCTTAAGGGATATTGATAATGTCATACAAAAGAGAACCCCTACAGGCTAGGGATTATGACATAGAAAGGGAAACCTCTATAGGCTAGGGATAATGAAATAACTAAGGGAAACCTAAACGGTTTTAGAAATAGCGTGGACCTAATGAAATCCCTACAAGCTAGGGATTAAGACAGACAAACGAAAATTCCTACAGACTAGGAATCATGATAGACCAATGGGAGTTGAGATGAATGTTTGACTCAAGGGAATAACATGGAAGAGAGCCCATGGTGACCGGCTTGCTAGATTCCATGTGGCGTGCATCAATAAGGACATACTTCATGGGAAGGTTCCATATGGGGAACAAGATCCTATAAAGGCTCTGAGGAAATGACAGACAAAAGAGGATCTGTACAGGCTAGGGATTGTGACCCAAAAGAAAAACCTATGAGTTAAACCAAAGAATACCCCTATGAGTTAAGGTTATAATAATGATATGGGATAACCCTACATAGGTTTAAAGTTACAAAAGAATGTCCCTCACGGAAGGGCTTCTTATGAAGGATAGGATGACAATAATTTTTCTTAGTACGTAGGTTCCTAGTTTCGTCCTAGGGATATTCTACCCTCCCTAAAGGTGATTTCCTTAAGGGTATCATGGATAATACCAAAGGGAAAAGGCATAAGAGCCTCCCTTAGGCGGAGCCTCGTTGTAGACTAAAACTTTCATCTCATATGTCGTACAAGGTCTCACCATGAGATTTTGTTTTAGGGTTATACAAAGAGTTATAGGTTTCATTCTATAGTATTACCCCCCAAAGAGTCTAGACCTTTGAGATATATTTCTTTTTAGGAATTCTATCGACTCTAGGCGAAGTTGTCGCAAAAAATCATAGGGATGATAAATCCCCTTGGCCAATTGACAATCCTTCTTTCTAGGGTTTGATACTTTTTTTTAAAATTAAAATCCCCACCGCAATAAAATAGTATGATAACAAAAAAATAAGCAAAATATAAATGAACAAAGTATAAATGAACAATATATAGACAAATATAGAAATAAAAATACCCAAAATAAAAAGAAAAACCCTAGCAAAACCCTAGACCTAAAAAGAGGAAAAAACTCTAAACCCTAGGATTGTGTGTCCCCGGCAGAGTCGCCATCTGTCATAACCAGCAACAAATAATGAGTCGTCACCACTACATATTATCCTAACGACGGGTGAATAATGAAATAATACTAAGTTTGCAGTGATTCTAAGCTCGTGCTTCTTTTTAGATGAAAGGAAGGTGTTAGGCAACCTTCATCTACCTTGTCTCAAGGATGTCCTAAATTTAGTCTTAAGGGTAAGATAAGGTTTCAGAGATAATGTGTGAAAAGGGTTTTAATCTTTTAATTAGTAGACTCGCCTGATTTTTAAACCGCATGCCTACGTAATCCTCTAGTAGGAGGAATTAAAGTCCCAATTCCTAGTTCGTAGGGTTTGCTTATTTTTTTTTATGGATTGTGGAAATATTTTGAATTCTCCTTGAACCAAGTCTGAGTTTGAAAATAACAAAATCGTAGACGCAGTTTACAGTTAACATAAAAGATCTCCAAAATCCTTTTTAAAAATATCTTGAATTTGAATTTAGGTTAGTAGAAAAAAGATGTTAGTGTTTTGATTGGTTAGCTGTCTTAGATGTATTTAATGCAATATGAAAAAAGATGAAATTTGAATGATAAAAAATGTTTGATTATAAGAAAAAATAGGGTTAGTATTTTAGAAAATAATTAATAAATAAATACTTTCTTATTATTAAGGATATAGTAAATATTTTTAATTAAAGGTCCAATAATTATTTATTAATGCAAAATGATATGCTAAAAAAATGATTATGTGATAATAAAAATTAAATAAATAAAAGAAAATAATTAAATTAAATTAAATAAGTAAAATTAATTAATCAAAAGGGGTTGCCAAAATTAGAATTGGATGGTTGTATTAGCAAACTATTCAGGCCCAAAGTAAATTTGAACCCAAATAACAGGGAGTGCGAGTTATAGTTGGCTAGCAAAATTGGGAGGTGGGGATTTTAAGCGTCCAAGTTTAGAAATTGAACTCGGCCTAATTTGTGTAGGAGAGGGTGTATATTGCTTAGGGTAGTAATTCCTGGGGGTCTGAGTAGCAATGGGTTTGAGGCCCAATTTATTTCTAACTGAATCTAATTAACTTTTATAAGGTAAGCAATTAAATAAATATAATTAAGTTCTATAATAATAATAATGTAAAAAGAACAAACAAAAAACTATAATTGAAAATAACTTACAAAGTGAGGGAAAACCCACTTACTACAGAATGTATGAAAGAAGTAGATCTTTCAGTTATCTATCTGGAGAAACAATTGAAAAAAGAGCTTGTGGGTGTTTATTCTTAGGTCATTGTCTGTTCAAGACAATGATCCAAATATTGTTGACAATTTTTGATTCTCCAAATGATTGTTGATCTGCAAGTGATTGTTGATCTGCAAATGATTGTTGATTCTCTAAATGATTGTTGATTCTCTGAATGACTATTGATCCTCCAAATGATTGTTGATAGAAATATTTTAGGTGTTATGTTCAAAATCCTAAATAAACCAAAAAAATTGCATAGAAATAAGTTTTGTGTGTGAGAGAGAGATAGAAAATTGTTGATGAAAAATTAGGGTGAAGAGAGCCCTATTAATAGAATTAGAAATTAGGTTAAAAACACCAAAAAAGAAATTATCCAACATAAAAAGTCCAAGTTTTGTATATTCTATCTTGGTCAGCAAGTCTACAAACTCTGACCAATGAGAAATCAGTTTTGTCAACATGTGACCAATCAGAAAGTGACAAATCATGTGATTTTGTTATTTTTTATATTTTATATCATTTTTTGGTTATATTTTAATTAAAAATTGGAAAAAAAACTATTTTTTAAAATTTATTAATTAAATAATATGAAAATAATAATTTAATAATAAAAAACATGATTTTTTGGGAAGATTTATACCAATTGAGACTTGATTGAAATTTGGAGGACAAAATTATGAATCTAGACACTTTTGTAATTTTACTCTATATTGTGATTGATTTGGTGATTAATAAAAATTGATTTTGAAAGATTTAAATTATTTTTAACATCTTGACTATTAAGTTTATAAAATTAAAGATTTAAAAAAATAAAAAATAATTTTAAAATACCCTTAAAATTGAAAACAAAAATAATAATAAAATAATTGAAAAATGACTTTTTTTAATCCTTTTTATTGAAAAAACACAAAAGAAAATAAATACCAAAAATTAGTGTAACAAGATTTGAACTTGGAACCTTCTATTTACTTGCAAGCCTTACTCTCTTACCAATCGTGCTATGCCATTTTATTCGACATTAAAAGGCATATAGAAACATATGAAGGTGAAAAAGTATTTTTCTATTTTAAAAATACAAATAATTTAAAGTAAATTATTATATATTTTAAAAAAGCAAAATAAAATAGTGTTAAACCAAATATTATTAATACCTAAAAATTATGAAACCAAGTTTAAAAATAATTTGAATATTTTAAAAATTAGGCGGACAAATTTGAGGTATGACAATGCATTGTACGATCTTGTCCTCCACGTTGAAACAAGCTGCCAACTTTTATGGAATTTCCAGAAATGCCCCCCAACAAATATGTTATTCTATTGGCTATATATATATATATATATATATATATATATATATATATATATATATATATATATATATATATATATATATATATATATATATATATATATATATATATATATATATATATATATATATATATATATATATATGCTTGAAGACAAAGGAAAAAGGCCGGTAATTCACACTTTCTCTTATAAGACTGTTCATAAGCATTCCTTTATTTTCTTAAGTCTATTGTTCTTGAAATACTGTTTACTATCAGCTTGTGTAGAAGCAAATTTATTGTAAATAAATCTTTCTCAAACTGTTGTTTGATTGTATCTTAAGGGACCAGTTGGTCAGTATTCTTTAGATGTCTTAGAGGTTGTTCGTGAGTCACTTGCAGTTAGCTTGTGCATTATAATAATTGTGAGATTATTGGATTAAGACCTTGTTTGATAAGGCGAAATCACCTTGGAAGATGGACTAGATTAGCTTGATAATTTTCAAGTGAACTAGTATAAAAATAACTTGTTCATTCCTTCTTGCATCTTTAGCATTATTATCAAGAGTGAAGAAAAACCATTTTCAGTTAAAGGGGATCATTTTTAATTTTTTTTTTTAATTTAAAACCCAATTTAAACCCCCTTTCTTGTATTTTTCACACCTTCAAAACAAACCAGCTGAAGGGGACCCTTAACAATATACCAATAAACATTAGGAATATACGCCATCTGAAGGCGGGCATATAAAGAAAATAAACCAGCCAAAGAGGAATCTTAATCAAGGATACTAGCCGAAGGTAGAATCATAAGAAAATAATGTCAATCAAAGGTGAACTCACAATGAAAAGAGACCATCCAAAAGGGACCCTTAACAATATACTAATAAACATTAGGAATATACACCGATAGAAGGAGGACATATAAAGAAAATAAATCAGTCGAAGTGGAATCTTAATCAAGGATACTAGCCGAAGGTAGACTCCTAAGAAAAGAACACCGATCAAAGGCGGACTTATAATTAAAAGAGACCAACCGAAGGGGACCCTTAAAAACATACCAATAAACATTGGGAATATACGCCAACTGAAGGCGGGTAATATAAAGAAAAGAAACAAGCTGAAGGGGAATCTTAATGAAGAATACTAGCCAAAGGTAGACTCCTAAGAAAAGAACACCGATCAAAGGAGAACTTACAACGAAAAGAGACCAGCCAAATGGGACCCTTAACAATATACCAATAAAAATTGGGAATATACGTCGACCAAATATGGACATATAAACAAAAGAAACCATCCGAAGGGGAATCTTAAGCAAGGATACTGGCCGAAGGTAGACTCCTAAGAAAAGAACACCAATCAAAGGCGAACTTACAATGAAAAGAAACCATTCGAAGGGGACCCTTAAAAATATACCAATAAACATTGGGAATTACATCGGTTGAAAGAGGACATGTAAAGAAAAGAAACTAGCCGAAGAATAATATTAATCAAGGATACCAGTCGAAGGTAGACTCTTAAGAAAAGAATGTCGATCAAAGGCGAACCTACAATAAAAAGAGACCAGTATGTAAGTTAATAATGCGCCTAAGAGGGGGGGGGGGGTATGTTAGGTCATGGTCAATTTTTGGCTTCTTTTCCAAGTTCTTATTTTTCTGATTATGGTGATGAAAGCAATAAAGTGCGAAAATTAAATGAACACCGTATGTATACTGGTTCCCCTTACAGATCGAGAGTACTCCAGTCCTCTTGCCATCGCGGAAGAGATTTCACTATAGTTTAGAATAATTGCACAAGCCTAATCACACAAAAGGTGACGCCTTACTATATAATCTATAGGGAGATCAAAGGCTCTTAAAACCTTTAAGATCTTCAACACTAAGCGCAAGAAGAGCAATTATATTCAATGCACACACTTGCTCCAACAATCTTGGAATGCAAGGTTATCCTTATACAAAATCTAATTTTTACAAAGTATGATCTATTCTTTAATACCACAATGGTTATCAAGATACTAAGACAAGATTTAATAGGAAATTTATAGTCATATCTAGTGCTCAATATATGCTGAAACAATGATGAGTATGAAAGTTTTAAAAAATGTTTCATGCAATATGTAAATTCTCAAAGTTTTACAACACTTAAGAATTTTTGAAATTTTGAATAATATGTCTTATGTGATGATCTGAGTGCAAATGAATTTTATATATGAAATGCACGCTTTCATTAAACTTTAAATGAGTAAAAAGATGCAATGGTTGGACCCCAAGAGGTATCATCCAATAGCCATGTAAAACAATTTTTTTTTGAATTTTTCTTCAGCGGTAACCGGTTACCGTATGGCTGTAACCGGTTAGACATGTATGATAACATGTATATTTTCAAATTTGCATGACTTTAACCAGTTACCCAAAAGCTGTAACCGATTACCATTGAACCAAAATTTTAATTTTAATTTTGTGAAGTCCTGTAACCGGTTATTGTAACCCTGTAACTGGTTACCACTGAGTGAAAGTGATAAAAACATATTTTCTAAGTGATGAACATGTAATGTTTTACTCTTAAATGATCATGACACTTATGTAAAATGTTTAGAGTATATTTTGGGCACTATATATCATCTTAAAAACTTGAAATTAAAACTTGTACCTAACTAGTTGTTGAATCTTCATAAATCTTCATCTTGAAAGTTGGTTGTTCACATGTAGAAGACTTTATAGAATGATTTTGAAATATTATATGATCTTGAATATATTCTTTTCTAGAACCTTAATATTTCTTTGACTTTATGCGTGGTGGTATTCATCAAAACATTGTGATTGGAGTGCATGGAATCACACAGCCAAATGGGACCCTTAACAATATACCAATAAAGATTGGGAATATACGCCGACCAAGACAGACTTAACTGGGGATACAAACAGACATTTAATCTCAGAGGGTTTTCCAATAATATTAGATTTGATAAAGGAGGACTATTCACACTAGACTTGACCAAGGGACGCCAAAATACATTGGACTTGAAAGGTTACACAAAGGTGATATATTCTGAGCAAACCTGCTGGGAATACCATAAGAGAATCTGTAGGGATTACACATCTTCTAGGTATATAACAACTGGGTTACTTCAGGTAAATGTCAAAGTTGACTTATGATTTAAGGCATGTTTGAATTTTTCTAAGGCGTAATGTGAAGGTGTGAAGAAAACGCAAGAAATGGGGGGTTTGAATTGGGTTTTCCTTTCTTAAAAAACTTTTGTTTCTTAACATTTCTATGTTGAGTGATGCTTTTGAATATGTTGTAGAAGCATAAACAATTAAGCATAAGCAGAATTAAGGAACACACGATATATCCTAGTTCACTTGAGAAACCGTCAAGCTAGTTCAGTCCACCCTACCAAGGTGATTTCGCCTTGAACTCAAGGACTTAATCCGCTATAACCAAATCTAATTACAAATGACAACAATAAGTCCAATCAACCTTGCTGACAACCCCAACAAGTTAAGCTGATCCTTATTGCCAATTTTTCAAAGACCATAGTGTATGCCTTCTTGAGAATCCCGACTAAACCGAGTCTCTCAAGGAACAATACAATGATACGTTCAGTGATCTCCACGAGATACAACAATCAAGTACCCCTTAAGAAATCTGACTAACCTGGTCTTTCTTAATAGGATTTCATCTACAATGACCGCAACCAAAGTCTTCTTGAGAGTCCTGACTCAACCGAGTCTCTCAAGGAACCATTAACATTCAATTGCTAATGTTTGTGTTTACATGATTGCTTCTTTCTAAGCATATTACACAAATGATTAAGTCCTGATTGTTTGACATAATTATGAGCAACAACTCTTGTGTAAAAACAATTTACATGAAAAACTAAAGATATAATATAATATGAGCAACAACTCTTGTGTTTACATGATTCTACAAAGATGAATATGATCTAAGTTTAAGTACCACATATTGTAGTCTTCTTGTATTTATTTTATTCAAGTAGCTTCTTCATGGACAAAATCCAAAGCACTTGAATTGTTGAAGTATTCTTCTTCATAAGCTTCTGAAAGCTTTGTTGATCTTGATGTAGTAAAGAGAAGAAATTCTTCATCTTGATTCATATTAGAACATTCTGGATAGAAACCCTTATTCTATTTAATTTAATGATCACTTTAGTACACAACATTCATGTTGTGGATTTGTAACTAGAGCTTCCATGATCATCTTAATTATCTCATACGAATTAGCAAGCTTCTTGCAATATATGAAATCAAGCACATTGTGAACCAATGACTTCATTGCTATCTTATAATCATCAACAACATGATTCAAGAATAATTTTGGTAACAATTTCTCTTGTTGTTGTTGTTGTAGTGGTTGATAACTTTGGTTGTGTTCCAATAATGACACCTTTCATTTGAACATTGAACACCAACAACATTTTAAGCATATGATCCTTTTCTTATATATCCAAGCAAAATAGAGTTGTTGGCTATTAAAAAAGAGTTGTTACACAATGATGAAAATAGTACTGCCACTTCCTTTTCTTTTCCATAGTTCAAGCTAGTGGAGTTTTAGTGGGATAAGGAGTTTTCGTACTATGTACTTATCATTGCTAACAGTAACATTTTTCTTCGAAACTTCAGAGGCTTCTGATGGTAGATGCTTGAAGCATGAGTAGAATCGTGACATTTAAATCTCCAGATAATCAAGTCTTCTATCATCAGAATTTGTTCACTCAGAACCTTGTCTTCAAAACTTTAGCACTTGGTCTTGAGATCCTTTTCTATAACCTTGGGTCTTTAGAACTTAAAGTCTTCAGAGTCTTTAGAATTTTGTCTATCAGAATCTTCAGCACTTGGTCTTGAGAACCCTTTGTCTTCAGAAACATTAGTCTTCAGCATCTAGACTTAAGTAGAAGCTTCTATCTTTAGATCTTCTAACTGGTTTCTTTAGACTTCATATCGGAGCCTACACTTTAGAGTCTTCTGGAGTGTCTTGCTACTGCTCATCAGAATGTGTGTAGCGCATAAGCGGAATTAATTCTCTTCTAATGTCTTAGCCACGCCATCCATCAGAAGCAAAACCTGTTTGTTAAATACTCAAAAATAACAAACATAACAATATCAAAATTGTTCATACAAATATAATCATTTGTTATCATCAAAACTCAGATAATATTGCAGAACCAAATCTTGTTCCAACAATCTCCCCGTTTTTGATGATGACAAAACTATGTATTTTGATGACACAATTTTGTTCATATAATCAGAAAAAGTGAAAATAGAAAGGTAAGGAATACTTATCCTTTTTATGAAACCCCCTAGTCAATGACTTGATGAAGATCGAATATCCTGACTCTAAACCATTTGAGGAGAACCCCCCTGGTTCCAATAGATTAGATATTGAGATCTTGAGAGTCTTGACTCTAAATGCCAATAGAATCAATTGAGATCTTGAGATCTTCTGGAAAGCATCTGCTTCTACTTTTGATTCTTATGTTCTGAATATCACATTTTCAGACAACTTACATCTTCTGAACATCATGATACCAAAATCAAGATAACTTTAACTTTCAGAAAGTTCTCGACTTCTGAAAAATATTAGGTCTATCTGATTTTTGAAAATATGTTCACAAAGTATACATCTTCGATTATATGAATAATCAGTTCTTTAGAATTTTAACAGAGTTATTTCATTTTGAATTGTCTTATAATGCCTAGTGAACTTGTTCAGAGTTCCTCTGATAATCATCAAACAGTACGTTAGCGGTAAATGCACATTTTATTATTATGACCAGTTTTGAATTTCTTTTAAGGTTTATCAAAATCAATATATTAACTCCCTTTTTTACATCATCAGAAAGGTAATTATGCGTGAAAAAAACCAAAAAAAAAATCAGAAGTAACAACAGAGGTAAACAGAAAGAGATTTCACTGATGACATAATTAAAACAAGTTACACAATCAGAATGAATGATGACAAAATTAAAACTTATTGGAATCACTGATCATCAAAAGTCTCACACTCTTTTTGTTGCAAAGCATCACTAGTACCATCACGGATCCTTCGAATGATTCTCACAATCTCACCTTGAACGAACACTTCTGACATGATTCTTCCTTAGGGAATAAAGGACTTGTTCAAATTTCTAGAGGAAGTGATAGACCTTTTAAGATGATTGAATATGACTTGAGGAAGATTAATCGGAATACGTTTGAGCAGACATAAAATTAGAGTCTTATCATCATTGGTTAAGATATTTTTGTTATTTCCGCAAGGACAAAGATTTGTCAGGATAAAGCGAAACCAGTCTATGGCAATAGGCTTAAGATTCTCAAGGTCAGTAGAGTCGAACCTAGAAGATGCTTTAAATATGGAAATTATTTAAGAATTAGAGATGCTATTGAGAGAGACACGACCAATCGTGATACCCATATGAGGATATTTTATTATTTTAGCAATGCATTCAGCAGTGAAGAAAACATCCCAGCCATAGATATTTGAAGAGATTGAGGTACCATTGAGACTGATAGAAGCATTTTTCCAAAAAGTCTTTACAAGATTTGGATAAATGGGTCCTTTTAATAAGGAGAGATAGCGATTCCAATTTTGAAAGTGAATGCTAAGATGGAAATCCGGACCAACACCGAAGATTTTTTGATGTTTTTCAATGATGACTTCCAAAAGATCATCATCTTCATGAAAATTTCTTGAAGTCATGATGAAGAAGAGAAAGAATATTGATGGATTACTTGTTTAGAGAGGGAGAGGGTGAAGATGGTGTATAAAAGGAAGCGAGAAGACATGACTGACAAAAGAAATAATTTTCCTTACGAAAGGTAATCAATCTTGGGAGACTCAATGATATATGACCGAGGAAGGACAAAAGGACAACTATAACTCCTGAGATTATTTAAGAGAGAGAGAGAGAGTGAGAGAGAGAGATAGATAGATAGATAGATAGATAGATAGATAGATAGATAGAGAGAGAGAGAGAGAGAGAGAGAGAGAGAGAGAGAGAGAGAGAGAGAGAGAGAGAGAGAGAGAGAGAGAGAGAGAGAGAGAGAGAGAGAGAGAGAGAGAGAGAGAGAATCAAATGATGTCACAAACAAAAACATAATAATACAACATGAAACAACTGTTCCTAAGACACAATAGATGTATGGGAAAGGGAAACAGAGAAGTTAATCTCATTTATGAGGGAACATCAATTGTTCATGAGAAGAAGTTTAAACAGCTACCCTATAATACATGGAGAAGGTAAATGGCATACATTAAAGTTCTAGAACCTTACCTATGCCTTAAATATACATGCATGACTGTCTTACTCTATACTTAAATGAATTTATAATGCCTAAATACTTGTCATTTCATGATAATACATGATTATGATTACATCAGAGTTTTGAGATATTTATATGCAAATTAAATAAATAAGAATATGCCCTAAAAAATAAAAGGTTTCATTAATTAAGAAAATACAACAAACACAAATTAAAAATAATCAGACAATATAACAAGCAATAAAGACAACCACGATTGGACAAGACAAGCTATGTTCTCATAACCACTAAAGATTTCACACTTAGTCTTCAACAAATAGTTTTAAGACAGTTCTTTGGGCCATCTTCTACTATCATTTCCTTGATTATATCCACTATTCCTTCTTGGAAAAATATTTCAGATAAAACTCTTCCATAAGGAATGTATGACTTAATGCGATTTCTAGACTCAAAGATATATTTCCAAAGACATATGAAGATAGATTGTGGCATGTTTACTCGAGTATAATTCATCAGAAGATAGATAAATGCTTAGTCATCATACCTCAGAAGATCTTGGTTTTCTCCTCTAGGAAGAAAGTTGGACATCACAAGCTGGAACCAAGCTTTGGGAATGGGTAGTAGATTTTCATAATTTATAGCTTCATATCCTGATGACATGTCATAAAGAGAAGCAAATTTCTCAGACATAATAAACCTAGATTTGACAAAGTCAGCAGTGACACCAACATTTTCACACCCAGTTGCATGAGTGATTGAGAAAGGAGTAATGGAGATGGGAATTTAAAAAATATAGGAGAGGATAGAACAGTTCTCATAATCAAGATAAGCATGCTTTCAAAATTCTTTAACAAGATTCATGTTGACAGGTCTCTTCAGCATAGTGAAGTATCTTGTCCATTGTTGAAAGTATGACACATATGCGATGCTACAAGCAATGTTACTTTTAAGAGGAAGAATTTCAATTTGTTTTTCAATTATAATTTCAAGAAGATCTTCATTTCCAAGAAATGTAGGTTGAGGCATGATGGACAGATGAGGGGAAGGATCTCGATAGAAATGGGTTTGTGAGAGGAAGAGGTAAGTGTGATAAATCACTATATATCTATATATACTCAAGTGGGTGAAACAGGTTGTATCATATTGTAAGAATGACATAGATCACTAACACAATAAAAGACAGAAATTTCAAAGAAAAGGAATGGAGTGAGTCAATCATTCTTTATAAAAAAATAAAATATGGTTTCAAATAAGACTTTGATTGAATCAACATTTAGAAGTGGCAGACCAGAAACTGACATACATAAAAATATTGAATATAGTTGCTTAAATGAGAAACTATCATCTCACACACATCATATGTAAAATTTTTCCGCTCATTCTCAAGAAAACTTACGTGTTCACATTATCCAGAGAATTGATCAAAAGATTTTCTCTTAGAAAGAGAGAATGTTTCAGATCGTGAAATTTTCACTAACCAGAAAATTCACAACTTGGAGTTGCACTAACATTTGGAATGCTTCTTTTTAAAACATCTTCTAACTTGTAGAAGTATTTTTGTCAAAAGTTCTAATAAATTACAGATAGAAGAAAAACATACCTTTGAGATTCTAAAATCCTCACTATGACTCTTTTAACCGAATGCTCTACAGTCTGATTTTGACTTTAGCTTGTCCTTGATAGATCTTCTGATCAACTTTGTTCTGCATCTTCTTTCTTTAGAGTGATCTATCAGAGGTTCTGAACTCATACTTAATGGTTCCTCTTACTTCTTTAGAGATTCTTAATTTTTTTATTTTGAGGAGTATAAGTTTCTTCTGAACTCTAATCTCTAATCTAAGAGCTAGAAGCAATCTTCTCTTCAAATGATCTCTTCATTCTTCTGTTTAGAATCACCCGTCTAACTTCTTGAGAGTAATCCTCAGAGCATAGATATTCTAATTCTTTATCATTAAAACATCCATATGTTTGTCAAGCTTCCTTTGAATAGAAGATTAATTTTCAGAAGGTCAATATTTCATGAACTTCTGAGAAGCTATGTGCTTGAGAAAATTAACTAACATTTCCTAGCATCTTCTGAATTTTTTATTCCTTGAACAAATTACAGAATCTATTCTAATACAAATATCATCAAACTTTGACGATTTTGACTGGAAATATTGTTATTGCAATGCTGAGCCAACTTGTTTAGAGTTAGTCTATTAAGGCTTATCAACATTCAGTTGATAGTCTTCTTGAGAATCCTGACACAACCGAGTCTCTCAAGGAACCATCAACATTCAGTTGATAATTTTTGTGTTTACATGATTGCTTCTTTCTAAGCATATTACACAAATGATTAAGTCCTGATTGTTTGACACAATTATGAGCAACAACTCTTGTGTACAAACAATTTACATGAAGAACTAAAGATATAACACAATATGAGTAACAACTCTTGTGTTTACATGATTCTATAAAGATGAATATGATCTAAGTTTAAGTGAAACATCTTGTAGTCTTCTTGTCTTCATTTTCTTAAAGTAGCTTCTTCACGGACAAAAACCTAAAGTACTTGAATCGCTGAAGTCTTCTTCTTCATAAGCACCTGAAAGCTTTGTTGATCTTGATGTTGTAAAGAGAAGACCTTCTTCATCTTGGTTCATCTTAGAACATTCTGGACATCAACCCTTGTTCTATTTAATTCAGTGATCACTTTAGAACACAACATTCATGTTGTGGATTTGTAACCAGAGCTTCCATGATCATATTCATTATTTTCTGTGGCTTAGAAAGCTTCTTGCAGTATATGAAATTAAACACATTGTGAATCAATGAATTCATTTTTATCTTGTAATCATCAACAACATGATTCAAAAATCATTTTGGTAACGATTGTTCTTGTTGCTGTTGTTATAGTGGTTGATAGCTTTGGTTGTGTTCCAATAATGACACCTTTCATTTGAGCATTGAACACCAACAACATTTTAATAATGTGATCCTTTTCTTTTATAGCCAAGCAAAATAGAGTCGTTGGCTATTGGAAAAGAGTCGTTACACAATGATGAAAATAGTACCGCCACTTCCTTTTCTTTTCCACAATTCAAACTAGTGGAGAGGTAGTGGGATAAGGCTTTTTCGTACTGTATACTTATCATTGCTAACAGTAACATTTGTCTTTGAAACTTCAGAGGCTTATGATGGTAGATGATTGAAGAATGATTAGAGTCGTGACATTTGAATCTTTAGATAATCAAGTCTTCAGTTGTCAGAACTTGTTCACTCAGAACCTTGTCTTCGAAACTTCCGCACTTGGTCTTGAGATCCTTTTCTAGAATCTTGGGTCTTTAGAACTTCAATTCTTTAGAGTCTTTAGAACTTCATACTCATTTGTTATCATCAAAACTCAGAGATGATATTGAAGAACCAATTATTGTTCTAAAATAATGCTCCATAAACAATGAAAATGCTACACATTTGGGGTAAATGTCGTGTAATGTTTTACGATTAGATGTTCCACTGGAGGAACTGTAGAAGAAACAAGAGACTGATGAAGAAAAGGCCTTGATATTCTGATTCTTTGTGATGAATAACAAACTGGATTGCTGACAACCATTGGTTACAAAACCCTGGTGAGAAATTGAAAAAATAAATTGCAAAACCTAAAGGGAGACGCCAATGAAGATTGGACTTCTCAGGGGATTCTGCAAAAATAAATTGCAGACCATGAGGAGAGTTGACTCATACATCAACCATCTCACAATTGTTTGAGGAATAATCCATTATCTCTCTGTTGGGGATAAGGAAACCTTCACACTACTGAGAAAAATAGAATTCTTGCACATAACTCTTGACAAACAACTTCTACTAAGGATAAGAAAGACTCTTAAACAAGAAATCTCAACCAAGACCTCCGTTGGGGAAATATTCTTTGTTCGGGTAATATGCTCTTCATAGGGATATGATAATCCTTGTAAAGAAATCCTCAGAGTTTTAACTTCCATTAGGGATACTACAACATCTTCTGCTGACGGGGGATAAAAGAATTCTTATAATAACTCTTAACAGACATGCTTATGCTGGGGACTAAATCTTTGTATGGAAACTTCCATAGTGCAACTTCACTAGGGAGAAAAATCCTGAAAGAAACCCTTAACATAAAAGCTTATGTAAGCGGAAATAAGCTCTTGTAAAGAAATCTCAAAAGTGTATATTCCATTGGGGAAAAGTACTCTGTTTGAGGAAACGTTATTTCCATTCTCTGCTGAGGAAACACATCCCAAAACCTTATGTTGATAACAACCTCGACAGTTTTTGCTCTTTTGTTGGTATGTTGCTTGTCACAAGTGAACGACGATTCCTGCAAAACAAATCACACCATGTGCCCCTAGTACGAGATTTATGAAGGGATTTTCCTCACAATGATCTTTTTACCATAATGATTGAAGATTATTTTCCCCAGTATTTTCAAGTTATGAAATATTTCCTCCTGATCAACAGAGTCTTGGAGAGATTTGTCGAATCTCGATGTAACTTCCCCATATTGACTGAACTTTGAGGAGTTTTCTTGACGTGATTGCCCCGGATTGGCTGCACTCGACATATCCTTTGCTCAACAGAGACTTCAAACTCCACCCTTTCTAGGGTGATCGAACTGCGGAAGCAAATTTATTATGCTCAACAGAGTCTCTTGGAAACATGCTCCTTGATATGATCATTTTTTTGAAATGATTGACTTTCACTCCACCGAGTTCTCAAATCTTTTGACTTTGACACAATCATGATTTTCACTGATTCCCATCATGGAAACTTATTTGATGTCAAGCAATTATTTGCAAATAGAAGAATGTTTACTCTGATAATGATAATTATAATGCAAATCCTACGTTAGTCTTGAAGTTGATAAACTTTGATTTAAATGATGTTACAACTCTGTTGTGAACGAATCACTAGCTAAAGTGCAACATTTGAAAATATTTTTATGAAAGATAATGCAAGCATATGATACCAACACAAATATTTAAACACGCCTTTCAGGAGTCAGTTAACATTGTCTTATTGTAGTATGCTTTCGAAATAAACCCTGCTTCAATTAGGAATTTTTAGGATTGTAACACGACCTGGTTCACGGTTTTAGAAAAAAAGATTTAAGGCTCAAAGTTTATTTTTACCCACCCATTCTCCATGATGTTCTACCATCCCACATTCAGTTAACTCATTACGAGCACTCGTCTCTCAAGAGGAGCATGAGATGGTTGAGGAACCACTGAGGTTTTTTTGGACGACCGTCACTCATTTTTTATTTTTTGGTGTCTGATCACACGACTTTGTTCTTTTGTTGAGGATTTTTATTTTGTAATCCTTCTCCCTTTTCGTACTTTTCTTTCTTTTTCTTTATATTCCCTAATTTTTTCTTGGACAAATTCTTTTGAATTTTGCTTTAGAAGTCCAGCGGGATACCCTAATTTTTGCCTAGGACACTTGTTTTCAAGATTTTGAGTTAGCGGGCTTTCTTTTTTTTTCTTCTTTTTTTTTCAATTCAAAATTATTTTTCTTTTTGAACAAATCGTGTGACCCTGAGTCTTTTTGACTTGCTGAAACATATCGTGTCTTCCTCATTCCTCGGTTGATGAGGGATAACCATTGCGATATCGTCATATTTTGACTTCCCAATGCGTGAGGAATAACCATTGTTCTTCTGACTTTCCTCAATCTCTTGAGGTGTGAGATATAACCATTGTGGTTCTGACTTTCCTTAACCTCTTGATTTGTGAGGGATAACCATGGTGGTTGATCCTTAGATGCACACTCCATTTGAAATTTGAAAGCTTGATCAAATTGACTGAACACTACCCTTCCCCTGGGTTAAAGGTGAGGGTTTTTCCATGCAAAAAGAAACTCCTACTTTAAGGCTTAAAGGGGTTGACGAGGGTTTTACTCTCTTATATCTCCAGTTTTAGGAATTTAAAACAATGCATGTACATCATCAGTAGGGTTTTATTCAAAAGCATACAACAAGAGATTTTTAAGTTTTTCAGTTGTCATCATCCTGCCTCTAATCTTTTCCTAAGCAAGGGATTAGTAAAGTTGGTATCATAATGCAAGAAAAACCTTTAATGATGGAAACAAATGGATGAGCAAAAACGAATGAATCACTTCAAGACAAATATACTCATTGTATTAAAATTAATATTTAAAAAAAATTCATACATGCAAACAATGTTTAAACAAACAAGCAAAATTATAGATGAAAATGCCATAAAAAATAAATGATTTCCATTGTTGAGGAGACTTGAATCTGTCTAGACTTATGATTCTGGAGACTTTCTGCAGTCTGGATGCTTACTCAGGCACAGGATTCCCATTATTATCTGGTGTGAACATAATAGTTTTCGCATCGATTAGGTCTTGTACCTTGTCTCTAAATGTCTTACAATATTCAATTGAATGGCCAGGTGCTCCATAGTGGTAATCACAATTGGTGTTGGGATCAAATCCCACGGGATAAGGAAAAATAGCAGGGTCCAACTGCTTGGTTTCCACCAAAGAAACCTTAAGCAAATGCGAGAACAAATAACCATAAGGCATATGAATTGTGGCATATGCTATTTTTCGCTTCTTGTACCTCTGTCTACCTTGTTGTTGACATCTCTGTTGATAGTTTTTTTTGTTGAGGTGCATGATGAACTGGATGAGCATAGGAATGATACCAATTTTGGTTGATCATTTGATTCTTATGACCTGAAATAAGCAATGACTGCTGGAGAGGAACCTCTGGGAGCACATGTTATGGACAAAGTAACCCACAAGAAGGAACATTCACTCCTCCTATAGCAGTTGGAGTGGGGTTGAGTTGTATGTCCAAACCATTTAGAGTAAACACCAATGTCTATGCATCAAGCAAGTCATGTACTTTTTTTCCAATGATTTGCAATTCTCAACATTATGACCAGGTCCCCCTTTATGGAACTCACACCTAGCATTAGCTTCGTAATCAGGCAAAAGCTTTGTAAGAGTAGTAGGATTATGGAGCATAACCAACTGAAGTTCAAGAAAATGAGGAAGAAATTGAGCATAAGGCATTGAGATTGGATCAAATTGCTTCTCAGGATTCTTCTGTCTTTATGGACAAGCCTTTCCCTTTGGAGTCATTTAGGGAGTAGAAACTGACTGCTGACAGGAATACCTCGGAACCCAAGGTTATAGAAAAGGTCCACGAAGTACTTCTTGACTTGAAAGAGGTCCTAAAGGATGGGGAAGAATGACAACTCTCATTGCAACAACAAATATGGGATTGTCTTTCTTTGTCAACACTATTTTAAAAATTTCCATAACCAGGCTCAACTGAGTCTTCAACTGACTATTTTCCTCTTTCAGGAGTTTCTGGCCACGTGCCATAACTTGCATGTCTACCATAAACAACCCCATTTGAGCCTTCATCTCATACAATTCCTCACGAAGTTATTCCATAACTGATTTTTGAGCATGTAGTGACGAGAAATCGAGACATGCAGTTCTTCAAAGAATACCAAGTCAGAATAAAGAAAACTGACTTGAATAACCTGTCATGCAAGATATGTTATGAGTGTATGCATGCACTGTTTTACCATTTCCAGGGGATCCTGAAGTCTTGTTATCAATCAAGCATAAAGACAAAAAGGGAAATAAATAACTCAAACAAAGTCATATCAGAATAAACTACTAATCTCATTCATAACATCTCATCAAAAAGAATCATAATTGAGTTCATACATAAAAGCCAAAGAAAAGGAAATGAAATATAAAGCTCCTAACCAACAAGTCTGGTGTCATCATAAACATAAAAAGAAGAAAACATCACTGATGGTCATTGTCCATCTCCACATGAGCCAAGGGTCCGCCTTCCATGTGTTTCTAGCTCCATGCTTTGGGTATTCTTCAAACAGCTTCTTAGTATCCTCCTTTGTTGGCCTCTGAATCAAAATCTGAATGAGAAGATCCTTCCTGTGAATTATGCTCTCTAGGTAACGAAAATGTTGTATCAACTGATCACATGCATTGCATTCTTCAAGCTAAATCTTCACGGGAGGTTTGCCTTTGTATTCTAATTGGGCTTTGAGCCTTTGATTTTCCTCGACCACTCTATTCAACTGACTTAGGCGACCTTGGAGCTGGAGTTGCAATATTTTCTTTTGACCAAAGACCTCACTGGTTTTGGCTTCTTCATGGTTGAGTTGTGCTTTAAAATCTTTGATCTCTCCCTTTTATTCGTCTTCTAACTTTCTCTTGGATGGTAGCAGCTTATGATACTCTTGTCGTTTTCTCTGAACCTTTTCTTCAGCTTTGTCTAAAGCCTTCTTCTGGTCATCAAGAGCCTTTCTCAAGCCATCATCAACCCTTGACCTTTTCCTAGCTTCCACTACTCCAGAATTTCCTTCCTCTATCAGCTTGAGCTTATGAACTAACTAACACTTCTCTTGGGTAGCCACAAAGAGTTTTATTCCTACCTCATGATTATCTCCACAAAGTTGGAGGTTCAAAGCTTTAACCTGGTTGTAGTACTCCAGAGGTATAGATTCTGATACATCAAGAGATGGTTGAACATGAGATGGTACATCAATAGATGGTTGCAGATACAAAGGATCCTCCCTCTTAAAGGGCAGCATGATGGTTTCAGCTCTACTCTTAACCCATGCCACATAAGGGGCTCTAGATATTCACTCCCTCTGGCTAAAGAAGACCTTTCCCTTTTTGTGAACTTTCTCCTAGAATCTTTACTCTTTCCAGCATATTGGGATCCTTCCCTTTGTTAAAGAACACAAATTCTTCTACTTCCCTGTCTGTAGGCTTATCCCTCATAACATATCCCAATTGTCGGAGAGCCAAGACGGGATTGTAATTGATGCAACCTCTTGTTTCCATAAGAGGAACATTTAGGAATTCTCCATAGCTAGCAATAACCTTTGTGTCACCCATCATGTTATACCAAACCATATCAAAGGAGGTGAGGGCCATAAGTCTCCATGACCATATGCAAGAATCTTTGGTATCTACAAAATGTCCCTTCACATGCATGCATGTGAGACATGAACCATTTGTATAACAAAGGAATGCAACAAATGAGGACTTCTTTATTCTTATGCCGGGATTGGATCAAATGATAAGTATCAGCAAGCAAGGTTGGCACTAGATTACCATTCATAAAGACACAAATTACGGCCAAACCCACAAGGTTCTTTATGTTGGGTAAGAGGATTGTGCCATAGATCATGACAACTAACAATGCATTGAAAGCAACACAATTCTCACTATCTGCAAAACCAAAAGCTTTACCCAACAAAAACCTCAGGGGAAGAACACACAAACAAAGGGAACATGCTCCTTAATCCTAACCTTGAGAATATAAGCATACTTTTCAAGAGTATGAGTCAATTGATAGTCCTAAAAGGTGAAACAACGCAGTTGAGGGTCGTAAAATTGTAAGAGTCTGAAGAGACCTAGTATCAACTTCAGTGTTCAATAAATATAGCAGATTCCTGCATCCTTTAATGAAAGCTTCCTCGTTCTGGTTAACCACTCGAGCACCAAACCCCTTCAGAAGTGTCAAATCAACAATATGGAACTTGTAGGTGAGTGCGTCTCTGGTAGACTTTTTGCCTATATCTGTGTTACCTGACATGCTTGAAGGAGACAAAGACTTTAGGATACCCTGGAGATGGCATGCATATGCAAGTTATATTTTTCTTTTCATTTAAAAAAAATGCAATGATGCAAGATGCAAGATGCAAACATATGGGATCAAAGTTCCATCAAGACTGGTATATGTTGCACTGCTATTAGTAATTTAAGTATTATAAGATTAAATGTCTGGTACCAAATCAAAACACAAGGAACTAAATACCATGTATATTAGCATCTGTATCAATAAGAATAATTCCTACCCCATCTCACATGTAAATTTTGGCTTGGGTATGGTCCAAAGACCCACAGAGTCATGAGTCCATGTAAAAATACTATCATCATAACATCGAATGTGTAAAACAATAGCATTCCATATTGAACCTCGTTTGCACGTGGCTCATATGACCGCACTATTAGGATCTGCATCCAGTAGCCGTCATGACTCCACTCTAGTCCTATGTGTTCCTAAGTGTTTCTCTCTGGCCTGAGTATTGGGCCTTTTACCTCATAGTAACATCCCACCCACCAAGAAAACAACATCACAACACATATCTAGCATAATACAACCAATATCCAGATGTAACGCATGCAAACATATAAAGCAGATGAAGCAAATAAAGTAAAAATAAGTAAACACCCAATAAAAAAAACCAAGAGTTAGGATTTACTCACTTAGGAATCCTCAATGAAGTTTCCAGTTGTCGCTACTGCAAAAAAATATCAAACACAATGAAGCTGCCATTGAATATTTATTTATCCCCAGAAAGGGAAAGGAAAACATCGAAGAAAACCTATAAAGGAAAATATCATGGTCTCACAACCAAGAGAATGGTAAGGGAGTCGATTATGCAAAGGGAAGGTATTATCACCCCTCACGTCCGTTGTATTCAACGGGATCCACTCTTGTTATTCTAATCAAAGGTTGTGTTACATCTAAAGCTTACAAGCTAAGGGAATGCATGAAATGAATTGTTAAAGAACAAAAAGAAAGTTTTTGTTATTGCGCTCCCCTCGGTTTCAAAACCTCGTGCCTACGTATCCCCGTTGTGCAATAGGAAATCAAAGCACCGTAGTTCGTAAGAAAAAGAATTGCTCTATTTGTGTTTTTTAATCAGACGATGTTACTTTCATATTCTAACAATTGGCATTTTTCTCTTGACCTTTAAAGACTTATGCATCGTATTGCGTAGAATGGAAATAACATGTCCTTTTATGAAGATATTTTCAAAAGAAAAGAGCCAGAATGCAAAAGAGATTTGATTGGTTGAGTATTTTGTTGGGGCCATAGATAATGGATCCCAATGGAGGGGAACTTACTACTTCTCCGCTTATTTATGAAAACTGTTTGCAATTTGAATCGTAATAAATTCCAAAAATGGAGGAAGAATAAGGTTTGGAACTTACTACTACTCACTCACATACACACACACACACACACACACACACACACACACACACACACACACACACACACACACACACACATAAGTCCCCTAAGTTTCATACTCAAAAGGTTTTAACCCTAAGGTTTTGGAACCTAAGCAAAAAGTAAACAACAAGTGCACAAGCATTCATGAGTTTAAGTATGAAATAACCAACATCACTTAGCACACAAAGAGAATTTGAGACATTCAAGGTGAATACCTAAAAATTCAGCAACTACATCATAAGGTGTTTAAACAAACACACTCCAAAGATTGGGAAAGAGTCACAAGTGGATTAAACAAGAACTTTGGTCAAAAGACCAATCATTATCCATATCTAGTTCCTAAGAATTAAGAAACAAGTGATAAAGGAAATGACATTCAAACATGGTATCATGAGGAAGTATATCTTAGGCAATAATTTAATTAAAAATAAGACTCTTGATTGCAAAAATTTCCACAAAACAGCATACTCAAAACATGATCAAACAACTAGGCAATCATCTATCAATATTATCCTCAAAAGGAATAATATATCCATGGTAAAAAAATGAACATAAGATCATCCAATTAGACACATATACATGAAAAGTAAAAATACAAAATCAAACATTCTCATCATACATGATTCATAAACCTCAAGAAGTTTCATCAAGCAATAAGATCAAAAACTAGGTCACAAGCTAGGCAATTTTCATCTCAAAGCAACATCAAAATGATTCATAAACTCAAGGTATTCAAGGAATCAAATGTTCATGAAAATTAGGGCTCTAACTAATGGAAATAATCTCAAGATAAAGTGAGGAACAAAACCTAATAGTTTTCACAAATGCAATCTCTAACATCAATAATACAAGTAAACATTTCCACAAAGAGGCATGCATCAAAGCTACAACCTAAACATGTTTCAAACTTGAATAAAAACAAATATGATGTGCAAGAGTAAACACTTGGTTAAACACTTGAAAGATAAGAGGTAATTCTCAAGACATTCAAACATTATGGTTTTAGAACTTAGACAAAAGAAAACCAGACAAGTACAAACATATATGACTTTAAGCATCTATCACTACTTAGCATACCATGATGAATTAAATTAGACAAGGTAAAAGCCCATACAAGTAAGTATCTAGGTCATAACATGCTTATCATAAACATACTTCAAAGCTTAGGGAAGAACCTCAACAATATTAAACATGCAATTGGCCAAAACCATACAAAAGTTGATACTAGCTTCCTAAGTAAAGGATACCAAATGATCAAAGCAAAGTAATTGGTACATGGAAACAAGATGAGATCATGTCATACGAAAATAAGGTAACTCAAAACAAGGCTCAAGAGTATAAGAGAATTCAACAAGCATTGATTACAAAATAATCAACAACTAGGCATTTATCCATCAACAACATCATCAAGAAGCCCTAACTAATCATAACAAGCATATGAGCAAATAATCAAGAGTTTAGGCATGGAAAAAATGACAAGTCAGAAACTATGGGAAAGATATTAACATCATTTAAAGCCCACGTGTATCAAAAAAATTTCACACAAGGCATGCTCAAAACTAGGTCACAAGCTAAACAAACAAACCCCTCAAAAGATCACCTAATTGAATTATCAAGTTAAAGCACATGTGTGATACAGTGGAAGAACCGACTGCTTAATACTGGTTTTGCATTTTATGTTCGCATATGTTGCGGTAAGAAAGAGTCGTCACCGTCTTTTCTTTTATCCAACAAAGGAAAGGGTGGAAAGAACAGAAAAAGACCTTTTCGAGATGTTTTCTGAGTAAGGGGGGTAGATTATGGAAAGGGAAGGTGTTAGTACCCTTTCCATCCGTGGTTTTCCACGGGCTCTTAGAGGTTTGCTCATTTTGAAATACCTTTGTGCTTTGTGTGTTTGAAAATGTTTTGAAAACGCCTTAGTATGGCGAACTTTGTAATGTTTCTCGGGATAGTGGAGAAAGTATACAAAGTGTTTTGAAATTGTTTTTGAAAATTAGTTTTTTGTGTAAGTGAAAAATGTTTGAGCAAACTTCTAACAACTATCTACTTTTATACTCGAAAAGGGTCGTTCTTTTCCTCTTTTCCTCTAGACAGTGCTATCCTACTATTAGTGAGTAGGTAGCTCTATCGTTGTATGTTTGAGGGACAACCGAAGGGGTGTTTTACAGTATCGAAGGCAACTGGTGGAGACACTTTAACAATTTTCTTTTAGGGACTAGATCATTTATCAAAAGGCAACTGTAGGGTCATCGAGGGACTATGATCTTTTTGATTTATGGGTCTTTGCTAAAGCGTTTCTGCCTCATGACTGTTTTATTTCTTAAAGGCAACCAAAGTGGGATACTCTAGAGGTGCTTGCGTGTAATTGTGTTCAATTCAGTTATTTATCTTTTTGTTAAGTTTGCTAGCGTTTGATTATTAGTCTTATCATACACGCCTAATTACTAGCAGTTAATATATATTGCAAAATATTAAAGTGCAGGAATTTAAATCTACGCTATTACAATACTTTGAGGAGGGGATTTACACTGTTCAAGAATGAGGGGGATAAAGAAGTAAATGTCCTAGTTTTAATCTATTACATCTAGTAGGCAGATACAATAATATGGAAAAATATGAAAATAGGTAAATGCGCGAAGTAGAAAACATGTCTGAAAATTCCTAAAAAATCTTTTTGTTTTGTTTTTATTTTAAGAAAATATAACTTATGTCTATTTAGATTTAATTTCAAGAAAAAGGTTTAAATAATTAATCTATTTATTTACAAAATTAATTTAATTAGAAAAGACACTAGCCTAATGTTTTTTTTTTTTGGGATTTTAATTTAAAGTCAATTTAAATAAAAGGATCAATAAAGAAATAACAAAAGAACAAAAATAAAATATAAAAAGGACATCCTTAGATCCAAGGAGAAAGGAGAAGCTTCAATCCAGAGAGAGTCATGCCCTTTCGATTCTATGAAGGGGGTGGGATTTTTGATCCAGGAGGGATGTTTCCTTTTTCGATCCAAGGAGGGAGTTGTTATTCAAATTGAACCTTCCAGGAAAATGCTGGAAAAAAATAAAGATGTAGGACCTGGGTATCGAACCCAAGTCCTTCTCCCTAATTCAAATCTTCTGTCCTCAGGCCTAAGCTTATTTTGACTTGAAACGGGCTATGCCATGAGTTTCAAAAGGCAGATCATGTCATGCCTTTTGATGGCGTGATTTTATTCTTGTATGTTATCTTGCGTATGATATGCTCATATAAACACAAATGGTATTAACATCACATATATACCAATAATGTGTATTTAAAAGGCTTAGAAATGCAGTTTCGATTTGGGTCAATCCTTACCAACTGAAGATGCTTCGATTTATGAATCTGGGCGTGGCTTGGCTTGGAACAATTCTTGGGAATCTCAGGAACACAAATATAGCATTCGTCTGGATTGGGGGTGCCTGCAAAGAAAACTAGTTAGAACTTTGATCCTTTCTATGGTGGTGTGAGTATTCTCTTTTTCTAGGCAATTTGTCTGTGTGATGCAACACTAGTGATCTCTTTATATAGAGGGGGTAGAGGGGACAAGAAGGAAAAGGTTTAAACAACCTTGATTATGTGTTTGAAAGCCATGAATGAGAATTTGTAACGTTGGCCAAAAACACGAGATCTTGTCCTTTTTTGAATTTGAATGAACCTGGACATTTGACTTTCAAATGCTCTCCTTCAAATGGCTCTGATGGCCTCCTTTGAATGGACTTTTTTAGTGTCTTTCGAATAGTCTTTTGTTGCCTCCTTCGAATAGGCCACCAATGTGTGTCCTTCGAATGGGCCTTTGGGGTACTCTTTCGAAGGGGTCATATTGGGTGTCATAGTGCAAAAACTATGTTGAGGGGTCTTGGCCCTGTGCATTGAAGGCAATTATAGAAGAAACCTTTTCCCTTGTGAATCCAAGACAAGTCTGAGGAAGCCTCTGCCTTGTGGATCGAAGGCAAGCCTGAAGTAGCTAATGCACAGTCGAAGCCTTGTGAACCAAGCTTGGTCAAAGGGGGTCCAGTGCCTGATCAAAGGGTTTTAGATGCCCAATCGAATCTCCTTGTCCAGATGTAAATCGAAAGATATCCTGTTCAGATGCCAATCGAAGGACCTTGTTAAAATTCCAATAGAAAGACCTTATCCCAAGGCCAATCGTAGACTCCTGTCCATATGCCAATCGAAGGCACCTTGCCCCAATGCTAACCGAAGACTCCTTCTTTATCTTCAAAATCTTTATTTTTCTTTAATCAAGTGTTTGTGACCACCCATGTAAGAGAAAACCTTGGAAAACATGAGAGGGAAAATTTTGGGGTACTACAACTGCTCTTGTTCAATCTTCTTAAACCTGAAGATGTAGATTGGCTTGTTTTCCTTTCGTGATCTGAAGGTGGAAGATGATTGAACACTAGAGTTCCCAGAAATTTGCACTCGCATGAAGTAACACTGATTGTTGATGACGGCGGGAATGGGCTTACAAATGCTATTTGGATAAGATAACAGAGAGTCATCGGAGATGGGCTTAAAGATGCCATCCAAAGTAGATGCTGATTTCACACATGGTCCCTTTGGTGGTTCCTGTTCCTACTGTTTGAAGAGGAATTCGTTGGGGAATGTGGGTTTCTGTTGTTCTCCTACTTGAGGAAAACTTTGTGGGGAATAGAGTCTAGGAACTTTGGTTTTCCATTACTCTATTGGGGAGTTATCTCTTGAAAGCACGTTGTTATCTGGTTGGGATCCAGGCTTCACGGTGAATTGTTGAGGACAATAAGACTGACTGCTATCTGGTCATATTCTAGGCTTCATAATGACTTATTGGGGAATACGAAATTAACTGCGATCTGGTTGGACTCCAGGATTTACAGTATCTTTAACTAGATAAGAATCAGAAAATATTAGGGTCGATTTAACTGAACCAGAGAAAGTATCTACTGGAAAAGAATCAGTAATAAATTAATGGTTGATTTGAGTTGAACCAACAGAGGTCTTGACTTATCTTTGACTGGATAAGAATCATAAAATCCTAGGGTCGATTTAACTGAACCAGAGAAAGTATCTATCGGAAAAGAATCAGAATAAATCATTGGTTGATTTAAACTGAACCAGCAGAGGTGTTGAGTTATCTTTGACTGGATAAGAATCATAAAATCTTAGGGTCGATTTAACTGAACCAGACAAAAGTATCTATCGAAAAAGAATCAGAATAAGTCATTGGTCGATTTAAACTGAACCAATAGAGGTCTTGAGTTATCTTTAACTGGATAAGAATCAGAAAATCTTAGGGTCGATTTAACTGAACCAAACTGTGATATGGTGGGAGAACTGACTTAGGTGTTTGCGTTTGTATTCGCAAATGTTGCGGTTAGCAAGAGTCGCCACTGACTTTTCTTTTATCCAATAAGGAAAGGTGAAAATGCACAGGAAAGACCTTTAGAGATGTTTTCTTGAGTTCGGGGGGTAGATTATGAAAAGGGAAGGTATTAGCACCCTTTTCATCCATGGTTTTCCATGGGCTGTTAGTTACTTGCTAGATCACTTGCTTTTGTTTGAAATTGTGCTTTGTGGTGTGGGTTTTGAAAGTATTTTGAAAATGTAACTTCGTAATGATTCTCGTTTCTATAAGAACGCTTACAAAAGTGTTTGTTTAAAAAATGATTAAAAAAAAGTGTTTGTGAGATGTGTTTTTGAAAGTGATTTTGAAAATGTGTCTTTGTAATGATTCTTGTTTCTATAAGAATGCATACAAAGTGTTGTCTTTTGAAATTTTTTCAAAGAAGATGTTTGTGGGAAAATATTTTTGTTGTGAGCAAGCGAGCAACTAGGAGCAAATCTACCTACTCAAAAAGGTCTTAGATGTTCTTTCCCTCCTCCTTTAGATGTTGCTATCTTTCCATTGTTTTGGTAAGAAGCCCTATCGTTGGATGTTTAAGAGATGAGTGTGGGATGCTTGTATAGTCATGAAGGCAACCTATGGGACGTTTTAGCAATGTCATTTTAGGGACTAGATTGTTTACCGAAGGAAAAATCGAGGGTCATCGAGGGACTACGATCTTTTATCGAGGGTGTGATCGGTGGAAATAGAACTGACTGTTTTGAAATGCTGGTTCGCGAAATGTCGCGGTAAGCAAGAGTCGCCACCGTCTTTTATTTTCTCCAACAAGGAAAGGACAAAAGCACAGCAAAATTCCTTTTCGAGATGTTTCTCAGTTTGGGAGGTAGATTTATAGAAAGGGAAGGTGTTAACACCCTTTCTATCCGTGGTTATCCACGGGAACTTAGGTACTTGCTCACTATGTTTTCAAAATGTTTTGCTTTTCTTGTGTTTATGGGTTTTGAAAAAGTTTAGTTTGAAAACTTCTAGGTAACTCTTGTATCAGTCCTTAAGAGTGTATGAAGTATTTGTTTGAAAACTTTTTGAAAGTGTAGGTGCGAAAAGTTGTTTTTGTTTTTTTTGAAAGAGCAAGTACCCAGGAGAAATCTACCTACTCTAAGGAATTAAGCTGTGTAAGAGTCCTTTAGACAGTACCATCCCACTATTGAGAAGTAGGTAGCACCGTCGTTGGAGTTATTCGGGTCAATTCGATTATAAGGGACATGTGTGGTCACCAAAGCAATAGTAGGACGCCTTAGCGATAACCCTAATGTCCTAGATCCTTTTTATCCGAGGCAACCGTTTCGAGGCAACTGGATCTTTAGACAGGAGGGCGACCTCTAAAACACCCTATACTTGATGACCACCTCGAGGCAACCAAGTGAGGCGTACCCTAAGAGTGGCATGTGCACATGTATCAAATTCAGTTAAGATTATCTTGTACATGTTATTTGTGAGCTACAGATTGATTTTATTTTTCAGTCAAGTCTTGCATGCATAATTAACAGTTAATAATTTGCGAAAAGGTAAATTGAGGAAAGTAAATCTACGCTATTACAAGGCGTCGGGTATTTACATCGCCAAAAACATAACCCTTTGGAAAATAAATGCGAGAAAATAAAGAAAAGCGATAAAGTCCTAATTATCTATTACATTCTCGGAGCAGATACATCAATATAATCAAAATAATGAAGTGCGCGCAAAGAAATTGAATCGGGACGTCCTTAGGGTTTTGACCCTTTTTGAGAAAAGAAAGAAGTTTGGTCCTTTTTGCAATTAAACAAATATTAAACCTAATTTACTAATTGATTAATTAATTAAAAAAAGTATTTTCGTGTTTTTTATGTTTTAATGAAAATAAAATAAAATAAAAGATATTAAAAGTTGGTAAAAACCTAAGTCTAATTTATTTTACTTATTATGAAAAGATTAAAATTGTCCTAATTAAACAACTAAACTAATTAATTAGAATTTATTTACAAAAATAATTATTAATAGTGAAAATAATAAATAATAAAAATAAACAATATTTTAAGTTTCTGATTTTATTATGAAAAATAATTTATGAATTAATTAGATAATAGTAATAATAATTATTAAAAGAAAATAAAAAGAAAGAAGATAAATAAAGAAATAGAAACCAGGGGGTGTTGGATCCAATATGAAGTTATGTTAGCAATTCCAGCCCATTAAGCTTCCGGGCCTGTTTGACTTCTGGGATTGTCTGCACGTTGCTTTGACTGGGAGTATGGTGTTCAGCACCTTATGGCCATTAGATCAATGCTTGAGGACACATGGCGTATTGCTGATGGAAGTTCATGGTGGGACGCTTTGGATAGCCTGCATAGGAACATGTTATGAAAAAATAGAAACAAAGGTTTGGGGGACCTGGGAATCGAACCCAGGTCCCAATGGTTACCAGACAGCACACTAACCACTACTCCACTCGACTGCATTTGTTAGTATGATAATAAGTGAAAATAATATATAAAAATAATCACATGTGCTGGAAACATAAAAAAGCGCGCGTTATATTTGAATGAACCAACCCCATGCTTCCACGTCTTCATCTCCTTCGCTGAAACCTGCAAAATAACAAACAGATAGCGGGGTTTTTAACCCCCACAATCTAACATGAGGAATAATAGCGAACAAGGCTGTGTTCAACATAAATTGTTCGCGAGGGTAGGGTTGAATTCGTCTGGTTGCAACGATTACAACCATAGGCATTAGAGGTTCCAATTTTTCCTGCATGGGAAAGCCCCAATCTGAGAACTCAAAAACCCTAAAAATCGTATATGGCAATTCATAATTCCGTGCATTATAATCCAATTAATTAATACCAATATCTTTATGTGGATGCAAGAAATACAAAACAAACCATAAATCACATCAAATGCTCATGAATCATGGGTTTCGATAATGACAAAAGAATGCAAACCGTGCGACTGTAACTAGTGATTCTTGGAGCTATGACACTGGAAATTGCTTGCAAATCGTCCTGGGAACCTCCAGCAATGTATTTGAACCCACAAAAGCCCTTGAATTGGCCTGGAAGATTGAAAACAGTTTTGAGTTTTCTTTGATTTTTTTCAATGTTCTTATGGCTTTTCTGCAGCAATTCTCACGTGTGATGCATTAGGTTTAGCTTGTGCATATATAGTAGAATGGATTTAGGTTAAATCTTTGACCAAAAATCCATGGAATAATGGTTTGCATATTTGATTTTCAATCACATCTTTTTGCATCTTTTTTATTAAAAAAAACTTGCTAATTTTGGAGATTTTGGTCCCCTTGATTGATACACGAAATCTCCAGCACATGTAGGTCATATTTGCTTCATAAAAAGATTGCAAAACCATATCTTGATATTTTCCTACAATTAAATGAATTAATTTTGATTAAAAATTCAATTAATTAATAAAAAATAAGAAAATAATTCCATTTAATCTCAATAGGTCGTTCATAAGCCTTGGACAATGTTTCAAGAAGAAATTTGAGGCCCATTAGCAAAAATGATGTGTTTTGAGCAAAGCTGACTTTTGCAAATTCACAAAAATTTCCCAACTTCTCCAATGCATATCTTGCTCAATTTTGATCATATGAACATGTTCTTGGACATTTTGGAAAGGTCTTGAAGTCCTCTAACCAATGCCTTTTGTCCCATGTCATTTGGATTTACCAATCTCAAGTTATGGTCTTTGACTTAAAGTGCATTTTTATTGACTTTTGAAATTGACCTATAATGTAGAAATTGATAACTTTTTGTGAGAGTATTTCTTGGACTTGGAATGTGAAGATGAGTTGTAGGAAATGTCATCCCCTTCAAAATGAGCATTGGATGGGATTTTTCTGATGAACCATGAAAAAGTTATGCCTTGGTCAAGATACAGTTGACTTTTCTGCTGTCCAAAAATAGTAACTTTTTGCCTCTTGATGATTTTTGAGCCATGCTTGTGGAATCATGGTCAAGACTTGATCAAATGATGATTGTGGACTCAAAATAAGATTTTGACCAAAATTTTTGACTTTTGACTGCAAAATGACCATTTTACCCCTGTAGTTGACTATGAAGCAAATGGGACTTTTGACTGTGCAATTTGACCCTGTGAGTCTTGAAACTTGGCATGTAGATGCTTGACAATGTATATAGGCATATGAGACTTGATTGAGCCCTTGAAAACCTCAAATTCTTGGAAAGAAACAAAACCCTAATTTTGACTGGCTCAAGAGGCATTTGGGCTGTGCAACCCTTGAGACATCTTGAACCATTTGAAGACGATCCTTGACAAATCTTGAAGAATATGGGAGTGCAAATTTTGGGGTACAACAGATTCACCTGTTCAATCTTCTTAGACCTGAGGATGTAGATTGGCTTGCGTGCCTTTCGTGATCAGAAGGTGGAAGATGATTGAACACTACAGTGCCCAGAAATTTGCACTCGCATAGTAGAATATCAGCAACGTGATGTCGGGAATGGGCTTACAGATGCCATTTGGAAAGATGGTGGATAGGAGGATGGGCTTATAGATGCTATCTGGAGATGTGACAGAACCTTGTCGGGAATGGGCTTATAGATGCCATTTGGAAGTGTAATAGATAGTTGTGGAGATGGGCTTAAAGATGCCATCCAGAGAACTTGCGTACCTGAGAAAGAAAGATAATTTCCTGGCCTGTTACAGGGGTTGATCTTCAAACTCTTCATGCAAATATGCCCTGGCTAGATACAGGTATCGAATCTACAATCAATCGCTCGCAGATATGCCCTGGCTAGATACATGTATCGAATCTGGAACTTCAAAAGGTTGGTAGAGATAGCTTTCCTGGCTGGATACAGGCGTAGACCTCTGACCTGAGAATGAAAGATAATTTCCTGGCCTGTTACAGGGGTTGATCTTCAAACTCTTCATGCAGATGTTCCCTGGCTAGATACAGGTATCGAATCTACAATCAATCGCTCATAGATATGCCCTGGCTAGATACAGGTATCGAATCCGGAACTTCAAACTCTTCATGCAGATATGCCCTGGCTAGATACAGGTATCGAATCTACAATCAATCGCTCACAGATATGCCCTGGCTAGATACAGGTATCGAATCCGGAACTTTAAACTCTTCATGCAGATATGCCCTGGCTAGATACAGGTATCGAATCTACAATCAATCGCTCACAGATATGTCCTGGCTAGATACAGGTATCGAATCCGGAACTTCAAACTCTTCATGCAGATATGCCCTGGCTAGATACAGGTATCGAATCTACAATCAATCGCTCACAGATATGCCCTGGCTAGATACAAGTATCGAATCTGAATTAGTCGTCAACAGATATGCCCTGGCTAGATACAGGTATCGAATCTGAATTAGTCGTCCACAAATATGCCCTTGCTAGATACAGGTATCGAATCTGAATTAGTCGTCCACATATATGCCCTGGCTAGATACAGGTATCGAATCTGGAACTTCAAAAGGTAGAGAAAACTTTCCTGGATGGATACAGGCGTAGACCTCTGACCTGAGAATGAAAGATGACTTCTTGGCTAGATACATGTATTGATCTTCAAACTCTTCCTGTAGATATGCCCTGGCTAGATACAGGTATCGAATCTACAATCGATCGCTCACAGATATGCCCTGGCTAGATACAGGTATCGAATCTGGAACTTCAAAAGTTGATGGTAATCGTCTTTTGATTGACCTTTTCCTGGAAAGGCAAAACATCAGTTGTATGCAATCTCATGATGTATGAAATGCATGATGTCATGATGTTCTCAAAACGAGATCGTGTCGTATGCACTTTATCATGTATGTAAGCAGGATGTATGAACTGTGAAATGTCTATGAATGTATTTTCGTCTAGGAAAATAAATCCTTGACGAATGTCGGGAGCTTGTTGAATCCTGGACTGATGTTTGAAGAGTAGAGTTATTCGTTTCCGCTGGGGATGATGATTGCAAGAATAAACCGGTAGGAGAAGATGACTCCGTTGAGGAATAAACCTGGTGAAGATTACTCTGCGGGGAATTACTCTGTGGGAAGAGATACTTCGCTGAGGTTTTGATGATAACTCCGCTGGGGATTCCGTTGATAAGTTTTATTGGGGATAGAATAGGAACTCCGCTGGGGGATAGGAAGAACTTCGTCGAGGACGAACCTTCCGTTGCAATTAGCTGAGGATAACCCAATTATAGGCTCTGGTGGGGGATAACCTCTGAACATGGTCGGGGAGAGATACATTTGTACTCTGCAGGGGACCAACTTCCATAATCTACTGGGGATAAGCTTCCAGAATCTACTGGGGATAAGCTTCCAGAATCTACTGGGGATAAGCTTCTAGAATTTACTGGGGACGATGATTCAACTCTCCTAGGGAAACTTTCTGGACTGCACTGGGGAAATGGCTCCACTGGGGTGTCTGTATTCCGCCGGGGAACAATCTTATATTAAGACTGCCGGGGATACTTGTTGAGGAATATCTGTATACTCTGCTGGAGAATATTGAGATCTTCTGGGGATACCCAACTTTTTTGGGGCTGACAGTAGACTAACTCTGCTTGGGGTGAGTGTTGCTGACTTGCTAGGGATATTGTGCCTTTTCAGGGCTGATGGGAGACCAACTCTGCTTGGGGAGAGTATTGTTGAATCTTGTCTTACTCTGCGGGGAGTGAAGATATCCTGGTTACATTCTTCAGCCGAACTTACCTTGGTACCTTGGTGCACAGAGCAACTAGATCGCTTAGACAATTCATTATTGCCCCTGTTTCTAACGTCACCTGTAATTAGTCCTTTGTTTCGCATGCAAATATTTATGAGTTAGCAATTAATGTCAAATGCATATATCAAAAGTGGACATTGGACGTTCTTTGCAAAACAAAACAGATAAAGGAAAAACAATTGGCAATTTGTCTGGAAAAGTGAGCTTGTATTAATTTTGAACTTTGCCTGTAAATAGGCGTTTTATGTACAAGAGGTTGACGTCCTAGTAAGAGAACGCCGCCGAACAACATAGAGTTTATACAATTTTGTGAAAACAAAACAGCTATGTGAAAAATAATCCCACTGGGTTCCAACTCTGCTAACGCCTTTATGTCTTCGAGCATCTCATCACTTTGCTGCTTAGTTGGAGATGAAGCTGATTGATTGGTGCCGTGTAAGCCTGATGGTTGATACTGAAGTCTGAATGCAGGGTGATCCAATGAGACATAGTATTACGCTTATCCCTAACTTTTGCCTGGACCGCCCTTTCGGGTTTTTAGTCCACCGGGATACCCTTTTTGCCTAAGCCGCCTTTTCAGGTTTTCGACTTGCCGGGTGTACAGATTTTTTTCATTTCATCCCTTATTTTTGCCCGAACCCTTTTGGTTCGCCGGGAAGCCCTTATTTTTGCCTAGGTGTGTCAACCTAGCGGGTCTTTGAATCATGCGTAGTATCTTTTTACTATGTCTGCATTGGCAGGGTGAGGAAGGTCGTCACCATCCATGGTGGTTAGAATCATAGCTCCTCCTGAGAAAATGTTCTTAACCACAAATGGCCCTTCGCACGTGGGGGTCCATTTGCCCCTAGGATCACCTTGAGGGAGAATGATGCGCTTGATTACCAAGTCCCCAACTTGATACTCTTGTCGTCTGACTTTCTTGTTAAATGCCTTGATCATCCGTTTTTGGTACGTCTGACCATGACAAATAGCAGTGAGTCTCTTTTCGTTAATCAGATTTAATTGATCAAGCCGAGTCTGGATCCAGTCATCTTCGCTCAAACCTGCATCCTTCATTATCCGGAGAGAGGGTATCTGAACTTCGATTGGAAAGACTGCCTCCATGCCATAGACCAAGGAAAAGGGAGTTGCCCCTGTTGACGTCCATTCTGAGGTACGGTACCCATAAAGAGCAAATGGTAACATTTCGTGCCAATATTTGTACGTCACTGTCATCTTTTGCACAATCTTTTTGATATTCTTATTAGCTACTTCTACAGCCCCATTCATCTTCGGCCGGTAAGGAGAAGAGTTGTGGTGCTGTATCTTGAATTGCTCGCAGAGCTCAGTGATCATCTTGTCATTAAGATTGGTACCATTGTCCGTAATGATCCTCTCTGGTACACCGTATCGACAGATCAGGTTATGCCGAATGAACCGTGCCATGACGTTCTTGGTTACGATAGCATAGGAAGCTGCTTCAACCCACTTTGTAAAGTAATCAATCGCCACCAGAATGAAGCAATGCCCGTTGGATGCCGTAGGTCTGATCTCTCCGATCATATCAATGCCCCACATTGCAAAAGGCCAAGGTGCTGTCAAGACGTTCAGAGGAACTGGAGGAATGTGCACCTTATCAGCATAGATCTGGCATTTGTGACACGTCCGAGAATGTTGATAACAGTCGGCTTCCATTGTGGACCAGTAATATCCTGCCCGAAGGATTTTCTTTGCCATGGTATGTCCACTGAAATGAGTTCCGAAGATACCTTCATGCAATTCTGCCATGATCCTTTCTGCTTCAGTCTTATCCACACAACGCAGTAAGGTTGAATCATGGTTTCGCTTGTAGATAATGCCGTTGCTGAGGAAGAACTTTGCCGTGAACCTTCTCAGAAACTTCTTGTCATTAACAGATGCGCCTTCGGGGTATTCTTGAGCTTCAAGGTACCTCTTCACTTCATGATACCAAGGTTTTTCAATTACCTCTTCAGCCTCAAGATCACAGCAATGTGCAGGTTCATCCAATTTCCAGATAATGATCTGGGGAGCCTCATTATCCCATTTAACTTTGAACATAGAAGACATCGTAGCTAGCGCGTCTGCCAACTGATTCTCCTCTCTTGGGAAATGTTCAAAGGTTATCTCTTCGAAATGGGGGATCAATGTCAGTACATACTCCTTGTAAGGAATAAGATTTGGGTGTTTCGTATCCCACTCGCCTTTGATCTGGCTGATCACGAGAGCGGAATCTCCGAAGACACTCTGAAACTTGATCCTTAGGTCAATTGCAGCTTAAAGACCCATGATGCATGCTTCATACTCCGCCATGTTGTTGGCGCAGTTGAAACATAGTTGGGCGATAAGTGGAGTATGAGAGCCTTTAGGAGATATGATCACAGCGCCAATACCATTACCCAAAGGGTTTGAGGCTCCGTCAAAGTGCATAGACCATCGGGATCCTTCCTCAGGTCCTTCATCCGGTCCAGGTACTTCACAATCAGTCACCACCATGATATTCTCGTCTGGAAACTCAAAGTTCATCGACTGGTAATCATTCACTGCCTGGTGTGCCAAATGGTAATAAGAGTTTTTTTTAATTGTTCGAATGCTTTTAAGCATTTGTCATCGAAATTGAATTTAGTGTCTTTCATTAATAGGCCAGTTAGCGGTTTGGTAATTTTAGAGAAATCTTTAATGAATCGTTGGTAGAAACTGGAGTGTCCTAAGAAACTTCGTATTTCTCTTACGGTTTTTGGAGGTTGAAGGTTTTCTATAATTTCTATTTTTGCTTTTTCAACTTCAATCCCCTGATCATACACTATGTGTCCAAGCACGATTCCTTGTAGAACCATGAAATGGAATTTTTCCCAATTTAATACGAGGTTAACTTTTACGCATCATTCAAGCACCATTTCTAATTTCAATAAGCATCCTTCAAAACTTTGCCCACAAACAGAGAAATCATCCATAAATACATCCATGATGTCATCTATAAAATCAGCGAAAATTGACATCATGCATCTTTGGAATGTTGCAGGAGCGTTACATAGTCCAAACGACATTCGTCAATAGGCAAATGTACCATAAGGATAAGTGAATGTAGTCTTTTCTTGGTCTTCGTAGTTTATATGGATTTGGAAAAATCCCGAATAACCATTTAAATAGCAAAAATGAGAGTTCTTAGCAAGTTGTTCGAGCATTTGGTCAATGAAAGGTAAAGGAAAATGATCTTTTCGAGTGGCTTTGTTTAATTTCCTATAGTCAATGCACATTCTCCATCTGGTTTGAGTACGTCGTGCCACAGATTCTCCTTTTGCATTGCTGACGACTGGAACGCCTCCCTTCTTTGGGACAACATGTACTAGGCTAACCCATTTACTATCGGATATCAGGTATATGATTCTTTCTTCTAATAACTTTTGTACTTATTTCTTAACTACATCACTCAAAATGAGATTTATTCTTCTCTGATGTTATCTCGAGGTCTTACAGTCTTCCTCAAGCATAATGTGATGCATGCAAATTGAGGGACTTATTCCTTTTAGATCAAAGATGTTATAGCCTAAAGCAGACGGGTATCTCCTTAGGACATGTAATAATTTTACTGTTTCTATTTGTCCTAAATCTGCATTGACTATAATGGGTTGTTCGAGTTCTATATCTAGGAATTCATACCTTAGATCTTTTGGTAATGTTTTAAGTTTGACAACTAGTTTCCTTAGGCAATGCATATGGTCAGGAGTTAGCGCGAGACATTCACTTAGAATTTAATCCCTGCATTCATCTCACCAATTATCGTCTTCAAGGATATGAGATATTAAAATTGTTAAAGCTTCTAAATATTTAATCTGTTGTTTCTCCATTTCTTTAACACACTCATTAATGACATCCAAGAAACAACATGAATCATCTATAGCTGGTGCCTTGAAGAATCATGAGAGAATAAATTTGACCTTTTCTTTGCCAACCTCAAATGTGAGTTTACCTCTTTTTACATCTATGATGTCTCCGACGGTGGTGAGGAATAATCTTCCTAATATAATAGGGATGTTAGAGTCTTCCTTGATGTCCATAATAAAATCAGTGGGAATATAGTATAGTCCAATACGTACTGGAACATTTTCTAGCATTCCTAAAGGAAACTTTACAGAACAATCAACTAGTTGCACGCACATTCTTCTTGGTCGTAACTCTCCCATATTTAGCCTTTTGTAGATTGATAAAGGCATAAGACTAATACTGGCTCCCGAGTTTCATAGAGCTTTGTTTATGACGAATTTTCTGATTACACATGGTATACAAAAACTACAAGGGTCTTTTCGCTTAGGGGGCATGTTGTTTTTTATTATAGCGCTACACTCTACAGTAAGCATAACGGTTTCATTGTCCTCAAGCTTTTTCTTATTGGATAATATTTCTTCAAGGAACTTAGCATATGAGGGCATTTGCATGATGGCTTCTGTAAAAGATATAGTGATATTCAATTGTTTCAGAAGTTCAATGAATTTCTTAAATTGCCCTTTATTTTTAGATTTGGCTAACTGTTGAGGGTACAATATTGGTGGTTTGTACGGCGGTGGAGGCACATAGGGTTTTTTCTGTCTCTTATGCCTCTGCGCTTTCATCTTTCTTCTCATCTTCTTTTGGTTTGTCTTCCTTCTCAGTGGGTTTAGCGGTGCTCTGATACATGTCTTGATTCTTGGTTCTTGGGCCAGTTGGCCCACCTACTTCTATTCCAATCTGAAGTATTATAGCATTAGCATGACCTTTCAAATTTGGTTGTGGTTGGCCGGGAAAAGTGCCAGTTGGAGCAGTTGTAGGTGCTTGTTGTTGAGCCACTTGAGAGATTCACGTTTCAAGCATTTTGTTATGAGTGGCTAGGGCGTCAACCTTGTTTGATAGTTGCTTTAGTTGTTCACTAGTGTGTATGTTTTGATTTATAAAATCTTTGTTTTGTTGAGCTTGATTGGATACGAAATTTTCTATCATGATCTCTATATTGGATTTCCTAGGATTTGGAACAATTGGAGTGGTTTTCCGGTATCCGGGTGGTGTAGTGGGAGCTTACCCAAGTGCATATAATGAATTGTTGTTCTTGTACGAAACGTTTGGGTGGTTCTTCCAGGTAGGATTATAGGTATTTCCGTATGAGTTCCCTTGAGCATAATTCACTTGATCAGCTGGCACTCCTGTTAAAAGTGGAAATTTGGGCGTAGCATGTGTGTGAAGTACGCATAAATCACATGTTGGAGCTACTGTAGCCACGATGGCTACAGGAGTTATGGTCAAGTTTTCTATATTTTGGGTAAAAGATTCTACCTTAGCGTTAACTTGGTCTAAACTGCTAACTTTGTACATATCGCCTTTCGTTTGAGGTTTCTCCATAATGGTTCTATCGCTTCCCCACTGGTAATGGTTTTGAGCCATACTTTCGATAAGATGATAAGCATCATGATAAAGTTTATCCATCAGTGCGCCGCTAGATACATCATCAACCGTTAGTCTTGTGTTATACAAGAGACCATTGTAAAAGGTGCGGATGATCAGCCATTCTTCTAGACCGTGATGTAGACAAAGTTGAACACGTCTTTGTATCTTTCCCAAGCTTCAAAAAGAGATTCTCTTTCCTTTTGTTTAAAACCATTGATATTAGCTCTTAGCATAACCGTTTTACTCGGCGGAAAATATCGCGCTATGAAAACTTTCTTCAACTCGTTCCATATCATAACAGAGTTGGATGGTAGAGACTGGATCCAAGCTCTAGCTCTATCTTGTAAGTAGAAAGGGAAAAGACGTAGTCTTATTGCTTTGGGGCTGACACCATTTGCTTTCATTATGTCTACATACTGCATGAACACGGACAAATGTAAGTTCAGATCATCCGTAGGACATCTCGAAAACTGATTTTGTTGGACAATTTGTAGCAATAAAGGTTTCAAATCGAAATCGTTCTGAGTGATAGCGGGGGCAACAATGCTGTTGTGAGGTTCCTCTTACGATGGGGCAGCATAATCCTTCAAAAGACGATTTTGGGGTCCTTCAGCCATTCTTGGTTCAGGTTCAAAAAGAGATAAACTGGGAAGATTGAATTTGGTAAGATTTTACTTAATTTGGTATTCTCTAATTCAACGTCTTATACTAACAAAGCGCTCGACCTCGTCGATTGGTTACTCTAATTCTTCGCCTTGAGAGCGAGTGGTTGGCATACAATCAATAGATAAAAGGGAATAAATTTTTTTGCCTTAGTCTATACTGCATAACAAAGGAATCACAATATTGACTAAATCAGTCCCTGGCAACAACACCAAAAACTTGATCGGGACTTTATGATTATGTCGGAATTACTGATTGCAATTGCACAGTCTAATCGCGTAATTTTAAAAAAATATCTAACCCATAAGGACTGTTAATCAAACTAATGCTATCTAGTGTTACTATGTAATCTAAGGCTGAAAATTATGAAGAAGTGAAAAACACAAGAGGGGGGGGGGGGGGGGTGAATTAAAACTTAAAATAAAAAACAATAGACACGGTATTTTTATCCTGGTCCGTTTGATCTCAAGCTACTCCAGTCCACCCGCCAAGGTGATTTCGCCTCTCTCCAACAAGGACTTAATTCACTAGTCAAAGCTGATTACATTACTACTTTGACAACTGCCAAAGTCTTCTTGAGTACAACCACAACCCGATTTATCTCAAGGAAAACTAGCTTAATCAAAATAAAATGATTTACTATGTACTGATGTTTTTCGTTACAAAAATTGTATCACTATTGTGATATATTACACAATTTGAGTGTATGAGTGAATATGAATATTTGAAGCGTTTAAGATGTATGAGCAGTTGTGTATCAAAATCGTCAATGATTTGTCCTTTAAGCTTGTTTATATAGGCGTGGAAATCTTGTCCAACATAAAGCGTGATAGTGGACACTCAATTCTATTTCCATATTGAGAAGATTCTTGTCTGAATGAAGCCGTTGCATATGATATTGTCTTAATTTAAAAGTAACGATTCAGAACTAGAATATTGCATGTTGCTTTTACTTCAGAACATTGATGACTCAGAGATGTGAAGATCTGATGGTATATTAGACTTCTGTTCAGAATCAGAGTATCCTTTACTTAAGCGCAGATTCTGATCATCATTCTTCATAACATTCTGATTACCTCAGCTTGAAAGCTTCTGTAGCTTAACTTCTGATGTTGTTTCAGTCAGAACTTTTGCATACAAAATAACACAAATTTAGAGTGCATATTTGTTCTTTGTGTTTGTTATCATCAAAACTCTAATTAAGGGTTATAGAATCAAACTATGTTCTAACAATCTCCCCCTTTTTGATGATGACAAAAACTAGGATTTTCAATGAAAAATATAGAACAAAAAGCTTAAGAGAGTCTCCCCCTGAGTTTATTACTCAGATAGAGATGAGTTACTTCCCTGAAGTTCCTTCTCGTCATAGCTTTTGATGCATCTCCTTCTGTCCTTATTAGAATATGTTCCTGTTCAAGCTTTTCAGAAAACATAGAGGTTAAGATATTCAGAATGTTTAAGACTTTGTCCCGGTATACTGTTATTGAAAATATCTTATGTTCTCCCCCTTTTTGTCAGGTATCAAAAAGAAATTTAATCAGAGTCAAAAAGATGATTTATATTGAAAACAGAATGCAATGACATTTTTCAGAAACAAAGAGGATAAGATAAAAATACAGATAAATAGTTAAAGAAAATCTAAGAAGGAGGGGGAAGTCGTGTGAACAATGCTTCCAACAGGCTCTTAATCTGAGTGCTTGATTCTTCCTTCTTTCCCAGAATGTCTTTGATTTCTTTTGTTGTATCTTCTTGTTTATCCAATATATCCATGATCTCTTTGTTTGTGTCTTCTTGCTTATCCAGTCTGGCATAGATTAAGGCATTCTCCTTCTTCAGCTCTTCTAGAGTTTACATGACTATAGAAGAAGCTGGTGTATCTTCAGGGGTTGCATGTCGTTCAGAATACTCTGCAGCCTCTTCTGATTGAACAATGTCTTCTGTTGCAATCACCTTTTCTGGAGTAGTAGTCAGAGGGTGAGTATCAGAATCTGGTTCAGTGGGTTCTAAAGGTTGGTGCTCTTTCCAGGGAGCATTTTCCAGCAGAAGAATTTCTTTCTTATCTCAGTGGCTTAGAACTTAATCTTTGAAGGCTTTCAGCTGATCACTGAAGTTCTGCTGAGCCATTTCATAGCTCAATTCTTTCAGCTTCTGAGATTCAGAGTTAAACCATTTTTTGAATCTTTCTCATAGAGAATCAGAAGCAGCGGGATTAGAATTCTCTTGACTTGCTTGCTTCAAAGAAGTAACCCATTCCTGTATTTCTGTTTCAAAAATCAACATGTTCTTACCAACATCTGATTTGGTTAAGGTTGGTTTAGGTTTGGGGATGGCAATTTTGTTTGAGGTGGAAGCTAGATGGTCCAGCGCTTCTAGATCAATAACAGTTCTGAGGTGGTCAGTTGGACGATTGATTGGTGAGGGAGTTGAAGAATCAGAAATCAGGATTGGTGAGTGAGGGGTGTTTGGTGGTGTGGATTCATATGGAGAAGGTATTTCTGGAATATCATGAATAGAGAGAGGTAAACGAACCGTAAGAGGTTCTGTTATACCAATAATTGGGGTAGTGGTATCAGAGTCTGAAAGGGAGTCTTCTGATTGGTTTGCGGTAGCGTGTTGAATTTTTGGTTCAGGTATTTCAGAAGATGGATTGTCAGATTGAGGAGTGAGAGGGTTTTCATTTTCTGGTTGAGGAGAGTGTGGTTGTGGATTTTATGGTTGTTGAGATTGAGTGTTTGGATTTTATGGGATAGGTGAGGAAAACTCTTGATCAAACAGTTCAATATCAGAGAGAACTCTTGTAAGTTCTGGTTGATGTTGTTCTGGATTTGGATTGGGGGGGTGAGGTTCATTTAAGAAATTTCCAAGAGTTACAGATGGGTCAAACTCTATGTCAAAATCCTCAAATGTTTTGGGTGAAGGATTTTCTGTTGGTTGAGGGGGAATGGTTTCAGATGTTGGAATAACTATTGATTCTACAACAGAAACAAAAGATGTGTTACCTTTCTTTTTCGCAACTTTGGGTGTCCTCTAAGAGGATCCTTCTCCTGATGCCTTCCTCTTTCTGGATTTCTTTAGCACAACCTCTGGAGCTGGCTTGTGCAGGTTTTGATGTTGATTTCTGGAATAGTCCCGTCTTCCTTGCAAGCTTCAAGGTATCTGACTGTAATCTCTGGAGAGGCGTCTATCTCAGAGAATAGTGGAAAATCCTTCAGAGGGATTCTCCTAGAAGTGATGACCTCATGAGAAGCAATTGTTAGTTCCTTCTTAATGTTTTCAATAATCTTAATTTTCTTTAGATTCTTGGCATTCAGAGGTTTCCCAACAGTTGCTTCCAGAGTGTTGACTTATTGAGCCTCTGTCAGGTGTTCTATCAGCCTATTTTCTGTTAGAATATCTGAAATCAATCTTCCTAGAGGAATCCAATCCCTCTTAGTTATTTCTTCTTCTCTTGTCTCTTTCACACTTATTCTGAGATGGTTAAAGATCAAATGTGGAAGGTTTATTTTGGTCTTCTTTGCAATGAAGTATATCAGAAACTGCTAATCAATGGTGATGTAATCAGGAGAGCTTGTAGGCTTCCTGGGATTGATACATCCCAGAATTATTCTAGCCCAGATTCTGTAATGATCTTTCAAGTCTTTGATCTTGCTGGATGGCTGTCCAGAAGTGAAGATGACCCTAGCAATGGATTTTAGGCCAGAACACTTATCAGCCATATCAATGCATCTGACTTTGCCGCCATTGTATCCAATGATTTTCCCAATCAAATCTTTTGTAATCACTATCTTCTTCCCCATAACATATGACGTGACCTGGTGGTTGGATGAAGTAGCATGAATCCAAAACTCTTTAACAAGAATGGGAAAAGTTGGACGCAACATATGATCAAAGTATTTGTTCCATTCTTGTGCAGTTACATCTTCATACAAATTAAACCCATTTTCTTGTAAGCTTTCAAAATCGACGATCAATTCGCAAAGAACTTCAAGGTTATCGACAAGAGTTAGTAGAGTTATAATGGGCTCCTCATATTGTTCATTTGATGAAGAACCATGAGCACTGTTGAGATTCTTGAGACTTGATGAGGATGCCATTGTTCACACGGATTCTTTGAAAAAAATTGATAGAAAGGGTTTTTGAAATACTAGAGCAAGATGGAGTATTCAAGGTGGTAAAACATGAATGAATGAAATAGTAAATTGAGTTTATATAAGTTCTTTAGAAAACGTAATCAGTAAGAAAGAGAAAATAAGTAATAATTATACTGAATTAATGAAACCTAAAATTAGGGGATTTAGAGAGATATTGAAGAGTTACCAATGACAAGTGTCTCAATGCATCCAATCAGAGCCTTGGACCCTTCAGAATTTGAATGCGTGTTCAGCCTCAGAAGGTAGCTTGTCAGAGGATGACAGATGTTTGATGGTGTGAACTGCACGCCTCTATCCTTGAAATGAAAAGTTCAGATCTTCATAGATAGATTATGAGGCAACTGTACTCCTAACTTCTGAAGACAAGTTGATCAGATGTTCACAGAAAACAATAAAATTCTGAGGGTTAGAATATGCAAATAAAACATTTTATTTTGGACACAATTTCATGCTGAGATGTTTCAGAATGAAATTGAATCTATCTTCAGAAAGGGGTTTTGTAAACACATCAACCCATTGATGGTCTGTGTCAATAAATTTTAAAGTAAGAATTCCTTTCTGAATATAATCCCTAATAAAGTGATGTTTTATTTCTATATGCTTATCCCTAAAATGCAAAATGGGATTTCTGGATAGACATATGGCAGAAGTGTTATCACAGAAGATAGGAATGTTACTCTCAAATATGTTGAAGTCTTCAAGTTGAGTTTTCATCCAGAGCATTTGAGGACTACATCTTGCAGCTGCTATGTATTCAGCTTTTGTTGTTGACAATGCTATTATGGACTGTCTCTTGCTGGTCCATGAGATCAGGTTGTCTCCCAGAAACTGGCAGCTTCCAGAAGTGCTTTTACGCTCTACTCTGTCTCTAGTAAAGTCAGCATCACAGTATCCTACTAAGTTGTATTCATTGGATTTTCTATAAAACAAACCCGGATTAGTAGTACCTTTCAGATACTTGAAAATTCGCTTAATTGTTGTTAAGTCAGATTCTCTAGGATCTGATTGGAATCTAACATATAAGCAGACATTGAATAAAATATCAGGCCTTGTAGCCATCAGATAAAGGAAAGATCCAATCATACCTATGTAGATTTTCTGTTCTACCTTTTTAGTTACCTCTCCCTTTTCCAGAATTCACGTGGGATGCATTGGAGTCTTTGAGGGCTTACATTCTGAGAGGTTAAATTTCTTCAAAAGTTCTCTGACATACTTGCTCTGATGAATGTAAGTTCCTTCTGGAGTTTGGTTTATCTGAATGCCCTGAAATAATTTAAGTTCCCCCATTAAGCTCATCTCAAACTCTGCATGCATGCACTTAGCAAATTCTCTTCCCAGATAAGGTTTAGTGGATCCAAAAATGACATCATCTACGTAAGTATGACAAACTAAAATTTCATTCTTAAATGTCTTACAGAACAAGGTTGTGTCCACTTTCCCTCTGGTGAATTTCTTTTCTAATAGGAAGTTACTTAGTCTTTCATACCAAGCTCTGGCAGCTTGTTTTAGACCATAGAGTGACTTCTTTAGTTTGAAAACATATTCTGGGTGTTTGGAATTTTCAAACCCAGGGGGTTGGTGCACATATACCTCTTCATCTATGTAACCATTTAAGAATGCACTTTTGACATCCATCTTATACAGAGTGATGCTATTATTTACAACAAAGGAGATTAAGAGTATGATAGATTCTAACCTGGCGACTGGAGTAAAGGTTTCTGTATAGTATATCCCCTCTTGCTGACTATAACCTTGTGCCACCAGTCGTGCCTTGTTTATGATGACTTCTCCTTGCTCATTTAACTTGTTTCTAAACACCCACTTTGTTCCAATGACGTTGAACCTTTTTGGTTTGGAAACCAGATCCCATACGTCATTTCTGGTGAACTGGTTTAATTCCTCCTGCATTGCCAGAATCCAGTCATTGTTCAGAAGAGCTTCATCAATTGTTGTTGGTTCAATCAGTGAGACCAGTCCCATGAGGGATTCTTCATAGTTTCTGAATGTTCATCTTGTTCTGATTGGATCATCCTTCTTTCTCAGGATCTTATCTTCTGGGTGAGCTATGTTGCTTCTAGATAACCTTTTCTGGAGTTGATCAACACAAGGTACTGGAGCACTTGTAACATTACTTTCTGAAGTTGTTGGAGTGTCTCTATTGAGAACTTCTGATGAGTTGTCTTTAGTACCTGTGAATTCAACTTCTATATCTGCAATAGATTCATTCTGCTTTGACTTTTGAGGGTCAAGCTTATCATCAAATCTAACACTGATTGACTCTTCAACAATCTTTGTTTCTATATTGTATACTATGTACCCTCTTGAGCGTTCAGAGTATCCTAACATAATACACTTATGTGCTTTAAAGTCAAACTTGTTCAGATGATCTTTAGTATTCAGAATAAAACATGTGCATCCAAAAGGATGGAAATAAGAAATGTTGGGCTTTCTGTTCTTCCACAATTCATATGGAGTCTTTTCCAGAATAGGTCTTATAGAGATTCTATTCTGAATATAACATGCTGTATTAATTTCTTCTGCCTAGAAGATCTTAGCAATGTTAGTCTCATTGATCATGGTTTTGGCCATTTGTTGCAATGTTCTGTTCTTTCGTTCTAAAACCCCATTTTGTTGGGGAGTTCTAGGACAAGAGAAGTCATGCGAGATGCCTTTTTCATTAAAAAAATGTTTCAAATTTTTTATTTTCAAATTCTCCACCATGATCACTTATGACTTTGACAATTCTAAGATCCTTTTCATTCTGAACTTGGTTACAGAACGCAACGAACACATAATGTGACTCGTCCTTGTGTCTTAAGAATTTTACCCATGTCCATCTGCTACAGTCATCTACGATCACTAACCCATACTTCTTGCCACTAACAGACGCAGTTTTCACTGGTCCAAATAAGTCTATGTGGAGAAGTTCTAACGGCCTAGAGGTGGAAACAACATTTTTTGCTTTAAAAGCAGGTTTTGCAAATTTTCCTTTCTGACGTGCTTCGCACAAAGCATCTGAGCTGAACTTCAGATTAGGAAGTCCTCTGATCAGATTGAGTTTGTTAATCTGAGATATTCTTCTCATACTAACATGCCCCAATCTTTTGTGCCAGACCCATTGCTCGTTGTTAACAGAGAGAAGGCATTTTACATTCTGACTTTTTAGTTCAAAAAGTTTTATCTTATAAATTTTGTTTTTCCTCTTTCCATTAAATAAGATAGTTCCATCTTTTTCACTAATAACTTTTCATGAATTTTGATTAAAGATTATATCATAACCGTTATCACTTAATTGACTTATGGATAACATGTTATGCATCAATCCATCAACTAAAAACACATTATTGATAGAAGAAAGATTACGATTACCTACTGTTCCAGAGCCAATGATTTTCCCTCTTTGGTTTCCTCCAAAGCCCATGTAGCCTCCAGGTTTAAGTTCCAGGCTTTGGAACATATGCTTTCTTCCCGTCATATGTCGAGAGCATCCAGAGTCCAAGTACCATGACTGGTGTTTTAGCCTTGCTTCTAAAGATATCTGCTACATATATAATTTTGTCCGTAAGTACCCATATCTTTTTGGGTCCTAGTTTGTTAGTTTTACCAAAATTCTGTTTGAATTTTGGTTTGGCAGAGTAATCATTGCTAGTGTATTTTAGGTCATGTGTGTGCCCGTATGTGAAGTGTGATTTTAGTGGTGTGCGTTTTATAACAAGGTCCATGACTCTCTTAGGTGGAGATACCTTACCTTGGTATCCTATTCCTTTTCTACCATTCCTGCTAACTCCATAGATCATTGAAGCCATCTTGCCTATATCTATATATTTATCCAGAAACTTCTGAAAGATGTGATCATACTCTTTGATGATCTTATTAGCATTACTGGGAGTCTCTAAGATTATTTCCCTCTGAGAGTTTTGTAAATCATTTTCTAATTTTAAAATCTTTTCTTTTAACTCAGAATTTTCTAATCTAAGACTCTCAATTCTTTCAGAGACAGAGACAAGATCCTTTTTCAGGTTCTTGAATTTGACTCTAATCTGCTTATACCTTTCCAGAATTTCATTCAGACTTTTTGCAAGTTCACCTTTAGTAAAATTAACAGTGAAATCAGGGAATACCTCTTCGGTGTCTGATTCTGAGTCTGAACCAGAGGCTTCGTTATCTTCTGTCACATTTGCCATAAGAGCGATGTTGGCTCTTTTATCATCTGACTCTGAGTCAGGATCATAAGTGTTTGAATCGTCCCAAGTTGCCATAAGGCTTTTCTTCTTCTCCTTGAAGAACTTCTTTTTGAGCTTCTCCTTCTGAAGCCTTGGACAATCACTTTTGTAGTGCCCTTGTTCATTGCACTCATAACAGACGATGTCTTTGTTATTTGACTTTCTGTGACCGGAGGAAGCTTCAGATCTTCTGTTTCCAGAGGAGGACTCATACTTTTTGTATCTGGATGAGGATTCATTCTGATTCTCTGATCTTCTCGGGTTTCTGAATTTTCTTTGTCTCTGCTTCCACAGTTGATTGACCCTTATGGAGAGAAGAGACAATTCATCTTCTTTTGATGAGGATCCATCATAGGTTTCTTCCATAGCCTGCAAAACCTAGAATCATATTTTTATTAGATTTTCATGCTAGAGGCTTACCTTGCTTCTGAGGCACGTCTTCTTCTAGCTCTATCTCATGACTTCTGAGGGAGATAATAAGTTCCTCCAGAGATATCTTGTTGAGATCTTTAGCCAGCTTAAGTGCAGTGACCATTGGCCTCCATTGCTTTGGTAGACTTCTAATGATCTTCTTTACATGATCAGCAGTAGAATATCCTTTGTCAAGAACTTTTAGGCCATCAACAAGAATCTGGAATCTTGAGAACATTGCTTCTATGGATTCACTGTCTTCCATCTTAAATGCTTCATATTTCTGAATAAGCGCAAGGACCTTGATATCTTTAACTTGTATGTTTCCTTCATGCGTCATTCTCAGAGATTCAAACATGTGTTTGGTTGTCTCTTAATTTGAGATCTTCTCATATTCTGAGTATGAGATGGCATTGAGAAGTATTGTTCTGGCTTTATGATGGTTTCTGAAATCACGCTTTTGCTGGTCAAACATCCTTTTTCTATCTATATTCTGACCACTTTCAACTACAGGATGTGTGTATCCATCAATTACCATGTCCCATAGATCAACATCATGAGCTAGGAAGAAGCTCTCAATTCTGTCTTTCCAGTAGTCAAAATTTTCTCCATCAAAGACTGGAGGTTTGCCGCTGATTCTGTCCTTGTCCTCATGATAGTCATTGCTGATGTTTTGGCTTGGTCCCACCATAGTGTTTTTCTAAAGCTTGGATCTTGTACTGACATGGTTAAGCGTATGAACTCATAACCAGGCGCTCTGATGCCAATTGAAGAAGTGAAAAACACAAGAAGGGGGGGTTGAGTTGAAACTTAAAATCAAAAACAGTAGACACTTTATTTTTATCCTGGTTCGTTTGATCTTAAACTACTCCAGTCCACCCACCAAGGTGATTTCGCCTCTCTCCAACGAAGACTTAATTCACTAATCAAAGCTGATGACAATACTACTTTGACAACTGCCAAAGTCTTCTTGAGTACAACCACAACCCGGTTTATCTCAAGGAAAACTAGCTTAATCAAAAGAAAATGATTTACTGTGTACTGATGTTTTTCGTTACAAAAAATGTATCACTACTGTGATATGTTACACAATTTAAGCGTATGAGTGAATATGAATATTTGCAGCATTTAAGATGTACGAGCTGTTGTGTATCAAAATTGTCAATGATTTGTCATTTAAGCTTGTTTATATAGGCATGGAAATCTTGTCCAACATAAAGCGTGATAATGGACACTCAATGTTATTTCCATATTGAGAAGATTCTTGTCAGAATGAAGTCGTTGAATACGATACTGTCTTAATTGAAAAGTAACGCTTCAGAACAAGAATCTTGCATGTTGCTTTTACTTCAGAACATTAATGACTCAGAGATGTGAAGATCTGATGGTATATTAGACTTCTGTTCAAAATCAAAGTATCCTTTACTTACGCACAGATTTTGATCATCATTCTTCAGAACATTCTGATTACCTCAGCTTGAAAGCTTTTGTAGCTTAACTTCTGATGCTATTTCAGACAGAACTTCTCCATACAAAATAACACAAATTTAGAGTGCATATTTGTTCTTTGTGTTTGTTACCATCAAAACTCTAATTAAGGGTTGTAGAATCAAACTATGTTCTAACAAATTAATCGTAGGTTTTTGAGGGAAATAAGGAGTAAATTCAAGTTTAATAAAATATTCTAAATAAAGGATACCAGTATGTAATTTATCCGTCTTCATGGATCCGACTAACCATTGGTTTTGTTTTTCTCAAAAAAACTTTTCAGTAGAAAATATTAGTTTAAAAATCCTTACCTCACACTCTCGTGTTTATTGACTTAGACTGTATTCTTAAATCTAAATGTTTGCTCTCACCGTCTCATTTGAATTTAAAAACACTTTTTGGAAACCATAAAATCTAATTGATCCTAAGGCGCTCTCACTGTATTTAGAATCAACGTTCAGTTACTACTATCCGATTAAAAATATCAAACTCTCGTTGTATTGATTTTAACCTTTGTTGGTTTTTTTACTCTGGTAACAAAAACAGTTTTATTAATTAAATTAGAAACCAAAACCAGGAAAGAAGTTTTTAAATATTAATACCAATAGGTTTTCGAATCCCTTCGATTAGATTATGTTACATATCAGAGTCTTAGGAAATTAGATGGATATAGTTTTGAACAGAGACATGCTATTACCGTAATTAATCATAAAATAGAACATGATTTCTATAACATAAGTATAAATAAAGCTTGTCTTAAAAACCTGGAAACAAATCTCTAGTACAAAAAAAATTGATTGAACTTGAAAATTAATCTTCAGGACCCTCCACAGATGTTGGCAGGATTCGCTTCCAAAAGTACACAATTGTAGAAAAACTAAAATTGTAAGTCTAAACAAATGTTGCAATAGCTCCACGATGTAGAAATCTATTACTTTAAAATAGTGATTTTTCTGCTTAGAAACTAGAAAGAAAAGTACTATGAACAATGGAAAATTCCTCGACCCTGTAACTGTCATTTTTTCCTCCTTTTATAAAATGTTGTATTCAAGTAACTCCCTCGAGAAAAATCAGGAACGACTTCCTTCGTGGAGATATTCTCGTCAAGCCTGGTCTTGTAGAGAGGAAATAGGAAACTTTAGGGACTCGTGGCTCTGATGTGGGAAGAAAAATGGGTCTGTTATAAAACAACTTGTGGCGGTGGCCATTGGTAGTGTGGCGAGGGCCACAGACTAAACATGTTTGGAGAGGGCCACAACTTTCTGTACGCAGATTTCCATTATTTCTTCTATTTCTTCATGTTTTCTTGCTCTTTCTTTGCCAATTCCTCTTCTTTTCTCATGCAAGCCTCAAGGATTAAAAACACCTGAAATACAGAAACACTACCCGCATAAAATGACATAAATGGCTAAAAACGGTAAAATAATCCTTGCTAGTCGAGTCGAAAATACAATAAAATTTTGCATTATCAATGATCCCTTTAAATGGGGAAAACCAAAAGAACAAGCAATATGTGATTCAAACTCTCTTATGATCAATGACAATGACACAATTGAAGGATAACTTGTGTGATATAGGCATATAAATTAAATAATATCTATGATTTGTTGGATCCAGATGACTCATATGATGATGCATATGATGTGGGATCTTAGGTCAAAAATTAGGGTACAACAAGTTGATTTACAACTGGAAGATTTGATTTGATTGAAGAGTCCAAACCCATTATGTAAGAGTCTATAAATAAGGACTTGCTAAACCTAAAAAATAGCAAGCATTCACAACAAGAAATCGTGGGTGCATAAGGGTTTAGGGTTTTGGGAGTATTTTAGATTTTTTTTTTGTGTTTTTCTTTGTATGCCACTCATGTATCTTCTGATATATTGAAGTAGACTGATTGTTCTAAGTTAAAATCTTGTAATCAAAACTAAGTATTTTTCTCACTCATGAGCTTTTAGTCAAAGAGTTGAGTATTGTATTTGAAGTGTAATCTTCTATTTGGTTCTTTTGATATTGTCACTGGTTTGTGACTTGTTTTATCACTGAGGTGATTGTGGGAAGTGAGAGGGGGATCTCATATTTAGAAGGAGTTCTGGTAGAAGTTGCACATGACATGGATTAGGTGATAATTTATAAACTATGGTTGTTTATCTTTGAACTAATACTATCATAGTGAATTTTCTTCCTGGCTTGGTAGCCTCTAGAGTAGGTGACATTGCACCAAATTGGGTTAATAATTAACTGTATTAATTTATCTTCAGAAATTTATTTTTCTACATAATTCTTCTTTTGGAAGTTGTTTTATAAGGAAAAAATGTCTTAACATTTGTCTTGACATTGTGTTTGGTGTAGCGACATCAGTCTTGAAATCTGTTTTTAAAGTGGAAAAGTTTCAATTGGTATCAGAGCATGCACCCTGTTCTGTTAATTGGGTGAGCTCCAGGGAGAATAATTTCTAGTACTATGGAGAAGGAAGGAGGATATAACAATAGACCACCTCTATTAGATGGTTCAAATTATGACTGGTAGAAGGTTAGAATGATTGATTTCTTGAAATCCATGGATATCATATTTTGGAAGGCTGTTTTGAAAGGATGAAATCATCCTGTTGTGAAGGACAAAGATATGAATGAGTCCTTAAAGCCATATGATGATTGGTATAAAGAAGATGATAAATTAGCTCTTGGAAATTCCAAGGCTTTGAATGCTCTATTTAATGGAGTGGATAAGAATGTGTTCAAGTTGATTAATACTTATACTGTAGCCAGTGATGCTCGGAAAATTCTCAGGACAACTCATGAAGGTACAACTAAAGTGAAGATGTCACGAGTTCAGCTTCTTACTACTAAATTTGAGAATCTAAAGATGAATGATGATGAGATCATCCAGGACTATCATATGAAGGTTCTTGAAATAGCAAATGCATCTAGTGCCTTGGGAGAAAAGATGTCAGAAGAGAAGCTTGTTAGAAATATTCTTAAGTCTTTACCTAGGAAATTTGACATGAAGGTGACATACATTCTAAAACATCATGACATCAGCAACATGAGGGTTGATGAACTTATTGGCTCACTTCAAACTTTTGAATTGGCTATTAGTGACAAGTATGAGAAAAAGAACAAGAGCATAGTGTGATACGGTGGGAGAACTGGCTTGAAGGTTTTGCGTTTGATCGCAAATGTTGCGGTTATCAAGAGTCACCACCGACTAATCTTTTATCCAAAAGTAAAGGTGAAAAAGCACAGGAAATACCTTTGAGATTATTTCTTGAGTTCAGGGGGTAGATTATGAAAAGGGAAGGTATTAGCACCATTTTCATCCATGGTTTTCCATGGGCTCTTAGTTACTTGCAAGATCACTTGCTTTTTGTTTGAAATTGTGTTTGGTGTGGTTTTTTGAAAGTATTTTGTAAAGAGGTCATTGTTTAGGAAATCTTTGTAATGATTCTTGTTTTTAATAATGTATACAAAGATGTTTGATCTTTTGAAAATTTTTTCAAGTTTGTAAGATGTTTGAAAGTATAAGTGTTTGTTTTGAAGATAGCAAGGATGTTTGTTTGAAATTGAGCAAGTAATTAGGAGCATTCTGCCTACTCAAAAGTCTTTCATGTTCATTTCCTTTTCCTTTGACATTGTTATCTTACCATTGATTTGGTAATTAACCCTATCTTTGTATGTAAACAGGAAAAGCATGGGTCATCGTATAACCATGATTAGAAATGTTGCAAGGTATCTTAGCATTCTTTTTTAGGGACTAATATCATTTGAAAGGCAACTTAGATAGCGTCATCGAGGGAATATGATATTGTATTTGCTTGTTTTTACTAAGATATCTTACATGCGTAATATGACCATTTTGTATAAGGCAACCAAGTGGAATAACCCTAGGGGTGCTTGTGTGTAAGTGTATTGTTTTCATGCTTGTTTTTGTCTTGAATTAGGGTTTTGTAAGTATTGGTTTTAGTCTTTCCATACAAACCCTAATTACTAGCATATTATGTATAAAAGCGATAAATTGCGGAATTTAAAGTTACTACGCTATTACAACATTTGTGGGAGGGGGTGTACAAATTGAATGGGCATTGAAAAAGTGTAAACCTAGTTAGTCTATTACAATAATATTGAATTGATATCAATGTACAAGGAAATTAAATGAATACAATGTGTAAAAATGAATAAATGTACAGAAAATGTAATTGTTAAGAAACTATATATTTTTGGATTTTTTAGAGAAAAAAAGGACTTTGTTTTAACCTAATTAACTAAAAGAAAATAATTAATAAAAAGTAAAAGTAAACCTAATTCACTAAGAAAAGAAATTAATAAAACCCTAATTCATTAATTGATTAAAGAAAATAAGTTTAGAAAAAGTATTTTTTTGGTATTTTTGTCTTGAAAATATTTATAGTATCATAAAATATTTTTAGTCTTTTTCATATAAAAAATAAAATATTTTAATTGGTGTGAGAGAAAATAAATAATAACCTAGTCTTAATTTAAATTTACAAGACTAGTTAATAAAAATAAGTAAAGTATAGTTAAATAAAATATTTTTTGTGAGAAAAATAAAATAAACTAAGTTAAAATGAAAATCTAACTTTTTTTTTTTTGTATTTTTTGTGATTTTTTAATATTAGGAAAGATATTTAAGAAAATAAAAATAAAATAAATAAAAATAAATAAGAAAAATAAATAAACTTGGGCCAGGGGCGCAAACAACCTGTAGGGGGTTAGCTAGCAAAAATAAAAAAAGTCAGGCCCAAAGAGGCCCAGCGCCTGCCAAAAAGAAAAATCAAAAAACAAAAAAATGTGAAAAATCCAAAAGGGTACCACTGGGGCTCGAACCCAGGTCCCAAAGGTTACAAGCGCGCGCTTCTACCACTGGGGTGACTATACATCCGTTAACATAGGCAAATCAATAAATATATAAGGCAAAATGCACCCTGATGACTTCATCTTCAACCTCCAGCCAGACCAACTGTAACTTGCTCATTTCTCATCAAAAATGAAAACTATAAACATGAAACTTGTAGCATATTTCCTCACGGTTTCAGAAATGTAAAGCATTAAAAATATAGATCAAAGATAAGCATGAATTTTATTGGCCCTAAACTGAACCCTAAAAATCTCATAAATTCCAGTCTCAAAATTCTCTAAGCATAAGCAAAATTAATGGAAACTATAGACATGGTTAGCTTCAGGGCCATGATATCTACATGTTTTGTTCACAAATAAATCATTGATGATGCCTGTATGAAGAGTTCCAAAGTTAGAAAAGTTACCTCAAAACTGGAAATCGTGTTTTGAGTTTGAGTTTGTTTCAAGTGATGGTGATGATCAGGTTAGCTTCCTTGAGGTCCCAGGAAGCTAATGTAATGATTAGCTTGAGCAATGGATGGCGGAAATGGTCTGGAGAAGTCAATGTGCAGAGCTCTGTTTTTGAAAATGGAGGATGGTGCTAAAGGTGTTACAGTTCTGTAACAGGGTATGGGATCAACTCTATATGATGTTTAGAAGCTTTAGAAACCAAAAGGCCAAGAAACGCATGAGTAGATTATGAGTTTCAAGTTTTTGGTTAGTTTGTGTGAAAATGGAAGTATGAAGTGTGATTCTGAGTTCTAGCTCTTTTCAGTGGTCAAGCATTCGTGTGTTTGTGTCAAATGGTTTGTGTATATATAAACAAAAGTGTTTGAGAGCTTTGGCCAATCATAAGTACAAGTTTCTAGCTTTTGGCTAGGTTACTTGATTTTGAAGAAAAGAGGGAAACAAGTTTCAAGAAGAGGTACAAGCATGGGATGGGTGATTGTAAGTGTTTGAAACATTTCTCATGAGTTATAGGACTTGTTTGATCAGAAGAGAACAAGTTCAAGGATCAAGAACAAGTTTTGTACAAAAAGTGACTTTATCAAAATGGCAATGTAACCTTTCTTCCAAAAATGGATATAAAGCATGTCCATGCATTGAATGCTTGAAGTGAGACCTCTAACAGCTGTGTAAACCATTAATTATGGAGTGCCTAAAAAGTTTGAGGCCTGCAAAGTAGTGTTTATGCAGCATAGTTTGAATTTTGAATTTGGTTCATCACAAAATGCCTTGTAAATTAAGTGACAAAACCCTAACTTCATCTCTTCGATTCTCAATACTCAAGAATGATCTCAAGGAGTTCTTGGACATTTTGGAAATATTAAAATGCGCTCTACAACCCATTTTTGAATTCCTTTTAAATATTCCACTTGGAACTATATGAAAAAGTTCCATGAAGTTGGGTCAAAATCCTGACCAAATTAGGGCAAAATTTCACTAAGTGTTTTGTTTCATGACCACATGTTCATAAAATTATAACTTGAGATCCAAGCACTTTTGGAAGGAGTTGTGTAAATTAAATTTGTAGATTTAGTGGAGATCTACAACTTTCATGTTGGAAGTTTCTCTTGAATCATCTTGCATCATGGTGAAAAGTTTGCTCAAAGTTATGAAAAAACATGAAATTTCCAACACTTAGAAAAATTTCTAAGTTTAGAAATTTTGACTTTTCAAAATGAAATATTGACCTTTTGATTTCTTGATAAATAAGTTTCATATTTTGATATGTTTTGATGAGTTATGATCTTTGGCACTTGATTTGACCAAAAAGTCAAAGTTTGACTTTTTAGTATACAGTTGACTTTTGATCAGTTGAATGAAAAATTCATTTGTCAATCTAATGGACTTGCAATGTTTTGGACCATGTTATTAGGTCAAAATGATGCAATTGGAATCTTGATATCATGCATTAAACCAATTGATCATTTACTAGGTCAAAATTCAGAAATTGCCCTTTCCCAGTCAAAACACTAATTTTGACCATTTTGCCCTTTTGGAGATTTGATCAAATTTCTTGAGGATTTGTGGTCCAAACTTGATCAAATGATACATATGAGTCTAAAATGTTGATGTGGATAAAAAATTATGAAGTTTGACTGTAAATTGGCCATGGTTTACTTTTTCCCCAATATAGTTGATTTTTAGGTCAATTGCTCAATTAACTGAGGAAAAGTGTGATCCAAAACTTGAAACTTGTCATGAGTAATCTTGGGGGTCTATAATGATATATGAAAACCATATGGGGCATTGGAAGTTCAAAAATCATTGTGCAAACTTAAACCCTAGTTTTGGTCATCAGTGCTTAAGGAGGTGTTTTGAGCTGATCAAACCCTAGTGCAGTCTTGAGTTAATGAGATCTTGTGAGTAAATTCTTGATAAGTGAGAGGGAAAATTTTGTGGTACAACAGCTGCCCCTATTTAATATTCTTAAACCTGAAGAGTTAGATTGGCGAGTTTTTCCATTTGTGACTCGAAGGTGGAAGATGATTGAATACTAGAGTGCCTAGAAATTTGCACTCAGTGATGTAATGGTTGAGGGAATGGGCTTAAAGATGCCATTTGGAGAGGTGATGGAGATTTGTTGGATTTGGGCTTGTATATTCCATCCAGAAATGATTGTTGAACCGTAATCTGAAACTGAATGAGTATCAGAATGGCGTCCGTGTCTAGAGCGTATCTGAACTGTATCTGAAAGAGACTTTGAATGGGTATTAGAATGGCGTCCGTGTCTGGAGAATATCTGAACTGTATCTGTAAGAGATTCTGAATGAGTATCAGAATGGAATCCATGTCTGGAGCGTATCTGAACTGTATCTGAAAGAGACTCTGAATGAGTATCAGAATGGCATCCGTGTCTGGAGCGTATCTGAACTGTATCTGAAAGTTGACTATGAATGAGTAACAGAATGTGTGATACAGTGGGATAACTAACTTGAGGGTTTTGCATTTGATCGCAAATGTTGCGGTTAGCAAGAGTCTCCACCGACTTTTCTTTTATCCAAAAGGAAAGGTAAAAAAGCACAGGAAAGACCTTTGAGATTATTTCTTGAGTTCGGGGGTAGATTATGAAAAGGGAAGGTATTAACACCCTTTTCATCCATGGTTTTCCATGGGCTCTTAGTTACTTTCTAGATCACTTGCTTTTTGTTTGAAATTGTGCTTTGTGTGGTTTTTGAAAGTATTTTGTAATGAGGCCATTGTTTAGGCAATCTTTGTAATGATTCTTGTTCGTAAGAATGTATACAAAGATGTTGATCTTTTGAAAATGTTTTCAAGTTTGTAAGATGTTTGGAAATGTGTAGGTATTTGTTTTGAAAATAGCAAGGATGTTTGTTTTGAAATTGAGCAAGTAATTAGGAGCATTCTACCTACTCAAAAGTCTTTCATGTTCATTTCCTATTTCCTTTGACATTGTTATCTTACCATTGATTTGGTAAGTAACCTTATTTTTGGATGTAACCGGGACGGGCGTGGGTCATCGTATAACCATGATTAGCAATGTTGCGAGGCATCTTAACATTCTCTTTTAGGGACTAAGATAATTTGTAAGGCAACTTAGATAGCGTCATTGAGGGACTATGATCTTGTATTCGTTTGTTTTTGCTAAGATACCTCACATGCGTAATATGGCCATTTTGTAAGGCAACCAAGTGGATTTTACCCTAGGGGTGCTTGTGTGCAAGTGTATTATTTTCATGCTTGTTTTTGTCTTGAATTAGGGTTTTCTAGTTGATTGATTTTATTTTTTCCATACAAACCCTAATTACTAGCATGTTATGTAAAAGCGATAAATCGCGAAATTTAAAGTTACTACGCTATTACAACATTTGTGGGGAGGGGGTGTACAATTGGTAAATGGGGATTGCAAAAATATAAACCTAATTAATCTATTACAACCAAATTGAATTTGTACAATAATTAAATAAATACAAAGTGTTGTACCCCAAAATTTTCCCTCTCACTTATCAAGAATTTTCTCATAAGATCCCCTTAGGCTTAAGACTACACTAGGGTTTGATCAGCTCAAGACACCTCCTTATGCACTGATGACCAAAATTAGGGTTTGAGTTTTCACAAGTATTTTTGGAATATCAATGATTCATATGACTTTCATGGACCATTATGGACCCCCAAGATCACTCATGTCAAGTTTCAAGCCTTGGATCACACTTTTGATCAGTCAATTGAACAATTGACCTAAAAATCAATTGTATTGGGGAAAAAGTCAACCATAGCCAATTTACAGTCAAACTTCATAATTTTTTATCCACATCAACATTTTATACTCATATGTATCATTTGATCAAGTTTGGACCACAATTCCTCAAGAAATTTGATCAAATCTTCAAAAGGGCAAAATGGTCAAATCTAGGGTTTTGACTGGGAAAGGGCAATTTCTGATTTTTTTGACCTAGAAAATGATCAATTGGTTTAAGGCATGATTTCAAGAGTCCAAGTGCACCATTTTGACCTAATGACATGATTCAAAATATTACAAGTACATTGGATTGACAAATGAATTTTGCAGTCAACTGATTAAAAGTCAATTGTATACTGAAAAGTCAAACTTTGACTTTTTGGTCAAATTCAAGTGCCAATGATCATAATTCATCAAAACATGTAAAGATAGAAAAATTATTCATCAAGAAATCAAGAATTTAAGATTTCATCTTAAAATGTTAAAATTTCTTAACTTAGAAATTTTTCTAAGTAAAAAACTTTTCTTATTTTTTCATAACTTTAAGCCAATTTTTCACCATGATGCATGATGATTCAAGAGAAACTTCCAACATGGAAGTTGTAGATCTTCGTGAAATCTATAACTTTGCTTCACACAACTTCTCCTAAAAGTTCTTGGATCTCAAGTTATAATTTTGTGAATACATGCTCATGAACTAAAAAAGACTTAGTGAAATTTTGCCCTAGTTAGGCAGATTTCTGACCTAACTTCATGGCAATTTTTCACATAGTTCCAAGGGGAGTCTTCAAAAGAAATTCAAATATGAGTTGTAGAGAACATTGCAAGCTTTCCAAAGTGTCCAAGAACTCCTTGAGATCATTTCTGATCAAGGAGAATCAAAGGCAAGAAGTTGGTGTTTTGTCACTTGGATTACAAGCCATTTTGTGAAGAACACTTGATCCAATCTTCAAGCATGCTGTACAAATATTGCTTTGCAGGCTTCAGAAATTCTAATCACTCAATAATTTAATTCTTACACAACTGATAGATCCATTTTCCAAGCATTTGAGCCATTATCCAAGTTACATTTCCATTTTTGGAAGAAAGTCACCACTTCCATTTTGGAAAAGTGACTTTAATCACAATGTCAACTCTTCTTGAGTTCATACATTATTGTTTCTGACTCAAAAGCATTCAAAAGCAATAAGAAACATGCCTACAGCCTGCTAACCACCCTATAAACCCTTGTACTCCACATTGAAACCATGTTTGTCAACTTTGCTTCAAAAACAAATAACCAAGCCATAACATGTGATTTCAACTTCTGAGTTGTTTCAAGCCTCAAAACCTCTTGCCAATAAGTACAAACATTATTGGCAAGATGACACATGAATGCTATTTGTAACACGCCGTTTTTATCTAAATGTTATTTCATTAATTATTTTCCAAAATTATTAAATTATATCTATTTTGAGAAATATATTCAATTGATATCGATTAAAATATTAATTGGGTAATATGAAATAAAAATATTTATTGTGTCGGAATATTATTTTGAATAATATTAATTTGGTGTGTAGTAATATTTGACTTTGTTTGATTAATTGGCATGATTAGGTTTATATAGAATGAATATTATTTAGTGTAATATTGTTTAATAGGGTTATATATTATAATTAGAGTTAAATAATTGTTGGGGACAAATTATAATTTTAGAAAGATAGAGGGAGGAAAGTTAGTAGTAGAAGGAGGGTTTTATAAAATAGGAAGAAGAGTTGGTAAGAGTAGGGAAAAGAAGAGAAAGAAGAAGAAGAAAAGGAAAGAGGAGAAGAGAAGAAAGGAGCTAGGGTGAAGTTGCAACATCTTCATCTTCTTGTTTCAAGATAACCCACACCAAGGTAAGGGGTTTGATTCTCCATCTCATATTGTTAGGTTTTGGTAAATATATTTTGGATTTGGGGGTAAAATGGATAGTTGATTTTATAGGGTTTTGTTGGTTGATTGTTAGAATGGTTTAGAGAAGTTGGATTAGGAGTATGGTTTGTGGGTGTATTAGGTGCTAGCTTGTAGAAATTAAGAGTATTGAAATGGGAAAGAAAACCATGGTAGTGGAATGATAAAAACTCAAAAGAATGAGATTTTCACGCAGGCTTCACAACACGGGCCGTGTTGCAGCACACGGGTGCCCGTGTTGAAGCTCTGACTTGGCATTTCCTTTGGCACGTTCTGATGGCCTCTCAACACGGGCCGTGTTGCAGCACACGGGTTCCCGTGTTGAAGCTTTGTAGTCCCCAAATTTCTGATTTTCGCACTTTCTTTGGAACGCGATTGTGTTTCGATTTTCCGATTTGGAATTATTTGATAGTTGATGGTTTTTGTTTGGTTGAGTAAGTAACTTGTTTGTATACATTCTACTTGATGTTGAGATTGTTAAATCATATGTATGCATGCATGTACAATAGTTGATGTTCCATTGGTTGGATTTGGTGGCATGTGTATGTTAAGATTATTGTGAGTCTTAATTGCATGCATTGGTTATATTGTACATTGCATGGCATGGTTGGTCTTGAAACAGAGACGGTGAAACTGTGGGTTCACACGATTTTATAGACGGTGACCCTATTGTGGGAAAAGACGTAGTGACCTTGATCCGGAAGGGAAATACAGGTGGTGGAACATTGGGTCCACAATATCTAGACAGTGACCCTATTGTGGGAAAAGACGTAGTGACCTTGATCCGGAAGGGAAATACAGGTGGTGGAACATTGGGTCCACAATATCTAGACGGTGACCCTATTGTGGGAAAAGACGTAGTGACCTTGATCCGGAAGGGAAATATAGGTGGTGGAACTTGGGTCCACGAGTCGGTACCGCATTTGCATACGTTGGGTCGTGTTGTGAGTCACATGTATAATTGTGCATGATATGTATGTGTGTTGATGTGTTTGATTAGGTGCCAATATTGTTGTTGTTTGAATTATGGTTATATGCTAAGGATGTGAGTATTTCGGATAATCGGTTTACATGGTTAATGTGTTGGAAATGGGTTCCTTGAGTAAGGATACTACGAGTGATAAAATGAACATGATCATTATGTAATGCGTTACTTATTGCCATTTCATTTACTTAAAATTACATGTTATATGATTATTGGAATTCTTACCCCTTTTGTTGGCCAATGCTTTTGATGGCATTGTGTAGGTACCGAGGACGGTAGCGCGAGGCGCTAGCTAACGGATGCATTGTATTGCAATATGTTTTATTTTGATTAGGGTCGAGTCGATGCTCTGGTAGTAACACTTGGGGGGTTTATTTAGTGTCGAACTCGATTATTTTGTATTTGGATTATGATGTATATAATCCTTATTCGTGTATATGATGTTTTGTATATGAGAGACTTGATAACATATGCTCATGTGATTTATGATGGCTTGATGCCTTGGATTATGTTTTGATTCCTCCATAATGGAGATGAGGTGAAATTGTGAAACTCCGTTGCGTTTTGCACGAGAGAATGAAGTAAATATTTATTGTATGTTTGTTCTGTGTTGGAATACTTATACCTTCAAACATACCCTGTCCGTTTTTCTTTAAAAATAATTTGGAATGTGTTTTGTGTTGTGGCATCCCTTCCGTGCAATTTTATTTCTCTGATTTTAATCTTTACGTATTAATTGGGGTGTTACAATAGTGGTATCAGAGCCTAGTCGGTCGGTTGTCAGGTCTTATTTTGTTAATCCCTTGTATTTGATTGTGTGGCTAACGCGATCAATGCCCTGTGTTGTTCAGAAGATGGCTGGTAGAAGGAATGATGATGCTTTAGCTGAGGCATTGAGGTTGCTTGCGGGGTCAATAAATCAGATGCCGCAAACGACTCGAGCACCACATGATGGTACTGAAGATGCTTTCCGTGCTCTAGGGAAATTCCAAAAGAACAACCCGCCTACTTTCAAGGGAGAGCATGCTCCGGTGGAGGCTCAAGAATGGTTGAAAGCAATTGAGAAAATCTTTCGTGTGATGAATTGCACCGACGCTCAGAGAGTGCAATTCAGAACACACATGCTGATTAAAGAGGCCGAAGACTGGTGGATCAACGCTAGTCAGAGGTATGAGGAGGAGCAGGTTGTGGTGACTTGGGAAATTTTCAGAGATGCATTCTTGGAGAATTATTTTCCGGAGGATGTTCGCGGTAAAAAGGAAGTTGAATTCCTGGAATTGAAACAAGGTAGTGGTTCGGTAGCTGACTATGCGACTAAATTTCAAGATTTGATCAAATACTGTCCTCACTACAACACTGTTAATACTGAGAGGTCGAAGTGCCTTAAGTTTGTTAATGGCTTGAGGCCGGACATAAAGAAGGCGATTGGGTATCAGCAGATTACAAGATTCTCTGAGTTGGTTAATAAGAGTCGTATCTACGACGAAGACAGTCGGGATAGCACTGCTTATTACAAGAGCTTGAGTGAGAAAGGAGGTAAGGGGCAGATGCGTCCTAAGCCTTATGATGGAAGAGGAAAGAGACCAATAAGTAGTGGGAAGAGTCTGAGTGGGGGAGTGACTACTCCAATCAAATGTTTTAAATGTGGTAAAGAGGGACATCGTGCTATGGAATGTCGCCAGGGGATAGTTAAGTGTTTCAAGTGTGACAGGGTGGGTCACAAAGCGGTGGATTGTAGAGTTGGTATGGGTGTAACTTGCTTTAATTATGGTGAGCAAGGCCACATAAGTACTAAATGCCCAAAGCCAAAGAAAGAAGTTGGAAAAGTATTCGCTTTATCTGGAGCAGAGACTTCTGCTGAGGAACGTCTAATCAGAGGTACATGCTTTATCTCTAATGTGTCTTTGGTTGCTATTATTGATACGGGTGCGACGCATTCGTTTGTTGCTTTAGATTGTGCCAAGAGATTGGGCCTTGTCTTGTCTACTTTGGATCGAAGTATGGAGGTAGATACACCTGCGATGGGTTCAGTTTCTACTTCAGTTGTTTGTTTGAAGTGTCCTTTGCGCATGTGCGGGAGAGATTTCGAAGTTGATCTCGTGTGTCTTCCCTTGCATCAGATAGATGTGATTCTGGGTATGGACTGGTTGAAAGCCAACCATGTCTATATCAACTGTTTTGCTAAGGCTGTTCTTTTTCTCGAGTCCGAGAAAGATGGTGTGGTTTTCTTGTCTAAACAGCAAGTTGAGAAGAGCGTGAAGAATGGAGATGGGTTGTTTATGCTTATGGCGAGTATGGTTTTGGAAGATGGTATAGTAAGAAAGGATTATCCGGTGGTATGCGAATTTCCTGAAGTGTTTCCTGAAGAGATTACGGATTTACCTCCTTAGCACGAGGTAGAGTTTTCCATCGACTTAATTCCTGGTACTAGTCCTGTTTCGATGGCTCCTTATAGGATGTCACAGTCGGAACTAGTGGAACTGAAGAATCTGCTGGAGGAGTTGCTTGACAAAAGGTTTATTCGTCCTAGTGTGAGCCCGTGGGGTGCTCCAGTTTTACTTGTGAAGAAGAAAGAAGGAACAATGAGACTTTGTGTGGATTATAGGCAGCTAAATAAAGTGACCATTAAGAACAAGTATCCTTTGCCAAGGATTGATGATTTAATGGATCAGCTGGTGGGTGCGTGTGTGTTTAGCAAGATTGACTTGAGATCAGGCTATCATCAGATTCGCGTGAAAGCGGGTGATATTCAGAAAACTGCATTTAGAACTCGTTATGGACACTATGAGTATTCAGTAATGCCTTTTGGTGTTACGAATGCACCTGGTGTGTTCATGGAGTATATGAACAGAATCTTTCATGAGTTTCTGGATAAGTTTGTGGTGGTGTTCATCGATGACATTCTGATTTATTCCAAGAGTGAAGCAGAGCATGCCGAACACTTGAGAATTGTTTTGTCAATTCTGAAGGAAAATCATTTGTTTGCTAAACTTTCGAAGTGTGAATTCTGGTTGGAACAAGTGAGTTTCATTGGCCACGTAATATCTCATGGAGGTATTGTTGTGGATCCTTCGAAGATAGAAGCCGTGTCAGAATGGGAATCTCCAAAATCAGTTTTTGAGATTCGAAGCTTTCTTGGTTTAGTGGGTTATTATCGTAAGTTCATTGAAGGCTTTTCCAAGCTAGCTTTACCGTTGACACAATTGACTAGGAAGAGTCAAGCGTTCGTATGGACTCCGCAGTGTGAAGATAGTTTCCAAGAGTTGAAAAGAAGGTTGACAACTGCGCCGATTTTGGTTTTGCCTAAACCATCTGAACCGTTTACGGTCTATTGCGATGCTTCTTTGATGGGTTTAGGAGGTGTGTTAATGCAAAATGGGAAGGTTGTGGCGTATGCTTCGAGGCAACTCAAGGTGCATGAGAGGAATTATCCGACTCATGACCTGGAGTTGGCAGCGGTGGTTTTTGTGTTAAAGATTTGGAGGCATTACTTGTTTGGGTCAAGATTCGACGTCTTTAGCGATCATAAGAGTTTGAAATATCTGTTTGATCAAAAAGAGTTGAATATGAGGCAAAGAAGGTGGCTAGAGTTCCTTAAAGATTATGACTTTAGTTTGAATTACCATCCTGGTAAGGCAAACGTGGTTGCAGATGCTCTGAGCAGGAAGTCTTTACACATGTCTATGTTCATGGTTAAAGAATGGGAATTGTTGGAGCAATTTCGAGATTTGAGTTTGGTGTGTGAAGAGACTTATTTTGGCGTGAAGCTTGGTATGATGAAGCTTACTAGTGGTGTCTTGGAAGAGATTAGGGATGGGCAAAAGTCAGATTTAGTTTTGGTTGACAAGTTTACTTTGGTGAATCAAGGTCAAGGTAGAGGGTTCATAATTGATGAGAATGGAATTTTAAGATGTCATGATAGAGTTTGCGTTCCTGATGTGGGGGATGTGAAAAAGAGGATTCTTGAGGAAGGACACCGAAGCGGATTGAGTATTCATCCGGGTGCTACAAAAATGTACCAAGACTTAAGGAAGTTGTTTTGGTGGCCAAGAATGAAAAAGGAAATTGCTGAGTTTGTATATTCTTGTTTGGTTTGCCAAAAGTCTAAGATTGAACACCAGAAGCCTTCGGGTTTGTTGCAACCGTTGTCTATTCCCGAGTGGAAGTGGGATAGTATCTCGATGGATTTTGTTTCTTGTTTGCCGAGGACTCCGAGTAACCATGAGGCTATTTGGGTCATAGTGGATAGATTGACTAAATCTGCACACTTTATTCCGATTAGGATGGATTACGCTATGGAGAAGCTTGCTAAGTTGTATGTGGAGCGGATTGTTTGTTTACATGGTATTCCTACATGTATTGTTTCAGATAGAGATCCGCGTTTCACTTCGAGATTTTGGGAAGGTTTACAAAGAGCCTTGGGTACTAAGCTGAGATTGAGTTCCGCTTATCATCCTCAGAAGGATGGTCAAACGGAGAGAACAATTCAGTCACTTGAGGATTTGTTGCGTGCTTGTGTCTTGGATCAAGGAGGTTCATGGGAGAGTCATTTGCCTTTGATTGAGTTTACTTATAATAATAGTTTTCATTCTAGCATTGGCATGGCTCCCTTCGAGGAATTGTATGGAAGACGGTGTAGGACACCTTTGTGTTGGTACGAGACGGGAGAAAGTGCTATAGTTGGTCCGGAATTGGTTCAAGAGACCACGGATAAGATCAGATTGATAAGAGAGAAGATGAAAGTGTCTCAGAATCGCCAAAAGAGTTACTTTGACAAGAGGAGGAAACCTCTTGAGTTCAAGAAGGATGAACATGTGTTTTTGAAGGTGAATCCAACTACGGGTGTTGGAAGGGCGCTTAAATCGCGGAAGTTAACACCTCGGTTTATTGGTCCTTATCAGATTTCAGAGCGGATTGGAAGTATGGCTTATCGGATTGCATTGCCGCCATCACTTTCAAATTTGCATGATGTGTTTCACGTGTCGCAATTACGAAAGTATATTGCGGATCCGTCTCATGTTATTCAAGCGGATGATTTGGAAGTAAGAGACAATTTGACGGTTGAGGTTTTACCGGTGAGGATTGAAGATAGGAAGGTGAAACGACTAAGAGGAAGAGAGATTGCTTTGGTTAAAGTTGCATGGGGTGGTTCGGCGAATGGTAATGTGACTTGGGAGCTTGAAAGTCGGATGCGGGATTCCTATCCCGAATTGTTCGTTTAGAGGTAATTTTCGAGGCCGAAAATCTTTTAAGTGGGGGAGAGTTGTAACACGCCGTTTTTATCTAAATGTTATTTCATTAATTATTTTCCAAAATTATTAAATTATATCTATTTGAGAAATATATTCAATTGATATCGATTAAAATATTAATTGGGTAATATGAAATAAAAATATTTATTGTGTCGGAATATTATTTTGAATAATATTAATTTGGTGTGTAGTAATATTTGACTTTGTTTGATTAATTGGCATGATTAGGTTTATATAGAATGAATATTATTTAGTGTAATATTGTTTAATAGGGTTATATATTATAATTAGAGTTAAATAATTGTTGGGGCCAAATTATAATTTTAGAAAGATAGAGGGAGGAAAGTTAGTAGTAGAAGGAGGGTTTTATAAAATAGGAAGAAGAGTTGGTAAGAGTAGGGAAAAGAAGAGAAAGAAGAAGAAGAAAAGGAAAGAGGAGAAGAGAAGAAAGGAGCTAGGGTGAAGTTGCAACATCTTCATCTTCTTGTTTTAAGATAACCCACACAAAGGTAAGGGGTTTGATTCTCCATCTCATATTGTTAGGTTTTGGTAAATATATTTTGGATTTGGGGGTAAAATGGATAGTTGATTTTATAGGGTTTTGTTGGTTGATTGTTAGAATGGTTTAGAGAAGTTGGATTAGGAGTATGGTTTGTGGGTGTATTAGGTGCAAGCTTGTAGAAATTAAGAGTATTGAAATGGGAAAGAAAACCATGGTAGTGGAATGATAAAAACTCAAAAGAATGAGATTTTCACGCAGGCTTCACAACACGGGCCGTGTTGCAGCACACGGGTGCCCGTGTTGAAGCTCTGACTTGGAATTTCCTTTGGCACGTTCTGATGGCCTCTCAACACGGGCCGTGTTGCAGCACACGGGTGCCCGTGTTGAAGCTCTGTAGTCCCCAAATTTCTGATTTTCGCACTTTCTTTGGAACGCGATTGTGTTTCGATTTTCCGATTTGGAATTATTTGATAGTTGATGGTTTTTGTTTGGTTGAGTAAGTAACTTGTTTGTATACATTCTACTTGATGTTGAGATTGTTAAATCATATGTATGCATGCATGTACAATAGTTGATGTTCCATTGGTTGGATTTGGTGGCATGTGTATGTTAAGATTATTGTGAGTCTTAATTGCATGCATTGGTTATATTGTACATTGCATGGCATGGTTGGTCTTGAAACAGAGACGGTGAAACTGTGGGTTCACACGATTTTATAGACGGTGACCCTATTGTGGGAAAAGACGTAGTGACCTTGATCCGGAAGGGAAATACAGGTGGTGGAACATTGGGTCCACAATATCTAGACGGTGACCCTATTGTGGGAAAAGACGTAGTGACCTTGATCCAGAAGGGAAATACAGGTGGTGGAACATTGGGTCCACAATATCTAGACGGTGACCCTATTGTGGGAAAAGACGTAGTGACCTTGATCCGGAAGGGAAATATAGGTGGTGGAACTTGGGTCCACGAGTCGGTACCGCATTTGCATACGTTGGGTCGTGTTGTGAGTCACATGTATAATTGTGCATGATATGTATGTGTGTTGATGTGTTTGATTAGGTGCCAATATTATTGTTGTTTGAATTATGGTTATATGCTAAGGATGTGAGTATTTCGGATAATCGGTTTACATGGTTAATGTGTTGGAAATGGGTTCCTTGAGTAAGGATACTACGAGTGATAAAATGAACATGATCATTATGTAATGCGTTACTTATTGCCATTTCATTTACTTAAAATTACATGTTATATGATTATTGGAATTCTTACCCCTTTTGTTGGCCAATGCTTTTGATGGCATTGTGTAGGTACCGAGGACGGTAGCGCGAGGCGCTAGCTAACGGATGCATTGGATTGCAATCTGTTTTATTTTGATTAGGGTCGAGTCGATGCTCTGGTAGTAACACTTGGGGGGTTTATTTAGTGTCGAACTCGATTATTTTGTATTTGGATTATGATGTATATAATCCTTATTCGTGTATATGATGTTTTGTATATGAGAGACTTGATAACATATGCTCATGTGATTTATGATGGCTTGATGCCTTGGATTATGTTTTGATTCCTCCATAATGGAGATGAGGTGAAATTGTGAAACTCCGTTACGTTTTGCAAGAGAGAATGAAGTAAATATTTATTGTATGTTTGTTCTGTGTTGGAATACTTATACCTTCAAACATACCCTGTCCGTTTTTCTTTAAAAATAATTTGGAATGTGTTTTGTGTTGTGGCATCCCTTCCGTGCAATTTTATTTCTCTGATTTTAATCTTTACGTATTAATTGGGGTGTTACACTAGTGCCCTGAAACTATCTCAAACACTCAAAAAACCTTAAATCGGCTCAAGAACACCATTGATACATAGTTTTGAACCAAAACTTATCTTCTTCATTTCCACTCGTGCGTTTTGAAAACTAATCATTCAAACACCTTCTATACACCATACCAAAGCATTCCGGGCCCATGTTTCAAGACTGTAACTCCTCCATCACTATCCACCATTTTCAAATATCAAGCTTGCAGGTTGACTTGAGTAGAGAGATTCAGGGACTTTCAAGGCAAAGTAGGAGTTGGAATACACTCAAGGAGGTCCAGGCAAGCTAAACAGATCCTCTGGCCATCTCAAAAGTTTCTCAAACTCCATTCACGACTCTAGCTGCAAGAGGTAAATTTTCAAACTTCCATCTCTTCATACAAGCATCATTTGATCCTGATTTGTGAAGATGAAATGTAGATATCTTTGCTCTAAAGCTGACCATGTTCATAGTTCCCATTTATATTGACCGTGTATAGAGAATTTTGGATTTGAAATTTCTGAAAAATTAGGTTTCAATTTAGGGCCAGCAAAATTAGTTTTTATCTTTGACTTTTAGTGTACATAAGTTATATGGTTGGATTCGTGGGAAGAAACACCACAACTTTCATGTTTGAACTTTCCATTTTTATGGAGAGATGAGGAAGATACAGGTGGTCCGGCTAGGCACGAGGTTGAAGACAAAGTTTCATTCAGAAAGCAGTTTCTAATATATATTTATGGTTTGGTTATATGACCGGATGAAACAGTCATCCCAGTGGAAAGCGCGCGCGTACTAAGTCACTTCTTACCTAAAGGGCGAGGGTTCGAACCAATGTGAACCCTCCTTTTTGCATTTTTCATATTTTCTGTTTCCCTAACATTTTTTTGCAGGCGCTGGGCCCTTTGGTCCTGGCAGTGTTTTTTAATTTTTTGCTAGCTCACCTCCCTGCCAACTTTTGGCACCCCCTGGCCCATTTATTTTTATTTCCTTATTTATTTCATTTTTCCTTTCAAATATATTTTCTAAAATACCAAAAAAATCATAAAAAATATAAAAATAATAGATTTATATTTTGACATGATTTAAATATTTTTCCCACACAAAAATTATTTTTATTCATTATACTTTATTTAACTTTACTAGTTTCCTTGTAAATTAAATTAAAACTAGATTTATATTTATTTAAAGATATTTATTTTAATGTAGAAAAGGCCAAAAATATTTCGCAACATCATATATTATTTTTAAGACAAAAATACAAAAAAAAAACTTTTTCTTTAAACTTATTTTCTTTTAATCAATTAAGTAGAATTAGGGTTTTATTCAAAAAAAATTCTTAATTAATTTATTTTCTTAATTAATTTAAGTTAATTTAATTTAATTATTTTTTTTTCTCTAATTAGGTTTAGGTTAAAACTTCTTTCATATAAAAATCCAAACACAAAAATAATTTCTTACAATTTGCATTTATACTTTATATATTTCTTCAATTATTTGTACATATTCAATTTGGTTGTAATAGATTAAATAGGTTTATATTAATGCAATCCCCATTCATAAATTGTATACCCCCCCTCCCACAAATGTTGTAATAGTGTAGTAACTTTAAATTTCGTAATTTATCGCTTTTGCATAACATGCTAGTAATTAGGGTTTGTATGGAAAGAATAAAATCAATCAAGTAGAAAACCCTAATTCAAGACAAAATCAAGCATGAAAACAACACGCTTGCACACAAGCACCCCTAGGGTAAAATCCACTTGGTTTCTTTACAAAATGGCCATATTACGCATGTGAGGTATCTTAGAAAAAACAAACAAAAACAAGATCATAGTCCCTCGATGACGCTATCTAAGTTGCCTTACAAATGATCTTAGTCCCTCAATGGTAAGACAACAATGTCAAAGGAAAATAAAATGAACAAGAAAGACATTTGAGTAGGTAGATTGCTCCTAATTACTTGCTCCATTTCAAAACAAACATCCTTGCTATTTTCAAAAACAAACACACACATTTTCAAACATCTTACAAACATTGAAAACATTTTCAAAAGATCAAACATCTTTGTATACATTCTTACGAACGAGAATAATTATAAAGATTGCCTAAACAATGGCCTCTTTACAAAATACTTTCAAAAACCCCACAAAGCATAATTTCAAACAAAAGCAAGTGATCTAGCAAGTAACTAAGATCCCCTGGATAACCATGGATGAAAAGGGTGCTAATACCTTCCCTTTTCATAATCTACCCCCCGAACTCAAGAAATAATCTCAAAGTTCTTTCCTGTGTTTTTTCACCTTTCCTTTTGGATAAAAGAAAAGTAGGTGGCGACTCTTGCTAACCGCAACATTTACGATCAAACTCAAAACCCTCAAGTCAGTTCTCCCACCGTATCACATAACTGGTGACTCTGCTGGGGATATTTTAAAAGTGGGGTTACCTTATGGATATATCACATTTACTTGCTTACATTGTTTGACTTGTATGCTTTACATTATGGTTCTTTGTTTGGGTTTGAATCCTCTACCCGGATTTGGGATACATTATAAGTAAGTAGTAATACGTTGTGGAAACTGTGTGGGGTATACCGATATGGTCTAAGAAATAGCTACGTTAGTGCGACATATTTGTAGGTACCGGTAGCCTTTGAGTTAATCAAAGAGAATACGGGGCCGCTGAGTGATGTCATGAAGCACTAATTAACTTTTAGAACCTTTACTTGACCAACTTGGCCTTTAGGATGTAGTGAGATGACCGGATTTGGTGTAGTTCAAAGTTGGTAGATACTCGATACTACACTCATTGAGGTTTGGTTTCTTGGGATATTTCGGTCTCCATTAAAGAGGCTTGTGCTAAAACAATAACTAAGGAAATAAACCAGTGATATTTGAGCTCCTTAGAACCCGGTTACTATTACTAGGACAGGTTTAAGCCAACTAAACTTCAAGAGCGTACTTACCTTTAAAACTCCATGCAAGCCTAAACCTAAGGATTTGTTTGTTTTGTTTGTATATACATACTTGTACATAACATCATGAACATCATAAACATCATATACATCCACTAACCATTTCAAGGATTGTTAAGATTCATCTTTGTTCTTGTTTTGTAGGATATGGATTCACTTCGCAGGAAAATTATTCAAGTCAATCTGGTAAGGATCCCTCCGCAACTTAAAGAGCTAGCTTCAAGGATTAATGAAAAATCTCCATTCACTAAGAGACATGGTCGCCTACTCAATTTGGTCACCTCTAACACAGATGAGGATATGATGAAGGTTCTTTTTCAGTTCTTCGATCATTTACACCATTGCTTCACATTTCCCGACTATCAACTTGTGCCTACTTTGGAATAATTCTCCCAACTCTTGAGGATTCCCATTCTCAACCAACTACCTTTCAACGGTACGGAAAGATACCCAAAGCCATAAGATATTTCTCAAGCTCTACACTTGCACTCATCTGATGTCAGAACTCATTGGGAAACAAGGAGTGGTGTCAAAGGTTTCCTAGAAAAGTTCTTGTTTCAGAAAGCCCAAAGCTGTTGGAATTCCTTGGACTTGCAAGCCTTTGAGGAAATTGTGGCTCTCCTCATCTATGCGATGGTTTTGTTTCCAAATGCTGACCAACTCATTGATGTCAACGCCGTCAAAATCTTCATATCCCACAATCTGGTGCCTACATTGATAGGAGATATCCTACACTCTTTTCACACTCGCACAATGAGGAAAAGAGGTGTCCTTATGTGTTTCACTCCTCTCTTGGCAAGATGGTTTTTTTCACATCTTCCCCAGTCTGTATTAAAAAATGAGCAATGTTCAAGGTGGTCACAAAGGTTGATGACGCTCAAACATTCAGACATTCATTGGTGCTCCCGATCTAAAGAGAATGTTATCATTGTCGACCGTTGTGAGGAATTTCCTAATGTCCATTTACTTGGCATTAGTGGAGGTATCACCTACAACCCTTGTTTAGATTTAAGACAGTTTGGTTACGCCCGAAGGGATGGCCCGCACGAGATGCTGATTCAAGGTTTGGTATTGGACTACAACAACGACGATCAAGGTCTTCCCTAGAGATTTATCCGAGCTTGGAGGATGTTGAATAAAGTGGATAGAAAGACTTTGGGTCATAATAATTCCATCCCTCTTGAGCCTTACCTCAAATGGGTACGAACTCGTGCTAAAAGTCTTATGATGCCTTACCCCTCCATTCTCCCGGTAATTATTGAGCCTGTTAAGGAGGGAGATGTTCCATACACTATCCTACATCCTAACATTCCCACATCTCTTGAAGACCTATAAAGAGATTGGATACAACTTAAGGGGGAGTGAGATACTTTCGAAGCCCAATTCTACGCAAGCGAGAAGAAGGTTTTGGAACTCACTAAGGTACTTCATGAGGAGCAGACTCTGAATGCCTACATCGCACCAAAGAGGATGCACACTACCTTTTTATCTTAGAGTTTTTGTATTATTTTTCCCAAGAAGGCATTGATGTACCCAATCTTTAATCTATTAATACAAATTTGAATCTTAAAATCCTTGAAAACATTGCATATGCATATACCATTCATCATAACATAAGCAGGTCTTTTGCAACAAGTCTCCTCATCTCTCTACTGTTTATTTCAGTAAGATGGATCTCAAGCAAACAATGAAAGATCTCCAAGCTCATAATACACAGTTTCAGTAGTTGCTCTTGACCCTAGACAAGGGACAAGAAGAATTGAAGACTTTGTTGGCTGAAGAGAGGAAAAATAAGACAAAGAAGGTAAACGAAGTTCTGAACATGGGAAGAAGATTTCATGAGAAGACAAGAAGGACCTTAAACTTTGCAAACACATCCAGTGAAAGAGACAATCAAGATGGGAAAGGCAAGGAAACAATTGTCACGTCAGAATCAGAAGAGGAAGAGGAAGAAGAAGACTACTTTAAAGAACAATATCCTCCATCTGATGACAAGTATAGACATCTCGAAGAGCAGTTGAGTGCGATGGAAATCCAAAAAGTGCCTGGCTTGGACTTTAAGGAATTGGGTTTAGTGTCAGGGATTGTGATTCCTCCGAAATTCAAAGCACCCGTGTTCGCTAAGTATGACGGAGTATCATGCCCTAAAATGCATCTCCGGTCATATGTAAGGAAAATCCAGCCCCATACCGCTGACAAAGACTTATGGGTACATTTCTTCCAAGACAACCTATCTGGAACTCAATTTGATTGGTTTTACCAACTAAAAAGAGCCAACATTCACAATTGGGAAGATCTTGCTGCAACCTTCTACAAACAATACCAATATAATGTTGGTCTTGCGCCTACCCGTACTCAACTCCAGAGTATGGCCATGGTGTCCAATGAAGGTTTCAAGGATTATGCGCAAAAATGGAGAGACTTGGATGGAAGGGTTCAACCCCCTCTATCTGAGAGGGAATTGGTAGACATGTTATTGGGAACCTTGTTTAGTCCCTTCTTCAATCATTTAATCGGAAGTCCATCTGCAGGTTTTACTGAACTAATATTGACCGGAGAAAGGGTAGAAGCCGGTATAAAGAGTGGAAAGATTCAGAAGGATACATCTTCTTCTGCAGCTGTAAGGAAGCCTTTCATCAGAAAGAAAGAGGTGGTTGTTGTATATCCGCAAAGAAACCAAGATAGGGCCGAACGCCGACCCATGGTGGGGGATGTTATGATTCCTAAGCCTGCGCCTGATCAGCAAAGAAATAATCAACCAAGGATGGAAAGACCATTCAGGCAGTTCACCAAAATTAACATGACCCCGTCTCAGGTATTACCGCATCTACTAAGATCCAATTTGATGACCTTGAAAGAAGCTCCGAAAAACCCCAATACAACATCTCCTCACTATCATCCCAATGCCCGTTGCGCATATCACTCTGAAAGTCCCGGCCATGACACTAATAATTGTTGGGCTTTAAAGAACAAAATACAAGACCTCATTGAAGCAAAAGAGATTGAATTCGATGCGCCTGAAAAGCCAAATGTCATTTCTACCCCTATGCCCAGACATGGCCATAATACCAATTCCATTGAAGAAGGATTATTTGTTACTTCAGTTAATGAACTTATGACCCCACTTATGACTATTAAAATGAACTTGTTGAATGTCGGTGTGTTCCCGGGCTGTGATGAAGTTTGCCATTTCTGTTTATCCTCACCAACCAGCTGTCCTTTGTTGAAATAGGCGTTCAGTGCCTAATAGATAACAAATAAATTTTGTTCGAAAAGACTTCTGTTCCACCTATTCCTTTTGAAGATGTTTCTATCATTACCATTACCGCCAATTCTTCTAGGGTCTCCACCAAAAGACCCGTAAGAATTACATCAGTTCCGAAAGCTACTCCTTTAATAATCACAATGCCTGGACCAGTCCCATATGCGTCAGACAAAACCGTACCATGGAATTATGGAGGGGATGTCTATTACCATGGTATTAATCAGGACTGGCCAGCCGCCGAAGATTCAAGCTCCGAGAAAGTCAACTCCGACATCATTAATATTGCAGGAACTAGAAAGATTACCCGAAGTGGTAGGATCTTTTCTCCAGAAATTGCTCCCCCAAAAGCAGTTTCTGGACCCGTAATCATTCCTGCTGCTGCTCCCCCAAAAGCTGGTCCCGGTCCTACAATTATCTCCAACAATTCTCCAACTGACAAAGTTGTCACAACCCCTGTTATCATTCCTATCAACACTCCTAGCACCAAATTAACCAAAACTCGAGGAAAAGGTGTTCCGGTTGAGTCTGTCAAGACGAAGACACAATCATTGGCCATCCCTGAGGCCTCCTAGAAAGAGATGGAGGAAATTTTAAAGATCATTAAGAGAAGCGACTACGATGTAGTTGAACAACTGGGGCAGACTCCCTCTAAAATTTCCATGCTGGCATTATTACTATGTTCCGAGGCGCATGCAAAGGCCTTGGTAAAATTCTTAAAAACCGCCCATGTACCTCAAGAAACATCTGCCGATCAGTTCCAAGACTGCGTAGCTAGCTTGACTGCGGATAATGGCATAGGTTTTAAAGATGCTGATCTAACACCGAAGGGAAGTTTTGCACCCCAAAATTTGCCCTCTCATGTTTTCCAAAGTCTCCCCCCTGCCTGGTTGATCACAAACTCTTGCCTAAGGAAAAAGAAGATTTTTGAGTGGTACTTTAAGTACCTTTCGATTGGCATCCTGAAAGACACTTCGATTGACATTCTGGACAAGCATTTCCATTGGCATCCTGAAAGACCCTTCGATTGGCATTCTGAAGGAGTCTTTTGATTGGCATTATAGACAAGCATTCGATTGGAATTATGTCAAGGCAATTTCGATAGGCATGTCAACCATGTCATTCGATTGGCATGAATAACACCTTTTGATTGGCCTGTTAGCAGAGCCTTTCGATTGGAATACTTAGATTGATATTTAGGCCAGGCCCATTCGAAGGGTACGCAGGGAGTCCATTCGAAAGAGGCAAATCAGGACTAATTGAAGAGCATGGCCTGAAAGCATTAGAAATCCAAGCGTCCAGGTTCATTCAACGAACACGAATGTTTCAAAAGTGGAAATAATTTAATGTGTTTGATTTTTGTCCAGAGCGTTAAAGGCCTGTTTTAATGGCTGTCCCTTGCCATTACTGCAACCTCACACCCCTATAAATACAGAGGCCAGCATACATTACCAACACGAAAATCAAAGGAAAATCATAGAACGAAAATTATACACACACAAAAAATCTACAGGAGAACAAAACATGGGAGAGACGCTGCCCAGAATTTTCCAAGCCAAAGCAGTCCCTCAGATCGAAGGTGTCCACGCCCAGAAGCCCTCAAATCAAAAGTGCCTACATCCAGGAATCCCCCAGATCGAAGGTTCCTACATCCAGGAAGCGCCCAAATTAAAAGTCCAATCTGTTGGTAAGAAAGGGTAAACCATCCAACCTCATATTTGCATAATACATTCATACTTGTTGTTACTTTCGATTTGCCATCCTAGACAGGATCAAAGGGCCTGGGTTTGGCACCCAGGTCATGTTTTTTTGTTTGCTAACACTTGCTGCAGATTTAGCCTGAAGAGACCCCAACAAGTGCAGTATCGAAGGGCCTGGGATTCAATACCCAGGCCCTGCATTTTATTTCGCTAACATGCTTGTGTAGGTATAACATCCTAGATCGAAGGAGAGCCCTTATCTGGATCGAACCTATTAGCATGCTGGATCGAAGGAGGCATCTCATTCCTGTATCGAAATCCATGACCTCCATGATCAAAAGACAGTCCTCTTCCCTGGATCGAAGGCTACTCACGCCTTGCTGTTTGGCCCAATCGAATGGACCATGACCCTGTCTGGATCGAAGCTGCCATTCCCCCCTGGGTCGAAACTCCTGGATCGAAGGATCCCCCTTGTATTTTATTTTGTTTTCATAGACTTCCTTTTAATTAACATTAAAATAAAAAAACCACGAAAACATTAGGCTAGTTCTTTTTCTATTAAATTAACTTTGTTAATTAACCTTTAATTATCTTAACATTTTTCCAAAAAAACTAAAATTAAATAGATTTAGATTATTTTTCCCAAAATAAAATAAAACAACAAAAAGAGTTCTTATTCTTAGGATTTTTTTTTAATTCACGCGCGTTTATTTTACTGGGATGTAATAGCTTAAACTAAGACCTTCTTTATTGCTTTATTCCTCCAATTTTGGACATGTAAATAATCCCCCTCCCCGAAAGCTTTGTAATAGCGTAGGATTTACAATTCCCGCACTTTAAATTCCTGTACATATATTAACTGCTTAGATGTATGCTAACTAGGATTGTATGGCAAGATTAACTCTTAACTTAAAATCAACAGTAGCTCACCATAACATGTACAAAGATAATATAACTGAAAATTGACACACTTGCACATGCCACTCTTAGGGTACACCTCAATTGGTTACCTCGAGCGTGGTCATTAAGTATAGGATGTTTTAGAGGTCGTCCTTTTGTCCCAAGATCATAAGTTGCCTCGAAACGGTTGCCTCGGAAAAATGATCTAAGATATTAGGATTACCACTAAAGCGTCATAACTTTGCTTTAGTGACCACATACCCCTTAAATCGAATTGACCCGAAAATTCCAACGACGTTGCTACCTACTCCTCAATAGTAGGATAGCATTGTCTAAAGGACAGTTGCACAGTTTAATTCCTTTTTGAGTAGGTAGATGTTCTTAAGTACTTGCTCCTTTTAAAAACAAAACAAAAACTTTTCGCACTTACACTTTCTAAACAAAACTTTTATTTCAAAACCCACAATCGCAAAGAAAAGCAAACCTTTTGAAAACATAGTGAGAAAGTACCTAAGAGCCCGTGGATAACCACAGATAGAAAGGGTGCTAACACCTTCCCTTTCTATAATCTACCTCCCGAACCCGAGAAACATCTCGAAAAGGAATTTTTCTATGCTTTTGTCCTTTCCCTTGTTGGATAAAATAAAAGACGGTGGCGACTCTTGCTTACCGCGACACTTTGCAAAAACAAACGCAAACGCGAACCAGCATTCCAAAAACAGTCAATTCTCGTTCCCACTGATCACAGAACTGGCGACTCTGCTGGGGAATAATTAATAAGTAAGGTATACCTTGGGATTAGATCACTTGTGTTTTCAATTGTATTGCTTTGTATGCTTTTAATTTTGTGGGCTTGTATCGGAGTTCTATAGATCCTAACCCGGATCTGGGGGTACCCTTTTTAGGTAAGTAGTAACAAACTGTGAGGGAACTGTGCGGGGTATACCGACATGGTTGAAACAGTAGCTACGTTGATGTGGCACTTTGGTGAGTACCGGTAACCCTTGAGTTAAGTCAAGGAGAGTACGGGGCCGCCGTATGGTGTCGTGAAGCATCAATTGACCTTAGAACCTTACTTGACCATCTTGGCCTTTTTTAGGGGTAGTGAGATGACCGACTTTGGTGCAGTCTGAAGTTGGTAGATACTCGATACTACACTCATTGAGGGTTGTTTTCTTGGAATATTTTGGTCGCCAGTTAAGTGGCTAAACCAAAACAATGAACATAGAAAACAATCCAATGATATTGAGCTCCTTAGAACTAGGTTACTATTTATAGGACAGGTTTTGAGCCAACTAAACTCAAGAGGGAAATACCTATGAAACTCCATGCCAGCCTAAACTTAAGGCTATTTGTGTGACTTGTGTGCCTTCAAATCTAAACTACTTGCACATTCTTGTTATCTGACAACATGAGTTCCTTGCAGGTTTTGTTTACAATCCTTATCCAATAATTTGGACTTATTGCAGGGCTTACTTACATCACCTCACACTTTTGCATACCTGTACATAACATCATAACATCATACCATAGCATTTTCCTTAACCATTTCAAGGATCTCAAGGGCCCATGATGCAGGTTATGGTAAATCAAATATCCAGCAATGGGCAAAGGGGATTTATTTTCCTCTAGCCAAGTTTGTCTAGAAATCCAAGCATGATAACTTGAGTCAGTGGCTATGACCCACTCGATATGGTGAGCTTGACTCTTGAAGAAGGACTCTCAGCAACATGAAGTTCCTTCAATCAAGCTACCAGATTCAGATTCTAAAAGTTTCTTGTTTACCCCGTGCGATCCTTGAAAACATTGCATACATATATCATACATATCATTGTATAACAGGTCTCCCAATACAGGTCTCTCATGTTCTCGCTGTTTATTTCAGCAATGGCTTTCCCACAAGACAACCAGGATCTTCATACTCAAGAGACTCAGTTCAGGGAAATCTTCCTAAACCTATCCAAGGGGCAGGAAGAGTTGAGAACACTCCTCATGGGGAACTTGGTCAAGAAAAGTCCTAAAGACAATAAGGACGAATGGCTGAAACATCTGCAAGCTGAGGTAGATGCATTGAGAACCCAGATGCTGGGGCAGATGGCTCTTATCCAAGGCTTAGCTCGGGAACAAGAAGAGCTGAGAACCATGATCAACCAGCTTCATCAAGACAGATACAACAACATGAAGCAAATGGTCAAGGCTGGTGGTCAAGTCATTGATCAGCCTCCAAGAAGACAAGGGTTTGGCTTGGTAAAGAATGGACCTCTCCAAGTTGCTACTACCTCAAGGGTCCAACAACAACCTCACCAAAAGCAACGGGTTGACCAGAGGCCGTTTACCAAGCTCAACATGCCGTTGTCCCAAGCTTTGCAACATCTATTGAGACTGAATATGGTGACGTTAGTAGGACCTCATCCGAATCCTAAGACTTCTTAACCCAACTACAATCCTGATGCAAGGTGCGTGTACCATTCTAACAGTCCGGGGCACGATACTGACGACTGTTGGAAGTTGAGGTACAAAATTCAAAACCTGATTGATGAAGGAGCATTGGAATTCACACAAGATGGTCAGGTTGAGTTTTTCTACCATCCCTCTAAGGTTCACCATTTGAAGTGATCAGTACTAAGACGAGAAGACTTTTGTTCATTTGAATTTTCAAGTTGTAATCTCTTTGCTATTCAAACATTTATCTATTAATGTCAAACTATGTTTCACTAATACATTGCATATGTTTGTCTTGAATTCATCCTTTAATTACATTTAAACTATGCTTTTTACTCACTTTATGACATTCAACTCTTGCTAAAAGTTACAAGCCTTTAGAGGGAGGATGACGAAACAATGCCATAATCTCATACATTATGCTTTTGGACAGACCTTGCTAACGATGTACAGGCATTTATTTCAAATCCTAAACACTGGAGTTACAAGGAAGATAATCCCTAGTCAACCCCTTCAAGCCAAAGAAGTAGGAGTTTTCTGTTTTTAAACAAATTGAAACCTTTGATTTAAACCTGGGGCAGGTTAGTCTCTCGGTTAATTCAAAAGATATGCATTAAAGTCGCAAAACTCTCAGTTCATAATACAACAAACGACATCAAAAGCATTCCTCTGGAATCAAAAGACAGTGGTGGTTCCTTATCTCATAGGCAGTCAATCTCTCAAAAAAAAAAGAGCCCAGTGAGCCAAAACCTATAAAGGAGGTTTAAGAAAGCCGGGGCATCCCGCTGACTGTAATCTCGAAAACAGGAACAGTCAGGAAAAATTAGGGATAACAAATCAAAAGAACGAGGTCATTACAAATCCTCGACAACATGAAAAATGTTGCAAAAAATGATGACTGCCTTCAAAAATCCAACTTGTGTGAACCAACACCAAAAACGTCGTTCCAGACTCATTTGGAGTTCAAATGCACAATTAACTGAGTTTAGGATTGAAGAACATCACGAAGAGCGGGTGGGTACAAATATAATTTGAGCCTTTATCCTTTGTTTCTTAAACCGTGAACCAAGCCACGTTACAACCCTTCAAAAGTCCTAACTGAAGCATGGGTTAGTTCGAAAGCATACTGTTACAAAAGATATCCTTACTCCTGTAAGGCTTTGCCCTAAATCTTGTGTTGAATTTGTCTTATAAAGAGTTTTCTGCCAAAAAACGCATTTTTAAAAAACTTCGAGACAAGCATAAACTTTGCATTATCTGAATATCACTGTTTGCATTTGGCTATTTGTTTGACAGCGGAGAAATTCACACAACGAATATCCGATGAACGAAAGCCCTCTCAGTGAACAAAATCACTTCAAAAAGGATGACGCTTCCATTGGCAAATCTCCTATAAACAAGGGGGCATGACATGTCACTATCTAGCATACCTGGGGCAGTCCAGTCAAGATTCCAGGAAATCTCTGAAGAAGTGCAGAGTAACCAGGGGCAAGTCTCCATCTCCGTCACCTGGGGCATGGGACATGAATTCCAGCAACGAATCTTGCATGATCAAACATCTTCTGGTAGTATGGAAACACGACACTATTGGCAGTGACACCTCCCTACACTCTGAGAGCGTGGACATAGTCAAAAAAGTACTACACATAATCAAAGACCCGCTAGGTTGACTGGCCTATGTAAAAATAAGGGCTTCCTGGCGAACCAAAAGGGTTCGGGCAAAAATAAGGGATGAAAATGAAAATTTGTACACCCGGCAAGTCGAAAACCTAAAAAGGCGGCTTGGGCAAAAAAGGGTATCCCGATGGACTGAAAACCCGAGAGGGCGGTCCAGGAAAAATTAGGGATCAAAGCGTACGACTATGTCCCGTCATCTCGTCACTTGCCTACCAGAAGAAGATTTGTCACTTCAATCGGCAATTACCAAGCACCTCATAGGTGGGGATAATACCAGATCCACAGGGCCGTCGCAGGCACCTTGTCCCACAAAAACAGGGGCAAATAAGAATTGTCCGAACTGTACAAATTGCTTTGTCCACCAGGTACCAAGGTATATTCAGCTGAAGAATATGACTAAGATACTATCACTCCCCGCAGAGTAAAACAGTAATGATAGCTCTCTCAACTGAGACTTGCAGCTATGTACAAATCAGCAATACTCTCCCCAAGTAGAGTTAGTCTACCATCAGCCCCGAAAAGGTTTGGTATCCCTAGAAGATCTTAATATTCCCCAGCGGAGTATAAGGATATTCTCTAGCAAACGTAAGAGTATCCCCGACAGTCTTAAATGTTTCCCGGAGGAATACAAGATACCCCCAGCGGAGTATAAAGACATTCCCCAGCAAACATAAAAGCATCCTCGGCAGTCTTAATATTCCTCAACGGAGTATAAGAATGTTTCCTGGAGGAATACAAGATACCCCCAGTGGATCCATTTCCCCAGCGCAGTCTAAAAAAGCTTCCCCAATGGAGTTGAATCATTTTCCCCAGTATATTCTGGAAGCTTATCCCCTGCGAAGCACAAATAAGTCTCCCCAGCCAATTTCAGAAGGTTATCCTCTCCAAGTTGCAACTGAAAGATCATCCCTAGCGAAGTTCTTTCTTTCCCCAAGCAGGACTTCTATCCTCAACAGATTCAATATCACCAGCAACGGTAATCCATCCCCAGCGGAGTTTATCATCAAAATCCCCAACAGAGCTTATCAACGGAATCCCCAGCGGAGTTTATCGTTAAAATCCTCAGCAGAGTATATCTTCCCCAACGGAGTTTATCGTTAAAATCTCCGCAAAGTATCTTCCCCATAGAGTATTTCCCCTCGGAGTAATCTCTTCATCCTGTTTATCCCCCACCAGAGTTCTTTTCTCCTAACAGGTTTATCCTTGCAATCATCTTCGTTCGTCATCCCCAGCGGAAACGAAGAATTCAACTCTATTCTCCAGCAAGCTATCCGGGATTAATTTTCCCCAGCTAAAACATTACATTTCCATATATCATGATACATGCATAAACGCATCATACCATATGTTGTACCCCAAAATTTGCCCTCTCATTCTTCAGGAAATCATCTTGGATTCTCAGAGTCCCTCTGAAACAAATCCATGTTCTGAATTATCATTTCTTCCCAAGAAAACCATTTACAAGAGCAAAATGATCACACAAGCTCTAAAGGCAACGCTTTTATCTTGAGAAAAATTAAATTCTAAACATTTGGAATTTTTCCCTAAAAATGGGTGTTTAAGAAGAAGATAATACTTCAGAACTTCTGGACCAGCCTCCAGATAGAAACGGTCAGAAGATACAAGCTTGGCTCAACGCAGTCAGAAGTTGGCTCTTCAGCAGCTACATCAACTCAGTCAGAAATTGCAAATGTGGTTCAACATATAAGCCTCAAACAGAACATAGCTCTTTCAGCAATTACGCAAGTTCAGCCAGAGTTAGCTAAAGGAATGCAAAGGAAGCAAGGAAGTCTGAAGGCTCCTTCAGAACATGCTGAAATCAGAAGATGAAAGGGTCAGAAGAGTGGGTGTTAAACTGATACAGAATCTCTAAGTCCAGGATTTCCAGAAGCAAATCCAAGGAATGTGTCAGAAAGTCAGGAGAATCTCCAGAATTTGCTAAAACAACAAGAGGCCAAGACCAGAGCATGGTTTACGTTGTTTTTGGTAAAGCAGAACTGCTGGTTCAAGTTTTTTTCCTATTACCAGAATATTGGTGTTGATAAGTCTCATCACCATTTAATGCTCATTAATGCTCCCAACCACTCCTGAACATTCATCCAAGGGGTCTCTTCATGTGTGGCTTGGTAAACGCCTTTATGCAGGTTTAGGCATGGGTCTACGCGCCACCGTCCACCTAAGAGGTCACTTCTCCCCAATCCATGCCTGCTGTTCCAGCCTAGGCTGAAAGGCTATCTATTATCACAACTTCCCAGGAACTTCTTTCAAAAAACAATTCAACCTCTGTTGGCGCCTTTAATGTTCAAGAAGCCACAAGAGCTTTGCCTATAAATAGAGCACCGTTGTCCACTGAAAAAGGGCGTCCAAAAGACCAGAAAAATTGCTAGAAGAGAAACAGAAATTTTTAGCAAGAAAGTACTGTGAAACTCTGCCAAAATCTCCAGTGTTTCATAACTTTGAACTTCTTACCTTCAAACTTCATCAATACCCAGCTTTCTTTGTGACTAAAGAAAACCCTTTCAGTCTCTGACCATACATACACCTTCATCTACCCCTTTCAAAAAAAGAACCTGTCCAGAACACCATCAGAGCCAAAAGCTAGCTCTCATTCACAAACTTTTCCAACAGCCAGGTAAGCACCTGCTGACCTTCATCACGCTGCTAAGCATCATCAGCTTTGCATGCTCAAATAAACATAATGTAAACATCATGTTGCTGATGTTTGTGTTCTGAGGATTTTCATACCTCAGAACGTTTTGAGTCAACATAGAACCTGCTTGTGACCTTGTTGGTTCTGCCCCTTAAAACACTTTGACATTTGCTGAAGCTGTTCCAAACATATTTTCTGTTTTGTGGAAAAATAACAAAATTGCAGATGTTCTGACTAGCACAGGGAGAAGCCAAGTGCTGACTTTGACGTTAGCACATCTGAAGCCTGTTTTGCTGTCAATAATATCAGAACTTCTGAGAATTATTGTATTTCCAGCAGGATCAGAACTTCTGATATCCCCACTAACAAACTTTTGTCTTGAAGCGCATGGGGCTCAGAACTTCTGATCTTCCCACTAACAGGTTTCTGTTTTGCAGGTGCCAGAGTCAGAAGTTCTGACTCATACAGTTTAACCAAAAGGTTGATCATCTGGCAGCGAGCCTGAGTCAGAACTTCTGATGACCTCTCAGCAGCGCGCTGGCTCCCTCTCTCTTTCTCTCTATCTTGTTTTTGTTACTTTCTTTTCTTATCTATTTTTCTCGTTGAACCACCCCATGTACAAATATGTATCCCCACCCCCTAATTGCTGTAATAGCGTAGGATTTTATATTTCTGCTTTTTATCGCTTTCAAATATAAATGCTAGTAATTAGGATGTGTATGGCAAGATAAAATCAATGAAATAGAAAATCCTAATTCAAAGATAAATTCTTGTATGCAATAAAATGCACTTGCACACAAACACCCCTAGGGTTCCATCCACTTGTTTCCTTCAAAAATGGACCATGTTACGCATGCAAAGTATCTTGGTAAAACAAACAAAATCAAAAGATCATAGTCCCTCAATGACGCTATCCAAAGTCGCCTTATGAAAATTATCTTAGTCCCTCAAAAAATGATAAGATACTTTGCAAAATTGCTCTCATGGTCTATACGATGACCTGCGCCCGTCCCGTTAACATCCTAATCCTAGATTGTCCACCAAATATAATGGTGGAACAATACTGTTAAAAGGGTTAAAACATAGAAAAGATCTTTGAGAAAATTTAAGGGTAGGCAACTCTTAGTTACTTGATCAAACTTGCAAAACACACTTGCCTACTTTCAAAACACACTCCACAACACAACTTTCAAAACCACTTTCAAAACATTGAAATATCTTTTCGAAAAGATACACACCTTTGTAAAACATTCGAGTAAAGAATTGTTACAATGGTTGCCTAGACAAGGCATCTTTTTTCAAAACATTTTCAAAACCACACACAAAGCACCATTTCAAACAATTGAAAATGCAAGGCAAGTGATCTAAGCAAGTAACTAAGAGCCCATGGATAACCATGGATAGAAAGGGTGCTAATACCTTCCCTTTCTATAATCTACTCCCCGAACCCATGAAAACATCTCAAAGGTTTTTGCTGTGCTTTTTAACCTTTCCTTAGGATAAAATAAAAAGTCGGTGGCGACTCTTGCTAAACCGAAACATTTGCGAAAACAAACGCAAAACCTCAAGTCAGTTCTCCCACCGTATCACAGAACTGGCGACTCTGCTGGGGAGAATATTTAAAAGTGGAGTAACCTTAGGGCTTAGATCACCCTTTTGCATGACTAATTGTTTGCTTTGATTGCTTTACATCTTGGTTCTCTTGTTTGGGCTTGAAATCCTACACTCGGATTTGGGAAACATTCATAGATAGCAATACGTTGTGGAAACTGTGCGGGGTATACCGACACGGTTGAAGCAATAGCTATATTAGTGCGACATATTTGTGAGTACCGGTAACCCTTGAGTTCAATCAAGGAGAGTACGGGGCCGCTGAGTGATGTCACTAAGCACTAATGACCTAGAACCTTACTTGACCATCTTGGCCTTTCATTAGGGGTAGTGAGATGACCGACTTTGGTGCAGTCCGAAGTTGGTAGATACTCGATACTACACTCATTGAGGGTTGTTTTCTTGGAATATTTTGGTCGCTAGTTAAGTGGCTAAACCAAAACAATGAACATAGAAAACAATTCAATGATATTGAGCTCCTTAGAACCCGGTTACTATTTAGGACAGGTTTTAAGCCAACTTCACTCAAGAGGGTACTTACCTATGAAACCCCATGCAAGCCTGAAACTAGGGCTTTGTGTGACTTGCTTGTACATGTGTTTGTGCATACATCATGAACATCATAAAGCATCATATGCATCCACTAACCATTTCAAGGGTTTGGATCTTCATCTTTGTTTTTGTTTTGTAGGTCATGGAAATTCTTTGCAGGAAAACTATCCAAGTCAACCTTGTGAGAATCCCTCCTCAACTCAAGGAGCTCACATCCAGAATTCCAGAAAGCTCTCTCTTCAGTGAAAGACATGGTAGACTGCTCAGCCTAGTCAACACCAACATTGAAGAGGACATGGTGAAAGTGTTGTTCCAATTCTTTGACCCCCTTCACCACTCTTTCACATTCCCCGACTACCAATTGGTGCCCACTTTGGAGGAATTTTCTCAACTCCTGAGAATTCCTATTCTTAATCAACTACCCTACAACGGTACGGAAAAAGAACCAAAGCCTGAAGATGTTACTCAAGCACTACACTTGCAACCATCTGACATCAAGGGGCATTGGGAGACTAGAAGTGGTGTCAAAGGCTTTTTGGAAAAATTCTTGTTTGAGAAGGCACAAGAGTGTTGGAATTCATTGGATCTACAAGCCTTTGAAGAGATTGTGGCACTCATTATTTATGGGTTGGTCTTGTTCCCAAACCCTGACCAACTTATAGATGTCAATGCTGTCAAGATTTTCCTATCCAGGAATCCCATACCTACATTGCTTGGGGACATCCTCCACTCATTTTACACACGAACAATGAGAAAGAGGGGTGTTCTCATGTGCTGTACTCCTCTCCTTGCAAGGTGGTTTATTTTGCACCTTCCACAATCTGTTTTGAAGAATGAACAAGGCTTAAGGTGGTCACAACGATTGATGACCCTCACACACTCTGATGTACATTGGTGTTCTCGGTCCAGAGAAAATGTCATCATCATCGATCGTTATGGTGAGTTTCCTAATGTTCCATTACTTGGCATTAGGGGAAGCATCGCCTATAACCCTTGTCTAGCTTTGAGACAATTTGGATATGCACGGAGGGATGGCCCTCATGACATGCTGATTCCTGACCTAGTTTTTGACTTCGACAACAATGCGCAAGGACTTCGCCAAAGATTCATCAGAGCTTGGAGGATGCCTAACAAGGTAGATAGCAAGACACTGGGGCACAAAAACTCCATCCCTCTTGAGCCTTATCTCAAGTGGGTAAGGACCCGAGCCCAAATTCTTATGATGCCTTACCCTCATATTCTTCCTTTGATTAAAGAGCCCGTTAAGGAAGGAGAGGTTCCCTACACCATCCTATATCCTGACATGACAACATCATGGGAGGAGATGCAGAGGAGTTGGATCCAACTCAAGGAGGAACAGAATACTTTTCAGGCCAGCTTCTACGCCAGTGAAAAGAAGGTTTTGGAGCTTACCCTCCGACTTCACGAGGAGGAGACCCTCAACACTTACATCGCGCCAAAGAGGATGCGCAACGTCTTTTTACCTTAAGAAGTTTTTTGGCCCATGGGGCATTTATGTACTGACAAAATTTCTTCTTAATATGACGTGTGTTCTTTTTGTTTGCAACAATTTTGAATTTCTAAATCCTTGAATGCATTGCATGAATAAACATATCATTCATCATATGCATAAGCAGGTCTTCACACCAGGTTTCCTTATCTTTCTGCTGTTTATTTCAGTAAGATGGATCTCGAACAGACGGTCAAAGATATGCAGTCACAAAACTCACAGTTTCAACAGCTCCTAATGACCTTGGTAAAGGGTCAGGAGGATCTAAAGGCACTGCTTGGGAACAAAGAGCAAGAAAAAGGTAAAAAGAAGAAGAAGAGAGTTGGGGTAGCTACACTGGGAAGAAGGTTTGAGAATGAAGCTAGAAGAGTTCTTGAATTTCCCTCCGCATATGAGGAGGAAACCAGTAAAGGAAAAGGAGCTGCACTACCTTATGAGTTTGAAGCTGAAGAGGAAGAGGTTGAGGAAGATGAAGACTAATCAGAGCAGCAATACCCACCAGCAGACGACAAGTACAAAAACCTGGAGGATAGACTGGCAGCTATGGAGCTGCAAAGGATTCCTGGGTTAGATTTTGAAGAATTGGGATTGATCGCTGGGATTGTGATCCCTCCAAAGTTTAGGGTGCCAGTTTTTGCAAAATATGACGGGCTGTCTTGCCCAAAAATGCACCTGAGGTCGTATGTCTGAAGAATTCAACCTCATACATCCGACATAAATCTTTGGGTACACTTCTTCCAGGATAGCCTGTCTGGTACACAACTAGATTGGTTTTACCAGCTTGAGAGGTCAGAAGTGCATAACTGGGAAGACTTGGCAGCTGCCTTTTATCGCCAATATCAATATAATGCTGACTTGGCGCCAACCCGTACTCAGCTCCAGAGTATGGGAATGGCCTCAAATGAGGGATTCAAAGAATACGCCCAGAAGTGGCGCGACTTGGCCGGAAGAGTGCAGCCACCTCTTTCTGATAGAGAACTAGTTGATATGTTCTTGGGGACCCTATCTGGCCCGTTCTTTAACCATCTGATCGGGAGCTCTTCCGAAGGGTTTACTGAATTGATTCTGACTGGCGAACGGGTGGAAGCTGGTATTAAGAATGGAAAGATTCAAAGGGATGCCTCTTCCTCTACAACTGCTAAGAAATCATTTTCGGCCAAGAAGGAAGCAGATGTTATATACTCTCAGAAAAGATCGAGAATAACTGAATGCCGACCGACCGTGGGGGCCGTGATGATCCAAAATTCATCAAATGATCAGCCTCGTAACAATCAGTACAGACCAAATCAGCAACGGGTAGAGCGGCCACAACGGCAGTTCACCCGCATCAATATGACACCTGCACAAGTTCTCCCCCATTTATTGAAGCTAAATCTCACTACTATCAAAGAGGCACCAAAAAATGTGAACACGTCTTCCCCACATTATCATCCCAATGCTAAATGTGCCTATCATTCTGACAGTGTGGGGCATGACACCAACGATTGCTGGGCGCTTAAGCATAAAATTCAAGACTTGATAGATGCAAAAGAGGTTGAGTTCGATGCTCCAGAGAAACCAAACGTGATATCCGCTCCAATGCCGAAGCATGGTCACAATGTCCATGCTATTGAAGAAGATCTGTATGTTTCTGCTGTTGATGATCTGATGACTCCACTGTTGACAATCAAGTTGAATCTGTTGAAGGCTGGGATTTTCCCGGGTTGTAAAGAAGACTGCTACTGTTGCTCCTCCCTACCAATCGACTGTCCATTGCTGAAGATAGGCATCCAAGGCCTAATGGACAATCAACAAATTCTTTTCGAAAATATTCCTACTACTCCAACCCCTATCAAAGATGTTTCAACAATCACCATTTCCACCAATCTTTCCAAGGTCCCTAAAAAGCCAGTTAAGATTACATCCGCTACGAAGTTTGTTCCTCTGAAAATAACCATGCCTGGGCCTGTCCCCTACATTTCTGACAAATCAATGCCATGGAATTATGGTGTAGAAGTCTACTACCATGGTGTTAAACAAGTTGAGATAACTGAAGAAAGTTATGACGAAGAAGATGCCGACATTGGAAACATTGCCGGTACGAGCAAGATTACCCGAAGTGGGAGAATTTTCTCTCTAGAGATTGCCCCTCCAAAGGCAATCTTTGGACCCTCAGCTGCTGCCAAAGTTACTCCTGTGCCGATAAAACTTTCTGCAAGAATTCCGTTGATTGAAGAAGCTGTTACTCCTATGGTTGTTCCTCCTACTTCTGCTGATAAGGGGAAAGGGATCCAAGATGAGCTCGTCAGGACAAGGGCTCAACCATTGGTCATCCCCGAAACCTCTAAGAAAGAAATGGAGGAGATTCTGAAAATGATTAGGAAAAGTGATTATGACGTGGTGGAGCAACTGGGGCAAACTCCCTTGAAGATCTCCATGCTAGCCTTGCTGCTTTGTTCAGAGGCTCATGCCAAAGCATTGATAAGGTTTTTGAAGACATCCCATGTGCCCCAGGAAACCTCAGCCGATCAATTCCAGGATTGTGTATCCAGCCTTACTGCCGACAACGGCCTGGGTTTCTCTGATGCTGACCTGACTCCGAAAGGAAGAAAGCACAATGACGCATTGCACGTGTCAGTTTAATGTCGAGGAACTACTCTTGCCCATGTTTTGGTCGACACTGGTTCTTCTCTGAACGTGCTGCCTAAGAAAGCTTTGGATCGATTGGACTGCGAGGGCTTGGAGCTGAAACCAAGTAATATCATTGTCAGGGCCTTTGACGGGTCTAAAAGAATGGTACATGGGGAGGTCAAAATTCCTATCAAGGTAGGATCTTAAGTATTCCACTCAACCTTCTATGTGATGGACATCCGTCCGTCATACTCTTGCTTGCTAGGGAGACCATGGATACATAATGCCGGCGCAATCACTTCCTCCCTACATCAGATGCTGAAATACCCTGTCAAAGGAAAGATCATAACTGTACACGGTGAAGAGGAATATATGGTCAGTCACCTAAACTCCTTTCGGTATGTGGAAGTGGAGGGAGAATTCATTGAAACACCATTCTAACACTTCGAGGAAATTGCTCCCGAGGTTGCTGTAGCCAAGGCAGTAGCTGAGGTACCCAAGCAGGTGGCCAGGATGGCATCTCTGAGAGACGCGAAGGCTGCAATGAAGGAGGGGAAGAGCTCAATATGGGGTCAGTTGCCTGACTTTCCTCATAAAATAGACAAGTTTGGGTTGGGATTTACCGCTGCGGGGCAGAAAGCTATGCGTCACTCAAAAGTTGAAAGGACACCCATCAAGATTTCTCCTCATGGAATCAATGCTTTAGAAGACGAAGACGAAGAGGGTAACATTGAAGACTGGATCTTCCCAACCATCGAAGGGGGACTACACAACTGGGAGGCGAAAGACTTCGTCCTCATTACTTTCATTAATCAGTAATTTATCTTTCAAACATTTCCTGTTGGTCTGTAATAATTACTTTTAAATAATCTGCACATTGTTTTTCACCTCATGCCTTGCCCGGGGCATGTAGGTCCATTTGTAAGGGTTTTGATTCTCTTCATATTCATATGCCATGTTTAATGATTCATTGGACGTTTTTCATTGATAAACTGTTGTGTTCATTTTCTTTCCTTTTGCATTTTGTTTGTTTAAGGATGGCTATCCCTTAGACACACCCACACTCACAAATGCAGGTACCCATCCACTCCGGATTCTATGGGTGACTATTCTGCTATGTCCTTCGATAACTCTGAAGATTTGGTCAATCAGGCTGAGTATGAAGATGTCGAAGATTGTGAAGTACCAGGGGAGCTAGCCAGACTTCTACAGCAAGAAGAAAAAGCCATCTTGCCTCATGAAGAGTTGTTGGAAACTGTCAACTTAGGAACAGAGGAAGACCGGAAGGAAGTACAAGTGGGTGCCAATCTAGAACCAAATGTCAAAATGCGCTTGATACAGCTGTTGAATGAGTATGTTGAAATCTTCGCCTGGTCTTATGAAGACATGCCGGGTTTAGACACAGACATTGTGGTTCACCGACTCCCTACAAGAGAGGATTGTCCACCGATCAAGCAAAAAGTCCGCCGAATGAGGCCCGACATGTCTGAGAAGATTAAAGTAGAAGTAATGAAGCAATTCAACGCTGGCTTTCTGGCTGTTACATCCTATCCACAATGGGTTACTAACATTGTGCCAGTTCCTAAAAAAGATGGCAAGGTCAGAATGTGTGTGGACTACCGGGATTTGAACAGAGCTAGCCCTAAAGATGATTTTCCGCTACCGCATATCGACATTTTGATTGACAACACAGCTCAACACAAGGTGTTTTCCTTCATGGATGGATTCTCGGGCTACAACCAGATCAAAATGGCCACCGAGGACATGGAGAAAACAACTTTTGTTACACAATGGGGTACCTTCTGCTACAAGGTGATGCCATTCGGACTGAAGAACGCAGGAGCAACTTAACAACGCGCCATGGTAGCTTTGTTTCATGATATGATACATCATGACATCGAGGTTTACGTAGACGACATGATAGCTCGATCACAAACAGAGGAGGAACACCTTGAACATCTGCAAAAGCTGTTTGCCAGGTTGAAGGAGTACAAACTCAAGCTGAATCCAAGTAAGTGCACTTTTGGAATTAGATCTGGTAAACTTCTAGGGTTTATTGTCAGCAACAAAGGCATTGAGGTCGATCCAGCAAAAGTGAAAGCAATACAAGAAATGCCTGCTCCCCGTACTAAAAAGGAGGTTAGAGGGTTCTTGGGGCGCTTGAACTATATTGCCAGATTCATCTCTCATCTGACGTCTACCTGTGAGCCAATTTTCAAACTATTGAAGAAGGATCAGGTAGTCGAATGGAACGACGATTGCCAAGCCGCTTTTGATAAGATCAAGGAGTATTTTCTAGAACCTCCTATTCTGATGCCACCTGTCGAAGGAAGGCCGCTGATCATGTATCTGACCGTTTTGGATAACTCAATGGGGTGCGTGTTGGGCCAGTATGACGAGTCTGGTCGAAAAGAGCATGCCATTTATTACCTTACCAAAAAGTTTACCGACTGTGAGACTCACTACTCACTGCTCGAGAAAACTTGTTGCGCTTTGGTATGGGCTGCTCGCCGACTAAGGCAGTATATGTTGACTCATACCACTCTGTTGATTTCTAAAATGGATCCTATCAAGTATATCTTCGAAAAGCCTGCTTTATCTGGAAGAATCGCTAGATGGCAAATGATCCTAACTGAGTATGACATCCAGTACACTACCCAAAAAGCTATAAAAGGGAGTGTACTAGCTGACCATCTAGCTCATCAAGCTATCGAAGATTATCAATCCATGAGATTCGACTTTCCAGACGAGGATATCATGAATTTGGACAACGTTGAAGGTAACGGACCGTATGACGGACCTGAAAATGGATCCCGATGGACCCTGTACTTTGATGGTGCTTCAAATGCGCTTGGAAACGGTATCGGTGCGGTACTCATTTCCCCGGAAGGTTGCCACACACCTTTCACGGTCCGACTTTGCTTCAGCTGTACCAACAACATGGCTGAATATGAAGCTTGCATTTTTGGTCTCAAGGCTGCTATTGACCTGGGGATCAAATCTTTGATCGTATTTGGGGACTCGGCTTTGGTTATCAGTCAAATCAAAGGAGAGTGGGACACCAAGCATCCTAATCTTATCCCATACAAAGAACATGTCCTGACATTGTTGCCTCATTTCGAGCAAATCACCTTCGAGCATTTCCCGCGAGAAGAGAATCAGCTAGCAGATGCTCTGGCTACAATGTCTTCCATGTTTAAACTCAGCTGGGATAACGAGGCTCCCCAAATCACCATCGAGCGAATGGATGAACCTGCACATTGTCATGAGATTAATACCGAAGAAGTAGTGGAACAACCCTGGTTTCATGAAATCAAAAGGTATCTCCAGACTAGAGAGTATCCCGAAGGAGATTCCATAAATGACAAGAAGTTCCTAAGGAAGTTTGCTGCCAAGTTCTTCCTGAGCAACGATATCCTCTATAAACGCAGCCATGATTGTGTTTTACTCCGATGTGTAGACAAAGCTGACGCAGAGTTAATCATGACTGAGATACACAGCAGTACGTTTGGCACCCACTTGAGCGGGCATACAATGGCAAAGAAGATTCTAAGGGCAGGCTATTACTGGTCTACCATGGAAGCTGATTGCCAACAACATTCCCGTACTTGCAACAAATGTCAAGTCTACGCTGACAAGATTCATATTCCTCCTGTTCCTATCAACATTCTGACTGCTCCTTGGCCATTCGCAATGTGGGCATTGACATGATTGGAGAGATCAAGCCCACAGCGTCCAATGGACATCGCTTCATCCTGGTTGCTATTGACTATTTCACCAAATGGGTCGAAGTAGCTTCCTTCGCCTCTGTTACAAAAAATGTGGTGGCCCGCTTCATCAAGCAGAACCTCATATGCCGGTATGGTGTTCCCGACAGGATCATCACAGACAACGGTACAAATCTGAATAATACTATGATCACCGCTCTATGCGAACAGTTCAAGATTTATCATCACAATTCATCTCCCTATAGGCCGAAGATGAACGGTGTTGTTGAAGTTGTGAACAAAAACATTAAGAAGATCATTCAGAAAATGACAGTCACCTACAAAGACTGGCATGGGATGTTACTATTTGCTCTACACGGATACCGTACCATGACACGTACCTCAACCGGGGCAACCCCATTTTCTTTGGTATATGGCATGGAAGCTGTCTTACCCATGGAAGTTCAGATTCCTTCTTTAAGGATTATGAAGGACGCCGGTTTGAATGAAGACGATTGGATTCAGACCCGACTGGATCAACTCAATTTGATCGACAAAAAGCGACTCGCTGCTGTTTGCCATGGTCAAACGTATCAAAAACGGATGATCAAGGCTTTCAACAAGAAAGTAAGACGTCAAGTATATCAAGTCTTAGATCTCGTAATCAAGCGGATTATCTTGCCGCAAATTGATCCCAGGGGCAAATGGACTCCTACTTACGAAGGACCATTTGTAATCAAGAGTATATTTTCTGGTGGTGCAATGATTCTGACCACCATGGACGGCGACGATTTGCCGCACCCTGCGAACGCACACATAGTCAAAAGATACTACGCATAAAATCACCCGACAAGTCGAAAACCCGAAAGGGCGATTTGGGCAAAAATGGGCATCCCGGTGAACCGAAAACCCGAAAGGGCGGTTCAGGCAAAAATTAGGGATAAAATAAAAAAAAATCTGTACACCCGGCAAGTTGAAAACCCGAAAGGGAGACTTGGGAAAAAAATGGTTTCCCGGTGGATCGAAAACCCGAAAGGGAGATTCAGGCAAAAGTTAGGGAATTAGAGCGTATGCCTATGTCTCGTCAGATCACTTTAAGGATAATCTCTTCATCAACCAACAAAAAGCTTCTGATCAATCCAGTCACCGGCAGACGAGGCATTGAATGGAAAGATATTCAGAGTTGTGAAGGTTATAGAAGAATGGGAATCCCATGGAATTGTTTCACATAGCCATCTTTCTTTTGTATAAATTTTTTCAATTTTTACGACGACATCCTCTTACTAGGATGCCTGTCTCCTTTGTACAAAGCTACTTATAGAAAGTTAATACAAATACTTTTCCAAATACAGAAATTTGCTTTGACTTCCTTTTTCTCTTTTTCACTTATGTTTATTTGAGAAACGTCCAATGTTTTGTTAAATAGGCATATGCATTTGAACATAATCATTTTCTTACAAATCAGGAAAAGATGATTGCTGACAGGTTGAGGGTACAAATAAATATGTTGATGCCCTTTCAGAAGAAATTCCCTGCAGATTTAAACTCCAAATTCCTCGACAAAGTCAAAATCTAGAACTTAAATCCCCAAACAGAGTTAGATTTCAGGATCCTCAGCAGAAAAAGCTTTTTCAAAACTGATTTCCCCAGCCAGAGAGCCGTCCAGAACTTAATTTCCCTCAGAGTTAAGTTTCAGTATCCCCGGTGGAGCCTTAAAATCTGAAAATCCAATCCCCGGTAGAGCCTTATAATCTGAAAACACTATCCCTAGTGGAGCTAAAACTTCCAACTATCAATCCCCAGCGGAACCAGACTGGTGAACCTTCTCCCCACAGAGATGCTTCCCACCAGACTGAAGATTCTCAGTCTTATGTCTCCAGCATAAGTCTACCAGGTTCTGAACTCCCCAGTAGAGATCATCAGAATTCTCTTACACCGCAAGTCACCAAGGAGTTCCAATCCCCAACAGTGGTCCTAAGATCCCTCAACAATTGAAGATCTTGTTCCCCAAGCAGTCAGCAGTCAACAAGGATGTCTCATCCTCAGCAATCAAAAATTCTTGCAATCCCCTGTAGCAGTCAAGGACTCACTTTCCCCGGCAGCAGTCGAGATTCTGTTATCTCCGGCTATCCATGATTCATCTATCCTCAGCAAGACAGCTCATCAGCTTACATGCGCATTCATTACATTCATATCATGAACATTGATATACGCATATGGAGTCATACATTTCATGCAACATGACTTTGTGTTTAGCTAATATTTTGTCCCTTTCAGGATAGGAATAAAAGGCTATCATTAACAATTATCCCAGATGCAATTTTACACAGACTCATCATCAGAAAACCCTACACCGGTTTATCAAAGACTTCTGAAAACAGTTTACGGGTTCTCCAAACACGGATGTTAACCTATCGCTTGTTCAGATTCTTCAGCTTCTGAAAACAGTTTACGGATTCTCCAAACACGGATGTTAATCTATTGCTTGTTCAGACTCAACTTTTGAAAACAGTTTACGGACGCTTCCCAACAACGGATGCTGCTCTATTGCTTATTCAACTCTAAGACTTCTGAAAACAGTTTACGGGTTCTCCAGTAACGGATGTTAACCTATCGCTTGTTCAGACGCTTCAACTTCTGAAAACAGTTCACGGGTTCTCCAGTAACGGATGTTAACCTATCGCTTGTTCAGATTCTTCTCAACTTTTGAAAACAGTTTACGGACGCTTCCCAACAACGGATGCTGCTCTATTGCTTATTTAACTCCAAGACTTCTAAAAACAGTTTATGGGTTCTCCAGTAACGGATGTTAACCTATCGCTTGTTCAGACGCTTCAACTTCTGAAAACAGTTTACGGATTCTCCAAACACGGATGTTAATCTATCGCTTGTTCAGATTCAACTTTGGAAAACAGTTTACGGACGCTTCCCAACAACGGATGCTGCTCTATTGCTTATTCAACTTCAAGACTTCTGAAAACAGTTTACGGGTTCTCCAGTAACGGATGTTAACCTATCGCTTGTTCAGATGCTTCAACTTCTGAAAACAGTTTACGGATTCTCCAAACACGGATGTTAATCTATCGCTTGTTCAGATTCAACTTTTGAAAACAGTTTACGGACGCTTCCCAACAACGGATGTTGCTCTATTGCTTATTCAACTCCAAGACTTCTGAAAACAGTTTACGGGTTCTCCAGTAACGGATGTTAACCTATCACTTGTTCATACGCTTCAACTTCTGAAAACAGTTTACGGATTCTCCAAACACGGATGTTAATCTATCGCTTGTTCAGATGCAACTTTTGAAAACAGCTTACGGATGCTTCCAGATGCGGATGTCAATCTATTGCTTATTCAGACCCCCAGTTCAGAGATAAAATAGGGATACCTTTCTGATACTCACTCACTCATCAACGAACTACAGTTCAACAAACATTCCAGATGGCATCTATAAGCCCATCCCCGATAAGATTTTGTCATTTCTCCAGATGGCATCTTTAAGCCCATCTCTAGATGGCATCTTTAAGCCCATCTCCAAATGGCATCTTTAAGCCCATTCCCGCATCCATGTCTTGACGAGTACAAATTTATGGGCACTCTAGTGTCCAATCCTCTTTTACCTTTGAGTCACGAAAGGTAAACTTGCCAATCTAACTCTTCAGGTTCAAGAAGATTGAACAAGGGCAGCTGTTGTACCCCAAAATTTGCCCTCTCATTCTTCAGGAAATCATCTTGGATTCTCAGAGTCCCTCTGAAACAAATCCAAGTCCTGAATTATCATTTCTTCCCAAGCAAACCATTTACAAGAGCAAAATGATCACACAAGCTCTAAAGGCAACGCTTTTATCTTGAGAAAAATTAAATTCTAAACATTTGGAATTTTTCCCTAAAAATGGGTGTTTAAGAAGAAGATAATACTTCAGAACTTCTGGACCAGCCTCCAGATAGAAATGGTCAGAAGTTACAAGCTTGGCTCAACGCAGTCAGAAGTTGGCTCTTCAGCAGCTACATCAACTCAGTCAGAAGTTGCAAACGTGGTTCAACACGTAAGCCTCAAACAGAACATAGCTCTTTCAACAATTACGCAAATTCAGCCAGAGTTTGCTAAAGGAATGCAAAGGAAGCAAGGAAGTCTGAAGGCTCCTTCAGAACATGCTGAAATCAGAAGATGAAAGGGTCAGAAGAGTGGGTGTTACACTGATACAGAATCTCTAAGTCCAGGATTTCCAGAAGCAAATCCAAGGAATGTGTCAGAAAGTCAGGAGAATCTCCAGAATTTGCTAAAACAACAAGAGGCCAAGACCAGAGCATGGTTTACGTTGTTTTTGGTAAAGCAGAACTGCTGGTTCAAGTTTTTTTCCTATTACCAGAATATTGGTGTTGATAAGTCTCATCACCATTTAATGCTCATTAATGCTTCCAACCACTCCTGAACATTCATCCAAGGGGTCTCTTCACGTGTGGCTTGGTAAACGCCTTTATGCAGGTTTAGGCATGGGTTTACGCTCTACCGTCCACCTAAGAGGTCACTTCTCCCCAATCCATGCCTGTTGTTCCAGCCTAGGCTGAAAGGCTATCTATTATCACAACTTCCCAAGAACTTCTTTCAAAAAACAATTCAACCTCTGTTGGCGCCTTTAATGTTCAAGAAGCCACAAGAGCTTTGCCTATAAATAGAGCACCATTGTCCATTGAAAAAGGGCGTCCAAAAAACCAGAAAAATTGCTAGAAGAGAAACAGAAATTTTTAGCAAGAAAGTACTGTGAAACTCTGCCAAAATCTCCAGTGTTTCATAACTTTGAACTTCTTACCTTCAAACTTCATCAATACCCAGCTTTCTTTGTGACTAAAGAACACCCTTTCAGTCTCTGACCATACATACACCTTCATCTACCCCTTTCAAAAAAAAGAACCTGTCCAAAACACCATCAGAGCCAAAAGCTAGCTCTCATTCACAAACTTTTCCAACAGCCAGGTAAGCACCTGCTGACCTTCATCACGCTGCTAAGCATCATCAGCTTTTCATGCTCAAATAAACATAATGTAAACATCATGTTGCTGTTATTTGTGTTCTGAGGATTTTAATACCTCAGAACGTTTTGAGTCAACATAGAACCTGCCTGTGACCTTGTTGGTTCTGTCCCCTAAAACACTTTGACATTTGTTGAAGCTGTTCCAAACATGTTTTCTGTTTTGTGGAAAAGTAACAAAATTGTAGATGTTCTGACTAGCACAGGGAGAAGCCAAGTGCTGACTTTGACGTTAGCACATTTGAAGCCTGTTTTGCTGTCAATAATATCAGAACTTCTGAGAATTATTGTATTTCCAGCAGGATCAGAACTTCTGATATCCCCACTAACAAACTTTTGTCTTGCAGCGCATGGGGGTCAGAACTTCTGATCTTCCCACTAACAGGTTTCTGTTTTGCAGGTGCCAGAGTCAGAAGTTCTGACTCATACAGTTTAACCAAAAGGTTGATCATCTGACAGCGGGCCTGAGTCAGAACTACTGATGACCTCTCAGCAGCGCGCTGGCTCCCTCTCTCTTTCTCTCTATCTTGTTTTTGTTACTTTCTTTTCTTATCTATTTTTCTCGTTGAACCACCCCATGTACAAATATGTATCCCCACCCCCTAATTGCTGTAATAGCGTAGGATTTTATATTTCTGCTTTTTATCGCTTTCAAATATAAATGCTAGTAATTAGGATGTGTATGGCAAGATAAAATCAATGAAATAGAAAATCCTAATTCAAAGATAAATTCTTGTATGCAATAAAATTCACTTGCACACAAACACCCCTAGGGTTCCATCCACTTGTTGCCTTTAAAAATGGACCATGTTACGCATGCAAAGTATCTTGGTAAAACAAACAAAATCAAAAGATCATAGTCCCTCGATGACGCTATCCAAAGTCGCCTTATGAAAATGATCTTAGTCCCTCAAAAAATGCTAAGATACTTTGAAAAATTGCTCTCATGGTCTATACGATGACCCGCGCCCGTCCTGTTAACATCCTAATACTAGATTGTCCACCAAATGCAATGGTGGAACAATACTGTTAAAAGGGTTAAAACATAGAAAAGATCTTTGAGAAAATTTAAGGGTAGACAACTCTTAGTTACTTGATCAAACTTGCAAAACACACTTGCCTACTTTCAAAACACACTCCACAACACAACTTTCAAAACCACTTTCAAAACATTGAAATATCTTTTCGAAAAGATACACACCTTTGTAAAACATTCGAGTAAAGAATTGTTACAATGGTTTCCTAGACAAGGCATCTTTTTTCAAAACATTTTCAAAACCACACACAAAGCACCATTTCAAACAATTGAAAATGCAAGGCAAGTGATCTAAGCAAGTAACTAAGAGCCCATGGATAACCATGGATAGAAAGGGTGCTAATACCTTCCCTTTCTATAATCTACTCCCCGAACCCAAGAAAACATCTCAAAGGTTTTTGCTGTGCTTTTTAACCTTTCCTTAGGATAAAATAAAAAGTCGGTGGCAACTCTTGCTAAACCGAAACATTTGCGAAAACAAACGCACAACCTCAAGTCAGTTCTTCCACTGTATCACACCATACAATCTCATTTATGTTGAGAACATCATTGCTTGATCCATATCATGCATTGCATATGACTGACCTTTGTGTTTCAGAAAAGATCCAGTTAAATTCTCAACTATGTGGAAGACCTTGTCTGGTCCAGTTAAATCGATTCCTAAAGATTTTTCTGATGCGGATCCAGTTGAAGTTATTCCAAGACCTTGTCTGGTCCAGTTAAATCGATTCCTAAAGATTTTTCTGATGCCGATCCAGCCAAAGGCGCCAAGACCTTCTCTGGTCCAGTTAAATTGATTCCTAAAGATTTTCCTGATGCAGATCCAGTTGAAGATTCCAAGACCTTGCCTGGTCTAGTTAAATTGATTCCTAAAGATTTTTCTGATGCCGATCCAATCAAAGGCCTTCTCTGGTCCAGTTGAATCGATTCCTAAAGATTTTCCTGATGCAGATCCAATTGAAGATTCCAAGACCTTGCCCGGTCCAGTTAAATTGATTCCTAAAGATTTTTCTGATGCCGATCCAATCAAAGGCCTTCTTTGGTCCAGTTGAATCGATTCCTAAAGATTTTTATGATGCAGATCCAGTTGAAGATTCCAAGACCTTGCCTGGTCCAGTTAAATCGATTCCTAAAGATTTTTCTGATGCCGATCCAGTCAAAGGCCTTCTCTGGTCCAGTTGAATCGATTCCTAAAGATTTTCCTGATGCAGATCCAGTTGAAGATTCCAAGACCTTGCCTGGTCCAGTTAAATCGATTCCTAAAGATTTTTCTGATGCCGATCCAGTCAAAGGCCTTCTCTGGTCCGGTTAAATCGATTCCTAAAGATTTTCCTGATGCAGATCCAGTTGAAGATTCCAAGACTTTGCCTGGTCCAGTTAAATCGATTCCTAAAGATTTTTCTGATGCCAATCCAGTCAAAGGCCTTCTCTAGTCCGGTTAAATCGATTCCTAAAGATTTTCTTGATGCAGATCCAGTTGAAGATTCCAAGACCTTGTCTGGTCCAGTCAAATCGATTCCTAAAGATTTTTCTGATGTCGATCCAGTCAAAGGCCTTCTCTGGTCCAGTTAAATCGATTCCTAAAGATTTTTCTGATGCCGATCCAGTTGAAGATATTCCAAGACCTTGTCTGGTCCAGTTAAATCGATTCCTAAAGATTTTTCTGACGCCGATCCAGTCAAAGGCCTTCTCTGGTCCAATTAAATTGATTCCTAAAGATTTTTCTGATGTCGATCCAGTTGAAGATGTTCCAAATCCTTTTCAAGTCCCAGTTTAATACCTGTAGCAAGCCAGGAAAACTATCTGTGGACGACTGATTGTAGATTAATACCTGAAACCAGCTAGGAAAACTATCTACATGATGAGATTGAAGATTAATACCTGTAACAAGCCAGGAAGACCTTTCTTTCTCAGGTCAGAGATTAATACTTGTAACAAGCCAGGAAAACTATCTACACAAAGAGATTGAAGATTAATACTTGGAACCAGACAGGACGAGTACTATAACCTCAACGGCATACTCCCGGTGAGCACGAGTCAGTTCCTAAATCTCAAACAAAGTTAGACTTCCCCAGTGGAATCTTCTACAACAACAGGTATGCAAGTTATCGCTAAGGAATCTCTTATGCGATCGACACTCCTACAGATGGCATCTATAAGCCCATCCTCCTACCAACAACCTCCAGATGGCATCTATAAGCCCATCCTCCTACCAATAACCTCCATATGGCATCCATAAGCCCATCCTCCTACCAACAATCTCCAAATGGCATCTGTAAGCCCATTCCCGACGTCACAATGCTGATACTACACCATGCGAGTGCAAATTTCTGGGCACTCTAGTGTTCAATTATCTTCCACCTTCGGATCGCGAAAGGCTAGAAAGCCAATCTATATCCTCGGGTTTAAGAAAATTGAACAGGGGCAACTGTTGCACCCCAAAATTTGCCCTCTCATGTTTTCCAAAGTCTTCCCCCTGCCTGGTTGATCACAAACTCTTGCCTAAGGAAAAAGAAGATTTTTGAGTGGTACTTTAAGTACCTTTCGATTGGCATCCTGAAAGACACTTCGATTGACATTTTGGACAAGCATTTCGATTGGCATCCTGAAAGACCCTTTGATTGGAATTCTGAAGGAGTCTTTCGATTGGCATTATGGACAAGCATTCGATTGGAATTATGTCAAGGCAATTTCGACAGGCATGTCGACCATGTCCTTCTATTGGCATGAACAACACCTTTTGATTGGCCTGTTAGCAGAGCCTTTCGATTGGAATACTTCGATTGATATTTGGGCCAGGCCCATTCGAAGGGTACGCAGGGAGTCCATTCGAAAGAGGCAAATCAGGACTAATCGAAGAGCATGGCCTGAAAGCATTCGAAATCCAAGCGTCCAGGTTCATTCAAGGGACACGAATGTTTCAAAAGAGGAAATAATTTAATGTGTTTGATTTTTGTCCAGAGCGTTAAAGGCCTATTTTAATGGCTGTCCCTTGCCATTACTGCACCCTCACACCCCTATAAATACAGAGGCCAGCATACATTACCAACACGAAAATCAAAGGAAAATCATAGAACAAAAATTATACACACACAAAAAATCTGCAGGAGAACAAAACATTGGAGAGACACTGCCCAAAATTTTCCAAGCCAAAGCAGTCCCTCAGATCGAAGGTGTCCACGCCCAGAAGCCCTCAAATCAAAAGTGCCTACATCCAGGAAGCCCCTAGATCGAAGGTTCCTACATCCAGGAAGCGCCCAAATTAAAAGTCTAATCTGTTGGTAAGAAAGGGTAAACCATCCAACCTCATATTTGCATAATACATTCATACTTGTTGTTACTTTCGATTTACCATCCTAGACAGGATCAAAGGGCCTGGGTTTGGTACCCAGGTCATGTTTTTTCGTTTGCTAACACTTGCTGCAGATTTAGCCTGAAGAGACCCCAACAAGTGCAGGATCGAAGGGCCTGGGATTCAATATCCAGGCCCTGCATTTTATTTCGCTAACATGCTTTTGCAGGTATAACATCCCAGATCGAAGGAGAGCCCTTCTCTGGATCGAACCTATTAGCATGCTGGATCGAAGGAGGCATCTCATTCCTGGATCGAAAGCCATGACCTCCATGATCAAAAGATAGTCATCTTCCCTGGATCGAAGGCTACTCACGCCTTGCTGTTTGGCCCAATCGAAAGGACCATGACCCTGTCTGGATCGAAGCTGCCATTTCCCCCCTGGGTCGAAACTCCTAGATCGAAGGATCCCCCTTGTATTTTATTTTGTTTTTATAGACTTCCTTTTAATTAACATTAAAATAAAAAAACCACGAAAACATTAGGCTAGTTCTTTTTCTATTAAATTAACTTTGTTAATTAACCTTTAATTATCTTAACATTTTTCCAAAAAAACTAAAATTAAATAGATTTAGATTATTTTTCCCAAAATAAAATAAAACAACAAAAAGAGTTCTTATTCTTAGGATTTTTTTTTAATTCACGCGTGTTTATTTTACTGGGATGTAATAGCTTAAACTAAGACCTTCTTTACTGCTTATTCCCCCAATTTTGGACATGTAAATAATCCCCCTCCCCGAAAGCTTTGTAATAGCGTAGGATTTACAATTCCCGCACTTTAAATTCCTGTACATATATTAACTGCTTAGATGTATGCTAACTAGGATTGTATGGCAAGATTAACTCTTAACTTAAAATCAACAGTAGCTCACCATAACATGTACAAAGATAATATAACTGAAAATTGACACACTTGCACATGCCACTCTTAGGGTACACCTCACTTGGTTGCCTCGAACGTGGTCATTAAGTATAGGATGTTTTAGAGGTCGTCCTTTTGTCCCAAGATCATAAGTTGCCTCGAAACGGTTGCCTCGGAAAAATGATCTAAGACATTAGGATTACCACTAAAGCGTCCTAACGTTGCTTTAGTGACCACACGCCCCTTAAATCGAATTGACCGGAAAACTCCAACGACGGTGCCACCTACTCCTCAATAGTAGGATAGCACTGTCTAAAGGACAGTTGCACAGTTTAATTCCTTTTTGAGTAGGTAGATGTTCTTAAGTACTTGCTCCTTTTAAAAACAAAACAAAAACTTTTTGCACTTACACTTTCTAAACAAAACTTTTATTTCAAAACCCACAATCGCAAAGAAAAGCAAACCTTTTGAAAACATAGTGAGCAAGTACCTAAGAGCCCGTGGATAACCACGGATAGAAAGGGTGCTAACACCTTTCCTTTCTATAATCTACCTCCCGAACCCGAGAAACATCTCGAAAAGGAATTTTTCTATGCTTTTGTCCTTTCCCTTGTTGGATAAAATAAAAGACGGTGGCGACTCTTACTTACCGCGACACTTTGCAAAAACAAACGCAAACGCGAACCAGCATTCCAAAAACAGCCAGTTCTCGTTCCCACCGATCACAGGAAGGAAGCATAATAAGGCATTGTATGTCTCAGTTGAATGTAGGGGCACAACCTTGGCTCATGTTTTGGTGGACACTGGCTCATCTCTGAATGTACTACCTAAAAAGTCTCTTGATAGACTTGACTGCGAGGGACTAACATTAAAGCCAAGCAACATAGTAGTAAGGGCTTTTGACGGCTCGAAAAGGATGGTGCATGGGGAAGTGGATATCCCCATAAAGGTTGGAACCCAAACTTTCAATTCAAACTTTTATGTAATGGATATCCGCCCTTCATACTCCTGCTTGCTAGGCCGACCATGGATCCACAATGTTGGCGATGTTACTTCTATGTTGCACCAAATGCTGAAGTATCCAATTCAAGGGAAGATTATCACCGTTCATGGAGAGGAAGAGTACATGATTAGCCATCTCAATTCCTTAAGATATGTGGAACTAGATGGTGAATTTATTGAAACTCCATTTCAACACTTTGAAGAAGTCCCCCAAGATATGGCAGTGACCAAGGTTGTGTCTCAGGTTCCCAAAATTACAAGGCCTCCACTCCGGATGTCATCTCTGAAGCATACCAAAGCAGTGGTAGAAGAAGGTGGGTGCACTATTTGGGTACAACTCCCAGATATCCCATATAAGTCTGACAAGTTTGGCCTAGGTTTCCCTTCAAATGCTCAGAAGGCTGTATGTCGCGCTCGTGTCGGAGGACCACCCCTGAAGATCAGCAACCGCGAGGTCAACGCTGTAGAAGGAGATGAAGATAGTTGGGACTTGGAGAATTGGATATTCCCGACTGTCAGTGGAGGGCTCAATAATTGGGAGGCTAGAGACCTTGTCCCGATCACTTTTATCCCACAATAATTTGTCTTTACATTTTGTTCAATCTGTAATATTAAAACAATTCTCACTCTTAAAACCTTGTGTCTTACCCGAGGCACAATGGTCCATTTGTAAGGGTTATTATCTCGTTTTCATATGACATCAATAAATCATGGACGTTTTCGCATAAAAACTTTTACGCTCATTTTTTTCTTTTACATTTTTATTTTCTTTCAAGGATAGCTATACCCTTACACACACCCACACTCATAATGCAGGTATACATCCATTCGCGATCCCATGGGTAACGAAACTGCTATGGCCTTTTGTGACTCTAGGAATCTAATCTACCAAGCCGAAGACGAAGGTGAGAAAGATTGTGAAGTACCTGGGGAAATTGCCAGTCTACTACAATAAGAAGAGAGAACCATTCAGCCTCACGAGGAACCCGTGGATACAATCAACTTAGGTACCAAAGAAGACAAAAAAGAGGTCAAGGTGGGTGCCAATCTGGAACCCAGTGTCAAGTAGCGTCTGACTCAGTTATTACACGATTATGTTGAAGTCTTTTCCTAGTCGTATGAAGACATGTCGGAACTTGATAAAGACATTGTGGTACATCGTCTGCCTACAAGAGAAGATTGCCCGCCAGTAAAGCAAAAGGTTCTCCGCATGAGGCCTGATATGTAAAAAAAGATTAAAGCAGAAGTCATGAAGCAATTAAACATTGGATTCCTGGTTGTCACCTGTTATCCCCAATGGGTTGCCAATATTGTTTCCGTACCCAAAAAGGATGGAAAAGTGAGAATGTGTGTGGACTACAGAGATTTGAATAGGGCGAGCCCTAAGGATGATTTTCCACTCCCCCACGTTGATATTCTAGTCGACAATACGGCACAACACAAAGTGTTTTCCTTCATAGACGGATTCTCAGGTTACAACCAAATCAAAATGGTGCTTGAGGACATGGAGAAAACAACATTTGTCACACAATGGGGCACATTCTGCTACAAGGTGATGCCATTCGGACTAAAGAATGCTGGGGAAACCTTTCAGCGTTCCATGGTAGCTTTATTTCATGACATGATGCATCAGGAAATAGAGGTCTACGTGGAAGATATGATAGCCAGATCTCAAACAGAAGAAGAGCATCTTGATCACTTACAAAAACTATTTGAAAGACTAAAGAAGTACAAGCTGAGGTTGAATCCAAACAAATGCACATTTGGGGTACGGTCTGGTAAACTCCTAGGCATTGTCGTCAGTAACAAAGGTATCGAGGTCGATCATGCCAAAGTTAAAGCAATACAAGAGATTCCTGCTCCTCGTACTGAGAAGGAAGTTAGAGGATTCTTGGGGCAATTGAATTATATTTCCAGATTCATCTCTCACCTGACAGCTACTTGTGAACCAATCTTCAAATTGTTGAAGAAAGATCAAGTAGTCAAATGGAATGACGAGTGCCAAGTTAATTTTGACAAAATCAAAGAATACCTACAAGAGCGTCCCGTGTTAATCCCACCAGTGGAGGGAAGACCATTGATCATGTATCTGATTGTTTTAGAAAACTCAATGGGGTGTGTATTGGGGCAGCATGACGAGTCTGGCCGAAAAGAGCACGCTATTTATTACCTGAGCAAAAAGTTTACCGACTATGAAACAAGATATTCACTGCTCGAGAAAACTTGTTGCGCTCTGGCATGGGCTACTCTCCGGCTAAGACAGTATATGCTGACTTATACTACCTTATTGATATCTAAAATAGATCCAATAAAATACATCTTCGAGAAACCCGCACTCTCTGGAAGAATAGCGAGATGGCAGATGATCCTGACGGAATATGACATACAATATACTGCCCAGAAAGCAATAAAGGGCAGTGTATTAGCTGATCGCCTTGCTCACCAAGCTGTAGAAGACTACCAGTCCATAAAATTCGAATTTCCAGATGAAGACATCATAACCTTAGGCAACTGTGAAGAATTCATGCCATATGACGGACCTGAACAAGGATCCCGATGGACCCTGTTATTTGATGGGGCATCCAACGCACTTGGAAATGGTATCAATGTTGTACTCATATCACCTGAAGGGTGTCATACTCCCCTCACTGCAAGACTCTGCTTCAATTGTACAAACAATACGGCAGAATATGAAGCGTGCATCTTTGGTCTCAGAGCTGCCATAGACTTGGAGATCAAATCCTTGGATGTATTCGGAGATTCAGCTTTGGTTATCAGTTAGATCAAAGGGGAATGGGACACCAAACACCCTAACCTTATCCCTTATAAAGAACATTTTTTGACAATGCTACCACATTTTGAGAAGAATACCTTCGAGCATTTTCCACGAGAAGAAAATCAGCTGGCAGACGCTCTAGCCACAATGTCATCTATGTTTAAACTTAATTGGGATAACAAGGCTCCCCAGATCACCATTTAACGAATGGATGAACCAGCACATTGTCACGAGATTAATACTGAAGAAGTAGTGGACCAACCTTGGTTTCACGAAGTCAAGAGGTATCTTGAGGCTCAAGAATATCCAGAAGGAGCTACAGTCAATGATAAGAAGTTCTTAAGGAGATTCTCTGCTAAATTCTTCCTTAGTAATGGCATTCTTTACAAACGCAATCATGACTCTATGTTACTTCGGTGCGTAGATAAGGTTGAAGCTGAAAGGATCATGGCTGAATTACATGAAGGCACTTTTGGAACCCATTCCAGTGGGCATACGATGGCAAAGAAAATCCTACGGGCAGGCTATTACTGGTCTACCATGGAAGCAGATTGTTATCAACACTCTCGAACCTGTCATAAGTGTCAGATTTATGCTGACAAGGTGCATGTACCTCTGTTTCCTCTAAATGTCTTGACAGCTCCTTGGCCCTTTGCTATGTGGGGGATTGATATGATTGGGGAAATCAATCCGACAGCCTCCAATGGACACCACTTCATCTTAGTTTCCATTGATTACTTTACAAAGTTGGTGGAGGCAGCTTCCTTCGCTTCCGTTACCAAGAATGTTGTTGCCCGTTTCATCAAACAAAATCTTATTTGTCGGTACGTTATCCTGGAAAGGATCATCACTGATAATGGTACAAATCTCAACAACATTATGATCACCACCTTGTGCGAGAAATTCAAGATTGAGTATCACAATTATTTTCCTTACCGACCGAAGATGAATGGTGTTGTCGAAGCTGCAAATAAGAACATTAAAAAGATCATACAGAAAATGACAGTCACATACAAAGACTGGCATGAGATGTTACCATTCGCTCTCCACAGGTAATATACAACAACTCGCACATCAATCGAGGCAAAACCCTATTCTTTGGTATACAGCATGGAAGCCGTCTTGCCTATTGAGGTTCAGATCCCATCTCTGAGGATTATGAAGGATGCAGGGTTGAACAAAGACGATTGGATCCAGACTCGACTTGATCAACTGAACTTGATTGATGAAAAGAGACTTACTGCTGTTTGCCATGGTCAAATGTATAAAAAATGGATGATCAAGGCTTTCAACAAGAAGGTCAAATGCCAAGTGTATCAAGTTAGGGATCTAGTGATCAAACACATCATACTGCTACAAGGTGATCCTAGGGGCAAATGGACTCCTACCTAGGAAGGACCATTTATAATCAAAAACATTTTCTCTGGTGGGGCAATGATCTTAACCACCATGGATGGTGACGACCTGTCGCATCCTGCAAACACGGACATAGTCAAAAGATACTACGCATAAGAGACCCGCTAGGTTGACATACCTAGGAAAAACAAGGGCATCCCGACGAACCAAAAAGGTTCGGGCAAAAATTAGGGATAAAACAAAAAAAATTTGTACACCTGGAAAGCTGAAAACCCGAAGGGGCGACTTGGGCAAAAAAGGGTTTCCCGGTGGACTGAAAACCCGAAAGGGAGGTCCAAGAAAAAGTTAGGGAATTAAAGTGTATGACTATATCCCGATGGATCACCTTACAGACAACCTTCAACTTCAACTGACAAACTCAGAGGTTCTGATCAATTTAATCATCTTCGGACGAGGCAACAAATAGATAAGATACTCAGAGATACAAAGGCTATAGCAGAATGGGAACCCCATAGTATTATTACACATAGCTATATTTTCTTTGTATTAAAATCTTCATTTTTACGACGACATTCTCTTACTAGAATGTTTGTCTCCTTGTACAAAAATACTTACTCAAAGTCAATACAAAGATACCTCTTTGAAAGTGTAAAAACTATTTGTTTTCTTTACGCTTGTGTTTTGTTTACAAAAGCGTCCAATGATTCATTGTTGAACATGTGCGTTTGAACATAATTACTGTTTACAAATAAACAAAATAAAAGACAATCACTGTTGGCTTTAAGAGATAGGGAAATCTCTCTAAGTCATTTTCCATAAAAGTTCCCTGCAGTGTACAGCTTAATCCCCAGCGGAACAAAACTCCCAGTTATCACTCCCCAGTAGAAGTCACCAAATTTCTCAGAATTCCCCGACCAGGATTTTTCAAATAGTACACGGCATTACCCATACAACAAAGTTTATTTCTCTAAGCGGAAATTCATCGAACACTTCGACTTCAAGACATGAAAACTTGCATATCCTCAGCGGCAGACTGGGATTTAATTTCCCCAATCCAACAGCGGTGCAGCAGATTAGCTCACATACGCATACATTGCATCCATATATCATAAACATTGATAAAATGAACGCATTATATCACACATATCATACAACATGACTTTGCATTTTAGCTAACATTTTACCCGTTTCAGGATAAGGTTAACAACTATCAATAACAATGTTCAAAGTTGTCAGACACAATACATATATGCTCCAGATACAGATGCCATTCTAATGCTCTTTCAGATATAGTACAGATATGCAACACCACGGATGCCATTCTAATACTCATTCAAATTCAACTTTCAGATACAGTACAAATACGCTCCAAACATGGATGCCATTCTGATACTCATTCAGACTCAACTTTCAGATACAGTACAGATACGCTCCAAACACGGATGCCATTCTGATACTCATTCAAACTCAACTTTCAGATACAGTACAGAAACGCTCCAGATACGGATGCCATTCTAATACTCATTCAGATTCAACTTTCAGATAGAGTACAGATACGCAACACCACAGATGCCATTCTAATACTCATTTAGATTCAACTTTCAGATATAGTACAGATACGCAACACCACAGATGCCATTTTGATACTCATTCAAACTCAACTTTCAGATACAATATAGATACGCTCCAAACAAGGATTCCATTTTGATACTCATACATATTCGACTTTCAGATATAGTACAGATACGCTCCAGACACAGACGCCATTCTGATACTCATTCTTTCAACTTACAAATTCAATACCAACAATCACTTTTGGATGGCATCTTTAAGCCCATATTCTACAAATTTCTATCACCTCTCCAAATGGCATATTTAAGCCCGTTCCCTCAACCTTCATATCGTCGAGTGTAAATTTCTGGGCACTCTAGTGTCCAATCATCTTCCACCTTCGAGTCACGAATGGAAAAACTCGCCAATCTAACTCTTCAGGTTTAAGAAGATTGAACAGGGGCAGCTGTTGTACCCCAAATTTTCCCTCTCACTTATCAAGAATTTTCTCATAAGATCTCCTTAGGCTCAAGACTGCACTAGGGTTTGATCAGCTCAAGACACCTCCTTATGCACTGATGACCAAAATTATGGTTTGATTTTGCACAAGGATTTTTGGAATATCAATGCTTCATATGACTTTCATGGACCATTATGGACCCCCAAGATCACTCATGTCAAGTTTCAAGTCGTGGATCACACTTTTGATCAATCAATTGAACAGTTGACCTAAAAATCAGTTGTATTAGAGAAAAAGTCAACCATAGCCAATTTACAGTCAAACTTCATAATTTTTTATCCACATCAACATTTTAGACTCATATGTATCATTTGATCAAGTTTGGACCATAATTCCTCAAGAAATTTGATCAAATCTTCAAAAGGGCAAAATGGTCAAAATTAGGGTTTTGATTGGGAAAGGGCAATTTTTGATTTTTTGACCTAGCAAATGATCATTTGGTTTAAGGCATGATTTAAAGAGTCCAATTGCACCATTTTGACCTAATGACATGATTTAAAACATTACAAGTCCATTGGATTGACAAATGAATTTTGCAGTCAACTGATTAAAAGTCAACTGTATACTGAAAAGTCAAACTTTGACTTTTTGGTCAAATTCAAGTGCCAAAGATCATAATTCATCAAAACATGTCAAAATAGAAAAATTATTCATCAAGAAATCAAGAATTTAAGATTTCATCTTAAAATGTTAAAATTTATTAACTTAGAAATTTTTCTAAGTATGAAAATTTTCTTATTTTTTCATAACTTTAAGCCAATTTTTCACCATGATGCAAGATGATTCAAGAGAAACTTCCAACATGGAAGTTGTAGATATCCATGAAATATACAACTTTTATTCACACAAATTCTCCTAAAAGTACTTGGATCTCAAGTTATAATTTTGTGAATACATGCTCATGAACTAAAAAAGACTTAGTGAAATTTTGCCCTAGTTAGGCAGATTTCTGACCTAACTTCATGGTAATTTTTCACATAGTTTCAAGGGGAATCTTCAAAATAAATTCAAAGATGAGTTGAATAGAACATTGCAAGATTTCCAAAATGTCAAAGAACTCCTTGAGATCATTCCTGAGCAAGGAGAATCGAAGGCAAGAAGTTGGTGTTTTGTCACTTGGATTACAAGCCATTTTGTGAAGAACACTTGATCCAATCTTCAAGCATGATGTACAAATATTGCTTTCCAGGATTCAAACTTGATAATCAATCAATAATTTAATTCTTACACAACTGATATAGCCATTGTCCAAGCATTTGAGTCATTATCCAAGTTGCATTTCCATTTTTGGAAGAAAGTCACCACTTCCATTTTGGAAAATTGACTTTAATCATAATGTCAACTCTTCTTGAGCCCATACATTGTTGTTTCTGACTCAAAATCATTCAAAATCAAGAAGCAACATGCCTACAGCCTGCTAACCACCCTGCAAACCCTTGTACTCCACATTGAAACCATGTTTGTCAACTTTGCTTCAAAAACAAGTAACTAAGCCAAACATGTGATTTTAACTTCTGAGTTGTTTCAAGCCTCAAAACCTCTTTCCAATAAGTACAAACGCAATTGGCAAGATGGCACACGAATGCTAGTTCCCTGAAACCATCTCAAACACTCAAAAAACCATAAATCTGCTCAAGAACACCATTGATACACAGTTTTGAATCAAAACTCATCTTATTCATTTCGACTCGTGCGTTTTGAAAACTAATCATTCAAACACCTTCTATACACCATACCAAAGCATTTCAGGCCCCTGTTTCAAGACTGTAACTCCTCCATCACTATCCACCATTTTCAAATATCAAGCTTGTAGGTTGACTTGAGTAGAGAGATTCAGGGACTTTCAAGGCAAAGTAGGAGTTGGAATACACTTAGGAGGTCCAGGAAAGCTAAACAGATCCTCAGGCTATCTCAAAAGTTGCTCAAACTCCATTCACGACTCCAGCTGCAAGAGGTAAATTTTCAAACTTCTATCTCTTTATACAAGCATCATTTGATCATAATTTATGAAGACAAAATATAGATATCTTTGCTCTAAAGCTGACCATGTTCATAGTTCCCATTTATATTTACTGTGTATAGAGAATTTTGGATTTGAAATTTCTGAGAAAATTAGGTTTCAATTTAGGGCCAGCAAAATTAGTTTTTATCTTTGACTTTTAGCTTACATAAGTTATATGGTTGGATTCGTGGGAAGAAACACCACAACTTTCATGTTTGAACTTTCCATTTTTTGTAGAGAGATGAGGAAGATACAAGTGGTCCGGCTAGGCGCGAGGTTGAAGACAAAGTTGCCTTCAGAAAGCAGTTTATAATATATATTTATGGTTTGGTTATATGACCGGATGAAACAGCCACCCCAGTAGAAAGCGCGCGCGTACTAAGTCAATTCTTATCTAAAGGGTGAGGGTTCGAACCAATGTGAACCCTCCTTTTTGCATTTTTCATATTTTCTGTTTCCCTAACATTTTTTTGCAGGCGTTGGGCCCTTTGGTCCTGGTAGTGTTTTATTTTTATTTTTTGCTAGCTCACCTCCCTGCCTACTTTTGGAACCCCTGGCCCATTTATTTTTATTTACTTATTTATTTCATTTTTCCTTTCAAATATATTTTCTAAAATACCAAAAAAATCATAAAAAATATAAAAATAATAGATTTATGTTTTGACATGTTTTAAATATTTTTCCCACACAAAAATTATTTTTATTCATTATACTTTATTTAACTTTACTAGTTTCCTTGTAAATTAAATTAAAACTAGATTATTATTTATTTAAATATATTTATTTTAATGTAGAAAAGGCCAAAAATATTTCACAACACCATATATTATTTTCAAGACAAAAATACAAATAAATACTTTTTCTTTAAACTTATTTTCTTTTAATCAATTAAATAGAATTAGGGTTTTATTCAAAAATATTTTCTTAATTAATTTATTTTCTTAATTAATTTAAGTTAATTTAATTTAATTATTTTTTTCTATAATTAGGTTTAGGTTAAAACCTCTTTCATATAAAACACCAAACACAAAAATCATTTCTTAAAATTTGCATTTATACTTTATATATTTCTTCAATTATTTGTACATATTCAATTTGGTTGTAATAGATTAATTAGGTTTATATTATTGCAATCCCCATTCATAAATTGTATACCCTCTCCCACAAATGTTGTAATAGCGTAGTAACTTTAAATTTTGCAATTTATCGCTTTTACATAACATGCTAGTAATTAGGGTTTGTATGGAAAGAATAAAATCAATCAAGTAGAAAACCCTAATTCAAGAAAAAATCAAGCATGAAAATAACACACTTGCACACAAGCACCCCTAGGGTAAAATCCACTTGGTTGCCTTACAAAATGGCCATATTACACATGTGAGGTATCTTAGCAAAAACAAACAAAAACAAGATCATAGTCCCTCGATGACGCTATCTAAGTTGCCTTACAAATGATTTTAGTCCCTCAAAAAGAAAGCTAAGATACCATGAAACCTTGCTAATCATGGCTATATGATGACTCATGCCCGTCCCGTTTACATCCAAAGATAGGGTTACTTACCAAATCAATGGCAAGACAACAATGTCAAAGGAAAAGAAAATGAACAAGAAAGACATTTGAGTAGGTAGATTGCTCCTAATTACTTGCTCCATTTCAAAACAAACATCCTTGCTATTTTCAAAAACAAACACACATATTTTCAAACATCTTACAAACATTGAAGACATTTTCAAAAGATCAAACATCTTTGTATACATTCTTATGAACGAGAATCATTACAAAGATTGCCTAAACAATGGCCTCTTTACAAAATACTTTCAAAAACCATACAAAGCACAATTTTAAACAAAAACAAGTGATCTAGCAAGTAACTAAGAGCCCATGGATAACCATGGATGAAAAGGGTGCTAATACCTTCCCTTTTCATAATCTACCCCCCGAACTCAAGAAACAATCTCAAAGGTCTTTCATGTGCTTTTTCACCTTTCCTTTTGGATAATAGAAAAGTCGGTGGCGACTCTTTCTAACCACAACATTTGCGACCAAACGCAAAACCCTCAAGTCAGTTCTCCCACCGTATCACACAAAGTATAATGATGAATAAATGTATAAGGATGAAAAATATAAAGAAAATGAATTTTGTTTGATTTTCATAAAAAAAGATTTTTTTTGTCTTAACCTAATTTAATTAAAGAAAACAATTAATTAGTTTTGAATTTATTAAGAAAAATATTTTAAAAGAAAACCCTAATTCTATTAATTAATCAAAAGAAAGTAAGTTTAAGAAAAGTATTTTTATCTAAAATATATTTTTAGTATTATAAAATATTTTTAGTCCTTTTTTATATTAAAATAATGTATTTTTAGTGGTATGAAGAAAATAAATAAATAATACAATATTAATTTATTTTATAAGATTTACTTAAAAAAATAAATAAAGTATGAAGAATAAAAAATATTTTTATTTATGGAAAAATAAAATAAAATAAGTCAAAATATAAAATATCATTTTTTACATTTTTTTATCATTTTTAGTATTTAGAAAATATATTTGAGAAAATAAGTAAAATAAAAAATGAAGAAATTAAATTATACTGGGCCAGGATTGAAATATGAAACAGGGGGGGGGGGGAGGTTAGAGAAAAGTCAGGCCCAGGATGGGGGAGGCCCATGTGCTGGAAGGAACAAAAAAAAGACAAAAAATTGCAAAAGGCAGCGTTGAGGTTCGAACCCATGATCTCTACCAATAATGCGCGCTGCCTTACCACTGGGGTGGCTGTACATTCGTTAACTTAAATAAAAGAATAAATACGTAAGGTAAAACTTATCCATGGCCTATACTTCGTCTTCAACCTTCAGCCAGCCGGACCACCTGTATCTCATTCATTTCTCAACAAAAATGGAAAATGAAAACATGAAAGTTTTGCTATTTTTCCTCACGAATCCAACCATATAACTTATGTAAGCTAAAAGTCAAAGATGAATATTAATTTTTCTGGCCCTAAATTGAAACCTAATTTTCTCAGAAAGTTTAAATCTAAAATTCTCTAAGCTCAGGCCATATAAATATAAACCATGGATATGTACAGCTTCGTGGCAATGGTATCTACAGTTTATCTTCACAAACCAAACTCGAAAGATGCCTGTATGAAGAGATAGAAATTTGAAAACTTACCTCTTGCAGCTGGAGTCACGTATAGAGTTTTAGCAGCCTTTGTGAGGGCCTGATGGTTTCTACAGCTTGCCTGGACCTCCTTGAATGTATTCCAACTCCTACTTTGCTTTGAAAGTCCCTGAATCTCCCTACTCAAGTCAACCTGCAAGCTTGATGTTTGAAAATGGTGAATGATGATGGAGGGGTTACAGTCTTGAAACAGGGGCTTGGATCACTTGTGTATGATGTATGTGAGGTGTTTGAATGATTAAGAATCAAAATGCACGAGTGGAAATGGAGATGGAGAGTTTGGCTCAAAATTGTCAAGTTAAGCAGTCTTGTGCAGCAAGGGTGTTTGGGAGAGTTTTAGGATGCCTCAAATCGTGTCTTATCTTGCAATGAACTTGTTTATATGTATGGAAAAGATTAGAGCACAAAATCACTCCAAGTTTCTGAGTTATAGGGTTATGGCTCTATAACTTGCTTTTGAAGAAAGGTGAAATGACAAATCTCAAGTATTGTACAAGCATGTTCTGAGCTTTCTTAGGTCTTAGACACATTGGCTTTGGTTTATAGGAGTTATGTATGCATAAAGAACAAGTTAGAAGCTCAAGACAAGTTGACTTTGTGATTAAATCAACTTTTCAAGAGTGGAATGTAGCTTTCTTCCAAAAATGGAAAATTGGCTTGGACAATGCTTTGAACACTTGGATAATAGCTCAAAAGCAAGTGTAATCTTCTTATTATGGAGAGATATTGAGGTTTAGAAGCCTGCAAAACAATATTGTGCAGCATAGGTTTGAAATTGGATTCTTGTTCATCACAAAATGCCTTGTAACTCAAGTGACAAAACACCAACTTTATCTCTTCGATTCTCCATACTCAAGAATGATCTCAAGGAGTTCTTGGAAATTTTGGAAAGCTTGCAATGTTCTCTACAACCCATCTTTGAATTGATTTTGAAGATTCCCCTTGGAACTATGTGAAAAAGTGCCATGAAGTTAGGTCAAAATCCTGACCAAATTAGGGCAAAATTTCACTAAGTGTTTAGTTTCATGACCCTATGTTCTTGAAATTATAAATTGAGATCCAGGCACTTTTGGAAGAAGTTGTGTGAAGAAAAGTTGTAGATTTCATGGAGATCTACAACTTTCATGTTGGAAGTTTCTCTTGAATCATCTTGCATTATGATGAAAATTTGGCTCAAAGTGATGAAAAACGTGAAATTTTCAACACTTAGAAAAATTTCTAAGTTTAGAAAATTTGACTTTTTCAAAATGAAATCATGACTTTTTGATTTCTTGATGAATAAGTTTCATATTTTGACATGTTTTGATTTGGCACTTGAATCTGACCAAAAAGTCAAAGTTTGACTTTTCAGCATATAGTTGACTTTTGATCAGTTGACTGCAAAATTCATCTGCCAATCCCATGGACTTGTAATGTTTTGAACCATGTCATTAGGTCAAAATGATGGAATTGAGTTCTTGAAATCATGCTTCAAACCAATTGATAATTTGCTAGGCCAAAAATCAGAAATTGCCCTTTCTCAGTCAAAACCCTAATTTTGACCATTTTGCCCTTTGGATGATTTGATCAAATTTCTTGAGAATCCAAACTTGATAAAATGATACATATGAGTCTAAATTGTTGATGTGGATAAAAAAATATGAAGTTTTGACTGTAAATTGGCCATGGTTGGATTTTTCCCCAATATAGCTGATTTTTAGGTCAACTGTTCAATTGATTGATCAAAAGTGTGATCCAAGGCTTGAAACTTGACATGAGCAATCTTGGGGGTCCATGAAAGTCATATGAAGCATTTATAGTTCAAAAATCCTTGTGCAAACTCAAACCCTAATTTTGGTCATCAGTGCCTAAGGAGGTGTCTTGAGCTGATCAAACCCTAGTGTAGTCTTGAGCCCAAGGAGATCTTGTGAGCAAATTCTTGACAAGTGAGAGGACAAATTTTGGGGTACAACATCTACCCCTGTTCAATCTTCTTAAGCCTGAAGAGTTAGATTGGCTAGTTTTTCCATTCGTGACTCGAAGGTGGAAGATGATTGGACACTAGAGTGCCCAGAAATTTGCACTCGGCGATGTGATGGTTGAGGGAATGGTCTTAAATATGCCATTTGGAGAGGTGATAGAAAGTTTTTGGAGATGGGCTTGTAGATGCCATAAAAAATGATTGTTGAACTGAATCTGAAAGAGAATCAGAATGAGTATCAGAATGGCGTCCGTGTCTAGAGCGTATCTGAACTGTATCTGAAGGTTGAATCTGAATGAGTATCAAAATGGCGTCCGTGTTTGGAGCGTATCTGAACTGTATTTGAGAGTTGAATCTGAATGAGTATCAGAATGGCATCCGTGTCTGGAGCGTATCTGAACTGTATCTGAAAGTTGAATCTGAATGAGTATCAGAATGGAATCTGTATCTAGAGTGTATCTAAACTGTATCTAAAGGCTGGATTTGAATGAATATCAGATTGAAATCCGCGTCTAGAGCATATCTGAACTGTATCTGAAGATTGAATCCAAATGAGTATCAGAATGGCATCCGTGTGTGGAGCGTATCTGAGTTGTATCTGAAAACTCTTAACATGGTTAATGGTAGTTGTTAATCTTATCCTAAAAAGGGTAAAATGTTAGCTAAAACGTAAAGTCATGTTGTATGAAATGTATGATATCATGCACTCGCTTTATCAATTTTTATGATATACGGATGCAATGTATGTGTATGTGAGCTAGTCTATTGCTCTGTTTGTTGGATTGGGGAAAATAAATTCCTGAATGTTGCTGAGAATATGTAAGTTTTCATGTCTCGAAGTCGAAGTGTTGATGAATTTCCGTTTAGAGAAATAAACTCTGTTGTAAGGGAAATGCCATGTATTGATTAAAAAATATGTTTGGGGAATCTGGAGAAATTGGATGATTTCTACCGGGGATTGATAATTTGGAAGCTTTGTTCTGCTGGGGATTAAACTGTACACTGCAGGGAAAATTTTTTTTATGGAAAATAACTTGGAGAGACTTTCCTATCCCTTAAAGCCATTAGTAATTTTATTTTATTTTGTATATTTGTAAACAATAATTATGTTCAAATGCATATGGTCAACAATGAATCATTGGACGTTTTTATAAATAAAACACAAGAGTAAAGAAAAACAGATAGTTTTGCACTTTCAAAGGAATGTTTTTGTATTGACTTTGAGCAAGTATTTTTGTACAGTGAGACAAACACTCTATTAGGAGAACTCCGTCGTAAAAAATGAAAATTTTAATACAAAGAAAAGATAGCTATGTGTATACATCCCATGGGGTTCCCATTCTGCTATAGCCTTTGTATCTCTGAGAATCTTGTCTATTTGTTGCCTTGTCCGAAGATGATTGAATTGGTCAGAAATGTCGAGTTTGTAAGGTGAAGCCAAAGGTTGTCCTCAAAGTGATCAAACGGGACATAGTCATACACTTTAATTCCTTAACTTTTGCCTGGATAGCCCTTTCGGGTTTTCAGTCCACCGGGAAACCCTTTTTTGCCCAAGTCGCCCTTTCAGGTTTTCAACTTGTCGGGTGTACAAATTTTTTTGTTTTATCCCTAATTTTTTCCCGAACCTTTTTGATTCACCGGGATGCCCTTGTTTTTCCTAGGTATGTCAAACTAGTGGGTCTCTTATGCGTAGTATCTTTTGACTATGTCCGCGTTCGTAGGGTGTGGCAGGTCGTCACCATCCATGGTGGCCAAGATCATTGCCCCACCAGAGAAAATATTTTTGATTACAAATGATCCTTCATATGTAGGAGTCCATTTGCCCCTGGAATCACCTTGTGGCAAGATGATGCGTTTGATCACTAGATCCCCAACTTGATAAACTTGGCGCCTGACTTTCTTGTTGAAAGCCTTGATAATCCATTTTTGATACATTTGGTCATGGCAAACAGCAGGAAGTCTCTTTTCATCAATCAAGTTCAGTTGATCAAGTCGAGCCTGAATCCAGTCGTCTTCATGCAGCTCTGTATCCTTCATAATCCTTAGAGAGGGGATCTGAACCTCGATAGGCAAGACAACCTCCATGTCGTAAACCAGAGAATAGGGTGTTGCCCTGGTTGATGTGCGAGCAGTGGTACGATATCCGTGGAGAGCGAACGACAACATCTCATGCCAGTCTTTGTATGTGACTATCATTTTCTGTATGATCTTTTTAATGTTTTTATTTGCAGCTTCGACAACGTCATTCATCTTCGGCCGATAGGGAGAAGAATTGTGATTTTTAATCTTGAATTGCTTGCACAATGCGGTGATCGTAGTGTTATTGAGATTTGTACCATTGTCAGTGATGATCCTTTTTGGGATACCGTATCGGCAAATGAGATTTTGCTTGATGAAACAGGCAACAACATTCTTGGTAACGGAGGCGAAAGAGGCTACCTCAACCCACTTTGTAAAATAGTCAATGGCCACTAAGATGAAGCGGTGTCTGTTGGAGGCTGTTGGCTTGATTTCCCCAATCATATCAATCCCCCATATAACAAAGGGAAAAGGATCCGTTAAGACATTCAGAGGAACCGGAGGTACGTGAACCTTGTCAGCATAAATCTGACACTTATAGCAGGTTCGAGAGTGTTGATAACAATCTGCTTCCATGGTAGACCAGTAGTAGCCTTCCTGTAGGATTTTATTTGCCATCGTATGCCCACCGGAATTGGTGCCAAAAGTGCCTTCATGCAATTCATCCATGATCCTTTCAGCTTCAACCTTATCTACGCACCGAAGTAACACAGAGTCATGATTACGTTTGTATAGGATGTCGTTACTAAGGAAGAACTTAGCATATAATCTTCTTAAGAACTTCTTATCATTGACTGAAGCTCTTTCTAGATATTCTTGAGCCTCGAGATACCTCTTGACTTCGTGAAACCAAGGCTGGTCCACTACCTCTTTAGTATTAATCTCGTGACAGTGTTTCAGTTCATCTATTCGTTCAATGGTGATCTGGGGAGCCTCTTTATCCCAATTAAGTTTAAACATAGATGACATTGTGGCTAGTGCGTCTGCTAGCTGATTTTCTTCTCGCGGGAAATGCTCGAAGGTAATCTTCTCAAAATGTGGTAGCAATGTCAAAACATGTTCTTTATAAGGGATATAGCTAGGGTGTTTGGTGTCCCATTCCCATTTGATCTGACTGATGACCAAAGCTGAATCTCCAAATACATTTAAGGATTTGATCCCCAAGTCTATGGCAGCTCTAAGACCAAAGATGCATGCTTCGTATTCCGCCATGTTGTTTGTATAATTGAAGCAGAGTCTTGCGATAAAGGGAGTATGACACCCTTCAAGAGATATGAGTACAGCACTGATACCATTGCCAAGTGTGTTGGATGCCCCATCAAAGAATAGGCTCCATCGGGATCCTTGTCCAGGTCTGTCATATGGCCTGAATTCTTTACAGTTGTCTAACGTCACGATGTCTTCATCCGGAAATTCAAACTTCATGGACTGGTAGTCTTCTACAGCTTAGTGAGCAAGGTGATCAGCTAATACACGGCCCTTTATTGCTTTCTGGGTAGTATATTGTATGTCATATTCTGTCAAGATCATCTGCCATATCGCTATTCTCCCAGAGAGAGCAGGCTTCTCGAAGATGTATTTTATCTGATCCATTTTAGATATCAACAAGGTAGTATAGGTCAGCATATACTGTCTTAGCCGGTGAGCAGCCCATGCCAGAGCGCAACAAGTTTTCTTGAGCAGTGAATATCTTGTTTCACAGTCGGTAAACTTTTTGCTCAGGTAATAAATAGCGTGCTCTTTTCGGCCAGACCTGTCATGCTTCCCCAGCACACACCCCATTGAATTTTCTAAAACAGTTAGATACATGATTAATGGTCTTCCCTCGACTGGTGGTATTAAAACAGGTGGCTCTTGCAGGTATTCTTTGATTTTGTCAAAAGCAACTTGGCACTCGTCATTCCATTTGACTACTTGATCTTTCTTCTACAATTTGAAGATTGGTTCACAAGTAGCTGTCAGGTGAGAGATGAATCTGGCAATGTAGTTTAAACGCCCCAAGAATCCTCTGACTTCCTTCTCGTTACGAGGAGCAGGAATCTCTTGTATCATTTTCACATTGGCAGGATCTACTTCAATACCCTTGTTGCTGACGATAAAAGCCTAAGAGTTTACCAGACCTTACTCCAAATGTGCATTTATTTGTGTTCAACCTCAGCTTGTACTTCTTTAGCCTCTCAAACAGTTTCTGTAAATGATCAAGATGCTCTTCTTCTGTTTGAGATCTAGATATCATGTCGTCCACATAGACCTCTTTTTTACCCCAAAATTTTCCCTCTCACTTATCAAGAATTTGCTCACAAGATCTCCTTGGGCTCAAGACTGCACTAGGGTTTGATCAGCTCAAGACACCTCCTTAGGCACTGATGACCAAAATTATGGTTTGAGTTTGCACAAGGATTTTTGAACTATCAATGCTTCATATGACTTTCATGGACCATTATGGACCCCCAAGATTACTCATGTCAAGTTTCAAGCCTTGGATCACATTTTTGCCCAGTCAATTGAGTAGTTGACCTAAAAATCAATTGTATTGGGGAAAAAGTCAACCATGGCCAATTTACAGTCAAACTTCATAATTTTTTATCAACATCAAAATTTTAAACCCATATGTATCATTTGATCAAGTTTGGACCATAATTCCTCAATAAATTTGATCAAATCTCCAAAAGGGCAAAATGGTCAAAATTAGGGTTTTTGACTGGGAAAGGGAAATTTCTGATTTTTGACCTAGCAAATGGTCAATTGGTTCAAGGCATGATCTCAAGATTCCAATTGCATCATTTTTACCTAATGACATGATTCAAAATATTGCAAATCCATTGGATTGACAGATGAATTTTGCAGTCAACTGATCAAAAGTCAACTGTATATTGAAAAGTCAAACTTTGACTTTTAGGTCAAATTTAAGCACCAAAGATCACAATTCATCAAAACATGTCAAAATAGGAAACTTATTCATCAAGAAATCAAGATTTCATTTTGAAAAGTCAAAATTTCTAAACTTAGAAATTTTTCTAAGTGTCAAAAATTTCTTATTTTTTCATAACTTTGAGCAATTTTTTCATTATGATGCAAGATGATTCAAAGGAAACTTCCAAAATTAAAGTTGTAGATCTCCATGAAATCTATAAATTTTCTTCACACAATTTCTTCTAAAATTTCTTGGATCTCAAGTTATAATTTTATGAATACATGCTCATGAACTAAAAAAGACTTAGTTAAATTTTGCCCTAGTTAGGCAGATTTTTGACCTAACTTCATGGCAATTTTTCACATAGTTCCAAGGGGAATATTCAAAATAAATTCAAAGATGAGCTGTATAGCACATTGCAAGATTTAAAAAATGTCGAAGAACTCCTTGAGATCATTCTTTATTAGGGATAATAGAAGAGATGAAGTCGGGGTTTTGTCACTTGAATTATAGGTCATTTTCATGATGAACACAAATGCAAATCAATGTTAGGTTGCATAATCTTTGCTTTGCAGGCCTCAAACTTGTTTGTCACTCCATAATTAATGTATTACACAAACTTTTGAGCTATAATCCAAGTGATTTAAGCTTTATTCAATTCACATTTCCATTTTGGGAAGAAAGTTAACAATACGATTCTTGAAAAGTAAACTTTATGCATAAAGTCCACTCTTGAGACTCTAACTTGTTCCCTCTAATCACACTTCATATACAAAGTCAGAAGCAAGTGCGTTTAAAGCATTACCACTCTATCTTAGTAAGTACACAAGGCATTGAAGCTTGTTTTCTCAAAAATCACATGTTTAGCTTAAGGATGCAAACTCAAATTCTGATCAACAACAAGTCTCTAAACTTGTTGCTTATAAATAAAAGCACTATTTGTGAGCTAGAACACGAGCTTGAAGACCCTTAAAATCAATTAAACTCCCTCTATCTAGAAATTGTCTCAAAACACCATTGTTGTGCAAGTTTTGACTTTACATACCAAACTCCAAATCCCCTCGTGCGTTCTTTGTCCTTTCACTTCCAAAAGCTTCTAAACATCAAATATAAACCATCCAAAGTCTATTTGCTCAACTGTAACACCTCCATCATCAAGTTCCATTTCCAAAAACAGGGGTCTGCAACTTGACTTCTCCAGAGCTCCTCAGCCACTTGCAGCTCAAGCTAATCATTGCATTAGTTTCCTGGGACCTCAAGGAAGCTAGCCTGATCCTTGCAGCACTTTGAATCAAGCTCATTTGCATTTCACGATTTCCAGTTTTGTGGTATTTTTCTTGAACTTCTATCTCACTACTTAGGAATTGGTAGGCTTGCATTTGTGAAGATAAAATGTAGACCTCATTGCCACGAAGCTGTATATATCCATAGTTTGCATTTACATGGCCTGAGCTTAGAGAATTTTAGAGTTGAAGTTGCTGAAATTTTTAGGGTTCAAATTAGGGCCAGAGAAATTCACATTTATATTTGACTTTTAGCTTTAATTATTGACATGGTTAGATTCGTGAGGAAGAATGCAACAACTTTCATTTTGTCATATTCCATTTTTGTTGAGAAATGAAGAAGTTACAGGTACACCGACTGGAGGTTGAAGATGAAGTCATCAGGACTTGATTTGCCTTACATATCTATTATTTTGTTTATATAAATGGATGTATAGCCACCTCAGTGGTAAAGCGCGTGCCTGTTAACCTATGGAACCTGGGTTCGAGCCCCAGTGGTACCCTTTTGTCCATTTTTCATATTTTTTTACTTTCTAACATGTTTTTTGCAGGCACTGGGCCCTTTGGGCCTGGCATTTGTTTTTTTGCTAGCTCACCTCCCTGTCTGCTTGTGCACCCCTAGCCCAATTTATTTATTTTCTTATTTTTATTTTATTTATTTTTTCTTAAATATTTTTCACTAATATTAAAAATCATAAAAAATATAAAAAAAATAGATTTTCATTTTAATTTAGTTTATTTTATTTTATGTCACAAAAAATATTTTTTAACTATACTTTATTTATCTTTACTAATTATCTTGTAAATTAAATTAAAACTAGGATATTATTTATTTTCTTTTATACCTATTTAAATATATTATTTTAATATAATATAAAAAAGTCCAAAAATATTTTATAACACCATATATTATTTTCAAGGCAAAAAAATACAAAAATACTTTTTCTTTAAACTTATTTTCTTTTAATCAACTAAATGGAATTAAGGTTTTATTTAAAAATCTTTTCTTAATTAATTTATTTTCTTAATTAGTTTAAGTTAATTTAATTTCGATTAGTTATTTTTCTCTAATTAGGTTTAGGTTAAAACCCATTTCATATAAAAATCCAAATATAAATCATTTCTTTCCATTTGCATTTGTACTTTATATTTATTCATTTCCTTGTACATTTATTCAATTTGGTTGTAATAGATTAATTAGGTTTATATTATTGCAATCCCCATTCACAAATTGTATACCCCCCTCCCAGAAGTATTGTAATAGTGTAGTAACTTTAAATTCCGCAATTTATCGCTTTATATACAAATGCTAGTAATTAGGGTTTGTATGGAAAAACTAAAATCAATACTTAGCAAAACCCTAATTCAAGACTAAATCAAGCATGAAAATAATACACTTGCACACAAGCACCCCTAGGGTTACCCCACTTGATTGCTGTTATACCCCAAAATTTGCCCTCCCATATTCCTCAAGAAATTGCCAAGCCAGGTCACAAAATTCCCCAAGGGTTGTGCAGGTCAACTGTCTCCTATACAGGCAAAATTAGGGTTTTGAGTCTGACCAAGAAAAGGAAGTTTTCAAAGGCCCAATCAAGTCTCATATGCTTACAAACATGGTCAAGCATCCTCATATCAAGTTTCAAGGCATTCAGCTCAAGATTGCACAGTCAAAACCCTAGATTGCACTACAGTCAACTATAGGGGCAAAATGGTCATTTGGCAGTCAAAAGTTCAAATTTTTGGTCAATATATCATTTTGAAGCCACAAACATCATTTGATCAATGCTTGATCATGATTCTCAAAATTTGGCTCAGAAATCATCAAAGATGCAAAAGTTGCTATATTTGGACAGTTGAAAAAGTCAACTGAAATTGACCAGGGCATAACTTTCACATGGATTATCAGAAAAATTCCATCCAAAGCTCATTTTGAAGAGAAAGACATTTCCTACAACTCATCTTCATACTTCAAGTCCAAGAAATGCTCTCACAAAAAGTTATCAATTTCAACATTACAGGTCATTTTCAAAAGTCAACAAAAAGGGACTTTAAGTCAAAGACCATAACTTGAGATTGGAAAATCAAAATGACATGGGACCAAAGGCATTGGTTAAAGGACTCAAAGACCTTTCCAAAATGTCCAAGAACATGTGAAAAGCTTAAAAATTGAGCAAGTTATGCCTTGTAGAAGTTGGGAAATTTTTGTGAAATGGCAAAAGTCAACTATCCTTGAAAATCCAATTTTTGACAAAAGGGCCCCATTTTTTCCACTTGGTTCATCCTTGTCATGCCACACACGTGTCCCATGGTTAATTTCAAGATCAAATATTGATTTTTTTATTTTATTTAATTTTTGATGATTTAATTCATTTTAATTCTTTGAAAATTCAAATAAAATTTAAAAACCAATGGAATAGTGTCATGTGAACTTGGACAATTTCTATGTATCATGAACCAACTCAAGAAATCAGGCTAGGGTTCATTTGCACACTAGGTCTAGGTTTTGGCTAAAAAGGAGGAAAAATGGTTAAGAGTGAAAACCCTAAGACTAATTCCTTCATGAGCTTGAATCTAGGTCAAAGAGTAAGCCAATTCCATTCCATTATGATCACTGAGTCCAACCCTAACCATAACACAGCAAAAGGCTCGCTCAAAAGCTGATTGGAACTTTGAAAAATTAGCCATATAATGCAAAACTGATTTCAAAGTTGGGGAGTTTTTCAAGCCTTGATTCATATACCATTAGATTCCTGGGACAATTCTGAACGTATCCCAACCCCTAACCTCAATCAAAACGCCAAGAAACGGTAGTTACAACTCAGACTGTGTCCCAAATTTTTTGAAATCCTCAATTGGTAAGCAAAGGGATTGTTCACGTCCTTGACCTGGGTTCGAGTCCCAGGTTAGAACAATTTCCATAATGTTTTTCTATCCTAATTCCCATGCAGCGTTACTATAGGGGTACACCGTGCACACTCAAAAATCAACCTCCACGCGTCCATCAGAAGCAATCCAAGGGCCATGACCAAAGGTGTATCATGGATTCCAGTCAACGTGCAGCACTCTATTCAGGAAAGTCAACCAATTCAAGCAAATGGGCCAGGCTTTTCAAAGCTGAACCTCCAATTCTGGGGCTACACCCCACCCTGGTTTGCCAAATTTATTTTTCTTATATTCTTCATTTATTTTAATTGTTATGTTATTTTAATTATTTGTTTTATTTAATTTTTAATCAAAATGCAAAAACATCACAAAAATCAGAAAAGTCCAAAAATTAATAATTATCTTATTTTAAATATTTTTTTTTGTATAAATAATAACATGTAAATATTTAGTTTTAATTAGGTTTTCAATTTTAATCCTTTTTAATAAAAATCCAAAAAAATAGAATTTAGGATTAATAACTTTTATTCTTTTTTTAATTTTCCTTTTTTCAGAATAATAATACTATTTATTTATTTTCATAAATTAAAAATTGTACATAAATTAATTTAGAATTAAATTAGGTTAGAAATTAAATCTTTTTCTTAATAACTTAAAAAACATTAGAACTAGGGTTTAGCATTTTAGTTTTAATTAATTTGTCTTTTTTCTTTTAAATCTAAAAAACACAAAAATACTATTTTTCATTTAATTTTAATTTTAGATTCCTTGATTAATTTTAATTGTTTGTAAAAGGGTCCAACGCCCTAGTTTAGTTTAATTATTTTATTTCGCGCATTTTTACTTTATCGTTTAAATAATTATGTATCTGTACCAAAGCCATGTAATAGCTATTAGACATTTCTTTTCTGCAATTTATTTTAAAACGTGTCTGGATTAATTTGGCGTTGTAGACCCTCGCCCTTTGTAATAGCGTAGGACTTTTATCTTTTCTGCACTTTAAATTCCCGCACTTTTAACTGTTAAACAATAACATGAAAGAATGAATGCCCAAAAATAAAATCGAATCGTTAGATCACCAATGCATGATAAGACAAACAATAAACTGAAAATGACACACAATTCGCACACACCACCCCTAGGGTACGCCTCACTGTTACCTTTCGAAAGGTGATCGTCGAGTAGAGGACGTCTTAGTAAGTCCTCATGATCCGGGAACCTGGCATGAGGGTAGCTTCTAAGGTGTCTTCCCATTGCTCTGGTGATCACCATGTCCCTAAAAATTGAATTGACCCGAACACCTCCAACGGTGGTGCTACCTACCTCTCAATGGTGGGATGGCACTACTTTAAAGGACATTTACACAGACGAATTCCTTAGGGTAGGTAGGTTCTCAAGGATACTTGCTCTAATTTCAAACAAATCAAAACATCTTTTCACCAACACATTTTCAAAAGCTTTCAAAAGCAAATTTTTCAAACACTCTGACGTACGAGTCGAACTGAAATTTTTCAAAGAAACTTTTTAAACCCACATTGAAAAGCAAACAAACATTTTTGAAAACATATTGAGCAAGTATCTAAGAGCCCATGGATAACCATGGATAGAAAGGGTGCTAACACCTTCCCTTTCTATAACCTACCTCCCGAACCGAGAAACAATCTCTTTAAGGAATTTTTCTGTGCTTTTGTCCTTTCCATTTGGAGAAAATAAAAGACGGTGGCGACTCTTGCTTACCGCGACATTTCGCGAACCAGCGTTAAACAGTCAGTTCCAGATCCACCGATCACAATTGCCTTATACAAAATGGCCATATTACGCATGTAAGGTATCTTAGCAAAAACAAGCAAATACAAGATCATAGTCCCTCGATGACGCTATCTAAAATTGCCTTACAAATGATCTTAGTCCCTCAAAAAGAATGCTAAGATACCTTGAAATATTGCTAATCATGGTTATACGATGACCTACGCCCGTCCCGTTTACATCCAAAGATAGGGTTACTTACAAAATCAATGGTAAGACAACAATGTCAAAGGAAAAGAAAATGAACAAGAAAGACATTTGAGTAGGTAGACTGCTCCTAATTACTTGCTCCATTTCAAAACAAACATCCTTGTTATTTTCAAAACACTCACATACACTTTCAAACATCTTGCAAAATTTGAAAACATTTTCAAAAGATCAAACATCTTTGTATACATTCTTACGAACGAGAATCATTACAAAGATTGCCTAAACAATGGCCTCTTTACAAAATACTTTCAAAAAACACACAAAGCAAAGTTTCAAAACAAAAGCAAGTGATCTAGCAAGTAACTAAGAGCCCATGGAAAACCATGGATGAAAATGGTTCTAATACCTTCCCTTTTCATAATCTACCCCCCGAACTCAAGAAACAGTCTCAAAGGTCTTTATTGTGCTTTTTCACCTTTCCTTTTGGATAAAAGAAAAGTCGATGGCGACTCTTGCTAACCGCAACATTTGCGATCAAATGCAAAACACCCAAGTCAGTTCTCCCACCGTATAACAAAACTGGCGACTCTGCTGGGGAAAATTCTAAAAGTGGAGTTACCTTAGGGATAGATCACATTTATTTTCTTACATTGTTTGACTTGTATTCTTTACATTATGGTTCTTTGTTTGGGTTTGAATCCTCTACCCAGATTTGTGATACATTATAGGTAAGTAACAATACATTGTGGAAACTATGCGGGGTATACCGACATGGTCTAAGCAATAGCTAAGTTAGTGCGACATATTTGTGGGTACCGGTATCCTTTGAGTTAATCAAAGAGAATATGGGGCCGCTGAGTGATATCATGAAGCACTAATGAACTTTTAGAACCTTTACTTGGCCAACTTGGCCTTTAGGATATAGTGAGATGATCGGCTTTGGTGCCGTCCAAAGTTGGTAGATACTCGATACTATACTAATTGAGGTTTGGTTTCTTGGGATATTTCGGTCGCCATTAAAGAGGCTTGAGCTGAAACAATGACCAAGGAAACAATCTAGTGATATTGAGATCCTTAGAACCCGGTTACTATTACTAGGACAGGTTTAAGCCAACTAAACTTAAAGAGAGTACTTACCTAAAAAACTCCATGCAAGCCTGAACTAAGGACTTGTTTGCTTTGCTTGTATATGCATACTTGTACATAACATCATGGACATCATGAACATCATATACATCCATTAACCATTTCAAGGATTTTAGGATTCATCTTTGTTCTTGTTTTGTAGGATATGGATTCACTTCGCAGGAAAACTATTCAAGTCAACCTTGTGAGAATCCCTCCATAACTTAAGAAGCTAGCTTCAAGGATTCCTGAAAACTCTCCATTCACCGAGAGACATGGTCTTCCACTCAACTTGGTCACCTCCAACACAGATGAGCACATGATGAAGGTGCTCTTTCAGTTCCTTGATCCTTTGCACCATTGCTTCATATTTCCCGACTATCAACTTGTGCCTACTTTGGAAGAATTCTCCCAACTCTTTAGGACTCCCCTTCTCAATCAACTACCTTTCAACGGTACGGAAAGAGATCCATAGCCAGAGGAGATTGCTCAAGCTCTACACTTGCACTCATCTGATATCACAACTCATTGGGAAACAAGGAGTGCTGTTAAAGGTTTCTTAGAAAAGTTCCTGTTTGAGAAGTCCCAAAGTTGTTGGAATTCCTTAGACTTGCAAACCTTTAAAGAAATTGTGGCTCTACTCATCTATGGGATGGTCTTGTTTCCAAATCCTGACCAACTCATAGATATCAACACCGTCAAAATCTTCATATCCTGCAACCCGGTGCCTACATTGCTAGGGGATATCCTACACTCTTTTCACACTCGCACAATGAGGAAAAGAGGTGTTCTTATGTGTTGCACTCCTCTCTTGGCAACATGGTTTATTTCTTATCTTCCCCAATCAGTCTTAAAGAATGAGCAAGTTTCAAGGTGGTCACAAAGGTTGATGATGCTCAAACATTCAGACATTCATTGGTGCTCCCGTTCCAAAGAGAATGTTATCATTGTCGACCGTTGTGGAGAATTCCCTAATGTTACTTTACTTGGCATTAGGGGAGGTATAACCTACAACCCATGCTTATCCTTAAGGAAGTTTTGTTACGCCCGAAGGGATGGCCCGCACGAGATGTTGATTCAAGGTTTGGTATTCGACTACGACAACGACGATCAAGGTCTTCGCCAAAGATTTATCCTAGCTTGGAGGATGCTAAACAAGGTGTATAGAAAGACTTTGGGTTACAAGAATTCCATCCCTCTTGAGCCTTACCTCAAATGGGTACGAACTTGCGCTCAGAGTCTTATGATGCCTTACCCCTCCATTCTCTCGGTAATCATTGAGCCTGTCATGGAGGGAGACGTTCCATACACTATCGTACATCTTGACATGCCCACATCTCTTGAATACTCACAAAGGGATTGGATACAACTCAAAGGGGAGCGAGATACTTTCGAAGCGTAATTCTATGCAAGCGAGAAGAAGGTTTTGGAACTCACTAGGCTACTTCATGAGGAGCAGACTCTGAATGCCTATGTTGCACCAAAGAGGATGCACACTACTTTTCTATCTTAGAGCTTTTGTATTATTTTTGCCCAAGGGGCATTGATGTACTCAAACTTTATCTTATTAATATAACATGTTTTCATTTTTTTTCTAAAGCGAATTTGAATCTCTGAAATCCTTGAAAACATTGCATATGCATATATCATTCATCATAACATAAATAGGTCTTTTGCAACAAGTCTCCTCATCTCTCTACTGTTTATTTCAATAATATGGATCTCGAGCAAACAGTGAAAGATCTTCAAGCTCAGAATACGCAGTTTCAATAGTTGCTCATGACCCTAGCCAAATGGCAAGAAGAGTTGAAGACTCTGCTGGCTAAAGAGAGGAAAAAGAAAACAAATAAGGTAACCAGAGTCTTAAACATGGGAAGAATATTTCATGTGCAGACAAGGAGGACTTTGGACTTTGCAACAACATCCGGTGAAGGAGAGGGGAAAGGCAAGGAAATAGTTATCCCATCAGAAGAGGAAGAGGAAGAAGAAGACTACTCTGAGGAATAGTACCCTCCAGCTGATGACAAGTATAAACATCTTGAAGAGTGATTGAGTGCGATGGAAATCCAAAAGGTGCCAGGCTTGGACTTTGAGGAATTGGGACTAGTGTCGGGGATTGTGATTCCTCCGAAATTCAAAGTGCTTACATTTGCCAAATATGACGGAGTGTCATGCCCTAAAATGCATCTTCGATCATACGTGAGAAAAATTCAACCCACACTTCTGATAAAGACTTATGGGGACATTTCTTCCAAGACAGTCTGTCTATTACTCAACTTGACTGGTTCTACCAACTAGAAAGAGCCAACATTCACAATTGGGAAGATCTTGCCGCAGCTTTCTACAAACAATACCAGTACAATGCTGATTTGGTGCCCACCCGTACTCAACTCCAGAGTATGGCCATGGTGTCCAATGAAGGTTTCAAGGACTATGCACAAAAATGGAGAGATCTGGATGGAAGAGTTCAACCCCCTCTATCTGAGAGAGAATTGGTAGACATGTTCTTAGGAACCTTATCTGGTCCCTTCTTCAATCATTTCATCAGAAGTTCATCTTCAGGCTTTACTGAACTAATATTGACTGGAGAGAGGATAGAAGCCGGTATAAAGAATGGAAAGATCCAGAAAGACACATCTTCTTCAGCAGTTGTAAGGAAGCCCTTTATCAGAAAGAAAGAGGTGGCTACCGTATATCCGCAAAGAAACCAAGATAGGGCCGAATTCCGACCAACGGTGGGGGCTGTTATGATCCCAAAGCCTGCGTTTGATCAGCAAAGAAATAATCAACCAAGGGTAGAAAGGCCAGTCAGGAAGTTCACCAGAATCAACATGACTCTGTCTCAAGTACTACCTAGTTACTAAAATCCAACTTGGTGACCTTAAAAGAAGCTCTGAAAAACCCCAATACAACATCCCTCATTATCATCCCAATGCCCGTTGCGCATATCACTCTGAAAGTCCTGGTCACGATACTAATAACTGTTGGGCCTTGAAGAACAAAATAAAAGACCTCATTGAAGCAAAAGAAATTGAGTTTGATGCACCCGAGAAGCCAAATGCCATCTCTGCTCCTATGCCCAGACATGGCCACAATACCAATTCCATTGAATAAGATTTGTTTGTTACCTCAATTGATGAACTCATGACCCCACTTCTGACTGTTAAAATGAATTTCTTGAATGTCGGTGTGTTCCCGGGCTGTGGTAAAGATTGTCGTTTCTCTTTATCCTAACCAATTAGATGTCCTTTATTGAAAGTAGGCTTTCAATGCCTGATGGATAACAAAGAGATTTTGTTTGAAAAAACTCATGTTACACCTGTTCCTGTTGAAGATGTTTCTATCATTACCATTTCCGCCAGTTCTTCCAGGGTCTCCACCAAAAGACCTGTTAGAATTACATCAATTCCGAAAGCAACTTCATTAATAATCACAATGTATGGGCCAGTCCCATATGAATCAGACAAAACCGTGTCGTGGAATTACATAGGGGACATTTACTACCATGGCATCAAGCAAGACTGGCCGACCGACGAAGAGATATATTCCGAGAAAGAAGACTCTGACATCAGTAATATTTCCGAAACTAGCAAAATTACCCGAAGTGGTAAGATCTTTTCTCCAGAAATTGCTCCCCCAAAGGCAGTTTCTGGACCCGTAATTATCCCTGTGGCTGCTCCAAAAGTTGTTCCTGGACCTACATTCATCTCCAACAGTACTCTAATTAACAAAGCCGTTACAACCCCTGTAATTATTTTTACTGAAACTCTTGCTGCTGAGTTAACCGAGGCTCGAGGAAAAGGTGTTATGGTTGAGCCTGTCCGGATGAAGGCTCAGTCATTGACTATCCCTGAGACCTCTAAGAAGGAAATGGAGGAGATCTTAAAAGTTATAAAGAGAAGCGACTACGATGTAGTTGAACAACTGGGGCAAACTCCTTCTAATATCTCCATGCTGGAATTACTACTATGTTCCGAGGCACATGCAAAAGCCTTGGTGAAGTTCATAAAAACCTCCCATGTACCTCAAGAGACATCTGCTAATCAATTTCAAGACTGCGTGGCGAGCCTAACTGCGGACAATGGTTTAGGTTTTTCAGATGCTGATCTGACGCCGAGGGGAAGAAAGCATAATGAGGTGTTGTATGTCTCAGTGGAATGTAGGGGCACCACTATGGAACATGTTTTGGTGGACACTGGCTCATCTTTGAATGTATTACCCAAAAAAGCTCTAATAGACTTCACTGTGAGGGGTTGACTTTAAAGCCAAGCAACATAGTGGTAAGGGCTTTTGACGGTTCGAAGAGGATGGTACATGGGAAGGTAGACATTCCCATAAAGGTTGGAACCTAAACCTTCAATTCAACTTTTTATGTAATGGACATTCGCCCTTCATACTCCTGCTTGCTAGGCCGGCCATGGATCCACAATGCTGGCGCTGTTACCTCTACATTGCACCAGATGTTGAATTATCCGGTTCAAGGGAAGATTATCACTGTTCATGGAGAGGAAGAATACATGATCAGCCATCTCAATTCCTTCAGATATGTATAATTGGACGGTGAATTCATTGAAACTCCATTTCAACACTTTGAAGAGGTCCCTCAAGATGTGGCAGTGGCCAAGACTGTTCCTAAGATTTCAAGGCCTCCACTACGTATGTCGTTGTTGAAAGATGCCAAAGCAGTGGTAGAAGAAGGAGGATGCACTATCTGGGGACAACTCCCAGATATCCCATATAAGTCTGACAAGTTTGGCTTAGGTTTCACTTCAAGTGCTCAAAAGGTTGTACGCCGTGCCCATGCTGGAGGGCCACCCTTGAAGATCATCAACCGTGAAGTCAACGTAGTGGAAGATGGTGAAGATGGTTGCAACCTGGAGGAATGGATCTTCCCTATTGTCAATGGAGGGCTCAGCAATTGGGAGGCTAGAGACTTCGCCCCAATCAATTTCATCCCTCAGTAACTTATCTTTACATTTTGTTGGATCTGTAATATTCAAAACAATTCACACTCTTAAAACCCTGGGTCTTACCCGAGGCACAATGGTCCATTTGTAAGGGTTATTATCTCATTTTTCATATGACATCAATGAATCATGGACGTTTTCGCATTCAAACTTTTGTGCTTATTGTTTTTCTTTTACATTTTACTTTCTTTCAAAGATAGCTATACCCTTACACACACCCACGCTCATAATACATGTATACATCCATTCCAGATCCCATGGGTAATGATACTGCTATGGCCTTTTGTGACTCTGAGAATCTAATCTACCAAGCCGAAGACGAAGGTGAGGAAGATTGTGAAGTACCAGGGGAACTTTCCAGACTGCTACAACAGAAAGAGAGAACCATTCAGCCTCACGAGGAACCCGTGGATATGATTAACCTAGGTACCGAAGAAGATAAAAAAGAGGTCAAGGTGGGAGCCAATTTGGAACCTAGTATCAAGAAGCGTTTGATTCAGTTGTTGCATGATTATGTCGAAGTCTTTTCCTGGTTGTATGAAGACATGCCAGGACTTGATGAAGATATTGTGGTACATCGTCTTCCTACAAGAGAGGATTGTCTGCCAATAAAGAAAAAATTCCGCTGTATGAGGCCTGATATGTCAGAAAAGATTAAAGCAGAAGTCATGAAGCAATTCAATGCTGGATTCTTGGCTGTCACCTCTTACCCCCAATGGGTTTCCAATGTTGTTCCCGTACCCAAAAAGGACGGCAAAGTGCGAATGTGTGTGGACTACAGAGATTTGAATAGGGAAAGCCCTAAGGATGACTTTCCACTCCCCCACATAGATATCCTAGTTGACAATACGGTACAACACAAAGTGTTTTCCTTCATGGACGGATTCTCAGGTTACAACCAAATCAAAATGGCGCCTGTGGATATGGAGAAAACAACATTTGTCACGCAGTGGGGAACTTTCTGCTATAAGGAGATACCGTTCGGACTGAAGAACGCTGGGGAAACCTATCAGCGTGCCATGGAAGCTCTATTTCACGACATGATACATCACGAAATAGAAGTCTACATGGACGATATGATATTCAGATCCCAAACAGAAGAAGAGCATCTTGATCACTTACAAAAACTATTCGGGAGACTGAATAAGTACAAGCTGAGGTTGAATCCAAACAAGTGCACATTCTGGGTACGGTCCGGTAAGCTCCTAGGCTTTATCGTCAACAACAAAGGTATTGAAGTAGATCCTGCCAAGGTAAAAGCAATACAAGAGATGCCTGCTCCTCGCACTGAAAAGGAAGTCATAGGATTCTTGGGACGTTTGAACTATATTGCCAGATTCATTTCTCACCTAACGGCTACTTGTGAGCCAATCTTCAAACTATTGAAGAAAGATCAAGTAGTCAAGTGGAATGATGAAATCCAAGTTGCTTTTGACAAAATCAAAGAATACTTACAAGAGCCTCCTGTGTTGATGCCACCAATCAAGGGAAGGCCTTTGATTATGTATCTGACTGTTTTAGAAAACTCAATGGGGTGCGTATTGGGGCAGCATGACGAGTTTGGCCGAAAAGAGCACGCTATTTACTACTTGAGAAAAACGTTTACCGACTGTGAAACCAGATATTCACTGCTCGAGAAAACTTGTTGCATGGGCTGCTCGCCGGCTAAGACAATATATGCTAACTCATACTACCTTTTTGATATCTAAGATGGATCCGATAAAATATATCTTTGAAAAGCCTGCTCTTTCTGGGAGAATAGCGAGATGGAAGATGATTCTGACAGAATATGACATACAATATACTACCCAGAAAGCAATAAAGGGAAGTGTATTAGCCGATCACCTTGCTCACCAAGCTGTAGAAGGCTACCAATCCATGAAGTTCGAATTTCTGGATGAAGACATCATGACATTAGACAACTGTAAAGAATTTAGGCCATATGACGGACCTGAACAAGGATCCCGATGGACCCTATTCTTTTATGGAGCCTCCAATGCACTCAGTAATGGTATTGGTGTTGTACTCATATATCCAGAAGGTTGTCATACTCCCTTTACTACCAGACTTTGCTTCAATTGTACAAACAACATGGCAGAATACGAAGCATGCATCTTTGGTCTCAGAGCTGCCATAGACTTAAGAATCAAATCCCTAGATGTATTCGAAGACTCAGCTTTGGTTATCAGCCAGATCAAAGGGGAATGGTACACCAAACACCCAAACCTTATTCCTTACAAAGAACATGTTTTGACATTGCTACCACATTTTTAGAAGATTACCTTCGAGCATTTCCCGCGAGAAGAAAATCAGCTAGCAGACGCTCTAGCCACAATGTCATATATGTTTAAACTTAATTAGGATAACAAGGCTCCCCAGATTACCATTGAACGAATGGATGAACCAGCACACTGTCACGAGATAAATACTAAAGAAGTAGTGGACCAGCCTTGGTTTCATGAAGTCAAGAAGTATCTCGAGGCTCAAGATTATCCAGAAGGAGCTTTAGCCAATGACAAAAAGTTCTTAAGGAGATTCTCTGCTAAGTTCTACCATAGTAACGACATCCTGTATAAACGCAATCATGACTCTATTTTACTTCGGTGCGTAGATAAGGTTGAAGCTGAAAGGATCATGGATGAATTACATGAAGGCACTTTTGGCACCCACTCCAGTGGGCATACGATGGAAAAGAAAATCCTACGGGCAGGCTATTACTGGTATACCATGGAAGCAGATTGTTATCATCTCTCTTAAACCTGCCATGAGTGTCAAATTTATGCTGACAAGGTTCATGTACCTCCGGTTCCTCTGAATGTCTTAACAGCTCCTTGGCCCTTTTCTACGTTGGGGATTGATATGATTGGGGAAATCAAGCCGACAGCCTCCAATGGACACCGCTTCATCTTAGTGGCCATTGATTATTTTACAAAATGGGTGGAGGCAGCTTCCTTCGCTTTCGTTACCAAGAATGTTGTTGCCCGTTTTATCAAGCAAAATCTCATTTGCCGATACGGTATCCCAAAAAGGATCATCACTGACAATGGTACAAATCTCAATAACACTATGATCATCGCTTTGTGCAAGCAATTCAAGATTCAACATCACAATTCTTCTCCCTATCGGCCGAATATGAATGACGCTGTCGAAGCTGCAAATAAAAACATTAAAAAGATCATACAGAAAATGATAGTCACATACAAAGACTGGCATGAGATGTTGCCGTTCGCTCTCCACGGATATCGTACCACTGCTCGCACATCAACCGGGGCAACACCCTATTCTCTGGTTTACGACATGGAGGTTGTCTTGCCTATCGAGGTTCAGATCCCCTCTCTAAGGATTATGAAGGATGCAGAGCTGCATGAAGACGACTGGATTCAGACTCGACTTGATCAACTGAACTTGATTGATGAAAAGAGACTTCCTGATGTTTGCCATGGCCAAATGTATCAAAAATTGATGATCAAGGCTTTCAACAAGAAAGTCAGGTGCCAAGTTTATCAAGTTGGGGATCTAGTGATCAAACGCATCATCTTGCCACAAGGTGATTCCAGGGGCAATTGGACTACTACCTATGAAGGATCATTTGTAATCAAAAATATTTTCTCTGGTGGGGCAATGATCTTGGCCACCATGGATGGTGACGACCTGCCACACCCTACGAACACGGACATAGTCGTGGATACTACGCATAAGAGACCCGCTAGGTTGACATACCTAGGTAAAACAAGGGCATCCCGGCGAACCAAAAGGTTCGGGAAAAATTAGAGATAAAACAAAAAAATTTGTACACCCGGCAAAGTTAAAAACCCGAAAGGGCGACTTGGGCAAAAAAGGGTTTCCCGGTGGACTGAAAACCTGAAAGGGCGGTCCAGGCAAAACTTAGGGAATTAAAGCGTATGACTATGTCCCGTTGGATCACTTTACGGACAACCTTTAGCTTCCACTGACAAACTCATAGTTTCTGATCAATTCAATTAGCTTCGAACAAGGAAACCAATAGACAAGATGCTCGGAGATACGAAGGCTATAGCAGAATGGAAACCCCATGGTATTTTTGTACACATAGCTATCTTTTCTTTGTATCAAAATTTTGTTTTTTACGACAGCATTCTCTTACTAGAATGTTTGTCTCCTTGTACTAAAATACTTACTCAAAGTCAATACAAAACATCCCTTTGAAAGAGAAAAAACTATTTATCTTTTCTTTACACTTGTGCTTTGTTTACAAAAACGTCCAACGATTCACTGTTGAGCATATGCATTTGAACATAATTACTGTTTACAAATAAACAGAATGGGAAGAGGCAATTACTGATAGGTTGAAAGGATAGGAAAATACCTCTAAGCTATTCCTTAAGTAAACCCCTACAGTACGTCATTTAAATCCCCAGCGGAACAAAGTTTCAATTTGTTGATCCCCAGTAGAAGTTGTCAAATTTCTCAGGACTCCCCAACAGATTTTAAAAGCAGTACATGGCATTGCCCTTACAATAAAGTTTTTTTCTCTTGGCAGAAATTCATCAATATTTAGGCTTCAAGACATGAAGGCTCACATATCCTCAGCAATATTCAGGGATTTATTTTCCTCAACCCAGCAGCAACTCAGCAAATCAGCTCACATATGCATACATTGCATCCTTATATCATAAACATTGATAAAGCAAATGCATCACATCATACATTTCATACAACATGACTTTGCATTTTAGCTAACATTTTACCCTTTCAAGGATAAAGTTAACAACTACCATTAACAATATTCAAAGTTTTTCTTGATACAATTCAGATACGCTCCAGACACGGATGCCATCCTGATACACATTCAAAGACAACTTTTTATACAGTTCAGATACGCTCCAGACACGGATGCCATCCTGATACTCATTCAAAGACAACTTTTGATATAGTTCAGATACGCTCCAGACACAGATGCCATCCTGATACTCATTCAAAGACAACTTTTAATACAGTTCAGATACGCTCCAAACATGGATGCCATTCTGATACTCATTCAGATTCAATCTTCAGATACAGTACATATATGCTCCAGACACGTATGACATTCTGATACTCATTCATATACAACTTTTGATAATTCAGATTTCAAATTTTGATACAGTATAGATACGCTCCAGACATGGGTGCCATTCTGATACTCATTCAGATACAGCTTTCAAATACAGTTCAGATACGCTTCGGACATGGATGCCATTCTGATACTCATTCGAATGCAACAGTTTACAACACTAAAAGGCCTAGACCCGACCAGATACGGTCGTTTGCATATTTCCCCAGTAAGTCGCTGTACAACCTAGACCCTAACTAGGTATACACTCTAATTTCACTCCTTCAATCAAGAGTCAATTCCCCAGTAGAGTAATGGACAACTATATCAATGACCAACCTTTTCAAAGTTCTAGATTAATACCTGTAACAAGCCAGGAAATCTATTTGTGGACGACTGATTGTAGATTAACACCTGTAACAAGACAGGAAAACTATCTACTTGAAGAGATTGAAGATTAACACCTGTAACAAGCTAGGAAAACTATCTTTCTTTCTCAGGTCAGAGATTAATACCTGAAACCAGACGAGATAACTATCTACTCGACCAGCTGAAGTAACCCTACACAGGTTCCTCTTATTTCCAAGATGCAGTTTTACATGGACTCATCATGAAGTAATCCTACCCAGGTTCCTTCTCAGGAAATTCCAGATGAAGTTTTATACAGACTCATTATCAAGAAACCCTACACAGTTCAGATACGCTCCAGACATGGATGCCATTTCGATACTCATTCATACTCAACTTTTGATACAGTTCAGATACGCTCCAGACACGGATGCCATCCTGATATTCATTCAAAGATAGCTTTTAGATACAATTCAGATACGCTCCAGACACGGATGTCATCCCGATACTCATTTAAAGACAACTTTCAGATACAGTTCAGATACACACCAGATATGAAGGCCATCCTGACACTCATTCAAATACAGTCCAGATACAATCACTTAGGGATGGCATCTATAAGGCCATCTCTAACAACTATCCATCATTTCTTTGAATGGAATATTTAAGCCCATTCCCTATATAATCAACCACAACATGATCAAGTTCAAATTTCTGGGCACTCTAGTGTTCAATCATCTTCCACCTTCAAGTCACGAATGGCAAGTTCGCCAAATCTAACTCTTCAGGTGTAAGAAGATTGAACAGGGGCAACTGTTGTACCCCAAAATTTACCCTCTCATTTCTCAAAGGATCACTCTGGACCCTCAGGTTTGCTTCCATCCAGTTTCAAGTCTTGAATTACAACTTTTCAAGAAAATTATTCACAAGGGTAAAATGGTCAAAAACACACTAAAAAGTCAAACTTTGACTTTTAGATCCAAATCAAGTTTCAACAATTATATTTCATCAAAACATGAAATTGGTTCATTAAAAATCAGAAGTCAGAAGTTACTTTGAAAAAAATCAAATTCCTAAGCATTTAGAAAATTTTCTAAGTGTTAAGAGAATATGATACTTCATAACTTCTGAGCCAGCCTCCATGCAAGTGCAGTAAGAAGTTGCAAACACGGTTCAGAACATGATGCTTCAATCAGAACATGTAGAAGCGATGCTCTTTGGTCAAAATATGATTCTTCAGCATAAGAAGGCTATGTTCAACGCTCCGGTCAGAACATGTCCCTTCAGCATTTGGAGGTTACGTTTCTGATCTTTTGCAATCAGAACACCACCAAATCCCAAGACCTCGTTTAAATAACCTGTTGCACTGCTACAACACAGTACTCTAACCAACAGCTAATCCAGTCCATGCCTGCATTTTCCCAAATCCTGTATTTGCACCAAATACAAAAAGCTGTGATCAAAAAGCAATGGAACAGTGTGCCAAAAAGTTTAAATCCCATTTTTCCCCCCAAAACCACAACAAATTCATCTATAAATAAGTTGCTCCATCACACTTTCAAGGGGTTGGCTTTTGGAGAGAGAGAAATTGTCAAAAGAGAGAAAAGAAATTTGTGAAAACTTCATAAAAAAATCCAGAGTTCTCAAACAGAAAACCAAACCTTTGTTCTTCCCTTTGAATCAAAGAACTTGGCATTTTATCTTTCGTTGCTCTTGCTGATTCCAGAACATCTAAAGGCAGCAGTTCAAGTTCTAAGCACACGCTCCAGATTCAAGGTAAGTCTTTCTGGCTTTGCATCTTCTCATTCAGAACATCATTAAATATGTAAATATCAATATTATTGTTATCCATATCACTGCATAAGTAGAAAAACTGTGGATCAGAACTTCTTGGTTAGGGCTAGACTCAGATTTAGGATTAGAACTTCTATAAACTATTGTGTTGTTATCCTTCTGATTTGTTGTTTATTAAGAACTGAATAAATTGTTGATGTGTTGATTAAAGAGTTGAAATATGGTGTAGAACTTCTGATGTTCACTCACAGTTTTAACACAACACAAAACTTATGAGTTCTCCTCACTGTTAAAACACACTGAACTTCTGATGTTCATTTACAGTTTTAACATAACACCGAAATTCTGAGTTCTCTTCAGTGGTTTAATATACAGAACTTCTAAGATTTTCTCATTGTTCTAACATTCAAAAGTTCAACACATAGCAACCCAGAACTTCTGTGTTTTCCCTCTAACGTGTCTTGCAGGATCTCAGATTTTACCGATCCAGAACTTCTGATGCCCACTAACGTTCCTTTCTGAGCCACCACGCGCTTGGCTTCAGAACTTCTGATCCTTGTTTTTTTGCTTGCAGCAGCATGTTGTTTCTATCTTTCATTTATTTTCCTTTTTATCATTTTTTATATTAACTTTTTTATTAACATAAAAAGACATAAAAATATTTTCTTTTATTAATTAATTTATTTCCTTTTTTTTCTTAATTCGTTAAGACAAAAAACCATTTTCTAAATAAGTTCATTTCACATTTTCTTGTACATTCTTATCCATTCAATATGGTTGTAATAGTAAGTTAGGATTTAATTTTTATTTGCAATCCCCATTTGTAAATATGTATCCCCCCACCCCTAAAATATTGTAATAGCGTAGGATTTTATATTTCCGCAATTTATCGCTTTCAAATGTAAATACTAGTAATTAAGGTGTGTATGGCAAGACATAAAAACAACAAAATAGACAACCTAAAAGCAAGACTAAATACATGCAATCAAACACACTTGCACACTAGCACCCTTAGGGTAATCCCACTTGTTTCTTATCAGAAATTAGTCATGTCCCTCGAACATGGGCGTTTTAGCAAAATACCCTATGTTGTACCCCAAAATTTGCCCTCCCATATTCTTCAAGATTTGTCAAGGATCATCTTCAAATGGTTCAAGATGTCTCAAGGGTTGCACAGTCCAAATGCCTCCTGAGCCAGTCAAAATTAGGGTTTTGTTTCTTTCAAAGAATTTGAGGTTTTCAAGGGCTCAATCAAGTCTCATATGCCTATATACATTGTCAAGCATCTACATGCCAAGTTTCAAGACTCACAGGGTCAAATTGCACAGTCAAAAGTCCCATTTGCTTCACAGTCAACTGTAGGGGTAAAATGGTCATTTTGCAGTCAAAAGTCAAAATTTTTGGTCAACATCTTATTTTGAGTCCACAATCATCATTTGATCAAGTCTTGACCATGATTCCACAAGCATGGCTCAAAAATCATCAAGAGGCAAAAAGTTACTATTTTTGGACAACAGAAAAGTCAACTGTATCTTGACCAAGGCATAACTTTTTCATGGTTCATCATAAAAATCCCATCCAATGCTCATTTTGAAGGGGATGACATTTCCTAAAACTCATATTCACATTCCAAGTCCAAGAAATGCTCTCACAAAAAGTTATCAATTTCTACATTATAGGTCAATTTCAAAAGTCAATAAAAATGCACTTTAAGTCAAAGACCATAACTTGAGATTGGTAAATCCAAATGATATGGGACCAAAGGAATTGGTTAGAGGACTTCAAGACCGTTCCAAAATGTCCAAGAACATGTTCATATGATCAAAATTGAGCAAGATATGCATTGGAGAAGTTGGGAAATGTTTGTGAATTTGCAAAAGTCAGTTTTGCTCAAAACACATCATTTTTGCTAATGGGCCTCAAATTTCTTCTTGAAACATTGTCCAAGGCTTATTGAAAATTCTGGCTACAGATACTCAATGTCACGTCCAATGTTATGACACCGTATCTGACTTACTATATGACAGTAAATACAAAAGCAGTAAATAACACAGTCAATTGTTTACCCAGTTCAGTGTGCAACAACACCTACTCTGGGGGCTACCAAGCCAGGGAGAGAATCCACTATAAGAGATGTTAATTCAGGAATAAACCAACCAGTTTATCTCCTTCACTTAAGACCTACCCAATGCAATTCTAATCTAAGTACAACTTAAACCTGAGTTCCTACTCACTCCCCCTCAATCACAGCAGTGATACATAAACAAATTTGACTTGAGAATTGTTGAAGACACTCTTCAAAGACACACACTTGATTAAGCTTCACAGCTTTTTAATCAAGTAACACAATCACTCGTGCTTCACAGCTTTGAGTGATGTACACAACTAACTTGACTCTGCTTCACAGCTTTAGTCAAGTAACATTCAAACACTCTTGCTTCAAAGCTTTGAGTGCTACACAACCCTTACAATTTAAGCCTATTCCAAGACACTTATCACAATGATAATTGCTTGGAGTACAATAAACAAATCTATACAGATTACAAACTTGATCTTCTAATCAATCAGCAGGGATCGCTTCAAAAACCGCAGCTCTGTTGAATATATAGCAGCTGCAACTTCAGTTAGGGTTTCCAAAAACCTAGGGTTGATTCCTTTTGACCTAATGACCAGGTCACAGTAATTTGTTGATCAGGTTAGGATTGAGCGAGGTTACTCCTCAGAAAACGCAGGATTCTGTTTAGGAAGGACTGAGTTATTTCCTGAAAAAAACTCAGACTTATCCAATCCTGTAATCCTGCTAGTTCAGAACAGGATGTCATAACATCTGTTATGACATCTGAGAAAACCTGTCTACTGATTAGCTAAATGTGATCATTTTGCAAACATGCTCAGATACACACTTATAAACATCAGTATTTGAGTTACAATATTTTTCTGCATATGTACCTAAAGAGTTAGTACAACCTGAACTAGAATGTTATGACATCAGTCATGACATTCACACATACACTTGGAATTTACCAAAAATGCAAGCCAATACCTAAACACCTACAAACTCCCCCTTTGGCAGATTTTTGGCTAAAGTCCCTAAACAATCAGAGATAGATAGATAGCAGCAGAAATAAATGACAGCAGAAAAATATAGTGTTAAGTACTAATTAAGCAGTACCAAATATTCTCCCCCACTTTAGCCACAAATGGGCCAAAGATTACATGTTTATATAGTTATACAGTTATCCAAGACAAAATAATGAGATCAGCAGCAGACAATAGCAGAACATACTTCCAAACTCCACCAGCAACACCACCAAGCAGCAATCATCCTTCAAGTACTGTCATCAGACTCAGAGGAGCCACTTTCTTCATCTTCTTCCCTCATGCTTGCTTCAGCTTCTTCCTTTTCTAGCTTGGCAATCAGTGCTTCTAGGGTCCTTTTTCTAGCATCCAGATCTTTGCAAGTTTCTTTTAAGACAGCTATGACATCTGATGTTTTGGACTGGCTCTTTGCAGACGATGTCTCAGCTGATGTTATGACAATGTCTGGAGCATGGGATCCCTGAAACAGATTGTAGTGCAGGCCAATGGCAGGGGCTCTTTTGCAGACTGTATCTCTTGCTACAAGTATGTCAGGATATTGTGCAAGGATGATTCCACAAATGAGGGAGGGAAAGGCAATTGGTCCTTTGACAGCATAACTGCCAGCATGCTTCAAGGTTTGTTCAAAAATGTACCTTCCATAGTCAAAGGCAGTCTTGGTTCCTACAGCATAGATGAATCTCCCCAATCCTGTGGAGATGGTTGATTTGTGATTTGTAGGCACCCAGTTTTCTGCACCTATTTTATGCAAGATGGCAAATTTCATGCTGAGTTTACTAGCATTCAACTTCCCTTTCAATGGCCAGCACTTTACTTGCCTGGCAGTGATGGTCAAGCATACTTCATTGTCAGTTGCCTCTAGGTCAGGACAGTCCTTATTTGTTCTTCCAAGAAACTTGTTGATTTCTGATGGAGAGAACTTGACCCTTCTTCCTCTAACAAACACACTCTCAAAGTCAGCTGACCTCCCATCAGCACAATTATTGGATAAGTTCACTACAAACTCTTTAACCAGATTTTCATAGCATTTGCCAAACTTCATCACAGTCTTTATTAGCCCAGCATTCCTGATCAGCTCCATGATGTCTTTGCACTCCAAAGCATCATTGTTGAGTTCTCTCTCCAAGGCTATTCTCTTCAAGCAAACATACTTCCACCTGTTTGCATTATCAGGATGATGAAAGGAGATGTTGTCAGTTGGCACTTCAGGCACTCTAGCAATCTTGCTGGAAGGGAGCTTCCTTCTGATGGGAGCATTGTCAATGTCAATCTCAAATTCTGATTCATCATCAGAGTCAGAAGTTTCAGGTTCTTTTCTTTTCTTGGAGATTGGTTGTCTAGCAGTCAGCACCTGTGCCTTCTTCCCTTTTGTCTGAATTTTTTCAGCCATCCCTTCAGCCTTGGACTTCTTAGGTTTAACAGTCTCACTACTTTTTCTTTTCATCAATCTCCTAGCAATGCTAGGGTTCACATTAACAATCAGTTCATTATCTGAGTACTCTTCATCCACATCAATGATAGGTGGATCAGCAGCCTTTTCAGAGGGATTCTGAATGTTGTCTTTTGGTGTCACAACATCCTCAGTGACATCTATATTTTCAGAACCTTCCACATTTGGACTTTCAGATTGATTCAAAGGAATAGAAATCCCCGGTACAGATTGGTTTCCACTCAGAATGCTAGTAACCAGTCTAGCAATAGCTTGGTGTACTTGAACTGTTCCTTCTTTATTAGGTATAGTAGATGAAGGAAGAGAAGAATTACCAGAGACTGCAGCTTGAGCTCTTCCTGCATGTCTGGTCCTGAGCTTCTTGATTTTAGCTGGGTTAGTTGCCATCTCCCTGAGAGGAGTGACCTCAAGTACTTCAGATTCTATGCATGTCGTGATTGCCCTAGAATCTTGATCAGATGACGATGATGATGAGTGAGACGAAGCCGCCATAGTGGAAGATGATGTCTGAGACATTGTGTTTAACGTTGAGTAGCAGTAGCAATTTGAGAAAACTCTTTGATTGGGAGGAGAAAACAGGTTGCAAGGATGAGAGAGATAGGGAGTACAAGGGAGTCTTTTCAACTTCTGAAGGCTTTTGAAGGAATTGTGAATGAATATGATCAACCCACTAAATATAGACTTAATAAAATTAATCCCTTCAACCCTTGTTTTCAGCAAAACTAATTGCTATAATTTCTCATGTTGGTGAATACCCAATCTGCCCCTCAAATTTTCAAGTTGATTTCCAACAAGCGCCTTGATAGAAGAATCAGTTAGCTGAAGCTCAGAGAACCTATGTTTCAGTTCAAATGATTTCTTCTCTCCAAAGCCAATAGGGTTTGAGGAAATGTTGAATGTTTTCAGATTATCACACCACAATGTCACAACATCTTGTGTAACATTGTCTTCAGGTAGCATCTGTGTTGACCAGACTTTTTGAGAACAGAATTTATGAGACTTGTTCTTTGCCACATCACATATATTATCAGCCTGTAGTTTAGGAGTTCTTCTGACATCTTCCATAGGAATAGCTCTTTTCATTCCTTCAAGTTTATGCTGCCACTGTTTCATATCTTTTTCTTCTTTGATGATTTGACTCAAAGTGGGGATATCAGTGTTCTCAGGCTGCCACACATAACAGTTATTTTTGGATTTTATTCCTCTCATTACAATATCTAGTTTTTCATTAATCACTAGACATTCAGATCTTGAGAAGTTGACCATGAATCCTAGATCACATAATTGACTGATGCTGATGAGATTGGTAGTCAACCCTTTTACCAGCAGTACCTTATTCAGACTTGGAACTCCAGGGTAGTCCAAATTACCAACTCCTTTGATTTCTCCTTTAGCACCATCTCCAAAGGTCACAAAACTGGTGGTGTGAGGCATAACATTATTGAGGAGATTTTTGAATCCAGTCATGTGTCTGGAACATCCACTGTCAAAGTACCAATCTTCCTTTGCTGAGATCTTCAGGGAAGTGTGTGCTATCAGTGCAATAGCCTTTTTCTTCCATTGAGGAGCATGTGGTACCTTTTTAGACTTAGGTTTGACATCTGATTTCTGATTAGGAAATCCATGTAGTCTGTAGCAGAAGGGCTTTATGTGACCATATTTCCCACAATGATGACATCTCCATCTTTGGTACCTCTTCTTCATGTGTCTCTGTCCCTGATGTTGAGAGTAATGTTGAGACATTGGTTTTGACATTTGCTTCCTGGTAACAAATTTCTTTGTTTCCACAAATCCTAGGCCAGATTTATTTCCCATATTTTGTCCAGCCTGAAGAATCTCTTCCAATTTGTCTGTTCCATTTGTCAACATCTTGACTGATTTGGTCATTTGATTCAGTTGTGAGTTCAGCAGTTGAACTTCTCCTTCTAAATGACTTATAGTTTCAAGATTTGCTCTCTTTTCAGCCTCCAGCTTTACAATGAGTTTTGATTGTTTCTCATTTTGCACACAGACTTCACCACTTCTGATACACAATTTCTTGTAGGTATCAGCCAGTTCTTCAAATGTTACTTCTTCATCACTGGTGTCACTTTCAGAAGTACAAACACTGGTTAGGGCAGTAACTAGTTTGGCAGATTCTTCTTCAGAATTGCTTTCTGAATCATAGTCAGACCAAGTAACAGTCATTCCTTTCTTTTGCTTCTTAAGAAAGGTAGGACATTCAGCTCGAATATGTCCATATCCTTCACATCCATGGCATTGAATTCCTCTGCCTTGGTTTTCCTTATCTTCTGATCTTGGTCTTCTGCTGGAACTGTCAATGTCAGAAGGAATGTTATGAACATTTGACCTTGACTTTGGGTCCATTCTTTTGATGAGCCTGTTGAACTGTCTTCCAAGCATGGCAATGGCTTCTGATATGTTTTCTTCTTCATCCTCCTTGTGTTCAACATCAGTGTTGGTTACAAGTGCTATGCTTTTGTTCTTCTTGTCACCATTATCAGTGATCCCCATCTCAAAAGTCTGAAGAGACCCAATAAGTTCATCCACTTTTAACTTGCTAATGTCCTGGGCTTCCTCTATGGCAGTTACCTTCATTGCAAATCTTTTAGGCAAGGATCTGAGAATCTTCCTCACCAGTTTTTCTTCTGACATTTTTTCTCCCAGTGCTCCTGAGGTGTTGGCAATCTCCAAGATGTTCATGTGAAATTCATGGATGGTTTCATCTTCCATCATTTTTAAATTCTCAAACTTAGTGGTCAACATCTGAAGCCTTGACATCTTTACTTTGGACGTGCCCTCATGAGTAGTTTTGAGGGTGTCCCAAACTTCCTTGGCCAGTTCATATTGATGTACTAATCTGAAGATGTTTCTATCAATTCCATTGAACAAGGCATTTAAGGCTTTTGAATTTCCCAGAGCTAACTCATCTTCTTCTTTACTCCAATCTTCCTCAGGCTTCAGACTGATTGTCCCATCTCTTTCAGTTATGGTGGGATGAATCCATCCTTTGTCAGCAGCTCTCCAAGCCTTTTTGTCCAGAGATTTTAGGAAGGCAATCATACGAGGTTTCCAGTAGTCATAATTAGTTCCATCCAGAATAGGTGGTCTATTTCCAAAAACTCCTTCTTTGTCCATAGTGCCAGAAAGTGATATCCCTAGATCTCACCCAGTAATACAGGCAGGGTGCCTGCTCTGATGCCAATTGAAAATTCTGGCTACAGATACTCAATGTCACGTCCAATGTTATGACACCGTATCTGACTTACTATATGACAGTAAATACAAAAGCAGTAAATAACACAGTCAATTGTTTACCCAGTTCAGTGTGCAACAACACCTACTCTGGGGGCTACCAAGCCAGGGAGAGAATCCACTATAAGAGATGTTAATTCAGGAATAAACCAACCAGTTTATCTCCTTCACTTAAGACCTACCCAATGCAATTCTAATCTAAGTACAACTTAAACCTGAGTTCCTACTCACTCCCCCTCAATCACAGCAGTGATACATAAACAAATTTGACTTGAGAATTGTTGAAGACACTCTTCAAAGACACACACTTGATTAAGCTTCACAGCTTTTTAATCAAGTAACACAATCACTCGTGCTTCACAGCTTTGAGTGATGTACACAACTAACTTGACTCTGCTTCACAGCTTTAGTCAAGTAACATTCAAACACTCTTGCTTCAAAGCTTTGAGTGCTACACAACCCTTACAATTTAAGCCTATTCCAAGACACTTATCACAATGATAATTGCTTGGAGTACAATAAACAAATCTATACAGATTACAAACTTGATCTTCTAATCAATCAGCAGGGATCGCTTCAAAAACCGCAGCTCTGTTGAATATATAGCAGCTGCAACTTCAGTTAGGGTTTCCAAAAACCTAGGGTTGATTCCTTTTGACCTAATGACCAGGTCACAGTACTTTGTTGATCAGGTTAGGATTGAGCGAGGTTACTCCTCAGAAAACGCAGGATTCTGTTTAGGAAGGACTGAGTTATTTCCTGAAAAAAACTCAGACTTATCCAATCCTGTAATCCTGCTAGTTCAGAACAGGATGTCATAACATCTGTTATGACATCTGAGAAAACCTGTCTACTGATTAGCTAAATGTGATCATTTTGCAAACATGCTCAGATACACACTTATAAACATCAGTATTTGAGTTACAATATTTTTCTGCATATGTACCTAAAGAGTTAGTACAACCTGAACTAGAATGTTATGACATCAGTCATGACATTCACACATACACTTGGAATTTACCAAAAATGCAAGCCAATACCTAAACACCTACACTTATGAACGACCCATTGAGATTAAATGGAATTATTTTCTTATTTTTTATTAATTAATTGAATTTTTAATCAAAATTAATTCATTTAATTCATTTAATTGTAGGAAAATATCAAGATATGGTTTTGCAATCTTTTTATGAAGCAAATATGACCTACATGTGCTGGAGATTTCGTGTATCAATCAAGGGGACCAAAATCTCCAAAATTAGCAAGTTTTTTTTAATCAAAAAGATGCAAAAAGATGTGATTAAAAATCAAATATGCAAACCATAATTCCATGGATTTTTGGTCAAAGATTTAACCTAAATCAATTCTACTATATATGCACAAGCTAAACCTAATGCATCACACGTGAGAATTGCTGCAGAAAAGCCATAAGAACATTGAAAAAAATCAAAGAAAACTCAAAACTGTTTTCAATCTTCCAGGCCAATTCAAGGGCTTTTGTGGGTTCAAATACATTGCTGGAGGTTCCCAGGATAATTTGCAAGCAATTTCCAGTGTCATAGCTCCAAGAATCACTAGTTGCAGTCGCACGGTTTGCATTCTTTTGTCATTATCGAAACCCATGATTCATGAGCATTTGATGTGATTTATGGTTTGTTTTGTATTGCTTGCATCCATATAAAGCTATTGGTATTAATTAATTGGATTATAATGCACGGAATTATGAATTGCCATTAACGATTTTTAGGGTTTTTGAGTTCTCAAATTGGGGCTTTCCCATGCAGGAAAAATTGGAACCTCTAATGCCTATGGTTGTAATCGTTGCAACCAGACAAATTCAACCCTACCCTCGCTAACAATTTATGTTAAACACAGCCCTGTTCGCTATTATTCCTCATGTTAGATTGTGGGGGTTAAAAACCCCCGCTATCTGTTTGTTATTTTGCAGGTTTCAGCAAAGGAGATGAAGACGTGGAAGCATGGGGTTGGTTCATTCAAATATAACGCGCACTTTTTTATGTTTCCAGCACATGTGATTATTTTTATATATTATTTTCACTTATTATCATACTAACAAACGCAGTCGAGTGGAGTAGTGGTTAGTGTGCTGTCTGGTAACCATTGGGACCTGGGTTCGATTCCCAGGTCCCCCAAACCTTTGTTTCTATTTTTTCATAACATGTTCCTATGCAGGCTATCCAAAGCGTCCCACCATGAACTTCCATCAGCAATACGCCATGTGTCCTCAAGCATTGATCTAATGGCCATAAGGTGCTGAACACCATACTCCCAGTCAAAGCAACGTGCAGACAATCCCAGAAGTCAAACAGGCCTGGAAGCTTAATGGGCTGGAATTGCTAACATAACTCCATATTGGGTCCAACACCCCCCTGGTTTCTATTTCTTTTTTTATCTTCTTTCTTTTTATTTTCTTTTAATAATTATTATTACTATTATCTAATTAATTCATAAATTATTTTTCATTATAAAATCAGAAACTTAAAATATTGTTTATTTTTATTATTTATTATTTTCACTATTAATAATTATTTTTGTAAATAAATTCTAATTAATTAGTTTAGTTGTTTAATTAGGACAATTTTAATCTTTTCATAATAAGTAAAATAAATTAGACTTAGGTTTTTACCAACTTTTAATATCTTTTATTTTATTTTATTTTCATTAAAACATAAAAAACACGAAAATACTTTTTTTAATTAATTAATCAATTAGTAAATTAGGTTTAATATTTGTTTAATTGCAAAAAGGACCAAACTTCTTTCTTTTCTCAAAAAGGGTCAAAACCCTAAGGACGTCCCGATTCAATTTCTTTGCGTGCACTTCATTATTTTGATTATATTGATGTATCTGCTCCGAGAATGTAATAGATAATTAGGACTTTATCGCTTTTCTTTATTTTCTCGCATTTATTTTCCAAAGGGTTATGTTTTTGGCGATGTAAATACCCGACGCCTTGTAATAGCGTAGATTTACTTTCCGCAATTTACCTTTTCGCAAATTATTAACTGTTAATTATGCATGCAAGACTTGACTGAAAAATAAAATCAATCCGTAGCTCACAAATAACATGTACAAGATAATCTTAACTGAATTTGATACACGTGCACATGCCACTCTTAGGGTACGCCTCACTTGGTTGCCTCGAGGTGGTCATCAAGTATAGGGTGTTTTAGAGGTCGCCCTCCTGTCTAAAGATCCAGTTGCCTCGAAACGGTTGCCTCGGATAAAAAGGATCTAGGACATTAGGGTTATCGCTAAGGCGTCCTACTATTGCTTTGGTGACCACACATGTCCCTTATAATCGAATTGACCCGAATAACTCCAACGACGGTGCTACCTACTTCTCAATGGTGGGATGTGTGATACGGTGGGAGAATTGACTAGTGTTTTGCGTTCGTATTCGCACTTGTGCGGTTGAGCAAGAGTCGCCACCGACTTTTTATTTTATCCTAAAGGAAAGGTTAAAAAAGCACAACAAAAACCTTTTGAGATATTTCATGGGTTCGGGGAGTAGATTATAGAAAGGGAAGGTATTAGCACCCTTTCTATCCATGGTTATCCATGGGCTCTTAGTTACTTGCTTAGATCACTTGCCTTTTGTTTTCAATTGTTTTAAATGTTGCTTGTGTGTGTGGGTTTGAAAATGTTTTGAAAAGAAGCCAATGTGGTGGCAACCTTTGTAATGATCCATGTGGGGATGTATACAAAGATGTATGTCTTTTGAAAAGGTTTTCATTTGTTTTTGAAAGTTGTTTTGAAAGTGTTGTGAGGTGTGTTTTAGAAAATAGGCAAGTGTTTTGTTTTTGCAAGTTTGATTCAAGTAACTAAGAGTTTTGTCTACCCTATTGTACTCAAAGGTTTTTGTTATGTTTTAACCCTTTTTAACAATTTTGTTCCACCATTGAATTTGGTGGACAATCTTACGTTTAGGAAGTTTATTCGGGACGAGCGCGGGTCATCGTATGGACCATGAATGCAATGGTGCCAAGTGTCTTTGGCAATTTGCTTTGAAGGGACTATGATCATTCCGTTTAGGCAACACTTTGAGAGACTTATGATCATTTGATTTTGTTTTGCCAAAGAAACTCGACGTGCAAGCATGGCCCATTTTGGAAGGCAACATGTGGGATTACCCTAGAGGGTGCAAGTGTGATTGTGTATTGATTTCATGTATTTGTCTTGTATTAGGTTATCTAGCGTTTGATTTTATGTACATGCAAACCCTAGGTCTAACCATGGTATAATTGAAAGCGGTAAATTGCGAAAATGTAAAATCTACGCTATTACAGAATAAGTATCCGGGAGTGGGGGTACAATATTCACAAATGGGGATGAGACTTATAGTATCCAATAAGTTACAACCAAATCGAATTTGCGATCAAATGTAAATGACGAATATCAATGTATAAGATAAACAAGTGTGTATAGGGCAATGTGAATGTATTTGTATTGTGTAAGTGTGAGATGTATTGTGTAGGTATGTAATTATTTACAGGTGTGACAATATGATTTTAAGAAAGTAATGTTAGGTATTTGCTTTGACCTAAATATGCGTTTAATGAATCTTGGATTTGTATATTTTTAATATGCACAAAAGAAATGTGTTTTAATTGAATGTTCAAGTTCTAATTGAATTATGTATAAAAGGTATCTTCATTTATTATGTAAAAATATTTAGAAGAGAGGAAATGTTTCAAGTTTGAAAATTGTCGTTTTGTATTTGATATAAGAAATGTATCTTTGTGATTTTTGTGAGAATATTTGAATAAAAAGAAAAGTATTTTCAATTTTAATTATATGATGTAGAAAAATGTATCTTTATTATTATATACAAAAAGTAATAAATGTCAAGAATTGAATTATGTATAAAAAAGAAGTGTATTTTTATATTGTTATGTACAAAAGTATATTAAAAAGAAAAAAAGGTATTTTCAATTATATTGTATGATATGTACAAAAATATTTTAATTAAGAAAGAAAGGAAAAATGTTTTCAATTTTAATTACATGGTGTAAAAAATGTATTTTTATTATTTTTAATGTCATGAGAAAAAATAAACCAAGTCAATCAAAAAAGAAAAATTCAAAAAGTCAAAGAAATAAGCAAATGGGCCTTGGGGGTGTAAAAGCAATTATGTGGTGCAAATAAGAAAAATATTCCAGGCCCAGCCCAGAAGACCTGTCTTCAACCTCCAGCAAACAATATTTGAAAAATACGCGCGCCTCTTGCTTCAACATCAAGATCCTGATTCTTTGATTTTTAATGAAAACTTTCAACACAAAAAATGTAAAGCATCATCTCACGATTTCATACATATAAAGAACATGATCTAACTCTCAGAAATGAGAGAGAATTTCTTCTCTCCCAATTTTTTTAACCTAATTTTTGTTCAAAGTTCAGGCATCAAATTCTTGCAACACACATAATATAAATAAAATCTAATTATATGGGCATGTTCAGGGCAATGATTATGACATATTCTCTTCACAAACCTAAAGCTAACAATGCATAATAAGAGAGATACGAATTCAAAAACTTACCTGTTCAGTTGAAGTTCAATATGGCAATGTAGGAACTTTCAGTGCAAGGTGATGATTGGAAAAGCTTCCTTGAGGTCCAGGGATGCTATTCCAATGTTTACTTTGTCTTTAAAGCTTCTGAATCGAGCTAGAGAACTTCACCTGCAAGTCAAAAATGTGAAAATGGTGGAACCAGTTAGAGGGATTACAGGTCGTGTTTTTGCTTTTGGTTAGCTTGCATAGATGTTAGGGGATGTATGTGAACTGGTTTGGGCAAGATTGCTTGAAGGGATTGAGAGATGATACTCAAACTGCAGGCCTTGCCCTGTTTTTGCAGTTTTAGAATGATTCTGAGATTGAGGGTGTTTTGAAGGCTAAGGGCTCGTGTATTAGCTTGGTTGTGTTGTGTGGAATGTGTTTGATAACTTTGTCTAAGTGTGTGTAAGCTGAGATGGAAGTTGGTATTGAAAAACTGGTTTTCTGGTTTTTGACACTTTTTACACTATACTTCCACCAGTGGAAGTTGTATTGAAAAACTGGTTTTCTGGTTTTTGACACTTTTTACACTATACTTCCACCAGTGGAAGTTGTATTGAAAAACTGGTTTTCTGGTTTTTGACACTTTTTACACTATACTTCCACCAGTGGAAGTTGTATTGAAAAACTGGTTTTGCTTCAGCAGGTTTCAGGTTTAGACAGGGGTTAATGGTTATTGCTTGAGGTAGCAGGTTCTGAGTTTGGAGATGTTTTATGGTTTAGGCCTTTCAGGCTTGAGGCCTAGCAGGTTATTGCTTGTGTAGCAGGTTTATGCTTGTTTAGCAGTTTTGTATATTTCTTTGGTGTTTTGGAGGCAGGGCTTATGCAGGTTGTGAATTTGTATATTTTCTGTATCTTTTTTCTGCTGAACTGTGTTGTTCTTGTGTTATATCTTTCTTCCTATGCCTCTGCCTGCCTAAGCCTGAAAACCTGCATCTTATCTCTTCTTTTTCTCTCTCTCAGTACAGTTTTAATATTAAACTATGCTTTTTTCTGTACTTAATTCTGAAAGTGGCTACTGATGGGAAATGATGATAAAAGAGTTTGCTTGCATATCATGCTTTCCTCTGCATTCTTTATCTCTTCTTTGACAGCTTTTGTATTTTGTGAACTTTCCATATCTTTGCCAAATCCTCTTTATGACAGCTTTGAGTAGACTTTGGCATTTTTGACAGCAAACTGTACTTCTTTATCTTCTTTGACATCTTTGTGCAGTAATTTGTCCCTTTTTGTGAACCGGGAGAAATCCCGTGATTTGCAGAGAGGGTTAACTGATCCCAATCAGTGGCCCTTAATGATGAATTTATTTTATCTGTATTTAATTAATTATCAGTCACTGACTTTTCTTCTTTTGCAGATAAAAATGGATGGAGGGGTACTAAATGAAGACTGAAGAATTAGAAAAAATAGGATAGTTTTCTTTTTATTTAATATTTAAATTAATGTAAACCATTGTTTGTAATTAAATTATAAACAATATTTGTACAAATAATTCAAATATCAATAAAAGTCTTTATTATCCAACCAATTCTATTTCCTCTTTCTTTATTGTTTATTTATTTATTTAAAACTCTTTGAATTAAAATAATTGAAAAAATAAATTTCAATCACTTAATTTAGAATAATAAATAATTTAAATAAACAATACTTTAGCACATTGATCAATTAAACCTGGTATCTTCAAAGCGAATCAATAGTTAATCAAAACACTGATCAGGCGCGTTCTCTCTTTTCACTGATTTTCAACAAACACTGTAATTCCAAACTGCGCATATCCTTTGACTGGTGAATTCAAACCAACTGCCTCCTCTTACTGATTAAATTAAAAACAATGCGAATTCGACCCGAATCTCGGAGTAACTTGCAAAGTGCTGTGGAATTTTAATCTTTCTGAGAATATGCCCATAAAACCTTAATTCCTGATTCAATGCCAAAGAACATTCGCCTGATCAAAATTGAGCCAGAATCAACCAAAACCCTAAGCCAATTATTTGAAGCAATCCAGAGTCCTAAAAATCAATAAAACCCTAATTTTTGTTTGACTGACGAGAAAAGTCCGTTTGTCCGATTCTTGAGCCAGTTTGAAAAATCAGGAAACGCCTGAAGCTGAAATTTCTTGTGGAAAAATGCGAGGGCAAATTTTGGGGTACAACAGGATGGTACTGTCTAAAGGACTCTTACACAGCTTAATTCCTTAGAGTAGGTAGATTTCTCCTGGGTACTTGCTCTTTCAAAAAAACAAAAACAACTTTTCACACCTACACTTTCAAAAAGTTTTCAAACAAATACTTCATACACTCTTGAGGACTGATACAAGAGTTACCTAGAAGTTTTCAAACTAAACTTTTTCAAAACCCACAAACACAAGAAAAGCAAAACATTTTGAAAACATAGTGAGCAAGTACCTAAGAGCCCGTGGATAACCACGGATATAAAGGGTGCTAACACCTTCCCTTTCTATAAATCTACCTCCCGAACCGAGAAACATCTCGAAAAGGAATTTTGCTGTGCTTTTGTCCTTTCCTTGTTGGAGAAAATAAAAGACGGTGGCGACTCTTGCTTACCGCGACATTTCGCGAACCAGCATTTCAAAACAGTCAGTTCTATTTCCACCGATCACAGAACTGGCGACTCTGCTGGGGATACTTAATAAGTGAGGTGTACCTTAGGATTAGACCACTCTTATGTTTTCAATTGCTTGCTTTGTTTGCTTTAATATTGTGGGTTTGTCTTGGAGTTTCATAGATCCTAACCCGGATCTGGGGGATACCTTTTAGAAGTAGCAACAAACTGTGAGGGAACTGTGCGGGGTATACCGACACGGTTGAAGCAGTTGCTACGTTGATGTGGCATTTTGGTGAGTACCGGTAACCCTTGAGTCAAGTCAAGGAGAGTACGGGGCCGCCGCGTGGTGTCGTGAAGCATCAACTGACCTTAGGAACCTTACTTGACCATCCTGGCCTCTTTAGGGGTAGTGAGATGACCGACTTTGGTGCAGTACGAAGTTGGTAGATACTCGATACTACACTCATTGAGGGTTGTTTTCTTGGAATATTTTGATCGTCAGTTCAGTGGCTAAATCAAAATAATGAACATAGAAAACAACCCAATGATATTGAGCTCCTTAGAACCCGGTTACTTTTGATAGGACAGGTTTTGAGCCCACCAACTTCAAGAGGGTAGTACCCAGACCTCATGCTGGCCTAAACTCTAAGGGCTGTCTGGTGTGACTTGTGTGCCTTATCATGTTTGCCTTTTGTGGATACTTGTGTGTTTTTATCATAACATCATAACATCATAAAGCATCATATGCATCTACTAACCACTTCAAGGGTTCGAATCTTCATCTTTGTTCTTGTTTTGTAGGACATGGAATCTCTCCGTAGAAAGACAATTCAGATCAACCTTGTAAGGATCCCTCCTCAGCTTAAGGAGCTTACATCCAGGATTCCCGAGAACTCTTCCTTCAGTGAAAGGCATGGTAGACTCATCAGCTTGGTCAACGCCAACATTGAAGAAGATATGATAAAAGTTCTCTTCCAGTTCTTTGACCCCTTGCACCACTGTTTTACTTTCCCGGATTATCAATTGGTGCCTACTTTGGAAGAGTTTTCTCAACTTCTGAAAATTCCCATTCCCAGTCAACTACCCTACAACGGTACGGAAAGGGAACCAAAACTTGAATAGGTAGCTAAAGCATTACGTCTGTAACCATCTGATATCAAGGGGCATTGGGAAGTCAGAAGTGGTATCAAAGGATTCTTGGCAAAATTCATGTTTGAGAAGGCACAAGAATGTTGGAATTCCCTTGACCTACAAGCCTTTGAAGAAGTTGTGGCACTCCTTGTCTATGGGTTGGTGTTGTTCCCGAATCTGGATCAGCTTATAGATATCAATGATGTCAATATTTTCATGTCCAGGAATCCCATACCTACGTTGCTTGGGGACATCCTCCACTCATGTTACACTCGAACCATGAGAAAGAGAGGTGTTCTCATGTGTTGCACTCCTCTCCTGGCAAGGTGGTTTATTTCGCACCTTCCATAATCAGTTTTGAAGAACGAGCGGGGTTTGAGATGGTCACAAAGATTAATGACTCTTACACATGCTCATATACATTGGTGTTCTCGGTCCAGAGAAAATGTCACTATCATTGGTCGTTGCGGAGAATTTCCTAATGTTCCTTTACTGGGAATTAGAGGAGGCATTACTTACAACCCATGTCTGGCTTTGAGACAGTTTGGATATGCTCGGAGGGATGGCCCTCATGATATGTTAATTCTTGACATAGTTTTTGACTTCGAAAACGATACGCAAGGACTTCGCCAGAGATTCATCAGAGCTTGGAGGATGCCTAACAGGGTAGATAGTAAGACACTGGGGCACAAGAACTCCATCCCCCTTGAGCCTTACCTCAAGTGGGTACGAGCCCGCTCCCAGAAGCTTGTGATGCCATATCCTCATGTTCTACCCGTGATCAAAGAGCCAGTTTTGGAAGGAGAGGTGCCATACACCATTCAACATCCTGACATGCCAACATCTTGGGAAGAAATGCAAAAGAGTTGGATCCAACTCAAGGAAGAGCAGAATTCTCTTGAAACCAGTTTAAATGCCAGTGAGAAGAAAGTCTTGGAGCTCACCCACCTACTTCACGAGGAAAAGACCCTCAACACCTACATCGCTCCAAAGAGGATGCGCAATGTCTTTTGGGATTAAGTATTTTGTAATATTTCGCCCATGAGGCATTGATGTACTGAACAGATTATTTCTTAATATAACGTGTGTTCCTTTTTGTCTAAAATGAATTTGAACTTTCGAACCCTTGAATGCATTGCATAAATAGCATATCATGCATCATGTGCATAACAGGTACTCTTTTTACAGGTCACTTATCTTCTTCGCTGTTTATTTCAGTAGTCATCGTGTCTTCAGAACCTACTACTGAACAAGCTATCAAGGCCCTCCAGGCCCAGAACACCCAGTTCCAGGAATTGGTCATGAGCTTAGCCCAGGGTCAACAAGAGTTGAAGACTCTGCTTTTGAAGAAGAAGAAGAAGAAGAAGAAGAGGATTGTGCTGTTTAACACTGGACGGAGGTTTGGGAATGCACTACAAAATGAGGCTGATCTGGCTACTTCCTCTGTAGGGAAAGATAGTCCCCAAGGGGAAAGGGTTCCTAGTCCCGTGGTCTCCGACAACGAGACAGATTACAATGATGAACAGTACCCTCCTGTTGAGGACCGGTACAAACAACTGGAGGACCGCCTACGTGCTATGGAGATTCAACATGTGCCCGGGTTGGATTTTGGAGATCTAGGTTTATCTTCTGGGGTGGTGATCCCGCACAAGTTCAAGGCACCTGCTTTTGCAAAGTACGACGGAGCTTCCTGTCCTAAGCTGCATCTCAGATCATATGTGAGGAAGATCCAACCGTACACTGCTGACAAGAATTTATGGATCCATTTCTTCCAGGATAGTCTTTCAGGGACTCAACTCGAATGGTTCTATCATCTGGATGGAGCCAGTATTCGAAACTGGGAGGACTTGGTTACTGCTTTTTATAAGCAGTATCAGTACAATTCCGACCTCGCTCCTACGTGTACCCAACTCCAGGGTATGTCACTAGGGACGGGTGAAGGTTTTAAGGAGTATGCACAAAAGTCGAGAGACCTGGTTGGAAGGGTGCAGCCAACTTTAACTGACCGTGAGCTTGTTGATATGTTCTTGGGGACCCTGTCTGGTCCATTCTTCAACCATCTGATTGGGAATTCTTCTGCTGGGTTTACAGATCTGATCTTGACTGGTGAGAGGATAGAAGCTGGTATCAAGTCTGGGAAGATAAAGAAAGGGGCCTCCTCGAGCACTGAAAAGAAGCCTTTCAAGCAAGAATCTAGTGCTGTTTATGGATCGAGGAGACAAAATAAACCGGAACGCCGCCAACCTGTCAACATGGTGGTAATCTAAAAGCCTGTTGCTGCTCCTCAGCAATACAACCAACCAAGGGGTGAGAGACCCAAAAGGCAGTACACTCGACTCAGTATGACCCTGTCTCAGATATTGTCGCAACTACTATCAACCAATCTGGTAACTGCCAAAGAAGCTCCGAAGGTAGTGAACACAACCTCTCCAAAGTACAACCCTGACGCCCGCTGCGCTTATCACTCTGACAGCCTGGGGCATACTACGGATGATTGTTGGGCTCTGAGGAATAAGGTTCAGGACCTTATTGATGCTAAAGAAATACAGTTCGAGGCGCCCGAAAAGCCCAATGTTGTGACTGCTCCCATGCCCAAGCATGGAGTGAATGCTTTTGAGGAAGACCTGTATGTAGCCTCTGTGGATGATATTGTTACTCCGTTGTTGACTGTCAAAAGGAACCTGTTGCTAGCCGGTTTATTTCCGGGATGTAGTAAAGGTTGCCATCTATGTTCTGTTTCACCTGCTGGTTGTCCTTTGTTGAAGTCAGGTATCCAAAACCTGATGGATAATAAAGAGATCTTGTTCGAGAAGATTGTTGTTCCTGCTATCCCTACTGAAGAAGTGTCCATTGTCACTATTTTCAACAACCCTCCTAAGGCTCCCTCAAAGAAGCCTGTCAAAATCATGTCTATTCAGAAGGTTGCTCCTATCATCATCACTGTTCTGGGGCCCCTCCCCTATACATCCGACAAAGTTGTCCCTTGGCACTATGGGGCAGACGTTTATGTGATTGGAGTAAAACAAGAGTTCGATACTAGTACCGGCGTCAGTAACATCACCGGGCCTGCCAAAGTCACTCGCAGCGGTAGGCTTTTCTCACCTGATATTGCGCCACCAGCTATTCAGAGACCTCTTGTCATCACACCTGCAAGTGTGCATGCTTCCCTGCCTGACCAAGTTCCTATTTCTACCCCTGCTGCCGAGTCATCTGACGCTCGGGGCAAAGGGATTGCTACTGATGTGCCTGCCCAGATGGAGGCACCGAAGACAACTAATGTTGAAGCTTCCAAGCAGGAGATGCAAGAGATTCTTAAGATCATCAAGAAGAGTGATTTCAACGTAGTTGAGCAGCTGGGGCACACCCCATCAAAGATTTCTATGCTATCACTGTTATTGTGTTCAGAGGCCCATGCCAAGGCCCTGATTACCTTCCTGAAGACGGCCCACGTGCCACAAGAGACATTTGCTGATCAATTTACCGAGTGTGTATCCAATTTAACTGCTGATAATGGTTTGAGTTTCTCTGACGCTGATCTGACTGCTAAGGGGAAGAACCATAACGATGCCCTGCATGTCTCCATTGAATGCAAGGGCACTACTCTCGCCCATGTGTTGGTTGACATTGGTTCCTCATTAAACGTATTACTCAAGCCAAGTAACATTGTTGTCCGGGCCTTTGACGGGTCCAAAAGGATGGTGCATGGTGAGGTTGACATTCCAATCAGGGTTGGTTCTCAGGTCTTTGATTCAACATTCTATGTGATGGATATCCGACAGTCCTATTCTTGTTTGCTGGGTCGTCCATGGAACCACAAGGCTGGAGCTGTGACCTCCACACTACATCAGAAGCTGAAATACCCGGTCAGAGGGAAGATTGTGACAGTGCAGGGGGAGGAAGAGTACATGGTCAACCACCTCAACTCGTTCCGGTACATAGAGATGGATGGGGAATTCATTGAGACCCCCTTTCAGCATTTTGAATAGGTTCCTCAGACATTGGCGTCAGCAGAGGCTGTGACTGAAGAAGACTCTCCTCTGAAGATGGCCTCCTTAAAGGATGCCCGGGCTGTGGTTGAGAAGGGTGAGTGCGCAAACTGGGGCCGACTTCCTGATTTTACTCTGAAGACTGACAAGTTTGGTTTGGGTTTCACTGCAGAAGCTCAAAGGGCTGTTCGTAAGGTAAGGATTGGAAGACCTCCTGTGTTCATCACCAACCCGGGAGTGAATGCTATTGAAGACGACGTGGAAGAATCTGAATTCGACAGCTGGATCTACCCAACGACCAACGGTGGACCGAACAACTAGACTGCGAAAGACTTCGGACCTATTACTTTTGTCACTCAATAATGAACTCCTTTGTTTTGAATTTGTAACAAACAATAATTTGAAACTTTATGGCCCGGTGTCTTACCCGGGGCACCGTGGCTTCACTTGTGAGGGCTTATTATTTGTCATTTTCATATATCATGAATAAAAGCATTGGACGTTTTTGCATTTCAAATCTTGCGCTCCTTTTCTTTCTTTATTATATATTGCAAAACAGCTATATTTACACACACTCACCTATACAGGTTCCAATCCACTATGGATCTCACTGGTAACGACTCTGCTACTGCCAGTTATGACTTCGAAAATCCGATCAACTTAGCCGAAGATGAAGGTGAAGATGATTGCGAAGTGCCTGGTGAGCTTGCAAGACTGCTACTCCAGGAAGAGAGGGTCATTCAGCCACATGAAGAGCCAGTGGAAACGGTAAATCTGGGTACTGAGACAGACAGAAAGGAATTCAAGATTGGTGCCAATCTGGAGTCTAGTGTGAAACAACGGTTGACTCAGATGCTGCATGACTATGTGGAAATCTTTGCCTGTCTTACGAAGACATGCCTGGGTTGGACACCGACATTGTGGTTCATCACCTGCCCACCAAGGAAAACTGCCCTCCGGTAAAACAAAAGGTCCGCCGTATGCGTCCAGAGATATCCGAGAAAATCAAAGCTGAAGTTATGAAACAATTTGATGCCGGGTTTCTAGCAGGGACTTCTTACCCTCAGTGGGTTGCCAACGTGGTTCCAGTGCCGAAGAAAGATGGTAAGGTCCGAATGTGTGTTGACTACAGGGATTTGAATAGGGTCAGCCCCAAGGATGATTTCCCTTTGCCTCACATCAACGTTCTGGTTGACAACACGGCTCAGCATAAGGTATTCTCCTTCATGGACGGTTTCTCCGGTTATAATCAGATCAAGATGGCTCCTGAAGACATGGAGAAGACCACTTTTGTCACTCAGTGGGGCACCTTTTTCTACAAGGTCATGCCTTTTGGGTTGAAAAATGTTGGGGCAACTTACCAACGTGCCATGGTTGCTTTATTTCATGACATGATCCATCATGAGATTGAAGTATATGTTGACGACATGATTGCAAGGTCCCAAACTGAAGAGGAACACATTGACCATCTACAGAAGCTATTTGACCGTCTGAAGTTGTACAAGCTGAGGCTGAACCCGAACAAGTGCACCTTCGGGGTGAGATCTGGAAAACTGCTAGGTTTCGTCGTGAGCGACAAAGGTATTCAAGTGGACCCTGCCAAGGTAAAAGCCATACAAGAGATGCCAGTTCCCAAGACAGAGAAAGAAGTCAGAGGCTTTCTAGGACGACTGAACTACATTGCCCGATTCATCTCGCATCTAACTGCTACCTGTGAACCAATCTTCAAGCTACTGAAGAAAGATCAAGTAGTACGTTGGAACGATGAATGCCAGGCCACTTTCGAAAGAATCAAAGAGTATCTCCAAGAACCACCCATTCTTATGCCATCGGTTGAAGGGAGACCTCTAATCTTATACTTGACAGTACTTGACAGCTCAATGGGATGTGTGATGGGGCAGCATGACGAGTATGGCCGAAAAGAGCACGCTATTTATTACCTTAGCAAAAAGTTTACCGACTGTGAGACCCGATACTCACTGCTGGAGAAAACTTGTTGCGCTTTGGTATGGGCTGCTCGCCGGCTAAGACAGTATATGTTGACTCACACTACTCTGTTGATTTCAAAAATGGATCCAATCAAGTACATCTTCGAAAAGCCTGCCTTGTCCGGGAGAATAGCAAGATGGCATATGATCTTGACTGAATATGATATCCAGTACACGACTCAGAAAGCAATCAAGGGAAATGTATTGGCAGACTGCAACTATTATGCAACCATCTGATTGGAGATTATCATTCTAAATCATGTGTGATGCTAGTGACTATGCTGTAGGCGCAGTTTTAGGACAAAGAAAGGATAAAAAGCTTCATGTGATTTATTACGCTAGTAGAACCCTAGATCCTGCGCAGATGAACTACGCTACCACCGAAAATGAACTTTTAGTTGTCGTGTTTGCTCTAGATAAATTTTGTTCTTACTTAGTAGGAGCAAAGATAATCATCTATAATGATCATGCTGCAATTAGATACCTATTAAGAAAAAAGGACGCCAAACCAAGATTACTCAGGTGGATCTTACTCGTACAAGAGTTTGATTTAGAAATCAAAGACAAAAGGCATTGAAAATGTAGTAGCCGATCACTTATCTAGAATGGAAGGCACTAGGCATAAACAAGTGCCTATCAATGATGATTTCCCTTACGAACAACTCATAGCCCAGTTGGAAAACAACTCCATTGAATGCTCTGTAACTTATTACAATTTTGAAACAAATGAAGTTATGGAGGCAATCTACACTAAAACCACACTGCCATGGTATGCTGACTTTGTCAACTACTTAGCAGCTGGAGTGCTTCCACCAGATCTAACTTACCAACAAATGAAGAAATTCTTTCATGATCTTTAACATTATTACTGGGATGAACCTCTTCTTTTCAAGAGAGGCTCCGATGGTATTTTTCGTTGGTGTGTCCCCAAAGATGAAGTAGAAAGTATCATCTCCCATTGTTATTATTCCCCATATGGCTTACACGCGAGCACTTCAAAGACTTACACTAAGATCCTACAAGCTGGCCTCTTTTGGCCTAATCTGTGGAAGGATGTCCATGTCGCGGTCACAAATTGCAACCGGTGCCAACACACTAGCAAAATCTCTATACGCGACGAGATGCCACAAAAAGGAATTTTAGAAGTAGAAGTCTTTTACGTGTGGGGAATAGATTTCATGGGGCCATTCCCATCTTCTTTTGGTAACTAGTACATACTCATTGTTGTTGATTATATATCGAAATGGATCAAAGCTATTGCTTCTCCAACAAATGACACATGATTAGTAATTAAGCTCTTCAAGAACATAATTTTTCCTAAATTCGGTGTGCCGAGACTTTTCATCAGTGATCGTGGTTCCCATTTAATTTCAAAGATCTTTGAAAAGCTATTACTAAAATATAGAGTCTGCAACCGTGTAGCAACACCCTATCACCCACAAACGAGTGGGAAAGTAGAGGTCTCAAATAGATAAATTAAGCAATTTCTAGAGAGAAAAACTGTTGCCACCTCTAGGAAAGATTGTTCTTCAAAGTTACACGAAGCTCTATGGGCATATAAGACAGCTTATAAGACCCCGACATGAACCACACCATTTAAGCTAGTTTTTGGTAACTCATGTCATCTTCCGGTAGAATTAGAACATAAAAATTATTGGGCTATTAAGACCCTTAATTTAAATTATACTACAATGGGCGAGACGAGAATTTTAGACACTCAAGAACTAGAAGAACTTAGATTTGACTCATACGAGAATGCTAGTATCTATAAAGAAAGAACTAAAAATGGAACGAAAAGCATATGTCGAGGAAAGAGTTTAATGACGGTGACATAGTGTTGTACCCTAAAATTTGCCCTCTCATTTCTCAAGGATTCTCTCACAAGATCATTTATGACGTCAAGTTTATAGCACTTATACATCAATTTAGGCTTGGAATTAGCACAAGGGCAAAATGGTCAATTGCATATTAGAAAGTCAAACTTTGACTTTTTGGTCAACATTACATTCCAAAGATTAAATTTCATCAAGACATGCAAGAATATCAAGCTTGATCATCAAGAAAGTCAAGAAAGTCAAAAGTCAAGGTTTCCAAGACCTAGAAATTTTCTAAGTGTTTTTATATATGATAATTTCATCACTTCATGTCATTCTTTCACCAAGATGCAAGACAGTTCAAGGGAAACTTTCAACATGAAAGTTGTAGATCTCCATGATATCTATAATATTTCTTTACACAAATTCTCCTAGAAGTGCTTGGATTTTGAGTTATAAATTCATGAAGTCATGACATTTTCATTAAACACTTAGAGAAATTTTCAACAGATTTTGGTCAGGATTTTACCCCAACTTCTTGGCATTTTTTCACATAGTTCCAAGATGATTTTGTCAAAATGGCCAACATGAAAGTTATAGAGGATGTTTCAAGCTTTTCAAAACATCCAAGAGCATAAATTTATCATACTTGAGATAGGAGATTCAAGGTCTTGAAGTTGGCCATCCATCTTTGAATTACAAGTCATTCTAAGTGAAGAACACATAACAAAACTCTCATGATTTTCTGCATAATCTTATGTTGCAGGCTTCTTTTCTTGCAAATATCATCATAATTTAATGCTTACACCCACTCTTGAGCTATTACCCAAGTGTTTAAACCATTATCCAAAAGATCTTTCCATTTATGGCATAAAGGCACCATTGTTATTCTTGAAAAGCAAGCTTTTTGTACAATGTTTGTCTTGAGACCATACCTTGCTGGTTGCTGATTATACTTCACCATAAATCATGGGAAGTATCTCCTCAATACCAGCAACTTTGGTACTTCATCTTGGGACTATGGAGTACTTGACTTAGTTTGATATTTGTAATCCAACCAAACCATAACATGCTGTCTTATAAACCTAATCAGATCATATGCACAAACCCCTTGCCTATAAATAGAAGAAGCATTTGCAAGAGAAAGAGGTTGAAAAAAAGGTTGGAAAAGGTTAGAAAAAATAGAGAGAAAAGCCAGAAGTTTTATTGGTAAGCCCTCAAAATCTCATATTCACAAGAGCCATAACAGTCCACAAAACTTCCACTCTTGAGTTTTAAAGTCCAAACCTTTGAACCTCTCATACCTTGCAAATTCTGTCCAACCATCTAAACACCTCACATACATCACCTGAAAATTGTTCAAACTCAAGAACAAGCTTCTACAACACCTCTGTTTTCTTTTCCAAGTTCAAGAGCAGTCAATACAACAACTTAAGCTCAGAGTATAAGATCCAGCTCCAAGGCAGGTTTCTTAACTTTAGTTTTTCATTTCAAGCATCACTAGTAATTCATTTTTTAAAGACAAAGTGTATTAACTATTGTCCTTGAAGATAACCTTTTGTTTATCTTCCATTCTTTTCATTATGTGTTGAGAACTAACCCATGTATGCAGCAAAACAATGTTGAGGCTCAATTCTATGCTAGTGAAAAGAGGGTCTTGGAGCTTACGAAGCAACTACAAGAAGAGCAAAGTGTGAACGCTTATCTGGCGCCAAAGAGGATACGTTCGGTCTTTTTATCTTAGAAAGTTGTTTTGTAAGCCCAAGAGGCATGATGTAATCTTTCTTGTTTTGTCTAATGAGAATTAATGTTTTTTCATTCTTTTGTCTATACAAATTTAAATTTCATTAATCCTTGAAATCATTTGCATATACATATTCCATGCATCATAACAGGACAAGTTTTCGCATAACAGGTTTCCTTATCTTTCTGCTGTTTATTTCAGCAAGATGGATCTAGAGAAAACTGTGACGGAACTCCAAACCCAGAATTCTCAGTTTGAGGAAGCTCTACTCGCCCTAGCCAAGGGGCAACAAGATATGATGGCTTTGCTGGCCGTTAAGAAGAAGCCAAAGAAGAAAGCTCTGCTCAACAGGGGTAGAAGGTTCTAGGAGACAATCCGTTAAATCCCAGTAGGAGGAGACTCATCTAAAGAGGACAAGAACCAGGTCGGTGAGGTCAAGAGTACTCAGGCTGAATGTGCTAATGATCAAGAATCTCATGATAATTATTTCAACGAGCAGTATCCACTCGCTGATATCAAATACAAGCAGTTAGAAGACAGATTGAAAGCTGTTGAAATCCAAGCCGTCCCCGGTTTAGATTTTGATGATTTGGGTTTGATCTCTGGGGTAATCATTCCCCACAACTTCAAAATACCAATCTTTGTAAAGTACTATGGGGTTTCTTGTCCCAAACTCCATTTGAAATCTTATGTACGCAAGATACAGCCGCACACTGCTGATAAGAATATCTGGGTTCACTTTTTCTAAGTGAGCTTGGCTGGAACACAACTTGAATGGTTTTATTAGTTATATGGTTTTCGTATCAACACTTGGGAGGATCTAGCTACTGCCTTCTACCATCAGTATCAATACAATGACGACTTGGCGCCAACAAGGGTTCAGTTACAAGATATGACCATGGGAAAGAATGAAGGATTTAAGGAATATGCGCAAAAGTGGAGAGACCTTGCTAGTAGAGTCCAACCTCCCTTGACTGATAGAGAGCACATCGACATGTTCATGGGCACTTTACCTGGTCCTTTCTTTAATCTGTTGGTTGGCTGCTCTTCTTCTGGTTTCACCGAATTAATCTTAACCGGTGAAAGAGTTGAAAGTGGCATCAAAAGTGGTAAGAACTCTGTGGCATCTACCTCCACCATCAATCCTATCAAGAAACCTTTTGCTGCAAAGAAGGAAGTTAATGTTGTGTATGGGACAAGGGCCCATACCAAGAAGAATGATCGTCCGTCTGTCAATGTTGTCTGAATCTCCAATCCAACTCCTACTCCAAGATCATCTGCAAATAATCAACATTTTGAAACTCCAAAAAGACAATTTACGAGGTTAGGCATGTCACTGTCTCAAGCCCTTCAACATTTGCTCAAGGCTAATTTAGTGACGTTGCGAGATCCTCCCGCCAACCCTGACACCTCGTCACCAAAGTATAATCCAAACGCTAAATGTGCTTACCATTCAAACAGCCCCGGGCACGAGACTGACCAGTGTTGGGCCTTGAAGAAAAAAATCCAGGATTTAATTGATAACAAAACTATTGAATTTGATCCTCCTCCAACACCGAATGTAATTACCTCTCCAATGCCGAAGCATGACAAAGGTGTTAATGCTATCGAAGATATAATTTTTGTTACCTCTGTTGAAGATTTGACTGCTCCACTGAATATAATCAAGAACAATTTGTTGAAAGCTGGGATCTTCCTTGGCTGTGAAAAAGACTGTGTGTGTTGTACAAGACAACCCGATAAATGTGAAGGGCTGAAGAAAGGCATATAACGCCTAATGGATAGCCACGAAATTCTGTTTGAAAAGAATCCATTTGCCAAGAGTTTGATTAACAAATGTGAAGACCTCTCTGTGATACGGTGGGAGAACTGACTTGAGGGTTTTGCGTTTTATCGCAAATGTTGTGGTTAGCAAGAGTCGCCACCGACTTTTCTTTTATCCAAAAGGAAAGGTGAACAAGCACAGGAAAGACCTTTGAGATGTTTTCTTGAGTTTGGGGGGTAGATTATGAAAAGGGAAGGTATTAGCATCCTTTTCATCCATGGTTTTCCATGGGCTCTTAGCTACTTGCTAGATAACTTGCTTTTGTTGTTTGAAAATGTGTTTGGTGTGGTTTTTGAAAGTATTTTGTAAAAGAGGCCATTGTTTAGGCAACCTTTGTAATGATTCTCGTTCGTAATAATGTATACAAAGATGTTTGTCTTTTTGAAAATGTTTTCAATGCTTGTGAAATGTTTGGAAATGTGTGTTTGTTTTGAAAATAACAAGGATAGTTGTTTGGAAAATAGAGCAAGTAACTAGAAGTAATCTACCTACTCAAATGTCTTTCTTGTGCATTTCCTATTCCTTTGACATTGTTGTCTTACCATTGATTTAGTAAGCAACCCTATCTTTAATTGTAAACGGGACAGGCGTGGGTCATCGTATAACCATAATTAGCAATATTGCAAAGTATCTTAGCATTTTTTAAGGGACCAAGATCATTTTGTAAAGCAACTTTGAATAGCGTCATCGAGGGACTATGATCTTATATTTGTTTGTTTTGACAAGATACTTCACGTGTGTAATATGTCCATTTTTGTACAAGGCAACCAAGTGGAGAAACCCTAAGGATGCTTGTGTACAAGTGTGTTATTTTCATGCTTTGAATTTGTCTTGGATTAGGGTTTTCTATTTGCTTTGCTTTGATCTTGCCATACAAACCCTAATTACTATCATGGTATATAAAAGAGGTAAATTGCATAATGTAAAGGTTACTAAGCTATTATAATAATTTATAGGGGGGGGATACAAATTTGAATGGAGATTTGCAAGAATGTAAATCTAAATAAGCTATTACAACCAAATCGAATTTGTATGAATATTGGAATAAACAAATACAATATTTAAATATGCAATATTATGTACATGCAAAGAATATTTTGTAAAAGAGGCCATTGTTTAGGCAACCTTTGTAATGATTCTCGTTCGTAATAATGTATACAAAGATGTTTGTCTTTTTGAAAATGTTTTCAATGCTTGTGAAATGTTTGGAAATGTGTGTTTGTTTTGAAAATAACAAGGATAGTTGTTTGGAAAATAGAGCAAGTAACTAGAAGTAATCTACCTACTCAAATGTCTTTCTTGTGCATTTCCTATTCCTTTGACATTGTTGTCTTACCATTGATTTAGTAAGCAACCCTATCTTTAATTGTAAACGGGACAGGCGTGGGTCATCGTATAACCATAATTAGCAATATTGCAAAGTATCTTAGCATTTTTTAAGGGACCAAGATCATTTTGTAAAGCAACTTTGAATAGCGTCATCGAGGGACTATGATCTTATATTTGTTTGTTTTGACAAGATACTTCACGTGTGTAATATGTCCAATTTTGTACAAGGCAACCAAGTGGAGAAACCCTAAGGATGCTTGTGTACAAGTGTGTTATTTTCATGCTTTGAATTTGTCTTGGATTAGGGTTTTCTATTTGCTTTGCTTTGATCTTGCCATACAAACCCTAATTACTATCATGGTATATAAAAGAGGTAAATTGCATAATGTAAAGGTTACTAAGCTATTACAACAATTTATAGGGGGGGGGATACAAATTTGAATGGAGATTTGCAAGAATGTAAATCTAAATAAGCTATTACAACCAAATCGAATTTGTATGAATATTGGAATAAACAAATACAATATTTAAATATGCAATATTATGTACATGCAAAGAATATTTTGTTTGGTTTTTTATATGAAAAAAGTTTTAACCTAAACCTAATAAATTTAAGGAAAAGAAATTAATTCTTGAAAACCAAAGTTAACCCTAATTTCTAATTAAAAAGAAAATAAAGTTCTTATGTATTATTTTTATGTATTTCTTTTTATTAAATATAATAAATAATATTGTATGAAAATATTTAGTTTTTATATGTTAAAATAAATATTTACAAATATATATAAAAATATAAAAGAAAAGATAAGAATATATCTAAATTTATTTTTTACAAATTTATTTAAGAAAGATAGTTAGTATATATTGAAGATAAAATATATTTTTTATGTGAAAAATAAAATAAAATAAAATAAAAATGCAATATTATCATATTTATATTTTTCATGATTTTTATGTATTTAAGAAAATATTTAATAAACAAAAATGAAAATAAAACAAATAAACAAAATATGTAAAAATAGTTGGGCCAGGGGTGCTGTAAGGAGACAGGGAGTAATATGTTAGCAAAAAAACACTAAGGCCCAAAGAATCAAGCCCATCCTGCAAAACAGCAAAAAAAATGGAAAAGGAAAAATATTAAAAACCAAAAGGTAGCGCCAAGGTTCGAACCCATGACCTGGGCCTTACCAGCGCGCTACCTTGCCACTGGGGTGGCTATACATCCGTTGATTTATATGAAACAACAAAAACATAACATAAACAAGGTCCTTGCCCTGTACTTCATCTTCTTCCCCAAGCTGGCCAGAAGCTCTGTAACTTTCTCATCTCTCAATAAAAATGGAAACTGATAACATGAATGTTGTAGCATTTTGTCTCACGATTCTAACCATGTAAACCATGTAAGCTAACAATCAAAGATCAAAACGAATTTTAAAAGCCCTAAATTTAAACCTAAGTTTTTCCAGGAACTTCAAGTTCAAAATTCTCTCAACTCAGGCCAAATAAATACAAGATATATGTGATACGGTGGGAGAACTGACTTGAGTTTTTGCGTTTGTATTCGCACTTGTTCGGTTTAGCAAGAGTCGCCACCGACTTTTTATTTTATCCTAAGGAAAGGTTAAAAAGCACAGGAAAAACCTTTTGAGATGTTTCGTGGGTTCGGGGGGGTAGATTATGAAAAGGGAAGGTATTAGCACCCTCTTCATCCATGGTTATCCACGGGCTCTTAGTTACTTGTTTTAGATCACTTGCCTTTGATTTTCAATTGCTTGAAATTGTGGTGTGTGTGTGTGTGTGTTTTGAAAATATTTTGAAAAAGACGCCTTGTCTTAGGCAACCATTATAATGACTCGTGTTTGAGTATATACAAAGGTGTGTATCTTTTCGAAAAGATGTCTCAAATGTTTTTGGAAGTTTGTTTTTGAAAGTGTTTGTGGAGTGTGGTTTTGAAAAATAGGCAAGTGTGTTTTGCAAGTTTGGTTCAAGTAACTAAGAGTTGTCTACCCCTAAATTTACTCAAAGGTTTTTCTCATGTTTTAACCCTTTTAACAATTTTGTTCCACCATTGTATTTGGTGGGCAATCTTGCGTTAGGATGTTAACGGGACAGGCGCGGGTCATCGTATGGACCATGAATGCAATGGTGCCAAGTGTCTTTGGCAATTTTTCCTTTAAGGGACTTGATCATTTTTAGGCAACTTTCGAAAGCGTCATCGAGGGACTATGATCATTTGATATTGTTTTGTTTTGCCAAAAACACTCAACATGCAACATGGTCCATTATTGAAGGCAACAAGTGGAGTAACCCTAAGGGGTGCAAGTGTGCTTGGTGTTGTCCATTTTCATGCTTGTTTATCTTTGAATTAGGTCAAGCTATTTATTATTTTTTGATTTGCATACAAACCCTAAGTCTATCATGGCATATTTAGAAAGCTTTTAAATGCGAAAAATAAAATCCTAAATTATTACAACACAATTATGGGATGGGGGGTACAAATGTTCAAATGAGGATATTTAGCAAGAAATTAAAATCTAAGCTATTACATCCAAATTGAATATACAAAGATTAATTGTACAATAATTAAGTAAATAAATATGCAAAAATGTATTTATGCACAAAAATAGTTTTTATATTTATGGGAAAGTATTTTTTTATGTGAAATATAAACAAAAAATAAAAGAATCAATTTTTGGATATTTTGTGTTTTTTAGGGCAAAACCCTAATTTTCTAAATAATAACATTTATCAATTATATTATATACAATATTTATTAATTATATACAAAAATAAATAAAACAGAAGTATATTGTAAAAAAGTAATTTTTGAGGTCAAATATTAATAAAATAAAAATGTATTATTTTTGTATTTTTATCCTAAATATTCTAATAAACATAAGTATTTATATTATGTATTAAATATATTAAATATATACAAAAAATAAAAATATTTATTATTTACAAAAAAGGAGTATATTTTAAGAAAATGTTTTCAAAAGATAAAATAAAATAAAATCAGAAAATAAAATGTATTTGTATTATTTTTTAGTATTTTAAATAAAAGTATTTATATGTTTATTTACATACACATATCAAATAAAACAAATAAATGCCTAATAAATACAAAAAAAGGTGTAAAATATTTTTAATGTTTTTTTATATTTTAACAAAAAATAACAAGTCAGAATTAAAAAGAAAAAGTCAAAAATGATAAAAATAACACACAATGGGCCAAGGGGGTGTATGTGTGAAATAGTGGTGCAAACAGAAAAAATAAGCCAGGCCCAGCCTAAAGGACTTTGTCTTCAACCTCCAGCACCTTTCAAACAAAAACGCGCGCCTTCTTGTTCATCTCACTAACTTCTGATTCTTTGATCCTTTGACAAATCTTAAAACATGAAACTTGTAGAGCTTGAAGCCACGATTTCAAATATATAAAAAAGTTGTTCTAACTCAGAAATGAGAGAGAATTTCTTCTCCCCCAATTCCTGACCTAGATTTTTTCAGATATTCAGTTTCAAAATTCTCTCAGTACACACAACATAAATGAAAAGTAATGACATGGGTAGCTTCAGGGCTATGAGTAGGACATAACTTCTTCACAAACCTAAGCCTAGATATGCCTGGATAGAGAGATAGAAGTTCAAACTTTTACCTGTTCAGCTTGAATCGTGTACAACAATGGAGGTACTTTCAATGCAATGTGAGGACTTGTACAACTTGCTTGAAGTTCAGGGATGCTTCTCCAACCTCTAGCTTGCTCTGAAACTAACTGAATCGAGCTATGGAAGTTCACCTGCAAAGTTGAAAACTGAAAATGGCAAATGATGTTAGGGATGTTACAGTGTGTGTTCAATGCTTAGGATAGCTTCAGTGGGTGATATGGAACATGTTTGAACTCTCTTTGGCCAAAGTGCACGAGTGGAAAGGTTTATAGAAGTCAAGTTGCAGAAGGGACTCTATTTTTTGCAGTAGGATGGTGTTTCTGTGAATGAGGAGGTATTGAAGGTGGTTAGGTCGTGCCTTAGCTCAGTTATGATGTATGGAAAGTGTTTACAAACTTTGCCTTGGCTAGTTGTTACAGGAATGAGAGATGTGTTTCAATATGCAAGTTTTCTTCTATCTTAAGCAAGGTTTGTCAAGTTTCAATATAGGCTACCATAGGCCCCTCAAGCATGCTTCCTTTTCCCTCCTTGATCAGTGGGATTAGTCCATAATCTTGTGCCTAAAAGATCTGCATTGTACTTCTTTGATTTGTGTTTTGACATAAAGCCATGCTTTACAAGAATGGATAAAATGCTTTTTCCAAATATGGCTTGATTTTGTGTGTATTGTCCAAGTGCACAAAATAACACTCTAACACAATGGATATACATTTAATTATTGAGTGTAAGAAGGATTAGAGGCCTGTAATCTAGCTTGTGCAGGCTGAGTTTGAAGATGCATAGTGTATGAACATGAAATTGGCTCATGAACAAAGTGACTTTTGCCCATATTGACAAATTCAATTCTCCCTAACCACAAGGGTGTTTGAGAAGTTCTTGAATAATTTGGAAATCTTGGAATGTGTACTACAATCCATCTTTGTAATGCAAGTTGAAATTCCAAATGGAAGCATGTGAAAAGTGGCCATGAAGTTGGGCAAAAATCCTGCCTAGAATAGGTCAAAATTTTTCTAAGTTAAGAATGTTTTGCACCCTTATTCCAAAAATCATAACTTGAGCTACAAGCTTCTTTTGAGAAAACTTTGTGAATCAAAGTTGTATATTTTGCAATGGAATATAACTTTCATGTTTTGACTTTTGCTTGAATCCAAATGTATCTTGATGAAAAGATGGGACAAAGTTAGGAAAAAATTAGGAAATTTCATAACTTAGAAAATTTCTAAGTTATGAAATTTCTTCATTTCAAACCCTAATTTGTAATTTTTGATTTCTTGATGAACAAGTTTCATAATTTGACATGTTTTGATGAAAAATGAATCTTGACACTTGATTTTGACCAAAAAGTCAAAGTTTGACTTTTTAGTATACAGTCAAATTTGATCAATTGACTGGAAAATTCATCTGTCAATCTTGTGAAATTGGGACCTTTTGAACTTGTTGAATGTGTCAAGACCATGTCATTGAATCCTTGAGTCTATATGTGAGCTTGGTTTGCCATTGGCTAGGTCAAACAGTCAAAAATTGCCTTTGTGCAGTCAAAACCCTAAAAATGACCATTTTGCCCTTTTGGTGATCTGATCAAATTTCTTGTGGAATTGTGATCCAAACTTGATCAAATGGTCCATATGAGTTCATAATGTTGACGTGGGTAAAAAATAATGAGGTTTGACTGTCAATTGACCACAGTTGACTTTTTCCCCAATACAGCTGATTTCTAGGTCAACTGTCCAATTGACTGGGCAAAGATTGGAATCAAGGCTTGAAACTTGGTATGGATAAACTTGTGAGTCCAACATGAAGCATGAAAGTCATTTTGGGCATTTTGGGTCAAAACATCTTTGTGCAAACTCAAACCCTAATTTGGGTCAACAGTGCAAGGAGGAGTCCTGAGCAGAGCAAACCCTAACTTGATCTTGAGCTCCAAGGGTCTTGTGGTGAGAAAATATTGATGAAATGGGAGGGCAAATTTTGGGGTACAACAGTTGCCCCTGTTCAATCTTCTTGAACCTGAAGAGTTAGATTGGCAAGTTTTCCTTTCGCGACTTGAAGGTAAAAGGAGATTGGACACTAGAGTGCCCAAAAATTTGCACTCGGTGATGTGATGGTAGAGGGAATGGGATTAAAGATGCCATTTGGTGATGGGATTAAAGATGCCATCTGGAAATGTGACAGAACCTTGTCGGGAATGGGCTTAAAGATGCCATTTGGAATTGTGTGTTGATTGCGTAAGAGATTCCTTAGCGAGAACTTGCGTACTTGAGAAAGAAAGATAATTTCCTGGCCTGTTACAGGGGTTGATCTTCAAACTCTTCATGCAGACATGCCCTGGCTGGATACATGTATTGAATCTACAATCAATTGCTCACAGATATGCCCTGGATAGATACAGGAATCGAATCCGGAACTTCAAAAGGTTGCTTACAGACGTGCCCTGGCTGGATACAGGTATCGAATCTGGAATTTGGTCGTCTACAGATATGCCCTGGCTGGATACAGGAATCGAATCTGGAATTGGTCATCTACAGATATGCCCTGGCTGGATACAGGAATCGAATCTCTAAACTCTTCATGCAGACATGCCCTGGCTGGATACAGGTATCGAATCTACAATCAGTTACTCACAGATATGCCCTGGCTAGATACAGGAATCGAATCTGGAATTGGTCGTCTACAGATATGCCCTGGCTGGATACAGGTATCGAATCTCTAAACTCTTCATGCAGATATGCCCTGGCTGGATACAGGTATCGAATCTACAATCAATCACACACAGATATTCCCTGGCTAGATACAGGTATCGAATCTGGAATTGTGATAGTTGATAGTAATCATCTTTGGATTGTCCTTTTTCCTGAAAAGGCGAGACATCAGTTGTATGCAATGTCGTGATGTATGAAATGCATGAGGTCATGGTGTTTTCAAGAATAAATGAGATTGCGTGATATGATGTGTATATGCATGTAAGCAGGATGTATAAAATGTGAAATGTTTATGAATGTATTTTCGACTAGGAAAATAAATCCTTGACGAAGGCCGGGAAGTCAAATCCTGGGCTGATATTGAAGAGTAGAGTTCTTCGCTTCTGCTGGGGATTATGGTTGTAAGAATAAACCGGTAGGAGAAGATGACTCCGTTGGGGAATAAACTTGTTGGAGAGATTACTTTGCGGGGAATTACTCTGTGGGAAGAGATACTTTGTTGAGGTTTTGATGAGAACTCCGCTGGGGATTCCACTGATAAGTTATGTTGGGGAAATTGATGAACTCCGCTGGGGATAGGAGAATCTTGACTGCTGTCGGGGAAAGTGAATCCTTGACTGCTGCAGGGGAGGGCAAGAATCCTTAGATTGTTGAAAGTGAGAAATCCTGGGACCGCTGTTGGGGAATCCAGAGCTTGGGTTGTATGCCAATCTACTGGGGATTCTTGTCTTGAGGGGATCTTCACTAGAGAATATTCGAATATTCTGTAAGGACCTGAGAATGAGAGTCTTCAATCTGCTTGGGGATTGATAGTTGGAAGTTTTAGTTCCGCTGGGGATTTTGAAACTTGACTCTGAGGGGAGTTAGCTTCTGGAAGGCTCTCTGGCTGGGGATTCCAAGAATCTTTTGAGTTTGAGAAGGAACCGGTGTAAGGTTTCCTGATGATGAGTCCATGTGAAACTGCATCTGGGTTTGAAGAGGAACCGATGTAGGGTTTCCTGATGATGAGTTCGTGTAAAACTACATCTGGATTTGAGAAGGAACCTGTGTAAAACTACATCTTCCAACAGGTGATGAAGGAATTGTTGAACACTTTTGACATTCGAATTCCCCAAGTGATGATGAAAGAGACTCTTTATGTAGATAATTTCCTGGCTTGTTACAGGTGTTGATCCACAATCAGTCGTCCACAGATATTTTCCTGGCTTGTTACAGGTGTTGATCTGGAACTTTAAGAAAGGTTGGTCAAGGAGATATTGTCCTGGCTTGTTTCAGGTGTTGATCTCTGACCTGAGAAAGAAAGATGGTTTCCTGGCTTGTTACAGGTGTTAATCCACAATCAGACGCTCACAGATATGCCCTGGCTAGATACAGGAATCGAATCCGGAACTTCAAAAGGTTGCTTACAGACGTTCCCTGGCTGGATGCAGGTATCAAGTCTCTAAACTACTCATGCAGATATGCCCTGGCTAGATACAGGTGTCGAATCCACAATCAAATACTCATAGATATGCCCTGGCTAGATACATGTATCGAATCTGGAATTCGTCGTCTATAGATATGCCCTGTCTGGATACAGGTATCGAATCTGGAATTCGTCGTCTACAGATATGCCCTGGCTGGATACAGGTATCGAATCTGGAATTTATCGTCTACAGATATGCCCTGGCTGGATACAGGTATCGAATCTGGAATTTAAGAAATACTCCACTTTGAGAATGAGCATCTTTATTCTGTCGGGAGTCAGAAATTGGGAGTATACCAATCTTCTGAGAATCTTCATGCTTGAGAGAAACAGATTTTTAGGAGCTTGAATTGTCCGTTATACTGTGGGTGGTTGTAATTTCCAGCAGGTGATGAAGGAATTGTTGAACACTTTTTACATTCGAATGCCCCAAGTGATGATGAAGGAGTCTTGAATCAGATTACTCTACAAATTGAGAGATTTCTTGAAATCTTGACTGGACTGCCCCAGGTTAACTGAACTTTGAAAGATCTGTTGAAACCTTGACTGGACTGCCCCAGGTTAATTGGATGGTGACATGTCATGCCCCTTGTTGATAGGAGACTTGTCGTTGGAAGTGTTATCCTTTTGAAGTGATTTTTGTTCACTGAGAGAGTTTTCGTTCCTCAGAACATTCGCTGTATGAATTTCTTCGCTGTTAAACAAATAGCCAAATGCAAACAGTGATATTCAAGCAATGCAAAGTTTATGTTTGTCTCGAAGTTTTTTTGAATGCCCTTTTTTTAGCAGAAAACTTTTCATAAGACAAAATCAACACAAGATTTTAGAGCAAAGCCTTACAGGAGTCAGGATACCTTTTGTAACAGTATGCTTTCGAACTAACTCATGCTTCAATTAGGACTTTTGAAGGGTTGTAACGTGGCTTGGTTCACGGTTTAAGAAACAAAGGATAAAGGCTCAAAGTATATTTGTACCCACCCGCTCTTCGTGATGTTCTTCAATCCTAAGCTCAGTTAATTGTGCGTCGCACTCTGTTCGAGTTTGGAACAACTTTTTGGGTGATGGTTCTCCAGTTGAATTTTGGGAGACAGTCATCATCTCCTTTTTTCTTTTCAACATTTTTCATGTTGTTGAGGATTTGTAATGACCTCTCTATTTTGATTTTGATTTGTTATCCCTAACTTTTGCCTGACTGTTCCTGTTTTTGAGATTACAGTCAGCGGGATGCCCCAGCTTTCTTAAGCCTCCTTTACAGGTTTTGGCTTGGTGGGCTTTTCTCTTTTGAGAGATTGACTGCCTATGTGATAGGGAACCATCACTGTCTTTTGATTCCAGAGGAATGCTTTTCTTTGTTTGATGTCGTTCGTTGTATTACGAACTGAGAGTTTACGACTTCAATGCGCACCTTTTTTTGAATTAACTGAGAGACTACCCTGACCCAGGTTTATATCAAAGGTTTTGATTTGTTTAGAACAGAAAACTCCTACTTCTTTGGATCGAAGGGGTTGACTAGGGATTATCTTCCTTATAACTCCAGTGTTTGGGAATTGAAAGAAATGCATGTACATCATCAGCAAGGTCTGTTCAAAAGCATACTGTATGAGATTACGGTATTGTTTCGTCATCCTCCCTCTAAAGGCTTGCAGCTTTTTATCAAGAGTTAAATATCATAAAGAAATCATAAGAGTAGTGAAAACGAATGGATGAATTCAAGACAAACATATGCAATGCATTAATGAAACAGAGTTTGACATTAACAGTTAATTGTTTGAATAACAAAAGAAATTACAACTTTGAAAATTCAAATGAAGCAAAAGTCTTTCAGTTTGAGCTTTGTCAATTCAGGTGGAGCACTCCTCAATGGAAGATTTTCATCTTGCCATCTGGCATGAACCTCAGCACCCCAATGTCAATCAGATCTTGAATCTTGTTCTTCAAGGCCCAACAGTAGTCGGTGTCGTGTCCCGGGCTATAGGAGTGGTACACACAAAATGCGTCGGGGTGATAGTTAGGAGCGGAGGTATTGGGCTTCCGAATAGGATCCCTTAAAGCAGTCAGATTGACCTCCAACAAGCGCTCCAGAATTAGAGATGACGGTATGTCAGTCTTAGTGAACTGTCTTCCCGATGTATTTTGCTTATGCCGATTACCCCGTTGACGCTGGAGAGGTTGTTGCTGGGCTTGTGACCCTGAAGCAAGCAGAGGAGCCTTCCCCTTGTCTTCTTGTCTGGATGGGGGTTGAGTGGTGACTTGCTCTTCAACCTCAGATGTTTGCCCCAGTTGGTTGTTCCGAAGCAGTTGGTTGACGAGGACTCTGAGTTCCTCTTGTCTTTGAGACAAGTCCTGGATGAGAGCCATCTGGCCCACCAGTTGCCCCTTCATTTGGATCCTCATTGTTGTCATCTCAGACTGCAGTGCTTCCAACTGATCACTCCTGTCATTGTTTGAATTCCCCTGGACCATGCCCCTTGTGAGGAGAGCTTTCATTTCTTCTTGCCCCAGGGACAGGTTCAAGAACATCTCTTGAAGCTTAGCAGTCTGGTCCTGGATATCCCTGACAGTCCTCTCTAGAGCCATCTCTACTGAAATAAACAGTAGGAGAGTAAGGAAACCTGAAAAAGGAAAAACTGTCAAGATGCAATGCATGATATGCGGATGCATGCTTTCAAGGATCTCATGGGGTAAACACAAGAAAATGTTAGAGGTTGAACTTCGATCTTTGATTGGAGAACTTTGCACCGATGGATGTCTTTCCACGAGAATCAAGCTCACCATGTCAAGTGGGTCATAGCCCCTGATTCAATTTGTTGCACTTGATCTTTGATTGGAGACTTTGCACCGGTGGATGTCTTTCCACGAGAATCAAGCTCACCATGTCAAGTGAGTCATAGCCCCTGATTCAAGTTGTTGCACTTGATCTTTGATGGCATTTGTTTAGAGGAGAAAACCCCTTGCCCCTTGGTAGACGTTTGGTTCAACGTAACCCTGCATCAAAAGAACCCTCGAGATCCTTGAAGTGGTTAGGGAAAATGTTATGGTATGATGTTATGATGTTATGTACATGTATGCAAAAGCAAATGAGTGTATATACAGGTAATCATATTCACACAAAGCAAACAAGTCCTTAGGTTTAGGCTTGCATGGGGTCTGTAGGCAAGTACCCTCTTGAAGTTAGTTGGCTCATCCTGTCCTAGAATAGAAACCGGGTTCTAAAGAGCTCAATATCATCGGATTGTTTTCTGTGTTCATTGTTTTGGTTTAGCCACTTAACTGGCGACCAAAATATTCCAAGAAAACAACCCTCAATGAGTGTAGTATCGAGTATCTACCAACTTCAGACTGCACCAAAGTCGGTCATCTCACTACTCCTAAAAAGGCTAGGATGGTCAATTAAGGTTCTAAGAGTTCGTTAGTGCTTCACGATATCACTCAGCGGCCTCGTACTCTCCTTGATTGAACTCAAGGGTTACCGGTACTCACAAATATGTCACACTAACATAGCTTACTGCTTCAACCATGTCGGTATACCCCACACAGTTCCCTCATAGTTTTTTTGCTATTTACCTAAGAAGGTGCCCCAAATCCGGGTGTAGGATTTACAACAAACCCAAACAAGGACCCAAAGAGTAAAGCAATCAAGGCAATCAAAGAAAGAATGTAAAGGTGATCTAAACCCTAAGGTAACCCCACTTTTAAATTTCTCCCCAGCAGAGTCGCCAGTTCTGTGATACGGTGGGAGAACTGACTTGAGTTTTTGCGTTTGTATTCGCACTTGTTCGGTTTAGCAAGAGTCGCCACCGACTTTTTATTTTATCCTAAGGAAAGGTTAAAAAGCACAGGAAAAACCTTTTGAGATGTTTCGTGGGTTCGGGGGGGTAGATTATGAAAAGGGAAGGTATTAGCACCCTCTTCATCCATGGTTATCCACGGGCTCTTAGTTACTTGTTTTAGATCACTTGCCTTTGATTTTCAATTGCTTGAAATTGTGGTGTGTGTGTGTGTGTATTTTGAAAATGTTTTGAAAAAGACGCCTTGTCTTAGGCAACCATTGTAATGACTCGTGTTTGAGTATATACAAAGGTGTGTATCTTTTCGAAAAGATGTCTCAAATGTTTTTGGAAGTTTGTTTTTGAAAGTGTTTGTGGAGTGTGGTTTTGAAAAATAGGCAAGTGTGTTTTGCAAGTTTGATTCAAGTAACTAAGAGTTGTCTACCCCTAAATTTACTCAAAGGTTTTTCTCATGTTTTAACCCTTTTAACAATTTTGTTCCACCATTGTATTTGGTGGGAAATCTTGCGTTAGGATGTTAACGGGACAGGCGCGGGTCATCGTATGGATCATGAATGCAATGGTGCCAAGTGTCTTTGGCAATTTTTCCTTTAAGGGACTTGATCATTTTTAGGCAACTTTCGAAAGCGTCATCGAGGGACTATGATCATTTGATATTGTTTTGTTTTGCCAAAAACACTCAACATGCAACATGGTCCATTATTGAAGGCAACAAGTGGAGTAACCCTAAGGGGTGCAAGTGTGCTTGGTGTTGTCCATTTTCATGCTTGTTTATCTTTGAATTAGGTCAAGCTATTTGTTAATTTTTGATTTGCATACAAACCCTAAGTCTATCATGGCATATTTAGAAAGCTTTTAAATGCGAAAAATAAAATCCTAAATTATTACAACACAATTATGGGATGGGGAGTACAAATGTTCAAATGGGGATATTTAGCAAGAAATTAAAATCTAAGTTATTACATCCAAATTGAATATACAAAGATTAATTGTACAATAATTAAGTAAATAAATATGCAAAAATGTATTTATGCACAAAAATGGTTTTTATATTTATGGGAAAGTATTTTTTTATGTGAAATATAAACAAAAAATAAAAGAATCAATTTTTGGATATTTTGTGTTTTTTAGGGCAAAACCCTAATTTTCTAAATAATAATATTTATCAATTATATTATATACAATATTTATTAATTATATACAAAAATAAATAAAAGAGAAGTATATTGTAAAAAAGTAATTTTTGAGGTCAAATATTAATAAAATAAAAATGTATTATTTTTGTATTTTTATCCTAAATATTCTAATAAACATAAGTATTTATATTATGTATTAAATATAGTAAATATATACTAAAAATAAAAATATTTATTATTTACAAAAAAGGAGTATATTTTAAGAAAATGTTTTCAAAAGATAAAATAAAATAAAATCAGAAAATAAAATGTATTTGTATTATTTTTTAGTATTTTAAATAAAAGTATTTATATGTTTATTTACATACACATATCAAATAAAACAAATAAATGCCTAATAAATACAAGAAAAAGGTGAAAAATATTTTTAATTTTTTTTTATATTTTAACAAAAAATAACAAGTCAGAATTAAAAAGAAAAAGTCAAAAATGATAAAAATAACACACAATGGGCCAAGGGGGTGTATGTGTGAAATAGTGGTGCAAACAGAAAAAATAAGCCAGGCCCAGCCCAAAGGACTTTGTCTTCAACCTCCAGCACCTTTCAAACAAAAACTCGCGCCTTCTTGTTCATCTCACTAACTTCTGATTCTTTGATCCTTTGACAAATCTTATAACATGAAACTTGTAGAGCTTGAAGCCACGATTTCAAATATATAAAAAAGTTGTTCTAACTCTCAGAAATGAGAGAGAATTTCTTCTCCCCCAATTCCTGACCTAGCTTTTTTCAGATATTCAGTTTCAAAATTCTCTCAGTACACACAACATAAATGAAAAGTAATGACATGGGTAGCTTTAGGGCCATGAGTAGGACATAACTTCTTCACAAACCTAAGCCTAGATATGCCTGGATAGAGAGATAGAAGTTCAAACTTTTACCTGTTTAGCTTGAATCCTGTACAACAATGGAGGTACTTTCAATGCAATGTGAGGACTTGTACAGCTTGCTTGAAGTTCAGGGATGCTTCTCCAACCTCTAGCTTGCTCTGAAACTAGCTGAATCGAGCTATGGAAGTTCACCTGCAAAGTTGAAAACTGAAAATGGAAAATGATGTTAGGGATGTTACAGTTTGTGTTCAATGCTTGGGATAGCTTCAGTGGGTGATATGTAACATGTTTGAACTCTCTTTGGCCAAAGTGCATGAGTGGAAAGGTTTATAGAAGTCAAGTTGCAGAAGGGACTCTGTTTTTTGCAGTAGGATGGTGTTTCTATGAATGAGGAGGTATTGAAGGTGGTTAGGTCGTGCCTTAGCTCAGTTATGATGTATGGAAAGTGTTTACAAACTTTGCCTTGGCTAGTTGTTACAGGAATGAGAGATGTGTTTCAATATGCAAGTTTTCTTCTATCTTAAGCAAGGTTTGTCAAGTTTCAATATAGGCTACCATAGGCCCCTCAAGCATGCTGCCTTTTCCCTCCTTGATCAGTGGGATTAGTCCATAATCTTGTGCCTAAAAGATATGCATTGTACTTCTTTGATTTGTGTTTTGACATAAAGCCATGCTTTACAAGAATGGATAAAATGCTTTTTCCAAATATGGCTTGATTTTGTGTGTATTGTCCAAGTGCACAAAATAACACTCTAACACAATGGATATGCATTTAATTATTGAGTGTAAGAAGGATTAGAGGCCTGTAATCTAGCTTGTGCAAGCTGAGTTTGAAGATGCATAGTGTATGAACATGAAATTGGCTCATGAACAAAGTGACTTTTGCCCATATTGACAAATTCGATTCTCCCTAACCACAAGGGTGTTTGAGAAGTTCTTGGACAATTTGGAAAGCTTGGAATATGTACTACAATCCATATTTGTAATGCAAGTTGAATTTCCAAATGGAAGCATGTGAAAAGTGGCCATGAAGTTGGGCAAAAATCCTGCCTAGAATAGGTCAAAAATTTTCTAAGTTAAGAATGTTTTGCACCCTTGTTCCAAAAATCATAACTTGCTCTACAAGCTTCTTTTGAGAAAACTTTGTGAATCAAAGTTGTAGATTTTGCAATGGACTATAACTTTCATGTTTTGAGTTTTGCTTGAATCCAAATATATCTTGATGAAAAGATGGGACAAAGTTAGGAAGAAATTAGGAAATTTCATAACTTAGAAAATTTCTAAGTTATGAAATTTCTTCATTTCAAACCCTAATTTGTAATTTTTGATTTCTTGATGAACAAGTTTCATAATTTGACATTTTTTGATGAAAAATGAATCTTGACACTTGATTTTGACCAAAAAGTCAAAGTTTGACTTTTCAGTATACAGTCAAATTTGATCAATTGACTGGAAAATTCATATGTCAATCTTGTGCAATTGGGACCTTTTGAACTTGTTGAATGTGTCAAGACCATGTCATTGAATCCTTGAGTCCATATGTGAGCTTGGTTTGCCATTGGCTAGGTCAAACAGTCAAAAATTGCCTTTGTGCAGTCAAAACCCTAAAAATGACCATTTTGCCCTTTTGGTGATCTGATCAAATTTCTTGTGGAATTGTGATCCAAACTTGATCAAATGGTCCATATGAGTTCATAATGTTGATGTGGGTCAAAAATCATGAGGTTTGACTGTCAATTGACCACAGTTGACTTTTCCCCCAATACAGCTGATTTCTAAGTCAATTGTCCAATTGACTGGGCAAAGATTGGAATCAAGGCTTGAAACTTGGTATGGATAAACTTGTGAGTCCAACATGAAGCATGAAAGTCATTTTGGGCATTTTGGGTCAAAACATCTTTGTGCAAACTCAAACCCTAATTTGGGTCAACGGTGCAAGGAGGAGTCCTGAGCAGAGCAAACCCTAACTTGATCTTGAGCACCAAGGGTCTTGTGGTGAGAAAATATTGATGAAATGGGAGGGCAAATTTTGGGGTACAACAATATATATGTACAGCTTCATAGCAATGAGGTCTACATTGTTTATTCATAAATCATGGCCAATGGATGTCTGTATGAAGAGATAGAAGTTGAGATTCTTACCTCTTTCAGTTGAAATCGTGAGTGGAGTTTGAGTGAGATTTATGAAGGCCTGATGATTGCTTGAGCTTGCTTGAACCTACCTGAGTGTGTTCCAACCCTTGCCTTGCTTTGGAAGTTCCTGGAACTCTCTATCCAAGTCAACCTGCAAGCTTTGAAAACAAAAATGGCAGATGAAGAAGGAGGTGTTCCATTGTAGGGATGATGGTTTGGATCTCTTAGATATGAAGTAGGTAAAGTGTTTTGATGGTTAAAACTTGAAACGCACGAGCAAAATGATGGATTGCTATGCTTATGCAAAAACTGCAAGTTTTGACAGTTTTTTGGTGATATGGAGTGTTTGAATGTTTCAGGCCTCTAGAAATTGTGTTTCTAGTTGTAATGTGTTTGTGTATTAGTATGGGATAGGTTTCAAGTCAGCTCTCCAACAGATTTGTGAGTTCTAGCCTTTTGGCACACTTTCTTGCTTTTGAAGCAAAGTGAAGAGACAAGTCTTCACATGCTTGTACTGGCCTGCTTGGGGTTGGTACAAGGTTTGTACAATTTGCTTTAGGCCTGTAAGACTTGTGTGTGTAGAGAAGACAGGTCCAATGCTCAAGAATTGGAAAGTTGTAAAAGTGAAGCTTTTTCAAAATGGCAACGGCCACTTTATGCCATTTATGGAATTACAACTTGGACAAAGGCTCTTGAGCTTGAATTAAAGCTTTTTCAACTGAGTAAGTATTAAATTATAAAGTTATAAACAAGTTAGGGACCTGTAAAGCATGAATTAGGCAGCATAGGTTCAAATTTGAATTTTGTTCTTCATGAAATGGCTTGAATTCAAAGTGAGAAATTACCAACTTCATCTCTTCGATTCTCCCTACTCAAAAATGATCTTGAGGGGTTCTTTGATATTTTGGAAAGCTTGCAATGTGATATATAACTCATCTTTTAAATTAATTTCAATACTCCTCTTGGAACTAGGTGAAAAATTGCCATGAAGTTGGGTCCAAAACCTGTCTAAATTAGGGCAAAATTTCACTAAGTTATCTAGTTCATGAGCATGTATTCATAAAATTATATCTTGAGATCCAAGAATCTTTAGGGAAAAGTGTGTGAAGAAAAGTTGTAGATTTCATGGAGGTCTACAACTTTCATGTTGGGAACTTTCCTTGAATCATATTGTATCATGGTGAAAAAATGGCTTAAAGTTGAGAAAAAATAAGAAATTTTCTATACTTAGAAAAATTTCTAAGTTAAGAAAATTTCCAATTTTAAAACCTAATCTTCAATATTTGATTTCTTGATGAACAATTTTCACATTTTGACATGTTTTGATGAATTGTGACCCTTGGCACTTGATTTTGACCAAAAAGACAAAGTTTGACTTTTCAATATACAGTTGACTTTTGATCAGTTGACTGCAAATTTCATCTGTCTATCCAATGGATCTGCAATGTTTTGAACTATGTAATTAGGTCAAGATGATACAAATGAACCCTTGAAATCATGCTTTAACTCAATTTGTCATTTTCTAGGTCAAAAATCAGAAATTGCCCTTTCTTAGTCAAAACCCTAATTTTGACCATTTTTTCCTTTTGATGATTTGATCAAATTTCTTGAGGAGTTGTGGTCCAAACTTGATCAAATGATAAATATGAGCCTAAAATGTTGATGTTGATAAAAAATTATGAAGTTTGACTGTAAATTGGCCATGGTTTACTTTTTCCCTAATACAACTGATTATTAGGTCAACTGTCCAATTGACTGATAAAAAATGTGATTCAAGGCTTGAAACTTGACATGAATAATCTTAGGAGTCCATGATGATACTTGAAAGTCATATGAAGTATTGATAGTCGAAAAAACCTTGTTCAAACTCAAACCCTAATCTAGTCTTGAGTCAAAGAGATCTTGTGAGAAAAATCTTGATAAGTGAGAGGGCAAATTTTGGGGTACAACACTCTCCATTATTACCATCTCAAACAAACCTATTAGGATCACCTCCAAAGGTCCTATTAGGATTTCAAATGAACCCACTATTTCTCCCTTAATCATTACCAATCCCGGACCGATTCCTTACTCTTCAAATAAAGCGATACCATGGAATTATGGTGTTGAGGTGTTCTATCATGGGATTAAACAAGATGCCTGGATCGGAGAAGAAAAAGATGACGATGTCGGCAACATAGCTGGCTCAAGCAAAGTAACTAGAACTGGAAGAATATTCTCACCCAATATCTCACCTCCAGTAGTTACAAAGATGCCCATCTGCATTACTTCCGCCAAGCCGAGTACCGAGACAAAAGGGAAAGGGAAGGTTGTTGAGCCTAATGTGATTGAAGTATCCTCCAAGGATGTAACTAATGAAGAACCCTACGCTCGCGAGATGGACGATATTTTAAAGATCATAAAAAGAAGCAACTTCAAGATTGTAGAACAGTTGGGGCAAACCCCCTCTAATATTTCAATGTTGGCATTGCTGCTTTGCTCTGATGCCCTGCTCGAACAGTAATCAAGTTCCTGAAAAAAGCTTATGTCCCCCATGAGACAACAACAAACCAATTTGAGAATTGTGTGGCTAGATTGGCAGCTGATAATGGCTTGGGGTTTTCAGATGATGATTTAACACCTCTTGGGAAGAATCACAATAAAGCTTTACATGTTTCTATCGAATGCAAAGGGACTACCTTAGCACATGTGCTAGTCGACACTGGTTCTTCTATGAATGTGTTACCCAAGGGGGCATTAGAACATCTTGACTGTGAAGATTTAATCTTGAAGCCAAGTGATATCATCGTAAGGGAGTTTGATGGATCAAAAAGGACTGTTCATGGGGAAGTAGATCTTCCAATCAAAGTGGGCTCCCAAATATTCAACTCCACCTTCTATATTATGGATATTCGCCCTGCATATTCTTGTCTGTTACGTCGCCCGTGGATTCCTAAAGCTAGGGTAGTAACCTCAACCCTCCATCAGAAACTCAAATGTCCAGTCAAGGGCAGAATAGTCACTGTCTATGGGGAAGAAGAGTTTATGGTGAGCCACCTTAACTCTTTCAAGTATGTAGAGATGGACGGAGAATTCATTGAAACCCCGTGTCAAGCCTTTGAGGTTGTACCACCGATGATTGCTGCTACTAAATGTTCTTCTGATGAGTCCAAAGCTGTAAAGGCCACGCCAAAGATTGTTTTAGTCAAGGATGCCCGCACGGAAATTTAGGAAGCTGTGATACTTGGGGGAAACTCCTCGATATCCCATTTAAAGCAGACAAGTTTGGTTTGGGATTCACCGTCAAAACTCAGAAGGAAATGAGGCGTGCTCATGCTGGAAAGCCACCTCTCCGCATTGGAAGCCATGGAATCTACGCCGTGGGTGATTCTGAAGAAGAGACTGCATTTGAGGAGTGGGTGTATCCAACTACTACGGAGCTGAAGATTTGGCATACAAAGGACTTTGTGACCATCTCCTTCATTAAGGAGTAATCTACTTGTTATTGCCTTTCTTTCAATTCAAGAACATGTTGTCTGTAATATTTTAACAATGACTTTTCAGCCATTTGCATGTCCTGATGCACTTTGGTCCATTTGTCAAGGGTTTTGTTTATGTTCATCTAATCATATGATCATTCAGTATATTGGACTCTTTTGCATTCAAATATTCATGTTCACTGTCTTTCTTTTCTTGCAAATACATTTTTCAAAAAAATAGCCATGTATCTTACATGCACACACACACACACACACTCTTGAAGGTCCACATCCACTCTGGATCCTATTGCCAATGACTTTACTATTGCCGACTATGACTTTGAATGTCCTATCAACCAAGCCGAAGACGAAAGCGATAAAGATTGTGACATACCGGGAGAACTAGCCAGACTTCTATTACAAGAGGAAAAAGCTATTAAACCGCACGAAGAGTCAGTTGAAGTTATCAACCTGGGTACTAAGGCAGATAAGAAGGAAATCAAGATCGACGCTAACTTGGAAAGCAGTGTCAAGAGCAGGTTGGTTTAGATGTTGCATGATTATGTGGAAGTTTTTTCTTTGTCTTATGAAGATATGCCTGGGTTGGATACCGACATCGTAGTTCATCGTCTGTCGACAAAAGAAGATTGTCCGTCTGTCAAGTAAAAGGTTCGCCGCATGAGGCCTGATATGTCTGAAAAGATCAAAGTTGAAGTGATGAAACAATTTGATGCAGGGTTCCTAACTGTGACATCCTATCCTTAATAGGTTGCCAATGTGGTTCCAGTGCCAAAGAAACGGAGGCATCCTATCCTAACTGAGGCATGTGCGTAGACTATAGGGATCTGAATAGGGCAAGCCCCAAAGATGATTTCCTTCTACCATACATTGACGTCTTAGTTGATAATACTGCTCAGTATAAAGTCTTCTCTTTCATGGATGGCTTCTCAGGCTATAATCAAATAAGGATGGCTCCTGAAGACATGGAGCAGACTACTTTCATTATGAAATGGGGCACCTTCTGCTACAAGGTCATGTCGTTCGGACTAAAGAATGCAGGGGCAACATATCAAAGGGCTATGGTAGCTTTATTTCATGACATGATTCATCATGAGATAGAGGTATATGTGGATGATATAATTTCCAGATCACAAACCGAAGAAGAACATCTCGATCACCTACACAAATTGTTCGAGAGGCTGAAGATGTACAAGCTGAGGTTAAACCCTAACAAGTGCACGTTTGGAGTACGCTCTGGAAAGCTTCTAGGTTATGTTGTTAGCAATAAAGGCATTGAAGTTGACCCTACCAAGATAAAGGCCATCCAAGAAATGCCAGTCCCTCATTCTAAAAAAGAAGTTAGAGGATTCTTGGGTCGTCTCAATTACATTTCCCGTTTCATATCTCACTTAACTGCTACTTGTGAGCCACTCTTCAAACTCTTGAAGAAAGATCAGGTAGTCAGATGGAACGATGATTGCCATATTGCTTTTGACAAAATCAAAGAATATTTACAAGAACCTCCTATTCTCATACCTCTAGTTGAAGGAAGACCCTTGATCATGTACTTGACTGTACTAGAGAACTCTATGGGGTGTGTGTTGGGCCAACATGATGAGTCTGGCCAAAAAGAGCATGTTATTTATTACCTGAGCAAAAAGTTTACCGACTATGAAACCAGATATTCACTGCTCGAGAAAACTTGCTGCGCTATGGCATGGGCTGCTCGCCACCAAGACAATATATGTTGACTCATACCACTTTGTTAGTTTCTAAGATGGACCCAATCAAGTACATCTTCGAGAAACCTGCCCTTTTCCGATGGATAGCCAGATGGAAAATGATCTTGACTGAGTACGACATTCAGTACATGACTCAAAAAGCCATCAAAAGGAGTGTACTAGCAGATCATTTGGCCCATCAGGCTGTGGATGATTATCAGTCAATGAACTTCGACTTCCCTGATGAGAGCATCATGCTGGAAATCGACTGTGTGAAACATGGACCGTATGACGAACCTGAACAAGGATCTCGATGGACTATGGTATTCTATGGGGCTTCCAACGCCTTAGGTAACGGAATTGGTGCTGTGATCATCTCTCCTGAAGGTTGTCACACTCCTTTCACTTCCAAACTATGCTTCGATTGCACAAACAATATGGTTGAGTATGAAGCATGCATCTTAGGTTTGAAAGCTACTATTGACTTAAGGATCAAGCATTTGGATGTGTTTGGAGATTCCGCCTTGGTGATCAGCCAAGTAAAAGGATATTGGGACACTAAACACCCTAATCTTATCCTTTACAAGGAACTTGTGCTATCCCTAATTCCTTACTTCGAATAGATCACGTTCGAGCACTTCCCTAGGGAAGAAATCTAGTTGCCTGACGCTTTGGCAACCATGTCTTCAATGTTCAAAGTCAGATGGGACAACGAAGCCCCTATGATAACAATTGAAAGATTCGAAGAACCTGTATATTGCTATAAGCTTGACACCGATGCGGAAAAGACATGGTACCATGAGGTGATGAGATACCTTGAAGCACAAGAGTATCCAGAGGGGGCATCTATCAATGAAAAAAAGTTCTTGTGAAGATTTTCAGCCAAATTCTTCCTAAGTAACGAGATATTGTACAAACGCAACCATGATTCAACTCTACTCCTATGTGTGGACAAGAAGGAGGCAGAAGAAATTATGGAATACATGCACGATGGTCTCTTTGGTACTCACTCAAGTGGGCATACAATGGATAAGAAAATCTTAAGAGCAGGTTACTATTGATCAACTATGGAGACTGATTGCCATCAACATTCAAGAAACTGTCACAAATGCCAAATGTATGCTGACAAGGTCCACGTGCCTCCTATCCCTCTGAATGTCATGACCTCTCCGTGTCCATTTGCAATGTGGGGCATTGACATGATTGGAGAGATCAAGCTCACGGCTTCCAACGGACATCGCTTCGTTCTTGTTGCTATCGACTATTTTACCAAATGGGTCGAAGCCGCCTCGTTTGCCTCAGTCACCAAGAATGTGGTAGCTAGATTCATCAGACACAACCTCATCTGCCATTATGGTATCCCCGAAAGGATCATCACCGACAATGGGACTAACCTCAATAATGTTATGGTTACTGAATTTTGTACTTAGTTTAAGATCAAGCATCACAATTCTTCTCCATATAGACCAAAAATGAATGGCACAGTCGAAGCGGCCAACAAAAATATCAAGAAGATTGTGCAAAAGATGGTAGTAACCTATAAGGATTGGCATGAGATGTCGTTTTCTCTACATGGCTACCGTACTTCAGCTAGAACCTCAATTGGGGCAACTCCCTTTTCCTTACTTTATGGCATGGAAGCTGTTTTGCCAGTAGAAGTTCAGATCCCCTCGCTAAGGATTATGAATGAGGCAGGCCTAGGCGAAGATGAGTGGATTCAAACGAAATTGGATCAGCTGAACTTGATTGATGAAAAATGATTAGCTGCTATTTTCCATGGTTAGACGTATCAAAAACGGATGATTAACACTTTAAACAAAAAGGTCAAGCCTCGAGTATATCAAGTTGGTGACTTGGTGATAAAGCACATCATTTTACCACAAGGCAACCCCAGAGGCAAATGGACTCCCACCTATGAAGGACCATTTGTTATCAAGAGAGTTTTCTCTGGCGGTGCCATGATGTTGACTACCATGGATGGCGAGGATTTCCCACATCCCATAAATGCGGACATAGTTAAAAAATACTACGCATAAGAGACCCGTTAGGTTGACACACCTAAGCAAAATAAGGGCATCCCGGCAAGCCAAAAGGTTTGGGCAAAAATTAGGGATATATGGAAAAGATTGTACACCCGGCAAGTTGAAAATCCGAAAAGGAGACTTGGGCAAAAAAGGGTATCCTGGTGGGCTGAAAACCCGAAAGGGCAGTCCAGGAAAAAGTTAAGGATTAAAAGTGTATGACTATGTCCTGTGGAATCAACACAGTCAATTTTATCACCAAGGTCCAAGTTCAAACGGTCCAAGATCAATCTAATCAACTTCTATCAAACGGCAAGGGACATTCGAAGACATTGGAGCAATAGTAGAGTTGGAAGGCAATGAGATCATTTCACATGGCTATTTGTTTTTCATTCTCAATTTTATTTTTCTTTCGACAATTTCCTCTTACTAGGATCTCCGTCTCTCTGTGCAAAAATGCCTACTCATGGGAAAAATATCAATACAAATGTACTTTGAAGTGCAAAATTTTTGTCTTTCTTTTGAATGCAAATTTGTTCAATGACTAAAATTGAATGAACATATGCATATGAACATAATTAAAACTATTTGGCACATGTGTCCTGCTAAGTTGCAGAAAGCATCTCTTTAATGTATATGAAATATCCCCATAGAGTTATCTCATTGTCATTATCTCCACAAGGACGGCTGCAATAAACCTTTTCCCAACAGGTTTTATTTCCCCAACAACAATCGAGAAACCAAAACTCCGCAGCCGAGTTCAAATTCCCCAACATACAAAATCAAGACACCACGAAGTTTCCCAGTTGAGCCTATCTTCCCCAGCCGAGCATATCTTCCCCGACCAAGGCTATTATCCCCAAGAGGAGTTTATCCTCCCCAGTTGAGTGTATCCTCCCCAAGTTGAGTTTGTCCTACCCGACTGAGTCTACACTCTCCAGTTTGAATTTTCTTTCAGATTATTGCAAATCATAGGGCCACAACCCCTGATCCCCCATAAAGCCGTCAGCAAAGCCTTTACTATTTCCAAAAAAAGATATTATGAAGCCTGGACCCGACCAGATATTAGCACAATTTTCAAGTAATTGCTGAAACCTGGACCCGACCAGATAACAATTTGAATATCTGAAACCTGGACCCGACCAGATAACAGTTGATCTCAATTTCAAGATACTATGAAACCTGGACCCTACCAGATAATAGTCTAACTCTTCAAAGATATAGAAAAACCTGGACTTAACCCGACCAAGGTTTAACTTCTTTTCCCCAGTAGGATTTTCCTCTACCCCAACAAATTACTATGAAACCTGGATCCGACCAGATATCAGTTTTCAATTTCATCTTTTCAAACAAGTTGTTGTGAAGCCTGGATCTGACCAGATAGAAATTACCCTCAGAGATTCGTTGTGAAACCTGGAAACCGACCAGATAACAAATAAGTCCCCAAATAGTTTATTGTGAAACCTGAACCCAGCCAGATAGCAATTGACCTCATCAACCTCAAGAAATCTGCAAAACCTGAACCCGACCAGATGATAGTTTTTTTCAAATAGTTTATTGTGAAACCTAGAGCCTGACCAGATAACAATTAACTATGATCCCTAGAGAGACACTATGAAGCCTGGACTCGACCAGATAATAGTACTACTTTCCAAAAACCATGAAACCTGAACCCGACCAGATAGTAGTTACCACTTCAAGTTACTGCAAAGCCTGGATCCGACCAGATAACAGTTAACCTCTATATTCCCAGAAAGTTGTTGTGAAGCCTGGATCCGACCATATAACTATTCAATTTCAAGAAATTTTTTGTGAAACCTGGAATCCGACCAGATAATAGTTAATTCGTCTCTTCCCCCGGTAATTTACCGTGAAGCCTGGATCCGACCAGATAGCAGTTGACTACTTCATCCTCAGCAAATCATGAAGCCTGGATCTAACCAGATAATAGTTTACATTCAAGAGATATTCCCCAGCGAAAGCATCCTTTCAACGAAGTTTGAACATATGCATATTCTTCATCCCCAACGGCAATCAAGGATTCAACCTCCCAGAATTTCCATAGCAGCAGTCAGGGATTTATTTTCCCGGACAGAAACATACATCTCACATCCATACATCATAGCATGTACATACCCTATGCATTTAGCATAATACCACATCTAGAAAACATAATGCATGCATATGCATTTTACTAACTCTTTTTCTCACAGGTAAAAACATCAAGTTTTAGTATAAATCAACAAGAGATTTGTGCTGATATTTCTTCTAATGTTTACCAGCATTCCTCCAAATGGCATCTATAAGCCCATTCACCATCCATCTTTGAGTGCAAATTTCTGGGCACTCTAGTGTTCAATCATCTTTCACCTTCAAGTCACGAATGGCAGATTCGCCAATCTAACTCTTCAGGTTTAAGAAGATTGAACAATGGCAGCTGTTGTACCCCAAAATTTTCCCTCTCATTTCTCAAGGATTTTCTCACAAGATCTTCTATGACGTCAAGTTTACAGCAATCATACATCAATTTAGGCTTGGAATTATAACAAGGGCAAAATGGTCAATTGCATATTAGAAAGTCAAACTTTGACTTTTTGGTCAACATTACATTCCGAAGATCAAATTTCATCAAGACATGCAAGAATATCAAGCTTGATCATCAAGAAAGTCAAGAAAGTCAAAAGTCAACTTGAAAAGACAAGATTTCCAAGACTTAGAAATTTTCTAAGTGTTTTTATACATGATAATTTCACCACTTCATGCCATTCTTTCACCAAGATGCAAGACAGTTCAAGGGAAACTTTCAACATGAAAGTTGTAGATCTCCATGATATCTACAACATTGCTTTACACTACTTCTCCTAGAAGTGCTTGGATTTTGAGTTATAAGATCATGAAGTCATGACATTTTCATTTAACACAAATTTTCAACAGATTTTGGTCAGGATTTTACCCTAACTTCTTGGCATTTTTTCACATAGTTCCAAGATGATTTTGTTAAAATGGCCAACATGAAAGTTATAGAGGATGTTTCAAGCTTTCCAAAACATCCAAGAGTATAAATTTATCATACTTGAGCTAGGAGGTTCGAGGGCTTGAAGTTGGCCATCCATCTTTGAATTGCAAGTCATTCTAGGTGAAGAACACATAACAAAACTCTCATGATTTGCTGCATAATCTTATGTTGCAGGCTTCTTTGCTTGCAAATCTTATCATAATTTAATGCTTACACCCACTCTTGAGCTATTACCTAAGTTTTTAAACCATTGTCCAAAAGATCTTTCCATTTATGGCATAAAGGCACCATTGCTATTCTTGAAAAGCAACCTTTTTGTACAAAGTTTGTCTTGAGCCCATACCTTGCTGGTTGTTGTTTATACTTCACCATAAATCATGGGAAGTACCTCCTCAATACCAGAAACTTTGGTACTTCATCTTGGGACTATGGAGTACTTGACTTAGTTTGATCTTTGTAATCCAACCAAACCATAACATGTTGTCTTATAAACCTAATCAGATCATATGCATAAACCCCTTGCCTATAAATAGAAGAAGCATTTGCAAGAGAAAGAGGTTGAAAAAAGGTTGAAAAAAAGGTTTGAAAAGGTTAGAAAAAATAGAGAGAAAAGCCAGAAGTTTTATTGGTAAACCCTCAAAATCTCATATTCACAAGAGCCATAACAGTCCACAAAACTTCCACTCTTGAGTTTTAAAGTCCAAACCTTTGAACCTCTCATACCTTGCAAATTCTGTTCAACCATCTAAACACCTCACATATATCACCTAGTAATTGTTCAAACTCAAGAACAAGCTTCTACAACACCTCTGTTTTCTTTTCCAAGTTCAAGAGCAGTCAATACAACAACTTAAGCTCAGAGGATAAGATCCAGCTCCAAGGTAAGTTTCTTAACTTTAGTTCTTCATTTCAATCATCACTAGTAATTCATTTTTTGAAGACAAAGTGTAGTAACCGTTGTCCTTGAAGCTAACATTTTGTTTATCTTCCATTCTTTTCATTATGTGTTGAGAACTAACCCATGTATGCAACAAAACAATGTTGAAGCAGAAAAAAGGACAGTATGAGTCGACACATAGCCTTATGAGTTGATACATACTACTTTACAGGCCCAAAACAGAAGGAAAAACAATGTATGAGTCGACACAAAGCACGTATAATTCGACACATGCAGTGTATGAGTCGACACATACCATTATGTATCGACTCATACTGAGTTGATTTGGCAATACAGGGGCAAGGAAGTTATGTGTCGATGCATGTGAGCTTGTGTCGACACATAATAGTTTAAAATGCATTTTTCCTTCTTTTTACACTGTTTTTACGTTTCCTTCATGATTATTTGATATGGTTGTAATATTTAAGTTCCTACTTCGTCCCCATTTGTAAATTGTACCCTCATCCCCTAAATGATGTAATAGCGTAGGACTTTACATTTTTGTAATTTATTGCTTTTAAATATAAAAGCTAGTAACTAGGGTTTGTATGGAAAGACATAAAATCAAAAAGTAGATAACCCTAATCAAAGATTAAATGAATACAAATCAAACACACTATTCACACATGCACCCTTAAGGTTAACTCCACTTGGTTGCCTTATAAATGGCCATATTACGCATGTGGGGAATCTTAGAAAAACAAATCAAAATATAAGATCATAGTCCCTTGATGATGCTATCTAAGTTGCCTTTCAAAATGATCTTAGTCCCTAAAGAAAAATGCTAAGATACCCTGCAACATTGCTAATCATGGTTATACGACGACCCACGCCCGTCCTGTTTACATCCAAAGATAGGGTTGCTTACCAAATCAATGATAAGACAACAATGTCAAAGGAAAATAAAATGAACAAGAAAGACATTTGAGTAGGTAGATTGCTCCTAATCACTTGCTCCATCTCAAAACAAACATCCTTGCTATTTTCAAAACGAACACCAACACTTTCAAAAACACTTTCAAAAAAACTTTCAAAACATCTTCCAAACTTGAAACATTTTCAAAAGCTCAACACTTTGTATATGTTCTTACGAACGAGAAATATTTTAAAGTTTGCCTAAACAATGGCGCCTTTTCAAAATACTTTCAAAAAAGGACACAAAGCACAATTTCAAACAAAAACAAGTGACATAGCAAGTAACTAAGAGCCCATGGAAAACCATGGATGGAAAGGGTGCTAATACCTTCTCTTTTCATAATCTACCCCCCGAACTCAAGAAAACATCTCAAAGGTCTTTCCTGTGCTTTTCCACCTTTCCTTTTGGATAAAAGAAAAGTCGGTGGCGACTCTTGCTAACCGCAACATTTGCGATCAAACGCAAAACACCCAAGTCAGTTCTCCCACCGCATCACACAACCATATTGAATAATGAATAACAATACAAATATTTAAACATAATGTAAAAAAAAGGAAAATTGTTTTAAATTTTTTTTATGTATTGACACATGAGGTTATGCATTTATACGAAAAAATTGTATGCATTGGCTCATATATGTTTCGTATTGGCTCATATCTGTTTTATATTGGCTCATATCTATTTTGTATTGGCTCATATCTGTTTCATATCGGCTCATATATATTTTATATCGGCTCGTATCTGTTTCATATCCACACATACACTTATGCATGACACATGTCATTTCTTACTCCTGGAAAATGAAAATTAACTCAGTATGAGTCGACGCATTCGCATTTCGTATCGACTCATACAACAATTCGTATCAACATATAATGGTTTGCATCGGCTCATAACCTGTTTTGGACATAATATGTGTCAACTCATAATGTTTCGTATCGACTCATACTACTGTTTTTTTCCTCTAACATTGTTCTGATGCATATATGAGTCAGTTCTTAACACATGGTCAGTGAAAATGAAAAGCAAGCATATGGTTAGCTTCAAGGGCAATAACATTTACATTTTATCTTCACAAATGGACCACTAATGATGCTTTTATGAAGAGTCCAAAGTTAAGAAAACTTACCTTGAAACTGAAATTTGTGCTTTGAGTTTGAGTTGATGTATTGTCTTGGAGAAGTCAAGTTGGAGGTGGCTGTTTTTTAGTTTGGAAAATAGTGATGTTACAAAAGTTTTTCTTGAGTTTAAACAACTTCTATATAATGTATATGGAATATTTGGATGGTTTGTTTGGACAAAACTTACAAGGTGTGAGAAGTTCAAAGACATGGACTTCAAAGCTCAAGAGTTGAGGTTTTATGGACAGTTATGGCTTTTTGAGAGTATGAGACTTTAAGGGCTTGTCTACACAACAAAACTTCTATCCCTTTAGCTTGCAAATGACCTCTCTATTTATAGAGAAGGTTTGAGAGGATGAGAGAGTTTGTTTCACAAGCTGTCAAAATTCTGGTTTGGTTGAGATGAAACAACCAAGTTATGTGAAATTTGATGTCCCAATGCATGATACAAAAGGGATCTGAAGTGGCTAGGATCTTTTAGGCACATTTCTTCTTACTTTGACATTGTGTGTGTAGAAAAAATAGTTGAGAGGCTCAAGGAGAGCCGACATTGTATAAAGCATGCTTTATGTGAATGGCAATGGGGCCTTTGTGCCATAAATGGAATGATGCAATGGATAATAATTGAATCACTTGGATAATGGTTCAATAAATTGTGTAAACATATGATTATGGATAGATTTGTAAGTAAAAAGGCCTACAAAGTAAGATTATGCAGCATGGCATAAGGATTTTGTTATACGTTCTTCAACAAAATGAATTGCAATTCAAGAATGGATACACAACTTCAGGCCCTTGAATCTCCTAGCTCAAGTATGATAAGTTCATGCTCTTGGATGTTTTGGAAAGCTTGAAACATCCTCTACAACTTTCATGTTGTCCATTTTGACAAAATCATCTTGGAACTATGTGAAAAATGCCAAGAAGTTGAGATTAAATCCTGACCAAAATCTGTTGAAAATTTCTCCAAGTGTTAGATGAAAATGTCATGACTTCAAGGGCTTATATCTTCAAATATAAGCATTTTTTGGACATCAACCCTCTAATAAAAAGTTGTAGAATTCATTAATATCTATAACTTTAATGTTTAAAGTTTCCTTTGAATCATCTTGCATCTTGATGAAAAAATGTCATGAAGTAATGAAATTAACATGTATAAAAACACTTAGAAAAATTTCTAAGTCTTGCAAAGTTTGACTTTTCAAAATGACTTTTGAATTTCTTGATTTCTTGATGATCAAGTTTCATATTTTTGAATGTCTTGATGAATTTTGATCTTTGAAACTTAATGTTGACCGAAAAGTCAAAGATTGACTTTTCAGTGTACAGTTGACTTTTTCATCAGTTGACCAAATTTCATCTATCAATCCACTGATCTTGAGAACTGTTTTGAGCCATGAAATTAGTTCAACATGTTGTATTTGAATCCTTGAGATTGTACTTTAATCCATTAGATCATGTATTAGGTCAAAAAGTCAATGATCAGTCGTTCTTAGTCAAAACCCTAATTTATGGTCTCAGTGTTTTGGAAGAGATTTTTTCTGATCAATTCTTGAGAATCCTTGAGCATTGGAGATCCTTTGTGAGGAATGTCTTAAAAAAGAGGGGGGGGGGGGGGGGGGGGGAATTATGGGGTACAACACATTCAAAACTATCAAACTTGATCATCAAGAAATCAAAAAGTCAACAAAAGTCAAATTTGGAAAATTTTCTAACACTTAGAAAAACTCTAAGTGTTTTTATTCTTAACAAAAACCCTAACTTCACAAGCAAGTTTCCTCAAGATGCAAGATGATTCAAGGAAAACTTTCAACGTGAAAGTTATAGAGATGATGAATTCTACAACTTTATTAATATGGGATGATCCTCAAAAAGTTCTTAGATTAAGAGATATAAGTTCATGAAGTTAGGATGTTTTTTATCCAACACTTAGAAATTTTTTTACAAGTTTTGATCAGATTTTTGTCCCAACTTCATGGCCGTTTTTCACTAAGTTCCCGTTTTCTTTAGCTAAAACTCCCAACATGAAAGTTATAGACAGTGTTTCAAGATTTCCAAAATGTCCAAGAACACAATTTTATCATGCTTGATCTAGGAGATTCGAAGAGATGAAGTTGGGCATCCATTCTTAAACTATAGGCCATTTTGTGACAAGTTCATAACCCAATCTTCAAGCCATGATGCATAATCCAAGTTTTCAAGCCTCTAACATCCAAATCTATCCATAATCATAATATTACATAAGCTTTTAAGCTATGATCCAAGTGATTAAAGCTTTGTTCAATCCGTTTTGCCATTAAGGGAAGAAACTTCACACTTCCATTCTTGTAAAGTCACTTTATACACAAAGTCAATTTTCTTGAGCCTCTAACTTGTTTGTTCTGAACACACTCAACCTAAGAAACACATAGGAACGTGTTTAAAGTGTCTAAACACTCTATGAGACAAGGTACAAGACATTGGAACCATGACCTTCAAGTTTGCTTCATAATTAAGCAACCAAGCCATTACTTGTTATCTTGAAAACCTGGTTACTTCAGCTCCTCAAACCCTTTACCTATAAATGTAAGGGTCATTAGCAAGCAATAACCCGAATAGAAAAGCCCTATAACCCTCTCAAACTCTCTCAAACTCAAAATTTCTCAAACAAACTCCATTTGTTGCAACTTCTAACCTTAAACACCAAACACTCAATCCACTCGTGCATTTTCACTCTAAATCATTTACAAAGTTTCTATAACTCATATAGAACTTATTCAAAGACCTCTTTCATCACTGTAACACCATCTTCATCATCTTCCAAATTCAAAAACAAAGCTCTACAACTTAACTTTTCCAGAAGAATTGAGGCAATCTAAATCCAAGGTAAGCATTACAAAAGCTTCCTGGGAGTTCAGTAAAGTTATCCAGATCATCCTAACACCTCCAGAAGTGCTCTAACTTCAAACTCAATTCTCACTTTTGAGGTAAGTTTTCTAAACTTTGAAATCTTTGTACAAGCATCATTTGCAATAATTTTCTAAAGCAAAAATGTAGATATCAATGCCCTGAAGCTATCCATGCCCTTAGTTTTCATTTATATTGATCGTGTGATGAGAATTTTGGATTTGAAATTTCTGAAATAGTAGGGTTCAGTTTGGTACCAATAGAAATTCACTTTAATCTTTGATTTTTAGCTTAATTTAATGGCATGGTTGAATTCGTGGTGAAATTTGGAACAACTTTGATGTTTACGTTTTTCAAAATGGTTGAGAAATGGAAGAGTTTAAAAATCAAAAAAAGTTGGCGTTGTTGTTCTGGCGCGAGGAAGAAGATGAAGTCATATTCAAATTTCCAGGGTTGAGTTTATAATATATTTATGGGTGGTTGTTTCATAACTGAATGAAACAGCCACCCCAGTGGCAAGCGTGTGTGTGTGTGTGTGTGTAGAGCGTTAGTGTGCCAGGGTAGGGGTTCGATCCCTGCCTTTAGAATTTTATTTTTCAATGTTTTCTTTGTTAATCAGGTACATGCAAGTCACACGCACTCATCATACACCTCATACTAAAACCATTAGATCATTATGCAGGTAGATCATATGCTCCAAGCGCGCCTTTCCACCATGAACTATCAAGGCCAACCTCACTGGATCCAAACAGCGCCCGAGCCTCCCTTTAGGGCTTTTTGTTTTTGCTTTATAACACCCCATTTTTTCTTTTGTAGTTCAGGCCCATTTTATTTCTTTTTTTATTTTAATTAACTTTTTCTTTTTTTTCTAAATCATTTTTATTTAATCAGAAAAAAACATAAAAAATGACAAAAATTAGATTTAGTCTTTTTAATCAATTAATTTAATTTTTGACAAATGAAAATTATTTCATTTTAACCATCTTGATTTTATTTTATTAAGACTAGGTTTTTTATACTTCATTTATCTTTCTAAACAAATACAAAAAATATTTTCTAAATACTTAGATTTCTTTAGGCCTTGATTAATTAATTTAATTTTCATAAATGAAAATAAATTAATTTAATTACACCTTATTTTATTTTGTATAATTAATTTGTAAATAAAATTAGAATTAGGTCTAAATTTTCTATCTCACATTGCAAATATTTTCCAAACAAAGAAACAACAAAATATTTTTTTTAAATACTTAGAACTTTTTTAGGGTTTTTTACATTTTCCCCTTTTTTTTCCATCTTCGCGCACTTGTTTATTTTTCGCATTAAAACAAATATGTAACTGTCAAAAGTTTGTAATAGATAATTAGGGTTTATTGCTTTCCTCCCTCATTCATAAACTTGTACCCTCATTCTCGATGCCTTGTAATAGCATAGAACATTTAAATTACTCAATTTACCGCTTTCCTTAATACTATTAGTAATTAGGGTTATGTATGGCAAGATTAAAATCAATCATTAGAAAACCTGATCTCAAAGATAAATACTTGAAGTCAAAACACTTCGCACACATGCACCTATAAGGTAATCTCACTTGTTGCCTCAGATAAAAACAGTCATGTCCCTCGAACATGGGATGCTTTAGCAAAGACCCTTGATTAAAAGATCGTAGTCCCTCGATGACTCTTCGATGTTGCCTTCGGTAAACGATCTTAGTCCCTTAAGACAATTGTTAAAGCGTATTACAAGTTTCCTTCTAGGACTGTACGTTGATCCACACTTGTCCCTCACATCCAATGATAGGGCTCTCTACTAACTAATGGAAGGTTAGCACTATCTAAAGGAGGAGGAAAAGAACATATACTTTTTGAGTACGTATATCGCTCGTAATCGCTTGCTCACAAACTAAAACAATTTCCACACTTCACACTTTCAAAACAACTACTTTCAAAATACTTTATAAACACTCTTGAGGATTGATACAAGGGTTATTATAAAGAAAATTGCCTTATATTTGAGTTTTCAAACATCTTTTCACAAAACAACACTCTCTTTCATAAATATTTTCAAAAATAAGCATTCTGTATACATTCTCAACGATACGAGAATCATTACAAAATTGGCGCACTTAGGCATTTTCAAAATATTTGCAAACATACACAAACACAAAGTATTTTCAATGTGATCTAGTGTGATATGGTGGGAGAACTGACTTGAGGTTTTGCGTTTGTGTTTGCAAATGTTTCGGTTTAGCAAGAGTCGCCACCGACTTTTTAATTTATCCAAAGGAAAGGTCAAAAAGCATAGGAAAGACCTTTGAGATGTTTTCTTGGGTTAGGGGGGGGGGGTAGATTATGAAAAGGGAAGGTGCTAGCACCCTTTTCATCCATGGTTTTCCATGGGCTCTTAGTTACTTGTTTAGATCACTTGCTTTGCTTTTCCAATTGTTTGAAATGGTGCTTTGTTTTGAAAGTATTTTGAAAAGAGGCCTTTGTTTAGGCAACCTTTGTAATGATTCTTGTTTGAATATATACAAAGGTGTTTGTCTTTTGAAAAATGTTCCAATGTTTGAAAGTTTGTTTTGGGAAATTGTTTTGAAATTGTGTGTGTGTTTGAAAATAGCAAGGATGGTTTGCAAGTTGATCAAGTAACTAGGAGTTGTCTACCCTACTCAAAGATCTTTCCTACACATTTTTAACCCTTTGACATTGTTGTTTTACCATTGTATTTGGTAAACAAACTTGTATTTGGATGTTAAATAGGACAGGCGTGGGTCATCGTATGACCATGATAATAATATTGCCAAGTATCTTTAGCAAGTTTTTGAGGGACTAGATCATTTTTGTTTAGGCAACCAAGATAGCGTCATCGAGGGACTATGGTCTTTTGTTTTGATTTTGTTTTGCCAAGATACCTGGCATGCATACCATGGCCGTGTTTTTAAGGCAACAAGTGGGTGAAACCCTAGGGATGCATGTGTGCATTGTGTTGTCATTTTTCATGCATTTTTGTCTTGTGTTCAGTCATGCTATTTGTTTGATTTTGGTCTTTTGCATACAAACCCTAATCTTACTAATCATGCATATAAAGAAAAAAATGCGTAAAAGTAAATCTAAGACTATTACAACATTATTATGGGGAGGGGGGTACAAGTTTGAATAAGGGGATATTGCTCAAAAATAAAGCCCTAAAACTATTACAACCATATTGAATTTATTTATACACATAAATAAATAGACAATTATTTAAATATGCAATTAAACATAAATATGCAAAATATTTTTGTATTATTTTTATGTATGTAAAAATAAGTTTATTTATGTCCTAAAAAATAAGAAAAATAAAAATGATTATTTTTGAGAAGGGTGGAAACCCTAATTTTGGTTTAAAAAGAGAATATATTATGTTATTATTTATTCATTTTTGTTTACAAGAAAATAAATAAAAATATATACAAAAATGTTAAAAATTAATTTATGTGAGAAAATATTATTTTAAGTGTATAAATAATAAAAATAAAAATGTATGATATTTTTGTATAATTTACAAATTTTACTTAAGAAAATAAGTTATGTTACTATTAATAAACTATTTCTATGTCCAAAAAATAATAAAAATAATAAAATAAAATGTGAAAAATTAAGAGAATTTTTTTGGTGATTTTTAATATTTAGAAAAAATAATAATAAAAGTCAGAAAATATAAAAGAAATGAAAAATATATAAAAATAAAACAAATGGGCCAAGGAGGTGCAGAAATTAAAGAGGGGGGTGCAAATAGCCAGAATAACCAAGCCCAACCCACGTTCCAACTTCATCCCTGTCCTTTGAACCAGAAAACGTGCGCTTTATGTTCTAACTCGTAACTCCTGCATACGTGCTTAAAAATAAACAACTTGCAACATGAAAGTTATAGCTCATCATTACACGATTCTAACCATATAAAAAACTTGATCTAACACTAAAAAACCAGGGAGAATTTTATCACCCCCAATTTCTGACTTAAAAAATTCAGCAACTTCAACATCCAAATTCTCCTAGCTCAGCTAACATAAATGAATTCTATGCATATGTACAGTTCAAGGAGATTAAGGGCTACATTTTTGCTTCACAAACCTAAGCTTAATGATGCCTAAATAAGGAGATAGAAAGTTGGAAAATACTTGTTTCAGTCAAGCTCGAGTATGGCAATGTAGGAGTTTTGGATGAGGCCTGGAGGTCGTGTTAGCTTGCCTGAAGTTCATTCAACCTTCCCCAATGCTTGGCTTGCTTTGAACTTGCCTGAATGTGCTTGTAGAACTCAACCTGCAAAGCTTCAAAGTAAAAATGGTGAAGTGTGAAAATGGAGTTACAATGGCTGAACAGGTGTTTGGATAGCTTAGGTGTATTGTTTAGAATGTGTTTGAAGTGGTTTGGGACAAAACGCACGAGTGGAATTTGTTTTGGAAGTGAATCTGCAGAACTTGCTCTGTTTTTGCAAGAACTTGTGATTTTTGTGCTTAAGGGTGTTTGAGATGCCAAGAGCTCGTGTTTTTGACTTGGTATATTGTGCTGAGGTTGTTTGAAATGAGACTTGGACTTGCTCTTATCAGATTACAAAGTTATGTTGACTTTTGCAAGTTACCTGCTTTTGAAGCAAAAGTTGAAATGACAAAGCTTAAGGGCTGTACTTGCTAGCTTGAGGCTTTCTGATAGTTGGTACACCTTTCCTGATATTAGTGAACTTTGTTTGCAGCAAAAGGCTTGGTCCATGGCTCAAGATAAACAATTTGACATAAAGCATGCTTTATCAAAGTGGCAATGTTATCTTTTTGCCATTTTTGGAATAGTTCTTTGTACAATGCTCTAAAGCTCAGAATAAAGCCTTAATCCAATGTGTTTGCATTTAATTTATGAGTGTATAAAGGATTAGAATCTGTAAACCAAGTACAAGCAAGGTTTGGACAGATTTGCAAGTAGTAGCAATGTGCAAAATGCCTTGGACAAAAGTGATGATTTTCCATTTTCAAACTTTCGGTTCTCTCTAACCACAAATGATTTTGGAGAGTTCTTGGACATTTTGTAAAGCTTGTAACAAGCTCTACAATCCATCTGTGAAATGCATTTTGAGGTTCCACTTGGAACTATGTGAAAAATTGCCATGAAGATAGGTCAAAATCCTGCCTAAACTAGGGCAAAATTTCACTAAGTTAAAAGTTTCATGGACCCTTATTCACAAAATCATAATTTGAGATCCAAGAATATTTTGGGAAAACTTTATGAATAAAAGTTGTAGATTTTGTGGAGGAATACAAATTTCATGTTGGAAGTTTTCTTTGAATCCAATTGCATCATGGTGAAAAAGTTAGGCAAAGTTAGGAAAAAAAAGAGAAATTTTTATAACTTAGAAAAATTCTAAGTTATGAAAATTTTCCATTTTAAACCCTAATTTTGAAAATTAGGTTTCTTGGTGAACAAGTTACATGTTTTGACACATCTTGGTGAAAAATGACCCTTGGCACTTGATTTTGACCAAAAAGTCAAAGTTTGACTTTTCAGTGTACAGTTGATTTTTGATCAGTTAACTAGAAAATTCATCTGTCAATCCAATGCATTTGAGATCTTTTGAACCTTGTGATTAGGTAAAGATGATGCCATTGAGTCCTTGAAACCATTTTTGAACCCAATTTGCCATTGGCTAGGTGAAAAATCAGAAATTGCCCTTCTACAGTCAAAACCCTAATTTTGACCATTTTGCCCTTTTGATGATTTGATCAAATTTCTTGAGGAGTTGTGGTCCAAACTTGATCAAATGGTTCATATGAGTCTATAATGTTGGTGTGGATCAAAAGTTATGAGGTTTGACTGTAAATTGGCCACAGTTGACTTTTTCCCCAATACAACTGATTTTTAGATCAACTGTCCAATTGACTGGGCAAAAATTTGATTCAAGGCTTGAAACTTGGTATGAGCAATCTTAGAGGTCCAACATGAAGAATGAAAGTCACATTGAGCTTTGAAAGTCCAAAAATCCCTGTGCAAACTCAAACCCTAATTTCAGGTCATCAGTGCAAGGAGATGTCTTGAGCTTAGCAAACCCTAATCTGGTCTTGAATCCAAGAAGTCTTGTGAGGAGAATCTTGATAAAATGAGAGGGAAAATTTTGGGGTACAACAGCTAGCAATTAAGAGCCCGTAGATAACTATAGATGAAAAGGGTGCTAACACCTTCCATTTTCTTAACTTACCCCCCGAACTCAAGAAAATTCTCAAAAGGTCTTTCTTGTTCTTTTCACCCATTCCTTTGTTGGATAAAAGAAAATTCGGTGGAGACTTTTTCTATCTGCAACATTTGCAATAAAATGAAAAACCCAAGTCAGTTCTCCCACCATATTACCGAACTCGCGACTCTGATGGGGAAAATAAAACTAAAAGTGGGGTTACCTTAAGAGCTAGATTACCTTTATTATTTTACTTGCTTGCTTTGTATACTATATATTTCGGGATATGCTGGGGTTTATTTCTTGTATAGATCTTATACCCGGATCTGGGAGCATTTTTAGGTAAGTAACAATAGATCATGGAAACTGTATGGTGTAGACCGATATGGTTGAAACGATGGCTACGTTAGTGTGACACATTGTTTTGTGTTGGTCCCTTGAGTAAGTCAAGGAGAATGTTGGGCTGCCGCGTGGTGTCATAAGCACTAACTGACGGTAGAACCTTAGTTGACACAACTTAGCCATTAGAAATTAGTGAGATGGCTGGCTTTGGTGCAGACTAAAGTTGGTTGATACTCGATACTACACTCATTGAGATTAGACTTTCGGGATATTTTGGTCGCCATTTAGATGCTTGTGCTGAAACATTGTCTGAGAGAAAGATCAGTGATATTGAGGCTCCTAGAACCCGGTTACTTCTTTTAGGACAGGTTGAGCAAACTAAAACTTCAAAAGGGTACTGTGATACGGTGGCAAAACCGACGGTTAATATTGGTTTGCGTTTTTTATTCACAAATGTCACGGTAAGCAAGAGTTTCTACCGACTTTCCTTTTATCCAACAAAGAAAAAGGTGTAAAGAACAGAAAAAGACCTTTTTTGAGATTTTCTGAGTAAGGGGGTAGATTATGGAAAGGAAAGGTTATAACACCCTTTCCTTCTGTGGTTTTCCACGGGCTCTTAGGTACTTGCTAATTTTTGAAAACTGTTTGTGTTTGTGTGTTTTAAAATATTTGTGTTTGATTTATGGTAACTCTTGTATCAGTCCTCAAGAGTGTGATAAAGCGTTTTTGAAAATAGTTTTTGAAAAGTGTGTAAGTGTGAAAACTTAGGTTTGAGAAAGTACTTAAGAGTCATCTACCTACTCGGAAAAGGACGTTCTTTTCCTCATTTTCTTTAGATAGTTCTATCCTATTATTAGTGAGTAGGTAGCCTTATCGTCAAATGTTAAGGGACTATCGAAAGGGACACTATGGTCATTGAAGGCAAAATGTAAGGATATCTTAACATTCGAAGGGGTTGTCATCATATAGGAAACATCAAGGGATAAGATCATTTCTCGTAGGCAACTCGAGGAACGTTAAGGGACCATGATCTTTATGATGACTTTTAGAGGGTCTTTGCTAAGATATCCCTATGTTCGAGGGACATGACCATTATTTTCTGAGGCAACCAAGTGAGGAATACCCTAAGGATGCAAGTGTGAGAAGTATGTTTTTTCAGTTATATTATCTTGAGGTTAGTGATCTAACGATTAATTGACTTTATCTTGTCATGCACACCTAATTACTAGCAATTATATACAAGCATATAAGAAGATAAAAAGCGACAAATAAAGTCCTACAGCTATTACAGGGCTTCGGGACAGTTATAGTTATATCTGACTAAAATGTAAAGTGCGGAAAATAAAAAAAAATCCTAATTAGCGCTTACAATCCATAATCAGTTACATTATTATATAAAATGCGAGAATAAAAATAATGTGCGCGAAATAAATATTACGTCTAAAAGAAAAACTATGAAAATGCCAAGTGAAAATATTTTGATTGTTTTTTTTTATTTAGGAAAATACTAAATTAAATTAAACCTATATTTAATTAATTAAAATAAAAAAAAAGTTATTGATCAAAGTTAAATTCTAAACAAAAACCTAACATTTTTTTGTATTTGTTTTATTTAAGAAAATAATTAAACTACCCTAAAATTTAATTAGAAAAATAAATTTAATTCAGAAATATAGTCTAAGTTCTTTTTGGTTTTCATTATGATAAGAAAATGATTAAAACATAAGTTAAATCCTAAATTCTAACTCATTTTTAAATTAAAGAAAAAATTAAAGTTGAATTAATAATTAATTTCGAAAATTAGTTTAATTAAAAAAGAAAGTAACCTATTATTTTTGTGATTTTTTTTATTATTTGTTTAATTATATAAAGAAAATAAAAGAAATTAAAACAAAACAAAAAGAAATGCTAAATGGGCCTAGGGGTTATTCAGTAGAACAAGGGGTGCTAATTTGAATTTGCGTTAGGCCCAGGATGTGAAGGGCCAAACCATCGCTTGATCCTGTATGGGCACGTCTGGAGAGTCCATGATAGGGACTACTTGTTGGAGGCATTGGATCCAGGTTGAGTATGATTTCATGGTGCTGATGGTAGGGTGCATGGTGAACCCCTGGCTAATGCATGCACCAAATTTACATTTGATAATTGTTAGAAACACAAAACATCAGACCTGGGTATCGAACCCAGGTCCTTTCCAATGCACGCGTCTTCCCTTGCCAAGTGAGTTGCCTTTCCATTCATTATACAAAACAAAACCAAAATAATAAATACAAAATCAAGTCAATATATGGTAAATTAAAAAAACGCGCGCAGTTTAAATGATCCAATGAAAGGCTGCTGTGATCGGTGGATTTAGAACTGACTGTTTAACGCTGGTTCGCGAAATGTCGCGGAAGCAAGAGTCGCCACCGTCTTTTATTTTCTCCAACATGGAAAGGACAAAAGCACAGCAAAATTCCTTCTTTGAGAATGTTTCTCGGTTCGGGAGGTAGATTTATAGAAAGGGAAGGTGTTAGCACCCTTTCTATCCATGGTTATCCATGGGCTCTAAGATACTTGCTCTTTATGTTTTCAAAGTGTTTGCTTTTCAAAGTGTGAGTGGGTTTGAAAAAGTTTCTTTGAAAGATTTCAGAATGACTCTTGTATATGTCCTCAAGAGTGTTTGAAAATTTGTTTTGAAAGCTTTTTGAAAGTATCGGTGTGAAAAGGTTTTTGATTTTTTTTTGAATAGAGCAAGTATCCATGAGTCATCTACCTACCCTAAGGAATTAGGCTGTGTAAATGTCCTTAAGGTAGTGCCATCCCACCATTGAGAGGTAGGTAGCACCACAGTTGGAGGTGTTCGGGTCAATTCGAGTGTATGGACAATGTGATCACCGAAGCAACAGTTAGGACAACTTAAAAGCTACCCTTATGTCATTGATCCTTTTTAATTCGAGGCAACCATTTCGAGGCAACTATTCCGAGGCAACTGTTTTTGAGGCAACTGTTTCGAGGCAACTGGATCAATGGACATAAGGACCGCTAAGACGTCCTATACTTGACGACCACGTTTCGAAGGCAACAGGTGAGGCGTACCCTAGAAGTGGTTTGTGCATTTGTGTGTTGTTTTCAGTTTAACAGTTATCTTTGATCATGGCATTGTGAGATACACTTGTTTTTAATTAGCATACATTCTTTCATACAAAGTTAAAATTTAAGAGTGCGAAAAATTAAAAGACGGGAAAATAAAGGCTACGCTATTACAAGGCGCGGGTCTATACATCGCCAAAATAAAAAGACCCGTTTTTGATAAAAGATGTGGAAAGTAAATAAATACCTAATTACTATTACATCCAGAAAGCAGTTACATAATAATCACTAAAAGAAAATAAATGCGTGAAAAGAATTAATTGAACGTCCGAGGGTTTTGACCCTTTGCTTGGAATTAAATGAAATTAAAACCTATTTAATTATTTAATTAAAGAAAAGAAAGTTTTTTATGTTTTTTTGGTATTTATGAAATAAAGAAAATTAAAATTAAAAGGAAACCCTAATTCTAAGTCTATTTTAATTATTAAGAAAATACTAAAGTTAATCTAATTTACTAGTTAATTAATTTACATGTTTATTTACAAAAATAATAATTAACAATAATAATAAATAATGAGGAAAATAATTTAATTAAGAAAAAGATGAAAATGTCAAAAAACCTAATTTTACATATTTTATTTATTAAGAAAAGATTAAAGTTTAAAACCTAAATTAAACTAAATTAATTGTTAGAGTTTATTTACAAAAGTATTTTAATAGTGAAATTAAATATAATTAAATATATTTGTATTTTTGGTTTTTTCTGTTTTTATTATGAAAAGAAAATTATTTTAGGTGATTTAAATAAAAATAACTAAAGCAAATAAAAGAATTAAAAAGAAAAGAAAATTAATTTAAATATACAAACAGAGAGGGGTGTCTGGCCCAAATGGAGGTGTGACTGGAAGAATCTTGGCCCATTAACAAAGCCTTGGTTTGACTTTCCATGCTTGTGTGTACGTTGGTTGACTGCAATGTATCATGGAATTCAACTTCTGACCATTAGATGGGATCTCCTGGCCACTTGGCAAGCACAGGCATGAGGCTCATGGTAGGCCACTGAGTGAGTGCTGCATAGGAAGACATTAAAACAAAAATTATGAATTATATGGGGGGACCTGGGAATCGAACCCAGGTCCCTATACCTGCAAGACACGTCCTCCAACCACCAGGCCATTTGCGTTTGTTTGTAAATATAATAGATAGAAAATATAATATACAAAAAACATTGGTTAGTGGTGTAAGACAAAAAGCGCGCTCAAAGTTTAAACCTCCCAATAGCGTAAGGCCACGTCCATCTTCTTCCTGGTTTTCCCTGCAATTATGAATAAGATAGCGGGGGTTTTAAACCCCCACTAAGTGGAACAGTGAATAATAGCGAATAGAAGAGGGGGACATATAAAAAAGGCGCGATGGTCTCATTTGAATCGTCTTGAGCTGCTGAATTCAGCTGTATAGGTCTAAAGGTCCAATTTTTCCATACAAGGAAAGCCCTATTTTGAAGCTTCTGAAACCCTAGGTTTCATCAATGGCAGATTTCGATTCAAGCGGTTTTAGAACAATTAAACTATGCCAAACGCTTCAGGAAGATGTTAGTAGCATAAATCAATAATCAAAACACATGAATGATGCGTGGAAATTAAAATTCGATTATGAAATATTTGTGAAGAAACGCGACTGTGTTCTACCTCTTCTTTGAGTATGAGGACCTGTTCTTGATGCCAATAGTTTCCTAGCAATGTCAGTAAGGCAATGGAAGAGATTTTAAGCCTTGAATCGTACTGCAAGTATGATTTCAGTTTTCAAGTTTTTATTGAAATTTTGCCAATTGGTTATGAGTTTTTGAGCAGCTTTTCGTGTCTTCTGGAATAGGGTTAGGTTATGCATAAGTATGTGAATGAAATTAGGTCAAGAAAGAGCCCATGAATCCATTGAATTAATGTCTTGGATATTTGATTTTCAATTATGTAAATTTCAATCTTTTGCCATTGAAATCTTTGCCAATCATGGATGATTTTCCTTTTTTGGACGTGAAACGACTTGGCCAGCTTGCCCTAGTTTGATTTGCTGCACAAAAAGATTTGAAAAAGAATTATTTGATATTTTCTCATAACTAAATCTAATTAAATGAATTAATAAGAATAAAAATTCAATTAATTAATTAATTAATAATGATTCAAGGAAGAATTTGAGGCCCATTAGCAAATTTGAAGGGTTTTAGGCAAAGTTGACTTTTCAAAATTCCCAAAAATTTCCCAACTTCTCCAATGCATATCTTGCTCAATTTTAAAGCTATGAACATGTTCTTGGACATTTTGGAAAGGTCTTGAAGTCCTCTAACCAATGCCTTTGGTCCCATGTCATTTTTATTTACCAATCTCAAGTTATGGTCTTTGACTTAAAGTTCCTTTTTATTGACTTTTGAAAATGACCTATAATGTTGAAATTGATAACTTTTTGTGAGAGCATTTCTTGGATTTGGAGTGTGAAGATGAGTTGTAGGAAATGTCATCCCCTTCAAAATGAGCATTGGATGGGATTTTTCTGATAAACCATGAGGAAGTTATGCCCTGGTCAATTTGCAGTTGACTTTTCAACTGTCCAAAAATAGAAACTTTTGCATCTTGAGACTTTTTGAGCCATGCTTGTGAAATCATGATCAAGAATTGATCAAATGATGATTGTGGCTTCAAAATAAGATATTGACCAAAATTTTTGACTTTTGACTGTCAAATGACCATTTTGCCCCTACAGTTGACTGTGGAGCAATTAGGGTTTTTTGACTGTGCAACTTGATGCTGTGAGTCTTGAAACTTGACATATGGATGCTTGACAATGTATATGGGCACATGGGACTTGAATGGACCCTTAAAACATCAACTTCTTTGCAAGAACCAAAACCTTAATTTTGACTGTGTTAGGAGGCAATTGGACTGTGCAACCCTTGAGGGATTTTGAACCATCTGGAGATTGATCTTGGCAAATCTTGAAGAATATGGGAGGAAAAATTTTGGGGTACAACAGTTGCCCCTGTTCAATCTTCTTAGACCTGAGGATGTAGATTGGCTGGCGTGCCTTTCATAATCCGAAGGTGGAAGATGATTGAACACTAGAGTGCCCAGAAATTTGCACTCGCATAGTAGAGTATCAGCAATGTGATGTCGGGAATGGGCTTACAGATGCCATTTGGAGAGATTGTGGATAGGAGGATGGGCTTATAGATGCCATCTGGAGATGTGACAGAACCTTATCGGGAATGGGCTTATAGATGCCATTTGGAGACTGTTGGTAGGTGGATGGGCTTATAGATGCCATCTGGAGGTTGTCTGTTGAATTGTAATTTTTGTAAGTTGAAAGAGGGAAACTGTGTAGGGTTGCCTGATGATGAGCTCGTGTAAAACTGCATCTTGGAAAGAAGGACACCTGTGTAGGGTTGACTGATGATGAGCTCGTGTAAAACTGCATCTTTGGAGGAAGGAAACCTGTGTAGGGTTTACTGATAATGAGTCCGTATAAGACTGCATCTGAAGTGGAGAAGGAACCTGTGTAGGGTTACTTTGATGACGAGTCCTGTGTAAAACCGCATCTAGAGCTGAGAAGGAAACCTGTGTAGGGTTTACTGATGACGAGTCTGTGTAAAACTACGTCTGGAGTTTGAGAAGGGAACCTGTGCGGGGTTACTTTGATGATGAGTCCGTGTAAAACTGCATCCTGGAAGAAGTAAAACCTGGGTAGGGTTTTTGATGACGAGTCCGTGTAAAACTGCATCTTTGGGAAGAGAGAACCTGTGTAGGGTTTCTTCGGGATAAGTTCGTGTAAAACTTCTGGAGGAACTGGGGTAAGGTTACTTCGGGATAAGTCCGTGTAAGACTTCTGGAGGAACCGGGGTAAGGTCATCTTGAGATAAGTCCGTGTAAGACTTCTGGAGAAACCGGGGTAAGGTTACTGCAGGATAAGTTCGTGTAAAACTTCTGGATGAACCGGGGTAAGGTCATCTTGAGATAAGTCCGTGTAAGACTTCGTCTGAAAATTGAGAAGGAACCGGTGTTGGGTTGCCTGATGATGAGTCCGTGTAAAACTGCATCTTGGAGAGAGAAGGAACCGGTGTAGGGTTGCTTCATGATGATCAAGTAGATAATTGTCATGTCTGGTTTCAGGTATTAACCCACGATTAGTCGTTCACAGAATTTTCCTGGCTTGTTACCAATGTTGATCTGGAACTGTAGAGGTAGATGGTAATCATCTTTTGATTGACCCTTTTCCTGAAAAGGCAAAACGTTAGTTGTATGTAGTGTCATGATGCATGAACTGCATGATATTAAGATGTTCTCAAGAATAAATGAGATTTGTGTTGTATGATGCGTATGCATGCTATAATGTATGAAGATGTGATGTTTATGAATGTATTCTCGTCTGGGAAAATAAATCCTTGACGAATGTCGGGAGTTTGTTGAATCCTGGGCTGACGTTGAAGAGTAGAGCTTTTTTTTTCGCTGGGGATGATAGTTGCAAGAATACCGGTAGGAGAAGATGACTCCATTGGAGAATAAACTTGGCGAATAGATTACTCTGCGGGGAGTGAACTCTGTGGGGAAAGAGAGGTATTTTGCTGAGATATTGATGATAACTCCGCTGGGGATACCATTGATAAGCTCTGTTGGAAGATTTGATGAACTCCGTTGGGGATAGGAAGAGCTTCGCCGAGGACGATCTTTCCATGGTAATTAGCTGAGGATAACCCAGTTATATCCTGGTGGGAAAATAACCTTTGAATAAAGCCGGGGAGATTGATTCAACTCTCCTGGGGAAGCTTTTGAGACTGCACTGGATGTCTGGTATACCGCCGGGGAACAATCTTATATTAAGACTGTCGGGGATGCTCGTTAGGAATGTTTGTATACTCCGTTGGGGAATGTTGAGATCCTCTGGGGACATCTAACTTCCTTAAGGCTGACTGAGGATAACTCTGCTCGGGGAGAGTGTCGTTGACTTGCTGTAGATATTGTGCCCCTTTTCGGGCTACTGGGAGATCAACTGCTTAGGGAGAATTGTTGATTCTTGGCTCACTCTCTGGGAAATTAAGGCATCTTGGTTACATTCTTCAGCCGAACTTACCTTGGTACCTTAGTGGACAGAGCAACTAGATCGCTTAGACAACTCATTATTGCCCCTGTTTCTGCGGGAGAAGGTACCTGTGGAGGTCTTGATAACTGCCGTTTGACAAACCTTCTTCTGATAGGCAAGTGACGAGGTGACGGGACATAGTCGTACACTGTGATCCCTAACTTTTACCTGGATCGCCCTTTCGGGTTTTCAGTCCACCGGGATACCCATTTTTTCCCAAGCTGCCTTTTCAGGTTTTCGACTTGCCGGGTGTACAGATTTTTCATTTTCATCCCTTATTTTTGCCCGAACCCTTTTGGTTCGCCGGGAAGCCCTTATTTTTTCCTAGGTGTGTCAACCTAGCGGGTCTTTGATTATGCGTAGTATTTTTTCGACTATGTCCACACTCTCGGAGGGGAAGGAGGTGCCCCTGTTGATAGTGTTGTGTTGCCATGCTACCAGAAGATGTCTGATCATGCAAGATTCGTTGTCGGAATTCATGTCCAAGTCCCCAAGTGACTCGGGCGGAGATTTTCCCCAGGCTATTTGGCATTAGAGAGATTCTCTGAATCTTGACTGGAGTGCCCCATATGACGGACAATGATCATGTCGTGCCCCCTGATTGGAAGTGCTTTTGTTCGTCAGATATTCTTCGTGCGAATTTCTATGCTGTTCAAACAAATAGTCATATGCAAACACAGTTATGTTAAAAATACAAAGCTTATGTCTGTCTTGGATTTTTTTTAAAAGACAAATGAATTTTTGTAAATTGCGATGTCAACTCGTTATTTTACCGCAAACCTTAAGGAGTCAGGATACCTTTGTAACAGTATGCTTTCGAACTAACCCATGCTTCAGCTAGGACTTTTAAGGGTTATAACGTGGCCTGGTTCATGGTTTAAGAAACAAAGGATAAAGGCTCAAAGTATTTGTACCCACCCGCTCTTCGTGATGTTCTTCAAACCTAAACTCAGCTGATCGTGCGTCAGACCTTGTTTGAGTCTTTGTTTTGAATAGGCAGTCATTTCTTTTTGTTGAGGGTTTGTGTGACCTCTTTCTTTTTGATTTCATTATCCCTGTTTTTTTTTCCTGAACTGTTTCTTTTGTGATTACAGTCAGCGGGATGCCCCAGTTTTGTAAGTCTCCTTCATAGGTTTTGACTTAATGGGCTTTTATTTTGAGAGATAATGACTGCCCGTCCTTACAATTATTCGGAACCATCACCATCTTTTGTTTTGGAAAGACTTCCTTTGGTGTCATTCGTTGTGCACTTGGATCAACTGAGAGAACTACCCTGCCCCAGGTTATGATTAAGGGTTTTAATTTTCGAAAAGAAAAACTCCTACTTCTTTGGCTCAGAGGGGTTGACGAGGGATTATCTTCCTTATAACTCCAGTGTTTAGGATTTGAAACAATGCCTGTACATCGTCAGCGGGGTCTGTTCAAAAGCATACTGTAGATCGTGGTATCGTTTTCGTCATCCTCCCTCAAGAGGCTTAGAATTATTAACCGAGCGTTGATCATCACACAAAAATATGAAAGCAATTTGCAATATAGTGAATACGAAATAATTACTTCAATACATACATGTGCACTGCATTAATGAAATAACAACGTTTGACATAAAATGTTTGAACAATCAAAGGAAAAATACAACTTGAACATTCGAATGAACAAAGAATTTCCAATCCTAGCCATGTTTTGGCAAGGGAGCAGTGATCACATTGGGAGTCTCAGCCGGCTCGAATTCGATCTCCTTAGCATCGATCATATTCTGGATCTTGTATTTTAGCGCCCAACAATCCTCAGTATCATGCCCCGGGCTATCAGAATGATAAGCACACCTTGCTTCTGGGTTGTAGTTTGGAGAAGAGGTCTTGGGATTTGCGGGAGGATTGATCACCGCAATCAGATTCATCTTCAACATGTGTTGCAGTGCTTGTGACAATGGCATGTTAATGTTGGTGAACTGTCTTCTAGGCTCGTCCGGCCTTCGCTGATTTCCCTTTTGTGGTTGTCGGCGTGGTGCAGAACCAGAGATCATGACTGCCCCTGCATGTTGGTCACGGCGACTCTTTTGACTGTATGCAGCATTAGACTCTTTCTTCCCCATGTAAGGTTTTTTCTGAGCATCAGAAGGTGTAGCCTCTTGAATCTTCCCAGCCTTGATACCAGCTTCAATTCTCTCCCCAGTCAGAATGAGGTCTGTAAACCCAGCAGAAGAATTTCCAATCAGATGGTTGAAAAACGGCCCAGACAGGGTCCCCAAGAACATATCGACGAGCTCACGGTCAGTTAGAGGTGGTTGTACCCTTCCAGCAAGGTCCCTCCATTTTTGAGCATATTCTTTAAAGCCTTCGCCTGCACCCATAAACATCCCCTGAAGCTGAGTGCGCATGGGAGCAAGGTCGGCATTGTACTGGTACTGCTTGTAGAATGCAGTGGCCAAGTCCTCCCAGCTGCGGATGTTGGCTCCATTCAGTTGATAGAACCAGTCGAGTTGAGTTACTGACAGACTATCCTGGAAGAAGTGAATCCACAAATTCTTGTCAGCCGTGTAGGGCTGGATCCTCCTTATGTATGACCTGAGATGTAGCTTAGGACAGGATGCCCCGTCGTACTTGGCAAAAGCAGGTGCCTTGAATTTGTGCGGGATTACTACCCCGGAAGACAGACCTAGATCTTCGAAGTCCAGGCCGGGCACTTTTTGTATCTCCATAGCACTTAGCCGGTCTTCCAACTGTTTATACCGATCCTCAGCAGGGGGTACTGTTCGTCATTGAACTCTGTCTCGTTGTCGGAGACCACTGGACTGGGAACCTCTCTCTCATGGGGGTTGTCCTTTCCAACAGATGGGGTAGTCTGCTCAACTTCATTTAGTGATCCATTCCCAGATTTGCGTCTCGGGTTGAACAACACAGTCCTCTTCTTCTTCTTCTTCAAAAGCAGGGTCTTCAGATTTTGTTGCCCCTGGGCCAGACTCTTAACCAACTCCTGGAACTGGGCGTTCTGGGCCTGGAGGGCCTTGATAGCTTGTTCGTTGGATGATTCAGGATTCATGACGATCGGCTGAAATAAACAGCGAAGAAGGTATGTGACCTGTAAAAGGGGTATCTGTAATGCAATGATGTGTATATATGCATGCAATGTTTTCAAGGATCTCGCGGGGTAAACAAGAAATTCGTTAGAACTTGAATTTTGTAGCTTGATGGAAGGAACTTCATGTTGTTGAGAGTCCTTCTTCAAGAGTCAAGGCTCACCATATCGAGTGGGTCATAGCCCCTGACTTAAGTCATTAACCTGGCTAGAGGAAAATAAATCCCCTTTGCCCCTTGCTAGACATTTTGGTTCATCATGACCTGCATCACAAGCCCTTGAGATCCTTGAAATGGGTTAGTCCTTATGCAGGATGTATGCAATAGTATGATGGTATGACGTTATGCTATGCGTGGAGTGATGTAAGTAGGCCCTGTAATGAGTCCCAATGAAGGACTGTAAACAAAACCTGCAAACAACTCGAGTGTCAGATAACAAGTATGCAAGTAGTCAAGTTTGAAGGCACACAAGTCACACAAGACATCCCTTAGAGTTTAGGCCAGCATGGGGTCTGGGTATTACCCTCTTGAAGTTGGTGGGTTCAAAACCTGTCCTATCAGAAGTAGCCGGGTTCTAAGGGTCTCAATATCATTAGATTGCTTTCTGTGTTCATCGTTTCGATTTAGCCACTGAACTGGCGACCGAAATATTCCAAGAAAACAACCCTCAATTGAGTGTAGTATCGAGTATCAACCAACTTCGGACTGCACCAAAGTCAGTTATCTCACTACCCTAAAGAGGCCAAGATGGTTCAATTAAAGTTCCTAAGGTCAGTTGATGTTTCACGACACCACGTGGCGGCCCCGTACTCTCCTTGACTGGACTCAAGGGTTACCGGTACTCACCAAAGTGCCACATCAACGTAGCAGGCTGCTTCAACCGTGTCGGTATACCCCGCACAGTTCCCTCACAGTCTTGTTGCTACTTTCTAAGAAGGTATCCCCCAGATCCAGGTTAGGATCTATAGAACTCTCAAGCAGTACCCACAATAATAAAGCAAACAATTCAGACAATTGAAAACACAAGTATGAGCTATCCTAAGGTACACCTCACTTTAAGTTTCCCCAGCAGAGTCGCCAGTTCTGTGATCGGTGGATTTAGAACTAACTGTTTAACGCTGGTTCGTGAAATGTCGCGGAAGTAAGATTCGCCACCGTCTTTTATTTTCTCCAACATGGAAAGGACAAAAGCACAGCAAAATTCCTTCTTTGAGAATGTTTCTCGGTTCGGGAGGTAGATTTATAGAAAGGGAAGGTGTTAGCACCCTTTTTATCCATGGGCTCTTAGATACTTGCTCTTTATGTTTTCAAAGTGTTTGCTTTTCAAAGTGTGAGTGGGTTTGAAAAAGTTTTTTTGAAAGATTTCAGAATGACTCTTGTATCTGTCCTCAAGAATGTTTGAAAAATTGCTTTGAAATCTTTTCGAAAGTGTCGGTGTGAAAAGGTTTTTGATTTGTTTTTGAATAGAGCAAGTATCCATGAGTCATCTACCTACCCTAAGGAATTAGGCTGTGTAAATGTCCTTAAGGTAGTGCCATGCCACCATTGAGAGGTAGGTAGCACCACCGTTGGAGGTGTTCGGGTCAATTCGAGTGTAGGGATAATGTGATCACCGAAGCAACAATTAGGACACCTTAGAAGCTACCCTTATGTCCTTGATCCTTTTTAATTTGAGGCAACCATTTCGAGGCAACTATTCTGAGGCAACTGTTTTTGAGGCAACTGTTTCGAGGCAACTGGATCAATGGACATAAGGACCGCTAAGACGTCCTATACTTGACGACCACGTTTCGAAGGCAACAGGTGAGGCGTACCCTAGAAGTGGTGTGTGCATTTGTGTGTTGTTTTCAGTTTAACAGTTATCTTTGATCATGGCATTGTGAGCTACGCTTGTTTTTAATTAGCATACATTCTTTCATACAAAGTTAGAATTTAAGAGTGCAAAAAATTAAAAGACGGGAAAATAAAGGCTACGCTATTACAAGGCGCGGGTCTATACATCGCCAAAATACAAAGACCCGTTTTTGATAAAAGATGCGGAAAGTAAATAAATACCTAATTACTATTACATCCAGAAAGCAGTTACATAATAATCACTAAAAGAAAATAAATGCGCGAAAAGAATTAATTGAACGTCCGAGGGTTTTGACCTTTGCTTGGAATTAAATGAAATTAAAACTTATTTAATTATTTAATTAAAGAAAAGAAAGTTTTTTATGTTTTTTTGGTATTTATGAAATAAAGAAATTAAAATTAAAAGGAAACCCTAATTCTAAGTCTATTTTAATTATTAAGAAAATACTAAAGTTAATCTAATTTACTAGTTAATTAATTTACATGTTTATTTACAAAAATAATAATTAACAATAATAATAAATAATGAGGAAAATAATTTAATTAAGAAAAAGATGAAAATGTCAAAAAACCTAATTCTACATATTTTATTTATTAAGAAAAGATTAAAGTTTAATACCTAAATTAAACTAAATTAATTGTTAGAGTTTATTTACAAAAATATTTTAATAGTGAAATTAAATATAATTAAATATATTTGTATTTTTGGTTTTTTCTGTTTTTATTATGAAAAGAAAATTATTTTAGGTGATTTAAATAAAAATAACTAAAGCAAACAAAAGAATTAAAAAGAAAAGAAAATTAATTTAAATATACAAACAGAGAGGGGTGTCTGGCCCAAATGGAGGTGTGACTGGAAGAATCTTGGCCCATTAACAAAGCCTTGGTTTGACTTTCCATGCTTGTGTGTACGTTGGTTGACTGCAGTGTATCATGGAATTCAACTTCTGACCATTAGATGGGATCTCCTGGCCACTTGGCAAGCACAGGCATGAGGCTCATGGTAGGCCACTGAGTGAGTGCTGCATAGGAAGACATTATAACAAAAATTATGAATTATATGGGGGGACCTGGGAATCGAACCCAGGTCCCTATACCTGCAAGACACGTCCTCCAACCACCAGGCCATTTGCGTTTGTTTGTAAATATAATAGATAGAAAATATAATATACAAAAAACATTGGTTAGTGGTGTAAGACAAAAAGCGCGCTCAAAGTTTGAACCTCCCAATAGCGTAAGGCCACGTCCATCTTCTTCCTGGTTTTCCCTGCAATTATGAATAAGATAGCGGGGGTTTTAAACCCCCACTAAGTGGAACAGTGAATAATAGCGAGTAGAAGAGGAGGACATATAAAAAAGGCGCGATGGTCTCATTTGAATCGTCTTGAGCTGCTGAATTCAGCTGTATAGGTCTAAAGGTCCAATTTTTCCATACAAGGAAAGCCCTATTTTGAAGCTTCTGAAACCCTAGGTTTCATCAATGGCAGATTTCGATTCAAGCGGTTTTAGAACAATTAAACTATGCCAAACTCTTCAGGAAGATGTTAGTAGCATAAATCAATAATCAAAACACATGAATGATGCGTGGAAATTAAAATTCGATTATGAAATATTTGTGAAGAAACGCGACTCTGTTCTACCTCTTCTTTGAGTATGAGGACCTGTTCTTGATGCCAATAGTTTCCTAGCAATGTCAGTAAGGCAATGGAAGAGATTTTAAGCCTTGAATCGTACTGCAAGTATGATTTCAGTTTTCAAGTTTTTATTGAAATTTTTCCAATTGGTTATGAGTTTTTGAGCAGCTTTTCGTGTCTTCTGGAATAGGGTTAGGTTATGCATAAGTATGTGAATGAAATTAGGTCAAGAAAGAGCCCATGAATCCATTGAATTAATGTCTTGGATATTTGATTTTCAATTATGTAAATTTCAATCTTTTGCCATTGAAATCTTTGCCAATCATGGATGATTTTACTTTTTTGGACGTGAAACGACTTGGCCAGCTTGCCCTAGTTTGATTTGCTGCACAAAAAGATTTGAAAAAGCATTATTTGATATTTTCTCAAAACTAAATCTAATTAAATGAATTAATAAGAATAAAAATTCAACTAATTAATTAAAAATAAGAAAATAAATCCCTTTGAGATCAATGGGTCGTGCATAGGCTTTGTGTAATGATTCAAGGAAGAATTTGAGGCCCATTAGCAAATTTGAAGGGTTTTAGGCAAAGTTGACTTTTCAAAATTCCCAAAAATTTCCCAACTTCTCCAATGCATATCTTGCTCAATTTTAAAGCTATGAACATGTTATTCGACATTTTGGAAAGGTCTTGAAGTCCTATAACCAATGCCTTTGGTCCCATGCCATTTTGATTTACCAATCTCAAGTTATGGTCTTTGACTTAAAGTGCCTTTTTGTTGACTTTTGAAAATGACCTATAATATTGAAATTGATAACTTTTTGTGAGAGCATTTCTTGGATTTGGAGTGTGAAGATGAGTTGTAGGAAATGTCATCCCCTTCAAAATGAGAATTGGATGGGATTTTTCTGATAAACCATGAGGAAGTTATGCCCTGGTCAATTTGCAGTTGACTTTTCAACTGTCCAAAAATAGAAACTTTTGCATCTTGAGACTTTTTGAGCCATGCTTGTGAAATCATGATCAAGAATTGATCAAATGATGATTGTGGCTTCAAAATAAGATGTTGACAAAAAATTTTGACTTTTGACTGTCAAATGACCATTTTGCCCCTGCAGTTGACTGTGGAGCAATTAGGGTTTTTTGACTGTGCAACTTGATGCTGTGAGTCTTGAAACTTGACATATTGATGCTTGACAATGTATATGGGCACATGGGACTTGATTGGACCCTTAAAACCTCAACTTCTTTGCAAGAACCAAAACCCTAATTTTGACTGTGTTAGGAGGCAATTGGACTGTGCAACCCTTGAGGGATTTTGAACCATCTGGAGATTGATCTTGGAAAATCTTGAAGATAATGGGAGGGCAAATTTTGGGGTACAACAGCTGCCACGCTTCGTCTTCTTCGTTCAGATTGAACCAGGCTTTTCGTGACGAACACAACTATTGCTAAAGCCTATAGTGACAGATTGCGTTTGTAGCTATAGCCCTGTACAATTCAAAATCATTATACACGTGCAAAAAACATAAACCAAGGCTATGGATCGCTTGCAATCTTCCTCCTGAATTCATTGTTACCGTTAATTTTATCCATTTTGGCCTTTAAGTCAGGTTCCCCAAATTGGGAACTCGGAACCCTAACAATGGTGGATCTTTATATTTGTACTCAAACTCAAAATAAAACATCAAGAAACATTCCCATGATGATCACAAACATAAATATGCAACCAAATCATGTTTATAATGCATAAATGAATGAAAACGAGATTGAAAAAAACAAGAGCAAACCGTGATTTGTAGGGAGTGTTTCGCGAAGTTACAGGGCTCAATGATGGTCGTGAATCCTTCAGTGGCGTTCAAGGATGATTGCTGAAGTCTCAAAAGCTTTTGAATTGCCTTGGAATTTGAGAATGAAGTTTGACTTTTTCTTGAGAATTTCTAGTTTGGAATATGGTCACTATGCTATTTTTTTTGTCCTCATTTGGCTTGCTAGGCTTGGTATTTGTAAAGAGTAGTGAAGAGACAAAGAAACAAGGGCAATAACCACCATGATTAACTGGTTTCTGAACCATGAATGCAAAGTTGTAACCTTGGCCAAAATCATGGGATTTTGTCTATTTTTGTATTATGAATGAATGTAAACATGTTGGCCTTGTTGTACACGAAAATTGGGACCCCTCCATGCATTAAACCAAGCCTTAACCATATTGATCCATATAATTTGCAATAATTTTGATTTATTTGATTTTTAATTAAATAAAATTAATATAAAATGGAAATAAAAATCAAGAATATGAAAAAAAAAATGTTTTAAGAGTCCTCTATACTCTAAGGAAGATGTTTGAAGTCCAAAAAAATGAGCCATTGCCTTAAAAGCTCAAATTTGTTCATTGCATTTTTCTTGAAATTTCCCAAATTTTCCCAACTTGGGTAAGCCATAACTTGCTCAATTTTCATCTCATGATGATGATCTTGGACTTTTTAGAAAGCCGAAGATGTCTAATTCAATCCCTCTTTTGAACAATTTTGAATTTGAAAATGTTATCTTGATGTTAAAGGTCTTGGAAAAAAGTGGCTTTTATTGACTTTCTAAAAATGACTTGTAATGTATGAACTTGTATCTTTCAAATGATGCATTTCTTGAACTTTAGGGGTGAATAGAAGTTGTAGGGAATTGGATTATATTCAAAATGAGCTTTGGTTGGAAAATTTCTAATAAAGTATGAGAAAGTTATGCTTGGTAAAAGTTTGGTTGACTTTTCCTATAGAAACCCTAATTTGCCATTTTTTACTTTTTATGGGTTAGGAGCATTTCTTGAGGAATCATGATCAACCCTTGATCAAATGATGGATATCACTTCAAAATGTTGATGTTGACCAAAAATCTTGAAGTTTGACTGTACATGGGCCACAGTTGACTTTTGACCTAGCACAATTGATTTTCCAATAATTGAGCAATTGACTGAGCAAACTTGTTGTTCTAGACATGAAATTTGGCATGGATGATCTCGAGGAAATATTAGGACAATGGAGAACATTTGGGATCCTTGGAGCTCAACCATATTGAAGAAAATTGAAACCCTAGTTGGGGGTTCATTGCCTTATGAGGAGAATTGTCTGGTCAATTCTTGATCAACCTTGAGCAATTGAGGACCTCTATGAGTATGTCTTGTGTGAAAATGGAAGGGAAAATTTTGGGGTACAACAGGTACTCACCTATAAACTCCATGAAAGCCTAAACCTAAGGCCTTGTGTGTTTTGTTTGTGTATGATTAATTGTTCGAACATGACATCATAACATCACAACATCATTGCACATACCATTTTCACTATCCATTTCAAGGACCTAGGGATTTATCTTTGTTCTTGTTTTGTAGGTTATGGCTTCCGCTCGCAGGAACACTATCTGGATCAGTTTTATGAGGATACCTTCTCAACTTAAGGAGTTAGTGTAACACGGTGGGAGAACTGACTTGGGTGTTTTGCATTTGATCGTAATTGTTGTGAATAGCTAGAGTCACCACCGACTTTTCTTTTATCCAACAAAGGAAAAGTTGAAAAGAACAGGAAAGACCTTTAGAGATTTTTTCTAGAGTTCGGGGGGTAGGTTATGAAAAGGGAAGGTATTAGCATCCTTTTCATCTGTAGATATCTACGGGCTCTTAGTAACTTGCTAGATCACTCGCCTGGAGTGAGACTGTTGGTGAATAATATCGGGAATGGGCTTAGAGATTCCATTTGGAAAAGATGACATAAGAATGTCGGAGATGGGTTTAAAGATGCCATCCAAAAGATGACAGAAGACTGTTGGAGATGGGCTTAAAGATGCCATCTAAGGAATATGACGGAGAGTCGTCGGAGATGGGCTTAAAGATGCCATCCAAAATAGATGTTGACTTCATAAGGAGTCTCTTTGTGGGGATTCCTAGTACTACTGTCCAAGGAGGAGTCCTCTGGGGAATTCTTTGGGGGAACTGAGTCTAGGAGCTTTGGTTCTCCATTGCTCTACTGGGGAGTCATCCCTTGACTGAAGAGACGGAAGTGAACTGCTATCTGGTTAGGATTCAGGCTTCGCAGTGACTTGCTGAGGATGATAAGGCTGACTGCTATCAGGTCGTATTCTAGGCTTCACAATGAATTACTGGGGAAATGAGATTAAACTGTCATTTGGTCATACTTCAGGCTTTGCAGTTTCTCCAACTGGAATAGAAATCAAAAAAATCTTAGTGTCGATTTAACTGAACCAGAGAAAGGATCTACCGGAAAAGAATCAGTAATAAATCAATGGTCAATTTAAACTGAACCATTAAAGGTCTTGATTTATCTTTGACTGGATAAAAATCAAAAAAATCTTAGTGTCGATTTAACAGAACCAGAAAAGGTCTACCAGGAAAGAATAAGCAACAAATCGATGGTCGATTCGAACTGAACCATCAGAGGTCTTGATTTATCTTTGACTAGATAAGAATCAGAAAAATCTTAGTGTCGATTTAAATGAATCAGAAAAAGGTCTACCGGAAAAGAATCAGTAACAAATCATTGGTCGATTCAAACTGAACTAGCAGAGGTCTTGGTTTATCTTTGACTGGATAAGAATCGGGAAAATCTTAGTGTCGATTTAAGTGAACCAGAAAAAGGTCTTGGATCATCTTCAACTGGAATAGGAATCAGAGAGATCTTACTATCGATCTAACTAAACCAGAGGAAAATCTTGAACTAACTTTGACCGATAAGAATAAGAAAAATCTTAATGTCGATTTAACTGAACCAGAAAAAAGTCTTGGATCATCTTCAACTGGAATAGGAATCAGAGAGGTCTTAATGTCGATCTGACTGAACCAGAGAAGGTCTTAAATTAACTTTAACTGGAATGGAGACCAGAAAAATCTTGGTATCAATTTGACTGAACCAGACAAAAGTCTTGGAATATCTTCAACTGGAATGGAAATCAGAGAGATCTTAGTGTCAATCTGACTGAACCAGAGAAAATTCTTGAATTAACTTTGATCGGATAAGAATCAGAAAAATATTAGTATTGATTTAAATGAACCAGAAAAAATTATTGGATCATCTTCAACTGGAATAGGAATCAGAGAGATCTTAGTGTCGATTTGACTGATCCAGAGAAGGTCTTGAATTAACTTTGACTGGAATGGAGATCAGAAAAATCTTGGTATCAATTTGACTGAACCAGATAAAAGTCTTGGAATATCTTCAACTGGAATGGAAATCAAAGAGATCTTAGTGTCGATCTGACTGAACCAGAGAAAAATCTTGAATTAACTTTGACCGGATAAGAATCAGAAAAATCTTAGTGTTGATTTAACTGAACCAGAAAAAGTCTTGGATCATCTTCAACTGGAATAGGAATCAGAGAGATCTTAGTGTCGATCTGATTGAACCATAGAAGGTCTTTTGCGAATATCTTTATGAGGAAAATGATGAAATAGCCTTTCGTTAGACGTAGCTTTTGATTAGACTACCATGTCACATAAGTAGTCAACGGTGTTTGTTGATTTGATCTTTTCCCTGAAAAAGGTAAAGAGTTAGTCGCATGCAATGTCATGATGTATGAAACGCATTGTGATGATGTTCTCAAAATAATGAGAGTATGATGTATGTGATGTGCACGTGCATGCCATGATGTATGAATATGGAATGCTGTCGCGATATTCCTTAGTCTGGGAAAGTAAATCCCTGACTACTGTGGAAGAGTATTGGGAAGTCGAATCCTTCGTTTCTGCTAGGGATGAATGGAGATGATTCGTTGGGGATTTCCTCTTTCTGTCTGAGGATATTCTGTCGGGTATTGACTCTGCTTGAGAATAACTCTGTGCGGGAGATGATGCTTTGTTGGAAGGTTTTGTTGCTGTAGAGACATAAACTCTATTGGGGAGTAAGCTTCCACAGTTAGAGAAATAAACTCTACCCGGGAGGAGGTTTTTTGAAATTATAAAACTCGGCTGGGGAAAACAGATTCCTGCTCTCTGAAGGAACTTCGCTGGAGGAGGTAATTCCTGTTTGGGGAAGGAGAGATAAAAACTTTGGTTGTTTCTACTATGTGGGAAATATAGATGTCACGAGGTCGTATGCAATGGTGACTCTGTCTCAAACTGTCTCTGCCTTTGTACCTACTAGAAGGAGTAACTGTCGGGACTACAAATGTTTTTTCAGATTTTACCCCATTTCTTAAAGTCATTAGTAATCGTCTTTTTATTTTTTATGCAATTATTTATGAACAATGATCATATTTAAATGCATATGTCAAAAATAAGTCATTGGACGTTTTTTGCAAAACAAAACAGAAAAAAAAGAACAGCAAACAGTTTTGTACTTTAAATGATTTGTATTGATTTTTGAAGTTCGTCTCTAACAGGCATTTTGTACAAAGAGACTGACGTTCTAGTAAGAGAGCACCGCCTTGTAAGTGAAAGCTATACAAAATAGTGTACAAAGATAAAACATCTATGTGTAATAATCCCATTAAGTTTCAATCTTCTATTTCCCTTATGTCCTTGAGCGTCTCATCACTTTGCTACTCGTCCGAAGCTGACTGGATTGATTGGTAACTTTTGGGCTTGATAGTCGATAGTGAAGTCTGTACGCTTCAGTCTACCGGGATACCCTTTTTTGCCCAAGCCACCTTTGCAGGTTTTCGACTTGTCGAGTGTACATATTTTTTTGTATTTATCCCTAATTTTTTCCTGAACCCTTTTGGTTCGCCTGGATACCCTTATTTTTCCTAGGCCAGTCAACCTAGCAGGTCTTTATTTACGCGTAGTTTCTTTTCATTATGTCCGCATTAACAGGGTGAGGAAGGTCGTCACCATCCATGGTGGTCAGAATCATGGCTCCACTGGAAAATATGCTTTTGATCACAAATGACCATTCGTACGTGGGAGTCCATTTTCCCTTGGGATCACCTTGCGGCAGTATGATACGCTTGATTACTAGATCACCCACTTGATATACTTATTGTCTGACTTTTTTGTTGAAAGCCTTGATCATTCGCTTTTGGTATATCTGACCATGACAAACAACAGCAAGCCTTTTATCATCAATCAGATTCAGTTGATCAAGTCAAGTCTGGATCCAATCATCTTTGTTCAAACCCGCATCCTTCATGATCCTTAAAGAAGGGATCTGGACCTCAATAGGCAGGAAAACCTCCATACCATATACCAGAGAATAAGGTGTTTCCCCTGTTGACGTACGCGCTAAGGTGCGGTAACCATGAACAGCAAATGGTAACATCTCATGCCAGTCTTTGTATGTCACAATCATCTTCTATATGATTTTCTTAATGTTCTTGTTAGCAGCCTCCACAACTCCATTCATATTCATCCAATAAGAGGAAGAGTTATGATGCTGGATCTTGAATTGTTTACAGAGTTTGGTGATCATTGTATTGTTGAGATTTGTACCATTTTCCGTGATGATTCTTTCTGTAACACCATACCAACAAATCAGGTTATGTTTGATAAACCACGCCATCACGTTCTTAGTAACAGTAGCAAAAGAGGCAGCCTCGACCCACTTCGTGAAGTAATCAATGGCCACCAGGATGAAGCGATGCCCATTGAAGGCGGTATGTATAATCTCTCCAATCATGTCAATGCCCCACATTACAAAGGGCCAGGGAGCCGTCAAGACGTTCAAGGGAACCAGAGGTACATGTACTTTATCAGCATAGATATGGCATTTGTGACAAGTTCGGGAATGCTGATAACAGTCTACTTCCATAGTGGACCAATAGTATCCTTCCCGTAGGATCTTTTTAGCCATGGTGTATCCACTGGAGTGGGTGCCAAAGGTACCTTCGTGTAAATCTGCCATAATCCTTTCTGCTTCATTTTTATCTACACATCAAAGTAAAGTGGAGTCATGGTTGCGCTTGTAGAGGATTCCATTATTGAGGAAGAACTTTGCGGAGAACCTTCTCAGAAACTTCTTATCATTGACAGACGCACCCTTAGGATACTCTTGAGCCTCAAGATACCTTTTCACTTCATGGAACCAAGGTTTGTCTGCTACCTCTTTAGTGTCAATCTCATAACAGTATGCTGGTTCATCCAACCTCTCAATAGTGATCTGAGGAGCTTCTTTGTCCCACTTGAGCTTGAACATAGACGACATAGTAGCTAGCGCGTCCGCTAACTGATTCTCTTCTCGTGGGAAATGTTCAAAGGTGACCTCTTCAAAGTGTGGAAGCAATGTCATCACATCTTCTTTATAAGGGATGAGATTTGGGTGCTTCGTGTCCCAATCTCCTTTGATTTGACTTATTACCAAGGCTGAATCCTCGAAAATGCTCAAGAACTTGATCCTCAGATCAATAGCAGCTTTGATACCCATGATGCATGCTTCATACTCCGCTATGTTGTTGGTACAGTTGAAATATAATTTGGCCATGAAAGAAGTATGACAACCCTCGGAAGATATAATTACAGCGCCGATGCCATTGCCGAGCATGTTGGAAGCCCCATCAAAAACCATAGTCCATCGGGATCCTTCCTCAGGTCCTTCATTCGGTCCAGGTTCTTCACAGTCAGTCACTAACATAAAGTTCTCATCCGGGAACTCAAAATTCATGGATTGGTAGTCATCCACAGCCTGATGAGCCAAATGATCAGCTAGTACACTTCCCTTGATTTCTTTCAGGGTCGTTGTTGTACCCCAAAATTTGCCCTCCCATATTTCTCAAAACATTTCAAGAAAGATCCTCAAGTTGCTCAAGGAAGTCCAAGGGTTGACCAGACAAGCTCCCTCCTAAGGCAGTCTACCTCAAATTAGGGTTTCATGTTGCATTAAGATACTTGAGTCCAAGGGACCCCAAATGCTCAACAATGCATTAAAATGTTATCAAGATCATCCATGTCAAGTTTCAAGCCTTGCAAAGGAAGTTTTCTCAGTCAATTACTCAAAGGCCTGAAAATCGACTGTGCTAGGGAAAAACTCAATTGTGGCCTACATGCAGTCAAACTTCAAGATTTTTGTCAACATCCTCATTTTGAAGTATATTTCATCATTTCATCAAGGGTTGATCATGATTCATCAAGGATTGCTCATAATTCATCAAGAACCAAAAGTTGCTAAATTAGGGTTTTGTAGGAAAAGTCAACTCCACTTTGACCAAGCATAACTTTCTCATACTTTACAGGAAATGACCCATCCAAAGCTCATTTTGAAGAGGATGAAATTCCCTATAATCCATCTTCATCTCCTAAGTTCAAAATATGAACTCACAAGAAGTTATGAATTTGGACATTATAGGTTATTTTGGAAAGTCAACAAAAATACCTTTTTTGTAAAAGCTTCATACATGAGCATGGAATATCAAATTGAGATTACACCAAAAGGGTTGCTTATAGGACATCTCAAGCTTTCTAAAAAGTCCAAGAACACCTTCAAAGAGTCAAAATTGAGAAAGTTATGCATTGGTGAAGTTGACCTTTTTTGCAAAATTGCCAAAAGTCAACTATGCCTAAAACTTCAAATTTTGCCAAATGGGCCCAATCTTTTTCACTTGTTTTGAGTTGGCAACATAGTCCACGAGCTCTAGCCCTTGCCAATTGTCATTATCATGTTTTTATTATTTATTTTAATTTTTATTTGATTTAAATCAATTTTAATCAAAATACATCATGAGAAAATCCAAAATATTGAAAATAAAAGATTTTGTGCTTGTTTCAGGTTTTAATTACAGCTAGCATCAAATCAAACTCGTGCAAGGCATTAGGGTGGAAAAAAAGATTGATTTTAGGCCAATTTTGGAATGATATTCAAGAGAATCAAATCACAATCAAATTCAATAATGGAAGAAGATTGAGTACATTCTATCAACCCTAATCCATTCCTTGATACATATAGAAGCGAGGCAGACCCAAAAAGGCTAGAGAAAGAGGCGTATGAACCAGAGCAAAACTTGAAAAAATACCAAGAAAGTGAAAACATGAATTCCTATTTCTAGGCATCCTCAAGGCCTTCAAGCTATCCCAATCGATTCCTGGGAGTGTAAGCAAGCTAAAGCAATCAAGAACAAAGCCTTTCCAGTACCAAAAAACGTTGTAAGTCATCCACGACATCCATGCATTTTTGAATTCGGTTTGCATGATTTAGGCATTGTTAGGATGAATTAATCATATATTGTTGATCCATAGAACATTTGCAAGCTTTCTGCATCGTTTAATTTCATTTATATGCCCTGTACAAGATTTCACCATGGCTAGCGTTTCTAGTTTCAAATTGGGATTTTTATTTACAGAAAAAAAATTGGGCCATAAAAGGGCCACCTTTGTGTTCAGCAAGGCCAGACGAAGCCATCCATGGCCTTCGTTTTTATTTATAACGCTTGTGTTAAGTTTTGAGATTCACAGGGGCAATAGCTACGGACAAACGTCCGTAGGTAAAAGTTTGAAACTTTTACCAACGGAACAAGGTTGAAGACGACTGCGTGGCACCCTTCCATTGGATTGTTTGAAATTTCGCGCTAATATTTGGTTACCTCGCTTGTTTATTTTATATTAATTTTTTTTTATATTACATACAACAAAAACAATTGGTCCAGTGGTAGCCAGGAAAGCGTTAAGGCGTTGGAAAGCTTGAGGTCAGGGGTTCGACCCCTGCCTCCAACATTTGCATTTTTCTTGATTTCTTTCAGGTGATCTCACGCGTACATGAAGCTAATGACCACCATACGTCCTTATAATCCAGCGTGCCAATTGTCTTGAGATCTAGATCTGATGGCCAGCAAGGGAGGAGCATCATAAGCCAAGTCAAATGCAGAGCATGTGATCTAGAAAGTCAAACGTGGACACTCTTCTTGGGCCCAGAAATGCTACTTGCACCCCCCAATTGCAGGCCCAATATCTCATCTTTATCTTTTATTATATTTGTTTTATTTTAATTTATTTATTTTTATTTACTAACAAATAATTATTTTCTTTTTATCAAAAATCACAAAAATATTACTTTTCATAAATTAGATCTAGATTTTATTTTTATTAAAAAAAATTAATTAATTTAATTAGGGTTGTTAATTTAGATAACTTTAATTTCTTTTTTGTACATAATTAAATTTAATTAGAACAAATAGGTTTTTATTTCTAATTTAATTATATTTTCTTTTTCCTAAAAATAACCATAACATAAAAAATAGGTCATGTAATTATTTTTATTAATTAATTTAATTAAACTAATTATTTGTGTATTTAATTTTAAAACCTAAATTCTTTACTTTAAAAAATAATTAAAAACAACAAAAATATTTTCTCTTTTCATTAGGATAGAAGGGTCAAAACCCTAATTTCTTCCCGATCTTAATTTTTCTCGCGCGCTTTATTTTTATTATTTTATCCATATTAATGTAACTGTTCACAAGTTGTAATAGTTAATTAGGACTTTTTATTTCCATTTACCGCTTTATTTCAAAGGGTTTGTTTTTGGCTATGTAAATACCTGAAGCCTTGTAATAGCTTAGCTTATTTTCCGCACTTTAAATTCCGCAAATATTTAACTGTTAGATGTATGATATTAGGATGCATGACAAGAATGTATGTGAAAAACTTTAAAACAGTTAGATAACCCTAACATGTGCAAAGATAAATAATCTGAAATTGAATCACCCGCACATGCGCACTCCTAGGGTACACGCCCACTTGGTTGCCTTCGGTAAACGGTCATTGAGTATAGGATGCTTTAGTGGTCGTCCTTTTGTCCAAAGATCAAAGTTGCCTCGGAAAGGTTGCCTCGGATGTTGTTGCCTCAGATAATTGATCTAAGACATTGGGGTTACTACTAAGACGTCCTAACATTGCTTTAGTGACTGTACGTCCCCTTTCGAATTGACCCTCAAAACTCCAACGATGGTGCTACCTACTCACTAATAGTGGGATAGAACTGTCTAAAGGAAACAAACATAGAACTATTCTTTTTTGAGTAGGTAGATTAGTTCTTAAGTACTTGCTCAATCAAAATAAACTTTTCACACTTACACTCCTTTACAAACAAAGTTTTCAAAAAACACTTCATTACACTCTTGAAGACAGAAGCAAGAGTTAAATCAAAGTCAAACAAAAGCTTTTCAAAACACACAAGCACACAAAGAAGCAATTTTGAAAATGATGAGCAAGTACCTAAGAGCCCGTAGATAACTACGGATAGAAAGGGTGCTAATACATTCCCTTTCTATAATCTACCCCCCGTACTCAGAAATATCTCGAAAAAGGAATTTTTATGTGCTTTTTTCCTTTCCTTGTTGGATAAAATAAAAGACGGTGGCGAATCTTGCTTACCGCGACATTTTGCAAACACAAACGCAAAACGAAAACCAGAAATTCCTTAAAAAAGGGAAACACGTCCCGGTTCTGGCCACCGTATCACAGAACTGGCGACTCTGCTGGGGACATGATAAGTGGGGTATACCTTAGGATTAGGTCATCATATTGTTTTCAATTGTTTGATCTGTTTGCTTTATCTTTGTGGGCTTTGTATCGGAGTTACTATAGATCCTAACCCGGATCTGGAGAACACCTTTTAGGTAAGTAGCAATAGACTGTGAGGGAACTGTACAGCATAGACCGATACGGTTGAAGTAGTATCTATATTGGTGTGACACATTAGTTGGTACCAATATCCCTTGTGGAGGAACAAGGAGAGTATGGGGCTGCTAATGGGTCATTAAGCATCAACTGACCTTAGAACCTATAATTGACCAACTTGGCCATAGAAAGTAGTAGTATGCTACACTCATTGAGACCATACTCTCACGATGGTTCCGGCCGCAAGAAAAGATTGCTAAGCTGAAACTATGACCGATGGAGGATGGTCAGTGATATTGAGAACCTCTAGAACCCGGTTACTATTATTAGGACAGGTTGAACCAACTAAACTGAAAGAGGGTAATACCTAAACTCCATGCCAGCCTGAAATTTAAGGGTTATTGTGTGACTTGTTTGCCCTTACCATGTTTGCTATCTGTGATACCCGTGGTGTGTTTTTATCATGTCATCATGCATCATGACATAGCATACATATTTCATTAGACTAACCATTTTAAAGACCGAGGGGATTCATCTTTGTTCTGTTTTGCAGATCATGGCTTCTATGCGCAAAAATACCATTCGAGTCAACTTTGTGCAGATACCTGCTCAGCTCATAGAGTTGGTTTCAAAAGTTCCTGATACTTCCTCCTTTGTTAGAAGACATGGTCATCTCCTTAGCCTGGTCACTTCAAAGTTGGATGAGAAAATGATGAGCATTTTGTTCCAGTTCTTTGACCCGTTACATCACTGTTTCACCTTCCCGGACTATCAGTTGGTCCCTACTTTGGAGGAGTTTTCTGATTTACTTGGTATATCTATTCTCGAGCAGACCCCCTTTACAGGTTTGGAGATAGATCCTAGGCCAGAGGATATTGCCTCAACCCTCCATCTGAAAATGGCTGATGTAGTATCTAATTGGGAAATTCAGAGCGGGGTTAAAGGTTTCTTGGAAAAGTTTTTGATTGGTCAAGCTCAACAGTTCTGGGATAGTTTGGACTTTCAAGAATTTGAAGACATCTTGGCTCTCCTCATCTATGGCTTGGTTTTGTTCCCAAATTCAGATTCTTTTCTCGATGTGAATGCAATCAAGATCTTCATGTCTCGTAACCCAGTGCTTACACTCTTGGGTGATATTCTGCATGCTCTTTATACCCGTACTGTTCGAAGAATGGGAACTCTCATGTGCTGTGCACCGCTGCTGGCGAGGTGGTTTATTTCTCACCTCCCCAAATTTGTATTGAAGAATGAGGAAGGTATGGGTTGGGCTTACAGAATCATGTCCCTTGCTCATACGGACATCCTTTGGAGTACTAAAGATATGGAAAAACTAGTTGTCATTGATCGCTGTGGGGAATACCCCAATGTCCCATTGCTGGGAATTAGAGGAGGAATAACCTATAATCCTTGTTTGGCCTTACGACAGTTTGGACAAGCTCGAAGGGACGGTCCTCATAAGTTGCTGCTTACAGGCATTATTTTTGACTTCAAGGGGGGTGTTGAAGGACATCGCCGCAGATTTATATGAGCTTGGGACAGGGTGAATAGGTCTGATCCACATGAGCTAGGAATGAAGACTTCTCTCCCGATGCAACCGTATCTCCAGTGGGTTTGAGCCTGTGCTCAAAAGCTGGGGATGCCATATGAAGCTGTCTTACCGGTGATTATGGAGCATACTGATGAAGAAGGGGTTCCTTATATGATCCTCCATCCCTATATGCCTACTGATCTAGGGGCATTTAAGAGGTCTTCGATCTAGTTAAGGGAAGAAAGGGATACCTACAGAGAGAAGTATCATGAGCAGGAACGGAAGATCCTAAAGCTTACAAGGCAGCTAGAGACTGAGAGGACAATCAACAATTATGTAAGCACAAAAGGAAAACGACCATGGGAATTCTGACGTCTTTTATTGTTTCTAGTTTAGATTTGCTTTTCAGTATTTCTTTTGTAACGCATTAAAGGCATTTGTTAAACATTGTTTCAAGTTTTAATCTAATAAAGTGCATTTTATTTTGGTTTACAAATTTGAATCTCCCTAAAGTATTTGAAATCATTTCATACGCATTCCATTACCATGCACCTCATTACAGGTATCCTTACAGGTTTCTTATCTTCTTCGCTATTTATTTCAGCACAACATGTCTTCTGAAACACCTACTGATCAAGCTATTAAGGCTCTTCAAGCTCAGAATGCTCAATTCCAGGAGACGTTCTTGAACTTAGCCAAAGGTCAACAATAATTGAAGACTCTCATATTGAAGGACAAGAAGAAGAAGAAGAAGAAGAAGGTGGTTCTCCTGAATATGGGTCGCAGATTCAGGAACAATTTACGACAGGAAACTGATTTGTCCCATTCATCTAGAGGGGGAGAGAATGAAGAAGAAAGAAAGGGTCCTAGCCCTGTAGTTTCTGACAATGACACTGAATTTGATGAAGACCAGTATCCTCCTGCTGAGGATAGGTATAAGCAACTTGAAGACCGGTTGAGCGCAATGGAGATCCAGAAGATACCTGGGTTGGACTTCGGAGATTTGGGTTTGGCATCTGGGGTGGTGATCCCCCACAAGTTTAAAGCACCTGTCTTTGCTAAGTATGATGGGGTCTCCTGCCCGAAGTTACACCTCCGCTCTTATGTTAGAAAGATTCAACCATATACTGCTGATAGGAACCTATGGGTTCATTTCTTTCAAGATAGTCTGTCAGGGACTCAACTTGAATGGTTCTATCAATTGGAAGGAGCTAACATCCGCAACTGGGAGGACCTTGCTGCTGCTTTTTACAAGCAATACCAGTATAATGCCGACCTTGCTCCCACGCGTACTCAACTTCAGAGTATGTCTATGGGTACAGGCGAAGGCTTTAAGGACTACGCTCAGAAATGGAGAGATCTTGCTGGAAGAGTGCAACCCCCTTTAGCTGACAGGTAGTTGGTGGATATGTTTCTTGGGACTTTGTCTGGTCCATATTTCAATCATTTGATCGGAAGTTCATCGTACGGGTTTACTGAATTGATTATGATTGGGGAGAGAGTTGAAGCTGGTATCAAAAGTGGCAAGATACAGAAAGGTGCTTCGTCGAGTACAGAGAAGAAGCCTTTCAAAAAAGAAGCTAGTGCAGTTTACAACTCGAGGAGCCAAAACCAACCTGAGTGTCGCCAAGCAGTTAATACGGTGCTTATATCAAGACCAACTGTTGCCCCACAACGCAACACTCAGCAAAGAGTGGAGAGACCGCAAAGGCAGTATACTCGGCTCAGTATGACTCTATCTCAAATTCTTCCGCAACTGTTGAAAACCAACTTGGTGACTCTAAAGGAGGCTCCAAAGAATCCCAGTACTACATCACCGCTATATAATTCGAACGCCCGTTGTGCTTATCACTCCGATAGCCCGGGGCATGATACGAACAACTGCTGGGCTTTGAAGAATAAAGTGCAGGATCTGATTGATGTTAAGGAGATTGAGTTTGAGGCACCAGAAAAGCCTAATGTCATGACTGCTCCTATGCCCAAGCATGGAGTGAATGCTGTGGACGGTGATTCATTTGTAACTTCTGTGGAATACGTTTCTACTCTATTGTTGGCCGTTAAGAAGAACTTATTATCAGCCGGTTTATTTTCGGGTTGTAGCAAAGGTTGCCACCTATGTTCCATCCTGCCTGCTGGTTGTCATTTGTTGAAATCAGGTGTTCAACGCCTGATGGATAACAAAGAGATCATGTTCGAGAAAACTTTGGTTCCATTGATTCCTGTTGAAGATGTTTCCATAATCACCATTTCCGCCAATTCTTCCAAGGCTTCCTCGAGAAAGCCTGTAAGAATAACATCTGTTCCGAGAGTTACTCCATTGATCATTACTATTCCTGGACCTATCTCTTACACTTCGGATAAGGCTGTCTCATGGCACTATGGGGCCGATATATATTATCATGGGATTAAACAATACTTGAAGGTTAAAGAGGTTGATACTGATATCAGCAATATTTTTGGGTCTAGCAAGGTCAACCGAAGCGGAAGACTCTTCTCTTTTGAGATCTCCCCACTAACTGTTCGGAAACCTGTTGCTATCCCACCTTCCAGTACATCTCCTACTGTCCCTGTTCATGTTCCAATCATTACCCCCGTTGCCGAGCCATCTGACGCTCGGGGCAAAGAGATCACCGGTGAGCCTGCCCGGACGGAGGCACCAAAGAAAATTATTGTTGAAACCTCTAGGCAGGAGATAGAGGAAATTTTGAAGATCATCAAGAAAAGCGACTACAATGTAGTTGAACAGCTGGGGCAAACCCCGTCGAAGATCTCCATGTTATCTTTATTATTGTGCTCAGAAGCCCACGCAAAGGCTTTAATTGCTTTCCTAAATATTGTGCATGTGCCGCAAGAAACATCTGCTGATCAATTCAAAGACTGTGTGGCTAGTTTGACAGCTGACAACGGGTTGGGTTTCTCCGACGCAGATCTGACTGCCAAAGGAAAGAATCACAATGACGTTCTGCATGTTTCAATCGAGTGCAGGGGCACTACTCTGGCTCACGTGTTGGTGGATATGGGGTCCTCGTTAAATGTTTTACCCAAGAAAGCATTAGACCAGTTGGACTGTGAAGGGTTGGTTCTGAAGCCAAGTAATATTGTGGTTAGGGCCTTTGACGGGTCCAAAAGGATGGTGCATGGAGAGGTGGATGTCCATGCTAAGGTTGGTTCCCAGACTTTTGCGTCTACGTTCTATGTAATGGACATTCGACCATCTTATTCTTGTTTGCTGGGTCGCCCGTGGATTCATAAAGTTGGGGCAGTAACTTCTACGCTTCATCAGATGTTAAAATATCCAGTGAAAGGGAAAATTGTTACAGTACGAGGAGAAGAGGAGTACATGGTGAGCCACCTTAACTCTTTTCGGTATATGGAGATGGATGGGGAGTTCATTGAAACCCCGTGTCAAAACTTTAAAGAAGTCCCCCAGACTCTGGCGTCGGCTGAAACTGTTGCTGAAGATCCTCCAATGAAGATGGCTTCCCTCAAGGATGCCCGGGCTGTTATTGAAAAAGGTGGGTGTGCGAATTGGGGTCAACTCCCTGACTTTGCACACAAGACTGACAAGTTTGGTTTGGGTTTTACTACAGAAGCTCAAAGGGTTGTTCGGCATGGACGGATTGGAAGACCTCCCCTGTGTATCACTAATCTAGAAGTGAATGCAATCGAAGACGATGATGAAGAGTCTGAGTTTGACAGCTGGATTTACCCGACTACCGACGGCGGATTAAGCAATTGGACGGCAAAGGACTTCGTGCCCATTTCTTTTATTACACAGTAATAGACTTTTTTTTTGGATTTGTAACAGACAATTTGAAACTTTTACGGCCCGGTGCCTTGCCCGAGACACCATGGCTTTGTTTGAGGGCTTATTATGTGTCATTTCCATATATCATCAATAAAAGCATTGGACGTTGTCTTGCATTACAAATTTTGTGCTCCTTGTCTTTCCTTACTATTTTTTCACTTTATCAAAATATCTATTTGTCTTACACACACTCACATATACAGGTCCACATCCACTCTGGATCCCACTGATAACAATTCTGCTACTGCCAGTTATGACTTCGAAAGTCTGATCAACCAAGCCGAGGACGAAGGTGAGGATGATTATGAAGTGCCTGGGGAACTTGCTAGACTGTTACTTCAGGAAGAGAGGGCCATATAGTCGCATGAAGAGCCAGTGGAAATAGTAAACCTGGGTACCGAAGAAGACAAGAAAGAGGTCAAGATCTGTGCAAATCTGGAGCCTAGTGTTAAGCAACGGTTGGTTCAGATGCTGCATGATTATGTTGAGATTTTTGCCTGGTCTTATGAAGATATGCCTGGGTTAGATACCGATATTGTGGTTCACCGCCTGCCAACTAAGGAAGACTGTCCTCCAGTGAAACAGAAAGTTTGCCGAATGCGCCCAGAGATGTCTGAGAAAATCAAGGCTGAGGTTATGAAACAGTTTGATTCCGGTTTTCTAGCAGCTACTTCTTACCCGCAGTGGGTTGCCAACGTGGTTCCGGTGCCGAAGAAGGATGGTAAGGTTCATATGTGTGTGGACTATAGGGATCTGAACAGGGCCATCCCCAAGGATGATTTCCCTCTGCCTCATATCGACGTTCTGGTTGACAACACCGCACAGCATAAGGTCTTCTCCTTTATGGATGGTTTCTCTGATTACAATCAGATTAAGATGGCTCCCGAGGATATGGAAAAGACAATGTTCATTACACAGTGGGGTACCTTTTGCTACAAAGTCATGCCTTTCAGATTAAAGAATGCTGGGGCAACGTATCAGCACGCCATGGTCACTTTGTTCCATGACATGATTCATCATGAGATTGAGGTATACGTTGATGACATGATTGCGAGATCCCAGACTGAGGAAGAACATCTTGACCATCTTCAGAAACTATTTGACAGGTTGAAGTTGTATAAGCTGACATTAAACCCGAACAAGTGCACCTTCGGAGTGAGGTCTGGTAAGCTATTGGGTTTCGTCATAAGTGATAAAGGTATTCAAGTGGACCCTGCAAAGGTGAAGGCTATACAGGAAATGCCAGCTCCCCGAACAGAAAAAGAAGTCAGAGGCTTTTTGGGACGTCTGAATTATATTGCCCGATTCATCTCACATTTGACTACTACTTGTGAGCCAATCTTCAAGTTACTGAAGAAAGATCAAGTGGTAAGATGGAATGATGAATGTCAGGCCGCTTTCGAAAGGATCAAAGAATATCTCCAAGAGCCTCCTATTCCGATGCCTCCAGTTAAGGGAAGACCCTTGATCCTATACTTGACAGTACTCGATAATTCAATGGGGTGCGTGCTGGGGAAGCATGACGAGTCTGGCCGAAAAGAGCATGCTATTTACTACCTTAGCAAAAAGTTTACCGACTGTGAGACCCGATACTAACTGCTCGAGAAAACTTGCTACGCTTTGGCATGGGCTGCTCGCCGGATGAGACAGTATATGCTGACTCACACTACTCTATTGATATCAAAAATAGATCCAATCAAGTATATCTTCAAAAAGCCTGCCTTATCTGGAAGAATAGGAAGATGGAAGATGATCTTGATTGAGTATGACATCCAATACACGACCCAAAAAGCAATCAAGGGAAGTGTGTTGGCAGATCATCTGGAACATCAGGCAGTGGATGATTACCAGTCTATAAACTTCGAGTTCCCAGATGAGAATATCATGTTGGTGACTGATTATGAAACACCTGGACCGGATGAAGGACCTGAGGAAGGATCCCGATGGTCTATGTACTTTGATGGAGCTTCAAACACTTTGGGTAATGGCATTGGTGCTGTGATTATATCTCCTGAAGGCTGTCATACTCCGTTTACTGCCCGATTATGTTTTAACTGCACCAACAACATGGCGGAGTATGAAGCATGGGTCATGGGTCTCCGAGCATCTATTGACCTAAGGATTAAGTTCTTGAGGGTATTCGTAGATTCCTCTCTCATGATCAGTCAGATCAAAGGCGAGTGGGATACGAAACACCTAAATATTATTCCTTACAAAGAGTATGTATTGACGTTGCTTCCACACTTCGAGGAGATAACCTTTGAACACTTCCCAAGAGAGGAGAATCAGTTAGCGGACGTGCTAGCTACTATGTCTTTTATGTTCAAGGTCAGGTGGGACAATGAAGCTCCCCAGATTACCATTGAAAGGTTGGACGAACCCGCACATTGTTGTGACATTGAGACTGAAGAGGTAGCAGATAAACCATGGTTTCACGAGGTAAAGAGGTATCTTGAGGCTCAAGAATACCCCGAGGGTGCACCTGTTAATGATAAGAAGTTTCTGAGAAGATTCGCGACGAAGTTCTTCATCAGTAATGGTATCCTTTACAAGCGTAACCATGATTCAACCTTACTGCGATGTGTGGATAAGAGCGAGGCAGAAAGAATCATGGCGGAGTTACATGAAGTTACTTTCGGAACTCATTCCAGTGGACACACCATGGCGAAGAAGATCCTACGGGCAGGATATTATTGGTCCACCATGGAAGCCAACTTTTATCAACATTCTCATACCTGTCACAAATGCCAAGTCTATGCTGATAAGGTGCACATACCTCCAGTACCTCTGAATGTTTTGACAGCTCTGTAGCCCTTTGCAATGTGGGGGATCGATATGATCGGCGAGATCAGACCTACTGCATCGAACAGACATCGTTTCATCCTAGTAGCTATTGATTACTTTACAAAGTGGGTTGCAGCAGCTTCCTTTGCTACTGTAACCAAGAATGTCGTGGCACGGTTTATTTGGCACAATCTGATCTGTCGATACGGCGTACTAGAGAGGATCATTACGGATAATGGTACAAATCTAAACAATACAATAATCACCGAGCTCTGGAAGCAGTTCAAGATACAGTATCACAACTCTTCTCCTTACCGGCCGAAGATGAATGGGGCCGTTGAAGCGGCTAATAAGAACATCAAGAAGATTGTGCAGAAAATGACGGTGACATACAAAGACTGGCACGAGATGCTACCATTTGCTCTTCATGGGTACCGTACCTCAGCGCGGACTTCAACAGGGGCAACCCCATATTCCTTGGTATATGGTATGGAGGCAGTCTTTCCCATTGAAGTTCATACACCCTCTCTTCAGACCCAGCTTGATCAGTTGAACTTAATCGATGAAAAGAGACTTACTGCTATTTGTCATGGTCAAACGTATCAAAATAGAATGATCAAGGCATTTAACAAGAAAGTTAAACGACAAGAGTATCAAGTTGGGGATCTGGTGATCAAGCGCATCATCCTACCACAAGGTGATCCCAGGGGCAAATGGACCCCTACATACGAAGGGCCATTTGTGGTTAAGAACATTTTCTCGGGAGGAGCTATGATTCTAACCACCATGGATGGTGACGACCTTCCTTACCCTGTCAATGCAGACATAGTGAAAAAATACTACGCATAATCAAAGACCCGCTAGGTTGAATGGCCTAGGCAAAAATAAGGGCTTCCCGGCGAACCAAAAGGGTTCGGGCAAAAATAAGGGATGAAAATGAAAAAATATGTACACCCGGCAAGTCAAAAACCTGAAAAGGCGGCTTGGGCAAAAAAGGGTATCCCGATGGACTGAAAACTCGAAAGGGCGGTCCAGGCAAAAATTAGGGATTAAAGCGTAACACTATGTCTCATTGGATCATCTTGCAACCAGACTTCGGTATCGAATATCAAGCTTGGACGACACTAATCAGTCTGATCCACCTTCAACCAAGTAGCAAAGTGATGAGATGCTCGAGGATATAAAGGCAATAGCAGAATTGGAACCCAGTGGGATTGTTCACGTAGCTGTTTTTTCACAAATTGTATAAACTCTATTTGTTCGGCGGCGTTCTCTTACTAGGACGTCAGCCTCTTGTACAAAAACGCCTATTTACGGGCCAAACTTCAGAGTTAATACAATTCATTTTCACAAATAAATTTCAAGTGGTTTTTCTTTTTCTGTTTTGTTTTGCAAGAACGTCCAATGTTTATTTTTGATATATGCATTTGATAATAATTGATGTTCATAAATATTTACATACGAAACAAAAGACGATTACTCGTAATATCAGAAACAAGGGCAAATAAGAATTGTCCAGACCTTACAGTTGCTCTGTCCACCAGGTACACGGATAGATTTAGCTGAAGAATATGACTAAGGTACATTCACTCCCCGCAGAGTAAGAGAAAGACATTAGTGTTAATTCTCCCCAGCTGAGGCTCGCAACCGCGAATGAGTCGGTAAAATTCTCCCCAAGCAGAGTTTATCTATCATCAGCACTGGAAAATTATCCCCATTGGAGTTTGGAGAATTATCCCCAGCAGAGGCTGGAGGATTGTCCCCAGAAGAGCCTAAAAGGTTATCCCCAGTGAAGTCGCAACTGGAAAATTATCCCCAGTGGAGTTCATTCCTTTTACAAACAGAAACTCAATTCCCAACAGGTTTCATTATCACCAGCAACGGTAATTTATCCCCGGCTGAGGTTATTCTTCCAAATCAACAGATCCTCCGGCAGAGCATGTCCTCCCCACAGAGTCATTTCCTCATCAGTTTATTCCCCAGCGGAGTTATCCTCTCCCGCAGGTTTATTCTCACAATCATCTTCATTCACTATCCCCAGCGGAAACGAAGAATTCAACTCTTTTCTCCAGCAGCAATCCAGGATTTATTTTCCCCAGCTAAAAACATCACATTTCCATACATCATGACATGCATACGCATCATACAACACAGACTCATTTATTTTGAGAACATCATTGCCTGATACATATCATGCATTACATACAGCTAACCTTTACCTTTCAGGAAAGATACAATCAAATTCTCACAAAATTCAAGCTGTGTAGCCCGGGTACGACTGGATAATAGTTTAATCCCCAGTTGAATAACGGACGACCGAAGCTCCTAAAATTCAACTTTCCTCTTCAACAGAGATGATTCCTCAGTAGAATACGGACGACTGAAGTTCCTAAAATTCAACGGAGATGATTCCTCAGTAGAATACCGACGACCGAAGTTCCTAAAATTCAACAGAGATATTTCCTCAGTAGAATACGGACGACCGAAGTTCCTAAAATTCAACAGAGATGTTACCTCAGTAGAATACGGACGATCGAAGTTCCTAAAATTCAATGGAGATGATTCCTCAGTAGAATACAGATGACCGAAGTTCCTAAAATTCAACAGAGATGATTCCTCAGTAGAATACGGATGACCGAAGTTCCTAAAATTCAACAGAGATGATTCCTCGGTAGAATATGGACGACCGAAGTTCCTAAAATTCAACAGAGATGATTCCTCAGTAGAATACGGGCGACCGAAGTTCCTAAAATTCAAATAGAGACGACTCACCAGCAGAATAACATACAACCGAAGCTCCTAAAATTCTACTTCTTTCAACAAAGATCAGCCTTCCCCAGCGGAACCTTCCTCAAACGACCGATATACAAGCTCTCGCTAAGGAATCTCTTATGCGATCGACACTCCTTCGGATGGCATCTTTAAGCCCATCTCCCGTCACCAGTCTCCAAATGGCATCATTAAACCCATTCCCCACATCACAAGACAATTACCACTTCATGCGAGTGCAAATTTCTGGGCACTCTAGTTTTCAATCATCTTCCACCTTCAGATCACGAAAGGCAGACAAGCCAATCTAAATCTTCAGGTTTAAGAAAATTGAACAGGGGCAGCTGTTGTACCCCAAAATTTTCCCTCCCATATTTCTCAAAACATTTCAAGAAAGATCCTCAAGTCGCTCAAGGAAGTCCAAGGGTTGACCAGACAAGCTCCCTCCTAAGGCAATCAACATCAAATTAGGGTTTCATGTTGCATCAAGATACTTGAGTCCAAGGGTCCCCAAATGCTCAACAATGTCTTAGTATGTTATCAAGATCATCCATGTTAAGTTTCAAGCCTTGTAGAGGAAGTTTGCTCAGTCAATTGCTCAAAGGCCTGAAAATCGATTGTGCTAGGGCAAAAGTCAACTGTGGCCTACATATAGTCAAACTTCAAGATTTTTGTCAACATCCTCATTTTGAAGTATATTTCAACATTTTATCAAGGGTTAATCATGATTCATCAAGGATTGCTCATAATTCATTAAGAACCAAAAGTTGCTAAATTAGGGTTTTGTAGGAAAAGTCAACTCAACTTTGACCAAGTATAACTTTCTCATACTTTATGTAAAATGACCCATCCAAAGCTCATTTTGAATAGGATGAAACTCCCTATAATCCATCTTCAGCTCCTAAGTTCAAAATATTCACTCACAAGAAGTTATGAATTTGGACATTATAGATCATTTTGGAAAGTCAACAAAAATACCTTTTTTGTCAAAGCTTCATACATGAGCATGGAATATCAAATTGAGATTATACCAAAAGGGTTGCTTAGAGGACATATCAAGCTTTATAAAAAGTCCAAGAACACCTTCAAAGAGTCAAAATTAAGAAAGTTATGCATTGGTGAAGTTGACCTTTTTTGCAAAATTGCCAAAAGTCAACTATGCCTAAAACTTCAAATTTTGCCAAATGGGCCCAATATTTTTCACATGTTTTGAGTTGGCAACATAGTCCACGAGCTCTAGCCCTTTCCACTTGTCATTATCATGTTTTTATTATTTATTTTTATTTTTATTTGATTTAAATCAATTTTAATCAAAATAAATCATGAGAAAATCCAAAATATTGAAAACAAAAGATTTTGTGCTTGTTTCAGGTTTTAATTACAGTTAGCATCAAATCAAACTCGTGCAAGGCATTAGGGTGGACAAAAAGATTGATTTTAGGACAATTTTATAATGATATTCAAGAGAATCAAATCACAATCAAATTCAATAATGGAAGAAGATTGAGTACATTCTATCAACCCTAATCCATTCCTTGATACATATAGAAGCGAGGCAGGCCCAAAAAGGCTAGAGAAAGAGGCGTATGAACCAGAGCAAAACTTGAAAAAATTCCAAGAAAGTGCAAACACGAATTCCTATTTCCAAGCATCCTCAAGGCCTTCTAGCTATCCCAATCGATTCCTGGGAGTGTAAGCAAGCTAAAGCAATCAAGAACAAAGCCTTTCCAGTACCAAAAAGCGTTGTAAGTCATCCACGACATCCATGAATTTTTGAATTTGGTTTGCATGATTTAGGCAGTGTTAGGATGAATTAATCATATATTGTTTATCCATAGAACATTTGCAAGCTTTCTGCATCGTTTAATTTCATTTATATGCCCTGTATAAGATTTCACCATGGCTAGGGTTTCTAGTTTCGAATTGGGATTTTTATTTACAGAAAAAATTGGGCCATAAAAGGGCCATCTTTGTGTTCAGCAAGGCCAGACAAAGCCATCCATGGCCTTCGTTTTTATTTATAACGCTTGTGTTAAGTTTTGAGATTCACAGGGGCAATAGCTACGGACAAACGTCCGTAGGTAAAAGTTTGAAACTTTTACCAACGGAACAAGGTTGAAGACGACTGCGTGACACCCTTCCATTGGATTGTTTGAAATTTCGCGCTAATATTTGGTTACCTCGCTTGTTTATTTTATATTAATTTTTGTTTATATTACATACAACAACAAAAATTGGTCCAGTGGTAGCCAGACAAGCGTTAAGGCGTTGGAAAGCTTGAGGTCAGGGGTTCGACCCCTGCCTCCAACATTTGCATTTTTCTTGATTTCTTTCAGGTGATCTCACGCGTACATGAAGCTAATGACCACCATACGTCCTTATAATCCAGCGTGCCAATTGTCTTGAGATCCAGATCTGATGGCCAGCAAGGGAGGAGCATCATAAGCCAAGTCAAACGCAGAGCATGTGATCTGGAAAGTCAAACGTGGACACTCTTCTTGGGCCCATAAATGTTTCTTGCACCCCCTAATTGTAGGTCCAATATCTCTTCTTTATCTTTTTTTATATTTGTTTTATTTTAATTAATTTATTTTTATTTACTAACAAATAATTATTTTCTTTTTATCAAAAATCACAAAAATATTACTTTTCATAAATTAGGTCTAGATTTTATTTTTATTAAAAAAAATTAATTAATTTAATTAGGGTTGTTAATTTAGATAACTTTAATTTCTTTTTTGTACATAATTAAATTTAATTAAAACAAATAGGTTTTTATTTCTAATTTAATTATATTTTCTTTTTCCTAAAAATAACCAAAACATAAAAAATAGGTCATGTAATTATTTTTATTAATTAATTTAATTAAACTAATTATTTGTGTATTTAATTTTAAAACCTAAATTATTTTCTTTAAAAAATAATTAAAAACAACAAAAACATTTTCTCTTTTCATTAGGATAGAAGGGTCAAAACCCTAATTTCTTCCCGATCTTAATTTTTCTCGCGCGCTTTATTTTTATTATTTTATCCATATTAATGTAACTGTTCACAAGTTGTAATAGTTAATTAGGACTTTTTATTTCCATTTACCGCTTTATTTCAAAGGGTTTGTTTTTGGCTATGTAAATACCCGAAGCCTTGTAATAGCTTAGCTTATTTTCCGCACTTTAAATTCCGCAAATATTTAACTGTTAGATGTATGATATTAGGATGCATGACAAGAATGTATGTGAAAAACTTTAAAACAGATAGATAACCCTAACATGTCCAAAAATAAATAATCTGAAATTGAATCACTCCCACATGTGCACTCCTAGGGTACACTCCCTCTTGGTTGCCTTCGGTAAACGGTCATTGAGTATAGGATGCTTTAGTGGTCGTCCTTTTGTCCAAAGATCAAAGTTTCCTCAGAAAGGTTGCCTCGGATGTTGTTGCCTCGGATAATTGATCTAAGACATTAGGGTTACTACTAAGACGTCCTAACATTGCTTTAGTGACCGTACGTCCCCTTTCGAATTGACCCTCAAAACTCCAACGATGGTGCTACCTACTCACTAATAGTGGGATAGCACTGTTAAAGGAAACAAACATAGAACGATTCTTTTTTTGAGTAGGTAGATTAGTTCTTAAGTACTTGCTCAATCAAAATAAACTTTTCGCACTTACACTCCTTTACAAACAAAGTTTTCAAAAACACTTCATTACACTCTTGAAGACAGAAGCAAGAGTTAAATCGAAGTCAAACAAAAGCTTTTCAAAACACACAAGAACACAAATAAGAAATTTTGAAAATGATGAGAAAGTACCTAAGAACCTGTAGATAACTACGGATAGAAAGGGTGTTAATACCTTTCCTTTCTATAATCTACCCCCTGTACTCAGAAATATCTCGAAAAAGGAATTTTCTGTGCTTTTTTCCTTTCCTTGTTGGATAAAATAAAAGACGGTGGCGACTCTTGCTTATCGCGACATTTTGCAAACACAAACGCAAAACGCAAACCAGCAATTCCTTAAAAAAGGGAAACATGTCCCAGTTCTGGCCACTGTATCACAGTCGTGTATTGGATATCGTGTTCAATCAAGATCATTTGCCATCTTGCTATTCTTCTGGAGAGAGCGGGCTTCTCGAAGATGTACTTGATCAGATCAATCTTAGATATCAACGAAGTTGTATGGGTCAACATATATTGTCTCAGTCGGAGAGCAACCCATGCCAAAGCGCAACAAGTTTTCTTGAGCAGTGAGTATCTTGTTTCATAGTCGGTAAACTTTTTGCTAAGGTAGTATATTGCATGCTCTTTTCGACCGGACTGGTCATGCTTCCCCAACACACACCCCATTGAATTATCTAACACTGTTAGGTACATTATCAAAGGTCTTCCTTCAATTGGAGGCATCAGAAATGGAGGCTCTTGAAGGTATTCCTCGATTCTCTCAAAGGCGGTCTGGTATTCTTCATTCCACTTTACCACTTGATCTTTCTTCAGGAGTTTAAAGATTGGCTCACAAGTAGTAGTTAAATGGGAAATGAACCTGGAAATGTAATTTAGGCGTCCTAAGAAGCCTCTGACCTCCTTATCAGTGTGAGGAGCCGACATCTCTTGTATAGCTTCACTTTTGCAGGGTCTACTTGAATACCCTTGTCACTGACAATGAAACCTAGGAGTTTACCAGAACTTACCCCGAAGGTGCACTTGTTCGAATTTAACCTTAGCTTGTACGTCTTCAACCTATCAAACAACATTTGTAGATGATCAAGGTGTTCTTCCTCAGTTTGAGACTTGTCTATCATGTCATCAACATAAACCTCTATCTCATGGTGAATAATGTCATGAAACAAAGCTACCATGGCTCGTTGATAGGTTTCCCCAGCATTCTTCAACCCAAACGGCATCACTTTGTAGCAGAAAGTGCCCCATTATGTGGAGAAGGTTGTCTTCTCCATGTCTTCGGGTTCCATCTTGATCTGATTGTAACCAGAGAAACCATCCATGAAGGAAAAGATCTTGTGTTGCACGGCATTATCAACCAGAACTTCAATATGGGGGAGCGGAGAGTCATCCTTGGGGCTTTCTCTGTTCAAATCTCGGTAGTCCACACACATTTGTACCTTGCCGTCCTTTTTAGGAACCGAGACTACGTTAGCAACCCATTGGGGTTACGAGGTGACAGCTAAGAACCCAGCATTGAACTATTTCATAACCTCTGCTTTGATCTTCTCTTACATTTCAGGGCGCATGCGGTAGACCTTCTGCTTTACCGGAGAGCAATCTTCTTTAGTTGGCAGACGATGAACCACAATATCCGTGTCTAGTCCTGGCATGTCTTTATATGACCAGGCAAAGATCTCAACATAATCATGCAACATCTGAATCAAACGTTGTTTGACATGAAACTCCAAATTTGCACCTATCTTGACCTCTTTTTTGTTCTCTTTTGTGCCCAAATTCACCGTCTCAACTGGCTCTTTATGAGGCTGTATAGCCCTTTCTTCCTACTGTAACAGTCTGGCAAGTTCTCCGGGTACCTCACAATCTTTCTCACCTTTGTCCTTGGCTTGGTTGATCGGATTTTCAAAGTCATAACCGGAAATAGAAGAACTGTTATCAATGGGATCCAGAGTGGATATGGATCTGTAGATTGATATGTAGCTATGTGTAAGAGCATAGCTGTATAGACAAAGTAAAAAGCAGAAAAGAAAAATAGAGAGTGCAAAATTCGTATGCATAAACGTCCAATACTTTATTAATGCCATATGAAATTGAAACATGATAACCCTCACAAATAAACCATTGTGCCCCGGGTAAGGCACATGGCAAAAACGTTTATATTATTTTATTACATATCCAAAAAACAAGAAAGACAATTACTTCTGAACAAAAGTAATTGGTACAAAGTCCTTTGCCATCCAGTTATTGGGTCCACCGTTGGTAGTAGGGAAGATCCAGCTATCTACGTCATAGTCATTGTCAACATCTTCTGTGGCGAAGACAACATCAATAGCATTGATTCCCGAGCCATGCTTGGGCATGGGTGCAATTATGACATTGGGAGTTTCCATAGCATCGAATTCAATCTCCTTTGCTTCAATAAGGTCTTGCACCTTGTTTTTCAAAGACTAGCAGTCGTTCGTGTCATGCCCTGGAGTCTCGGAGTTGTAGGCGCATCGAGTATTGGGATTGTAGCGGGGAGATGCAGTGTTGGGATTCTTGGGAGATTCCCTCAAGGTAACCAGATTGGATTTCAGTAATTGAGACAAGACTTGAGATAAAGTCATATTTATCCGGGTGAAATGTCTTACAGGCCTTTCTGCCCTAGGTTTATTGTTCCTTTGTTGAGTAGGTGCAGGTTTATAGATCATAATAGCCCCTACCACTGGACGGTGTTCAGTTCTGTCTTGATTCCTTTGGTTGTACACATCACTAACCTCTTTTTTCCCAAAAAATGGCTTCCTTGCTGCACTGGAGGATGCATCCTTCTGGATCTTACCACTCCTAATTCCAACTTCCACTCTTTCTCCCGTCAAGATCAATTTAGTGAAGCTGACTGAGGAGCTTCCAATCAGATGATTGAAAAATGTACTAGACAGGGTACCCAGAAACATATCCACTAGCTCCCTATCAGACAGGGGTGGTTAGACTCTTCCTGCTAAATCCCTCCACATCTGAGCATAGTCTTTAAAGCCCTCGCTCGAACCCATAGACATACTTTGGAGTTGTGTACGGGTGGGAGCAAGGTATGCATTATACTGATACTGCTTGTAGAAAGCAACAACCAGGTCTTCCCAATTACAAATGTTGGCCCTTTCCAGCTGGTAGAACCATTCTAGTTGAGTTCTGGACAGACTATCTTGAAAGAAGTGGACCCATAAGTCCTTGTCAGCAGTGTGAGGCTGTATTTTCCTCACATAATACCAGAGGTGTGGCTTGGGACATGAAACCCCATCATATTTGGCGAACACCGGCACCTTGAACTTTTGCGGGATGTCAACCCCAGAAACTAAACCTAGTTCTTCAAAATCTAGACCTGGTACCTTCTGGACCTCCATTGCATTCAAACGATCCTCCAACTATTTGTATTTTTCATCAGCAGGAGGATACTGTTCCTCATCATAGTCAGATTCATCATTAGATTCTTTTGTACTGGAGTCTTCCTCTCTTGTTTCCTCCTCTTGATTGTTTCCTTCATTTGATGAAGTTATCAGTTTAGAGGCTCGCTGCACTGGTCTTCTGATCCTTCTTCCCAAGTTCACCACACCAGCTAGTTTCCTTGTATTCTTCTTTTCTTTAACAAGCAGGGCTTTCAGTTCTTCTTGCCCCTTGGTCAGAGCCATGATCATCTATTGAAACTGGGCATTCTGAGTCTGTAGATCCTTCACTGTTTGTTCTAGAGCCATTGTTGAAATAAACAGCGAAGAGGATGAGAAACCTGCTTTGAAACCTGCTTATGCAATGATATGTATGATATATGTATGCAATGTTTTCAAGGATTTCTAAGACTCAAATTTGCTTAAACAGAAAGAGAACAAACGTTAATTGTATTAAGATATTTTATTGATCACAATAATGCCTCTTGGTCTCACAAAGGGAACAAAGTAACAATAAAATTTTCCAAGCAAAAGGAAGACTTCAAGCTTCCCACAAGCGCAACCTCTTTGGTGCAATGTAGGCATTTATGCTCCTCTCCTCGTGAAGTAACCGGGTGAGCTCTAAAGCCTTGTTCTCGCTGGCACAGAATTGGGTTTCAAATGTATCATGTTCTTCTTTAAGTTGGATCCAGGATTTTCGTAGCTCCTCAAAATTAGTTGGCATATCAGGATGAAGAACAATGTAAGAAGTGTCTCCTTCAGAAATTGGCTCCACAATCACAGGTAAGATGGCAGGGTAAGGCATAATAAGACATTGAGCACGAGCTCACACCCATTTCAGTTAAGGCTCAAGAGGGATGGAATTCTTGTGCCCCAGTGTCTTGCTATCAACCTTGTTTATCATGCCTCAAGCTCGAATGAACCTCTTGTGATAACCTTGAACATCATTCTCATAGTCAAACGTGATTCCTTGGACGAGTGTGTCGTGAGGACCATCCCTTCTAGCGTAATCGAACTGTCGCAACGCCAAAAAAGGATTATAAGTGATTCCTCCCCTAATTCCTAAGAGAGGGACATTGGGGAATTCCCCATAATGATCAATGATGGTGACACTCTCCAAGGTCTGAGAACACCAATGAATATCTGAATGTGTAAGGGACATCAGCCTATGAGACCATCTCATACCTTGTTCATTCTTCAAAAAATAGGTTGAGGCAGGTGCGAAATAAACCACCTAGACAATAGAGGAGTGCAACACAGAAGGGTCCCTCTTCTCTTTAGAGTGCGAGTATGCAGAGAGTGTATAATATCCCCAAGTAAGGTAGGTACCGGATTATGAGACAGAAAAATCTTAACTGCATTCACATCTATGAGTTGGTCCGTGTTAGGGAATAGTACCATCCCATAGATGAGAAGGGCCAACACCTCTTCAAATGCTTATAAATCCATGGTATCCCAAAAATAGTGAGCTTTCTCAAATAGAAACTTGACTGGAAATCCTTGGACACCTCTTCTGGTTTCCCAATTTGCCATTACATTAGACCGTTGTAAAGACAGAGCTTGAGCAATCTCTTCAGGCTTTGGGTCTCTTTCCGTACCCGTTGAATGGTAGATGATTAAGGATAGGTACCCCCAATAACTGAGAAAACTCCTTCATAATAGGCACTAACTGGTAATCAGAAAAAGTGAAGCAGTGGTGCTACGGGTCAAAGAACTGAAATAGCACCTTTAACATTTCTTCATCAAGGTTTGAAGTGACCAAATTGAGAAGTCGACCATGTTTTTCAGTGAAGGGAGAGATTCCAGGAATCCTTGATGCTAATTCCTTGAGCTGAGGAGGTACTTTCACAAGGTTGATTTGGATAGTGTTCCTGCGAGCGGATGTCATGTCCTACAAAACAAGACAAAGATAAGCCCTAGAAAATCCTTGAAATGGTTAGTATGATATGCCATGTTATGATGTCATGATTATGCTAATAAATCACATATATAGCAAGCACAAGCAAATCACACCAAAACCTTAGGTTTAAGGCTTGAATGGGTTTTAAGGTCATACCCTCTTGAAGTCGAATTGGTTCAACCTGTCCTATAAATAGTAATCGGGTTCTAAGGGATCTCAATATCACTGATCTTTCCCACAAGTTTCATTCCGATAGGCGACTGACTCGCAACCAAACAAAACTCAAGAGTCAAATCTCAATGAGTGTAGCATCGACTATCTGCCGACTTTGGGAATACACCAAAGACGGCCATCTCGTTACGTCCTAATGGCCAAGTTGTTCATTTAAAGGTTCTAAGGTCAGTTTACGCTTCATGACACCATGCAGCGGCCCCGTATTCTCCTTGATTAACTCAATGGCTACCGGTACCAACCAAAGTGTCGCATCAACGTAGCCACCGCTTCAACCGTGTCGGTATACCCCGCACAATCTCCATGATCTATTGCTACTTACCTAAAAGGTTTCCCCAGATCCGGGTGTAGGATCTATAGTAAACTAAACAATACCATTAAAAGTAAAGCAATCAAACAGACAAAGAAAACAATTTAGAAATGATCTAGACCCTAAGGTAAACCCCACTAGTATTATGTCCTCAGCAGAGTCGCCAGTTCTTTGATACGGTGGCAGAACCGGCGATTAATACTGGTTTGTGTTTTTTGTTCGCAAATGTCGCGGTAAGCAAGAGTCTCCACCGGCTTTTATTTTATCCAATAAAGGAAAGGGTGAAAAGAACATAAAAAGACCTTTTTCAAGATTTTCTGAGTAAGGGGCGTAGATTATGGAAAGGGAAGGTGTTAGCACCCTTTCCATCTGTGGTTTTCCACGAGCTCTTAGGTACTTGCTCATTTTTGAAAAATGTTTGTGTTTGTGTGTTTTGAAAGACTTTTGTTTTCTTTATGGTAACTCTTGTATCAATCCTCAAGAGTGTGATAAAGCGTTTTTGAAAATAGTTTTTAAAAAGTGTGTAAGTGTGAAAACTTAGGTTTGAGCAAGTACTTAAGAGTCATCTACCTACTCTAAAAAGGATGTTATTTTCCTCCTTTCCTTTGGATAGTGCTATCCTACTATTAGTGAGTTAGTAGCCCTATCGTCAAATGTTGAGGGACTATCGAAAGGGACGCTAAGGTCATTGAAGGCAACATGTAAGGATATCTTAGCATTCGAAGGGACTGTCATCATATAGGCAACATCGAGGGACAAGATCATTTCTCATAGGCAACTCGAGGAACGTTAAGGGACCATGATCTTTATGATGACTTTTAGATTGAGGGTCTTTGCTAAGATATCCCTATGTTCGAGGGGCATGACCATTATTTTCCGAGGAAACCAAGTGAGGAATACCCTAAGGATGCAAGTGTGAGAAGTATGTTTTTTCAGTTATATTATCTTGAGGTTAGTGATCTAACGATTAATTGAATTTATCTTGTCATGCACACCTAATTACTAGCAATTATATACAAGCATATAAGAAGATAAAAAGCGAGAAATAAAGTCCTACAGCTATTATAGGGCTTCGGGACAGTTACAATTATATCTGAATAAAATGTAAAGTGAGGAAAATAAAAAATCCTAATTAGGGCTATTACAATCCATAATCAGTTACATTATTATATAAAATGCGAGAATAAAAATAATGCGCGCGAAATAAATATTACGTCTAAAAGAAAAACTAAGAAAATGCTAAGTTAAAATCTTTTGATTGGTTTTGTTTATTTAGGAAAATACTAAATTAAATTAAACCTATACTTAATTAATTAAAATAAAAGAAATTTATTGATCAAAGTTAAATTATAAACAAAAACCTAACATTTTTTTGTATTTGTTTTATTTAAGAAAATAATTAAACTATCCTAAAATTTAATTAGAAAAATAAATTTAATTCAGAAATATAGTCTAAGTTCTTTTTGGTTTTCATTATGAAAAGAAAATGATTAAAACATAAGTTAAATCCTAAATTCTAACTCATTTTGAAATTAAAGAAAAAATTAAAGTTGAATTAATAATTAATTTCGAAAATTAGTTTAATTAAAAAAGAAACTAACCTATTATTTTTGTGATTTTTTTATTATTTGTTAAATTAAATAAAGAAAATAAAAGAAATTAAAACAAAACAAAAAGAAATGCTAAATGGGCCTAAGGGTTATTCAGTAGAACAAGGGGTTCTAAGTTGAATTTGCGTTAGGCCCGGAATGTGAAGGCCCAAACCAGCGCTTGATCCTGTGTGGGCACGTCTGGAGAGTCCATGATGGGGACTACTTGTTGGAGGCACTAGATCCAGGTTGAGTATGATATGATGGTGCTGATGGTAGAGTGCATGGTGAACCCCTGGCTAATGCATACACCAAATCTGCATTTGATAATTATTAGAAAAACAAAACATCAGACCTGGGTATCGAACCCAGGTCCTTTCCAATGCACGCGTCTCCCCTTACCAACTGAGCTGCCTTGCCATTCGTTATACAAAATAAAACCAAAATAATAAATACAAAATCAAGTCAATATATGGTAAATTAAAAAAAAAATGCACGCAGTTTGAATGATCCAATGAAAGGCTGCCATGCTTCGTCTTCTTCGTTCAGATTGAACCAGGCTTTTAGTGACAGACACAGCTGTTGCTAAAGCCTATAGTGACAGATTGTGTCTGTAGCTATAGCCCTGTACAATTAAAAATCATTATACACGCGCAAAAAACATCAACCAAGGCCATGGATCTCTTGCAATCTTCCTTCTGAATTCATTGGTATCGTTAATTTCATCCAATTTGGCCTCTAAGTCAGGTTCCCCAAATTGGGAACTCAGAACCCTAACAATGGTGGATCTTTATATCTGTACTCAAACTCAAAATAAAACATCCAGAAAAATTCCCATGATGATCACAAACATAAATATGCAGTCAAATCATGTTTGTAATGCATAAATGAATGAAAACGAGATTTAAAAAAACAAGAGCAAACCGTGATTTGTATGGAGTGTTTCGTGAAGCTACAAGGCTCAAGGATGGTCGTGAATCCTTCAGTGGAATTCAAGGTTGATTGCTGAAGGCTCAAAAGCTTCTGAATTTCCTTGGAATTTGAGAATGAAGTTTGACTTTTTCTTGAGAATTTCAAGTTTGGAATATGGTCTCTATGCTGTTTTTTTGTCCTCATTTTTCTTGCTAGGCTTGGTATTTATAGAGAGTAGTGAAGAGACAAAGAAACAAGGGAAATAACCACCATGATTAGGTGGTTTTAAAACCATGAATGCAAAGTTGTAAGCTTGTCCAAAAGCAAGGGATTTTGTCTATTTTTGAATTTTGAATAAAGGTAAACATGTTGGCCTTGTTGTACACGAAAATTGGGACCCCTCCATGCATTAAAACAAGCCTTAACCATATTGATCCATATAATTTCAATAATTTTGATTTATTTGATTTTTAATTAAATAAAATTAATATAAAATACAAATAAAAATCAAGACTATGCAAAAATGGTTTTAAGAGTCCTCTATGCTCTTAGGAAGATGTTTGAAGTCCAAAAAAATGAGCCATTGCCTTAAAGGCTTAAATTTGCTCAATGCATATTTCTTGAAATTTCCCAAATTTTCCCAACTTGGGAAAACCATAACTTGCTCAATTTTTATCTCATGATGATGATCTTAGACTTTTTTGGAAATCCCAAGAGATCTACTTAAATCCCTCTTTTAATCAATTTTGGATTTGAAAATGTTATCTTGATGTTAAAGGTCTTGGAAAAAAGTGGCTTTTATTGACTTTCTAAAAATGACCTGTAATGTATGAACTTGTATCTTTCAAATGGTGCATTTATTGAACTTGAGGGCTGAAGATAAGTTGTAGGGAATTGGATTCTCTTCAAAATGAGCTTTGGTTTTAAAATTTCTGATAAAGTATAAGAAAGTTATGCTTGGTCAAAGTTTGGTTGACTTTTCCTATAGAAACCCTAATTTGCCATTTTTGACTTTTGATGGGTTAGGAGCATTTCTTGAGGAATCATGATCAACCCTTGATCAAATGATGGATATCACTTCAAATTTTTTATGTTGACCAAAAATCTTGAAGTTTGACTGTACATGGGATACAATTGACTTTTGACCTAGCATAGTTGATTTTCTAATACTTGAGCAATTGACTGAGCAAACTTGTTGTTCCAGGCATGAAATTTGGCATGGGTGATCTTGAGGACATATTAGGACAATAGAGAACATTTGGGATCCTTAGAGCTCAACAATCTTGAAGAAAATTGAAACCCTAGTTGGGGGTTCATTGCCTTAGAAGGAGAATTGTCTGGTCAATTCTTGATCAACCTTGAGCAATTGAGGACCTCTAGGAGTATGTCTTATGTGAAAATGGAAGGGAAAATTTTGGGGTACAACAAGTACTCACCTATAAACTCCATGCAAGCCTAAACCTAAGGCCTTGTGTGTTTTGTTTGTGTATGATTAATTGTTCGAACATGACATCATAACATCATGACATCATTGCACATACCATTTCCACTAACCATTTCAAGGACCCAGGGATTTATCTTTGTTTTTGTTTTGTAGGTTATGGCCTCCGCTCGTAGGAACACTATCTGGATCAGTTTTGTGAGGATACCTTCTCAACTTAAGGAGTTAGTGTAACATAGTGGGAGAACTGACTTAGGTGTTTTGCGTTTGATCGCAATTGTTGCGGATATCTAGAGTCGCCACTGACTTTTCTTTTATCCAACAAAGGAAAAGTTGAAAAGAACAAGAAAGACATTTAGAGATTATTTCTTGAGTTTGGGGGGTAGGTTATGAAAAGGGAAGGTATTAGCACCCTTTTCATCCGTCGTTATCTACGGGCTCTTAGTTGCTTGCTAGATCACTTGCTTTTGTTTGAAAATGTGCTTGTGGTGTGGGTTTGAAAGTATTTTGAAAACGTCTCTAATGATTCTTGTTTCTATAAGAATGCGTACAAAGTGTTGATTTTGAAAATAGTTCAAAGAGGTGTTTGTGGAATGTGTTTTTGAAAGTGATTTTGAAAATTGTCTTTATAATGATTCTCATTTCTATAAGAATGCGTACGAAGTGTTTTAACTTTTGAAAATGTTTCAAAGGAAAGTGTTGGTGTGTAAAAATGTTTTTTTTGTGAGCAAGCGAGTAACTATGAGCATCCTACCTACTCAAAAGGTCTAGTGTTCTTTTCCCCCTGCTTTAGATGTTGCTATCTTACCATTGATTTGGTAAGAAGCCCCACCGTTGGATGTGAAGGAACAGGCATGGGTCATTTGTATAGTCATAGAAGGAAACCTATGGGATGCTTTAGCAATGTCGTTTAGGGACTAGATCGTTTACCGAAGGAAACATCGAGGGTCATCGAGGGACTACGATCTTTTATCGAGGGTCTTTGTTAAAACAACCATATTCGAGGGATATGGCTATTTTCCGAGGCAACAAGTGAGATTACCCTAGGGGTGCATGTGTGTGAAAAATGTGTTTGATTTGCATGCATTTAGTCTTTGATTAGGGTTATCTAATTGTTGGTTTTATCTTTCCATACATCCTAATTACTAACATTTGTATAAAGCAATAAAAATGCGGAAAATAAATATCCTACACTATTACAACCATATTGAATAGTAAGAAAATGTAAAGACAAAAACAAAATAAAGAAGGGAAAATAAGCCTTTTCGATCCAAGCAACAGCATCCTTCGATTCTACTCTTCTGGCTCCTTTCGATTTAGGCCTGGAATCAGTAAAGACACGTCTTTTGATTTCATCCTTTTCCTGCTTCTTTCGAATAGGACCTGGAAGTCAGTATGTGGGTAGCTTTCGATTCTGCCTTTCTGTTTCCTTCGGATGGCCTGGAAGTCAGTGTGTGGACAACTTCTGTTTCTCCCTTCTTGTTCCTTCATTTGGACTGAGAAGCAGCCAGAGGCAAAGCCTAAGGCTTCATTTCACACAAGACTTTTTCTTTCGTTTAGGGTATGTACAAGTTAGATTTAACGTATACTTGGACAAGACAAAGCATGCAATCGAAAGTATAGAAATAAAAAATAAACAAATGTTATTTACATGTTATGTTTGAAACGAAAAGCTTAAGATTAAGGGGACTTACCTTGCTTGACATTGGAATGTAAGTGCTGGACCTTGAGCTGCTGCCTTGGGTGCTCTTGGATTCGAAGGAAAAAACAGGTGTGGTGTTTCTTTGACTGGATTCGAAGGTCAAGGAGAGTGGAGTTGTGCTTGTTATTTTTGGATTTGAAGGAGAAGAACAGGTGTAGTGTTCTTTCTACTAGATTCGAATGAAAAAACTAAGTGTATGGTTATTCCTGGATTCGAAGGGAGGAAACAAGTGTTATGTTTCTAGTGCTGGATTCAAAAGGGTCAGAAACAAAGGTATGGTCTTTTGAATCTGGGTATGATAATGTGTTAAGTGTTTGATAAATTTCACACAATCAAGGTTTTTTCCCCAGCTACCAAAAGCCTCTGGATGTGTTGTCCAACCCCTTAGACATGTTATGGAGCCTCTTATTTATAGGCGAAGTTGGCTGAGGTTTAGGAGGGAAAAAAACAATTTGAACAAAATGGTTAAACTGTTTTTGTAGCTTTTGAGGGGCAGTATTCGTATGCCAAATTGGTGCAATAATAGGGGCAATGTTGCAGGACCGTTGTGCAGCAGTTTTGCAGCGTTATGGCCAGAGTACCAGGCTTGAACTTGGTAGCAAGCATCTTTTGACACCAACCTTTCGTTTTGACCACCTAGGTCCAACCTTCGACAAGATTCTTCTTCAAACCATACGATTTGGTTTTCACCCAACAAGTGTCTTTCGAATGGGTCATATGTGTATCTTTGAAAGGGCCAAATATACGTCCTTCAGTTGGACCATATGCATCATTTGTGTGCACCATTTGCAACTCTTCGAATGGGCCACCAAGACATGTCTTTCAAATGGGACACCCAAATATGTCTTTCGGATGGGACACCCATTGTATGCCATAGTGGGAATTATGTATGATTGAAACAAACTGTTTCCAAAGGAAATATTTCCCATTCGAAGCTAGCGTGAAAAATGGCAAATGCTTTGTGGGCGCCATTGCCTTATGAATTCTAGCCATGGGGAACCTTTTGCCTTGTGCATACTGGCTTAAAGGGAATCCTGGCTTTTGTGAATCGAAGGAATCATGCAAAGGGAAAATGGCTTCTGAATCAAAGGAAAGCTATAGGAGGTTATTGCTTTGTGACTCCAAGCAAACATGCAAGAGGCCTTTGCTCAAATGAAAGCTTGCATGAAGAACCATTTCGCAATCAAACTTTCCTGCAATAGGTCATATGGCCAAATGAAAGATGTAACCCAAACTTGCATTCGAAGGAAACCACAAATCCAAACGAAAGATGCATGCAGGAGGTCCCTGCTTTGTGAATCAAAGCAAACATGTAGGATACAAATGGTGCAATGGAAGGATGTAGGAAACAGATCATTGCCTTGTGCCTGCTGGCATGAAGGAAGTTCCTTCCTTATGAATTGAAGGCAAGTGTAGAGAAGGAACTTGTCTTCTGAATCGAAGGGCGCCAGTAGGAAGCCAACGCCTTCTGAATCAAAGGAAAACTGCAGGAGTCCATTGCCATGTGCACCAAAATCCAGCTTGTAAGGGGTCATTGCTGTAATCGAAGCTTGCATGCAGGAGGCCTAAATGCCCAAACGTGGCTTGCATGCAGGAGGTCCCTTCCCTGTGAATTGAAGGAAACTGTCTTCAAAGGAAAATAATGCCCAATCGAAGCTAGCATGAAGAGAGCATACAAAAGGCCACTGCCTCCATCGAAGCTTGGTATTTTAAGCTTGCTCTAAAGAAACCAAATGCCCAATCGAAGAATAGGAATTAATCTAGTTCAAAAGAAGTCAAATGCCAAATCGAAACATAGGAATCCATACAAACTTGCTCTTCTTTGATTTGATGCTTGAGAGCCCCAAAATGATCCAATTGTACTTGTGCAGCCTTGACCCAGTAGGAATTTTGTGAGAAAAATCTTGAATAATGAGAGGGCATATTTTGGGGTACAACAGTTGCCCCTGTTCAATCTTCTTAAACCTGAAGAGTTAGATTGGTGAGTCTTCCATTCATAGCTTAAAGGTAGGAGATGATTAAACACTAGAGTGCTCATAAATTTGCACTCGATGATGTGGTGGTTAATTGTGTAAGGAATGGGCTTAAAGATGCCATTTGGAGAGACGATGGAGAGTTGTCAGAGATGGGCTTATAGGTTCCATCCAAAGGTGATTGTTGACAGAAATTAGACTAAGTCCAAGATTGACTTCAACTGGAAAAGGAATCAGAATATATCTTTAATTGATTTAGACTGAACCAGAAGAAGTGTCTACCGAGATAGAATCAGGATAAACCATTGATCAATTTAAACTGAACCAGCAGAGGTTTTGAATAATCTTTAACTGGAAAATAATCAGAATAAATCTTTGGAGCGATTTATCTGAACTAGAGAAAGTGTCTACCATAAAGGAATCAGGATAAACCATTGATCGATTTAGACTGAACTAACAGAGGTCTTGAATATTCTTTAACTGGGAAAAGAATCAAAATAAATCTTTGGAGCGATTTATTTGAACCAGAGAAAGTGTCTACCGAAAAGGAATCAGGATAAACCATTGATCGATTTAAACTGAACCAGCAGAGGCCTTAAATATTCTTTAACTAGAAAAGAATCAGAATAAATCTTTGGGGCGATTTATCTGAACCAGAGAAAGTGTCTACCGGAACGAAATCAGGATAAACCATTGATCAATTTAAACTGAACCAGCAGAGGCCTTAAATATTCTTTAACTAGAAAAGAATCAGAATAAATCTTTTGAGCGATTTATCTGAACCAGAGAAAGTGTCTACCAGAACAGAATCAGGATAAACCATTGATCGATTTAAACTGAACCAGCAGAGGTCTTGAATATTCTTTAACTGGGAAAAGAATCAGAATAAATCTTTGGAGCGATTTATCTGAACCAGAGTAAGTGTCTACCGAAAAGGAATCAGGATAAACCATTGATCGATTTAAACTGAACAAGCATGGGCCTTAAATATTCTTTAACTTGAAAAGAATCAGAATAAATCTTTGGAGCGATTTATTTGAACCAGAGAAAGTGTCTACCGAAAAGGAATCAGGATAAACCATTGACCAATTTAAACTGAACCAGCTGAGGTCTTGAATATTCTTTAAATGGAAAAGAATTAGAATAAATCTTTGGAGCGATTTATCTGAACCAGAGAAAGTGTCTACCGGAAATGAATCAGGATAAACCATTGATCAATTTAAACTGAACCAACAGAGGTCTTAAGGAAGTATTCGTCATGTAGTTAGTCACTCTGTCCTGTTTCAGGTATTAATCTGGAACTGTTGAAAATTATTGATGATAGCTATCTGTTGATTGATCTTTCCTGAAAAGATAAAGAGTTAGCTATATGAAATGTCATGATGCATGGCGTAATGATGCTCTCAAAATAAATGAAATTATTCTATATGCGTTTTGTATGCATATGACATGACGTATGAAATGTGAAATGTTGTTTGGCATGTATCTTTGTCTGGGAAAATAAATCCTTGACAAATGCTGGGGAGTTTTGGGAAGTTGAATCTCGGACTGATGTTGGAGATGAAGAGTATGTGTATCCTCAACTTTGTTTTAGAATGTTTCTGCTGGGGATTCCTGTTTTGTTGTTTGAGGAGAACTCCGTTGGGGGACGTTTGAATTTGTTTGAGGGGAACTTTATGGGGAGTGTTGATTCCTGCTTGGGGAAAGGATTTCAGGAGTCTTAGTTGTCCGTTGATTTACTGGAGATCTATCTATTGATGGAAGAGGAAAGAATTTAACAACTTGTTAACTGTTATCTGGTCGGCTCCCAGGCTTTGCAACAACTCACTAGGGGCTGTAGAAAAATCTACTAGGGAAGAGGTGTTGTGGTTCCTTGAATTGTGATAGTCTAAGAGGCGAATTCAAGCTAGGGAATCTGCAGTTTGTTAGGGAAATAAACCCTGTTGCCAATTTTCTGGAGAGGCTCCTTCTTTTGGCATAACAATTCGAGGATTCTTGAGATCAACTCAGGTGGAGAGGTGTTTTCAGAGATTGAAGCTCTGGCTGGGGATCGCCTAGATCCAACATTATGAAGATCATCCTATGAAAAGGACTTTGTATGAGATTTGTCATTTCCCCTAGTGGTAGGTGTTGTAGTACTTCCAGAAAATGTTTGATTGGCCATACGTAACCCTTGGCATGACTTCAATGTCCAATGCCCCAAGTGACTCAGATGCAGATCTGGCCCTGGTTATTCAACATTTCTTGGGAGATTTCTTGGAATCTTAACTTGACTGCCCCCAGAAGAGTTGGACAGTGAAATGTCATGCCCCCTTGCTTATAGGAGATTTTTCGTTGGAAGTGTCATCCCATTTGAAGTGATTTTGTTCACTGAGAGAGTTTTTGTCCGCTGGATATTCGTCGTGTGAATTTCTCCGCTGTCAAACAATTAGATATATGCAAATAGTGATATTCAAATAATGCAAAGTTTATGCTTGTCTTGAAGTTTTGAGAATTCATTTTTAGCAAGTAAAGAGTTTTATAAGAATGTGAATTCAACTCAGGATTTAGAGTAAGCCTTACAGGAGTCAGGATACCTTTTGTAACAATATGCTTTCGAACTAACCCACGTTTCAATTAGGACTTTAAAAGGTTGTATCATGGTCTGGTTCATGGTTTAAAAAACAAAGGATAAGGCTCAAAGTGCATTTGTACCCGCCCGTTCTTCGTGATGTTCTTCAGTCCTAAACTCAGTCAATTGTGCGTTTGAACTCCTATTGAATGTGGAATGATGGTTCAGATATTTGGAAGTTTATTTGAGAAGGCAGTCATTTTTGCAACACTTTTCATGTTGTCAAGGATTTGTAGTGACCTCTTTTGATTTATTATTCTTGATTTTTCCTGACTGTTCTTGTTTTGAGATTAAAGTCAGCGGGATGCCCCCGTTTTTTTCTTAAGTCTCCTTCGTAGGTTTTGACTTAGTGGGTTTTTCTTTTGAGGGATAATGACTGTCTATTTGATAGGGAACCCTCACCATATTTTGATTCCAGAGGAATGTTTTTGATGTCATTCGTTGTATATGAAGTGAAAGCTGGCGAATAAACGCGCGTTTGAGTTAACTGAGAGACTACCCTGCCCCAGGTTTTGATTAAAGGTTTCAATTTGTGTAAAAAAGGAAACTCTTATTTCTTTGGCTCGAAGGGGTTGACTAGAGATTATCTTCCTTATAGCTCCAGTGTTTAGAAATTGAAAGAACGCATGTACATCATCGACAAGGTCTGTTCAAAAGCATACTGTATGAGATTATGGCATTGTTTTCGTCATCCTCCCTCTGCAGGTTTGCAACTTTTTGAAACAAGAGTTGAATATCATAAAGGGAGTAAAAAGCATAGTTTTAAGTATAATGAAAACGAATGAATTAATTCAATACAAACATATGCAATGCATTAATGAAAGTAACCACAGTCTGACATACATATAAGTGTTTAAGTAAACAAACAAATTACAACTGGAAATTCGAATAAACAGAAACTTTCCTCGCCCATACCGTCACTTCATATGGATTCCCTTGAGGGGTGGTAGAAGAGCTCCAGTTGACCGTCTTGTGTAAACTCCAACACTCCTTCGTCGATTAGGTCTTGAATTTTATTCTTCATAGCCCAACAACTATTTGTATCATGCCCCGTACTATCAGAACGGTATGCACACCTCTCTTTGGGATGGTAACTAGGAGCAGCAGTGTTGGGATTCCGGGGAGGAGCCTTTAACGTAATTAGCTTTGCCCTCAACATGTGTTTTAATGCTTGAGCCAGTGACATACCGATCCTGGTGAATTGTCTCTTAGGTGCGACCTCCTTGCGCCGATTCCCATATCGTTGTTGGCGAGGTTATTGTTGGGCTCTCAATATGGAAGCAATTTGTAAAAGTCCACTCTCCATCAAACCAACTTCTGGTCTCATGGGAGATTGAATGATGACCTGATCCCCAATTCCAGTTGTTTGCCCCATATGGTTGCATCCGTCTTGATGAAGCTTGTCGATGAGGTCTCTCATATCTTCTTGTCCCTGAGCCAGGTTTTGAATAAGAGCCATTTGACCCCCCACCCGGCCCATCATCTGGATCTTCATTGTGGCTATGTTAGTTTGTATCCGCTCTAATTGGTCATCCTTGTTGTCCTCAGGATTCTTCATGGTCATGCCCCTAGTGAGGAGTGCCTTCACTTCTTCTTGCCCCTTGGATAGGTTCAGGAACGTTTCTTGAAGCTGAGCATTTTGAGTCTGAATGTCCTTGATAGTCTATTCTAGAGCCATCTCTACTGAAATAAATAGTAAGCAGATGAGAGACCTGTGTGGGGAAATCCTGTCATTATATGATGAATGGTATATGGATGAAATGTTTTCAAGGACTTAGAAAATTTAAATTTGTTTTAGACAAAAAAGGAGCAAACATCAATTGTATTAATAAGTTTAAATTGATTACAAACATGCTCCTTGGGCTTACAATGGAGGAAATAAAGCAAAATAAACTCCTAAGACAAAAAGGTTGAACGCATCCTCTTGGGCGCAATGTAGGCATTCAAATTTTTCTCCTCGTGAAGCTGTCTCATAAGCTCCAAAACCTTTTTTTCACTCCCGTAAAACTGGACTTCGAAGGTGTCTCATTCTTCCTTCAGCTGGATCCAAGCTCTTTGTAAATCTTCAAGAGAAGTAGGCATGGTAGGATGAAGGATAGCATACGGAACATCTCCTTCAACAAATGGGTCCATGATGATAGGCAAAATGGCAGGGTATTACATACCGAGTCTTTGAGCACGAGTTCATACCCACTTAAGATAAGGCTCCAAAGGAATGGAGTTCTTATGCCCCAATGTCTTGCTATCCACTTTGTTTATCATTCTCCAAGATCGTATGAACCTTTGACGGTAGCCTTGGTTGTCGCCCTCATAGTCAAATACCAAACCTTGGATGAGTGCATCGTGAGGACCATCTCTTCATGCATACCTAAATTATCGTAGTGTAAGAGAAGGTTTATAGGTGATACCTCCCCTAATGCCTAAGAGTGGGACATTAGGGAATTCCCTACAACAGTCGATGATAGCAATGTCCTCCAAGGATCGAGAACACCAATAAATATCATAGTGTGTGAGTGACATCATCCTTTGAGACCATGTCAAGCCTTGCTCATTCTTTATCGTTGATCGAGGTAGGTGCGTAGTAAACCACCTAGAGAGTAAGGGAATACAACACAAGATAGTACCTCTTTTCTTCATGGTGCGAGTGTGGAAAACAATGTAAGATGTCTCCAAGAAAAGTAAGTATAAAATTAGGAGAGAGGAAGACCTTGATGGCATTCTCATCTATGAATTGGTCCGGATTGGGAAATAGAACCAAACCATATATTAGGAGGGCCAAGACATCTTCAAAAGCTTGAAAATCCATATCCTCCCAGAAAGAATGAGCCTTCTCCAATAGAAACTTGGCTAGGAAACCCTTAACTCTGCTTCTTGTCTCCCAATTTGTTATAATGTAGGATCTCTTCAAATGTAAAGCTTTGGCAATGACTTCAGGCTTTGGAGTCTCTTCTAAACCGGTGAACTGTATTTGATTGAGCACAGGCACTCCTAACAGTTGAGAGAACTCTTCTAATGTAGGCAACAACTGATAGTCAGGAAAGGTGAAGCAATGGTGCATGGGATCAAAGAATTGGAAGAGCACACACATCATTTCTTCTTGGAAATTGGAGGTAGCCAAGCTGAGAAGCCGACCATATTTCTTGGTGAAGGGAGAATCTCCATGCACCCTTGATGCTAATTCTTGGAGTTGAGGATGTGCTTTCACGAAGCTAACTTGGATGGTATTCCTTCGAATGGGATTCATGGCCTACAAAACAAAGCAAAGATAAATTCCTAAATCCTTAAAATGGTTAGTGAGAATGCTTCTGATGTTATTATGTTTATGATGTTATGTACAAGTAGGCAAAGCAAGCAAGTTGTTATGTACACACAAAACAGACAAGTCCTTATGTTTAGGCTTGCATGGAGTTTGTAGGTAAGTACCCTCTTGAAGTTCAATTGGCTCAACCTGTCCTAAAAAGTAACCGGGTTCTAGGGGATCTCAATATCACTGACCTTTCTTTTAGGCATTGTCTCAGCACAATCAATCTTTTCTTGAGGCTGATATATCCCAAAAGTCTGATCTCAATGAGTGTAGTATCGAGTATCAACTAATTTTCGGATTTCCACCGAAACCAGCTATATCACTACTTCCTAATATCCAAGCTGTTCAATTAAGGTTCTAAGGTCAGTTAATGCTTCGTGACGCCACTCAACGGCCCCGTATTCTCCTCGATTCAACACAAGGGATACCAGTACCAACAAATGCATCACACTAACGTAGCCATTGCTTCAACCATATTGGTCTACGCGGTATAGTTTCCAAAATCTATTGCTACTTACCTAAAAGGTGCCCCAGATCCAGGTGGAGGATCAATACAAAGCCCAAACAAGGAACCAAAATATAAAGCAAGCAAGTCAAACAAGGAAAGAAAGTAAAGGTGATCTAACTCTAAGGTAACTCCACTTTTAAGTTCTCCCCAGCAGAGTCGCCAGTTCTGTAACACGGTGGGAGAACTAACTTGGGTGTTTTGTGTTTGATCACAATTGTTGTGGATAGCAAGAGTCTCCACTGAATTTTCTTTTATCCAACAAAGGAAAGGTTGAAAAGAACAGGAAAGACCTTAAGAGATTATTTCTCGAGTTCGGGGGGTAGGTTATGAAAAGGGAAGGTATTAACACCCTTTTCATCGGTAGTTATCTATGGGCTCTTAGTTTCCTGCTAGATCACTTTCTTTTGTTTGAAAATGTTCTTGTGGTTTGGGTTTGAAAGTATTTTGAAAACGTCTTTGTAATGATTCTTGTTTCTATAAGAATGCGTATAAAGTGTTCATTTTGAAAATAGTTCAAAGAGGTGTTTGTGGAATGTGTTATTGAAAGTGATTTTGAAAAGTGTCTTTGTAATGATTCTCGTTTCTATAAGAATGCATACAAAGTGTTTTAACTTTTGAAAATGTTTCAAAGGAAAGTTTTGGTGTGTAAAAATGTTTTTGTTGTGAGCAAGAGAGCAACTATGAGCATCCTACCTACTCAAAAGGTCTAGTGTTCTTTTCCTCCTCCTTTAGATGTTTCTATCTTACCACTGATTTGGTAAGAAGCCCCACCATTGTATGTGATAGGATGGGCGTGGATCGTTTGTATAGTCATAGAAGGAAACCTATGAGACGTTTTAGCAATGTCGTTTAGGGACTAGATCGTTTACCAAAGGCAACATCGAGGGCCATCGAGGGACTACGATCTTTTATTAATGGTCTTTTCTAAAACGCCCATATTCGAGGGGCATGACTATTTTCCGAAGCAACAAGTGAGATTACCCTAGGGGTACATGTGTGTGAATAATGTGTTTGATTTTCATGCATTGTCTTTCATTAGGGTGATCTACTTGTTAGTTTTATCTTGCCATACATCCTAATTACTAACATTTGTATAAATCAATAAAAATTCCGAAAATAAATATCCTACACTATTACAACCATATTAAATAGTAAGAAACTGTAAAGACAAAAACAAAATAAAGAAGGGAAAATAAGCATTTTCGATCCAAGCAGCAGCATCCTTCGATTCTGCTCTTCTGGCTCCTTTCAATTTGGGCCTGGAATCAGTAAGCCCACGTCTTTCGATTTGATCCTTTTCCTGCTTCTTTCGAATAGGAACTGGAAGTCAGTGTGTGGGTAGCTTTTGATTATTCCTTTCTATTTCCTTCGAATGGCCTAGAAGTAAGTGTGTGGAAAACTTTCGTTTCTCCCTTCTTGTTCCTTCATTTGGACTGGGAAGCAGCCAGGGGCGAAGCCTAAGGCTTCATTTCACACAAGACTTTTTCTTTCGTTTAAGGTCTGCACAAGTTAGCTTTAACATATACTTGGACAAGACAAAGCATGCAATCGAAAGTATAGAAATAAAAAATGAACAAATGTTATTTACATGTTATGTTTGAAACGAAAAGCTTAAGATTAAGGGGACTTACATTGCTTGACGTTGGAATGTAAGTGTTGGACCTTGAGTTGCTGCCTTGGGTGCTCCTGGATTCGAAGGAAAGAAACAGGTGCGGTGTTTCTTTGACTGGATTCGAAGGTCAAGGAGAGTGGGGTTGTGCTTGTTATTTCTGTATTTGAAGGAGAAGAACAGGTGTAGTGTTCTTTCTACTGGATTCGAATGAAAAAACTAAGTGTGGGGTTGTTCTTGGATTCGAAGGGAGGAAACAAGTGTTATGTTTCTAGTGTTGGATTCGAAAGGGTCAGAAACAAAGGTATGGTCTTTTGAATTTGGGTATGATAATGTGTTAAGTGTTTGATAAATTTCACACAACCAAGGTTTATTCCCCAGCTACCAAAAGCTTCTGGATGTGTTGTCCATCTCCTTAGACATGTTATAGAGCCTCTTATTTATAGGCGAAGTTGGCTGAGGTTTAGGAGGGAAAACAAAACAATTTGAACAAAATGGGTAAACTATTTTTGTAGCTTTCGAGGGGCAGTATACATATGCCAAATTGGTGCAAGAATAGGGGCAATGTTGCAGGACTACTGTGCAGCAGTTTTGGAGCATTATGGCCAGTGTATCAGGCTTGAACTTGGCAGGAAGCATCTTTTGACATCTCAACCTTTCGTTTTGACCACCTAGGTCCAACCTTCGACGAGATTCTTCTTTAAACCATACTATTTTGTTTTCACCCAACAAGTGTCTTTCGAATGGGTCATATGTGTATCTTTGAAAGGGCCAAATATATGTCCTTCGATTGGACCATATGCATCATTTGTGTGCACCATTTGCAACTCTTCGAATGGGCCACTAAGACATGTATTTTGAACGGGACACCCAGACATGTCTTTCGAATGGGACACCCATTGTATGCCATAGTGTAGGAATTATGTGTGATCGAAACAGACATTTTCCAAAGGAAATATTGCCCATTCGAAGCTAGGGTGAAAAATGGCCAATGCTTTGTGGGTGCCATTTCCTTATGAATGTTAGTCGTGGGGAAGCTTTTACCTTGTGTATACTTGCCTAAAGGGAATCCTGGCTTTTGTGAATCGAAGGAATCATGGAAATGGCAAATGGCTTCTGAATCGAAGGAAAGCTGTAGGAGGTTATTTCTTTGTGACTCCAAGCAAACATGCAAGAGGCCTTTGCTCAAACGACAGCTTGCATGAAGAACCACTTCCCACTCAAACTTGACTGCAAGAGGTCATATGGTCAAACGAAAGATGTAACCCAAACTTGCGTTCGAAGGAAACCACAAATCCAAATGAAAGATGCATGCAGGAGGTCCCTGCTTTGTGAATCAAAGCAAACATGTAGGATGCAAATGGAGCAATCGAAGGATGTATGCAGGAGAACATTGCCTTGTGCCTGCTGGCATGAAGGAAGTTCCTGCCTTGTGAATTGAAGGCAAGTGTAGAGAAGGCACCTGTCTTCTGAATCGAAGGGCGCCAGTAGGAAGCCAATGCCTTCTGAATCAAAGGAAAGTTGCAGGAGTCCATTGCCATGTGCACCAAAAGCCAGCTTGTAAGGGGTCATTAGTGTAATCGAAGCTTGCATGCAGAAGGCCTAAATTCCCAAACGAGGCTTGCATGCAGGAGGTCTCTGCCCTGTGAATCGAAGAAAACTATCTTCAAAGGAAGACAATGCCCAATCGAAGCTAGCATGAAGAGAGCATACAGAAGGCCACTGCCTCAATCAAAGCTTGGGATTTTAAGCTTGCTCTAAAGAAACCAAATGCCCAATCGAAGCATGGGAATTAATCTAGTTCAAAAGAAGTCAAATTCCCAATCAAAACATAGGAATCCATACAAACTTGCTCTTCTTTGATTTGATGCTTGAGAGCCCCAAAATGATCCAATTGTACTTGTGCAACCTTGACCCGGTAGGAATTTTGTGAGAAAAATCTTGAATAATGAGAGGGGAAATTTTGGGGTATAACAGTTAGTCTCAAGGGTTCCCGAAAGTTCTCCATTCATCAAAAGGCATGGTTGACTACTCAATTTGGTTACCTTGGCTTTTGAAGAAGATATGATGAGTGTTCTATTCCAATTATTTGACCTTGTACATCACTGCTTCAATTTTCCCGATTATCAGTTGGTACCCACAATGGAGGAGTTTTCTCGATTACTGGGAGTACATGTTCTCAATCAAATACCTTTCACCGGTTTAGAGAAGGATCTACAACATGAAGAAATTGCATCAGCCTTACATCTAAAGCGGTCTGGCATTGTGTCAAATTGGGAAACAAGGAGTGGAATCAAGGGTTTTCTAGCTAAATTTATGTTGGAAAAGGCTCGATTGTTTTTGGATGCTATGAGTATTCAAGCTTTCGAGGAAATCTTGGATTTTTTGATCTATGGGTTTGTGATATTCCCTAACCCATACCAACTCATAGATGTGAATGCCATCAAAATATTTCTTTCTCGTAACGCTGTGCCTACTTTGCTCGGAGACATTCTGCATTCTATTCACACTCATACTATTAGGAAGCTAGGAAATCTTATGTGTTGTATAACTATTCTATCTAAGTGGTTTATTTCGCACCTTCCCTGATTGGTAATGAAGAATGAACAAGGTTTGAGGTGGTCTCAAAGGATGATGTCGTTATCTCATACAGATATCTATTGGTGTTCTCGGTCGTTGGAAAATTGTTACTATCATTGACCATTGCGGGGAATTACCTAATGTTACACTCCTTGGAATTAGGGGAGTTATTACTTACAACCCTTCTCTAGATTTACGCCAATTTGGTTATGCTCGAAGAGATGGTCCTCATGACGCCCTTATCCAGGGTTTTATGTTCGACTACGAGAATGATTTCAAGGTTATCATCAAAGTTTTATATGAGCTTGGGGGATGGTAAACAATATTGATAGCAAGACTATAGGACACGTGAATTCTATCCCTTTGGAGCCATATCTCAAATGGGTACGATCTCGTGCTCAAAATCTTATGATGCCATATCCTGCTGTCTTACCGGTAACCGTGGAGCCTGTTTCCAAGGGGGATATTCCTTATACCATTCTCCATTCAGACATGCCCACTGACCTCGAAGAATTGCAGAAGTCCTGGATTCAACTCAAGGAATAACGGGATACCTTTGAAGCTCAATTCTATGCAAGTGAAAAGAAAGTGTTAGAGCTCACAAAACAACTTAACGAGGAGCGAAGCCTTAATGCATACATCAACACGAAGAGGAAGCGTCCGTGGGAGACTTGAGTCTTAGGGTATAGAAGTTCATTTTGTTGTCTCTTTGAGACTCTATTGTTTTCATTGTAAGCCCAAATGGCAATTGTAATTTTGAACTTATTAATGCAATCTTTGTTTTTGTTTTCTTTTGGCTAAGAAAATTTAAATTTACTAAGGTCCTTAAAAACATTGCATCCACATATCATGCATCATTTCATAAGCAGGTTTTCCAATACAAGTTTCCTTATCTATTTATTGTTTATTTCAGTATAAGATGGCTCTCGAACAAACTGTCATGGATCTGCAAACTCAGCATGCACAATTTCAATAGACTCTCCTGAATCTAGCCAAAAGACAACAAGAGATGATGACACTCCTCACCATGAAAAAGAAGACTAAGAAGCGGGTTGTTATTCTCAACATGGGGAGAAGATTCAAAGGTCCTGCTCAACCAGTTCAAGATGTTTCCTCTCATGAAGACGACAACCAATAGGAGGAGGATAAAAGTGTTAGGGGTGAAGGTAAAAACAATCAGGGTTCTAAAGATGAAGACTATTCCGATGAACAGTACCCTCCTGCAGATGACAAATACCAGCAGTTACAAGGCCGTCTCAAAGCTGTGGAAATCCAGAAAGTGCCTGGACTGGATTTTGGAGAGCTAGGTCTGGTCCCGGGGGTTGTCACCCCTCACAAATTCAAGGTCCATATCTTTGCTAAATATGACGGGGTCTCTTGTCCCAAACTTCATCTGAGGTCGTATGTTCGAAAAATACAACCTCATACTACTGACCGGAAATTATGGATCCATTTCTTCCAAGAAAGTTTGGCTGGCACTCAACTTGAATGGTTCTATCAGCTGGAGGGAACCAACATCTACACATAGGAAGACTTGGTTGCTGCTTTCTACAAGCAGTATCAATATAATGATGACCCGCCGGCGACTCGTGTACAATTATAAAATATGTCCATGGGCTCGAATGAAGGGTTTAAGGAGTATGCTAAAAAATGGAGAGATCTAGCTGGAAGGGTGCAACCTCCTTTGATTGACCGAGAATTGGTGGATATGTTCATGGGTACCCTGACGGATCCATTCTTTAATTTGATGATTGGGAGTTCCTCATCAGGGTTTACAGAGCTAATTCTGACTAACGAAAGAGTTGAAAGTGGTATTAAGAGCAGGAAGATTCCGATGGCTACATCTTTTAATGTTGTGAAGAAGCCTTTTGTTAGAAAGAAAGAAACCAATTTTGTCTATGGCCAGAAAATCCATAGTAAAAATGATCGCCATCAGTCTGTGGTGGCGGTATTGATCTCTAATCCAGCATCCGTTCAATAATCACAACAAGGAAACAAACGTAGATCAGACGCTCCTAGGAGACAATTTACTATGATTAATATGCCATTGGCTCAAGCATTACAACATTTGATAAAGGCTGACCTCATAACACTCCAGGGTCCCCTCCTAACCCCCGTACATCCTCTCTAAAGTAAAATCCAAATGCAATATGTGCCTATCATTCGAACAGTCCTGGGCACGACACCAACAATTGCTAGGCCCTAAAAAATAAAATTCAAGACATGATTGGTAATAAGGAAATTGAGTTCGACCCTCCTGAGACTCCAAACATGATTACTACTCCTATACTGAAGCATGACAAAGGCATAAGTGATATTGAAGATATTTTATATGTTACCTTCGTAAGTGATGTGGTTACTCCTCTCTCAACAGTCAAGAAGAATTTGCTACAAGCCGATTTATTTCCGGGTTGTGTTAAAGAATGTTATTGTTGTGCAGTTCAACCCATTGGTTGCGGGTTACTGGAGGAAGGCATTCAATGCCTGATGGATGAACATGTAATTTTGATTGAGAAAATTTTGTATGCTAAGAACTTGTGTCGAGATTTGTCTGTCATATCTGGTACTCCTTTCAAGATCACCTACAAGGGTCCTGTAAGGCTTACTGCAAAACCAAAATTTGCTCCCTTAATCATTACAAAACCTGGGCCCATCCCATATTCCTCGGAGAAGGCTATTCCATGGAATTATGGGTCTGACATATATTACTATGGTGTTAAACAAGAATTTTCTGATAAATATGATGAAGAGGCTGATCCCAACATTGACAATATTGTGGGGACCAGTAAAATTACTAAAAGTGGAAGGATTTTCTCTCTGGAAATCTCTCCACATGTTCAAGTTACAGTTACCAAGACAACTGCTGAGGCTTGGGGAAAAGAGCCAATGATAGAGCCTGCCCGGACGAAGGTACCAAAAGAAGCTACTATCAAGGATACCTCTGGATAAGAAATGGAAGAGGCTTTGAATATTATTCATAGAAGCGATTATAAAATTGTTGAACAGTTGGGACAAACCCCGTCCAAATTCTTCATGCTATCTTTACTACTGTGTTCTAAAGCTCATTCATAAGCTTTAATGAAATTTTTAAAGACTGCTCATGTACCATAAGAGATTTCTGCCGAGTAATTTAGAAGTTATGTTGCTAGATTAACGACTGACATTGGAATAGGTTTCTCTGATGCTGACCTGACTCCAGGGGGAGAAGTCATAATAAGGACCTGTATGTCTCCATTGAATGCAGGGGAACTACCCTGGCTCATGTGTTAGTTGATACTAGTTCTTCTCTGAATATTCTGCCAAAGGGCGCACTTGACAGACTGGATTGTGAAGGGGTTGTGTTGAAACCTAGCGACATTATAGTTCGAGCCTTTGACAGATCTAAAATAATGGTACATGGAGAAGTGGACCTCCCGATCAAAGTAGGTTCACAAATATTTGAATCCACCTTTTATGTAATGGACATCCGGCCAGCTTATTCTTGTCTATTAGGACGCCCCTAGATTCATGGGGCAGGTGTTGTTACCTCCACTTTGAACCAGAAACTAAAGTATCCTGTGTGTTGTACTCCAAAATTTTCCCTCCCATATTTTTCAATACATGTCAAGAATAATCTCCAAGTGACTCAAGTTAGCTCAAGAGTTGGACAGTCAAATCACCTCTTAAGGCAGTCAATTCAAAATTAGGGTTTTGTGTTGCATCAAGGTCCTTACATCCAAATGGTATCAAATGCTCCCAAATGTCCTAATATGTTCTCAAGTTCATCCATGTCAAATTTCAAGACTTGCAGAGGAAGTTTGGTCAGTCAATTGCTCAAGAGGCCCAAAAATCGATTGTGCTAGGGCAAAAGTCAACTGTGACCTACAAATAGTCAAACCTCAATATTTTTTGTCAACATTCTTATTTTTAAGGATAATTCATCATTTTATCAAGGTTTGATCATGATTCATCAAGAATTGCTCAAGATTCATCAAGATTCAAAAGTTGCTAAATTAGGATTTTGTAGGAAAAGTCAACTCAACTTTGACCAAGCATAACTTTCTCATACTTTATGAGAAATGACCCCTCCAAAGCTCATATTGAATAGGATTCAATTAACTAAAATCCATCTTCACACCCCAAGATCAAGAAATGCTCTCACAAAAAGTTACAAATTTGGACATTATAGGTCATTTTTGAAAGTCAACAAAAACACCTTTTTTTCCAAAGGTTATAACTTGAGCATGGAATATCAAAATGATATGAGACCAAAAGGGTTGGTTATAGGACATCTCAAGGTTTCTAAAAAGTACCAGAACACATCCAAAAGTTCAAAATTGAAGAAGTTATGCATTGTTGAAGTTGGGCATTTTTCCAAAATTGTCAAAAGTCAACTATCCCCAAAACTTCAAATTTTGTCAAAAGGGCCCACTTTTTCCACTTGATTTGATCTTGTCACACTACACACGTGTCATATCTTCAGTCTTGTGTCCATTCATTAATTTTTCTATTTTATTTTATTTTTATTGAATTAATTCATTTTAAATCAATTTAAATCCAAATAAAATCTAAATATTGATAACTTGGTACCTTTTTGATTGATACAGGTGTTTATTATCATCATGGACAAGATAAAACTCTAATCAAGCCATATCATGCACAAAATATTGGATTTGGATTGAAATTGGAAGGCTTAATAATGGAGAATCATCAAATATGGCATTTTTTTCAAATCTTGATCATGGTCTTAAAACACAACATCATGAGGGAGATTCTTTCCATGCTTTATTGTCTCCTCATTCTCCTCTATAAATAGAGAGCCACACAAGCTTGAAAGACACGAAAATCCTCTCTAAAAAGCTCTCAAAAAGCTCTTCAAAAAGTTCTCTAAAAGCTCTCCAAAAATCAAAGAATTGGTGCAAGTCATATCTCGAGGTTCCGGCCTCTCGCAATTGACATCAAGCCTCAAACCATCCTCTTGAAGTCCTCATGAGTCTTACAAGGCCCAATAGAAATCCATCACACGCCTAGCACACCCACCGGTTTGGTAAAATTTTAAATTTCGAATCTCTAATTTTAATCACATTTTATGGTATGGTAACGTTTGTTTGAGTTTATATAGAACAGTTATGGATGGTTGAATCATAGGTTCCACACAAGAATCAAAAAACACCATAGTTAGAGCATGAAGCTTTCGAAGATCCGAGCTCAGGGATGCTTTCTGCACCCTCCAAAAAAAGGTCCAATTTCTCTACTTTCTCATATTTTATTTATTTGGTTTAATTATTTTATTTTTACTTAATTAATTTACTAACCAATAACAAATTTTCTTTTTATCAAAAAAATCACAAAAATATCATTTTGTCCAATTAAAATTAAGAACTTTATTTTTCTTTAATAAATTCCGATTAATTAATTAGGTTTTTAATTCTAGGAAACTTTAATTTCTTTTTGTAAATAAATAAAACTAATTAGAATTTAATAGGTTTAATCACTAATTTAACCATTCTATTTTCTTTCTTTAAATAACCAAAAATCCAAAAATAACCTTTTTTTCATTTAATTAATTAATTTAATTTAATGTAGTGATTAATTTAGATTTATCTTAAAATATAAAAAAAAAACACAAAACATTTTCTTTATCAAATTAAATTCTAACTTTTATTTTTGTTAATAAACATTAATTAATTGATTTAGAATTTTAATTAGAATAACTTTCACATTTTTGTAAATAATTAAAATTCAATTAGAATTAATCTAGGTTTTAATTACTAACATTAATTTTTATTTCTTTCTTAAAATACCAAAAGACCAAAAATAATTTATTTTTATTCATCAATTTAATTAATTTAATTTAGTAATTAATTTAGGATTTAATTAGACAATAACTTTAATATATTTTTGTAAATAATAAAATTAATTTAGACATAATTAGGATTTATTAACATTGATCAATTTTATTTTCTTTCTTTAAATATCAAAAAACCTAAAAATATTTATTTTCATTAATTAATTAATTTAATGTAGTTTAATAATTAACTTAGATAATTTATTTCTTAAAATTCAAAAACAAACAAAAAATCTTTTCTTTAACAAAAAGGGTCAAAACCCTAGAACTTTGCGCTCGATTTAATTTCCCGCACGCGTTTGTTTATTTTTATCATATTAATGTACTTGCCTTCGGTTTGTAATAGATAATTAGGACTTTAAATATTTTTACCGCTTTATTTATTTTCCGCATTTTAATTTCAAGGGTTGCTTTTGGCGATGTAAATACCCGACGCCTTGTAATAGTTAGTTTAATTTCCGCAATTTAATTTCCGCAATTTAATTTCCGCAACTTATAAACTGTTAGATGTTTGATAATAGGGAATGCATGACAAGATTGAATGTTTAACTTAAAATCAACATAGATAACCATTGACATGTACAAAGATAAAATAAACCGAAAACAACACACTCGCACATGCGCACTCTTAGGGTACACCTCACTTGGTTGCCTTCGAACGTGGTCATTGAGTATAAGAAGTTTTAGAGGTCGCCCTCTTGTCCAAAGATCATAAGTTGCCTCGAAACGGTTGCCTCAGAAAAAATGATCTAAGACATTAGGGTTACCGCTAAGGCGTCCTAACATTGCTTTAGTGACCACACGTCCCTTAATCAAATTGACCCGAAAACTCCAACGACAGTGCTACCTACTCATTCATAGTGGGATAGCATTGTCTAAAGGAAATTTGTACAGATTAATTCCTTTTTCGAGTAGGTAGATGGTTCTTAAGTACTTGCTCATTCTAAAACAAAACAAAGCTTTTCGCACTTACACTCCTTTCAAACAAAAAACTCTTTTCAAACCCACAAACACAAAGAAAAGCAAGTTTTGAAAACACAATGAGCAAGTACCTAAGAGCTCATGGATAACCATGGATAGAAAGGGTGCTAGCACCTTCCCTTTCCATAATCTACCTCCTGAACCCGAGAAACATCTCGAAAAAGGAATTTTTCTATGCTTTTTTCCTTTCCTTGTTGGATAAAATAAAATACGGTGGCGACTCTTGCTTACCGCGACATTTTGCGAAAACAAACGCAAAATGCAAACCAGCATTCCAAAACAGTCAGTTATCTTTCCCATCGATCACAGAACTGGCGACTCTGCTGGGGAAATATATAAGTGAGGTGTACCTTAGGATTAGATCATTGTGTTTTCAATTGTATGCTTTGTATGATTTACATTTGTGGGTTTGTATTAGAGTTCTATAGATCCTAACCCGGATCTGGGGATACCCTTTAGGTAAGTAGCAATAAACTGTGATGGAACTGTCTGGCGTAGATCGACACGGTTGAAGTAGTAGCTATGTTGGTGTGGCACTTTAGATTGTACCGATATCCCTTGTATTGGAACGAAGAGAATATGGGTCATCTAAGGGGTCATTAAGCACCAACTGACCTTAAAACCTTTAAATTGACCAACTTGGCCATAGAACAGTAGTAGTATGCTACACTCATTGAGACTAAACTCTCGCGATGATTCTGGCCGCAAGAAAAGGTTTCTAAACTGGAATTATGACCGATCGAGGGTAGTCAGTGATATTGAGATCCTCTAGAACCCGATTACTATTTCTAGGACAGGTTTAAACCAACTGAACTGAAAGAAGGTAGTACCTAAGCTCCTTGCCGGCCTGAAATCTAAGGTCTCTTTTGTGTGACTTGTGTGCCTTCAAACTTGAACTACTTGCACATTCTTGTTATCTGACAACATAAGTTTCCTTGCAGGTTTTGTTTACAGTCCTTATCCAATGATTTGGATTTATTGCAGGGTTTACTTACATCACCTCACACTTTTGCTTAAACGCATAGCATACACATCATAACATTATGCCTTAACATTTCCTTAACCATTTCAAGGATCTCAAGGGTCTGTGATGCAGGTTATGGTAAATCAGACGTCAAGCAAGGGGCAAAGAGGATTTTATTTTCCTCTAGCCAATGTCGTCTATGAATCAAAACACGATGACTTGAGTCAGGGGCTATGACCCACTCGATATGGTGAGCTTGACTCTTGAAGGAAGATTCTCAACAACATGAAGTTTCTTCAATCAAAGCTGCAAAATTCAAATTCTAATAAGTTTCTTGTTTACCCCGAGAGATTCTTGAAAACATGCATCCACATGACATGCATCCACATAACATGCATCCACATCATGACAGGTTTTCCCTTTCAGGTTTCCTTATTCACCTACTGTTTATTTCAGTAGAGATGGCCCTAAAGAGAACTGTCGAAGATATCCAGGCTCAAAACGCTCAACTTCAAGAAATGTTCTTGAACCTATCCCAGGGGCAGGAAGAAACAAAAGCTCTCCTCACAAGGGGCTTAGTCCTAGGGAATCCAGGCGGCATCAGGAATGATCAGTTGGAAGGGATACAAATTGAGTTGGCAACAATGAAGATCCAGATGATGGGACAGCTGGTGGGCCAGATGGCTCTCATTCAAGACCTGGCTCAAAGATAAGAAGAGCTCATGGTCCTCATCAACAAACTACTTCAAGATAACCAAGTGGGGAAAACAACTAGGGTTGAAGATCAAGTCATCATTCAACCTCCTTTGAGACAAGAAGACAAGGGAAAAGCTCCCTAGCTTGCTTCAGGGTCACAAGCCCAACAACAACCTCGCCAGCACCAACGGGGTAATCGGCGTAAGCAAAATACATCTGGAAGACATTTCTATGAGACTGATATACCATCATCTCTAATACTGAAACGCTTGTTGGAGGTCAATCTGATTCCTTTAAAGGATCCTCTCCGGAATCCCAATATCTCTGCTCCTGGCTATCACCCCGACGCATTTTGTGTATACCACTCCTATAGTCCTGGACATGACACCGACGACTGTTGGGCTTTGAAAAACAAGATCCAAGACTTGATTGACAGAAGAGTGTTGGAATTCATGCCGGATGGCGAGATGAAAATCTTCCGCTGAGGGTTCTCCACCTGAAATGACTAGTTCGAACTAAGAGGCTTTTGCTCATTAGAATTTTCAAGTTGTAATTTTCTTTTGACTGTTCGAACATTTATTCATGTCAAACTTTATTACTTTACCAATGCATTGCATATGTCTGTTTTGAATCAATCCATTCGTATTTCACTATATTCAAATTGCTTTCATTTTTTTGTGATGATCAACTCCCGATAAAAAAATTTCTAAGCCTTTAGAGGGAGGATGACGAAAATGATATCAAAATCTCTACAATATGCTTTTGAACATACCCCGCTGACGAGGTACAGGCATTGTTTCAAATCCTAAATAGTGGAGTTATAAGGAAGATAATCCCTAGTCAACCCCTTTGAGCCAAAGAAGTTGGAGTTTTTTTCTTTTCATAAATTAAAACCCTTAATTATAACCTGGGGCAGGTAGGTTTTCTCAGTTGATCCAGGTGCACAATGAATGGCATCAAATAAGTCCTTCCGAAACAAAAGACGGTGTTAGTTCCGTATAATCGTAAGGACAGGAAGTCATTATCTCTCAAAATAAAAGGCCAATAAGTCAAAACCTGTGAAGGAGACTTAAGAAAAACTAGGACATCCCGCTGACTGTAATCACAAAAAGAAACAGTTCATGCAAAAAAAAAGCAGGGATAATAAAAACCAAAAAGGAAGAGATCCTGCAAACTCTCAACAAAAATGATTGCCTATTAAAAATAAATTGTCAGTATCCGAACCATCACTGGAATATCAGAGCAAAGACTCAAACGGGATTTAATGCACGATTAGCTGAGTTTAGGATCAAAGAACATCACGAAGAACGGGTGGGTACAAATAAAATTTGAGCCTTTATCCTTTGTTTCTTAAACCGTGAACCAGACCACGTTATAACCCTTAAAAGTTCTAGCTGAAGCATGGGTTAGTCCAAAAGCATATTGTTACAAAAGGTATCCTGACTCCTGCAGGACTTGCTATAAATCCTGAGTTGACATCACATTTTACAAAAAAAATTGCCTATTTTACTGGAAAAATGCATTTTCAAAAATTTCAAAACAGACATAAGCTTTGCATTCTTAAAATAATATTGTTTGCATATGACTATTTGTTCAACAGCAGAGAAATTCGCACGACGAATATCTAGTGAACAAAAAACCTTCTCAATAAAAAAGGATCACCTCAAGTGGAAAAACACTTCCAACCAAGGGGCACGACATGATCATTGTCCATCATCTGGGGAAGTTAAGTCAAGATTCAGAGAATCTCTCAAAGGTGCCAAATAGCCAGGGGCAGATCTCCATCTGAGTCACTTCGGGCATTAGACATGAGTTCCAGCAACGAATCTTGCATGATCAAACAAACATCTTCTGGTAGTATGGCAACACAACACTACCGACAATGACATCTCCCTACATCCTGAGAGTGTGGACATAATCAGAAAATACTACGCATAATCAAAGACCCGCTAGGTCGACTAGCCTAGGCAAAAATAAGGGCTTCCCGATGAACCAAAAGGGTTCGGGAAAAATTAGGGATAAAAATGGAAAAAATCTGTACACCCGGCAAGTCGAAAACCTGAAAAGGCGGCTTGGGCAAAAAAGGGTATCCCGATGGATTGAAAACCTGAAAGGGTGGTCCAGGCAAAAATTAGGGATCAAAGCGTACGACTATGTCTCGTCATCTCGTCACTGGCCTACCAGAAGAAGACTTGTCATTTTGGCCGAAAGATACCAAACACCTCATAGGTGGGGATAATACTCGATCCACAGGGCCTCCACAGGCACCTTCTCCCGTAAAAACAGGGGCAAATAAGAATTTTCCGAACTGTACAAGTCGCTCTGTCCACCAGGTACCAAGGTATATATTCAGCTGAAGAATATGGCTAAGATACTTTCACTCCCCGCAGAGTAAGACAGTAATGATAGCTCTCTCAGCTGAGACTTGCAACTATAGACGAATCAGCAATACTCTCCCCAAGCAGAGTTAGTCTACCATCAGCCCTAAAAAGGCTTGGTATCCCTAGAAGGTCTTAATATTACCTAGCGGAGTATAAGAATATTCTCCAGCAAGCATAAGAGTATCCCCGACAGTCTTAAAATTCCTCCACGGAGTATAAGAATGTTCCCCGGCAGAATGAAAGATACCCCCAGTGAAGTCAATATTTCCCCAGCACGGTCTGGAAAAAAAAGCTATCCCAACGGAGTTGAATCATCATCCCCAGTAGACTCTGGAAGCTTATCCCCTGCAAAGTACAAAATAAATCTCCCCAGCCAAATTCAGAGGAGTATCCCCACAAGAGTCTAACATGATTATCCTTAGCAAGTTGCAACTGAAAGATCATCCTCAACAAAGTTCTTTCCTTTCGCAAGCAGGAATTCAATCCTAACAGATTTGATATCACCAGTAACGGTAATCCATCCCCAGCGGAGTTTATCGTTGAAATCCCCAACGGAGCTTATCAGTGGAATCCCCAGCGGAGTTTATCGTTAAAATCCTCAGCAGAGCATCTCTTCCCCACAGAGTAATTCCCCTCAGAGTAATCTCTTCATCAGTTTATTCCCCAACGGAGTTATACTCTCCTATAAGTTTATCATCTTCGTTCATCATCCCCATCGGAAACGAAGAATCCAACTTTATTATCCAGCAGCTCCGAGATTTATTTTCCCCAGCTAAAACATCACCTTTCATACATCATGATACATGCATATACGTATTATACCATACTATCTCATTTATGTTGAGAACATCATTGCTTGATTCATATCATGCATTGCATATGACTGACCTTTACCTTTCAGGAAAGATGCTGTTAAATTCTCAACTACGTCAATAGAGACCACCAGTCAAAGAAGACAATTTTCCTCCGTCAAAGTGTGGACGAGTTCTACAATCTCAACAGTATATTACGTTGAAGACCAGATAGTTCCTAGATCTTGATGAAGATGTTTCCCTATGTCATAGTGTGGACGAGTGCTATAACCTCAACGGTATACTACGTTGAGCACTAGTCAGTTCCTAGATCTTGATGTTTTCCTCCGTCATAGTGTGGACGAGTTCTCTAATTTCAACAGTATACTACGTTGAAGACCAGACAGTTCCTAGATCTTGATGAAGATGTTTCCCTACGTCATAGTGTGGACGAGTGCTATAACCTCAACGGTATACTACGTTGAGCACTAGTCAGTTCCTAGATCTTGATGTTTTCCTCCGTCATAGTGTGGACGAGTTCTTTAATTTCAACGGTATACTACGTTGAAGACCAGACAGTTCCTAGATCTTGATGAAGATGTTTCCCTACGTCATAGTGTGGACGAGTGCTATAACCTCAACGGTATACTACGTTGAGCACTAGTCAGTTCCTAGATCTTGATGTTTTCCTCCGTCATAGTGTGGACGAGTTCTCTAATTTCAACGGTATACTACGTTGAAGACCAGTCAGTTCCTAGATCTTGATGAAGATGTTTCCCTATGTCATAGTGTGGACGAGTGCTATAACCTCAACGGTATACTACGTTGAGCACTAGTCAGTTCCTAGATCTTGATGTTTTCCTCCGTCATAGTGTGGACGAGTTCTCTAATTTCAATGGTATACCACGTTGAAGACCAGACAGTTCCTAGATCTTGATGAAGATGTTTCCCTACGTCATAGTGTGGACGAGTGCTATAACCTCAACGGTATACTATGTTGAGCACTAGTCAGTTCCTAGATCTTGATGTTTTCCTCCGTCATAGTGTGGACAAGTTCTCTAACCTCAACGGTATACTACGTTGAGCACCAGACAGTTCCTAGATCTTGATGAAGATGTTTCCCTACGTCATAGTGTGGACGAGTGCTATAACCTCAACAGTATACTACATTGAGCACTAGTCAATTCCTAGATCTTGATGTTTTCCTCTGTCATAGTGTGGACAAGTTCTCTAACCTCAACGGTATACTACGTTGATCACCAGACAGTTCCTAGATCTTGATGAAGATGTTTCCCTATGTCATAGTATGGACGAGTGCTATAACCTCAACGGTATACTACGTTGAGCACTAGTCAGTTCCTAGATCTTGATGTTTTCCTCCTTCATAGTGTGGACAAGTTCTCTAATTTCAACGGTATACTACGTTAAAGACCAGACAGTTACTAGATCTTGATGAAGATGTTTCCACACAATTGAATTATGGACAGGTTCTTAAGACTCAGCCGAGGTATTCTCTCAGTTGAAGTACAGGCAAGTTCCTAAATCGCAACAAAAGTTAGGCTTTCCCAGCGGAATCTTCTACAACAACAGGTATGCAAGTTCTCGCTAAGGAATATCTTATGCGATCGAAGCTCCTGTAGATGGCATCTGTAAGCCCATCCTCCTACCAACAATCTCCAAATGGCATCCGTAAGCCCATTCCCGACATCACAATGCTGATACTACACCATGCGAGTGCAAATTTCCGGGCACTCTAGTGTTCAATTATCTTCCACCTTCGGATCACAAAAGGCTCGAAAGCCAATCTATATCCTCAGGTTTAAGAAAATTGAACAGGGACAACTGTTGTACCCCAAAATTTGCCCTCCCATATTTCTCAAGACATGTCAAGAATAATCTCCAAGTGACTCAAGTTAGCTCAAGAGTTGGACAGTCAAATCACCTCCTAAGGCAGTCAATTCAAAATTAGGGTTTTGTGTTGCATCAAGGTCCTTACATCCAAATGGTCTGAAATTCTCCCCAATGTCCTAATATGTTCTCAAGTTCATCCATGTCAAATTTCAAGCCTTGCAGAGGAAGTTTGGTCAGACAATTGCTCAAGAGGCCCAAAAATCGATTGTGCTAGGGCAAAAGTCAATTGTGACCTACAAATAGTCAAACCTCAATATTTTTTGTCAACATTCTCATTTCTAAGGATAATTCATCATTTGATCAAGGGTTTATCATGATTCATCAAGTATTGCTCAAGATTCATCAAGATTCAAAAGTTGCTAAATTAGGGTTTTGCAGGAAAAGTCAACTCAACTTTGACTAAGCATAACTTTCTCATACTTTATTATAAATGACCCCTCCAAAGCTCATATTGAAGAGGATGCAATTACCTACAATCCATCTTCAAACCCCAAGATCAATAAATGCTCTCACAAAAAGTTAAAAATTTGGACATTATAGGTCATTTTTGAAAGTCAACAAAAACACCTTTTTTCCAAAGCTTATAACTTGAGCATGGAATATCAAAATGCGATGAGACCAAAAGTTTTGGTTATAGGACATCTCAAGGTTTCTAAAAAGTCCAAGAACACATCCAAAAGTTCAAAATTGAAGAAGTTATGCATTGTTGAAGTTGGGCATTTTTCCAAAATTGCCAAAAGTCAACTATCCCCAAAACTTCAAATTTTGTCAAAAGTGCCCACTTTTTTCCACTTGATTTGATCTTGTCACACTACACACGTGTCATATCTTCAGTCTTGTGTCCACTCATTAATTTTTCTATTTTATTTGATTTTTATTGAATTAATTCATTTTAAATCAATTTAAATCCAAATAAAATCTAAATATTGATAACTTGGTATCTTTTTGATTGATACAGGTGTTTATTATCATCATGGATAAGATCAAACTCGAATCAAGCCATGTCATGCATAAAATATTGGATTTGGAATGAAATTGGAAGGCTTAATAATGGAGAATCATCAAATATGGCATTTTTTTCAAATCTTGATCATGGTCTTAAAACACAACATTATGAGAGAGATTATTTCTATGATTTCTTGTCTACTCATTCTCCTCTATAAATAGAGAGCCACACAAGCTTGAAAGACACGAAAATCCTCTCTAAAAAGCTCTCAAAAAGCTCTTCAAAAAGTTCTCTAAAAGCTCTCAAGAAATCAAAGAATTGGTGCAAGTCATATCTCGAGGTTCCGGCCTCTCGCAATTGACATCAAGCCTCAAACCATCCTCTTGAAGTCCTCATGAGTCTTACAAGGCCCAAGAGAAATCCATCACACGCCTAGCACGCCCACCGGTTTGGTAAAATTTTAAATTTCGAATCTCTAATTTTAATCACATTTTATGGTATGCTAACGTTTGTTTGAGTTTATATAGAACAGTTATGGATGGTTGAATCATAGATTCCACACAAGAATCAAAAAACACCATAGTTAGAGCATGAAGCTTTCGAAGACCCGAGCTCAGGGATGCTTTCTGCACCCTCCAAAAAAAGGCCCAATTTCTCTACTTTCTCATATTTTATTTATTTGGTTTAATTATTTTGTTTTTACTTAATTAATTTACTAACCAATAACAAATTTTCTTTTTATCAAAAAAATCACAAAAATATCATTTTGTCCAATTAAAATTAAGAACTTTATTTTTCTTTAATAAATTCCGATTAATTAATTAGGTTTTTAATTCTAGGAAACTTTAATTTCTTTTTGTAAATAAATAAAACTAATTAGAATTTAATAGGTTTAATCACTAATTTAACCATTCCATTTTCTTTCTTTAAATAACCAAAAATCTAAAAATAACCTTTTTTTTTCATTTAATTAATTAATTAAATTTAATGTAGTGATTAATTTAGATTTATTTCTTTCTTAAAATATTAAAAAAAAACCACAAAACATTTTCTTTATCAAATTAAATTCTAACTTTTATTTTTGTTAATAAACATTAATTAATTGATTTAGAATTTTAATTAGAATAACTTTCACATTTTTGTAAATAATTAAAATTCAATTAGAATTAATCTAGGTTTTAATTACTAACATTAATTTTGATTTCTTTCTTAAAATACCAAAAGACCAAAAGTAATTTATTTTTATTCATCAATTTAATTAATTTAATTTAGTAATTAATTTAGGCTTTAATTAGACAATAACTTTAATATATTTTTGTAAATAATAAAATTAATTTAGACATAATTAGGATTTATTAACATTGATCAATTTTATTTTCTTTCTTTAAATATCAAAAAACCCAAAAATATTTATTTTCATTAATTAATTAATTTAATATAGTTTAATAATTAACTTAGATAATTTATTTCTTAAAATTCAAAAACAAACAAAAAATCTTTTCTTTAACAAAAAGGGTCAAAACCCTAGAACTTTGCACTCGATTTAATTTCCCGCACGCGTTTGTTTATTTTTGTCATATTAATGTACTTGCCTCCGGTTTGTAATAGATAATTAGGACTTTAAATATTTTTACCGCTTTATTTATTTTCCGCATTTTAATTTCAAGGGTTGCTTTTGGCGATGTAAATACCCGACGCCTTGTAATAGTTAGTTTAATTTCCGCAATTTAATTTCCGCAACTTATAAACTATTAGATGTTTGATAATAGGGAACGCATGACAAGATTGAATGTTTAACTTAAAATCAATATAGATAACCATTGACATGTACAAAGATAAAATAAACCGAAAACAACACACTCACACATGCGCACTCTTAGGGTACACCTCACTTGGTTGCCTTCGAACGTGGTCATTGAGTATAGGAAGTTTTAGAGGTCGCCCTCTTGTCCAAAGATCATAAGTTGCCTCGAAACGGTTGCCTCGGAAAAAATGATCTAAGACATTAGGGTTACCGCTAAGGCGTCCTAACATTGCTTTAGTGATCACACGTCCCTTAATCGAATTGACCCAAAAACTCCAACGACGGTGCTACCTACTCATTCATAGTGGGATAACATTGTCTAAAGGAAATTTGTACAGATTAATTCCTTTTTCGAGTAGGTAGATGGTTCTTAAGTACTTGCTCATTCTAAAACAAAACAAAACTTTTTGCGCTTACACTCCTTTCAAATAAAAAAACTCTTTTCAAACCCACAAACACAAAGAAAAGCAAATTTTGAAAACACAATGAGCAAGTACCTAAGAGCCCATGGATAACCATGGATAGAAAGGGTGCTAGCACCTTCCCTTTCTATAATCTATCTCCTGAACCCGAGAAATATCTCGAAAAAGGAATTTTTCTGTGCTTTTTTCCTTTCCTTGTTGTATAAAATAAAAGACGGTGGCGACTCTTGCTTACCGCGACATTTTGCGAAAACAAACGCAAAATGCAAACCAGCATTCCAAAACAGTCAGTTCTCTTTCCCACCGATCACACTGTGAAAGGGAAGATTGTTACTGTCTACGGAGAGGAGGAGTATATGGACAACCATATGAATTCATTCTGATATGTGGAGATGGACGGAGAATTCATCGAGACTCCCTGTCAAGCTTTTGAAGTGATTCCCCCTGGTGCTGTTAAAGAAGTTTCTGCAATTCCAAAGACTACGAGGGTTCCACACAAGATGGCTTCCTTAAAAGATACCAAAGCAACTATAGAAGAAGGTGGTTGTACTGTTTGGGGTCAGCTCCCTTACATCCGTTACAAATTTGATAAGTTTGGTTTGGGCTTTACTGTAGAGGGTCAAAGGGTTGTTCGTCACGCTCGAGCTGGAAGACCTCTGTTTCGTATCAGCAACAACGGAATCAACACTATAGATGATGCTAATAGTGATAGTGATTTCGACAACTGGATCTTTCCTACCATTGGTAGCGGACTCCACAATTGGGAAGCAGAAGACATTTTCCCTATCTTCTTCATCCAGGAGTAATATCTATTTCTATTTTTATTGCTTTAAGAAGTTTGGTTATGTAATTTCTTTTAAAACAATGACTTTAAACCTTGTGTCTTGCCCGGGGCACAACGGTTCATTTGTTAAGGGTTGTCATTTCACATGTCATATTTTCATTTAACGAAAACATTGGACGTTTTGCATTCAAATTTTGCACTCTCTGTCTTTCTTTTTACTTTATTTCACTTTCAAATATCTATGTGTTCTTACACACACCCACACACTACATTGCAGATCCTCATACACTCCGGATCTCGTTGATAACGATTCTGCTATTGCGGCTTATGACTTTGAAAATATGATCTACCAATTCGAGGACAAAGGTGAGGAAGATTACTAGATACCTGGAGAACTTGCCAGACTCTTAATACAAGAACAAAAGGCTATCCAATCACATGAAGAGCCGATCGAAGTGGTAAGCTTGGGATCTGAGATAGACAGAAAAGAGGTCAAGATAGGTGCCAACTTAGAGGGCAGTGTCAAGAGCAGATTGATTCGAATATTGCACGACTACATTGAGGTATTTTCTTGGTCATACAAAGACATGACAGGGCTCGACACTGATGTTGTGGTTCACCGTCTGCCAATGAAAGAGGGTTGTTCTCCAATTAAGCAGAAGGTTTGTCGCATGTGTCCTGAGATGTCAGAGAAGATCAAGGCCAAAATTATGAAACAATTCAATGCAGGGTTCTTAGCAGTGACTTCATATCCTTAATGGGTTGCTAATGTTGTTTTGGTACCAAAGAAAGATGGCAAGGTACATATGTGTGTAGATTACAGGGATCTGAATAGGGCAAGCCCCAAAGATGACTTCCCACTTCCACATATTGACGTCTTGGTCGACAACACTAGTCAGCACAAGGTATTCTCCTTTATGGATGGTTTCTCAGGTTATAATCAGATCAAGATGGAGCCTGAAGACATGGAGAAAACTACCTTCGTCACACAGTGGGGCACTTTTGTAACATGGTCATGCCTTTTGGGTTGAAGAACATCGAGGCAAATTATCAACGTGCCATGGTAGATTTATTCCATGACATGATTCATCATGAGATATAAGTTTACGTTGATGATATGATATCAAGATCACAGACTGAAGAAGAACATCTCAATCATCTGCATAAGTTATTTGAAAGGCTGAAGAAGTACAAGATGAGGTTGAATCCAAACAAATGCACATTTAGGGTGAGGTTTAGAAAACTCCTAGGTTTCATCATTAGTGGTAAAGGTATTGAAGTTGATCCTACAAAAGTCAAAGCTATTCAAGAAATGTCGGCTCCCCGTACTAAGAAGGAGGTCAGAGGTTTCTTAGGACGACTGAATTACATTGCCCAATTCATTTCTCATTTGACTGCTACCCGTGAGTCAATCTTCAAGCTGCTGAAGAAAGATCAAGTAGTAAAATGGAATGATGACTGTCAAATAGTCTTTAATAAATTCAAGGAGTACTTACAAGAACATCTGGTTTTGATGCCACCAGTTGAAGGAAGACCTTTAATCATGTACCTAACAGTGCTAGAGAATTCACTGGGGTGTGTACTGGGGCAGCATGACGAGTTTGGTCGAAAAGAGCATGCAATATACTACCTTAGTAAAAAGTTTACCGACTGTGAAACAAGATATTCATTGCTCGAGAAAACTTGATGCACTTTGGGATGGGCTGCTCGCCGACTAAGACAGTATATGCTGACCCATACAACTTTATTGATCTCTAAAATGGATCTTATCAAGTACATATTTGAGAAGCCAACTCTCTCTGGAAGAATAGCCCGATGACAAATGGTCTTTACAGAGTACGATATTCAGTACACCACTCAAAAAGAAATAAAAGGAAGTGTATTGGTGGGTCATTTGTCGCATCAAGGTATAGACGACTACCAATCTATGAACTTTGAATTCCAGAATGAGAACATCATGCTAGTTACAGAAGAACCTGGATTGTATGAAGGACCTGAGCTAGGATCCCGATGGACTATGGTTTTCGATAGAGCTTCTAGCGCACTTGGCAAAGGAATTGGTGCTGTAATTATCTCCCCTCAAGGTTACCATACACCCTTCACTGCCAGTGTTATACCCCAAACTTTTCCCTCTCATTTCTCAAAAGATCATCCTGGACTCTCAGGCTTGCTTCTATCAAGTTTCAAGTCTTGAATTATAACTTTTCAAGAAAATCATCCACAAGGGAAAAATGGTCAAAAGCACATTGAAAAGTCAAACTTGGACTTTTAGATCGAAAATCAAGTTTCAATAATTATATTTCATCAAGACATGAAATTGGTTCATCAAAAATCAGAAGTCAGAAGTTACTTTGAAAAAAATAAAATTTCTAAACATTTAGAAAACTTTTTAAGTTTCAAGAATATGATACTTCATAACTTCTGAGCCAGCCTCCACGCAAGTGCAGTCAGAATTTGCAGACACAGTTTAGAACATGATGCTTCAATCAGAACATATGGAAGCAATGTTTATCGGTCAGAACATAACCCTTCATCATTTGGAGGATACGTTTATGATCTTTTGCGATCAGAACATCACCAAATCCCAAGACCTCGTTTAAACAACCTGCTGCACTACTACAACACAATACTCTAACCAGCAGCTAATCCAGTCCACGCCTGCATTTTCCCAAATCCTGTATTTGCACCAAATACAAAAAGTTGTGATCAAAAAGCAATGGAACAGTGTGCCAAAAAGTTTAAATCTCATTTTTTTCCCCCCAAAACCACAACAAGCTAACCTACAAATAAGTTGCTCCATCACACTCTCAGGGAGCTGGGTTTTTGAGAGAGAAAATTGTCAAAAGAGAGAAAAGAAAAATTGTGAAACCTTCATAGAAAAATCCAGAATTCCTAAACAGAAAACAAAACCTTCGTTCTTCCCTTTGAATCAAAGAACTTGGCATTTTCTCTCCCGTTGCTCTTGCTGACTCCAGAACATTTGAAGGCAGCAGTTCAAGTTCCAAGCACACGCTCCAGATTCAAGGTAAGTCTTTCTGACTTTGAATCTTCTCATTCAGAACATCATTAAATATGTAAATATCACAATATTAATGTTGTCCATATCATTGCATAAGTAGGGAAACTGTGGATCAAAACTTCTTGATTAAGGCTAGACTCAGATTTAGGATTAGAACTTCTATAAACTGTTGTGTTGTTATCCTTCTGATTTGCTGTTTATTAAGAACTGAATAAATTGCTGATGTGCTGATTAAGAGTTGAAATGTGGCATAGAACTTCTGATGTTCACTCACAGTTTTAGCATAACACAGAACTTCTGATTTCTCCTCACTGTTTAAACACACTGAACTTCTGATATTCACTCGCCATTAAAACACATTGAACTTCTGATGTTCACTCACTGTCTTAGCACATACTGAACCTCTAAGTTTTCTTCACTGTTCTAATATACAGAATTTCTAAGATTTTCTCATTATTCTAACATTCGGAAGTTCAGCACATAGCAACCCAGAACTTCTGTATTTTCCCTCTAACGTGTCTTGCAGGACCTCAGAGTGTACCAATCTAGAACTTCTGATTCCAATGACGTTCCTTTCTGAGTCATCACGTGTCTGGCTTCAGAACTTCTGATCCTTGTTGTTTCGCTTGTAGCAGCACGTTGTTTCTATCTTTCATTTATTTTCCTTTTTATAATTTTTAATGTTAATTCCCTTTTCATTAACATGAAAAGACATAAAAATATTTTCTTTTATTAATTAATTTATTTCTTTTTTTCTTAATTCATTAAGACAAAAAACCATTTTTTAAAATAAATCTTTTTTCTCTCTTGCATTGTACATTTAAATATGGTTGTAATAGTAACTTCGGATTTAATTTTATTTGCAATCCCCATTTGTAAATATGTACCCCCATCCCTAAAATATTGTAATAGCGTAGGACTTTATATTTCCGCAATTTATCACTTTTCAAATATAAATACTAGTAATTAAGGTGTGTATGGCAAGACATGAAATCAGCAAATAGATAACCCTAATCAAGACTAAATGCATGCAATCAAACACATGTTGCACACTAGCACCTTTAGGGTAATTCCACTTTGTTGCCTAAAGGAAAAATAGTCACGTCCCTCGAACACGGGAGTTTTAGAAAAATACCCTCGATAAAAGATCGTAGTCCCTCGATGATCCTCGATGTTGCCTTCGATAAACAATATGGTCCCTCACACGATATTGCTAAAACTCTCCATGGGTTTATTTCTATGACTATACAAAAACGTCCTGCGCCCGTCCCTTCACATCCAACAATGGGGCTTCTTACCAAATCAATGGTAAGACAGCAACATCTAGAGGAGGAGGAAAAGAACATATAAGACCTTTTGTGTAGGTAGATTCACTCCTAGTTGCTCGCTTTCTCACAACAAAAAAACATTTTATACACCAACACATCTCTTTGAACTATTTTCAAAACCAACACTTTGTACGCATTCTTATAGAGACGAGAATAATTACAAAGTTAAATTTTCAAAATACTTTAAAAACCCACATCATAAAGCACATTTCAAAACAAAAGCAAGTGATCTAGGATTAAACTAAGAGCCCATGGAAAACCATGGATAAAAAGGGTGTTAATACCTTCCCTTTTCATAATCTACCCCCCGAACTCAAGAAAAGATTTCTAAAGGTCTTTCCTGTGCTTTTTTACCTTTCCTTATTGGATAAAAGACAAGTCGGTGGAGACTTGCTAACCGTAACATTTGCGATCATACGCAAAACCTTTAAGTCAGTTCTTCTACCGTATCACAGAACTTGCGACTCTGCTGGGGACTTTTTTTAAAAAGTGGGGTTACCTTAGGGTTAGATCACATCTATTTGCTTTCTTTGTTTGACTTGCTTGCTTTACATTTTTGGGTCATTTTTTGGTTTTTGTTTTGATCCTCCACCCGGATCTGGGACACCTTTTTAGGTAAGTAGCAATAGATTGTGGAAACTATACAGCATAGACCGATATGGTTAAAACAATGGCTACGTTAGTGTGACGCATTTGTGGGTACCAGTATCCCTCGTGGTGAATCGAGGAGAATACGGGGCCTCTGAGTGGCGTCATGAAGCACTAATTGACTTTAGAACCCTAATTAATCAAACTTGGCCATTAAGACGTAGTGAGATAACCGATTTTGGTGTAGAGCTGAAAATTGGTTGATACTCGATACTACACTCATTGAGGATGGACTTTTGGGATATCTCGGCTGTAAGAAAAGATTGATTGTGCTGAGACAATGCCTGAGAGAAAGGTCATTGATATTGAGATCCTTTAGAACCCGATCACTATTACTAGGACAAGTTGAACCAACTAAACTTCAAGAGGGTACTTACCTATAAAACCACATGCAAGCCTAAAACATAGAGACTTGTCTGCTTTGTGTGTATATATTTACTTGTACATAACATCATAAGCATCATACACATGCTCGCTAACCATTTCAAGGATTTGGAAATTTATCTTTGTTTTTGTTTTGTAGGTCATGAATTTCGTCCGAAGGAACACCATCCGAATCAGCTTTGTAAAAGCACACCCTCAGCTTCAAGAGTTAGCCTCAAGAGTGCCCAGGGATTCTCCTTTTACCAAGAAATATGGTCGACTCCTCAGTTTGGCTATATCTAGTTTCCAAGAAGATATGATGTGTGTGCTATTCCAATTCTTTGATCCCGTACATCATTGTTTCACTTTCCCGAACTATCAGTTGGTACCTACACTGGAAGAGTTCTCTCTACTCTTAGGGGTTCCAGTTCTTGATCAGATGCCGTTCACCGGTTTAGAAGGGATTCCAAAACCTGAAGTCATTGTCGAGGCTTTACATCTGAAAAGAGATGACATCATAGCCAATTGGGAGACAAGAAGCGGGGTTAAAGGTTTCCTAGCCAAGTTTCTATTGGAGAAGGCTCGTTCATTCTGGGCGACATGGATTTCCAAGCTTTTGAAGACATCCTGGCTCTTCTCATTTATGATTTGGTTCTGTTCCCCAATTCGGACCAATTCATAGATGTTAACACCATCAAAGTCTTTCTCTCTCGCAATCCTGTACCTACCTTACTGGGCAACATCTTGCATTGCCTTCATACCCGCACCATGAAGAAAAGATGTACTCTTTTGTGTTGTATTCCCCTACTCGCTAAGTGGTTCACTTCACACCTACCTCAATCAGTATTGAAGAACGAGCAAAGACTGACATGGTCTCAAAGGATGATGTCCCTCGCCCACTCCGACATCCATTGGTGTTCGAGATCCTTGGAAGATGTCTCTATCATTGACCGCTGTGGGAAATTCCCTAACGTCCCTCTGCTTGGAGTTAGGGGAGGTATCACCTACAACCCCTGCTTAGCTCTCCGACAGTTTGGGTATGCCCGAAGAGACGGTCCTCACGGGATGCTCATCCAAGTTCTAGTGTTCGACTACGACAAAGAAGACCTAGGTTATTGCCAAAGGTTTATACGAGCTTGGAGAATGGTGAACAAGGTGGACAATAGAACTCTGGGACACAAAAACTCTACCCCACTCGAGCCTTACCTTAGGTGGTTATGGGCTCGTGCTCAAAGTCTTTTAATGCCTTACCCTTATATCCTCCCTGTTATCATAGAGCCTGTTGTTGAAAGAGACGTCCCATACAATGTTCTTCATCCTGGCATGCCTAGCTCTCTCAAAGACTTGCAGAAAGCTTGGGTTCAGTTGAAGGAAGAGCGAGACACCTTTGAAGCCCAATTTTACGCTAGTGAGAAGAAAGTTCTGGAACTCACCAAACAGCTTCATGAAGAGCGGAATCTGAACCCCTACATTGCGCCAAAGAGGATGCGTTCAACCTTTTTGTCTTAGGAGTTTTTTTGTATGTTTGTTTCTTTCATTGTAAGCCCAAAGAGGCATAATGTACTCAAACTTGGATTTATTAATATGACGTGTGTTCCTCTTTTGGTCTGAACAAATTTAAATCTCTAATTTCCTTGAAATCATTGCATACGCATACCATCCATGACATTGCATAAGCAGGTTCTGTTACAGGTTTCTCATCTCCTCCGCTGTTTATTTCAAGCAGATATGTCTTCTGAACAAAGCATCAAAGATCTTCAGGCACAAAATTCCCAATTTCAACAGATGTTCGCAACTCTGGCAAAAGGGCAGGAGGATCTGAAGGCCCTCATCCTGAAAAAGAAGAAGAAGAAGAAGAAGAAGAAGAAGAAGAAGAAGAAGAATGCATCGGTGCCCTCAATATGGGCAGAAGATTCGGGGGGCCACTAAAGCAATCAGTTGATGTGACTTCCTCATCCAAAAAGGGGGAAAATCAAGAGGGGGAGACAAGGGAAGAGGACCCCAGTCCTGAAGTCTCTGACAATGATATCGACTACAATGATAAGCAGTATCCTCCCACTGAGGATAGGTACAAACAGTTAAAGGATCGGTTAAGTTCTATGGAGATACAGAGAATACCAGGGTTGGACTTCGAATAACTGGGATTGGTGTCAGGAGTGGTCATCCCGTCGAAATTTAAGGCTCCAATTTTCGCAAAGTATGATGGGGTGTCTTGCCCAAAGCTTCATCTCTGTTCCTATGCAAGGAAGATCCAGCCCCACACCGCTGATAGAAACTTGTGGGTTTACTTCTTTCAAGACAGCCTGTCAGGGACTCAGCTCGAATGGTTCTACAATTTGGAGGGAACCAGTGTCCGAAACTGGGAGGATTTGGCTACCGCTTTTTACAAGCAGTGTCAATACAATGCCGACCTGGCCCTTACTCGTACTCAACTCCAGAGTATGCCCATGGGTGTAGGTGAAGGCTTTAAGGACTATGTGCAGAAGTGGATAGATTTGGCCGGGAGAGTCCAACCCCCTTTTTATGATAGGTAGTTGGTCGACATGTTTCTTGGGACGCTATCTGGTCCATTCTTCAACCATTTAATCGGTAGCTCATCGGCTGGTTTTACGGAGCTGATATTAACTGGAGAAAGGGTAGAAGCTGGAATCCGAAGTGGAAAAATACATAAAGACACCTCTTCAAGTTCAGTAAAGAGGCCCTTCACCGGTAAGAAGGAGGCCAATTCCGTTTATAGTCCAAGAGGTCAGAGCAAAACGAAATATCATCCAACGGTTAGTGCTGTAATGATACATATGCATGTGGCTTCCCCACAATGCAGCAATCAACAAAGGGTAGAAAGACCATAAAGGAAGTTTACTCGGATTAACATGACATTGACAGAGGTTCTACCCCATCTGCTGAGATCCAACTTGACAACTTTGAAAGAGGCTCCCAAGAATCCTAATACCTCATCTCCTCGGTACAATCCTAACGCTCGGTGTGCCTACCATTCTGAGAGTCCTGGTCACGATACAAATGACTGCTGGGCTCTAAGAAATAAAGTACAAGATCTGATTGAAGCCAAGGAGATTGAGTTCGACACTCCGGAGAAGCCCAATGTCATAACTGCTCCCATGCCTAGGCACAACCGTGGAGTTAACATCGTTGATACCGATCTATTTATGACCTCAGTTGATGAAGTTTCTACTCCCCTTATGACTGTTAAGAAGAATTTGTTGTTGGCCGGTTTATTTTCGGGTTGTGGTGAAGGTTGCCACATATGTTTATCTCTACCTTATGGTTGTTATCTGCTAAAGACAGGTGTCCAGCGATTGATGGATAGTAGAGAAATTTTGTTCAAGAAAATTTTGACTCATGTTGTTTTGTTCGAATATGTTTCTATTATAACCATTTCCGCCAATCCTTCCCAAGCCTCCTCGAGAAGACCTGTTAGGATTACACCCGCTCCGAGAGTTGCTCCGTTAATAATTACATGTCCCGATCCTGTCCCATACACCTCAGACAAAGCTGTCCCTTGGTATTATGGCGCCGATATCTACTATCATGGCGTTAAACAAGACCTGAAGAATGAAGAGGCTGATCCTGATGTCAGTAACATTGTCGGGACCAGTAGGATTACTAGAAGTGGAAGGGTTTTTTCTCCCGAGATCTCCCCAAAGACTGTCACTAAGCCTGTTGTTATTCCATCTGTTGTTCCTACCAGTACTTCCGTCGCTACTCCTATTCTTATTCCAATTGTTACTCCTGCCGTAGAGTCATCTGGGACTCGAGGAAAAGAAGCTATAGGTGAGCCTGCCCGGACGGGGGCACCTAGAAAGATTTTCGTGGAAACCTCTAAGCAAGAGATAGAGGAAATTTTAAAAATAATTAAAAAAAGTGACTATAATATGGTCGAGCAGTTGGGGCAGACCCCCTCGAAGATATCAATGTTGTCTTTGCTTTTATGTTCTGAGGCCCATGTGAAGGCTATGATTGCATTCCTCAAGACCGCGCATGTACTGCAAGAAACCTCAGTCGATCAATTTAAAGACTGTGTAGCCAGTTTGACTGCCGACAATAGACTAGGTTTTTCGGATGCTGACTTAACTCTGAAAGGGAGAAAACACAACGATGCTCTGCATGTCTCGATCGAGTGCAGGGGCACTACCATGGCTCATGTGCTGGTGGATATTGGGTCTTCGCTGAATGTTCTGCCCAAGAAGGAGTTGGACCAGTTGGATTGTGGGGGTTTGACTTTAAAGCCTAGTAACATTGTGGTAAGGGCTTTTGACGGGTCGAAAAGAATGGTGCATGGGGATGTGGACATCCCTGTCAAGATAGGCTCTCAGACTTTCAAGTCCACCTTCTTTGTGATGGACATCAGGCCGTTGTATTCTTATTTGCTGGGTCGTCCTTGGATCAATGAGGCTGGGGCAATTACTTCCACACTCTACCAAATGCTGAAGTATCCGGTAAAAGGGAAGATTGTCACTGTACGGTGTGAAGAGGAGTATATGGTGAGCCATCTCAATTCCTTCTGCTACGTAGAGATGGACGGGGAATTTATAGAAACTCCTTGTCAGAACTTCGAAGAGGTCTCGCAGATCTTGGCATCAACTGAAACTACTACTAGCAACAAACCTCCTCTGAAGATGGCTTCTCTCAAGGACGCCAGGGCCGTGGTTGAAGAAGGTGGGTGTGCCAATTGGGGGTCAGCTCCCTGATTTCACTCACAGAACTGATAAATTTGGTTTGGGCTTTACTACAGGGGCTCAAAGGGCTATTCGATACGCTCGGGTTGGAGGACCTCCCCTACGCATTAGTAATTGGGGAATTAATGCCATTGAAGACAGCGAGGAGGACTCAGACATCGACAGCTGGATCTACCCAACTACCAACGGTGGACCGAGTAACTGGACGGCTATGGACTTTATACCAGTTTCTTTTATTCCTCAGTAATTGACTTATTTGTTTTAATATTTGTAATAAACAAATTTAAAACTTTATGGCCTTGTGCCTTACCCGAGGCACACTGGTTTTGTTTTGAGGGCTAATATTTGTCATTTCATATATCATTAATAAAGCATTGGACGTTTCTTGCATACAAATTTTGTGCTCTCTGTTTTTCTTTTCTGTTTTCACTTTATCAAAACAGTTATTCTCTTACACACACTCATGTATCATACTGCAGATCCATATCCACTCTGGATCCCATTGATAACAACTCTGCTATTTCCAGTTATGACTTCGAAAATCCGATCAACCAAGCCGAGGACGAAGGTGAGGATGATTGTGAGGTGCCTGGAGAACTTGCTAGACTATTATAGCAGGAAGAAAGGGCCATACAGCCTCATGAAGAGTCGGATGAGACAGTGAACTTGGGTAATAAGGAAGACAGAAAAGAGGTTAAAATAGGTACAAATCTGGAGCTTAGCGTCAAACAGAGGTTGATACAGATGTTGCACGACTATGTTGGGATCTTTGCCTGGTCCTATGAAGACATGCCTGGTTTGGACACTGATATTGTGGTACATCGCCTACCGACTAAAGAAGATTGTCCTCCGGTTAAACAGAAGTTTTGTCGTATGTGCCCTAAAATGTCAGAGAAGATCAAGGCAGAGGTCATGAAACAGTTCGACGCAGGATTCTTATCTATCACTTCTTATCCGCAGTGGGTTGCCAACATCGTTCCGGTACCTAAGAAGGACGGTAAGGTACGAATGTGTGTGAATTATAGAGACCTAAACAGGGCAAGCCCCAAGGATGACTTCCCGCTTCCCCAAATCGATGTTCTGGTTGACAACACCACACAACACAAAGTCTTTTCCTTCATGGATGGTTTCTCTGACTACAACCAGATCAAGATGGCTCCGGAAGACATGGAGAAGACAACCTTCGTTACACAGTGGGGCACTTTCTGCTACAAGGTGATGCCGTTTGGGTTGAAGAATGCTGGGGCAACTTATCAGCATGCCATGGTTTCCTTGTTCCACGATTTGATTTACCATGAGATAGAGGTTTACATCGACGATATGATAGCCAGGTCTCAAACTAAAGAAGAACATCTTGATCATCTACAAAAGCTGTTTGATAGGTTGAAGACGTATAAGCTGAGGTTAAATCCGAACAAGTGCACCTTCGGGGTAAGGTCTGGCAAGCTTCTGGGATTCATCATCAATGACAAAGGTATTCAGGTAGACCCTGCAAAGGTGAAGGCCATACAAGAGATGTCGGCTCCCCGTACAGATGAGGAAGTTAGAGGTTTCTTGGGAAGCCTAAATTACATTGCCCGATTCATTTCACATATAAATGCTACTTGTGAGTCAATCTTCAAGCTTCTGAAGAAAGATCAAGTGGTAAAGTGGAATGATGAATGCCAGACTACTTTTGAAATGATCAAAGAATATATTCAAGATCCGATTTTTCATCACAACACAACTGCAAGATCTTCTCCACAAAAATAAGTACAAATCTTCAAAGTTTCCTAAAATGTCTCCAAGATCCTTTTATGAAACCAAATCAAATATTCTTAGTTCCTAAAATATCATTAATTAGTTGTGCTTGTATGAGAACTAAAATCGTCCAAAATATCATATTTTACAATCAAATCTTCAAGAATTTAAACAATTGTACTGTTATGATGTTCTGGTGTAATATGTGACAACATCTGTCAAAAATAGTAACACCAGACTATGTTGTACTAGTTGATCAAAATGTCATGACATCTTGCTCAACATTAGGTTATGATACATGTTTTCAACATGAAACATGTTTTACCGAAATTGTTGCCAATCATAAAATCACATACTAACAGTTATTTTGGTTGAAGGATTATTTTTTTTGCAGAATATTGGTTTTGTTCAAGAGAAATATTTGTTATTTGTTGATATTCAAAGCTTTATTCATCTTGGTAAGAACCCAACTTTTCATAATAGGTCCAAACACATTGATGTGAGATATCATTGGATACGTGATTTTTTGGATGCTAAGTTATTGGAGTTAGCTAAAGTTCATACATATGATAATGGTTCTGATATGATGAATAAAGTGTTACCAAGAGAGAAATTTGAAGCTTGTTGTGATAACGTCGGTTTGGCGATTTCCTCCACATAGTTGTGAGGGAGAGATTTGTTGGGATTGGGATTCCTTCCTATGTGGAGAAAGACCCAAATATGAATATTCCATTTGTCTCACTTATTTAAGTGTAGAGTGTTAATTTAGGGTTAAGAGAAAGAGAGAGGAAATAAGGATTCAAAAGAGAGAAAAGAAGAGAGAAATTAATTCTCGTTTTTTCTGCACCAGACTCACTAAACTGTCAATCCCCGATTCTTTAGCCATCGGATCAAGCTAAAATTTAGAGAGTACGTTTGCAACACCTATATCTAATTTTTAACCGTTGGGATCTTCAAAATAATGTCTGAGTTGAGAGATAATTGCTACACACTGAAGCTGCAGATTTGAGTAATTTTTCAGCTTTTGGATTCTTATTTATAAGTTAATTTTATTTGTGATTTGTGGTTGTTATCACTATTTTTTGAATCACTTTAAGATCTGTTATAACCTAAATTGATTAAAATGGAGTTATCTCTTTGGTCTGGACGACTCCTGGTTTTTACTCTCATATTGAGAGGTTTTCCACGTTAAAAATACCGGTGTTCTTTTGTGCTTTTATTTGTTGGGTTTTCCATCTTATATTTGTAGTTGATCCTAAAAGTTCCTACAAGTGAGGGGAATTATATATCCATTGCGTATTATTCTATTATTTTGTCTTAATTTTCCATCATTCACATGATAGAGCAAGGTAGTTTCTGTCACTCATTGATGATTTCTCAAGTAAGGTTTGGGTTTATACTCTTAAGAGTAAAGATGAAACAATTATTAAATTTAAAAATGGATTACCTTATTTGAAGCACAAAGTGGTAGGAAATTTCAAAGGTTGAGAAATTATAATGAAAAGATTTGACATTTTCATGGACAATCATGGTTTCAATAGAAGAAATTATGGCAATTGTGTTTACTAGAGGATGGCATCACTATTACAAATAACGTTTCTAATATCGAATGTTAAATGTATTTTACTTCGACGGTAAATGCGACGTAAATAAGGTCGTCATAAAAAGTAAAGATTTATCACCTAGGTCTTTAAAACACCGAGGTAGACGTTTATTAGCGCATGGGTTTGAACCCCAGTAGCAGCAAATTATATTATTTTCAAAACTAGTATATCTTTTATCTCGATTTATTAAATAACTGAGGGGTGTGATTATTTATTTATTTTTATAAAATTTGTTACATTGTTTACCCAAAATATTACATTGTTTACCCAGAATATTACATTGTTTACATATAATATTAAAATAAAAATAGAAATCAAATTCCCTAGGGATCTAGCTGAAAATCAAATTCTCACAAGACCTAGATTTTAGATCTTCGAATTATTTAATCTAGGTGAAGATAAAATGTTGGAACAAGATTATTCTCTACGGATCTTGTATGCATTTGTTTCTGGTGAAAACAAAGGGTAAGATAATTAATATCAATAATCAAAAATATTTTCGGTAAAAAAAAATTTAATAAAACAAATCTTGAACCCAAATGATTTTCGGCTTTTACAATCCAGAGAACTTTTCCAAGTGTCCTTAGGTTTCAAGCGTTTCATATGTTTCATTTAGATTTCCAATATAATGAACTTATATAAAGGATGTCCCTTAGATTTCACATATCACTAATGATGGATTCTTGAGTGTTGCTAACCTTTAAATGGATGACAAATATTTGTTTAAGGCCTTTGAAAAAAGTGTAAAATAAAACTTAACTATCCTCTCGGTTTTGGAATAAAACAGAGCGGTTAGATTACGTCTTTTTTACAAAAATTGTACATTGTTTACTGATCATTAAAATAGTAAGTGTACTATTTTTACCAATGTAGTAATAAAAGGAATTTATCCCGTGTATTGATCTCGAGGACTGCGTTAGAACTATTAGTGTTTATAATGATTCAATTAAACAAAAGAGCATTGGTGTGGTTGGAAGATAGGTAATAATAATTTGCACTGGGAATCTTAAAACAAAAATTAAAGAGTGTTTATAATATGATGAAACATGCTAGGAATAAGATGTATGAATTGCTCCATAATAAACTGAACCTCTATTTTATACCGTCTATGTTAATGTGATCCAATACCGATTCTCAAGAGTTATTTCCCCTAATTCCTTAGCCAGAAACCATTAACATATAAGTTTAAATCCTAATTCCTTAGTTATTCAAAATTATGTCAAGCACATGTAATAATATCAAGAATTTATGGTCATCATTGTTAGATCCTTATTCCTAAGAGAGATTAGTGATGCAATTATATAATTAGCGATAAAGTGATCTGTCCAACCTACTTTACCCATAGATCAATACCTTATTTTCCAATAGGACAAGAAATAAGAAATTGTATAATACATTGAATACATAATGTTGTACCCCAAAATTTGCCCTCTCTTTCTTCAGGAAATCATCTTGGAATCTCAGAGTCCCTCTGAAACAAATCCAAATCCTGAATTATCATTTCTTCCCAAGAAAACCATTTACAAGAACAAAATGATCACACAAGCTCTAAAGGCAACGCTTTTATCTTGAGAAAAATTAAATTCTAAACATTTAGAATTTTTCTCTAAAAAATGGGTGTTTAAGAAGAAATTAGCGCTTCAGAACTTCTGGGCCAAACTCCAGATAGAAACGGTCAGAAGTTGCAAGCTTGGCTCAACGCAGTCAGAAGTTGGCTCTTCAGCAGCTACATCAACTCAGTCAGAGGTTACAAACGTGGTTCAACATGTAAGTCTCTGACAGAACATGACTCTTTCAGCAGTTACGTAAGTTCAGCCAGAGTTTGCTAAAGGAACGCAAAGGAGGCAAGGAAGTCTGAAGGCTCCTTCAGAACATGCTGAAATCAGAAGATGAAAAGGTCAGAAGAGTGGGTGTTACACTGATATAGAATCTCTAAATCCAGGATTTCCAGAAACAAATCCAAGGAACGTGTCAGAAAGTCAGGAGAATCCCCAGAATTTGCTAAGACAACAGGAGGCCAAGACCAGAGCATGGTTTACGTTGTTTTTGGTAAAACAGAACTGCTGATTCAAAGTTTTGTTTCTATTACCAGAATATTGGTGTTGATAAGTCTCATCACTATTTAATGCTCGTTAATGCTCCCAACCACTCCTGAACATTCATCCAAGTAGTCTCTTCACGTGTGGCTTGGTAAACGCCTTTATGCAGGTTCAGGCATGGGTCTACGCGCCACCGTCCACCTAAGAGGTCACTTCTCCCCAATCCATGCCTGATGTTCCAGCCTAGGCTGAAAGGCTATCTGTTATCACAACTTCCCAGGAATTTCTTTCAAAGAACAATTCAACCTCTGTTGGCGCCTTTAATGTTCAAGAAATCCACAAGAGCTTTGCCTATAAATAGAGAACCATTGTCCACTGAAAAGGCGTCCAAAAAAATAGAAAAATTGCTAGAAGAGAAACAGAAATCTTTAGCAAGAAAGTGCTGTGAAACTCTGCCAAAATCTCCAGTGTTTCATAACTTTGAATTTCTTACCTTCAAACTTTATCAATACCCAGATTTCTTTGTGACTAAAGAACACCCTTTCAACCTCTGACCATATATACGCATACACCTTTATCTACCCCTTTCAAAAAAGAACCTGCCCAGAACACCATCAGAGCCAAAAGCTAGCTCTCCTTCACAAAATTTTCCAACAGCCAGGTAAGCACCTGATGACCTTCATCACGCTGCTAAGCATCATCAGCTTTGCATGCTCAAATAAACATAATGTAAATATCATGTTGTTGTTGTTTGTGTTCTAAGGATTTTCATACCTCAGAACGTTTTGAGTCAGCCTAGAACCTGCCTGTGACCCTGTTGGTTCTGTCCTCTGAAACACTTTGACATTTGCTGGAGCTGCTCCAAACATGTTTTCTGTTTTGTGGAAAAATAACAAATTTGCAGATGTTCTGATTAGCACAGGGAGAAGCCAAGTGCTAACTTTGACGTTAGCACATCTGAAGCCTGTTTTGCTGTCAATAATATCAGAACTTCTGAGAATTATTGTATTTCCAGTAGGATCAGAACTTCTGACTTCCCCACTAACAAACTTTTGTCTTGCAGCGCATGGGGGTCAGAACTTATGATCTCCCCACTAACAGGTTTCTGTTTTGCAGGTGCAAGAGTCAGAAGTTCTGACTCATACAGTTTAACCAAAAGGTTGATCATCTGGCAGCAGGCCTGAGTCAGAACTTCTGATGACCTCTCAGCAGCGCGCTGGTTCCCTCTCTCTTTCTCTCTATCTTGTTTTTGTTATTTTCTTTTCTTGTCTATTTTTCTCGTTGAACCACCCCATGTACAAATATGTATCCCCACCCCCCTAATTGTTGTAATAGCGTAGGATTTTATATTTCTGTTTTTTATTGCTTTCAAATAAATGCTAGTAATTAGGGTGTGTATGGCAAGATAAAATCAATGAAATAGAAAATCCTAATTCAAAGATAAACTCTTGTATGCAATAAAACACACTTGCACACAAACCCCCCTAGGGTTACGTCCACTTGTTGCCTTCAAAAATGGGTCATGTTACGCATGCAAAGTATCTTGGTAAAACAAACAAAATCAAAAGATCATAGTCCCTCGATGACGCTATCCAAAGTTGCCTTACAAAAATGATCTTAGTCCCTCAAAAAATGCTAAGATACTTTGCAAAATTGCTATCATGGTCTATACGATGACCCGCGCCCGTCCCGTTTACATCCTAACACAAGATTGTTCACCAAATACAATGGTGAAACAACACTGTTAAAAGGGTTAAAAACATAAGAAAGATCTTTGAGTAAAATAGGGTAGACAACTCTTAGTTACTTGATCAAAAATCTTGCAAAACATCCTTGCTATTTTTCAAAAAAACACACTCCACAACACAATTTCAAAACAACTTTCAAAATATTGAAAACCTTTCAAAAAGACAAACACCTTTGTTTACATTCAAACAAGAATCATTACAAAGGTTGCCACAACGATGGCCTCTTTTCAAAAACATCTTTCAAACACACACACAAAGCACCATTTCAAACAATTGAAAATGCAAAGCAAGTGATCTAAGCAAGTAACTAAGAGCCCATGGATAACCATGGATAGAAAGGGTGCTAATACCTTCCCTTTCTATAATCTACTCCCCGAACCCAAGAAAACATCTCAAAGGTTTTTGCTGTGCTTTTTAACCTTTCCTTAGGATAAAATAAAATGTCGGTGGCGACTCTTGCTAAACCGAAACATTTGCGAAAACAAACGCAAAACCTCAAGTCAGTTCTCCCACCGTATCACAGAACTGGCGACTCTGCTGGGGAGAATATTAAAAGTGGAGTAACCTTAGGGCTTAGATCACCTTTTTGCATGACTAATTGTTTGCTTTGATTGCTTTACATCTTGGTTCTCTTGTTTGGGCTTGAAATCCTACACCCGGATTTGGGGGAAACATTCATAGATAGCAATACGTTGTGGAAACTGTGTGGGGTATACCGACACGGTTGAAGCAATAGCTATATTAGTGCAACATATTTGTGAGTACCGGTAACCCTTGAGTTCAATCATGGAGAGTACGGGGCCGCTGAGTGATGTCACTAAAGCACTAATGACCTAGAACCTTACTTGACCATCTTGGCCTTTTATTAGGGGTAGTGAGATGACCGGCTTTGGTGCAGTCCGAAGTTGGTAGATACTCGATACTACACTCATTGAGGGTTGTTTTCTTGGAATATTTTGGTCGCTAGTTAAGTGGCTAAACCAAAATAATGAACATGGAAAACAATCCAATGATATTGAGCTCATTAGAACCCGGTTACTATTAAATAGGACAGGTTTTTAAGCCAACTACACTCAAGAGGGTACTTACCTATGAGACCTCATGCAAGCCTGAAACTAGGGTTTTGTGTGAATTGCTTGTACATATGTTTGGGCATGCATCATGAACATCATAAACCATCATATGCATCCACTAACCATTTCAAGGGTTTAGATCTTCATCTTTGTTCTTGTTTTGCAGGTCATGGAAATTCTTCGCAGGAAAACTATCCAAGTCAACCTTGTGAGAATCCCTCCTCAACTCAAGGAGCTCACATCCAGAATTCTGGAAAGCTCTCTCTTCAGTGAAAGACATGGTAGACTACTCAGCCTAGTCAACACCAACATTGAAGAAGACATGGTGAAAGTGTTGTTCCAGTTCTTTGACCCCCTTCACCACTGTTTCACATTCCCCGACTACCAATTGGTGCCCACTTTGGAGGAATTTTCTCAACTCTTGAGAATTCATATTCTTAATCAACTACCCTACAACGGTACGGAAAAAGAACCAAAGCCTGAAGATGTTGCTCAAGCACTACACTTGCAACCATCTGACATCAAGGGGCATTGGGAAACTAGAAGTGGCGTCAAAGGCTTCTTGGCAAAATTCTTGTTTGAGAAGGCACAAGAGTGTTGGAATTCATTGGATCTACAAGCCTTTGAAGAAATTGTGGCACTCCTCATTTATGGGTTGGTCTTGTTCCCAAATCCTGACCAGCTTATAGATGTTAACACCGTCAAGATCTTCTTATCCAAGAATCCCATACCTACATTACTCGGGGACATCCTCCACTCATTTTACATACGAACAATGAGAAAGAGGGGTGTTCTCATGTGCTGTACTCCTCTCCTCGCAAGGTGGTTTATTTCGCACCTTCCACAATCTGTTTTGAAGAATGACCAAGGCTTAAGGTGGTCACAACGATTGATGACCCTCACACACTCTGATGTACATTGGTGTTCTCGGTCCAGAGAAAATGTCATCATCGTCGATCATTGTGGAGAGTTCCCTAATGTTCCATTACTTGGCATTAGAGGAGGCATTACCTACAACCCTTGTCTAGCTTTGAGACAATTTGGATATGCACTGAGGGATGGCCCTCATGACATGTTGATTCCTGACCTAGTTTTTGACTTCGACAACGATGCGGAAGGACTTCGCCAAAGATTCATCAGAGCTTGGAGGATGCCTAACAAGGTAGATAGCAAGACACTGGGGCACAAGAACTCCATCCCTCTTGAGCCTTATCTCAAGTGGGTACGAACCCGAGCCCAGAGTCTCATGATGCCTTACCCTCATATTCTCCCTTTGATTAAAGAGCCTGTTAAGGAAGGAGAGGTTCCCTACACCATCCTATATCCTGACATGCCAACATCATGGGAGGAGATGCAGAAGAGTTGGATCCAACTCAAGGAGGAGAGGAATACTTTTGAAGCCAGCCTCTACGCCAGTGAGAAGAAGGTTCTGGAGCTTACCCGCCGACTCCATGAGGAAGAGACCCTCAACACCTACATCGTGCCAAAGAGGATGCACAGCGTCTTTTTACCTTGAGAAGTTTTTGTAATATTTGGCCCATGGGGCATTTATGTACTGACAAAGTTTCTTCTTATTAATATGACGTGTGTTCTTTTTGTCTGCAACAATTTTGAATTTCTAAATCCTTGAATGCATTGCATAAATAAACATATCATTCATCATGTGCATAAACAGGTCTCCACACCAGGTTTCCTTATCTTTCTGCTATTTATTTCAGTAAGATGGATCTCGAACAGACGGTCAAAGATCTGCAGTCACAAAACTCACAGTTTCAACATCTCCTAATGACCTTGGCAAAGGGTCAGGAGGATCTAAAAGCACTGCTTGGGAACAAAGAGCAAGAGAAATTGAAAAAGAAGAAGAAAAGAGTGGGGGTAGCTACCCTGGGAAGAAGGTTTGAGGGTGAAGCCAGAAGAGTTCTTGAATTTCCCTCCGCATCTGAAGAGGAAACCAGTAAGGGAAAAGGGACTGCGGTACCTTCTGAATCAGAAGCTGAAGAGGAAGAGGCTGAAGAAGATGAAGACTACTCAGAGCAACAATACCCGCCCGCAGACGACAAGTACAAAAACCTAGAGGATAGGCTGGCAGCTATGGAGCTGCAAAGGGTCCCCGGGTTAGATTTCAAAGATTTGGGGTTAATTGCTGGAATTGTGATCCCTCCGAAGTTTAAGGTGCCAATCTTTGCAAAGTATGATGGGCTGTATTGCCCGAAGATGCACCTAAGGTCGTACGTCCGAAGAATTCAACCTCACACATCCAACAGAAATCTTTGGGTACATTTCTTTCAAGATAGCCTGTCTGGCACTCAGCTAGACTGGTTTTACAAGTTGGAAAGGTCAGAGATACGTAGTTGGGAGGATTTGGTCGCTGCCTTTTATCGCCAATATCAATATAACTCTGACTTGGCACCAACCCGTACTCAGCTACAGAGTATGGGGATGGCCTCAGGTGAGGGATTCAAGGAATACGCCCAGAAATGGCGCGATCTGGCCGGAAGAGTGCACCCACCTCTTTCTGATAGAGAACTAGTTGATATGTTCCTGGGGACACTACCTGGCCCATTCTTCAACCACTTAATCGGGAGCTCTTCCGCAGGGTTTACCGAATTAATTCTGACTGGCGAACGAGTGGAAGCCGGTATCAAGAATGGGAAGATTCAAAAGGATGCCTCCGCCTCTACAACTGTTAAGAAATCATTTTCGGCGAAGAAGGAAACGGTTGTTGTGTACTCTCAGAGAGGAGTGGGAAGAACTGAGCGTCAGCCGACTGTGGGGACCGTGATGATCCAAAATTCATCAAATGATCAGCCTCGTGGCAATCAGTCCAGACCAAATCAACAACGGGTAGAGCGGCCACAACGGCAGTTCACCCGCATCAATATGACACCTGCGTAAGTTCTTCCACATTTGTTGAAGTTGAATCTGACTGGTTTAAAGGAGGCACCGAAAAACCCTAACACCACATCTCCATACTATCATTCCAATGCTAAATGTGCCTACCATTCTGATAGCGCCGGACATGACACCAACAATTGTTGGGCGCTAAAGAATAAAATTCAAGACTTGATAGATGCAAAAGAAGTTGAGTTCGATGCTCCAGAGAAGCCAAACGTAATATCCGCTCCGATGCCGAAGCATGGTCAAAATGTCCATGCTATTGAAAAGGATCTGTATGTTTCTGATGTCGATGACCTTATGACTCCGCTGTTAACAATCAAGTTAAATCTGTTGAAAGCTGGGATTTTCCCAGGATGCAAAGAAGATTGCTACTGTTGTTACTCTCTACCAATCAACTGTCCATTGCTGAAGAAAGGCATCCAAGGCCTGATGGACAGTCAACAAATTCTGTTTGAAAAGATTCCTGCTATTCCAACCCCTACTGAAGATATTTCAATAATCACCATTTCCACCAATCTTTCCAAGGCCGTCAAAAAGCCAGTTAAGATTACATCCTCTACAAAGATTGTTCCCTTGAAAATAACTATGCCTGGGCCTGTCCCCTACAGTTCTGACAAGTCAATACCATGGAATTACGGTGGAGAAATCTACTACCATGGTGTTAAACAAGTTGAGATAACCGAGGAAAACTCTGATGAAGAAGATACCGGTATTGGAAACATTGCTGGTACAAGCAAGATCACCCGAAGTGGGAGAATATTTTCTCCAGAGATTGTCCCTCCAAAGGCAATCTTTGGACCCTCAGCTACTGCCAAAGTTATTCCTGCACCGATAAAACTTTCCGCAAGAACCCCGTTGATTGAAGAAGTTGTTATTCCTGTTGTTGTCCCTCATACTTCAGCTGATAAGGGGAAAGGGATCCAAGATGAGCTCGTCAGGACGAGGGCTCAACCTTTGGTCATCCCCGAAACCTCTAAGAAAGAGATGGAGGAGATTCTAAAAATAATTAAAAAGAGTGATTATGACGTGGTAGAGCAACTGGGGCAAACCCCCTCGAAGATCTCCATGTTAGCATTACTACTTTGTTCAGAGGCGCACGCCAAAGCATTGATAAAATTTCTGAAGATAGCACATGTGCCTCAGGAAACCTCAGCCGATCAATTCCAAGATTGCGTGGCTAGCCTTATCGCAGACAACGGCCTAGGTTTCTCTGATGCTGACCTGACTCCAAAAGAAAGAAAGCACAATGACGCATTACATGTGTCAGTAGAATGCCAAGGAACTACTTTGGCTCATGTTTTGGTCGACACTGGTTCTTCTCTGAACGTGCTGCCTAAGAAGGCTCTCGACCGATTGGATTGTGAAGGCTTGGAGCTAAGGCCAAGTAATATCATTGTAAGGGCATTTGACGGGTCAAAGAGAATGGTACATGGGGAGGTCGACATTCCCATTAAGGTAGGCACAAAAGTGTTCCCCTCAACTTTCTATGTGATGGACATCCGTCCGTCATACTCTTGCTTGCTAGGGAGACCATGGATACATAATGTTGGCGCGGTCACTTCCTCCTTACATCAAATGCTGAAGTACCCTATTAAAGGAAAAATCATAACCGTGCACGGTGAAGAAGAATATATAATCAGCCACCTGAACTCCTTTCGGTATGTAGAGGTGGAGGGTGAATTCATTGAAACACCATTCCAGCACTTTGAAGAAGTCTCTCCTGAGGTGGAAATAGCAAAAGCGGTAGCCGAGGTACCCAAGCAGGTGGCCAGGATGGCATCTCTAAAAGACACAAAGGCTGCGATGAAGGAAGGGAAGAGCTTAACATGGGGGCAGTTGCCTGATATTTCTCAAAAAACAGACAAGTTTGGTTTAGGATTCACTGCTGCGGGGCAAAAAGCTATGCGCCGCTCAAAAGTTGAACGAGAACCCATCAAGATCTCTCCTTATGGAATCAATGCTTTAGAAGGTGAAGACGAAGAGAGTAACATTGAAGATTGGATCTTCCCAACCATCGGAGGAGGACTACGCAACTGGGAGGCGAAAGACTTCGTCCCCATTACTTTTATTAATCAGTAATTATCTGTCAAACATTTCCTGTTGGTTTGTAATAATTACTTTTGAACAATCTGCACACTACTTTTTCACCTCATGCCTTGCCCGGGGCATGTAGGTCCATTTGTAAGGGTTTTGATTCTCTTCATATCCATATGCCATGTTTAATGATTCATTGGACGTTTTTCATTGATAAACTGTTGTGTTCATTTTCTTTCCTTTTGCATTTTTGTTCGTTTAAGGATGGCTATCCCTTACACACACCCACACTCACAAATGCAGGTACCCATCCACTCTGGATTCTATGGGTGACTATTCTGCTATATCCTTTAATAACTCTGAAGATCTGGTCAATCAGGCTGAGTATGAAGATGACGAAGATTGTGAAATACCAGGAGAGCTAGCCAGACTTCTACAGCAAGAAGAAAGGGTCATCTTGCCTCACGAAGAGTTGTTGGAAACTGTCAACTTAGGAACAGAGGAAGACCGGAAGGAAATACAAGTGGGTGCCAATCTGGAACCAAGTGTCAAGGAGCGTTTGATACAGCTGTTAAATGAATACATCGAAATCTTCGCCTGGTCTTATGAATACATGTCGGGTTTAGACACAGATATCGTGGTTCACCGTCTCCCTACAAGAGAGGATTGTCCACCGATCAAGCAAAAAGTCTGCCGAATGAGGCCCGACATGTCTGAGAAGATTAAAGCAGAAGTAATGAAGCAATTCAACGCTGGTTTTCTGGCTGTTACATCCTATCCACAATGGGTTGCTAACATTGTGCCAGTACCTAAAAAAGACGGCAAGGTCAGGATGTGTGTGGATTACCGGGATTTGAATAGGGCTAGTCCTAAAGATTATTTTCCGCTACCGCACATCGACATTTTGATTGACAACACAGCTCAGCACAAGGTGTTTTCCTTCATGGATGGATTCTCGGGCTACAACCAGATTAAAATGGCCCCCGAGGACATGGAGAAAACCACCTTTGTTACACAATGGGGTACCTTCTGCTACAAGGTGATGCCGTTCGGACTGAAGAACACAGGGGCAACTTATCAACGCGCCATGGTAGCTTTGTTTCATGATATGATACATCATGAGATCAAAGTTTACGTAGACGACATGATAGCTCGATCACAAACAGAAGAGGAACATCTTGAGCATTTGCAGAAGCTGTTTGCCAGGTTGAAGGAGTATAAACTCAGGCTGAATCCAAGTAAGTGCACCTTTGGAGTCAGGTCTGGTAAACTTCTAGGATTTATTGTCAACAACAAGGGCATCGAGGTCGATCCAGCAAAAGTGAAAGCAATACAAGAAATGCCTGCTCCCCGTACTGAAAAGGAAGTTAGAGGGTTCTTGGGGCGCCTGAACTATATTGCCAGATTCATCTCTCATCTGACTTCTACCTGTGAGCCAATTTTCAAACTATTAAAGAAGGATCAGGTAGTCGAATGGAACGACGATTGCCAAGCTGCTTTTGATAAGATCAAGGAGTATTTGCTAGAACCTCCTATTCTGATGCCACCCGTCGAAGGAAGACCATTGATCATGTATTTGACCGTCTTGGATAACTCAATGGGGTGTGTTTTGGGCCAACATGACGAGTCTGGTCGAAAAGAGCATGCCATTTATTACCTTAGCAAAAAGTTTACCGACTATGAGACTCGCTACTCACTGCTCGAGAAAACTTGTTGCGCTTTGGTATGGGCTGCTCGCCGACTAAGGCAGTATATGCTGACTCATACCACCTTGCTGATTTCCAAAATGGATCCTATCAAGTATATCTTCGAGAAGCCCGCTTTATCTGGAAGAATAACTAGATGGCAAATGATCTTGACTGAGTATGACATCCAGTATACTACCCAAAAAGCTATAAAAGGGAGTGTACTAGCTGACCATCTAGCTCATCAAGCTATCGAAGATTATCAGTCCATGAGATTCGACTTCCCGGACGAGGACATCATGAACTTGGACAACATTGAAGGTAACAGACCGTATGACGGACCTGAAAAAGGATCCCGATGGACCCTATACTTTGATGGCGCTTCAAATGCACTTGGAAACGGTATCGGTGCGGTACTCATTTCCCCGGAAGGTTGCCACACACCTTTCACAGCCCGACTTTGCTTCAGCTGTACCAACAACATGGCTGAATATGAAGCTTGCATTTTTGGTCTCAAGGCTACTATAGACTTGGGGATCAAATCTTTGATTGTATTTGGGGACTCGACTTTGGTTATCAAGAAAATCAAAGGAGAGTGGGATACTAAACATCCTAATCTTATCCCATACAAGGAACATGTCCTGACATTGTTGCCTCATTTCGAGAAAATCACCTTCGAGCATTTCCCGCGAGAAGAGAATTAGCTAGCAGATGCTCTAGCCACGATGTCTTCCATGTTTAAACTCAACTAGGATAACGAGGCTCCCCAAATCACCATTGAGCGAATGGATGAACCTGCGCATTGTCATGAGATTAATACCGAAGAAGTAGTGAAACAACCCTGGTTTCACGAAATCAAAAGGTATCTCAAGACTAGAGAATATCCCGAAGGAGCTTCCGTAAATGACAAAAAGTTCCTGAGGAAATTTGCTGCCAAGTTCTTCCTGAGCAACAGCATCCTCTATAAACGCAGCCATGATTGTGTTTTACTCCGATGCGTGGACAAAGTCGAAGCAGAGTTAATCATGACCGAGATACATAGTGGTACATTTGGCACCCACTTGAGCGGGCATACAATGGCTAAGAAGATCCTAAGGGCAAGCTATTACTGGTCTATCATGGAAGCTGACTGCCATCAACATTCCCGTACTTGTCACAAATGTCAAGTCTACGCTGACAAGATTCATATTCCTCCGATTCCTCTCAACGTTCTGACAGCTCCTTGGCCATTCGCAATGTGGGGCATTGACATGATTGGAGAGATCAAGCCCACGGCATCCAATGGACATCTCTTCATCCTGGTTGCTATTGACTATTTCACAAAGTGGGTCGAGGCAGCTTCCTTCGCCTTTGTTACTAAAAATGTGGTTGCCCGCTTCATCAAGCAGAACCTCATATGCCGGTATGGTGTTCCCGACAGGATCATCACGGACAACGGTACAAATCTGAATAATACTATGATTACCGCTCTATGCGAACAGTTCAAGATTTATCATCATAATTCATCTCCCTATCGGCCGAAGATGAACGGTGCTGTTGAAGCTGCGAACAAAAACATCAAGAAGATCATTCAGAAAATGACAGTCACTTACAAATACTGGCATGAGATGTTACCGTTTGCTCTGCATGGATACCGTACCACGGCACGTACCTCAACAGGGGAAACCCCATTTTCTTTGGTATATGGCATGGAAGCTGTCCTGCCCATGGAAGTTCAGATTCCTTCCTTAAGGATTATGAAGGACGCAGGTTTGAATGAAAGTGATTGGATTCAGACCCGACTTGATCAACTCAATTTGATCGACGAGAAGCGACTCGCTGCTGTTTGCCATGGTCATACGTATCAAAAACGGATGATCAGGGATTTCAACAAGAAAGTCAGACGTCAAGTATACCAAGTCGGAGATCTCGTAATCAAGCGGATTATCTTGCCGCAAAGTGATCCCAGGGGCAAATGGACTCCTATATACGAAGGACCATTTGTGATCAAGAGCATATTTTCTGGTGGTGCAATGATTCTGACCACCATGGACGGCGACGATTTGCCGCACCCTGCAAACGCAGACATAGTCAAAAGATACTACGCATAAAATAACCCGACAAGTCGAAAACCTGAAAGGGCGGCTTGGGCAAAAATGGGCATCCCGGTGAACCGAAAACCCGAAAGGGCGGTTCAGGCAAAAATTAGGGATAAAACAAAAAAATCTGTACACCTGGCAAGTCGAAAACCCGAAAGGGAGGCTTGGGCAAAAAGGGGTTTCCCGGTGAATCGAAAACCCGAAAGGGCGGTTTAGACAAAAGTTAGGGAATTAAAGCGTATGACTATGTCTCGTCGGATCACTTTAAGGACAAATCTCTTCATCAACCAGCTCCAAGCTTCTGATCAATCCAGTCACCGGCAGACGAAGCCTTGAATGAACAGATATTCAGAGTTGTGAAGGCTATAGCAGAATGGAATCCCATGGAATTGTTTCACATAGCCATCTTTCTTTTGTATAAATTTTTCAATTTTTACGACGACATCCTCTTACTAGGATGACTGTCTCCTTTGTAAAAATATACTCATAGAAAGTTAATACAAATACTTTTCCAGATACAGAAATTTGCTTTGACGTCCTTTTTCTTTTTTCTCTTTTGCACTTATGTTTATTTGAGAAACGTCCAACGTTTTGTTAAATAGGCATATGCATTTGAATGTAATCATTTTCCTTACAAACCAAGAAAAAGATGATTACTGATAGGTTGAAGGTACAGATAGATATCTTGATACCCTTTCAGAAGGAATCCTCAGCAGAGTTAAAATTCAATTCCCCAAACAGAGTTAAACTTTAGGATCCTCAGCAGAACAGGAGCTTTCTCAAAACTGATTTCCCCAGCCAGAGGGCCTTCCAGAACTCAATTCCCCTCAGAGTTTCAGTATCCCCAGTGGAGCCTCAAAAATATGAAAGTCCAATCCCCAGTGGAGCTAAACATCCCAACTATCAATCCCCAGCAGAACCAAACTAGTGAACCTTCTCCCCACAGAGATGCTTCCCACCAAACTAAGGATGCTCAGTCTTACTTCTCCAGCATGAGTCTATCAGATTCTGAACTCCCCAGTAGAGATCATCAGAATTCTCATTCCCTACAAGTCACCAAGGAATTCCAATTCCCTGCAATGGTCCTAGGATCCCCTCAACAATTGAAGATCTTGCATTTCCCAAGCAGAGTGAAGACTCTCATTCTCAGTTCCTCACAGGATATTCATATGTTCCCTAGTGAAGATCTCCTCAGGACAGGAATCCCCAGTAGATTGGCATACAATCCAAGCTCCTGATTCTCCTGCAGTAGTCAGCAAGGATGTCTTGTCCTCAGCGATCAAAATTCTTGCAATCCCCTGCAGCAATCAAGGATTCACTTTCCCTGGCGGCAGTCAAGATTCTTTTATCTCCAGCCATCTAGGATTCATCTATCCTCAGCAAGACAGCTCTTCAGCTTACATGCGCATTCATTTACATTCATATCATAAACATTGATGTAACATGTATATTGCATCATACATATCATGCAACATAACTTTGTGTTTTAGCTAACATTTCATCCTTTTCAGGATAAGATTAAAAGGATATCATTAACAATTATTCAGATACAGTATGGATACACCCCAGACACAGCGGTCATTCTATTACTCATTCAGAATTTATTCAGATATAGTATGGATACACCCCAGACACGGCGGTCATTCTATTACTCATTCAAAATTTCAAGTCAGATACAGTACAGATACACCCCAGACACGGCGGTCATTCTACTACTCATTCAGACTACAGCAATCAGATACAGACTAGATACGCTCCAGACACGACAGCCATTCTATCTCTCATTCAGATTCACTTATCCACCTCAAGGTTCAATGCATTCCAAGCACGGATACCATTTTGACCCTTACCACAGCAGTTTGATTCTCCCCAGTGCGTTCGCCACGGAAGTCATTCTGTCATTTATTTAGATCCCAGTTACAGTTTCAGATACACTTCAAACATGGAAGTCATTCTGCTAACTCATACGAATCTCAATCCCAGTTACAGTTTCAGATACACTCCAGACACGGAAGTCATTCTGCTAACTCATACAAATCTCAACTTCAGATACAGTCCAGATACGCTCCAAACACGGTTGCCATTATGTCACTCATTCAGAATTTGTCCCCAGCACGCAGTGGCTCCACACAGACATTTCTCTGTTACCTAGATACAATACAGATACACTCCAGACACGATAGTCATTCTAATATTCATTCTACCTTCAAACCCAGTTCCAGCTCAGATACGCCCCAGACACGGAGGCCATTCTTTTGCTCGTATAATCTCAGTCTCCGGATATAGTTCAAATGCATTCCAGGCGCGGATACCATTTTGACCCTCATTTTTCTGATCTATCATATTACAGTTCAACAAACATTTCATATGGCATCTTTAAGCCCATCTCCGACAAGACTCTGTCACCCCTCTAGATGGCATCTTTAAGCCCATCTCCAAATGGCATCTCTAAGCCCATTCCCGCATCCACGTCTTGACGAGTGCAAATTTAAGGGCACTCTAGTGTCCAATCTCCTTTTACCTTCGAGCCACGAAAGGCGAATCTGCCAATCTAACTCTTCAGGTCCAAGTAGATTGAACAGGGGCAACTGTTGTACCCCAAAATTTGCCCTCTCTTTCTTCAGGAAATCATCTTGGAATCTCAGAGTCCCTCTGAAACAAATCCAAATCCTGAATTATCATTTCTTCCCAAGCAAACCATTTACAAGAACAAAATGATCACACAAGCTCTAAAGGCAACGCTTTTATCTTGAGAAAAATTAAATTCTAAACATTTAGAATTTTTCTCTAAAAAATGGGTGTTTAAGAAGAAATTAGCGCTTCAGAACTTCTGGACCAAACTCCAGATAGAAACGGTCAGAAGTTGCAAGCTTGGCTCAACGCAGTCAGAAGTTGGCTCTTCAGCAGCTACATCAACTCAGTCAGAGGTTGCAAACGTGGTTCAACATGTAAGCCTCTGACAGAACATGACTCTTTCAGCAGTTACGTAAGTTCAGCCAGAGTTTGCTAAAGGAACGCAAAGGAGGCAAGGAAGTCTGAAGGCTCCTTCAGAACATGCTGAAATCAGAAGATGAAAAGGTCAGAAGAGTGGGTGTTACACTGATACAGAATCTCTAAATCCAGGATTTCCAGAAACAAATCCAAGGAACGTGTCAGAAAGTCAGGAGAATCCCCAGAATTTGCTAAGACAACAGGAGGCCAAGACCAGAGCATGGTTTACGTTGTTTTTGGTAAAACAGAACTGCTGGTTCAAAGTTTTGTTTCTATTACCAAAATATTGGTGTTGATAAGTCTCATCACTATTTAATGCTCATTAATGCTCCCAACCACTCCTGAACATTCATCCAAGTAGTCCCTTCACGTGTGGCTTGATAAACGCCTTTATGCAGGTTCAGGAATGGGTCTACGCGCCACCGTCCACCTAAGAGGTCACTTCTCCCCAATCCATGCCTGATGTTCCAGCCTAGGCTGAAAGGCTATCTGTTATCACAACTTCCCAGGAATTTCTTTCAAAGAACAATTCAACCTCTGTTGGCGCCTTTAATGTTCAAGAAATCCACAAGAGCTTTGCCTATAAATAGAGAACCATTGTCCACTGAAAAGGCGTCCAAAAAAATAGAAAAATTGCTAGAAGAGAAACATAAATCTTTAGCAAGAAAGTGCTGTGAAACTCTGCCAAAATCTCCAGTGTTTCATAACTTTGAATTTCTTACCTTCAAACTTTATCAATACCCAGTTTTCTTTGTGACTAAAGAACACCCTTTCAACCTCTGACCATATATACGCATACACCTTCATGTACCCCTTTCAAAAAAGAACCTGCCCAGAACACCATCAGAGCCAAAAGCTAGCTCTCCTTCACAAACTTTTCCAACAGCCAGGTAAGCACCTGCTGACCTTCATCACGCTGCTAAGCATCATCAGCTTTGCATGCTCAAATAAACATAATGTAAATATCATGTTGTTGCTGTTTGTGTTCTGAGGATTTTCATACCTCAGAACGTTTTGAGTCAGCCTAGAACCTGCCTGTGACCCTGTTGGTTCTGTCCTCTGAAACACTTTGACATTTGCTGGAGCTGCTCCAAACATGTTTTCTATTTTGTGGAAAAATAACAAATTTGCAGATGTTCTGATTAGCACAGGGAGAAGCCAAGTGCTGACTTTGACGTTAGCACATCTGAAGCCTGTTTTGTTGTCAATAATATCAGAACTTCTGAGAATTATTGTATTTCCAGCAGGATCAGAACTTCTGACTTCCCCACTAACAAACTTTTGTCTTGCAGCGCATGGGGATCAGAACTTCTGATCTCCCCACTAACAGGTTTCTGTTTTGCAGGTGCAAGAGTCAGAAGTTCTGACTCATACAGTTTAACCAAAAGGTTGATCATCTGGCAGCAGGCCTGAGTCAGAACTTCTGATGACCTCTCAGCAGCGCGCTGGTTCCCTCTCTCTTTCTCTCTATCTTGTTTTTGTTATTTTCTTTTCTTGTCTATTTTTCTCGTTGAACCACCCCATGTACAAATATGTATCCCCACCCCCCTAATTGTTGTAATAGCGTAGGATTTTATATTTCTGTTTTTTATTGCTTTCAAATAAATGCTAGTAATTAGGGTGTGTATGGCAAGATAAAATCAATGAAATAGAAAATCCTAATTCAAAGATAAACTCTTGTATGCAATAAAACACACTTGCACACAAACCCCCCTAGGGTTACGTCCACTTGTTGCCTTCAAAAATGGGTCATGTTACGCATGCAAAGTATCTTGGTAAAACAAACAAAATCAAAAGATCATAGTCCCTCGATGACGCTATCCAAAGTTGCCTTACAAAAATGATCTTAGTCCCTCAAAAAATGCTAAGATACTTTGCAAAATTGCTATCATGGTCTATACGATGACCCGCGCCCGTCCCGTTTACATCCTAACACAAGATTGTTCACCAAATACAATGGTGAAACAACACTGTTAAAAGGGTTAAAAACATAAGAAAGATCTTTGAGTAAAATAGGGTAGACAACTCTTAGTTACTTGATCAAAAATCTTGCAAAACATCCTTGCTATTTTTCAAAAAAACACACTCCACAACACAATTTCAAAACAACTTTCAAAATATTGAAAACCTTTCAAAAAGACAAACACCTTTGTATACATTCAAACAAGAATCATTACAAAGGTTGCCACAACGATGGCCTCTTTTCAAAAACATCTTTCAAACACACACACAAAGCACCATTTCAAACAATTGAAAATGCAAAGCAAGTGATCTAAGCAAGTAACTAAGAGCCCATGGATAACCATGGATAGAAAGGGTGCTAATACCTTCCCTTTCTATAATCTACTCCCCGAACCCAAGAAAACATCTCAAAGGTTTTTGCTGTGCTTTTTAACCTTTCCTTAGGATAAAATAAAAAGTCGGTGGCGACTCTTGCTAAACCGAAACATTTGCGAAAACAAACGCAAAACCTCAAGTCAGTTCTCCCACCATATCACACATAAAAACATAGATTTTATAAAAGTATAGAAATTTGGTTCATCACAAAAGCAATTCAGGGACACCCCCTAGAATTGGGGGGGTTTAGCTTCTCATAATATTCAAAGAAAATACAAATTCAAAGTTAAACATTACAAGATAATGGAATTGCTCCGATCTTCAATTGCTTCCGCTCTTGATGATCTTCGTTTCCCAAACCCTTGATCGCTCTTCTCCTCTTCTCTAATCTCTTATTTTTCTGATGCAAAAAAGTATCTCTCGTACTCTCAAAAACTAGGTCTAAATAGTGTCAGATCACCCTACAACTATGCAGAAAGCCAGAAATACCCTCCATGAACTCAAACAAATCGATTTCAAAAATTCACTTCTCTGTCTCGCGCCTGCCAACACGGGTCGTGTCAGGTGACACCGGAACCCGTGTTGGCCACTGGAATTCTTCAACAAAAGCTTGCCTATAAGACTTTCTGACACGGGCCGTGTCATGTGATAAGGGCTACTACAATTGGTGCCGATACTAATTTAATCTTTATGGTTTTAAAATCCACGACACACTCTTTATCAAAACAAAAGCCATATCCTTAACCAAAAGGGTCGTTAAGGGTTTTGCTATTTTAGAAAAATCTCTTATGAATCTACGGTAAAAACCCGAATGTCCTAAGAAACTTCTAATAAATTTTTCATTCGTCGGTGGGGGAAGCTTTGATATTACTTCAATCTTTGCTTGGTCCACTTCTATTCCCTTGTAGGAAATTTTGTGACCCAATACTATGCCTTCACGCACCACGAAGTGACACTTCTCCCAATTTAGGATTAGATTGGTTTGCTGGCATCTTTCTAAGACAAGAGCAAGGTTATTTAAACAATTATCAAAAGACTTATCAAAAACCAAGAAGTCATCCATGAAGACTTTCGTATACTTTTCAAGCATATCAACAAAAATTGATTGCATGCATCTTTGAAAGGTAGCTGGCGCATTGCATAACCCGAATGGAATCCTTCTGTAGGCAAAAATACCAAAAGGGCATGTAAATATTATCTTCTCTTGATCTTCTGGTACAACATCTATCTGATTATACCTCGAGTAACTATCGAGGAAACAATAGTACTCATGATCGGCCAACCTTTCCAACATCTGGTCGATGAATGGTAACAGAAAGTGATTTTTTCTCGTAGCAAGGTTCAATCTTCTATAATCGATACAGACTCGCCACCCTGTAACTATCCTTGTAGGGATCAACTCATTCTTCTCATTCTTGATCACAGTCGTTCCTCCTTTCTTTGGCACGACATGTATAAGACTCACCCAAGAACTGTCAGATATAGGATAAATCATCCCAACATCTAACAGTTTCACCACTTCTTTTCTGACTACCTCTTTCATTGCGGGATTTAGTCTTCTTTGGGGTTGGACAACCGGTTTATGATCATCTTTCATAAGAATTTTGTGCATGCAAACCGTAGGACTAATCCCATTCAAATCTTCAACCGACCATCCAATAACACTTTTGTGTTTTTTCAGAACTTTGACAAGCTTATCCTCTTAGAGAGCTTCAAGATTGGAACTTATTATTGCCGAGCATCTATTGTCGGTGTCGAGGAAAACATATTTGAGGTTCTCGGGTAATTGTTTCAATTCTGCCCCTTTCTTAGATTCATCTTTCTTCTCCTCCGTTGAAGGTTGCCTTAAATCATCCCACCGGTTTGGTCGAGTCCCTTTGAAAGACGAAATTGCATTCATCATAGCTAACGCTTCCATCTCTTTTTCATCCACCTCTTCAGTTTCTTCAAAAATTGATAAGCTTAACACTTTTTCCAAAGGTAGTTGTTGTGTCTTCAAAGAATTATCATTAACAACAACTTGATCAATTACCTCAATATGTTGACTTATGGCAATATCATCCTTATACTTCATAGTGTTCCAAACATCAATTTTCAACTCTTCATCATAGACTTTTAGAGTCATGGTATCCTCCTCTATATCTATCAAACATCTCCTGGTATCTAAAAATGGTCTACCAAGAATAAGATGAATCTCCTCATCTTCCGGCATCTCAAGAACAACAAAATCCAACAGGAATACGAACTTGTCAATTTTCACCAGAACATATTCCACTATTCCATAAGGTCTCTTCACAGAATGATCAGTAAACTGAAGTGTCATCCTTGTATTTTACACATTACCAATCCCTAATTTCTTGTAGATAGAAAATGGCATGAGACTAACACTTGCTCCCAAATCAATAAGATCCTTTTTAAATGATCTATCCCTAATAGTGCAAGGGATAGTAACAGAAACTAAATCCTTCTTCTTTACCGAAATCTTCATACCCTGCAAAATAGCACTACAGGTTTCAGTTAGAATAATAGGGTTGGTATAGATGGTTCTTTTCTTCGATGTGATATCTTTCATGAACTTGGCATAAGTAGGCATTTGCTCGAGTGCCTCCAAGACAGGAATGTTGAGTTCAAGCTTTTTGAATATCTCTAAGAATTTCTCAATGTTTTTTTCATGCTGCCCTCTTCTTCTTGTTTCTTGTGGGGAAAGGGAGTTTAACTGCCGGTTTTGGTTTAGTGACTTTTTCTTTGACCACCCGTTCATGTATAGTGACTTCTTCACTTTCAACCTCATTTTCTTTAATCTCCAAGTCAACTTCAAGCAATCGGTCGTCTTCTTCAGAATTTTTCTCACGCACGTCTTTTGACTTACCACTCCTAGTGGTCACTGCATTCACGTGATGATTGTCTCTTGGATTAGTAACCGTGGCACTTGGAAAAGTGCCTTGTGGTTGCGAACCCGCAAGTTATTGTGCGATCTGACTCATTTGTATTTCCAGATTCTTAATGGAAGCACTTGTGTTCTTTAGATAGCTTCGGGTCTCTTCTTGAGATTGAAAACTTTGAGTGGCCATCATTTCAATGGAAATCTCCCAATCAACTTTCCTTGTCCCATGTTGTTGAAATTGTTGTTGAGGTTGGTTATATGGTTGTTGCTACTGTGGTCGGTTTGGGACATTTCCTTGTTGATCCTTCCATGAGAAATTAGGATTATTTTTCCAACCCACATTATAAGTATTTGAATAAGGGTTGTTCTGCCTTAGAAATTTTATCTCCTCAATTTGTTGTGCAGTTGCAATGCAATGTACAGTAAGATGAGGTCCTCCACAAATTTCACAATTACTCGCTTGCGTAGGTTAAACCAGTTGAACTTGTGCTACAGTTTGAGTATTAATAGCCATCTTCTTCAGACTTTTCTCTACTTCAGCTGCAATTTGGTCTTCCATTTTAACAACTTGATAAGCTAATTTCAAATCAATTATTCCTTCAGGTTGAGAAACACTCCGGTTATATAACTCTAAATGCTCATTTGCTGCAATGGCTTCAATGATCTTTTTAATACCATTGGCTGTTGTAAAGTTAGTTGAGCCACCGACAGCTGTGTCGATGAGTTGCTTTGTCTTCATCCTCAGGCCATTAACAAAATTTTGCATTTGTTCAGTTTCATCCATGTTTTGAGTGGGACATGCAACCAACAGTCATTTAAACCTCTTATACGCATCTCCAAGTGATTCTCCTTCCTTCTGTTTAAATTTCACTATATCATATCTCTTACGGATGTACACAGAAGCAGGAAAATACTCGTTGAGAAAGGTAGTCTCCATTTGTTGCCAAGTTGTAATGCTTCCAGCAGGTAAAGAGTAAAACCACTCTTCAGCATCCTCTGACAATGTAAACGGGAACATTACTAACTTTTAGCTTCTTCAGAATGCCCCTCAATTTTCAGTGATGTCGTCATAGTGAGAAACCTCTGCAGATGTTTATTTGCATCTTCATTAATTTTTCCAGAGAACGACCTCCTTTCAAGTTGCCTGATTGTTGAGGGGTGCAACTGAAAGTGATCGACATTGACCGGTTCATTAATGATCGCCGACCAAGAGGGGCACTTTCTCATCCATAGTCGCCTAGAAGTCTTTCTATAGCAGGTGGATCAGCAGCCATAGTCTCAGAATTTGAATCTAATTGCTCGGAAGGAATTGATTGTGCTTCTTCTCTTCCTTCCGTCTTTCTTTCCTACCCTTTCGAATTCTCTCTCTCAATGATCTTTTTGGTTCTGCATCAAAAATAAATTCAGCTGAGGCCTTACCTCGCATAAAAAGATTAGACGATTATTATTTGTGAGCAAATACAAACAAAAATTGCAGTAAATAAAATTTTGGTTGCAGAGATATAAAATTCTAATTGAATAATTAAACAGAGATAATTTGGCAGTCCCCGGCAACGGTGCCAAAAACTTGATCGATAAAATAGCAAGTGTATTATTTTTACCAATGAAGTAATAAAAGGAAGTTATCCCGTGTATCGATCTCGAGGACTGCGTTAGAACTATCAGTGTTTATAATGATTCAATTAAACAAAAGAACATTGGTGTGGTTGGAAGATAGGTAATAATAATTTTCACTGTGAATCTTAAAACAAAAAGTAAAAAGTGTTTACACAATATGATGAAGCATGCTAGGAATAAGATGTATGAATTGCTCCGTAATAAACTGAACCTCTATTTTATACCATCTATGTTAATATGATTCAATACCGACTCTCAAGAGTCATTTCCCCTAATTCCTTAGCCAGAAACCATTAACATATAATTTTAAATCCTAATTCCTTAGTTATTCAAAATTATGTCAAGCACATGTAATAATATCAAGAATTTACGGTCATCACTATTAGATCATTATTCCTAAGAGAGATTAGTGATGCTATTATACAATTAGCGATAAAGTGATATGTCCAACCTACTTTACCCATAGATCAATACCCTATTTTCCAATAGGACAAGCAATAAGAAATTGTATAATATATTGAATACATAAAAACATAGATTTCATAAAAGTATAGAAATTTGGTTCATCACAAAAGTAATTCAGGGACACCCCTGGCATTGTGGGAGTTTAGCTTCTCATAATATTCAAAGAAAATAAAAATTCAAAGTTAAACATTAGAAGAGAATGGAATTGCTCCGATCTTCAATTTCTTCCGCTCTTGATGATCTTCGTTTCCCAAACCCTTGATCGCTCTTCTCCTCTTCTCTAATCTCTTCTTTTTCTGATGCAAAAAAGTCTCTCTCGTACTCTCAAAAACTAGGTCTAAATAGTGTCAGATCACCCCACAGCTATGCAGAAAGCCCGAAAAGACCCTCCATGAACTCAGACAAATCGATTTCAAAAATTTACTTCTTTGTCTCACGCCTGCCAACACGGGCCGTGTCAGGTGACACGGGCACCCGTGTTGGCCACTGGAATTCTTCAACAAAAGCTTTCCTATCAGACTTTCTGACACGGGCTGTGTCATGTGACACGGGCCGTGTCATGTGACACGGGCGCCCGTGTCAGCCACTGAAATTCTCTTTTCTCTAATTAAGTATCAGAATTTCTGACACAGGCCGTGTCAGGTGATACGGGCACACGTGTCAGCCACTAGACTTCCGGAGAAAACACTTCGGAACTTGTCAACTTCACCTCTATTCTTGTGCAATTTCACCCGGACCTGAAAATACAAAAACCACCAGACCAAGACTTTAAAAGTATCTTATTTATCCAATATTAAAACTAAACTAATGCAAACAAACAAAATGTGAAAATTAAAATACGTGACAAAAACAGTAGAAAAAAACTAAGCAAGGTGTTACCAATGATGCAGTTTTGTGCCGGATAATAGATAGAAAACAAGAAAGAACGGTGACCGGTCATTTACCCAGAATATTAAAAATCTATCGTATGCAACAAATCTTCACAGAATATAAAAAATACAGCATGTCCAGGTCCCACACAAGATGTTAGAAATCTGTTTCGCTGATATTCATCTTCTGAAAAGTTAAGCTCCCTTCTTTCAAAGGTTGAGCTCCCTTCTTTGTGTAAGTTGGAAAAAAATGACACTTGCAATCTATCAAATACAACAACAACATTTCTCCAAAAAATAAATACAACACCATTTTGTGAGTATAGGACAAAAAAATGTTTTGTGAATAATGATGCGAGTTGGGGATGCTTCATATGAACACAGATTAGGGTAAAATCTAACGATTATTTTTATAGAAAAATCTGACTACTTTATCCCTCGGTTTAAAGTTTAAAACCGATACGATGATTTCTATCACCTCGGTTATTTTTAAAAACCGAGGTGATAGTTATTTTTTTAAGTATTACATTGTTTACAAATAATATTAAAATAAATTATTTACAAAAAATCTCTTCAGTGATTTTTCTGCACTTGTAATCCATCATAACTTTGCATCTAAGATTGATTGTTGATGCTTGAATGTCAGAATTTTGCATCCATTATTGATTGTTGATGCTATCATTATCACTGCATTCAGTAGCATATACAATGTGCATGCGTTGAATGCATTCAACTTCTAATAAGTTGTTTCTCCTAAAAAATGAAAAATATTTTTCTGCACTTGCAATTCATCAGTAAAGCTTTTAGGAATAACAACAACAACAAATTTTAGGAATAACAAAAACAATAACTTTTAGGAATAACAATAACTACATCAACACCATTGTTTGAGATGGGTTGCAAAAGCTGGAAAAAATGTTTTGTTCAAGGTAGAAGGATATTTTTTTCAGATTTGCAATCCATCACAAAAAATGATGCATTCGACGGTGGGGCGACTACAAATAAAATAGCAATAAGGTGTAATATGTTCAACGAGTGTTTTTATAGTAGAATCTGATTAATTTATCCACCGGATTATAAAAAAAAAACCGAAGAGTTATATCATTTATTTTACACTTGTAAACAAATGAAAATATAAAGTGCAGTAGATGGGTTTCGAAACATGTCGGGAAGGATATAACACTTCGATTTTTTAAATAACTAAGTGAACAAGTTGTTTTTTTAAACAAAAAAAATAAAACATCGAACGCTTTAAAATAAAACTTTAATTTTTTTTCTAATAAAATAAAAGTTTCATCATGAAAAATATTATTTATAAGAGTGCATAAGTGAAAGACATTATTTATCTACTAGTAGAAAGTAAGAGTATGTCGGAATTCAAAAAGGTGAAAGAAATGTTAAAGCCATAGTTTGAGATGAATGATATAAGGTTGCTAGTACAATCTTGGCAATGAAAATCCTAAGAACGGGTAATGAGGTTCTCTTTCCATTTCTCAGAAGATCTATGTAGTGGTGTTGAAAATATTCAATATGGATTAAGAAAAATTTGTAACACCTCCTATTGATTAACACTTCAAACTCTCACACAATCACTCAGGAACCCTATTTAATTTTCACATACAAATTATCAATAGATTAATATTAATATTAATATTAATAATAATAATAATAATAATAATAATTATTATTATTATTATTATCTTCTAAAGGATGCCTGAATTTCTTCCAATGTTTTGTCCTTAGTCTCAGGAACCCAAAGTAGTGTGAATGCAAGATTGATGGCAGCAAAAATTGCATAAATTGTGAATGCTCCTGCATGGCTCCAATTTAGAAGCGATTTTGCAGTCAAAGTGACAAGAGAAGCGGTAAACCAATTTAGAAATGTTGCTGCACTTCCAGCAAGGCCCTTAATATTTAGTGGAAGTATCTGAAAATCACACTAGTAATTAATTACCACATACAATAATATCTAATTATATGGTATGTAATGCAATTATTTGATGTATACCTCAGACATTATAAGCCAAGGAATTGGTCCAACACCAAGGGAGAAACCAATTACCAAAACCTAAAAATAAATAGTTAATGAATTTAACAAATATAATAATAGTAATAACTACAAACCCTCACACAAAAGAAACATACCAGAAGCCCCACAAGAGAGAGCACCCCCATTATTCTATGAATGCCAGAGTCATTTGCTACAATTCCCTGAGTTCAATCAAATAACATCATATCTTTAGTATATGAATTGAATTTTAAGAGATGTGAAGGTGATTGATTACTAACCTGTAGATAAAATGCAGTAGCAACAAGGAGTAGGCTTATTGTCATCACAGAACAAGATATCTACAAGAGATTAATAAACCCAATGAGTACTTACTACTTACTATAATATTATTAAAAAACGGAGAGAGTTCTTACTATAAGAAGCACTCTTCGCCCACTTTTGTCTACCAACCCAGTAGAGATTGCAGTCACTACAACCTGTACATTTAAAAAAAATTGCAAATCATTTGTTTTTTTAATATATATTTTGATTCTCATATAAGATGGCTTATTGAATATCTTTATATTATTATTATTATTATTATTATTATTATTATTATTATTATTATTATTATTATTATTATTATTATTATTATTATTATTATTATTATTATTATTATTATTATTATTATTATTATTATTATTATTATTATTATTATTATTATTATTTATTATTATTATTATTATTATTATTATTATTATTATTATTATTATTATTATTATTATTATTATTATTATTATTATTATTGTAGAGTCATGCGTCATCAAGTTTATGTTTTGATGATTACAAACAACATGATCAAGGCAAAAGGTATTATCAAAAAGAAGAATAAAAAGTATCTACTCAAAACAGACTTTTGGCTTACATGCTAAGTTACTCCTAAAGAATACTTTGGTATTTGATCTTCATTATGGTACAAGATTCCAATTCAATATAGTATGTTACTATAATGCTCAAAATATGTCTAATATTATGCATACATGTTTTATGACTTTTAATATCACTAACATTGCATTTCCAAGTCATTAAAAAGGTTATTTCAATTTTTCATACAGTGGTAACCGGTTACAGGTTTCTGGTAACCGATTACAGACTTCAGCATTTCAAATTTTTAACATTATCTGCACTAGATAACGAATTACTGCATTCCGGTTACACCGGTTACCACTGAAACGAATTTGAAAAATAAGACTGTTTTGAATGTTGTTTGTTTGTTGCATTTGTCCATGAACCATTGCACTTCTACATTCATTTAGAATCTTTTGAAAGAGTGCAATACATGTATATAATTAAAATATCTCTGAAGTAGAAACACACACAAAATAACAACAATCATAACATACAATTCAACATTTTGTTTCTCATTTTCAAATAAGTGCATCTATTAATATTTTGTATGAAACTTTTACTCTTACATTTTCAAATACGTCATTAGAAAAGTTTCATCATATGCATTAAACACTTGTGTAATATATTCATTGAATTGTTGTCTTGAAAGAGAAGAGATCAATATTTTATATTGACATTGATTATCAACTTTCATATCTACTTCAAAAATTTGTTTCTAATCATTTTTTCAAAGTGATTGTGGTATAACCTTGTTGTCCATGATTGTTGGAAGCAAGAGAGTATTAAGGGAGGATTGTTCTCTTTCTACTTTGTATTGGTTACATTGTTTTCAGGATTGTTGAAAACAAGTGTGTACATTGAAGAAGATTGTTCTTCATATACTTGGCTGAATCTTAAAGGATAATTAATGCCTTTGATCTCCCTATAAGTTAGATAGTAAGCATCACATTTGGATGGGATAGGCTGTATAATAATTCTAACTATAGTGAAATATCTTACATGTTGGTAAGGGGATTGGAGTAATCTCGAAGTATGAGGGGAACCAGTATAAATCTCTTGTGTTCTTTATTTTTTGTATTTACCGCTTTCATATTCATACACAAACGAGAAAATAAGAACATCATCACATAAAAGAATAAAAATCTGCAATCCACTTTATTCAGTCCCGTCTTAAGCGCACTTATTAACCAACATTTGGCATCAGAGCAAGTTAAGATAACTTGTTCCTATTCGATCCAGAATGGCTTCCGCATAACCAACTTTCACAGATGGTGGTAGTAACAACAAGCCTTCATTGTTTTGTGGTGAATACTTTGACTTTTGAAAAATTCGCATGAAGGATCATCTAGAAGCACAAGGAGAAGAAATATGGGATGCTATCCAAGATGGTCTATTTATTCTGATATGTGTTGTCAACGGTATTGGAACATCAAAGCCTAAAACATCATAGAATGACGATGATAAGAAAAATGTCCTTTATGATAAGAAAGCAATTAATCTTCTTCAAGGTGCACTTTGCATAGATGAACTCTTTCGTATTTCGGCATGCACAACGGAAAAAAAAATTTGGGATACTTTGGTTGAAACTCATGAAGGAACCTTTGAAGTTAAGAGGTCAAGATTGAATACTTTAAGCCAAGAGTATGAACTTTTCATAATGCAACCCCGGGAGATAATTCTCGACTTGCAAAAGAGATTCGTTCATCTGAGGAACCATTTGATGACACTCGGTAAGACTTTTATTAATGATGAATTAAATCTTAAAGTGCTTAGATCATTGTCCAGGAAATGGAAACCAAAAGTGACGGCTATATCAGAAAAGAAAAGACTTTCAAAAATGACATCCGCGAAATTGTTCGGTAAACTTTAAGAACATGAAATTGAACTTGAAAAGCTAGAACACCATGAGATTCAAGATGAGGATTCCAAAGGCGTTGCATTGAAAGTTAAATTAAGGGAAGAACTTGGCGAAGATGATTTAGAGGAATTCATGCATCTTATAAAAAGGCTCGATAATTTTTTCCGCTAATAATGATAAATCTTTCAATTTTATAAAAAGTGAGAAACTTTTCAGAAAGAAAGAAGGTTCTTCATCACTGCACAAAATCAAATGTTATGAATGTGGAAAAGGAGGACACCTAAAGATGGAGTGCCCAAAGTTGTCCAAGAAAAATGGTTACAAGGGAAGAAAATTCTCAAAATCCAACAAGGTTTACATTGAAGAAAGTGATACAAGTTCTTCATCTGATTTGGAAAACGACGAATATGCAAATCTTACTTTTATGACATTACATTATTCTGATGGTGAAGAGGAAGAAAAGGTTAGAAATTTTTATCCTAAGAAAATAGTTGCTAAAAAGAAAATTATATTACAAGCAAATTTCTTCCTACTTTTTTATATCATGGTGTTATTGGTCACACACATAATGTTTTTCATGCAAGAAATTATAATGCTACTAGTAAACATTATGTGTGGGTCAAGAAAGGAACTAACCATGAAGGATCCAAATCACTTTGGATATCTAGCAAAACTTAACTTGTTTTGTAGGTTTTCTTGAAGACCACTTCAAAATCTTTGATATCTTAATAAGTGGTTGATCCAAACATATGATGGAAGGTATAAGCGAGTTTTCAAATCTAATAGGACAAGGGATGTGTCACATATGAGGACAACATAAAATGAAAGATTCTTGGCAAGGAAAATATAAGCACTAACTTTCATATCCAATGAAGAAGTACTTCATAATGAAGGATTAAGATACAAAAAAATTTCTAAAGGATAATGACAAAATATTCTATTTTGATTATGATATTATTTTGTTTCTTTTTCCCTTCCTTTTTGCTAATGACAAAGGGGGAGAAGATATATGTGTATGGTTTGTCTCTATCTCTTACATAAATTGTCAACATACTCTATTGATCAAGGAGAAGTATTGATCAAGGGGGAGTTATCATTAATAGGGGAGCATATTGTATTTTCAAGTGATCCAAAGCGTTTCTCATAACAAGTGTTTGTCATCATCAAAAAGGGGGAGAATGTAGAGTCATGCTTCATCAAGTTTATGTGTTGATGATTACAAACAACATGATCAAGGCAAAAGGCATTATCAAAAAGAAGAAGAAAAAATATCTACTCAAAATGGACTTGTGGCTTGTATGCTAAGTTACTCCTAAAGAAGACTTTGATATTTGATCTTCACTATGGTACAAGACTCCAATTCAATATAGTATGTTACTATAGTGCTCAAAATATGTCTAATATTATGTATACATGTTTCATGACTTTTAATATCACTAGCATTGCATTTCCAAGTCATTAAAAATGTTATTTCACTTTTTCATACAATGGTAACCGGTTTTGGTAATTAGTTACAGGCTTCAGTATTTCAAAATTTTAATGTTACCTACATTGGATAACCGGTTACCACTAAAACGGATTTGAAAAAGAAGATTATTTTGAATGTTGTTTGTTTGTTGCAGTTGTCCATGAACCATTGTACTTCTACATTCATTTAGAACCTTTTGAAAGGGCGCAATACATGTATATAATTCAAATATTTCTGAAGTAGAAACACACACAAAATAAAAACAATCACAACATACAATTCAACATTTTGTTTCTCATTTTCAAACAAGTGCATGGATTAATATATTGCATGAAATTTTTACTCTTACATTTTCAAATACATCATTAGAAAAGTTTCATCATATGCATTGAGCACTTGTGTAATACATTCATTGAATTGTTGTCATGAAAGAGAAGAGATCAATACTTTGTATTGACATTGATTATCAATCAACTTTCATATCTACTTCAAGAATTTTTTTTCTAATCATTTTTTCAAAGTGATTGTGGTATAACCTTGTTATCCATGATTGTTGGAAGCAAGAGAGTATTAAGGGAGAATTGTTCTCTTTCTACTTTGTATTGGTTATATTGTTTTCAGGATTGTTGAAAACAAGTGTCTACATTAAAGAAGATTGTTCTTCATGTAGTTGGTTGGATCTTAAAGGATAGTTAAAGTCTTTGATCCCCCTATAGGTTAGATAATAAGCATCACATTTGGATGTGGATAGGCTATACAATAATTCTAACTATAGTGAAATCTATTACATGTTGGTAGGGGGAGTGGAGTACTCTCGAAGTGTGAGGGGAAAAGTATAGATCTCTTATGTTCTTTATTTTCTGTATTTACCGCTTTCATATTCATACACAAACAAAAAAATAACATCATCACATAAAAGAATAAAAATCTGCAATCCACTTTATTCAGTCCCGTCTTAGGAGCACTTAAAAACCAACAATTTTTATTTTTATTGTTATTGTTATTGTTATTGTTATTTATTATTATTATTATTATTATTATTATTATTATTATTATTATTATTATTATTATTATTATTATTATTATTATTATTATTATTATTATTATTATTGTTATTTTTATTATTATTATTGTTATTTTTATTATTATTATATTATTATTTATTATTATTATTATGATTTTCATTATTATTATTATTATTATTATTATTATTATTATTATTATTATTATTATTATTGTTATTATTATTATTATTATTATTATTATTTTTATTGTTATTGTTATTATTATTATTATTGTTGTTATTTTATTATTATTATTATTATTATTATTATTATTATTATTATTATTATTATTATTATTTTTGTTACTATTGTTATTATTATTATTATTATTGTTATTGTTATTGTTACTATTGCTACTATTACTATTATTTTTACTATTACTATTACTATTATTATTAGTATTACTATTACCATTATTATTATTATTATTATTATTATTATTATTATTATTATTATTATTATTATTATTATTATTATTACTATTATTACTATTAGTATTATTATTACTATTATTATTGTTATTATTACTAGTATTACTATTACTATTACTATTATTACTATTATTTTTATTATTAGTATTATTATTACTACTATTACTATTATTATTACTATTACTATTATTATTACTATTATTATTATTATCATTATTATTATTATTATTATTATTATTATTATTATTACTACTACTATTATTATTATTATTATTATTATTATTATTATTATTATTATTATTATTATTATTATTATTATTATTATTATTATTATTATTATTATTATTATTTATTTTTTTTTAGCATAAAAAATGGTGTAGTTGTTGAAAATGGTCATTTATTCTAATTTGTAGTTTTGGTAATGCTAAATTATCCCCACACCCTCCATTAGTGTCAAAAAATTCTTTATGTCAGAAACGTCATAAAATTTTAGTTTTTTTTTTGTAAATTCACTACATATAACTAAGTTACTTTTGAATTTGATCCATTTAATTTTTTTTGTGAAGGATTTTATAATGGAGATGGCACTACCGAGATGTGAGAGTCGAGGAAAGTTATATTTAATCACCACCTCTGCCACCACAAATAATCAAGGTAAATTACTATTCTCCCTTGCAACTTAGTCCTCTTTCCTTTAACATGATAGTTTAGATCACCCTGAAACACCTGTTTTAGAATCCCCCTTGAGAAATAAATTAGTTGAATGTATATGAACCAAACATATCAACTCAAGTTTATGGCATTATTTTCCTCTTGTTAATCATGTAACATTGTAATAGTGATTTATGGATGTATCTCATATTGAGTTTCTTGGGTCACAAATATTATGTGATTTTTTGGAAGACTATTCAAAATTACATGTAGACTTTTCAAATCTCACACAAATCTCAATGTTATTTATATTTTCAAAAATTAAAATCATATATCAATACTCAATTTTAAGGGAAGTTAAAAATATTCAATGTGACACAGAGAATATATCAATGATAAATTTCAAAAATATTGTGAAGCAAACAAAATTTTATTTCGTCTCACTTGTCTTTATACATCCTCTCAAAATGGTATTGAAAGAAAAAAAATATTAATAAAATTCTTTGGACCTTATTAGTTCATGCTTCACTACCACCGTCTTTCTAAAACTATGCTTGGAATATGACAACATATATCTTAAGCAGTTTCTCAAGTAAAAGTCTCAATTTTCAATCACCTCCTCAAATACTATACAAGAAATACCCATCATACTCACCTAAGAGTCTTTGGTTGTTTATGATATTCTCTACACCGTGTATATTCTTAGGTTATCCATCACAACGCCGTGGTTATACAAATTTTATGAATTATCATCCAATAAAATTCTTATTTGTTGCCATGAAATCTTTGATCAAATCCAATTTTTCTTTTCCAGATTACTTACTCCAAAATCCACTACATACAATTTTTTAGATAACGGTTTCTCACCTTACCTCATTTACCAATTACTAGATGATTACGGCTCATAAAATCACACACAGATGCAAAAATAATCTCCCCGGCCTCTCTCTCACTCAGCCTTCCTTCCCTATTTGGCTTTCCTCTCCCTCTCCACAATCGAGTTCTTCTCCATCACTAACATTGCCTACCAATCTCAACACACGTCTAGATCAAACACAACATCATCCTCCCATTTACAGACCCATTTTGATTTTAGAAACTATACATGTCACAAAGATCCAACATAATATCTTCGAAAACAACCAAAAATAATATAGGCTTCATACACATGTTAAAAATCCCTCCTTTCTCATAACTCAGTGCATGTACTCAAAGACTCGAATTGGAAAGTGATTATGAACGACAAATATTATGCACTAATAAACAAATAAGACTTGGGGTTCAATACCTCAACCACCTGATGTTAATGTTACTCGATCTATGTGGATTTTTAGACAAAAAACTTGACGATTCTTTTGAGAGGCATAAAGCCCGACTTATAGGTGATAGTGCAAGTCAACAGGTTGGCTTGGATTAAAAATAATATAGGCTTCGTACACATGTTAAAAATCCCTCATCTCTCATAACCTAGTGTGTGTACTCAAAGACTCGAATTAGAAAATGATTATGGATGACAAATATAATGCTCTAATAAACAAATAAGACTTGGGGTTCAATGCCTCGTCCACCTGATGTTAATGTTAATCGATCTATGTGGATTTTTAGACAAAAAAAACTTGACAATTCTTTTGAGAGGCATAAAGCCCGACTTATAGGTGATAGAGCAAGTCAACATCTTGGCTTGAATTATGGAGAGACCTTTAGCACAATTGTTAAATCGACAAATTTCCATTCTCCTTCTCTTTAAAGCATGACTCACTCATCATTTGGATGTTAAAAATGCTTTCATATATGGTGAACTTAATGAAACATTATAAATGTATCAATTATTGGGGTTCAAGATCTGAATCACCCCATTCATGTTTTTCTTTTGCACAAATCACTCTATAGCCTCAAACAAGATCATAAGGCTTGGTATAGCAAATATGCATATTATATCATCATCGACTGGTTTCTTCAAAAGCAAGTTTGACAACTCTCTCTTCATTTACTAGAAATATACTAATATGGCTCTTTATGTAGATGACATCATTCACATCTTTACTACTAATCATCTTTTCAAATATATCATATCACTTCTCTGCTCTGAATTTTCTATGAAAAACTTTGGAACACTTGGTTATTTTTTAGGAATTGTTGTCATTTGACATTGCTGAAAGTATATTCTTATCTCAAAAATAGTACGTAGAATAAATTGGTAAATATCCAAATATGTCCTCATTAACCCATGTCCTGCCTTGGTTGAAACAAAGTTGAAATTTAGCACCAAAACCAGTATTCCATATGAGGGTTCATCTCTTTATTGAAATCTTGCAGGTGCTCGCGATCTACAATATCTCATATTCACAAGGCCAAACATCTCATATATTGTACAATATATTTGTTTTATTATTCATAATATAATGGATGTCCACATGCAATCTCTTTGGCGCATCCCATGCTACATTAAAGGCACTAGTCAATATAAATTGCACCTTTACTCATCATCCATTATATCTTTGATCTCTCCCAATACGAAAATTAGGGAGGCTACTTAGGTACTAGGAGACTCACTTTTGATTACTATGTGTTTGTTTGTGACAACTTACTCTCTTGGTCCTTTAAACATTAACCCACATTATTCCATTCCAATGTTAAGGTTGAATTTTATGGTGTTGCAAATGTGGTATCTAAATCTTGATGATCATTTATCTGTTGGTTAAATTCAAATCTGCATTGGATAGTGCAAAAGACAGATTTTCTTTGGGCAGTGAGAAGTTTATTCCTTAGGGACCTAGTAATAATTAATGATGTAACATTTAATATTCTATCTTGTGATCTCTATATAAATCACTTTGTATTCATATCAAAAGTTAGTTGGACATTTTATAAAGAAAGCAAGTTTAAGTCCACTCCCATTTTCTCTTCAAATTGGTATCAGAGCGCATGGCAAATATGATGGGTCAAATGTCATTTCCACGACTATCAATGTCGAATTATGAGAACTAGAGTATCCAGATGAAGGCACTTCTATGATTGTTAGATGTATGGGAAGTAACTAATGATGGATTTGAAGAACCGTCAAATACGACGACAAACACAGCTGTTCAGAACAAGGCGTTGAAAGAAACACGAGCAAAGGATAAAACAACATTATACATGCTATTCAGAGCAGTCGACGAATCAATTTTAGAAAAGATTGCTGGTTCGACTACATCAAAGGAAGCGTGGGACAGGCTAGAAAAGGCTTTCAAAGGAGCAGAAAGAGTTAAGCAAGTTCGCTTGCAGACTCTTCGAGGAAAAATGGAGAGAATGAAGATGAAGGAGACAGTTTCTGTGTCGGACTACATCACTCGTGTGCAGACGGTAGAAAATCAACTCAATTGAAATGGTGAAGCAATGACTGATGCTCGTATTATCGAAAAGATTCTGAGATCTTTGACAGATAAGTTCTAAAGTATAGTATGCGCAATAGAAGAGGTGAATGATCTTTCGATAATCACTGTCGAAGAAGTCGCTGGTTCACTTGAGGCACATGAACAATACAAAATAAAGAAGAAGGAGGAGACACTTAAGGATGCAGAACCCAACAGAGACGAAAAGGAACTTTTCTCTCAAAATTAGCGTGGGAGAGGACATGGTCGTAGAGGACGTAATGGTGGTCGAAGTTACCAAAATAACAACTTTGACAGAGGACAATCAAGCCAACAAAACTGGCGTGGCAGAGGACGTGGCCAGAAAGATGGTAGGTCGAATTACAGCAATATCGAATGTTACAAATGTAAAAAACATGGGCAATATGCGAAATATTGCAACTCCTACAGTTGCTACAACTATGGTAAAGTGGGACATCTTGCAAAAGATTGTCGACTCAGAAGAAAGATAGAAGAAACAACAAATCTTGCCCTAGAAACAGAATCGAATGAAGGATTTCTGTTAATGACTCAAAAGGAAGCAGATACAGAAAATGACACTATGTGGTACCTGGACTCAGGAGCAGGTAACTATATTTGTGGTCATAAGCACTTGTTCAAAGAAATAAATAAAATTGAGGATGGTCATGTTTCCTTTGGAGATGTGTCGAATGTAAGGGTCGAAGGAAAAGGAACAATTAGTTTCTTGCAGAAGGATGAATTGATAGGATCAATCCAAGATGTATACTATGTACCAAACCTCGGAGCAAATATTTTGAGTCTGGGAAAACTCACAGAAAAGGGTTATTCGATACTCATGGGAGATCAAAGTTTGCACTTAGAAGATAAGTCAGGACGTCTGGTTTCTCAAGTCGAAATGGGGAGAAATCGAATGTACAAGTTGAATTTGAGAAGCATTTGAGAAAAGTGTTTGCAAGTCAATGTCGAAGACCAAGCATCCCTGTGGCATCTACATTTTGGTCATCTACATCTAGCTGGACTAAGTAGGTTAGCAAAGAAAAATATGGTGCATGGACTACCAGACGTAGAATTCGAAGGAAAATTCTGTGAAGAATGTGTCTTTGGCAAACAGACGAGAAACTCATTTCAAAGGAAGGCAGAATATCAGGCTAAACAAATTCTGGAATTGATTTACACTGACATATGTGGACCAATTACCCTAGAATCCTTCAGTGGAAAAAGGTAATTTATATCCTTTATTGATGATTTCTAAAGGAAAACTTGGGTGTATTTTCTGAAAGAAAAGTCAGAAGCCTTCGAAGTATTCAAGAAGTTTAAGATAATGATGGAGAAAGCAACAGACAGGCACATCAAAGCTCTTCGATCAGACAGAGGTGGGGAGTATACTTCGACAGCCTTTATGAAGTACTGTGAAGAGCAAGGCATAAGGAGATTTCTGACTGCAGCATACTCACCTCAACAAAATGGTGTTCCGGAAAAAAAGAATCGAACAGTCCTCGACATGGTTCGATCAATGCTTAATAGCAAGAACATTCGAAGAAATTTTGGGCAGAAGTTGTACAATGTGCAATCTACGTTTAGAATAGATGTCCATATTCGAAGTTGGGAGATTTAACACCTCAAGAAGCTTGGAGTGGACAAAAGCCAATTGTGTCTCACTTCAAAGTGTTTGGAAGTGTGGCTTATGCATATGTACATGATCAAAGAAGAACAAAGTTAGAAGATAAGAGTCAGAAATACATACTCATTGTGTATGATGAGAAAACGAAAGGTTACAGACTTTTAACTCAATAAACAAAAAGGTGATAGTGAGTAGAGATGTTCGAGTAAATGAAGGAAGAAAGTGGGACTGGAACAACTTGACTGGAGTTATGGTCGAATTACCATATGCTATATCGAAAAACACTTCGACAAAACCAGAAGACTCTGATGATGAAGATGGACTCTCACAGCCCAGGTTGCAAAGTTTACAAGACTTGTATAAAAACACAGAAGAAGTGCATCTCGTATGTTTATTGGCAGACACTGAAGATATCAGTTTTGACGAAGCAGTAAGAAACAAAAACCAGAAGGATGCTATGAATGAAGAAATTAAGGCCATCGAATACAATGATATTTGGAAACTAGCAGAGTTACTAAAAGGAAGTCAAACAATTGGTGTAAAGTGGGTGTTCAAGAAAAAGATAAATGCACAAGGTGAAATCGAAAGATACAAGGCGCGACTTGTGGCGAAAGGATACAAGCAGAAAGCAGGAATCGACTATGATGAAGTGTTTACACCTGTTGCGAGAATGGAGACAATTCGACTGTTCATATCTCAAACTGCTCAATACAAATGGAAAATATATCAGATGGATGTCAAGTCAGCATTTTTGAATGGCGTGCTTGAAGAAGAAGTTTATGTCGAACAACCACCTGGATAAACGGGAACATTACTAACTTTTTAGCTTCTTCAGAATGCCCCTCAATTTTCAGTGATGTCGTCATGGTGAGAAACCTCTGCAGATGTTTATTTGCATCTTCATTAATTTTTCCAGAGAACGGCCTCCTTTCAAGTTGCCTGATTGTTGAGGGGTGCAACTGAAAGTGATCGACATTGACCGGTTCATTAATGATCTTCGGCTAAGAGGGGAATTTGCTCGTCCATAGTCGCCTAGAAGTCTTTCCATAGCAGGTGGATCAGCAGCCATAGTCTCAGAATCTAATATGAAAGTCGAAAATAAAGGAAAGGTGCTAAAGCTAAAGAAGGCACTTTATGGGCTGAAGCAGACACCGCGAGCATCAAATACACGAATTGACACATACTTCAAAGAAAATAGATTTCAGCAATGTCCTTATGAACATGCTCTGTATGTGAAGAAGGAAAAAGAGAAAATATTGCTTGTTGCTCTCTATCTCGATAACTTAATTTTCATGGGAAATAATAATCAGATGATAGAAGAATTCAAAGGCACAATGACACAATAATTTGAGATGACTGACATAGGCCTGATGAAATACTTTCTTGGTTTGGAGGTTCGACAAGAAGAAACAGGAATCTTCATCTCACAAGAAAAATATGCAAAAGATATCCTGAAAAGATTTAAAATGGAAAGCTGCAAACCAATTTCGACACCAATGGAACCAGGAGCAAAGCTTTCGAAATTTAATGGGGGAGAGTGTGTCGAAGCAAACAATTTTCGAAGCTTGGTGGAAATTCTTTGATACCTCACATGCACAAGGCCAGATCTTTCGCTGAGTGTTGGAATTGTGAGTCATTTCATGGAAGAATCAATTTTTGCATACTGGAAAGCTCTGAGGAGAATCCTTCGATATGTCCAAGGAACTGTGTCACTTGGAATGTTTTATTCAAAAGTAGAAGAATACAAGTTGACTGGCTACTCTGACAGCGATTGGTGTGGTGACATAGATGATCGAAAAAGCACTTTAGAATATGTGTTCTTCATGGGAAATACTGCATTCACCTGGTTGTCAAGGAAGCAACCCATAGTAACTCTTTCGACATGTGAAGCAGAGTATGTGGCAGCATCTTGGTGTGTATGCCATGCAATATGGCTGAGAAGATTGTTGAGCAGTATGAAGTCGAAACAGGAAGATGCAACAATAATTCAAGTCGACAACAAATCTGTAATCGAACTGACAAAGAATCCAGTCAACCATGAAAGAAGCAAACACACTGATGTCCAATTCCATTTTATTCGAGAACACGTGAAGGATGGGAACATCGAACCTGAAGCACGTTGCTAGCAAGGATCAAGCAGCAAACATTCTTACAAAACCATTATCGAAGGAGCTATTCGACAGAGGCAAGAAAATGTTAGGCATGATGGATCGAAGAAATATTTGAATTTATGGGAGAGTTTTGTTGGTTAAATTCAAATCTACATTGGATAGTAGTGGGAAGTTTATTTCTTAAGGACCTAGTAATAGTTAACGTTGCAACATTTAATATTCTATCTTGTGATCTCTATATAAATCATTTTATATTCATATCAAAAGTTAGTTAAACATTTTATAAAGAAAACAAGTTTAAGTCCACTCCCATTTTCTCTTCATTATGCTTCTAGAGTTGAATTGCCTGATTCACAAAGGTAACATGGTTTATTCAAATAACGACATTGCAATATATCTATCCAGTAATCCAATTCAATATCTACGTACGGACCAAACACATTAAGATGAACATTCCTTTTGTCTGCGAAAAAGTAGTTGTAGACAAGTCTGCGTTCTTTATGTTCCCTTGAGTCATCAAATTTTAGACAACTTCACACAAAGTCTTCCCATACTGTTGTTTCAGGATATTCATACTTTTTAGTGTAGGATGTCCTCCCACTCAAACTATTGGGGTGTGATAAAATATATTTATATATTTATTCTTATTATTTATGTAAATATTATTAATTTTCAAGTATATTGATTAGGTAGAATTAGTAAATAATCAAGGACATTACGAACCTTCATGAACCGTAATTGTGATTAGTATGAATTATTTTCATTCTGTGACTTACTAATGTATGAATATAAGAAACTTGAATTTATCAATATTTATTATCCAATATATTTCTTATAATTGCAATATCTATTGCAAATATATATATTTTTTAACCTGAATAGTTCCCAGTCCAAATGTAGCAGCATCGCTGGATGAAATTCCTATTTAATATACAAATAAAATTCAAGAGATAAGTTAAGATATAACTCAAATTGATGACAACAAAATATAGACAATTAATTAGTAAAGCAAATTTTAATTTATTACCTGCCCTTGAAAAGATCCTACTAGCATAGAAAAATACAGCATTGATACCAGAAAGTTGCTGTAAAACAAGCAATCCCATACATACCTGCATAGTGAATGCACTAGTTACCACTTATTTGAACTATGTCTCAATAACGAGTGTAATTTATATATATATCACTGTTATTAAATTTAAATTGTTAATAAGTCATATGTAATACAATTGTGATTGATTGACATTGTAAAAGAAATTACCCATAGAAGTTTACACAAATAAAAAGAGAAACAACAAAGTAGAATTCATACCATCAAAGGAAACCAGTATCTTCTCCTCTTGAGATCAGATAGGTGCACAGTATCTGTAGTGTTATTAGAAACCAATGATCCCTTACATGATCAACATGAATGTATGTCATCAAAACGGTCCAATTAGGTAAAATTAGCACAGTTTTTGCACTACGTTGTAGTAATAATATGAGATTATGTAACCTGTATTTCTTGTGCTTCCAAAGTAATATCAGCAGTAGGTCCTCGTAAAGATTGTAATGAAGACTGAAATCTTTCCATCATTCCATTTTGGGCCTATACATTTATAATTTTTTTAAAAAGGTTAGACAAAAATAGGTTAAATTGTAGATAAGATACAGAAATGGAATCAATATAGTTTATATGATGCATACCAACCATCTTGGTGATTCTGGAATGAAATATAGCCCAGGTATTAATATTGCACAAGGCAAAATTCCTAAAAAAATAAAAAAATAAAATGGATTACTTTTCCATTTGCATTAAAAAAAAGTGTTGTAAATTACATATTTTAGTTTCTATAAAGAAATACTAGTGTGATAATAATGATAATAGAAAATAGTAATTGTTTTGGGCTAGCCAATTATCCATATAGATCGATCTAATCCAGTCAAAGCGTGTCAGTCATTGGCGTACATATGGACCTGCATCTACCTCTAATCTCACCTCTAATGACTAGTTTTAAGTCTAAAATGAGGCCAACGATCATAATCTTCAATCAGCCATTATGTTTCGTTAAAACTACAGTAGAATAATTCTTTCTCCCGTCGGAAAAAAACATCCACCATAACATAATTCCCGAGTTTGAACCAAGATTCCTCAACCTTCATTCTAAGAAACTAGTCTAGTTACTCCACAAAATCAACTTCCTCCTTTTAGCATATGAATTCCTCTGTCTCATGTTTCGCTTTCAACACCATGGAATCAGATTTTGTTAGAATAGATCGCAGACTTCGATTGTACTGTTTAGAGAAAGAGACAAATTTTTATAACTTGTTGTGCTTCAAATAAAATACACTTTTGGTCTTTATATAGACTCAATGACTTTTATAATTCTAAGAAAGATAACTGTTACTAATAAAAACTATCATAACCTACTAACTCTTTGACCTTCCAAATTACATTTGGTTCTTAATCTTCCTACTACCTTATTTAATAAGAAAACTCACTACTAATGACATTAAAGTTTATTCAACAAACTCCTCTGCAAACTTAAATGTTTCTTTCATCCAGCATGTCTATCATCTTCTTGCCTCTGTCGAAGATCTCTTTCGATAGTGGTTTTGTGAAAATATCCACTGCTTGGTTCTTTCTTGCTACATGCCTCAATTCGACACTTCCTTCCTTCACATGTTCTCGAATAAAGTGGAATCAAACATCAATGTGTTTGCTTCGTTCATGATTCACTGAATTCTTTGCCAATTCGATTGTTGATTTGTTGTCCACTTGTATTATTGTTGGACCTTCCTATTTTATTTCCATCTTGCTTATCAACTGTCTGAGCCATACTGCATGACAAACGCACCAGGATGCTGCAACATATTCAGCTTCACACGTTGAAAGTGTTACTATAGGTTTCTTCTTTGATAGCCAAGTAAATGTTGTGTTTCCCATGAATAACACATATCCATAAGTGCTCTTTCGATCGTCTGTATCTCCATACCAGTCACTGTCAGAATAACCAACTAGAGTGACACTGTTCCTTGGATGTACCTTAGAATTCGTTTCAGTGCCTTCTAATGTGTGTGTACTGGCTCCTCCATGAATTGATCTACAATGCCAACACTTAGTGAAATGTCTGGCCTTGTGCATGTGAGATATCGAAGACTACCTACCAAGATTCGATATTTTCTTCCTTTGACCCGTTCTCCTCCATCAAACTTTGACGGTTTTACACCTGGTTCCATTGGCGTCGAAGTTGGATTGCAATTCTTCATCTTTTATTTTTCCAGGATTTCTTTTGCATATTTTTCTTGTGAGATAAAGATTCCAGTTTCTTCTTGTCGAACCTCCAGGCCAAGAAAGAATCTCATCTGACCTAAGTCTGTCATTTCGAATTCGCTTGTCATGGTGCTCTTGAAATCGTCTATCATCTGAACATCACTTCCTAGAAAAATAAGATCATCAACATAGAGAGCAACAAGTAATACATTACTTCTATTTTTCTTCACATGGAGAGCAGGTTCATAAGGACATTTCTCAAATCCATTCTCTTTGAAATAGGTGTCAATGCGTGTGTTCCATGCCCTTGGTGCTTGCTTCAGCCCATACAACGCTTTCTTCTCCAATTCTCATATACCTAAGTGGTTGTTCGACATAGATTTCTTCTTCGAGCACACCATTCAAAAATGTTGTATTGACATCCATTTGAAATATTGGTCATTTGAATTGAGCAGCTTGAGAAATGAGCAATCGAATTGTCTCTATTCTTGCAACAGGTGCAAACACTTTGTCATAGTCAATTTCTGCTTTCTATTTGTATCCCTTCGCAACAAGTCGTGCTTTGAATATTTCTATTTCTCCTTGAACGTTCATCTTTTTCTTGAATACCCACTTTACACCAATGGGTTGACTACCTTTTGGAAATTTGACTAGCTCCTAAGTGTTGTTGCGTTCGATTGCTCTAATCTCTTCGTCCATGACACTTTTCCACTTCTTATCTCGTAACACTTCTTCGACGCTGATGTTTTCAGCATCTTCCATAAGCTGGCACACAAGATGCACCTCACTTGTTGAATCATATAATTCTTGCAAACTTCTAATTCTGGGTTGTAGAGGTTCATCTTCATCTTCAGTATCTTCATGTTCTGTTGAAATACTTATTAGTACAACTATAATTGTTTCTTCGACTGCGTCAATAACCTCTGTCAAATTGTTCCAGTCCCACTTGCTTGCTTTGTTTATTTGAATGTCTCTGCTCACAATCACTTTCTTGCTTATGGGGTCAAATAGCTTATACCCTTTCGTCTTCTCATCATATCCAATGAATATATACTTTTGACTTTTGTCTTCAAGCTTTGTTCTTTGTTGATCTGGTACATGTGCATAAGCTACACTACCAAATACCTTGAGATGAGAAACTGTTGGCTTCTATCCACTCCATTCTTCTTGTGGTGTTTTATCTTCTAACTTCGAATGTGGACATCTATTATAAACATAAACATCACATTGTATTGATTCTGCCAAGAGTTCTTTCGACATGTTCTTGCTTTTAAGCATTGATCGAATAATGTCAAGAATAGTTCGATTCTTCCTTTCAGCCACACCATTTTGCTGAGGTGAATATGGTGCAGTTAGGAATCTCCTTATGCCCTGTTCTTCACAGTACTTCACAAAGGTCGTTGAAGTGTACTCATCTCCTTTGTCAGATCGAACTGCTTTGATGTGTCCGTCTGTTGCCTTCTCCACCAGTACTTTAAACTTTTTGAACACCTCTAATGCTTCAGACTTTTCTTTCAGGAAGTAAACTCAGGTCTTTCATGAGAAATCATCAATAAAAGAAATGAAGTATCTTTTTCCACTGAAGGATTCTGGAGTGATTGGCCCACATATGTCAGTATCAATTAATTCGAGAATCTGTTTGGCTTGATATTCTGCCTTCTTTTGAAATGAGATTCTTGTTTGTTTGCTGAGCACACATTCTTCACAGAACTTTCCTTCATAATCCATGACTGGTATTCCATGCACCATGTTCCTTTTCACCAACCTTCTCAAACAAACATGATGTAGATGACCAAAGCGCATATGCCATAGTGACGCTTTGTCTTGCACTTTGATTTGCAGACATTTCTCTCGAATGTTCCTCAGGTTTAGTTTGTACATTCAATTTCTTTCCATTTCTACACGGGAAATCAGATGTCCTACTTTGTCCTTCAAATGCAGTATTCGATCTTTCATAAGTATCGAAGCACCTTTTCTGTAAGTTATCCCAAACTCAATATGTTGGTCTTGAGATCTGGTACATAGTAAACGTCTTCGATTGATCCAATCAAGTCATCCTTCTGCAAGTAACTGATTGTGCCCTTTCCTTCGACCTTCACTTTCGATGCATCTCTAAAAGACATTTTACCATCTTCAATTCTCTTCATATCTTTAAACAGGTGTTTGTAACGACACATGCGATTACTTGCTTCTGAGTCAAGATACCAAACATTGTCATTATTGGTGTTGATTTCATTTTGAGCCATCAGGAGAAAGCCTTCATTCGATTCAGCTTCCAAGGCTAGGTTTGTTGTTTCTTCAATCTTTATTTTGATTCGACAGTTGTTGTACCCAAAAAATTTCCCTCTCGTTTTATTCAACACATGCCCATTGAGGTCCCCTACTTGCCCTAGAATGACTAAGAATTGACCAGACAAATTCTCCTCTTAAAGAAATGAACCTCTAATTAGGGTTTCAATTTTCATCAAGATGTTTGAGCTTCCAAGGTCTCAGATATTTTCCAGGATCCTAATATGTCTTCAAGATTGTCCATGCTAAATTTCATGCCTTGCACTACAAGTTTGCTTAGTCAATTACCCAAATGTTTGAAAATCAACTGTACTAGGTCAAAAGTCAACTGTGGCCTATATACAGTCAAAATTCAAGGTTTTTGGTCAACCTTAACATTTTGAAGTGATATCCATCATTTGATCAAGGGTTGATCATGATTCCTCAAGAAATGCTCCTAATTCATCAAAAGTCAAGAATTGCTAATTAGGGTTTCTATAGGAAAACTCAACCAAACTTTGATCAGTCATAACTTTCTCATACTTCATCCATTGTTTCCCAACCAAATCTCATTTTTAATAGAATCTAATTCACTACAACTTATATTCATACCTCAAGTCCAAGAAATATACCATTTGAAATATACAAGCATATACATTACATGTCATTTTCAAAAAGTCAACAAAAGGCACTTTTTGTCAAGTCCATTTACATCAAGATAAAATCTTCAAATGCAAAATTGATCAAAATAGAGATTGAATTATACATCTTGGGCTTTCCAAAAATTCCAAGATCATTATCATGAGATAAAAATTGAGCAAGTTATGGCTTACCCAAGTTGGGAAAATTTGGGAAATTTCTAGAATTATGCATTGAGCAAACTTGAAGTTTTAAGGCAAGGGCTCAATTTCTTAGACTTCAAGCATCTTCCTAAGTTTATAGAGAATCTCTAAAATTATTCTTGCCATGCCTTGCATTTGCTAACTATTTTATTCATATTTATTTTAATTATTTCAAATAAATATAAAATAAAATGTATAAAATAATTGGAAATAGGCTTTGAGCTTTGGGTTGATGTTTTGGACAGCCTAGGCCCATAAAATTTCGTGTAAAGGTGTCCACATTCATTCAAATTCAAAAAGGACAAGTTTCCTTGTTTTTGGCCAAAGTTACAAATTTCATTCATGGCTTTGAAACGTTTGCTTTAAGGTTGTTTAAACCTTTGTTTTCTTGTCTACTCATTCCTCTCTATATAAACAAGCATCTAGCAAGCATTTTAACACGCCTACACAGCTTAGAGAGAGCTCTACCATTTTTGCAAAATTATCAAAAGCGGTAAAAATTTGAAACCCACTTTGCAGGTACTTTTTGTCCGAACTAGTAATCATACATTGCTCTTGAGGTTCCCATGGACTTGTCCCAACCATCCTCAAAGCTGCAAGGTCCCAGATCACCGGATCCAAGCTATCACCATTTTGGTATAATCTCAAATTCGAATCTCTATTTTTATTAATTGTTGAATGTTCTAATGTGTGTATATGAGTTCTTGGATATCCTTAGAGCAGGTTAGGGGAATTACATGGAATGCATGACATCTAGAACATGAGATACCATGTACCATCAAGTACTGTCCATACTGGATCCAAGGATGGACCTGAGCTTCACAATCCGGGCTTAGCGAAATTTCAATTGCACCCCACATTCTACTTCAGTCGTCAAGCCCAATTCCTTTTCTTTTTGCTTTATTTAATTATTTCATCTCTTAATCATTTTAATTATAATAATAAAAAAACTCACAAAAAATTTAGGCTTAGAATTTTTTAATTAAATAATTAATTTTTTTAATTAATTAATTAAAACTTTAACCTTTTTCTTAATTAAAAATGAATTAGAATTTAAGTCTAATTATTTTTTTTTCATAAAAAAAACACAAAAAAGGCTTAGCTTATTTTTCTTAATTTAATTTTCTAAGTAGACTTTAGAATAATTAATTTAATTATTTTTTTTAAATCAAAAACAACAAAAAAGATTTTTTATCTCTATTTTAAACACCGAAGTGATAATTTTTTATTTTTTATGATGTTCTTAGTTACATTACTTCTAATCTCAGGTAAAATACATTTCACATTCAATATTGAATTTGTTATTTGTAGTTGTGTGTTTGGCGTCAAGGTCGAAAAAGCTACATGACTTCTATCTCACTAAAAAAGCATTGAAGCAAATCCTGACTAATGGGATGCCATCATCAAGATGGAAACCCCACCTCAAAAGAAATGATTATGAAGTTGGACGGTATGTTCACCTATCTTGGACGGTATGTTCACCTATCTCATCAAATTAATCTCCAAATCCACCTAGCACGCACTTTGGTTTTCATACTACTCGAGAAAGAATTACAATTTAAATTTACAATAGAGTGTGAAAAAAGCCTTCATACTACTCAAGAACACCCTCTCAAAATTTCCAGTCTTCTTCAAATCCATAACCAATGATATATTAATCATTTACTTAGAAATCTCAACAAAATAATTCAACTCTGTCTTCTTCATATGTGGGGATGAACCAAAGTCCGATATACTTCACCTCTAAGGCACTAGCAGAACCTAAGACATGCTATCAAAAGATATAGAAGATTGCATGTGATGTTACTTTTTAGCTCATTAAATAGGGGTTTGCATTGACCAATCATTAAAATAAGTACTTTTCAAGTCAAACCTAGCTGGGCAAATATTTAATCAAGTCTCATTTATTTCTACACCAATGATCCTCACTTCAAAGTTGATAATAAGAAATTTGGGTAATTTTTTGGGCTAGCCAATGGCTCGTAATGATCAACGCAACCAATAGGTTCAATCAAGTCAAAGTGTTACAGTAACTAACGTATTTGTGGACATGCATCGGTAGGTGTCACACTGGATAACCAGGAGACAGTTGTAATTGCCCTTCTTTGATGGGACTCTAGTCGCACTCATACATGATTCAATTTATATTTGTGCCAAGTTTCACCTCAATCTCGTATTTAATTGAGTGTCATAGTGTTAATCTTTTTTATAAGTATTATATCTCGACATTGAAAATATTTTTACGGTGATTGTCTTCATCGTGGTAAGTCATTTTCTCTTTCATTACAAAACAATAGTGTATAGTGACTTTGCAATGAACAGAAACTAAAGAAGTTACCTAATAGTGCTAGCGTTCTCCATTTGAAAAATAGGCCTAGCAAATATGCCACCATAATCCCAATTGTAATTGATAGCTACAGAAAAAGAGCATCATAAAATTCTTATCAAATATTAAAGAGAATAGTAATCAATAATTAACGTATGTAACTCTCTGTTTCAAAGAAACATCAACCTTACTTGGTTCACAGATCCTAATTTACCCCTCATGGTTCGTGGTGATATCTCAGCTATATAAATTGGTACCTAAACAAAACAAAAGAAAGCAAAAATCATAATTACTAAATTATTATAAATATTTAACTTTAAACATAATATATTTATAATATTAAACTTTTCAAATAGTTCCTGTAAAATGATTTAACACTAAAAGAGTAGTTTCAGTTATTGGATAAACATTAGATGTTTGGGACTCAATCTCTAGTGACAAATTATTGAACTCCTTATTATGACTCGTTATTCGATAATGGAAGTAGAAGTTACCTTTATAATGCAAGATGAATGTGAGTGGTGTTATTTGAATACCCAATTATTGACATTGTATTCTAACACCTTATACAAATATGTTATTTATAACTATTGATAAGACAAAAGGAGAGAGAAAATAATAAATATATACAAAATCTAATAGGAATATAGTCTTTGACACCTGGAAATGTGTCGAAATAACATTTCTGGATGAATATACACTAATAGTATGTTAACATGTTAAGAAACTAGTTAATTGTTAACTAATTTGTTAACCAACTAATTAATTTCTAGCACTAGTAATTTTTAAGCCTTGTGAATACAACTATATTAACAAATCATAACTATGAGGAGATGGATCATCATCATCTTAATTCCCATGGTATAATAGTCTCCCATAAATTGGAGAATGATAGAGGTCTATCATCCATAACTTGAATAAAAAAATATGAAATGTTCGGGCAAGAAGGTACTTGGTAAAGAAATCTACTAGTTAGTATTTGGAAGATTATGGTAAGAGATTCATGATTCCAATTTGTAATTTCTCTCTAACTAGATGAGAATCTATTTCTAGATGATTTATTATTTCATGGAAAATAGGATTTACTTCTATGTGTAAAGCTTAGGTGGCCACAATATATGACATATAGCTTAATGCAACGAATTTGTAAATCCATGATAAATTACAATAGGAATTGTAATTCACAAGTTGTGGTATACTCTATCTCCAAAAATGATTTTGATTTTGTGAGTTATTTATTTGTTCTCCAATATATCGAAGACTTGATAAAGAAAAAATTGGTCTGATATAAATTTTTAGAAGTCAACAGACTCAGCCCAATCAGAATTAGAAAATCTTAAAAAATAGACAGTTAAGTTCTAAAAAAGAATAAACCACGACTTAGATAATTTTTGAGATATCTTAAGACTATTGTAAAAACAGTCAAACTAACAGCGGTAGAATTAGATAGATTTACATAACTAAAGAATAAAGAATGTAATGTCATCTTGTAATGGTGAGATAAAGTAACTTAGAAATGAATCTATGTATGATGGAATATCCTCACAAAATTTGCTCTTATCATGGAGAATTTTGAAGGATAAAAAAAATGTTGAAATTGGTTTAGATCCTAGCATACATACATTAGTAGAAGATTAAGGAAGTATTTCTTTGACATAGAGAGTTGTCTTTTTTGGAGTGTATAATTTCAATACCAAGAAAGTATTTGATTTAGATTAAAAAATTTATCTTGAATGAATCATGTAGAATGGTTTAATATGATCAAATTCTGCCATAGACTATTTTGTAATGATTACATTATCTACATATTTAAGGAAAGCGGCATATTGAAGTATGAAGATGATGATAATGAAGTAGTAGAAGATAAGTTAGATACATCTCCAATAAACTAGGAACCAGTTAGTTGAGTTAGTTACAATGTTGTTAAAGTTAGTTACTTGCATCTTAAGAAACTATATGATGTGTTATGGTGTAGAGAGTTATCGTGTGTCACACTCTACTTGTATATATATCACCACTGTAATTTTTTTCTTCTTAATGGAATCATTTTCACCATGTTCATGTTGATCAATTTAATATGGTTTCAGTACAATCCATGAATATTATATTCATTCTCATTCACCATCACTCTTTGTGATTCAACTTCATCTTATTTCTCATTGATTCAAATCTTTGTTCATCTAATCTTTAGATTTATGTTTCTGTTTTATTTCTGTTACAATTTTCTTGTATTGTTGGTTGTAGAAATTGTTTCTTCATCCCTTTCTCATCCTTGTAATCGTTCACAACCACCTCCTTCTTCATCATCGATCCAACATGTCGTCGCGCCTAGCTCCAAATCACCAACTCGATCTTGATTCCATCTACTATATTTCACCCGAGTAAAGGTCCAAACTCTATTAATGTTACTCTGAAACTTGATGGATCCAATTACTTGTCTTGGAGTAGATCTATGCAACGTGCTTTGGGAGCTAAGAACAAAGGTCATTGATGGGTCCATTGAAGTTCCTGATGATGATGACCTCAACTATGCTCAATGGGAACGATGCAACTATCTCATTCTCTCTTGGATCATCAATTCAGTTAGTGATAAAACGGCCTCAATCATTATTTATCATGATCATGCATTAGATGCTTGGAATGATTTGCATGAACGTTTTTCCAAAGTTTATCATGTTTGAATTTTAACTCTACGTTCCAATATCAACAATTTGAAACAAGATTCCAAATCTGTTATGGAATACTTTCTTGAGTTTAATGGATTATGGGAGGAGCTCAATTCTCATTGGTCAAGAACATAGACTTGAGGAACAAGCCATTCAATTTTTCACAGGCTTCAATGAGTCTTTCTATGTTGTTAGAACTCAGGTCTTACTCATGGATCCCTTACCCTATATTAGTCGTATATACTCTCTAGTTATTCAAGAGGAAAGTCATCATAAGAAACTTGCACTTGTTGAGGATAATTATATCTTGGTAAATGTTGTACATAAACTTGAATTCAAGCCTAAAGGTGGATACAATAATGCCAAGAATGCGACTAGAGTGTGCACTTTATGCAATAGATCTGTCCATACAGTCGATTTTTGCTATCAGAAGCATGACCATCCTAATTTCAACAAAAACAAGCCGTCTGTTAATACAACTCAGGTTGATTCCTCTTTTGCACCTCAACCAGTAGATGAGCCATCAATTACTTCTCATACAAGTAACTAATTGTCCATCTCTTAAGCTCAGTATGAATAACTCGTCGATCTTCTTCAGCAGTCAAGCATAACACCACCAATTTCTACATCCACTACCAATCAGGTTTCCTCTAGCTCATCACATGCTGATCAAACTCCAGGTAGTGCATGTAATGATATTCTTCACAATTCTTCACTTACATGGATTTTGAACTCAAGAGCTAATGACCATGTATGTGCTTCATTAAATATGGTTAATTCTTATTATAAGATCAAACCTATCAAAATAACATTTCCTAATGGTAATTGTACCATAGTTTATTATGTTGGTAACATCAGTTTCTCACCTAGTTTTTCCTTAATCATGTTCTATATGCACCATATTTAAATATGAACCTTGTTTCTATTTCAAAAATCTGTAAAAACTTGAAATTCTCAGTTGTTTTTTCTGTTGACCAATGCATTTTGCAGGAATTGAATATCAAGAGGATGATTGGTTTGGTTAGCAAAGAGAATGACTTGTATAGATTGAAATTAAAGGAACCTCACCTTGAAGCTCAAACTCTTCCTCATCAATCCCTTCACGAACTTAAACTTCCAATCCAAGCCAACAACTGTCATGCTACCACATCCTCTTCTATACCACCGTCTCAGAATATTGTAATTCCTAAGTTTGCCTTCTGGCCTTTTCGATTAGGATATGTATCTTCAAATAGAATAGCATAAATGTCCAAATTGTATTCTTATTTTGAATATGACAATAACTCTACTTGTGACATATTCCATTGGCTAAGCAAAGAAAAGTACCTTACCATTTAAGCAATTCTATTGCTTCTCATAACTTTACATTTTGACATTTAGGGCCTCTTAGCCACACCATCCATACACAATCACAAATATTTTCTCACAGTTTTTGATGACCTTATTAGATTTGTATGGATTATCCTATTGAATCCAAATCTGAAGCATCTTTATAGGTCCAAAACTTCATAACCATGGTCCATAACCCAGTCACATTACCCCTAAAATTGTTAGAATTGATAATGGACCAGAATTCATGTTACATTAATTCTATGCTTCTAAAGGCATACTACATCAAAGATATTGTGTAGAAAATCCTCAATAAAACGACAGAGTTAAGAGAAAACATCAGCACCTATTGAATGTAGGTCAAGCCATTTTGTACCAGTCCAAACTTCCTAAACCATTTTGGCCATAAGCCCTCCAATTTTCCATATTTATCATCCATAGAGTTCCAACTCCAATTATTGAACACCAGTCACCTTATCAAGTCCTCCACGACAAACTTCCTGAACTTACCTCTTTTAAAGTCTTTGGATCCCTATTCTATGCTTCAACCCTTCAGGTTCATAGAACTAAGTTGGATCCTAAGGAAAGAAAGTATATATTCCAAGGCTACAAACCCGGTATGAAAGGTTATGTCTTTCTTAATTTTCATACCAATGACATATTTGTTTCTAGGAATGTCATATTTCATGAACACATCATCTCCTACATTTCCACTAATTCATCATCATCCACTTCATGGTCCTATTTTTCTTCTATAACTGATAAATCTGACTAACAAACTTCAGAAATTGTCACACAGTCCGAACTTGACCCCTCAGACCAAACTCCCTTAGATCATACCATCCAACCTGCCACCATTGACCATTCCATAAAACCAACCAGAACCTATTCAATGTTGGAAATCCACTAATACTTTATGATGAATTTCGACCACCACTGATGATTAGTTATGACAAACAAATAAAAAGAACAATGGAGATATTTCTGCAGAATTTCTATTCTGCCCACAAACTGTGGAATCTTTATTAATTCACTTTGCAACTGCAAAATACTGTGAATGACTTGATTACAAAATAGGGGTTACTCCCTCTATTTATAGATTTAGGTTAGCTTGCTCCCTAAGCTAAACCCAAGCCCAAAATATATCTTTACTAAATCAAACCTAATATAGATTTAAATTCAAATCTATTTAAATCTTAACAAATCAAATCTTCTTTTGACACATATGAATTACAATTTAACACACCACCTAATTCATTGTGTCTAAATTGTCTATGTTCATCATGGCCCTTAGCTTTCTGAATACTTCGACCTGCACTCCCTTCGTCATGATGTCTGCAATCTGATTCTCAATTCTGCAGTGTTCCAAATTCATCTTCCCATCTGCTACCTGCTCTCGAAGATAATGGAACCTCATTTCGATGTGCTTACTTCGACCATGTGCTATTGGGTTCTTCGCCAGATTGATAGCTGACATGTTGTCTATCTTCATGGTAATTGCTCCATTATTTTTCCCTGTTATCTCTTCGACCAAGTTCACCATCCAGGTTGCTTGACATGCACAAAGAGAAGCATCTATGTATTCTGCTTCGCATGATGATAATGCCACTACTGGTTCTTTTCTCGAACTCCAAGCAATTGTTGCACCACCTAGCATAAACACATATCCTGCTGTTGACTTTCGATCTTCAGCATCACTACACCAACTCGAATCAGTGTATCCCACTAACTTGCATTCTTTTCCTTTATCAACTGCAGGAAACAAAATGCCATAATCGAAAGTTCCTTTGAGATACCTTAGTATCCTCTTCACAGCTGCTAGATGTGATACCTTTGGCTTCTGCATGAATCTACTTACCATACCTACACTGTATGCTAAGTCAAGCCTTGTATGACAAAGGTATCTCAATGATCCAATAAGTCTTCTGTATTGGGTTGGATCAACATCATCTTCATCAGCATCTTTCGACAATTGCAGTCTTGGTTCTGCAGGTGTCGAAGTTGCGTTGCATTCTTCCATCTCAAACCTTTTGAGAATTTCTCCTGCATATCTTCTTTGATGCATCATCAAACCTCTACTGCTCTTGTAGAATTCGATACCAAGGAAATATGAAATCTCACCCAAATCAGACATTTCGAATTCCTTGCTAAGGTCAACTTTGAAGTCTTCAATCTCACTCTTGCAGCTACCTGTTATCAACAAATCATCTACATAGAGACATAGTATAAGCAATTTACTCTTACTTCTTCTTACATATACTCCATGTTCAGTTATGCACTTCACAAATTCCTTCTTCCTTAGAAAACTATCAATTTTCTTATTCCAAGCCCTTGGAGCTTGTTTCAAACCATACACGGCTTTATGTAGCCTGTACACCTTTCTTTCTTCGTCATGTTTCACAAACCCAACTGGTTGTTTAACATAGACTTCTTCATCTAAGGGTCCATTTAGGAATGCACACTTCACGTCCATCTGACATATGTGCCAACTGTTGATTTCTGCTAGACCAACAACCAGCCTGATTGTTTCGATCCTAGCAACAGGTGCAAAAACTTCGTCGAAGTCTATTCCTTCTTTCTGTAGAAATCCTTTCGCCACAAGTCTTGCTTTGTGTCGAGTTACTTCACCTTTCGAATTCGTCTTCACTTTGTATACCCACTTGACATCAATTGCCTTCTTGCCTTGGGGCAATTCGACAAGTGACCAAGTGTTGTTGTCTTCGATAGACTTTACTTCTTCATTCATTGCTTTCACCCACTTCGAATCTTTTAATGCTTCAGCTGCATTAACAGGTTCAACATCTGCATAGAAAGCATAATGTACCAGCTCACCTTCATCATCTATTACATCATCTGATGTAATCACACAATCTTGCAATCTTGCAGGCATGCGTCTTGTTCTTTGAGGTCTGCTTGTACTGGGTATATCTGCTGACTCCTCTTGTCGAACTTCTCTTTCGACTTGAGTTTCTGGCTCTTCGAATAAGATTCCCACTGAATCTTTCTTGACATTTGTAGTCCAATCCCATTCTTTGAACTCATCTATGATCACGTCCCTGCTGATCACAATCTTCTTGTTCTCTGGATCGAACAACTTGTAGCCTCCTGTCGAATGATATCCAACTAGGATCATTTGACTTGACTTGTCATCAAGTTTCTTTCTCAACTGATCTGGCACATGTCTATGTGCAATAGATCCAAATACTTTCAGATGACTTAAGCTAGGCTTCACACCAGACCAACATTCTTCTGGAGTAATTCCTTCTAGCTTCTTTGTAGGACTTCTGTTCAAAATGTATGTTGCAGTCGAAACAGCTTCACCTCAGAACTCTTTGGGTAAATTCTTGCCTTTCAACATACTTCTCACCATGTTCATGATGGTTCGATTTTTCCTTTCTGCAATTCCATTTTGCTGTGGAGTATAGGGTGACACCACCTCATGCACAATCCCTTCTTTTTCACATAATCTGTCGAAGTCTTTCGACACATATTCTCCTCCACCATCAGTTCTCAAAACTTTGAGCTTTCGACCACTTTGTCTTTCGACCATGGACTTGAACTTGGTAAATACTTCGATCACTTCACTTTTCTTCTTGATCAGGTAAGTCCATAGCTTTCGACTGAAATCATCTATGAATGTAACAAAGTATTTGTTACCTCCCATCGAATCCACCTGAATTGGTCCACATACATCAAAATATATGACTTCGAGACTAGCCTTCGATCTGCTTCCTGCATCCTTGCTGAAGCTATTCTTGTGTTGCTTCGCCTTCACACATTCTTTACATACTTCATTTGGAATGTCAATTTCAGGCAATCCTGAAACCATATTTCTTCTCTTCAAATCTCTGATGTCTCTGAAGTTGAGATGACCTAGTCTATAATGCCATATCCATTCATCTCTGCTAGCTGCAGTCGAAAGGCACTTGTGCTCCATCACATTTAGTTCAATCTTGAAGGTTCGATTCTGAGACATAGGATCCTTCAAGATTAATCTTCCATTTGCATCAACGAATCTCATCAACTTATCTTCGATTGACACTTTATAATTCTTTTCGACCAACTGCCTTATACTGAACAAATTGCTCTTCATGCCTGGTATGTACAATACATTCGAAATTACTGACTTCTTGCCATCTTTCCTCATGATCATAACATCACCAATACCTTCTGCTGCTAGGGTGTTGTCGTTTGCAAATTTTACCATATTCTTTGTTGAGGGTTTTATATTGACGAACCAGTCTTTCCTTCCAGACATATGTGATGAACATCCTGAATCCAAGTACCATTGGTCCTTGAATCTATCTTCATCTCTTGTTGTGACCATTAGCATCATCTCTTCTTCTTCTTCATGTTTTGCAAGCTTTGCATCACTTTCTTAATTCTTTCGTTTTTCTGGACAATCACTTGAATAGAGACCATACTTCTGACAATTGTAACATTGAATGTGACTCTTATCAGGTTTTCGACCACCACCTCTTCCTCTGTTTGCAGCACCACCTCTTTGGTTGTCGTGGTGTGGTCTTCTTTGATTCGACACGTCTCCTTCGATTTGGTTTCCTCTACCATTCGATTTGTTGTAGCCACCTCTACTTCTGTCGAAATACTTTCCTTTGCCTTTGGTTTCTTTTGCTGAATGTGCCTGCAAGGCTACATCACTCTTCGATTTTCATGCAGCTCTTTCGTTCATTCTTTGTTCATGAGATTCGAGCGTCCCTTGAAGCTCTTCCTTTGTCAATTTCGACAAGTCTTTCCCCTCTTCGATCGCCACCACTATGTGGTCGAACTTAGGAGCTAAGGATCTCAGGATCTTCGAAACAACAGCTCTTGTTGTTAATGTTTCTCCACATGTCTTGATTTGATTCACTAGTTTTGTAACTCTAGTGAATAAATCAGATATGTTTTCACTGTCTTCCATCTGAAGAAGTTCATAGGTTCTTTTGTGAGTTTGTAACCTCACTTCTTTCACCTTCTCAGCGCCTCCAAAAGATTTCTCCAGGATCTCCCAAGCTTCTTTTGCAGATTATGAATTACTAATCTTTTCGAAATTGTCTGGGCTGACACATTGATGAATTATAAACAATGCTTTATAACTCTGTTTCTCATATTCTGTATATTTCTTCTTTTCTTCTTGTGAAGCGTTTTCGCCAAGCGCTTCGACTCCATCTTTTACAAGGTCCCAAAGGCCTTGACACCTTAATAGGACTTTCATCTGTTTGCACCAATTCTCATAGTTGTCAACTTTCAGAATTGGCAGCGTTGTTGGATAGTTTGCATTCCCATAACTTGTCATCGTGAATTCTTCAATCGTTCTTGATTGACACTTCCCTTGAATCGAAACACAAGCTCTTGATACCAGATGTTGGAAATCCACCAATACTTTATGATGAATTTCAACCACCACTGATGATTAGTTATGACAAACAAATAAAAAGAACAATGGAGATATTTCTGCAGAATTTCTATTCTGCCCACAAACTGTGGAATCTTTATTAATTCACTTTACAACTGCAAAATACTGTGAATGACTTGATTACAAAATAGGGGTTACTCCCTCTATTTATAGATTTAGGTTAGCTTTCTCCCTAAGCTAAACCCAAGCCCAAAATATCTCTTTACTAAATCAAACCTAATCTAGATTTAAATTCAAATCTATTTAAATCTAAACAAATCAAATCTTCTTTTGACACATATGAATTACAATTTAACATTCAAGAGTGAGTCATTATCCCTCTTACTTACAAGACTATATATGCAATTCTCTTGCTACTTCAAATCAGTCTTCCAAAGGTACTCTTTATCCTTTATCAAGTTTCATTTCTCATAAGCATATGTCTCCCTCTTACTCTCATTATGCATTACCTTTGGTAACTCACATTGAGCCCAAAACTTATGTTGAAGCATCTAAGTATGAGTGTTGGAAGCAAGATATGTAGCTTGAATTCTTGGCTCTTGAGAAGACTGGGACATGGAAGATTATGGATTTGTCACCTGGTGTTACACCAATTGGCTGCATATGGGTTTACAAGATTAAGTATCTTGCTAATGGTTCTATTTATAGGTTTAAAGCATGATTAGTTTCCAAAGTTTACAATCGGATTGAAGTTCTTGATTACTTTGACACTTATTCACTAGTTGTTAAGCTCATGACTTTAAGAACCATCATATCCTTGGTATCATGCAAGAAATGGAACTTACATTAGCTCGATGTAAACAATGCCTTCCTACATTGTGATATTCAAGAGGATGTCTACATAGTCATTCCACCTGGTGTGTCTACAACTAAGCCTAACCAAGTATGTAAGCTTGTTAAATCCATTTATGGGCTTAAACAAGCTAGTCGGAGATGGTATGAAAGGATTACATCTTTTCTACTTGAACACCACCATAAGAAAGCTACTTTAAATCACTCTTTATTTATGAAAGATGCATTAAATATCACTATTTTAATAGTATATGTTAATGATGTAATCCTAGGCGTCAAACTTCATTGAATCAAAACCAGTCCACACCCCATATGACCATGCTGTTAAACTACATCAGGACTTGAGCATGCCTTATCATGACATCCCTTCATGCAGAAGGCTTGTAGGCTGATTGTTGTATTTAAATGCAATAAGACCTGACATAACATTTTGTACACAAAAGCTAAGCCAACTCATTACAGCTCCCACAGTCACACATTTCAATGTTGCTTGCGGAATCCTTAAATATCTCAAAACATGTCCAACACGAGGTATCCTTTTCCCACGAGATTCAGCCTTATAATTGAATGGTCATTCTGATGCTGACTGGGCAGGTTGCATAGATACTAGAAGATATGTCTTAGGCCAATGCTTCTTTCTTGGTAGATCACTCATCTCATGGTGCACAAAGAAATAATTAACAGTTTCTCAATACTCATCAGAAGTTGAATATAGAGCTCTTGCAGCAATTACTCCCTTAACCTTTCAATGCTTTATTAGTTAAGTTGAAGATGATAGTCATCTACCAACCTTCAACTTGTGGGGGAATATGGAAGTATGAAGGTGATGATGATAATGAAGCACTAGAAGAGAAGCTAACTACTATTGGGGGCAATTTGAGGGGAGGGAGCATCTTTACATGGGACACGCTTTTTATGAGAGACACACCATATATCCACCTAAAACCTTAAGGTGATAGGTGTGTGGGTTCTCTCTCACTTATAAAGTGCTTAATCTTTCATTTTCTAATCAATGTGGAACTTCTTCCTCACACTTGATTCTCAACACTTCCCTTCAAGTGTGAGTCTACAATGCTCCCCCTCGTGTGGAAGCTCTCTCTTCCACATACACTTGTACCACCGTTGACACTCTTCAACGTAACACCTTCTACCTACCACCTGCGAAAAGTGTTTCGATACAAGTAAGTCAGTCTCTTTACTCGAAACCAAACACTCATGATACCGCTGTTAGGGGTAATTTCGAGAGAGCATTTTTACTTGGGACACATCTTTTGTGAGAGACACACCACAATGAACTATGAACCAGTTAGTTGAGTTAGTTACTGGGTTGTTAAAATTAGTTACTTTCACCCTAAGAAACTATATGATGTGCTATGGTGTAGAGAGTTATCGTGTGCCACACTCTACTTGTATATATATCATCATTGAAATCTTCTTCTTCTTAGTGAGAACCATTTTCACCATGTTTATGTTGATCAATTTAATACGGCGAAAAAATGATTTAGTTTTCTTATTAGATATAATGATCAGATGGTAATCGTTGGAAATTTTGTTGTATAAGAAATGATGCAAGCTTCTCATATTATTTGATGCTTTCCTATTTAAGGACATAAAGGGATATAATTAATTTGCAAATCTGATTTGGCTTAGAATGCGCTATGTAGGAGGCAAATTCATGTATGCTTCATTTTGCAAATCTCTGTGCAAAAATAATTTGTTAACATCAAGTTACTGTATGAACCAATTGTTGGTTGAAGTCAGGCAGTAACAAGCCTACTTGTTGTTTGTTTGAGCACAAGAGAGTAGGTGTCAAATTAGTTTAATCATTCTATTTGATTGTGAAGGACTCAATTCATCATTTCATATTTATTAAAAAAATCTATAAAATTAAAACAAAGAATAATGTTTTTACTATATTATCTCTTATTATTTATTGAGAATGGTAAAATATTTATTAATTAGAAGATATAATTAAAAAAACTATATTGAAAATTAAAATTAATCATTTGTTTTAAGACAATATTTTATTTTAAATAAATCATTTATTGTTGGACGGAGGGAGAGTAATAATTAGGAAGTTTAGGACAAGATTTTTGGAAATGAGTCTAGAGGATATTTTCATGTAAGAGACAATTGTCAAAAATAAGTGCATCATTGGAGATAATAAGAACAAAAGTAGCATCATTATGGGAAGGAAAGTATTTCCCAATTATCAATCACGTATGCTTGATTTCCACTATAAAGGAGAATGTGTGTCCATTAAAATTGAAACTTCTTGAAGTTCATATTTTTTTGGAATGTGGACCAAAAAGGACAAGTCCTTTAAAACCTATCTTGTATCCTAGGAAAACATATTTTTTAGCATTAGCCCAAGCTTATTCTTATGAATAGAAGATGGAGAATGGAAGCATAGCATGTTAAGCCAAACACTTTAATTGTGTTTACATTAGAGAAAAAACCATAGATAATTTGATAAGGTGACTTATTTTGAAGAATATGAGCAATAACTACTACTAATAAAAACAACATGTAATAGCGCATAAGACCAAAAGAGCTTAAGCAATTTGGATTAGAAACAAAATGGGACTCTAAATTATAAATTATAATGAAGAGCTATAGGAAGTGAAGATTACCACATAAGAGATTATTCCCACACCAAAACCGTCCAACAATCTTCCAATATATAGAAGCGATGTGTCCTAGAAAGACGAGTGAACAATATAACTTGTCATTAGGAATTAAGAAACTTGTTTATTGAAACATCATTCATTGGTAACAAACTACTTACTTTTGCCAAGGAAATAGCTATCCATCCAAATATATTTGGGACTGCTGCAACTATTAGTGACTGCAAAAGATGCATAAAACCCTAAAGTTTTAGAAAATTTTCCAACATATTTATTTTAAAAAGAAATATGTTAGATCATATCATAGTGTAATACCCCCTTACGCCCAAAGTATCCTGCTATTTGACCACTCACTGTTGCTCCTACCATTGCACCAATGTTGGATAATGAACCAAATAATGAAAACTGTTGTGACAACATATTCAAAACGTTACTAATAATTTCATAAAAATACAAACTTAAAAAGAAAAAAAAAAAATCTGTTTCTATACCTTTGAAATTGTGAGATTAAGATCTCGAGTCATTTCTTCCTCCGCTGGGGAAGTATATCCACACTATATATAAATGGAGAAGATCCCAACTCTATAAATGAATGAAAACGAAATAGAATATAATAAAATATATGTATGAATTAATTAAGTACCGTGAAACCGAATTGGATAGAACCCAAAGCTACAACGACAACACATAGTACAATATAAAAAGAATCATTTCTAGCATTAACGTTGTTGTTGATGAGTGTTTTCCTAAGGTTCCTGACATCTTCGTATTCTTCCCCTAAAGGCATTGTTTTCTACGTAAAGATGGAATTGTTTTTGGATGAGTTTGAGCTTGATTAAAGGATTGTGTTAATAGAAAACAGTAATTAAAAATTAAATTGATTAAATTTTAGCTAGATTGTTTAAAGTGTATGGGAACAAACAGGATCTGAGATGTTTGGAAGTGGAAGTTTATGGACATGCGATAAATGTGGAGACCAAAATATATCATGAAACCATGTCCACTACTACCACTCTTAAGTAAGATTAAGATGCATGTTAATATTAATTAATTTCCCGTTCTTAAGTTGGTTTGGATTTTTTTAACATAATATTACCGTATTAATAAAAATTAATGAATATGTATAAGTATTGCTAAATAGTAATCCTTCTCATATTAAATAACAAAATATTAGTTTATATTTTTCTCTTTTGAAATTTTATTTTAGGATGACAACAAATATAATTTATGCATCTTAATATAGGATTCGTCTGTTAGTGCAAAGGTGATGAATTTGAGGAAGAAGATGAAAGGGAATAAATGCAATAAAGGCTGACAGCAAATGATTGAAGGAATTGATTAATATAAATGTAATCCTAGTACACCTATTTATACACAAATAAAGATGCCACATAGGCCCTAATTAAAACTTATCTACAAATAACAAAATACTAAATTACCCTCTAATACCATCCCGTAATTTAGTAATTTATCAGAAGTTAACAACACCAATTTCATCTCTCAAGCGCAGAAATTGGTCTGTTTTTATTGCCTTCGTCAGAACATCTGCCAGCTGCTTCTGAGTGCTACAGTGCAGAACTTCTAACACTCCTTTCTGCACTTGACTTCTGAGAAAGTGATACTTCGTCTCAATGTGCTTGCTTCTGCCATGTAGAACTGGATTCTTTGCAAGATTAATTGCAGACTTGTTATCAATCATCAGCTTCAGAGGTTCCTCAACTTCAACCTTCAGATCATGCAGCAGATTCAGAAGCCAAACTGCTTGACAGGCGGCTACAGCACCAGCAATGTATTCAGCTTCACATGTTGACAGAGCCACAACAGGCTGTTTCTTGGAACACCAAGAAATTGGACCTCCCAGAAACTTGAATAAATACCCAGAAGTGCTTCTTCTGTCGACTCTGTCTCCACACCAATCAGAATCAGAATAACTCAGAAGTTCTGATTTGATCTTTCCTCCAGAAGGAAATAACACTCCATATTTCAGAGTTCCTTTTATGTACCTCAGAATCCTGACAGCAGCTTGGTAATGGGACCACTTTGGTTTGCTCATGTATCTGCTGACCATTCCAACTGCATAACAAATATCAGGTCTGGTATTGCATAAATACCTCAGAGAACCAACCATCTGTTTGAAGGTTGTAGCGTCCACATCCTCTCCATCAGAATCAGAGTCCAACTTCTGATTCGTATCAGCAGGTGTGATAGCAATCTTGCAATTTGCTAGCTCAAATCTCTTCAGAAGCTCTAGTTCATACTTCTTCTGATGTAAAATGATTCCTTTCTCAGAGTATATAAGTTCCATCCCTAGAAAGAAACTCATTCTTCCAAGATCTGTCATCTCAAACGCCTTCATCAGAACTTTCTTGAACTCAGTTGTTTCTTGTTCAGAACTTCCTGTGAGTAATATGTCATCAACATACAAACAGACCAAAATCATATTACCTTCTGAAGTGTGCTGAACGTAAACACCATACTCCATCTCACACTTCTGAAACCCTTGTTCCTTGAAAAATGAATCAATCTTCAGATTCCAAGCTCTGGGCGCTTGCTTCAGTCCATACAGAGCTTTACTTAACCTGTATACACTACACCAAATTTGTCTTTTAGCAGCACCCCTACTAAAGCGCTTTTTGTAAAAAGCGCTGGTATAGGTTGCGCTAAAACAAAATAAAAAAACACGCTAAAAAAGCGCTCTTAAAGGGGGGGGGGGGGGGTTACAAAAGCGCTTTCAGAAAGCGCTCTTAGAGGCTGGGGTACGAAGGCGCATTTGAAAAGCGCTCTTATAGTGGGGGGTATGAAAGCGCTTTCTGAAAGCGCTCTTATAGGGGGCTTATGAAAGCGCTTTCAAAAGCGCTGATATAGGGGGTGGGGTACAAGAGCGCTTTTATCCTCAAAAGCGCTGGTATAGCCTTAGTTACGAAAGCGCTTTTCAAAAGCGCTGTCATACCCTCTTTACAATTAAAATTTTTTAAAACAAGAAATCGTTCATTCTCACAAAATCTTGCATTCTCAGAAAACTCTTGCATTCTCAGAAAACTCACAAAATCGTTTCAAAATCTTGCATTCTCAGAAAACTCACAAAATCGTTTCCAAATCCCTAAGCTTGGAATCGTCTTCAATCGTTTCCAAATCCCTAAGCTTGGAATCGTCTTCTCCGTTCTCAATCGTCTTCTTCGAAAGAAAAAAAGCTTGGAATACTTAAGGATCAAGAGCTTGCTTCATCAAGTCGTCTCCAATATTTCATCATCATCTTCTTCCTAGAGGTGAGTTCATAGTTAAATTTTAGCTTTGAGAGAAAAATCCATGGTTGGGAAGTTAGGGTTTGTGTTGTTGTTGTTATGAACATGAAACTTGATGACGATACATGCTTACTTGTGTGATTTCATGTTGAATGTGTTGTGGTGTTGGTATTATAATTATTTTGGATTATGTTGGAATCATGAGATATGTTAGACTATCATGTGTGTTTCATGTATGCTTATGATTTATGCAATGGATTGGTTCCTTGTGTCCACCATAAAACAAGAATCATATCTGATTATTGTGAGGTCGAATATATTAGAAAGTTAGTCAAATGCCTCGTCAATTGATGAGAAGAAATCATGATTGAGCCATGACTAATGTTTGGGTATTGGTAATGAATTGGTTATGTGTGTTTTTGAATCATATTATGAATTGTTGTTTGTGTTTATTGAATGATAATTGAGCAAAAACTATGATGAAAAGTGAAGTTAAATCTAGATTTGTACTAAGTGAATGACTTAGAAAGATAACTTAGGTAATGAAAATGATTTAGGTAGTGTGGCTGGACGCAATGATACCTCGGTGTGTATCACAGACAAGTATTCGCTTGATTTTAAGAATAGTTGAGCATATTTTAAAGTTGTTGTGTTCTCTTGACAGTTGTTTTAAGATAAGTTGTCGACTAGACAAAACTTACTAAGGCGCAAAATCCTCTAAGATTATAGTTTTGGAGGGTTTTCAACGTGCAGTGGGCAAGAGAAGTCAACAAATTACCTCTTTATTTTTTACGAGGTTATTTGTACCATTTGGTATAGAGTTTTTAGGCGAGTAGGAAAGTCGATGCCTTTTCCACACTCGAATACCAAGGATTTTGATTTGTTCTAGAGTTTTGGTTATAGGAAACATACCTCTTTAGACTTGATTTCGATATGATATTTTGTAGTCTGAATTATTTAGAAAATATGAAACAAAGTTATTTTTATAGGGAAACATTGACGGTTAATTAGTGGATGTGGAATGTTTGTTGGATATATATGCAAGGTGCAAGTGCAAAACATGTTATATTTTCGATGTATTTTAGATTTTTCCATTACTTATGAACACCAGGTTCTCAAGTATAATGAAACTAAAACATACCATTTATTTGAAAGGGAAACCATTTTTTCAGATGTAAGAGAAAACCTCTGGTCATGCTGTGAGAGGTTCAGTTAAGATGTCTTGTTAATTTCACAAGAAATAAAGTTAAATGTATAGAACTGATAGCTTGCAGCTCAAACGACACTAAACTAGATGTTGTATTTATAATGCAAAGCTGATTGTAGTTTACCTTGTTTTAGCTTGAATAGGCAGCAAAAAGTTGTTAAAATCAAGAGTTTATGAAAATCAGTTTTACCTATATAAAATTGACTTGTAAACGCGACTACTACAAGTTTAACCTACGATATATATAAATTGACAATATAAAAATGCATGAATAATTTAATTTTCGTCTCAATTATAAAATATATAATTGACATGAACAAAATCAAGTTAACAAAGAAGAAAATGAACTTAATGTGAAAACTGAGATAAAAAAGAGAGGTAATTTTATTAAAATCTCGTGCAAGGTTACTAGAGTGTATTGATTCACTATGAATTCAGTGGAGTAAAGGCTAAATCTATTTCATTTTATAAGTTTGTTAAAATTCGAGTTTAGAGTTGTCTTAACTAAATTTTTGTATGATTGCACGATTTGGCTCATAATTTCAACAACCTCAATGTCAGTAAACAAGTAAACTTCCAAACTTTTCTCAACAAAATTATAAATAACAGTCATTACGAAGAAATCAAATAATGCTAGCAGGGTTCCCAATTCAATTCTGATCAACAAAATTATCAATATCATTCATTGTGCTTTGTTTTCTTCCAATGCAGAACATGACAAATTGTTTAATAGTGCAAGTTTAATAATTATACAATGAGACATAGGTAAAAATGGTTTGAAAGTCTAGAGAGAAAGCATTTCATAAGAAAATAATAAAAACACACATGACAGAAATAAGCAAATTTGAAGTTAACATTAAAATAGCGTTCCCTCTTTTCTTCATTCATTCCTAACCTTCCTAACAAGGTGCACCCTTATCATTTCTATTGCTTTCTCTTGATGCAACACAATTTCACACAAGCAGCTATCACTTTCTTTAATCTTGTACTTGGCCCAAAAATTTTCCCACCCCAGCACAAACACTCAGCCATTTTTCCATGTACGTATTTCTCCTCTCTTTTTGCTATGTTTTGTGGTCATTTCGGGCAACTTCTCATGATAAGATGCTATTTCATTGCTCTCTATATCCTGTCATAACAAAATACAAAGGGTGCACCAAACTTTAATTTCTACTCATCAACACAAATCAATAAAAGTAGACATGCAAAAATCATACCTTGCAGTTGCAACATATAAGGTTGACATGTTTTGTGAAGCAGAGGCAGAAATCCTTAATAACTTTTTTTGGTATATGCTGCAAAACAAAACAGCCATGCCATATTTAATAGTTGTAAGTAAATGGACTAAATACACAATTATAAACAATTATACCAATTCATTGGGTCTGTAATGATAGTATTTCGCAAAAAAATAGGGATTTCCAGGCTGAATATACATTTCAGCATCAATTTCATCTGTTTCAAGTTTTCGAACCATAGAGCTGCTCCCGATGCCACCTAAATCAAAATAAATCATCAGGTAAAAACATACAGAAATGATCAAATAAAATAGTTTACTTTTTCATTATATTATATATCTTTTTTTGAATTTCTTTTCAATATGCTTGAAATAGATAGATCAATCAATGTCTCTAATATTGCTCTTTAGATATTGTTTAACATCCAGCATATGGCTTAGTAGTAGTAAGCTTAGATGCTGAGTTTGTATAGTTAAGAGTGTGAATCTGCTGAAATTAAATGCTGAGTTTGTATAGTGAAGTGAAAATATGGATTAAGGGATAAAATGTGTATAATTGATATTGATATAACTGTAATCATAGTAATCACTAATTACATCCTAACCCCCCAAAAACTTTCTATCATTGTTATTTTTACTTTATATTTTTTTATGTTCAAAACATTTTTCAAACAAAGCTCTTGTTTGCTTAGAATAGTAATTATTACATATAAATTGTATTATCATCTTTCCTCGTGGACTCATAATTTTAGTCATTGTATTTTGATATTTGTTGACACATCTACTACACATACAATAAAAATTTTAAACAAGACTATCAAAAATTAAGTTCAAACTTAAAACATCTTTTTATTTAAAAGAGATTTCTTACAATTTTAATTTCATATATTTATCTATCGTTAAGTGAGGTACTTACTAACTTTGTGAATTGAATTCGCCATAGGGGTTACTTGTGAAGAGTGAAAGTTTGACCGTTTTTGTTTAGCTTAATTAAGACATGGATAAGACATGGATGAATTCAAACCGATTGTCGAAAGAGTACGAGAAAGGGGTATGGGAATTTGTTGAGTTTGCGGTTGCGCACTCCAAAGACCCGCTTCGAATGCCGTGTCCTTGCTTGGGTTGCTGTTATGCCGGGGGTAAGGTTGACGGGAATCAGTTGGGATCTCATTTACTACGGTTTGGAATTGATAGAAGTTATACATGTTGGACAATGCATGGTGAGAAAAGTACCGGGAATGCTGAGTCGAGTTGTAATAGGAAGTATGCTTCAAACGACGATTGCACAGACACATACGATTGTGATCGAGTCGAAGAGATTGCAGAAGCGCTTGAAGAAGATCTTGCGGATTGTCCCAAAATGTTTGAGAGGTTGGTAAGCGATGCAGAGAAACCGTTGTATGTTGGTTGTTCAAAATTCACAAGATTGTCTGCGGTGTTAAAGTTGTACAACTTAAAGGCGGACAATGGATGGTCGGATAAAAGTTTCACAGAGTTATTAGCCCTTATGAAAGATATGCTACCAGAGGATAATGTTCTTCCCAATCGAACGTATGAAGCCAAAAAGATGTTGTCTTCTATTGGAATGAGCTATGATAAGATACATGCATGTCCAAACGATTGCGTTTTGTTTCGAAACGAGTATGCAGCGTTGAATGAGTGTCCTAAATGTGGTGCCCCTCGATATAAGAAAAAGTTGTCTCCTGCTAAAGTCTTATGGTATTTTCCTATAATTCCGAGATTTAGACGCATGTATCGTAGTGAGACCGATTCAAGACACTTGACTTGGCATGCAGATGAAAGAATTATTGATGGAAAGTTGCGACATCCGGCAGACTCACCACAATGGAGTAAAGTTGATACTGAATATCCTGAATTTGGAAAAGAAGCAAGAAACCTTCGGTTGTCATTGTCTACTGATGGAATGAACCCGCATGGTATTCAAAGTATCTCGCATAGCACATGGCCTGTGATTCTTATGATTTATAACTTACCTCCGTGGCTATGTATGAAGCGTAAGTACATGATGTTATCTATGCTAATTTCTGGGCCTAAACAACCAGGGAATGACATAGACGTATACTTGGCACCCTTAATCGAAGATTTAAAGTTTTTGTGGGAGAGAGGTGTGGAGGTTTACGATGGGTATAGGAAAGAAAGTTTCAACTTGAGGGCGATGTTGTTTGGAACAATTAATGATTTTCCAGCATACGGAAATCTATCCGGGTACAGCAACAAGGGTCAAAAGGCGTGTCCTGTTTGTGAAGATGAAACCGATACGACACGATTGGCGCTTTGTCAGAAGAATGTCTTTCTCGGCCATCGTAGATTCTTAAATTCTAATCATCACTACCGTGGGTGGAGAAAAGCATTCAATGGAGAGGCCGAACATCGTACAGCCCCGCTTTTTTTGTCAGGTGATCAAATTTTTGAAAAGGTGAAAGATGTGAGCACTCAGTTTGGCAAGCCTTTTGCACATTCAATTGTCAAGGGTGGGTGGAAGAAGAAGTCAATTTTCTTTGAACTTCCATATTGGAAGTCGTTGTACGTAAGACATTTCCTGGATGTTATGCATATTGAAAAAAATGTATTTGACAGCGTTATAGGTACGCTACTCAATATACAAGGAAAGTCTAAGGATGGCGTTAATATAAGGAATGACATGGTAAACATGGGGATGAGAACTGAATTGGGGCCCGTGACGAAAGGAAGACGAACATATCTGCCACCTGCTGTTTACACTCTATCTAGAAAGGAGAAGAAAACATTGTGTAAGTTCCTCAGTGAAGTAAAAGTTCCAGAAGGCTACTCTTCAGATATTAGAAGACTTGTGTCCATGAAAGACCTCAAGTTAAAGAGTTTGAAGACGCATGATTGCCATGTTATAATGGAACATTTTTTACCAATAGGTATACGTTCTATTCTGCCAGAAAAAGTAAGAAGCGCAATAACTAAGCTGTGTTTCTTCTTCAGGTCTATTTGCAGTAAGGTGGTCGATCCCGCGATCTTACCAACATTGCAAAATGAGATAGTTGTTACTTTATGTGATCTTGAAATGTATTTTCCTCCCTCGTTTTTTGACATAATGGTTCATCTAGTCGTTCATCTTGTGAAAGAGACACAACTGTGCGGACCAGCTTATATGAGATGGATGTACCCTGCTGAACGTTATATGAAAATATTAAAAGGGTACGTGAAAAACAGAAGTCGACCAGAGGGTTGTATTGCCGAGCGATACGTTGCTGAAGAAGCGGTTGAGTTTTGTACTGAATATCTGTCAAATGTTCAATCAATTGGACTCCCCAAATCTCATATTGTCGAAAAAAAAGAAGGAAAAAGGCTAATTGGAAATAAAGTTGTGACAGTATCAATGGTCGAACGGGATCAAGTGCACTTGTATGTTCTGCACAATGAGATTGAGGTTGAGCCGTTTGTTGAAATGCACAAAGTTGTTCTCCGAGATTTAAATCCAAATAGAAATGAGAACTGGATAGTACGAGAGCACAATCAAAGTTTCATACCGTGGTTTAGAGATCATATTTATTCAAAGTATCGTTCAGATCCTGCTTCAGTAACAGAAAGGTTGAGATGTTTAGCCTATGGTCCATCTGTAATTGTGCTTTCTTATAGCGCATACGCAATTAATGGATACACATTTTATACCAAAGAACAGGATGATAAAAGTACTATGCAAAATAGTGGTGTTACCTTGGTAGCTGAAGCTATGCACATATCAAGTGCGAATGACTTAAATCCGAAATTTGCAAATTTGTCATATTTTGGGGTTATCGAGCGCATTTTGGTGTTTGATTACGCGAAGTTTCAGATTCCTGTATTTGGTTGCAAGTGGGTTGAAAATAATAGTGGCGTACGAATGGATAAGTCAGGATTTTTGCAAGTGGATCTCAATAGGGTAGGGTACAAAGATGAGCCTTTCATTCTAGCCTCTCAAGCTAAACAAGTGTTCTATGTCAATGATCCGACAAGTACGAAATGGTCTATAGTGCTTTTATATAACAAAATAGTTGATGAAAAAATTGAAGATCAAGGTGATATTGGTGTTGGCATTGAATCTTGTACAAGAAACGATCAAAATGAGAATGAATCTTGTATTAGAAATGATCATAATGAGGGTATTTGGATCAATCCAACCGTCCGCATTGTTAAGAGACGCGTAGTACACAATCCTACCAAGAAAAGAAAGAGACGTTAGTGATAAAGTAATGGTCTCGATAACCTTCACTCGCTTATGTTTAGTAATGGTCTCATTTTTATATTTTTTAATTATTATATTTAGTAATCTGGCATCGAATATGTGAAAATCTTACAATTTGTACTTTAAACAATTAATAATGGATTGAATATCTTCACGTTGAACAATTAATAATGGATTGATTTTTTTTCTTCTTATAATAACTTCTATGTTGTAATTTTTTGAAATGTTTCTCATATAAAGTTAGTGTTAATAGTGTACTAATGTGCTTTAGTTTGTTTGATACAGGTTCAATGGCTCCAGATAGAGATGCTCCACCTGAAAACCCACCTGAAAACTCACAAGAAAACTCACAAGGAAGAGTTGCTTCGGATACAAATGCTCCACCTGATACTGAAGCAAAAGAGGTTGCACGAGGCATCACTATTATGAAGGGAATCATTCGACATAGAGACCAAGGATTAGTATACCGATTGGAATGGAATTCTGATAAACAACCAATTGGTCCTAATTCTGCAAAGTTGACAAGTTATATTGGTACACTTGTCCGTATGCATATTCCGGTCTCCGTAGCTACCTGGAAATCGAAAACGAAAAATTTAGAATTGGAGGAGAAAAAACAAGCGATTTGGGAAGAGCTTCAGGTATATATCATATATGGTTAATTGTTGTTATTATCTTGACGATAAATTGTTTAAATTACTTATACTAACACACTATGCGTACGTTTTTTTGCAGAGGACTTTTGAGATACCAGATGAACGTAAAAGCTACATACTTAGTTTGGCCGACAAAAGATATAGAGGGTGGAAAAGTTTTTTGACAAACACCTATCTTAAGGATAAAGATGGAAAATTTCTTGAAGAGGCACCGGGACGGCCAACAAAGTATGCGACCTTCATTGATGAAGCAGATTGGGCTGAGTTTGTAAAGCAAAGAGATGAAGCTTTTCAGAAAAAGAGTGCCACGAATAGTGAGAGAGCATCCAAACCCGCGTATCCATACAAAAAAGGGCGTTTGGGATATGCACGCTTAGAGGATAAAATTGTAAGTAAATAGAAATGCGTTTTAATTAATTGTCTACATGTGCATGTTTTAATTGACGATTTTATCGTTTGTGTCAATGCATAGTTAGAGGAGACTAAAAGTGAGGAAGCTTCACTTCCTGTACATGTGTTGTGGAAGGAAGCTCGTGTGGGCAAGAATCAAGCTGTCGATCCCGATGTTCAGAGAGTTTATACTAAATGTGTAAGTATAATACTGTGTCTTTAATTAAATCAAATGTTTTTTAATATATAAATGATTTTTTATCTCCACTAATAATTATTTAAATGTAAATGAATTACAGGAGACCTTGTCGCAATCGGCATCCACCGGTGAGGAGAGCGTACTTAGTAGAGTACTAGATGCTCCCGAGTATCCCGGTCGGGTGAGGGGTAAGGGTCATGGTGTGACTCCAACCTCTTTTTATAAGAGTTCTAGGAGAAGATCAAATCTTACCAATGAAGAAGTGTTGCAAAAGTTGCAGGAATTGCAAGCACAGGTCTCTGAATTGCAAAGAGATAAAGATATGTATATGAGAGAAAATTGCAACACTTCATCGGTGAGAGAAACTAGTGATAAGGCTAGTATCAACTATCAAAAGAAATTTCCCGAGGTAATTATAAGTTTTTTTCCTTACAAACTGTTCTATTTTATTAATGATAATGACTTTATATTTTCTATTTGTTTAGGGCATTTCATCTTGCCAACTATACTTATCGTCACCGAATTATCGACTAGTTGGCAAGGGAAAAGTGCACAACACTTCGGGAGATTTACTTCACCACAGACCGCTCCCGGATGGACACCTGAAAGTATCGGTGGATGTTGTATTAGATCGTGATGCGATTCTACCGGTACCTGACATGGTCTCAGAGACGACATTGCTGCGAGATGCAATAGGATCATTTGTTGCATGGCCCTCGGAGCTCATTACCATTAGTGATGAGGTATACTGAAAACGATTATGAATCATTTAGTTTTCGAATGTCAATTCTAAACCGTTTATTAATTATTTTTTACATTTTAATTTTAGACTGCTCCTATAAAACCCGCAATTAAGGGTAAAGGGATTTTACAGGAGGAGGAGTCTGTTGCATCACTAAAAGAGGTACATTTAAAGTGTTAATATATAGTCTGAATCTAAATCTGCATGATTTTATGTTTTACCTAACTTATATGATTTTTAGGCATCCGCTCGGGAGTCACAACAAGTGACGCAGCAGGTTCGTAGCTTACCACCCACTGGTCCTCCGAAGCAAGCGGCAAAAAAAGGCGGTGCTTTTGTGCCTCGATACCGTTCGACACTCGCAACAATGGTTGATATGTCCGATTTGAAGGATGGTGGTTTACGTGAAATCAACATGGATGAAAGTGTCTTCGGTATTGAATTCCCGTCACATATTACATTTGATGACTTGGAAGAGATTTTTAGGCATGATCAACTAGGCGTCAGTAATATGCACTCATACATCCGGTAATATTCACTCATCCGATATATTATTTAATTAGTCCCACAATATAATTTATTTACACATTTCAATGAAAATAATCTAATGTTTATTATGTTTTTATTTAAGGTTGTTGTATGACAGAGTGTTGCGCGGGACTGCATTGTCTAACAGATTCCGTTTCGTGTCTTCCGCCCATTGCAGCGGAATGACAATTGCTTCGGAACCGGAATTAGTTAGACAGCGCTTAGTAGATAGATTCATGTCCACCGGCAATACAGAAAGTCTGCATCTTTGGGCGTATAATACCCGACCAGTAGGGTTAGTTTCTCATTCTTGGTTCATCTAATCTCTGTTTCTTTTGTGTATAGCAAAATTTTCATATAACCTATTGTTTTAATTTATAGAGCACACTGGTTGCTGCTTGCTATCAACCCGATAAGAGAAGTCGTGTATTATCTGAATTCGGTAAATGGTGAATGGACCAATTATCCGGCTATGAAGGAAATCGTTGATTTGTAAGTGGGATCGTTCTAAATATATATTCGTGTATATTTATATATTTTCTTATTTGTGGGATTGATCTAAACATATGCTTTTATATATTTAATAATTAGATCAATACAAGTGTTCCGTAGTCAACGGGACGCACAGGTATCCCGGACTAAATCAAACAACATCACTTGGATCCAAGTGCAGGTACATTACTTTTCACAATTTTGCTTATAATATTTATGCTACTTGGTAAAACAAGACAACTATAGAATCTTATTTGTTTTATTATGTAGTGTCCGCAACAGCGAAACAGTCATGATTGCGGATACTTTGTTTTGAGGTTCATGAAAGAAATCCTTCAGGCGAATCAATTAGAGATTCCGCTCACGGTATGAATTTATAACTTAAGATAATTTCATATAATTTATTACATTTAACTAAATATATCATTTATATTATGTTTTTGTTTTGTAGTACCTTGACGAATTCCGTGCTGCTGGGTACCCGAAGCTTAAGTTGGAAGAAATTAAAGAAGATTTGTGTCAATATTATATTAAGCAATTTTTCATGTAGGATTTGTGTCGATTTGAACTATAATATTATTGATGTAATGATGTATATATATAATTTTGGATATTATAATGGTATTATATTAGTATATATATTGTCTTACTGATGGCTGAAATAATAGCGTCGAAAATATATTACAGGTCAAAAATATATTACAGGTCGAAAATATTACAGGTCGAAAACATTACAGGTCGACTGGGAGGATTAAATTATAGGCTGCACATAAAAATACCTCATTTAGAAACGACAACGCTTTTAAAAAGCGCTCTTAAAGGTCCACCTACTAAAGCGCTTCTTAGTAAAAGCGCTGCCAAAGACCAGTAAAAAAGCATAAAAAATTAAAAAAAAACGCAGCATACAAAAGCGCTTTTGGAAAAGCGCTCTTATAGGGGGGCCTATCAGAGCGCTTTTTCCAGAAAAAGCGCTCTCATAGGGGGGCCTACCAGAGCGCTTTTCCAAAAGCGCTTTTGTATGCTGCGTTTTTTTTTAATTTTTTATGCTTTTTTACTGGTCTTTGGCAGCGCTTTCTGGGAAAAGCGCTCTTAAAGGGGGGTCTACCAGAGCGCTTTTTCCAGGAAAGCGCTCTTATAGGGGGTCCTACCAGAGCGCTTTTTCCAGGAAAGCGCTCTTAAAGGGGGGGTCTACCAGAGCGCTTTTAGAAGCGCTTTTGTTACCTACGCCAGCGCCAGCTATTAAAGCGCTTTTAAGCGCTTTTAAAGGCCAAAATAAGCGCTTTAAAAGCCCTTTTCCGTAGTAGTGATACCATCCCTTCCTGATTCTTTTTCACAAATCCAGGAGGTTGTGACACATAAACTTCTTCCTGTAATGGACCGTTCAGAAATGCAGACTTCACATCCAGATGTATCAAAGGCCAATTTCTGTTTGCAGCTAAAGCAATCACCAGTCTGATTGTTTCGTGTCTAGCTACAGGTGCAAACACCTCAAAATAATCTAGTCCAGGTTTCTGAAGAAAACCTCTGGCCACTAGTCTCGCTTTATGTTTGCCAATTGATCCATCTGGCTTTAGCTTCTGCTTGAAAACCCATCTGACGCTGATGGCTTTCTTGCCTTTTGGAAGTTCTGTCAGCTTCCAAGTCTTGTTTCTTTCAATTGCCTCAAGTTCTTCTTTCATGGCATTCAGCCATACTTTCTTCTTGAGTGCTTCTTCAATACCACTAGTTCAGAATCTACTAGCATGGCACACTGAACGATTTCACCTTCAGAATCTACTTCAGTATCATGCAACATGCTAAAATCTGCAAACTTACTTGGTATTCGTCTGATTCTCTGTGGCCTTTGGTCTTGTTCTGAAGGTTCTCCAGAATTCGGAACAATACTGGCTTCTGAACCTTGTCCAGAACTACTTCCTTCAGAATTACCACCTTCAGAGTTACTTCTGGAAATTTGTTCTCCAGACGCTATGTCTTCAGAGTTTTCTCTCCCAGAAGTAAAATCACCACCAGATTCTGGATCATCATCAGAATCTGGATCAGAATCAGATCCACTATCAGAATCTCCCTGAGATTCTGACTCATCTTCAGAGTCTTCTTCTTCTGACTCTGACTCGTCTGCAGAAACTAACCCTGGTGTTAGCACTACACCAGAATCTGATTGAAGCTTGTTCCAATCCCATGTTTCCGACTCTTTCACAACAGCGTCTCTGCTGATTTCAACTTTGTTGGTTTCTGGACAATAAAGCTTGTAGGCACCTGTACTGTGGTACCCCACCAGTAACATTGTTATGCTTCTATCATCCAGTTTTCGTCTTCTAGCCTCTGGAATGTGTTTGTAGCACACAGAACCAAATACTTTCAGATGGCTAACACTCTGCTTGTCTCCAGTCCATTTTTCTAAAGGAATAGTTTCCTTCAGCTTCTTTGTTGGACACCTGTTCAGAACATATGCTGATGTGGCAACAGCTTCTCCCCATAACATGTGAGGTAACTTCTTCTCTTTCAGCATACTTCTGGTCATATCAAGCAAAGTTCTGTTTCTTCTTTCAGCGAGACCGTTGTGCTGAGGAGTATATGGAGCAGTAACCTCATGTTCTATTCCATTCTCCTCACAGAACTTCTGGAACTCTGTAGAGTTATACTCACCTCCACCATCTGTTCTCAGAATCTTCAGCTTCTGACCACTCTGCTTCTCAGCCTTCACCTTGAACTTCTGGAATTCTGTAAACACTTCATGCTTGAACTTGATGAGTTTTACCCAAGTCATTCTTGTGAACTCATCCACAAAAGACACGAAATATTTGTTTCCTCCAAGTGAAGCTACTGGAAATGGTCCACACACATCAGAATGTACTACACCCAGAGCATGCTTTGCTCTGGGGGCTACTTCTGACGCAAATGGCAATCTTGGTTGCTTTCCTTTCATGCATATCTCACATGACTTCTGAGGCTTCACAATCTTCGAAATGCCATGTACGAGCTTCTTAGAACTTAGATGCCCTAAGCTTCTATAGTTCAAGTGCCCCAACCTCTTGTGCCACAACTTACTGTCTGCTTCAGCGCCTTCTGCACTGAGACACTCCGCTTCAGAGGTTTCTACATTCACTTTGAATGTTCTGTTGCTTCCCTGCTCAGACTTCATAATCATTTTCTGATTAGAATCGTACAACGTCAAGAGGTTGTCCTTCATAACCACTGAAAAACCTTTCTCAACAAGCTGACCCACACTCATCAGATTGCTTTTAATTCCAGGAACGTACCAGACATCTTTGATCAGAATGTTTCTTCCATTCTTCACTCTGACTCTGACATTTCCCATACCTTCTGCATTAAGGTACTTATCATCAGCACATCTGATCTTTGTTCTCCTTCTGGAGTCAAAGTCTGTCAGCCATTGTTTGTTCCCAGTCAAGTGATTTGAACAGCCAGTGTCCATATACCACCAATCTCCTGAATAGTTTCCATCAGAATCAGAAGCCATCAGTAGCACAGGTTCATCATCAGAATCTTCTCTGGCTATATTTGCTTCTTCTGATTTTCTTCCTTTGTTTCTACAGTCTCTGGCAAAATGCCCAAACTGTTTACAGCAGTAACATTGAACCTTCTTCTTGTCATACCTTTCCTTTCCCTTCTGATATTTCTTTTCATCAGAAGTTGAGGTTTCTGACTTCTGGAATTTATCACCATGTCTATTCTGCTTCTGGTCCTTCTTGACAAAAGAAGCTTTCAGAGCTTGCTCCACTTCCCTCTCAGAAGTTCTTTCAGTCAGACGCAACTCTTGTGCTTCTAGACTGCTTTGCAACTCTTCTATTCTCATGGTTTCCAGATCTTTAGAGTGTTCAATAGAAACAACAATATAATCAAACTGAGGCGTAAGTGACCTCAGAATCTTTTCTATGATTACCTGTTCAGAAAGTGTTTCTCCACAAGCCTTCATTTCATTAGTGATCAGAATCAATCTGGAAATGTATTCAGAAACTTTCTCACTGTTCTTCATGCTGAGATTTTCATATTGTTTTCGCAGGGACTGAAGCTTTACCTTCTTTACTGATACGTCACCACCATAACATCTGGTCAGAATATCCCATGCCCCTTTCGACGTCGTCGAATCAACAATCTTCTCAAACACATTTTCATCCACACACTGATGGATGAAGAACAGTGCTTTCTGATCCCTCTTCCTTGTAGCTTTTTCTTCTGATTTCTGTTCTACAGTAGCATCAGCTGCAGCTGGAACATAACCTTCAGAAACAAGGTCCAGAACATCCTGAGCACCAAACAGCACACGCATTTGAATCTTCCATCTGTTCCAGTTTTTGCCATCAAAAACTGGAAGTTTAGTGTTCAAACTACTGCCTCCATTCATCTTAAACCTTTGCACAGAAAAACTCAGATCTCAGATTTCTCACTCAGTGTTTCCCAAACCCACAGAATCAGTGTGATTCTGTTTCAGATTTTTGTTCAAGAATCAAAAATCAAACACACAGCTCACTATCACTCGTGTTTCCCAGAGTTTCAGAATCAAACCAAGAGCTCTAGATACCAATTTGTTAGTGCAAAGGTGATGAATTTGAGGAAGAAGATGAAAGGGAATAAATGCAATAAAGGCTGACAGCAAATGATTGAAGGAATTGATTAATATAAATGTAATCCTAGTACACCTATTTATACACAAATAAAGATGCCACATAGGCCCTAATTAAAACTTATCTACAAATAACAAAATACTAAATTACCCTCTAATATCGTCCTCGTATGTGCATTTTGATTTTGTTGATTTTAGTTAAAATTGTGTTTAACATAAACTGATTTTTTTGAATATGTTCTTGCTAAAGTGATTTGATTGAAAAGTCACAATTGAAGATTCAAAACTTCTAATGTTTATGGATATACTATGTTTGTTTGTTCGTTCATTCATTCATTCATCAACTGATATGGTATTCTTCTTGATTATAATTAGGGTTCAATTGTGCTTGCTGGTATTTCAAGGACAACATGGAGACCTGGTGTAATGTATTACATCACCTTTGAAGCACAAGATCCTTTCAATAGCAATGCTACAACGTTCCAGGCAGAAGTACAAAAAAAGTTGAAGGGACCACACAAGGTCTACTCATGCGTCATTAAAACCTAACAAACACCATGATAATAATGTTACATTCATATAATTCCTTTAAAATCATATGTGATTATGACATTATAAAAAATTGGCTTTCAAACTAGCCTAAATACAAAGAGACTATAGTAGACTATATTGATAGAACCATCATTTGGATCAGTTCTATTATTGTTTATATCCTTTTCCTCAACACTCTTCCTTGTCGCGCCATTTGGAAATTGCATAGTGTTTTTTGCTACTGACTGTATAGAATGCTGACCAATTTTCTTTAATATAGAACGCTGATTAATTTGAAGTTGCATAATTAGCCTTTTATTTATGCTTCATTGTATGGAATGCTGACCCTTTTTCTTTAAAATAGACCGAACTGAAGTCGGGCATTAACACATTTCTATTTCCATTTTACTTTGTTAAAGAATCATCTTTCTAATATTTATCGTCCACACTTTTGGTCACTATCGTCTATTTCTTGTAATATGATTTAGTACATTTAATACATGAGGTAATTGTGTCTTAAACAACCCTTTGTTTTAATCTTTTACATATTGGATCTGGAATCAGTATGAACTGATTCTGATTTTGTTGCGTTGCTTTAAGTAGTTTCAGATATTTTACTTTAATCTGAGTGCATTTATCATATGATCTGCGTTTTTTCATATGTGAATCTTTTTGTTTCTTTATGCTCCATTTAGATAAATTTTTGTATTAATTGTTGCATTTTAGCAGATGAAGATGTAGCAGATGAAGATGGTAAGGAAGTATCTTTCTCTTTGGTCACTACGTGGTTAGGACCTTGAATGTCCTATTTCTTCCCAGTTTAGACCGCATAATCAGCTTCTGATTACAGTCATATAACTTCAAGAGATTGTATTTCATGGTTACTAAAAACCTTTTTCAAGCAGGTGACTGTTTCCAGTGATTTCTGGTAAACAACCGCTAGTCTTCCAAACTATCGAATAATCTTTGTTAACGCTATTCAATCTCTCTGGTAACTCACAGGATCGACTAGATTGATCCTAGGACTCCTTGGATATTAAGGTTACTCTCACAATCGAACAATTATTCATGGTTACTATTGTACAAGTGTTTGGTTTATTTCGATCCCTCTCTCTAAGAGTTTAAGAATGTGGTCAAAATGTATATGAAACTAAGTTATACGAATAAATGCTAATTGTAATGCTGATTGAAGAGACATATAAAACTGTATGAAAAGTGAAGTAAATGGTTTCGAGTTATAAAACATTTAACATAAAAGGTTTCTGGAATGTAGAAGTTAAAAATGTGAAGAAAGCGTTTAATGCAAGAAATCTATAAATGATTTAAGTAAAAGTATGCGCTTGAAAAACAATACTTGAAAGTAAAGGTATTGAAAGTGTAACAGTTCTCTGAAATATAAAGTGTTCGAAGTATAAAGAAAGCAGTAAAACGTAAAACTGTGAGGAAAAGACTTTGAAATGAAAAGACAGTAAATAAAGAAACTTGCAAATGTTATTCGACAAAAAGAAAAGAAGAAAGTACTGGAAATGGTAAAAAGGCTTTCATTAAGTTAGAAATACATGGTGCTATCATACATACATTTCTCTTGCATTCGTTTCCCTTGCCATGTGGTAGTTTGAATGTTATTGAGTATTTTGTATAACAGATATGACACACTGAAATCCTAATACTAAGACTTCTATTTATACTAATTCGACCCTAACGGTCTCGCTATAGGATCATGCCACGTTTCGAACATGCAAGACAATGCTTCTTTCATCTTTCCACGTGTCCCCAAATGCTCCAACACATAACTTTCAAACTTTGAAAGTCCCGCTTCCATTTGAATTTTAAATGCTTTAGTGTTCTTCCGTTTCGAATGCTCTTCCCAAACCTAGCCTCGCTGTTGTTTCGAGACCCCTTTGGATATGTTCCCATAATCACCGTTCGAAGCTTCAAGCTTTGACACACTCATTCGAAACACTGCTTCTGCAACTTCGAAATATGGCATTTAATTCCATTTCGATCAGAACTTTTAACTCTTTTGAATTCCAAATAACATTATCAAAATCTTCAGCCAACAAATTGCCCCTTTAAAATATGTATTTCGATCTCTTTGAGAAATATCTATTTTAAACATTTATACAAGATTTTGATAGGATTTTCGAATCATCATAACATTTAATGCCTTTGACTCCAGTCACATCAATCATAGCACCTTTTGGGTTCCTTAACCGCCCAGAGTCACTTCACAGCGTGGTGCAGTTATAAGTAATGATTGTTTTTAAATCACGCCTATTACCTATATCAACTTCTCGCCACCTCTTCATCACACCAACCCATGATCTCCACGTATCACACTTTTACTCGGTGGATGCTTAATCTTCTCATTATAAAACGTCAATTTACTCTTCCTTTTTCTTTTTTACACTCTAAATCTTTCATACTCTGAATTTTCACTCTTCTTCTCTCATAAAACAATCTAAGCTCTCAAACAACAAAAATGTCTTCTTCCACCTCATCCCAACTCAAGAAAGTCTCAAAGAAGAAAGGAAAAACTACAGGAGCAACCATGGAGAGTAAAATCGTCACTATTCAAGGCCAATCTGCTCTTGCTCCTCAAATGATTTCCAAAGAAAAAGAAATGCTGTACGCATCACAGGTACTCATCCCTACCCATGTTGCTGGTAAGAGGTTAGCCTTAAATGGCCCTCTTACAGTTTTTGAAATACTAAAGGACACCAGGACAATTTTTCCCGTATGTTATAGCTTCAAACCTTTATTCAACAAAATGGATGCCCCTAGGGCAGTAGAATCTCTTAGTTCGAATACCGCAGAAACCCCAATTGTTCCTCCCAAGGACCCATTTGTTTTGGATTATGTAAAAAGCAATTTTAAGCCATTTCGATCTTGCCCTGCTTCTGATATTGCCTATCAAAACTGGTTCACGAAAGTAGAAGCCAAGAAATCCCAGCAATGGGAAGAATTAGGCATTTATAACCTCATTAAGCTATCGAAACCTGGATTCACCTATAGCCATCCTCTGCTGTTTGTGTCCCTTTATTTCTGGGATAGTACCTACAACACTTTCCATCTCCCAGGTGGAATGATTACCCCAACCTTCTTCGATATAACGGCCATTACTGGGCTGTCGCCAGTGGGAGAAACTTATGTTCCTGACAATGAAGAGCACTCAAGCATAATTGACTTCGAAGTCAAGTTAGCCAGCTTTTCCAAATTCATCAGCCATTATCATGCTGAAGGGGATAATGTGTCTGACATAGAGCACATTGCATTCTTGACCCTGTGGCTGTCTAGGTACGTTTTCTGCAGTAGATCCCTGCAGGTAGCTAGTAGGTTCATTCCTTTAGCTAGGGATTTACACGAAAATCGCAAAGTGTGCCTAAGTGAATTACTCTTAGTTGACCTCTATGAGAGCTTGAGGTCAGCTGTTTCGAGTCTCAAATCCCACACCTCTAAAAACATTCTATTAGCTGGCCCATTTTGGTTACTCCAATTATGGCTAAACGCCATGTTCGAACCTTCTTTACCAACCGCCAACACCATAGATGAGCAAGATTCAGAAATAAGTGATAGGATAGTCGAAGGCACTAGGCTTCAAAGACTAACTCCTAATGATGACAAGGATGACTTCAAGGTTCAATTCTCGAAGTACATCATGATACTCTCAAAAAGGCATAAGTTCGAAGAGAGCATGGCGCCTTTCGCTTCGAGGGCTCATGGACCTTCTTGGTTCACCATGGCTCTCTCGGAAGCCATCAAGAGCAAGGAGATCCAAGATGTATGGAGAGCTTTCTTGCTTCCCAGACTCATCTCTTCGAGGATAACCCCTGCTAAGAACCAAATTCTTCTCTTTGCCTACCAACCAAACTTCGTTTCGAGGCAGTTTGGCTTATGCCAACTGATTCCTGAACCTTTGTTCCAAACTGAGAGCGCCATCACATCTGGTCGAACTTTCAAGGCAAGGGAAGCCAAGATCCAGCAAGAACAATATCAAGGCTTTGCCCAATTCGAACTGATAGCCTTCGAACCTACCCATCTCGCGGCTAAAGGATTTCTGGAGTGGTGGATTAAGTTTTATCAAACTTGCATGTTCGATACACTTACAATTCGACAGAAACTAATTGATGCCTTCGATGTGCAGGTACCAGCAAAGAAAGGTATGTTTACTCATGCCAAAGAGATAAAAGCTTTTCAAAATTATTTTGAAACTACTTACGACCCCGCGCGCTTGGACTCCACTGTGCATCAAGCAGCTGAGACCTTGAAGGAAAAATTTAAACAAAAAGTTTCTAAGCTAAAACTTCCTTCAGGGCTGTCACCTGAGGATAGGTATAGGTTGGCATTCGAAATGCATCCACCTAAATTTCCCAGATTACCTACCTCAGAACTGGCTCTGGCTTGGTTTCCCCCATATCCATGGTGGTTTACTTGCAAAGAGATGTTCAAATATCTTCAAAGGAAACCAAAGCCATCTGAGACTGTGACATGGGCTCGATACTGGCTTCATGATTTCCCAGGACACCTTCGATATGACCTTTCTGCCATGTCAATTAAATCTGATCAAGGCACAGGTGCGAATGCTTGGGAACAATCCCAAATGTCTTTTATTTTCCATATCTTTAACCTTTGCTTTAATTGTTTTGGTTTTCAGCTATCAGGATAAAGACCGCTGCCTCGAAATCGAAGGAAGGGAGTGCCTCTCAAGCCTCCATCGAAACTACCGAAAAAGCTAATCCACCCGAAACAACTACTACTGCTGCAACTACAACAACAACAATAACGCCAACAACAACAAGTGCCCCAATTCCAACGGTAATCACTTAGTTTTTGATGCTTCGAATTCACTCAAGCTCTTTATATCTAACTCTGTTAAAATTCGTTCAGACCAACAAGCTTCCTCCCACTACTCCCAAGAAGCGGAAACCAAGCACTACTGGGGAAGATCCCACTGCTGGAGGAAACTCAAATACTGCTTCGAAGAAGAAGCTAAAGAAAGCTACACCTAAAAGCACTGTTGTGCCTAGTGTCTCTGGACTCGACTCCAGGGATGCTGCTCCCTTACCAAAATCCAAAAATCCACCTTCGACCTCCAACCCACAGTTGGAACGCATAGCTAGTAACCTCTCCTCTGAGGGCCCACAGGTAAATCGAACTTCTTCTAAAAATGTTTAACTTCTTATTACCTTGGTGAATGTTTTTCTTTAACATTCTGTTGCTCCTTGCAGAACATCTTGAATCCCACTTCTACCATTTCGACCTCACCGTCCAGAGCTGCTGCTCCGCTTAACTCCTCTCCTCAAGGAGATTCCAGCAATTTGGTCCAAAACAAAGGTTCTTCCAATGTGGCGGTTTTGGCTGGAACTTCTGAACAGCCAGATGACCAAGGCACCTCCATTCCTCTGAAAGAGGTGAACGAAACGATACTTCAAACGTCTGCAGATGATTCACAAAGGGTTCTTCAAAAGTCCCCTCTTGAAACTCTTCAAGAGGACCCAAAGGATACTCAGACTGAAGAAGAAAAAGCTGACTCTGGGCAAGGATTCGAAGAATCTGCAGACGAAGAATCTGAGGAGGAAAACGCAAATGACGAGGAAGACGTCAACGACGAGGAAAACGTCGATGACGAGGAAAACGTCAATGACGAGGAAAACGTCAATGATGGTTCAACTGCCGGGACGGAGTCTAACGCACATAGCGGCGAAAAAGATGGTATCGAAGTGGTAGATTTGGACGAAGATGAAGAAGACCAAGAGCACGAAGCAAATGAAGGGGATGGTGATGCAATCAACGAAACCCTAGAAGTTGAAACAAACGTGGTTCCCCTACGCGTGGAATTCCCCCAATCCTCTCCGTCTCGAATGACTGACGAGGAACTGGCACTTCTGAGGCGAAATGACCCCATTGGGTACATGAAGGCAAAGCTGGCTCAGAGGGACGTTCCACTCGCTAGGGCTGGCACAAGTTCAACCAGCTATCCTCTTCCCACAGATGAAAGAGTTGTTCTTCTCAACAAAATTAGGAGAACTATTCTCAATGTGGATATATTCGAAGTGCTTAAACAAGACAGTACTGCTTGCTATACTATGAAGGAGCTGCTCACAAAGGTTAATCTTTCCAACTGCTCTTTGCCAGTTAGTACTCTCTTGTTTGATCTTCAGAATTTGCTGGACAACGTAACTGGCTATCTTCTCCAAGACGAATCTGCTGCCAAGAAGGTTCACGAGAAACGCATTGCTATGGATGCCGCTTATGAACAAGCTTCGAAGCTTTCTCAAGAAGCTGAGGATCAAGCTATGCATCTGAAGCAGGCGAAAACTGAATATGAGGCTCGAGCTGAGTCCATTGTTGTTTGGGAAAGGCAGATTCTGGAACTTCAGCAGAAAGTTAAGGAGGCTAAGGAACAACAACTAGCCTTCGAAACTAATCCTGCAGGTAACCAATTCGAAGAGCTTCTCAACCAGGGGCTTGCAGAAATGGAGACTGCAGAACAACTTAAAGGAGAAGTGGCAACCTTGGAAGGTGCCAGGCGGTTTGCTCAGCAGAGACTTGAAACATTTCGAAGCACCTTTAATCGATTGAAAAATAATGTTTATTTCTAGATTTTTATGTCTATCTGACCATAACTTTGGTTTTTACATGTACTATTCGAACAACGCCATTTTGGCATTCTATCTTGCCATCTTGGCTCTTTATAATATTTTGTTTACGTTGTTACTATTCGAATCTCCCGCAGGCTTGGCTTATATTTCTTTAAATATTTCCCATTAACCTTTAGGACACGTTTATCATCCAAGAGTTCTTCGACTTCGTATGCATTGTTTGAGAATACTTTTAATATTCGAAAAGGTCCTTCCCAATGAGGTGACCATTTACCTAATGCTTTGTTCTTCTTATCCATAGGCAATATGACTCTCCAAACCAAATCATTAATAACGAATACTTTTTTCTTCACCCTTTTATTGTATGTTCTGGCCACTCTTTCTTTTTGCCTCATCAAAATTTCCAACGCATGTAATCTAATTTCGTCCAACTCAACTAATTCATTCATCATCATTTCCCAATATAATGCAGCTGAGATTTCGTTTTGTTTCTGGATTCGAACCGATTGCAGATGAATTTCTACTGGTAACACTGCATCATGGCCGAATGTAAGTTGGAAAGGCGTAGTGTTAGTGGCTTCCTTAGGAGATGTTCTACAAGCCCATAACACTTGGTCCAGAGTTTTGTGCCAATTTCTTGGCTTCTTGCCAATATGCTTCTTGATTAATCCTATTATTACTTTATTTGCTGCTTCGACTTGTCCGTTTGCTTGAGCATAATATGGGGTTGATGTTAGCAATCTAAACCCAATTTCTTGGGCAAATCCTTGCATCTTTCTACCAGTAAATACAGAGCCTTGGTCTGTTGTTATACTTTCTGGCAATCCAAACCTATAGATAATGTGCTTTTGTATAAATTCGATAATTGCCTCTTGATCAGCAACTACCAAAGGTATAGCTTCGATCCATTTGGTAAAATAATCTAATCCTACCAAGATATATTTCTGACCTTTGGACGAAGCAGGATTTATTTCCCCTATCAGATCCAATGCCCATCCTCTGAATGGCCATGGTTTAATGATCGAATGCAACTCACTTGCAGGGGCGTGTTGAATTCCTGCATGTTTCTGACATTCCTCACATCCTTTAGCAAAATCTATGCAATCTTTGAGCATGCTAGGCCAATACAAACCATATCGAAATAGTAACCATTTCATTTTATGGCCTGCTTGGTGTGCCCCACATGCCCCATTATGGACTTCAGACAATGCTAAATATGCCTCACTTTCTCCTAGGCATTTCAATAATACACCTTCTTGGGTCTTTTTGAACAATTCGTTCCCCATGAGGAGATATGACAATGCTCTATATTTTGTTTTTCTATCCACTTTTAGAGTTGGGTCTGCTAAACAACTCTTTAATGGACTTCGCCAATCTGTATCTGACAAAGTATTTATGGCTAAAATTTCGAATCCTTGTTTCTCAGCATATCCCAATCTCATACTTTCCAGATCCGATGGTGTGAATCTAGTAGCCATAACTCTTCCCCTTATTTCGACCAAATCCTTAAGATTCTTGGTAGATACTCTATAACCTGAAGCCAACTGCGCTAAGTCATTTGCTTCTTGGTTTTCCAATCTTGGTATGTGTTGAATATCCATGTATTTAAACTTTCTTAATAGCCTATTGACTATGACGAAGTATACCATTAAATTTTCCTTTATGCACTTGTATTCTTTTGTGATTTGTTTGACCACCAATTCAGAGTCTCCTTTAATTTCGACTCTGGTTGCCCCCAATTCCAACAAAGCTTCAAGTCCAACAATGAGCGCTTCATACTCAGCTTCGTTATTCGAACAACGAGGACCATCCAATTTATACTTGAATTTTGTTGGAATTCCTTCAGGAGAAATTAGAAGAACTCCAACACCACTTCCATTCCTGTGGGTCGAACCATCAAAGTATAATTTCCATGGTTGCATTTCGACGTAACTCATGCTTGTCTGCTCAACCAACGAATGATCCACAATGAAATCAGAAATCACTTGACCTTTCATAGCTTTTAAGGGCATGAAAGTCAATGAATATTCTGTTAAGGCCAGAGCCCACTTTCCAACTCTACTATGCATTATTGGCTTTGAAAGCATATGTTTAATGACATCGAAGTGAGACGAAACATAAACATCAACAGGTTTTATATAATACTTGAGTTTCATACAAGAGAAATATAAACAAAGACATAGCTTTTCTAAATTGCTATATCTGGTCTCTGCATCATTTAGCACTCTACTTAAATAGTATATGGCTCTTTCGACGCCATTGTTATCCTCTTGTGCTAACATACTACCTATGCTAACTTCAGAAGCAGATATGTACAATCTCATGGGCTTCCCCCATGATGGTGGAGACAAAATAGGAGGCTGGGAAAGATATTCTTTTATTTTGTCAAACGCTTCCTGGTGAGCTTCGTTCCATTCGAAGGCCTGACCTTGCTTCAGACGAAGTAACGGAGAGAAAGCTTGGATCCTTCCACTCAGGTTCGAAATAAATCTTCTGAGGAAGTTAACTTTCCCTAGTAGAGATTGCAACTCCCTTTTTGACGCAGGTGCTTTCTTCTCCATTATGGCTTTGGTTTTGTTCTGGTTGATTTCAATTCCTTTCTTGTGGACCACAAAACCAAGAAAATCTCCAGCCTGCACAAAAAATGCACATTTAAGGGGATTCATTTTTAAGCCATGTTTTCTCATTCGTTCGAATGATTGGCTTAAATGATGCAAATGTGCTTCTGCAGATATAGATTTGATGACTATATCATCAATATACACCTGCATGAAAGTTTCGATGAAGTCATGAAAGATTGAATTCATCGCCCTTTGATAAGTTGCCCCAGCATTTTTTAAACCAAAAGGCATCACCACCCATTCGTAGGTGCCTAAGGCTCCTGGGCAACGAAATGCTGTTTTTGCAACATCTTCTTCAGCAATGAAAATCTGGTTGTATCCAGAGTATCCATCTAACATGCTCAAGTATTCGAATCCTGCAGCAGAATCTACTAGCATTTCTGCCACGGGCATGGAATATTCATCCTTAGGGGTTGCAGTATTTAAATCCCTAAAATCTATGCAAATTCTTAAAGGGCCATTTTTCTTAATAACAGGTACTATGTTTGCTAACCATTCAACGTACCTTGTTGTTCTGATGAATTTGCAGCGCAGCAACCTTTCGATCTCAGTTTTAATTTTTGTGAGAACCGCTGGTGCGAATCTTCTGGGAGTTTGTTTGATGGGCTTCTTGCCATCTTTGATTGGCAGTCTATGTTCGACCAACTCCCTCTTTAAACCAGGCATCTCATCATAATCCCATGCGAAACAATCTTTGTTTTCCTTAAGGACTTCGATCACTTTTTCCTTGAGGCCTGGGCTAAGTTTAGCACTTATGTAAGTTACTCTTTTCGTTTTTTCATCCCCTAGGTTGACTTCTTCGAGCGGGTCCTGTGCCAACATTTTGACACCTGAGTTTATGGGGTCCCTTTCGAAGCCTAAGGGTTCTTTGTCATAGATGGCATCCAACCTTTGATCCATCTCCAACTCTTTGATGGGTGAGCATTTCGAACCCCCCCCCCCCCCCCCCACTAACTTCATTCGTCTTTACAGTTGATTCATTTATTTCAGCCTCTAGAGCCGCTTTCAATTCATTCTCAGCCATATAGGCCGAAATCCTTTCGAAGAAGGTAGACTCAGTCATGGTTAAGGTTGTCGAAGTCCCAGCCTGCTGGCCGTTTTTGTATAGCACCTTCAAATCCCTCTTCTTCATTGATTATTGTTCTATCCCAGTAAAGACCATCATGACGAAGTGTCATGTAGTAGTGGGCGTTTCTAGTTTCATTCATCTCATCGTTTGGAACACATGGAGCAATCTTTGCTAGATTTTTATCATAGTCCCTTTTGTCAACTAAATTGACATTTGACATAAAGTAACTCTGGTCTGCTTCGATGTTTTCCACGATTCCGTCATCTCTCCACAGAACTAGTCGTTGATGCATTGACGAAGGAACTGCCCCCACGCCATGGATCCACTCTCTTCCTAGCAGTAGGTTATAGTTGGCCTTGGCTTCGATAACCATAAACATGGTGGGTCTGCAACTTGAGCCTATTGTCAGTTCCAACTGGACCACCCCCAGTGTTTTGCCCACTTTTCCCTCATAATTGGATAAAACCATATTATGGGGCTTGATATCTCCTTCGCGGATCTCTAACCTTTTTAGCATAAAATGGGGAATCAGGTTGACTGCAGCACCCCCATCCACTAGAACTTTGTTCACACCATGGACACCTACTTTCGCCCGAATGAAAAGTGGCTTGAGATGATTCTTCATTGCAGGCTCAGGACGTTCGAAGAACGCATTTTGTTCCTCAACAGCCCCGTTGTCCATCACGTAGTAGCACACGGGCCTATGTTTCATTAAATCTGTGGTGTCTTCCTCCTCATATTCATTGATTTCGGTTTCCTGCCCAAATTCGCAGGGAAGCACAGACACCACGTTACAGTTCAGGTTGAATGAAGACTCCCCCTCCGATTCGAAGTTATCTGTTATCATATCTTCGTCCTCTTCCGGGCCTGGAGTGTATTCCTTTGGTTCGTCTCGTTGGTCTTCAGAAAAAAGCCTCCTATTGACTGGAGGTTTCTCTTCAGTTTGATTTTTTGGTTTGTTGGTGCTTGATTCACCTTGTATCTTCGTTGAAGTATCCCCTTTGTTTGCCACAGCTTCTCTCTCAGCCTTTCGAATCCTTTGCTGTCTGCGCCACTGGGATTTTGACATGGGGTTCCTTCCTTTGTAATTCTCTAATCTCACTTCCTCCCTTTTTTGTGTGTTGAATTGCCTCCTGTATGTCACAGCATGGCGTGCATTTCGTTCAGCACCCCTCCATTTGTCTTTGCCTTTGTCATTTCTGACTTGTAGCCATCTATCGGTTGGTACTTCAGCAAGGAGTTTGAAAGTCACTCTTCGAGCAACTTTGGGGTGAGGGCTATCAGGTCTTCGCTGTTTGTGTCTGCTGTCGAAACGCGGGCCCATCTGGGCAGTTTCTTGATGGTTCCAGCAAGGGGCGAAGGGGATCGTTTCGAAGGCCCTGGCCATGCTTTGGTCATACACAGCAGAACACCTTGGGCAAACCAAGCACTTAGTTGCCCCTTTGTAGCAGCGAAAAACAAACTCCAACAAACTCTCTCCAGCCTTGGGATAGCACCTAAAAAGCTGGTTATCCTGGCGCCAATTGTTGCCAGTTCGAGCCCTCTGTACCCTTTCGAAATTTGCAACAATTCTTTGGTTGCAGAGGATGCTGCACCTAGGGCACAATATCATGCCTGGATCTCCTTTGTGGCATGTCATGAGGTAGTCTTTGAGAGTAGCATCTCCAGTGTGATTATCCCCCATTCTGTGCTTTTCTTTTTCTAAGTATTTTTCCACTTCCTCCATCTTAGAACGGGGTCCTTCCATATTGTTGTACCCCAAAATTTGCCCTCCCATTTCCCCAACATTTTCTCATCACAAGACCTTTGAAGATCAAGGTCCAATTAGGGTTTCCTCTACTCAAGATTCCTCCTTGCACTGTGGACTCAAATTAGGGTTTGTGTTTGTCTAAGGATGTTTTGACCTAAAATGCCTAAGATGACTTTCATGCTTCATATTGGACTCCCAAGCTTACCTATACCAAGTTTCAAGTCTTGATTCCAAGTTTTGCCCAGTCAATTGGACAGTTGACCTAGAAATCAGCTGTATTGGGGAAAAAGTCAACTGTGGCCAATTGACAGTCAAACCTCATGAAATTTGATCCACATCAACATATTGAACTCACATGGACCATTTGATCAAGTTTGGATCACAATTCTCCAAGAAATTTGATCAGATCATCAAAAGGGCAAAATGGTCATTTTTAGGGTTTTGACTGCACAAAGGCAATTTTTGACTGTTTGACCTAGCCAATGGCAAACCAAGTTCACATATGGACTCAAGGACCCCATGGAATTATCTTGACATGTTCATCAAGCTCAAAAGATCCCAAGTACACAAGATTGACAGTTGAATTTCCCAGTCAATTGATCAATTTTGACTGTATACTGAAAAGTCAAACTTTGACTTTTTGGTCAAAATCAAGAGTCAAGATTCATTTTTCATCAAAACTTGCCAAATCATGAAACTTGTTCATCAAGAAATCTCAAAATGCAAATTAGGGTTTGAAAATGGAATTTTTCATAACTTAGAATTTTTCTAAGTTATGAAAAACCCTAATTTTTTCCCAACTTTGCCCCATCTTTTCAACATGATCCATTTGGATTCAAACAAAAGTCAAAACATGAAAGTTGTAGCTTGTTGCATAATCTACAACTTTGATTCACAAAGTTTTCTCATTTGAAGCTTGTATCTCAAGTTATAATTTTTTGAATAAGGGCACTAAACCATCTTTTAACTTAGTGAAATTTGACCTATTTTGACAAGGTTTTCTACCCTACTTCAAGGCCACTTTTCATACCCTTCCACTTTGAATTTGGATTTGCATTTCAAAGATGTATTGTAGTACACATTCCAAGCTTTCCAAAATGTCCAAGAACTCATCAAACAACCTCATAACTTGAGAGATTCGAATTTCACAAGTTGGCAAAAATTCACTTTTTGTTCTTCATCAAGACATGTTCACAAACTTGCAAATTTGAATTCAGTTTGCTTTATGCTTAATTACAGGTCCTTGAACCATTCCATACTCAATAATTTAATGCATATTCAATGAGTTGAGGCCATGTTCTTTGTGTTCTAACATTGCATAGTGGATTAATCCTAAACTAGATAAAGTGCTTTATCCATTTTTGTAAAAAGCTAGCTTTATGTCAATTTGAAATCCAAGCAAGTACAAGCAAAATCCTCTTGGCACAAGATTATGGACAAGTTGCTCTGATCAAGAGAAGATTATGCAGCAGGATTAGAGGCCCCTACTAACCTAAAACCACCAACTTGTTTTTGTTGCTTAAGATAGAAGAAAAGTCCATAACTTATGCTATCTCTCATCTCAGCTTAGACACACAACACAAAAGCTATCAAACACATTCCATAGACAAAATCCAAGCTAACACACGAGCCTTTGCCATCTGAAACACTCACATTGCTCTAATCACCTCAAAACTGCACAAACAGGGGAGCCCCTGCAGTTTGAGTGCAAACTCCCAATCCCTTCGAGCATTTTGATCCAAACCTTTTCCTCTACCTTCCCTACAACATATGCAAGCTAACCATGTCCTAAAATCAGACCTGTAACACCTCCAAGCCACTTCACCATTTTTAATTTTCTGTTTTGCAGTTGGAGTTCACTAGCTCGATTCAGGGAGTTTCAAGACAAAGTAGGAATTGGAAAAGCATCCTTACACTTCAAGGAAGCTGTACAAGTCATCATTTCACTCTGAAACATCCTCCATTGCCAAGCTCGATTCAAACTGAACAGGTATATTCATGGAGTTCTATCTCTCTTATTAGGCATTGTTAGCTTTAGGTTTTTGAAGAAAACATGTCACAATCATAGCCCTGAACATGCTCATATGATTAGATTTCATTTATGTTTCGTGTGCTTAGAGAATTTCATGTCTGAACATTGATGAAAAGTTAGGTCAGAAATTGGGGGAGGAGAAATTCTCCCTCATCTTAGAGAGATAGGTCAAGTTATTTATATGGTTGAAACCGTCTCTTCATGCTGAACATTTCTTGTGTTATGAGTTTTTGCTGAAAAGCCAAGAATCAGGAGTTAGACATTGAGGAACAGGGGTGCGCGTTTTTTCAAATGTTTGAAGCTGGAGGTTGAAGACAATGATCAGTGGGCTGGGCCTGTGTTATTTTACTTTTCACACCACCTTTTTTGATTCACACCCCCCTGAGCCCATTTGCTCATATTTTAACATTTTTGACTTTTTCTTTTTTGATTAACTTTGTTTATTTTTTCTCATGACATTTAAAAATTAAAAATATTTTTTTCCATCATTTTTGTATTTATTTGCATATTTATTTGTTTGTTTCTTTTGTTTGTATATAATATATATATGTACTATTATTAGAATAAATAGAAAATAGTGTAAATATAATTTTTATTTTTGTTTACATTCTGAAAATATTTCACACAAAAAATACTTTTTATTTATTTTATTAAAATATTAAATAAATATTTATCTTTGTGCATAATACCTATTTAAGGTTTAATATATATATATATATATATATATATATATATATATATATATATATATATATATATATATATATATATATATATATATATATATATATATATATATATATATATATATATATATATATATATATATATATATATATATATATATATATATATATATATATATATATATATATATATATATATATATATATATATATATATATATATATATATATATATATATATATATATATATATATATATATATATATATATATATATATATATATATATATATATATATATATATATATATATATATATATATATATATATATATATATATATATATATATATATATATATGTTTATTAACAAACTTAAGCTAAAATATAAAAATACTTGAATTTTTCATTTTTTATTAATATTTGATACAAAAATACTTTTTTCACAAAATACTTCATTTTATTTTATTTTTTATAAATAATAAATAAATAGTTGTGTTAAATTAGATAATAATACCTTTTCTTTAAAATTAGGGTTTTTTGCCCTAAATTCAAAATACTCAAAAAAATAATACATTTTTATTTTCTTTTCTCTTTTACATAAATAATATTTTCTCATACACATAAAAACTTTCTTTTTGCATTTCACATATTTATTTAATTTCCATTTAATTTTTGTACATTATTTAAGTTGCAAATATTCAAATGATGTAATAATTTAGATTTAAATTCTTGTCAATATCCCCATTTGAACATTTGTACCCCCCTTCCCATATTTGGTTTTGTAATAGCTTAGTAATTTTAATTTCGCACTTTATTGCTTTCTAATGATAACATGTTAGAATTAGGGTTTGTATGCGAAAAAACGATAAAAAATAGTTTGACCTAATACAAGACAAACAAGCATGAAAATGGACACACAAATCACACTTGCACCCCCTAGGGTATTCCACTTGTTGCCTTCAAATGAATGGGCCATATTGCATGTTGAACTTCTTTGGGCAAAGCAAACAAATTTGAATGATCATAGTCCCTCGACAAAACTTTTCAAAACAAACAAAAACAAATGATCAAGTCCCTTAGAGAAATTGCTCAAAGACATTTAACGCCGTTGCAATTATGGTCTAAAACGATGACCCGCGCCTGTCCCTTTCACATCCTAACACAAGGTTGCCCACCAAATACAATGGTGGAACAAACTTGTTAAAAGGGTTAAAGTATAGCAATAATCTTTTGAGAAATTTAGGAGTAGATAACCTCTTAGTTACTTGAATTAACTTGCAAAACAAAACACTTGCCTAATTTCAAAATCACACATCACTACACTTTCAAAATAACTTTCAAAAAACAAATGAAAACCTTTTTAAAAGACATACATCTTTGTATACATCCCCACATGGATCATTACAAGGGTTGCCACCACATTGGCCTCTTTTCAAAACATTTTCAAACCCACACACTCAAGCACCATTTAAAACAATTGAAAACAAAAGGCAAGTGATCTAAGCAAGTAACTAAGAGCCCATGGATAACCATGGATAGAAAGGGTGCTAATACCTTCCCTTTCTATAATCTACTCCCCGAACCCAAGAAAACATCTCAAAAGGTTTTTGCTGTGCTTTTTAACCTTTCCTTAAGATAAAATAAAAAGTCGGTGGCGACTCTTGCTAACCGCAACATTTGCGAATACAAACGCAAACCTCAAGTCAGTTCTCCCACCGTATCACAGAACTGGCGACTCTGCTGGGGAATACTTTTAAAGTGGAGTAACCTTAGGGTTTAGATCACCTTTGTTTTCAATTGCTTGCTTTGTTTGCTTTTACATTTGTGGGCTTTGTATCGGAGTTTTATAGATCCTAACCCGGATCTGGGGATACCTTCTTAGAAAGTAGCAACAAGGCTGTGAGGGAACTGTGCGGGGTATACCGACATGGTTGAAACAGTCTGCTACGTTGATGTGGCACTTTGGTGTGTACCGGTAACCCTTGAGTTCAGTCAAGGAGAGTACGGGGCCGCCGCGTGGTGTCGTGAAGCATCAACTGACCTTAGGAACCTTAATTGAACCATCTTGGCCTTTTTAGGGTAGTGAGATAACTGACTTTGGTGCAGTCCGAGGTTGGTTGATACTCGATACTACACTCAATTGAGGGTTGCTTTCCTGGAATATTTCGGTCGCCAGTTCAGTGGCTAAATCGAAACGATGAACAATGAAAGCAATCCAGTGATATTGGGACCTTTAGAACCCGGTTACTTTTGATAGGACAGGTTGAGCCCACCAAACTTCAAGAGGGTAATACCCAGACCCCATGCAGGCCTAAACTCTAAGGGTTTGTGTGACTTGTGTGCCTTACCATGTTTGCCTTTGTGAATATTTATGGTGTATTTAATCATCACATCATCACATCATACAACATCATGAGCATTGACTAACCATTTCAAGGGTTTCGAATCTTCATCTTTGTTCTTGTTTTATAGGACATGGAAACTGCTCGCAGAAAGACAATTCAGATTAGCCTTGTAAAGATCCCTCCTCAGCTTAAGGAACTTCTATCCAGGATTCCCGAGGGCTCTTCATTCAGTGAGAGACATGGAAGACTCATCAGCTTGGTTAACACCAACATTGAGGAGGACTTGATAAAGGTCCTGTTCCAATTCTTTGACCCTCTGCATCACTGCTTCACTTTTCCGGATTATCAGTTGGTGCCTACATTGGAAGAGTTCTCCCGACTTCTGAAGGTCCCTATCCTTGATCAACTACCCTACAACGGTACGGAAGAGGAACCCAAGCTTGAAGAGATTGCTAAAGCCTTGCACCTACAGACATCTGACCTCAAGGGACATTGGGAAGTTAGGAGTGGTATCAAAGGGTTCTTAGCCAGATTTCTGTTTGAAAAGGCTCAAGAATTTTGGAACTCCCTTGACCTACGAGCTTTTGAAGAAGTTATGGCCCTCCTTGTCTATGGTTTGGTTTTGTTCCCTAATCCAGATCAGCTTATTGATATCAGTGCTGTCCAGATCTTCATGACCAAGAATCCTATACCTACGTTGCTAGGGGACATCCTTCACTCATGTTACACTCGAACCATGAGAAGAAGGGGTGTCCTTTTGTGTTGCACTCCTCTCCTGGGAAGGTGGTTTATTTCACACCTTCCACAATCAGTTTTGAAGAACGAGCGGGGTTTGAGATGGTCACAACGGTTAATGACTCTCACGCATGCAGATATACATTGGTGTCCTAGGTCCAGGGAGGACGTCACTATCATTGATTGTTGCGGGGAGTACCCTAATGTTCCTTTATTTGGAATCAAAGGAGGTATTACCTACAACCCATGCCTGGCTTGGAGACAGTTTGGTTATGCTCGGAGGGATGGCCCTCATGACATGCTAATTCCTGACATAGTTTTTGACTTCGACAACGATACTCAAGGACTTCGCCAGAGATTTATCAGAGCTTGGAGGATGCCAAGTAGGATAGACAGCAAGACACTGGGGCACAGGAACTCCATCCCGTTGGAACCTTATCTCAAGTGGGTACGAGCCCGCTCCCAGAAGTTAGTGATGCCTTATCCTCATATGCTCCCTGTGATCAAAGAACCAGTCTTGGAAGGAGAGACATCCTACACCATTCAACATCCCGACATGCCCACCTCCTGGGAAGAAATGCAGAAGAGCTGGGTCCAGCTTAAGGAAGAAAGGAATTCTCTTGAGACCAGTCTGCATGCTAGCGAAAAGAAGGTCCTGGAACTCACCCGCCTGCTGCACGAGGAAAGGAATCTCAACACCTACATCGCGCCAAAGAGGATGCGCAATGTCTTTTTACCTTAAGGAGTCATTTTGTAGTATTTGGCCCATGGGGCATTTATGTATTAACGAATTTCTCCTTATTAATATAATGTGCGCTCTTTTTTTTGTCTACAACAAATTTTGAATATTCTAAATCCTTGAATGCATTGCATACATACGCATTCCATTGCACCATATGCATAGTAGGTACCCTATTTCGCAGGCCGCTTAATTTTCTTCGCTGTTTGTGTGAACAGTCATCATGAATCCAGAATCATCCAGCGAGCAAGCAATCAAGGCCCTTCAGGCCCAAAGTGCACAGTTTCAAGAGATGGTCCTAAGCCTAGCCCAAGGTCAGCAAGAGTTGAAGACTCTACTCCTGAAAAAGAAGAAGAAGAAGAGGACTGCATTGTTCAACATCGGACGCAGATTTGGGAACACACTCCACAATGAAGCTGATCCAACCACTTCTTCTGCTGAGAAAAACAGTCCCCAAGGGGGAGGAGCTCCTAGTCCCGCAGTCTCCGACAACGAGACGGACTATAACGACGAACAATACCCACCTGCTGCTGACAGATACAAGCAATTGGAGGACCGCTTGAGCGCCATGGAGATTCAGAATGTGCCGGGGCTGGATTTCGGAGATTTGGGGTTATCTTCTGGGGTAGTAATTCCACACAAGTTTAAGGCACCTGCCTTCGCCAAGTATGATGGGGTCTCTTGCCCAAAGCTGCATCTAAGGTCGTACGTAAGGAAAATCCAACCTTACACGGCAGATAAGAACCTCTGGATTCACTTCTTCCAAGATAGCCTCTCGGGGTCACAGCTTGAATGGTTCTACCAATTGGATGGAGCTAGCATCCGACACTGGGAAGATTTGGCAACCGCATTCTATAGACAATACCAATACAATTCTGATCTCGCTCCTACGCGTACCCAACTTCAGGGTATGTCTCTAGGGACGGGTGAAGGATTCAAAGAGTACGCTCAAAAATGGAGAGATTTGGCTGGCAGGGTGCAGCCTCCATTGACTGATCGGGAACTGGTTGATATGTTTCTGGGGACGTTGTCTGGTCCGTTTTTCAATCATTTGGTTGGTAACTCCTCCGCTGGATTTACAGATTTGATATTGACGGGAGAAAGAATCGAAGCTGGCATCAGGTCAGGCAAGATACAGAAGGCTGCCTCTACAAGTGCTGAGAAGAGGCCGTTTAAGAAGGAAGCAAGTGCCGTCTATGGTCCTAGAAGACAAGTCAAGCCCGAAAGTCGCCAAGCCGTCAACGCTTTGGTCATCTCCAAACCTGTTGCTGCTCCTCAGCAGTACAATCAACAAAGAAGTGAAAGGCCCAAGAGGCAGTATACTCGGCTGAGTATGACCTTATCTCAAATTTTACCCCAACTGTTATCCACCAACCTGGTGACCCTCAAAGAAGCTCCTAAGGTCGTCAACACGGCGTCTCCCAAGTATAACCCAAATGCCCGGTGTGCTTATCATTCTGATAGTCCCGGGCACATTACTGATGATTGCTGGGCCTTGAGAAACAAAGTGCAAGATCTGATCGACGCAAAGGAAATTCAGTTTGAAGCACCAGAAAGACCAAATGTTGTAACGGCTCCTATGCCCCAGCATAGGGTAAATGCCATTGAAGAAGAAATGTATGCTGTTTCGGTAGATGAAGTTGTTACCCCTCTGAAGACCGTCAAGAAGAACCTACTGCGAGCCGGTTTATTTCCGGGTTGCAGTGATGGTTGCCTGTCCTGTGCTATTTCCCTATCTGATTGTCCCTTGCTGAGGTTAGGCATCCAAGGCCTAATGGATAGCAAGGAAATTCTATTCAAAAAGACTGCTGTTCAATTGGTTCCGATGAAAGAAGTTTCCGTGATTACCATCTTCAAAAATCCAATCAAGGCTCCCCCGAAGAAGCCTATTCAAATCATGACAGTTGCGCCTGTGATCATTACTGTCCCGGGGCCCCTCTCCTACGTGTCTGATAAAGCTGTCCCCTGGCATTATGGGGCAGACGTGTATGTAAATGGAATCAAACAAGAATTCGATGCTAGCGCCAGTATCTGCGATATCACTGGTCCAGCCAAGGTCACCCGCAGTGGCAGGCTCTTCTCGCCTGACATTGCACCGCCCGCTATTCGAAAACCCCTCCTCATAAAACCTACAAGTTTACCTGGTCCCGTTGCTGATCAAGTTGTTTCCCCTACTGCCGAGCCATCAAATGCTCGGGGCAAAGGGATTGAAGAAGAGCCTGCCCGGATGGAGGCACCAATACCCGTAAATGTTGAGGCCTCCCGACAAGAAATGGAGGAGATTCTGAAAATAATAAAGAAGAGTGATTTTAATGTTGTCGAGCAGTTGGGGCATACGCCCTCCAAGATCTCCCTGCTCTCCTTATTGCTATGCTCCGAGGCCCATGCTAAGGCCTTGATCTCATTTCTCAAGACGGCCCATGTGCCGCAGGAGACGTCTGCAGTCCAGTTCACTGATTGCATAGCGAATCTAACGGCGGACAATGGCTTGGGATTTTCAGATGCTGACCTGACCGCGAAAGGGAGAGACCACAACGATGCCCTGCATGTCTCTATTGAATGCAGGGGCACTACTCTGGCACATGTATTGGTGGATACTGGTTCTTCCTTGAATGTTCTACCGAAAAAGGATTTAGATCGTCTGGATTATGAAGGCCTGGAGTTGAAACCCAGCAATATCATCGTCAGGGCCTTTGACGGTTCCAAAAGGATGGTTCATGGAGAGGTTAACATCCCTATTCGTGTGGGCTCTCAAGTGTTTGACTCTACCTTTTACGTGATGGATATACGTCCATCGTACTCTTGTCTGCTAGGTCGACCTTGGATCCATAAAGCTGGGGCAGTGACCTCTACCTTGCACCAGAAGCTGAAGTATCCCGTCAGGGGGAAAATCGTCACTGTGCAAGGAGAAGAGGAGTATATGGTGAGCCATTTGAATTCCTTCAGGTACATTGAGATGGACGGAGAGTTTATTGAAACCCCATTTCAGCATTTCGAGGAAGTACATCCAATTTCAGCAGCAGCAGAGGCAGCGGTCGAAGAGATTGATTCCTTGAAAATGGCTTCCCTAAGGGATGCCCGGGCTGTGGTACAGAAAGGCAATTGTGCACACTGGGGTCAGCTTCCTGACTTCACTCAGAAGAACGACAAGTTTGGGCTAGGCTTTACTGCGGAAGCTCAGAGGGAGGTGCGCAAAGAGAAGATCAGAAAGGCTCCGGTGTTTATTTCCAGCTCAAGGGTGAATGCTATCGAGGAGGATGTAGAGGAAGCAGAGTTTGACAATTGGATCTACCCGACTACCAGCGACGGACCAAGCAATTGGACGGCAAAGGATTTTACCCCTATCACATTTGTCACGCAGTAATTAATTTCTTTTGATTTCCAAATTTGTAACAAACAATATGTTAAAACTTTGTTGGCTCGGTGTCCTACCCGGGGCATCATAGCTCCATTTGTGAGGGCTTTTTGTATGACATTTTCATATATCATCAATCAAAACATTGGACGTTTGTTGCATTTCAAATCTTTTGCTCTTTTCCTTTCTGTGTTATATATATTGCAAAACAGCTGTATTTACACACACTCACTTATACAGGTTTCAATCCACTCTGGATCTCACTGGTAACAACTCTGCTACCGCCAGTTATGACTTCGAAAATCCGATCAACTTGGCCGAAGACGAAGGTGAAGATGATTGCGAAGTGCCTGGTGAACTCGCAAGACTGCTACTCCAGGAAGAGAGGGCTATTCAACCACATGAAGAGCCTGTGGAGACAATTAACTTGGGTACTGAGACAGATAGGAAAGAGGTCAAGATTGGTGCCAATCTAGAGCTCAGCGTGAAGCAACGATTGATCCAGATGCTACAAGACTACATGGAGATTTTTGCTTGGTCCTATGAAGATATGCCTGGTTTGGATGCCGACATTGTAGTTCACCATCTGCCAACCAAGGAAGATTGCCCTCCGGTAAAGCAAAAAGTTCGACGGATGCGTCCAGAGATGTCTGAAAAGATCAAGGCCGAGGTTATGAAGCAGTTTGATGCCGGGTTCCTTGCAGTAACTTCTTACCCCCAGTGGGTTGCCAATGTGGTGCCAGTACCAAAGAAGGACGGTAAAGTCAGAATGTGTGTCGACTACAGGGATTTGAACAGGGCCAGCCCCAAGGATGACTTCCCCCTACCTCACATTGATGTCCTTGTTGACAATACAGCTCAACACAAAGTGTTCTCCTTCATGGATGGTTTTTCAGGGTATAATCAGATCAAGATGGCTCCAGAGGACATGGAGAAGACTACCTTTGTGACTCAGTGGGGGACCTTCTGTTATAAGGTCATGCCATTCGGATTGAAAAATGCTGGGGCAACCTATCAACGTGCCATGGTTGCTTTGTTCCATGATATGATCCATCATGAGATTGAAGTATACGTTGATGACATGATTGCAAGGTCTCAAACTGAGGAGGAGCACCTTGACCATCTGAGGAAGTTATTTGACCGACTCAAGTTGTACAAGCTGAGGTTGAATCCCAACAAATGCACCTTTGGGGTAAGATCCGGAAAGTTGCTAGGTTTCATTGTAAGTGATAAAGGTATTCAGGTGGATCCTGCCAAGGTAAAAGCCATACAAGAGATGCCGACTCCAAAAACAGAGAAAGAAGTCAGAGGTTTTTTAGGACGACTGAATTACATTGCTCGATTCATCTCGCATCTGACTGCTACTTGTGAGCCAATCTTCAAATTGCTGAAGAAAGATCAAGTAGTACGCTGGAATGATGAATGTCAGGCCGCCTTTGAAAGGATAAAGGAATATCTCCAAGAGCCACCCATTCTTATGCCACCGGTGGAAGGAAGACCTCTGATACTATACTTGACAGTGCTTGATAATTCAATGGGGTGCGTGCTGGGGCAGCATGACGAGTCTGGCCGAAAAGAGCACGCTATTTATTACTTGAGCAAAAAGTTTACCGACTGTGAGTCTTGTTACTCACTGCTTGAGAAAACTTGCTGCGCTCTTGTATGGGCTGCTCGCCGGCTGAGACAGTATATGCTGACTCACACTACCTTATTGATTTCAAAGATGGATCCCATCAAGTACATATTTGAAAAGCCCGCTCTGTCTGGGAGAATAGCGAGATGGCAAATGATCTTGACAGAATATGATATCCAGTATACAACTCAGAAAGCAATTAAGGGAAGTGTACTGGCAGATCATTTGGCACACCAACCTGTGGACGATTACCAATCATTAAACTTTGATTTTCCGGATGAAGACATCATGGTGGTAACTGATTGTGAAGTGCTTGGACCGGATGAAGGACCTGAGGAAGGATCCCGATGGTCTATGCATTTTGATGGAGCCTCCAATGCTTTGGGTAACGGCGTCGGCGCTGTAATCATATCTCCCAAAGGAACTCATACTCCCCTCACCGCCCGATTATGTTTCAGCTGCACCAACAATATGGCAGAATATGAGGCATGTATCATGGGTTTACAAGCTGCAATCGACTTAAGGATCAAATTTCTAAGTGTCTTCGGAGATTCCGCTCTCGTGATCAATCAGATCAAAGGCGAGTGGGATACGAAACACCCGAATCTTATTCCTTACAAGGAGTATGTGTCGACCTTGCTCCCTCACTTTGAAGAGATAACTTTTGAGCATTTCCCCAGAGAGGAGAATCAGCTAGCGGACGCACTAGCCACGATGTCTTCAATGTTCAAAGTTAAATGGGACAATGAGGCTCCCCGAATCATTATCTGGAAGTTGGATGAACCGGCATACTGCTGTGAGCTCGAGGCTGAGAAGGTGACTGAAAAACCCTGGTATCACGAGGTGAAGAGGTACTTGGAAGCTCAGGAATACCCGGAAGGTGCATCTGTCAATGATAAGAAGTTCATGAGGAGGTTTGCTGCAAAATTCTTCCTCAGCAACGGCATTCTCTACAAACGGAATCATGATTCGACCCTGCTACGTTGTGTGGATAAGGCTGAAGCGGAGAAAATCATGATGGAACTGCATGAAGGTACATTTGGAACACATTCCAGTGGACACACCATGGCTAAGAAAATCCTTCGGGAAGGATATTTCTGGTCCACAATGGAAGCCGATTGTTACCAACACTCCCGAACTTGTCATAAATGCCAGATCTATGCTGACAAGGTGCATATCCCTCCGGTTCCTTTGAATGTCCTGACGGCACCTTGGCCTTTCGCAATGTGGGGCATCGATATGATCGGTGAGATCCGACCAACGGCATCCAACGGGCATCGCTTCATCTTGGTGGCAATCGACTACTTCACAAAGTGGGTTGAGGCAGCTTCCTATGCCACAGTGACCAAGAGCGTCGTGGCACGTTTCATCCGGCATAATCTGATCTGTCGGTACGGCGTCCCAGAAAGAATCATTACGGATAATGGTACCAATCTCAATAACAAAATGATCACCGAACTCTGTGAACAATTCAAGATACAACACCACAATTCTTCTCCCTACCGGCCGAAGATGAATGGGGCTGTAGAGGCAGCCAATAAAAATATCAAGAAAATTGTGCAGAAGATGACAGTGACCTATAAAGATTGGCACGAGATGTTACCGTTCGCTCTTCATGGGTACCGTACCTCAGCAAGGACATCAACCGGGGCAACTCCCTTCTCCTTGGTCTATGGCATGGAGGCAGTCTTGCCAATCGAGATCCAGATACCCTCTCTCCGGATAATGAAGGATGCAGACTTGAATGAAGATGATTGGATCCAGACTCGACTTGATCAATTAAATCTGATTGACGAAAAGAGGCTCACTGCTATCTGTCATGGTCAAACGTATCAAAAACGGATGATCAGGGCATTTAACAAGAAAGTCAGACCACAAGAGTATCAAGTTGGGGACCTGGTAATCAAACGCATCATCCTCCCTCAAAATGATCCCCGGGGCAAATGGACCCCTACATACGAAGGGTCATTTGTGGTTAAACGTGTGTTCTCAGGAGGAGCCATGATTCTAACCACCATGGATGGTGACGACCTTCCTCACCCCGCCAATGCAGACATAGTGAAAAAATACTACGCATAAATAAAAGACCCGCTAGGTTGACATACCTAGGCAAAAATAAGGGCTTCCCGGCGAACCAAAAGGGTTCGGGCAAAAATAAGGGATGAAATGAATAAAAATCTGTACACCCGGTAAGTCGAAAACCTGAAAGGGCGGCTTAGGCAAAAATGGGTATCCCGGTGGACTGAAAACCCGAAAGGGCGTTCCAGGCAAAAGTTAGGGATAAAAGCGTAACACTATGTCTCATTGGACCACTTCGCATCCGGAATTCGGCATCAACCATCTGGCTACAGGTTTCGGCATCGACCAATCAGCTTCATCTTCAATTAGGCAGCAAGGCGATGAGACGTTCGAAGACATAAAGGCGATAGCAGAGTAAGGAACCCAGTGGGATTGTTCACATAGCTGTTTTGTTTCCTTTTTCAAATTGTAAACTCCATAACTATTTGGCGATATCCTCTTACTAGGATGTCAGCCTCTTGTACAAAAAACGCCTATTCACAGGCAAAGTTTAAATCAATACAAATTCACTTGTCCATACAAATTACCATTGTTTCCCTTTTTTCTGTTTTGTCTTGCGAAGAACGTCCAATGTTCATTTTTGATATATGCATTTGACATTAAATTGCTGATTCATAAATATTTGTATATAAAACAAGAGATTAATTACAGGTGACATCAAAGGCAGGGGCAATGTGGAGTTGTCTAATGCAGTCTGGTTGTTTTGTCCTCCAAGGCACCAAGGTAGGTTCAACTGAAGAATGTGGCCAAATCATCTCAATTCCCCGCGGAGTAAAACAGGATGCGACAATACTTTCCCCAAGCGGAGTTGGTTCCCAGTCGATCCTGAAAAGGCACAACATTCCCCGGCAGGTCTTAAAGCTCATCCCCAGTAGATTCTGGAAGCTTATCCCCTGCGAAGAACGGACGTCTCGCCCGAGTTTTATTTAGAGTTATTTCCTCACAAGGACTTATAACTGGGTTATCCTCAGCTAAAAGCCACGGAAGACCGCTCTCGGCAAAGTTCCTTCAATCCCCAGCGAAGTCTATCTTTGGCATTCCCAAGCAGAGTTTATCTTTGGAGTTCCCCAGCGGAGTTTATCATCATTATCCTCAGTGGAATCCATCGTTAAAGTCCTCAGCAGGCCTCTCATCAAAACTTCGGCCAAATATCTCTTCCACAGAGCAATTCTCCGGCCGTTCGTCAAGGATTTATTTTCCCAAGACGAAATTACATTCATAAACATTTTACATTTTCATACATCTTGCTTACATACATGATGGAACGCATACAACATCTCATGTTGAGTATCATGACAATATGCATATCATACATCATGACATTGCATACAACTTACGTTTTTTGCCTTTTCAGGAAAAAGACAATCCCAAAAACAACTACCTTCAACTGTCACAATTCCAAATCCGATACCTGTATCTAGCCAGGGCACATCTGAGAGTGATCAGTTTCCAGACTCGATTCCTGTATCTAGCCAGGGCACGTCTGAAGAGTTCGAAGATTCGATTCCTGTATCCGGCCAGGGCACATCTATCAACTACAACATCTCCAGATTCGATTCCTGTATCCAGCCAGGGCATATCTGTTGACCACGTTTCCAGACTCGATTCCTGTATCTAGCCAGGGCACGTCTGAAGAGTTCGAAGATTCGATTCATGTATCCGGCTAGGGCACATCTATCAACTACAACATCTCCAGATTCGATTCCTGTATCCAGCCAGGGCATATCTGTTGACCATGTTTCCAGATTCGATTCCTGTATCCAGCCAGGGCACGTCTGAAGAGTTCGAAGATTCGATTCCTGTATCCAGCCAGGGCACATCTATTGACAACTATTTCCGGATTCGACTCCTGTATCCAGCCAGGGCACATCTGTGAGCAACCGATTGTAGATTCGATACCTGTGTCTAGCCAGGGCATATCTGCATAAGGAGACTGAAGATCAAACACCTGTAAAAGGCCAGGAAAACATCCTCCTTTCTCAAATACACAAGTTCTCGCTAAGGAATCTCTTAGGCGAGCGACACTTCCAAATGGCATCTATAAGCCCATTCCCGACAAGGTTCTGTCACGTCTCCAAATGGCATCTATAAGCCCATCTCCCTATCTACCACCTCTCCCAAATGGCATCTATAAGCCCATTCCCGACACCGCATTGTTGAGACTCCAGCATGCGAGTGCAAATTTCCGGGCACTCTAGTGTCCAATCTCCTTTTACCCTCGAGTCACGAAAGGCAAACTTGCCAATCTAACTCTTCAGGTTCAAGAAGATTGAACAGGGGCAACTATTGTACCCCAAAATTTGCCCTCCCATTTCCCCAACATTTTCTCATCACAAGACCTTTGAAGATCAAGGTCCAATTAGGGTTTCCTCTACTCAAGATTCCTCCTTGCACTGTGGACTCAAATTAGGGTTTGTGTTTGTCTAAGGATGTTTTGACCTAAAATTCCTAAGATGACTTTCATGCTTCATATTGGACTCCCAAGCTTACCTATACCAAGTTTCAAGTCTTGATTCCAAGTTTTGCCCAGTCAATTGGACAGTTGACCTAGAAATCAGCTGTATTGGGGAAAAAGTCAACTGTGGCCAATTGACAGTCAAACCTCATGAAATTTGATCCACATCAACATATTGAACTCACATGGACCATTTGATCAAGTTTGGATCACAATTCTCCAAGAAATTTGATCAGATCATCAAAAGGGCAAAATGGTCATTTTTAGGGTTTTGACTGCACAAAGGCAATTTTTGACTGTTTGACCTAGCCAATGGCAAACCAAGTTCACATATGGACTCAAGGACCCCATGGAATTATCTTGACATGTTCATCAAGCTCAAAAGATCCCAAGTACACAAGATTGACAGTTGAATTTCCCAGTCAATTGATCAATTTTGACTGTATACTGAAAAGTCAAACTTTGACTTTTTGGTCAAAATCAAGAGTCAAGATTCATTTTTCATAAAAACTTGCCAAATCATGAAACTTGTTCATCAAGAAATCTCAAAATGCAAATTAGGGTTTGAAAATGGAATTTTTCATAACTTAGAATTTTTCTAAGTTATGAAAAACCCTAATTTTTTCCCAACTTTGCCCCATCTTTTCAACATGATCCATTTGGATTCAAACAAAAGTCAAAACATGAAAGTTGTAGCTTGTTGCATAATCTACAACTTTGATTCACAAAGTTTTCTCATTTGAAGCTTGTATCTCAAGTTATAATTTTTTGAATAAGGGCACTAAACCATCTTTTAACTTAGTGAAATTTGACCTATTTTGACAAGGTTTTCTACCCTACTTCAAGGCCACTTTTCATACCCTTCCACTTTGAATTTGGATTTGCATTTCAAAGATGTATTGTAGTACACATTCCAAGCTTTCCAAAATGTCCAAGAACTCATCAAACAACCTCATAACTTGAGAGATTCGAATTTCACAAGTTGGCAAAAATTCACTTTTTGTTCTTCATCAAGACATGTTCACAAACTTGCAAATTTGAATTCAGTTTGCTTTATGCTTAATTACAGGTCCTTGAACCATTCCATACTCAATAATTTAATGCATATTCAATGAGTTGAGGCCATGTTCTTTGTGTTCTAACATTGCATAGTGGATTAATCCTAAACTAGATAAAGTGCTTTATCCATTTTTGTAAAAAGCTAGCTTTATGTCAATTTGAAATCCAAGCAAGTACAAGAAAAATCCTCTTGGCACAAGATTATGGATAAGTTGCTCTGATCAAGAGAAGATTATGCAGCAGGATTAGAGGCCCCTACTAACCTAAAACCACCAACTTGTTTTTGTTGCTTAAGATAGAAGAAAAGTCCATAACTTATGCTATCTCTCATCTCAGCTTAGACACACAACACAAAAGCTATCAAACACATTCCATAGACAAAATCCAAGCTAACACACGAGCCTTTGCCATCTGAAACACTCACATTGCTCTAATCACCTCAAAACTGCACAAACAGGGGAGCCCCTGCAGTTTGAGTGCAAACTCCCAATCCCTTCGAGCATTTTGATCCAAACCTTTTCCTCTACCTTCCCTACAACATATGCAAGCTAACCATGTCCTAAAATCAGACCTGTAACACCTCCAAGCCACTTCACCATTTTTAATTTTCTGTTTTGCAGTTGGAGTTCACTAGCTCGATTCAGGGAGTTTCAAGACAAAGTAGGAATTGGAAAAGCATCCTTACACTTCAAGGAAGTTGTACAAGTCATCATTTCACTCTGAAACATCCTCCATTGCCAAGCTCGATTCCAACTGAACAGGTATATTCATGGAGTTCTATCTCTCTTATTAGGCATCGTTAGCTTTAGGTTTTTGAAGAAAACATGTCACAATCATAGCCCTGAACATGCTCATATGATTAGATTTCATTTATGTTTCGTGTGCTTAGAGAATTTCATGTCTGAACATTGATGAAAAGTTAGGTCAGAAATTGGGGGAGGAGAAATTCTCCCTCATCTTAGAGAGATAGGTCAAGTTATTTATATGGTTGAAACCGTCTCTTCATGCTGAACATTTCTTGTGTTATGAGTTTTTGCTGAAAAGCCAAGAATCAGGAGTTAGACATTGAGGAACAGGGGTGCGCGTTTTTTCAAATGTTTGAAGCTGGAGGTTGAAGACAATGATCAGTGGACTGGGCCTGTGTTATTTTACTTTTCACACCACCTTTTTTGATTCACACCCCCCTGAGCCCATTTGCTCATATTTTAACATTTTTGACTTTTTCTTTTTTGATTAACTTTGTTTATTTTTTCTCATGACATTTAAAAATTAAAAATATTTTTTTCCATCATTTTTGTATTTATTTGCATATTTATTTGTTTGTTTCTTTTGTTTGTATATAATATATATATGTACTATTATTAGAATAAATAGAAAATAGTGTAAATATAATTTTTATTTTTGTTTACATTCTGAAAATATTTCACACAAAAAATACTTTTTATTTATTTTATTAAAATATTAAATAAATATTTATCTTTGTGCATAATACCTATTTAAGGTTTAATATATATATATATATATATGTTTATTAACATACTTAAGCTAAAATATAAAAATACTTGAATTTTTCATTTTTTATTAATATTTGATACAAAAATACTTTTTTCACAAAATACTTCATTTTATTTTATTTTTTATAAATAATAAATAAATAGTTGTGTTAAATTAGATAATAATACCTTTTCTTTAAAATTAGGGTTTTTTGCTCTAAATTCAAAATACTCAAAAAAATAATACATTTTTATTTTCTTTTCTCTTTTACATAAATAATATTTTCTCATACACATAAAAACTTTCTTTTTGCATTTCACATATTTATTTAATTTCCATTTAATTTTTGTACATTATTTAAGTTGCAAATATTCAAATGATGTAATAATTTAGATTTAAATTCTTGTCAATATCCCCATTTGAACATTTGTACCCCCCTTCCCATATTTGGTTTTGTAATAGCTTAGTAATTTTAATTTCGCACTTTATTGCTTTCTAATGATAACATGTTAGAATTAGGGTTTGTATGCGAAAAAACGATAAAAAATAGTTTGACCTAATACAAGACAAACAAGCATGAAAATGGACACACAAATCACACTTGCACCCCCTAGGGTATTCCACTTGTTGCCTTCAAATGAATGGGCCATATTGCATGTTGAACTTCTTTGGGCAAAGCAAACAAATTTGAATGATCATAGTCCCTCGACAAAACTTTTCAAAACAAACAAAAACAAATGATCAAGTCCCTTAGAGAAATTGCTCAAAGACATTTAACGCCGTTGCAATTATGGTCTAAAACGATGACCCGCGCCTGTCCCTTTCACATCCTAACACAAGGTTGCCCACCAAATACAATGGTGGAACAAACTTGTTAAAAGGGTTAAAGTATAGCAATAATCTTTTGAGAAATTTAGGAGTAGATAACCTCTTAGTTACTTGAATTAACTTGCAAAACAAAACACTTGCCTAATTTCAAAATCACACATCACTACACTTTCAAAATAACTTTCAAAAAACAAATGAAAACCTTTTTAAAAGACATACATCTTTGTATACATCCCCACATGGATCATTACAAGGGTTGCCACCACATTGGCCTCTTTTCAAAACATTTTCAAACCCACACACTCAAGCACCATTTAAAACAATTGAAAACAAAAGGCAAGTGATCTAAGCAAGTAACTAAGAGCCCATGGATAACCATGGATAGAAAGGGTGCTAATACCTTCCCTTTCTATAATCTACTCCCCGAACCCAAGAAAACATCTCAAAATGTTTTTGCTGTGCTTTTTAACCTTTCCTTAGGATAAAATAAAAAGTCGGTGGCGACTCTTGCTAACCGCAACATTTGCGAATACAAACGCAAACCTCAAGTCAGTTCTCCCACCGTATCACACATATCCACCATATTTATTTCCACATCCCCCTCTTTAGTTTCGTCATCGCCCCATCCTGTGGGCTTTATGTCTTCGATCTGGACCTTCGAACTCTCTGGGGCAGAATATTTGACCAGATAGTCAAATTTTCCACTGGGTTCCCCTAGAGTGTCCCATATCTCCTTCTGAAGGGGAATTGGCTGCGTAATTTGGACTTTCTCCAATTCCAACCTCAAGCCCTCAGTGACTTGTGTCAACCCTTCGTTTTGATTCCCTTGGCCTTCAGTAGCCTGGGTTTCTCCTGCAACAGCCACAGGTGCAGCAATCGAAGTATCTGGCGTATTCTGGATGTCTTCAGTGACTTCCTCGCTGACTTCGACCATCACCCAGTTTTCGACTTCAGTGTCCTTCTCTCCTGTTAGGGCGTCGCTTCGATCAGTTTCCACCATGTTGACTTCTCCAATGCATGCAGGCTCGGAGTAGTTGGTGTCTGCGACGTCCAAAGGATCTTCGTCCACTTTCATCTTCACCTTATCAGCGAACTTTAGTCTGCCATCTTTGATCGCGTTTTGAATCAAGTCCCTGAAAAGAAAACATTGTGAGGTCTTGTGGCCTAGGAAACTATGATATTTGCAAAATCCCCTCTTCTTCCTCTGTTCCAAGGGAGGTATTTTGACATTTGATGGCACAATTAGTTGGCCATCCTTGACAAGCAAGTCAAAAATTTCGTCACACTTAGTGACGTCGAAGGTATAAACCTTCTTTGGAAACTTGTCACTTTTCTCATTTTCAACAATATCTTTCCCTTTCGTGGGAACTAACATTTTGCAGGAGTAAGGTGGGGCCTGTTTTAATTCAGCGAGGTCGATTTCGACCTCTTCGAATTCGAATTCAGGATATTCTTCTACTTCCTCAGTCCCAACATAGGAAACCCTTTCTTTCTTACTATTCTTAAAGACTCGGGCTTTTTCGGCTTTTAGTCTTTCGACCTGTCGAACCCTATCGGCTAATTGAGCCATATCCCTCAAATACTGAGTATCTAATTTCTTTCGAATAGAATAATCCAAACCCCCAGCGGCCATTTCGACTAACTCATGTTCAGGCACTACTGTGTAACATCTGGATTTTAACAGCCTAAATCTATTCAAATAATCATCTATGGGTTCAGTGAACTTTCTCTTAACACTGGCCAATTCCTTCAAACTTATTTTCGATTGTCCCATGTAAAATTGTTCATGGAATAATCTCTCTAAAAGGGTCCAAGTGTCAATAGACCCAGGAGGCAACGTAGTAAACCAAGTGAAGGCGTTTTTTGTCAAGGAACTTGGGAAGTATTTGATCCTGAGATCTTCATTATTGGCTATATCTCCCGCTTCGGTTAGATATCTCGCTATGTGTTCGACTGTTGACTCATTGGTATCCCCATCGAACTTTGTAAATTTAGGGACTTTGTATCCCCTTGGTAAATCAGTATGCATTATACAATCCAATATAGGAGAAGCGTAATTTGGCCTCCTCATTCCCGTATTGAGGCCATTCTGGGCCATGATCCTCTCTATCATGGTGGTTAGGTTATTTTCCGCCAAGATGTTATCGTTTCGAATCCTATGAACGACGGCATCGGCATCTTGATTTCGACCAACCAAAACAACTCCCCTAGGTTGTTCTTCTCGAAATTCTGGGGCTTCTGGCCTTTCGTTCCTTGCCCCTGGTTCCATAACTTCCCTTTGTGGGCCCGGAATTATTGGGGCTTCTAACCTTGGTGCTCTGGCCCCTAAGTTAGCTTCTTCTCTGGGTGGTCTATGAATTGGGTCGTTAGCAATTCGTTCTATAACAGGCATGTTTGTTCGAAATCCCACCTGGTTCTGCCTACGCCTTTCTGTGGGAGCAAAGAAATCTGCTATTCGACTCATATTGTCAGCGTTTTCCCTGTTCGTCACAGTCACATTCTGAACTATTGGGGCAAATATTTCCTGCATGGTTTGCGCTAACACCCCTATCATATTGTGGTTGCTGTCATCCATCAATTGCCTAAAAGCCAACTGGTTATCTGTGGTTAGGATAGGCAACGTGCTATAACCCACTGACCCTTGGTTATTTGTCGTAAATTGGTTCGCCCCAGACCCAGATCCTAGTTGTGGGGATGAATTCGATGTGGAATTGTGTAAACCTGCCATAAAAGATGTTGGCATTCCGTAAGAAGAACTTCTAATTCTATTCCCATCGAAGCCGGGTGGTCTAGTTGATGGTGTGGCGAAATGGGATTGTGTTCCTAGTGGTGGAACGAATCCCCCAGGGTAGCCCATAGTTCCAGTATTTCCTAAGATCGAACTGTTAGTTGATATGCCACTTACTCCAGTGGTGGCTATGTTACTGGTTGAAGATGCAACAGACTGTGCATTCGAAGGGATTACATTAGATGTTCCGCTCGAAATGGACGCGTTAGTGCCTGTTGCATGTGGGTCACCTTGGTTTCCTTGTTGATTGTCTGAATTAGACATTTTGTCCAAACGTTTTCTTCTGGATAAAGGTTGGTTGCTGTTGGTTATCTTACCACTTCTCAGGTTCATAAAACAGCAAATTTCTTATGTTCCTACATTTTTGGGATGGCTACGTCTCGACAATCCTTAATTCTGATATCCAAACTATTGGTCCCATCAGGTGTGCCAATTTGTTTCCAGTGATTTCTGGTAAACAACCGCTAGTCTTCCAAACTATCGAATAATCTTTGTTAACGCTATTCAATCTCTCTGGTAACTCACAGGATCGACTAGATTGATCCTAGGACTCCTTGGATATTAAGGTTACTCTCACAATCGAACAATTATTCATGGTTACTATTGTACAAGTGTTTGGTTTATTTCGATCCCTCTCTCTAAGAGTTTAAGAATGTGGTCAAAATGTATATGAAACTAAGTTATACGAATAAATGCTAATTGTAATGCTGATTGAAGAGACATATAAAACTGTATGAAAAGTGAAGTAAATGGTTTCGAGTTATAAAACATTTAACATAAAAGGTTTCTGGAATGTAGAAGTTAAAAATGTGAAGAAAGCGTTTAATGCAAGAAATCTATAAATGATTTAAGTAAAAGTATGCGCTTGAAAAACAATACTTGAAAGTAAAGGTATTGAAAGTGTAACAGTTCTCTGAAATATAAAGTGTTCGAAGTATAAAGAAAGCAGTAAAACGTAAAACTGTGAGGAAAAGACTTTGAAATGAAAAGACAGTAAATAAAGAAACTTGCAAATGTTATTCGACAAAAAGAAAAGAAGAAAGTACTGGAAATGGTAAAAAGGCTTTCATTAAGTTAGAAATACATGGTGCTATCATACATACATTTCTCTTGCATTCGTTTCCCTTGCCATGTGGTAGTTTGAATGTTATTGAGTATTTTGTATAACAGATATGACACACTGAAATCCTAATACTAAGACTTCTATTTATACTAATTCGACCCTAACGGTCTCGCTATAGGATCATGCCACGTTTCGAACATGCAAGACAATGCTTCTTTCATCTTTCCACGTGTCCCCAAATGCTCCAACACATAACTTTCAAACTTTGAAAGTCCCGCTTCCATTTGAATTTTAAATGCTTTAGTGTTCTTCCGTTTCGAATGCTCTTCCCAAACCTAGCCTCGCTGTTGTTTCGAGACCCCTTTGGATATGTTCCCATAATCACCGTTCGAAGCTTCAAGCTTTGACACACTCATTCGAAACACTGCTTCTGCAACTTCGAAATATGGCATTTAATTCCATTTCGATCAGAACTTTTAACTCTTTTGAATTCCAAATAACATTATCAAAATCTTCAGCCAACAGTGACCTACACTCATTAGATTTCTATTGATGCCAGGAACATATAATACATCCTTAATCATTAAAGTTTTTCCATTCTTCAATTTAACTTTAACATTTCTCATTCCTTCAGCATTCAGATACTCATCATTTGTACATCTGATCTTTGTCCTTCTACCAGAGTCAAAATTAACCAGCCATTACTTGTTTCCAATTAGGTGATTTGAGCAGCTAGTGTCCATATACCACCAGCTCACAACTTTTCCACCTTCATTCTCAGATTCCATCAATAGCACAGGTTCATCCTTAGAATATTCTTTGGCTATGTTGGCTTTTTCACTTTTTATTTCTTTGTTTGACTAGCAATTAGTAGCAAAGTGGCCAAACGTGTTACAGTTGTAGCATTGAATCTTTCTCTTATCAAACTTCTCCTTTCCCTTCTGGACATTCTTATGTTTCTTCTCATCTGGATAGGAGAATTCTGACTTCTGAGCACCATCGCCATTCTTTTTCTTGTTCTATAGCCATGTTTATTTCTTGTTCTTCTTGGCAAAAGAAGCTTTCAGAGTCTGTTTTGTTTCTCTTTCAGTCATACGCAATTATTGAGCCTCTAAACTACTCTGAAGTTCTTCAACTCTCATGATGCTAGTGACTTTGGAATGTTTTATGGCTACAACTATATAATCAAACTAAGAAGTAAGAGATCTTAGTATTTTTTTTCAATGATTACTTGTTCAGAGAGTGTTTCTCCACAAGACTTCATCTCATTCGTAACCTCAATCACTCTTGAGATGTAATCAGACATCTTTTCATTGTCCTTCATGTTGAGATTCTTGTATTGCTTGTGTAGGGACTGTCACTTTACTTTTTCACTGATGTGTCACCAGCATAGCATCCAAAAAGTGTATCCCACGCTGCCTTCGTGTTCATCGCATCGACTATTTTTTTTGCAAAATAAAGGTGATTCACCAATTTACGTTGAAGCGTCTATAAAAATGTATGTGTTTGGAAATGTATCTCTGAATGCTAAGAATATTATAAACTTTTCATAATGGTGTGAGGACACTGTTGTACCCCAAAATTTGCCCTCTATTTTCTCAAGGAATCACCTTGGATCTTCAAGATTGCTTCCATCCAATTCCAAGCCTTGAACTACAATTTTCCAAGGAAAAATCACTCATAAGGGCAAAATGGTCATTTGCATACTAAAAAGTCAAACTTTGACTTTTGGATCAATATCAAATCTCAAAGAATCATATTTCATCAAAACATGTTGGAATATGAAGTTTGTTTCATTAAGAAATTCAAAAGTCAAATTTACTATGGAAAAGTCAAATTTCTAAATACTTGGGATTTTTCTAAGTATTTAAGAAAAAAAATGACATTTCAGAACTTCTGAGCCAGCCTCTAGGAAGGTGCAGTCAGAAGTTGCAAACATGGTTCAGCACATAGTCTCCAGACAGAACATGGCTCTCCAGCATCTATGCAAGTTCAGTCAGAGTTTGCTAGGGTAATGCAAAGAAGGTTAAGGAGCGTGCTGCAAGCTTTCTAGAAAGTCTGAAAGCTCCTTCAGAACATGATGGAGCCAGAAGATACAAATATCAGAGGATGGATGCTACGCTGAAGCAGAACTTCTGATCTAGAACTAAGCCTTGGTGTAGAGTTTCACGTTGCAAGATTTCGGGTTGTGATAAGTCTCATCGTCATTTAATGCTCATTTAATGCTCACAATCACTTGCTAAGTCTTTATCCAAAATATTTTCACCACGTGTACCTCTACTGTCTTGGGATAGCAACTTTGATACTAAGCCCATGCTTTGCTTTTTTGCTTTTCCTTAATTCCTGCTGACAGCCACCATACTTGCTTCAAAGACAAGGCAGAGCTTCAGCACATGAAGGCTATTTTCAAGGCTTTGGTCAGAACTTGACCAAATCCCAAAACCTTGCTTAGGAAACTTGCTGCAGACCTATAACCAACAGTTGGCTCAGCCTACGCTTGCATCCCATGATTACACTAAACTAGCATACGAAAATTGTGATGAAAAAGCAAAGGAACAGGATGCCAAAACAGGTTCAAATCCCACTTGCTTTTCCCCCCCAAATCACAGCAAAAATCATCTATAAATACTTGGTTCCATCACACGCTCAGGAGGATGGCTTTTGGGGAGAGATTGGCAAAAAAAAGGAGAGAGAAAAGAAGCTGTGAAACCTTCACAAAAATCCAGATTTCTCCTACACAAAAACAAACCTTTGTTCCTCCCTTGGAATCAAAGAACACAACCACTGTTCAGTCACCCTTGTTGACTCAGAACATCCAAAAGCAGCCACTCAAAACTTCAAGCACGCCCCAGGTAAGTCTTTCTGACTTTACTTTCTTTTCATTCCGAACATCATTAGCATGTAAATATCATAGTATTAATGTTGTACATATCATTGCATGAATAAAAAAATTATGGATCATAACTTCTAGAATAATGCTAGACTCAGACTTAGGATTAGAACTTCTATGAACTGTTGTGCTGTTATTCTTATGATTTGTTGTTTGCCAAAAATGAATGAGTTGTTGATGTGCTGATTAATATGAGGAAAAAGTTGAAATGTAATATAGAACTTCTGATTTCACATGCTGATAAAACACAGAACTTTTATGATTGTTTGTTAACACACACTGAACTTCTGATTCTTACATGCTGATAACACACTGAACTGCTAAGATTCATTCACTGGTTCATCACAATACTGAACTTCTGATGACTCATTCACTGTTTTAACACAACACATAACTTCTGAGTTCTCCTTACATGTCAAATACACTGAACTGTTGATGTTTGCTCACTATTTCAGCGTAATACAGAACTTCTGACCTTTGGTTCATTGGTTGAACACCACCCAGAACCTTTGTGCTTTCCCTCTGACGTTTTTTGCAGGAACTCAGTATACCAAATCAGAACTTCTGATTCTGACGCTTATCTTCTGAGTCATGTGCCTGGCTTCAGAACTTCTGATCCTTGTTTCTTTGTTTGCAGCAACATATTGTTCCTACCTTGCATTTATTTTTCCTTTTCATCTTTTTGTTTATATTAACATAAAAAGACATAAAAACATCTTCCTTTTAACTTATTTCCTAAAACACATTTTCTAAACAAGTCCATTTCTTTCTTATATTGTACATATTCAATATGGTTGTAATAGTAACTTAGGACTTATTTTTACTTGCAATCCCCATTCGTAAACTTGTACACTCCATCCCCTAAATATTGTAATAGCGTAGGACTTTACATTTCTGCAGTTTATCGCTTTCAAATGTAAATGCTAGTAATTACGCGTGTATGGCAAGATAAAACCAACAAGTAGACCGCCAAAATTCAAAGACAAATGCATGCAATCAAATACACTTTGCACACATGCACCCCTAGGATAATCTCACTTGTTGCCTATCGAAAAATAGTCATGTCCCTCGAGCATGGGCGTTTTAGCAAAGACCCTCGATAAAAGATCGTAGTCCCTCGATGACCCTCGGTGTTGCCTTTGGTAAACGATCTAGTCCCTAAATGACATTGCTAAAACGTCCCATATGTTGCCTTCTATGACTATACAAACATCCCAACGCCCGTCCCTTCACATCCAACGATGGGGGTTCTTACCAAATCAATGGTAAGATAGCAACATCTAAAGGAGGAGGAAAAGCACATTTAAGACCTTTTGAGTAGATAGATTCGCTCTTAGTTACTCGCTTGCTCACAACAAAAACATTTTTACCCACACTCACATCTTTGAACTATTTTCGAAACAAACACTTTGTAGGCGTTCTTATAGAAACGAGAACCATTACGAAGTTTCATTTTCAAAATACTTTCAAAAACACATCTCACAAACACACTTTTGAACTATTTTCGAAACAAACACTTTGTAGGCGTTCTTATAGAAACTAGAACCATTACGTAGTTCCATTTTCAAAATACTTTCAAAAATCACCACCACAAGCACACATTCAAACAAAAGAAAGTGATATAGCAAGTAACTAAGAGCCCATGGAAAACCATGGATGAAAAGGGTGTTAATACCTTCCCTTTTCATAATCTACCCCCCGAACTCAAGAAACAATCTTAAAGGTCTTTCCTGTGCTTTTTCACCTTTCCTTTTGGATAAAAGAAAAGTAGATGGTGACTCTTGCTAACCGCGACATTTGCGATAAAACACAAAACCTCAAGTCAGTTCTCCCACCGTATCACAGAACTGGAGACTCTGCTGGGGATATTAAATTCTAAAAGTGGGGTTACCTTAGGGTTAGATCACATTTATTTGCTTATATTGTTTGATTTGTATGCTTTACATGTTGGTTCCTTGTTTGGGTTTGTTTTAAATCCTACACCCGAATTTGGGGACACCTTTTAGGTAAGTAGCAATAGACTGCGAGGGAACTATGCAGGGTATACCGACATGGTTGAAGCAGTAGCTACGTTGATGTGGCACTTTGGTTGGTATCGGTAACCCTTAAGTTGAATCAAGGAGAGTACGGGGCCGCCGCATGGTGTCGTGAAGCATCAACTGACCTTAGAACCTTACTTGACCAACTTGGCCATTAGGACATAGTGAGATGACCGGTTTCGGTGTAGAGCTGAAAATTGGTTGATACTCGATGCTACACTCATTGATACTTAACCCCTGAGATTTGTTCGGTTGCGAGTCAATTGCTTATTGAACGAAGCTTGTGGGAAAGGTTAGTGATATTGAGATCCCTTAGAACCCGGTTACTATTAACTAGGATGGGTTGAGCCAACTAAACTTCAAGAGGGTACTTACCTACAAACTCCATGCAAGCCTAAAACTAAGGATTTTTTTGCTTTGTGTGAATATGATTATTTGTATATAAACCTGCTTACCTCGCATACTTGTACATAACATCATAACATCATACCATAGCATTTTCAATAACCATTTCAAGGATCTTGAGGGTCTTTGATGCAGGTTATGATGAACCAAACTTCTGGCAAGGGGAAGGGGATTTATTTTCCTCTGATCAAACGCCGTCAGAGATCAAGTACAACATACTTGAGTCAAGGGCTATGACCCACTTGACATGGTGAGCTTGATTCTCATGGAAGGACATCCACCAATACAAAGATCTCCAATCAAAGTTGTTGATCAAAGTTCAACTTCTAACTTTTTCTTATGTTTATCCCGCGAGATCCTTGAAAACATGCATCCACATATCATGCATCATATCATGACAGGTTTCTCCCATACGGGTCTCCTTATCTTCCTGCTGTTTATTTTAGTAAGATTGGATATGGAACAAACGGTGAAAGATCTTCAAGTTCAAAATGCTCAATTCCAACAAATGTTCCTGGCTGTGGCTAAGGGGCAAGAAGACCTGAAAACTCTCCTTCTCAAAGACAAGGGGAAGAAGTCCAAGAAGTCAGTAGGCGTCCTGAACTTGAGAAGAAGACCTAGAGGACCGGTCAAAAGAGCTCTAGATCTTTCAACTCCATCAAACATGGGGGATAGTCATGAAGAAGACAATAGTCTGGAGATTGATGAAGCTGAAGCTGACTACTCTGAAGAACAATATCCTCCCACTGATGACAAGTACAAACAGTTGGAGGATCGCCTCATTGCTATGGAGATTCAACAGACACCTGGATTGCATTTAGGAGACATGGGTTTGGTTTCTGGATGGGTCATCCCACCAAAGTTCAAAATCCCTACCTTTGCCTTGTACGATGGAGTCTCTTGCCCTAAGATGCATTTAAAGTCTTATGTCGGCAAGATTCAACCACACACAACTGATCCAAAGCTTTGGATCCATTTCTTCCAAGAAAGCCTGACAGGGACTCAACTCGAGTGGTTCTATCAATTAGAGAGTTCTCACATCCACACCTGGGAGGATTTAGCTGCTGCTTTTTACAAACAGTATCAGTACAACACTGATCTTGCACCAACTCGCATGCAATTGCAAAACATGACCATGGGTTCCAACGAGAGATTCAAAGGATACGCCCAAAAGTGGAGAGATATGGCTTGTAGGGTGCGACCCCCTTTAACTGACAGGGAGTTGATTGACATATTCATGAGAACTTTGACAGGGCCTTTCTTCAAACACTTGATCGGAAGCTCTTCAGTCGGGTTCACCGAGCTAATACTGACCGGCGAAAGGGTCGAAGATGGCATCAAAAGTGGGAAGATTCAAGAAGTTACACCTTCTGATGCTCAGAAAAAGCCCTACAATGGGAAGAAAGAGTCCAATGCTGTGTATGGTCAAAAGAGTCGTCATGACCAACACGTAGGAGAAATCTTGATCTCTAATCCTACGCCTACTCAACAAAGGAAGGGGAATCAGCGTAAGGAGGTCGCTCCTAAAAGACAATACACTAAGATCAACATGTCACTGACTCAAGCTCTACAACACATGTTGAAGGAAGAGCTGATTACGTTAAAGGCTCCTCATCCGAACCCTAAGACTTCTTCTCCTAACTACAACCCGGATGCAAGGTGTGCTTATCATTTTGATAGCCCAGGGCATGACACAAACAATTGTCGGGCTCTGAAGAACAAGGTCCAAGACATGATTGATGCCAAGGAGATCGAGTTTGACCCTCCGGAGACTCCAAGCATAATCACTGCTCTTATGATGAATCATTAAGAGGCTTTTGTTCATTTTGAATTTTCAATTGTAATCTCTTTTTTTATTCAAACAATTATCTATTAATGTAAAACTTTGTTTTCATTAATGCATTGCATATGTTTGTCTTGATTTGATCCACTCATTTTCATTACATTTAAACTATGCTTTTTACTCTCTTTATGACATTCAACTCTTGCTAAAAGTTACAAGCCTTTAGAGAGAGGATGACGAAAACAATGCCATAATCTCATACGGTATGCTTTTGGATAGACTTTGTTGACGATGTACAAGCGTTTCTTTCAAATCCTAAACACTGGATTTATAAGGAAGATAATCCCTAGTCAACCCCTTTGAGCCAAAGAAGTAGAAGTTTTTCTTTTTCACAAAATTAAAACCTTTAAACAAAACCTAGGGCAGGGTAGTCTCTCAGTTAATTCAAACGCGCGTTTAGTCGCAAACTCTCATCTCGTAATACAATGAATGGAATTAAGAAACATTCCTCTGGAATCAAAAGACGGTGATTGATTCCCTATCACATAGGCAATCATTATCTCTCAAAAAAGAAAAGCCCACTAAGTCAAAACCTACAAAGGAGACTTAAGAAAACTGGGGCATCCTGATGACTGTAATCTCAAAACAGGAACAGTCAGGCAAAAATTAGGGGTTAACAAATCAAAAGAAAGAGGTCACTACAAATCCTCAACAACATGAAAAAATGTTGCAAAAATGACTGCCTTCCAACAAACTTAACTTGTTTGAACCATCACCAAAATGTCATTCCAAACTCAATTGGAATTCAAATGCACAATTAACTGAGTTTAGGACTGAAGAATATCACGAAGAGCGGGTGGGTACAAATATACTTTGAGCCTTTATCCTTTGTTTCTTAAAACCGTGAACCAAGCCACGTTACAACCCTTCAAAAGTCCTAATTGAAGCATGGGTTAGTTCGAAAGCATACTGTTACAAAAGGTATCTTGACTCCTGTAGGGCTTTACTCAAAATCCTTAGTCGAATTTTTCTTACAAAACTTCTTTACTTGCTAAAAATGCATTTTTCAAAACTTCAAGACAAGCATAAACTTTGCATTACTTGAATATCAATGTTTGCATATGGCTAATTGTTTGACAGCGGAGAAATTCACACAATGAACGTCTAGTGAATGAAAGCTCTCTCAGTGAACAAAATCAATTCAAGAAGGATGACACTCCTCCTATCAACAAGGGGACATGACATGTCACTATCCAACACACTTGGGGCAGTCCAGTCAAGATTCCAAGAAACCTCTCAAGAAGTGCAGAGTAACCAGGGGCAAGCCTCCATCTCCGTTATTTGGGGCATTAAACGTCAAATCTCAGCAAAGAGTTATGTACAATCAAACATTTTTGGCAATGCCACGAACATTTTCTACTAGGGGCAATGACGAATCTCCCCAAAATCCTTCTCATAGGATGATTCCCAGCCAAAGTTTCAATCTCTGATAACCTCTTCCCAGCTGGGAAAACTTCAAGAATCCTCGAGGACTTTCCCCAACGAGTTTATCACCTCTCTAGCAGACCGACAACAAGGTTTATTTCCCCAACAAACTACAAATTCCCCAGCTTCAGTTTACCTCTCCGACTACTACAAATCAAAGGACCACAACTCCTCTTCCCCAGTAGACTACTCTACAATCCCCAGCAAGTTACTGTGGAACCTGGACCCGACCAGATATCAGTTCAACTTCAACTTCCCAGTAGAGCAACGGACAACCGAGACTCCTGAACTCTTTTCCGAAGCAAGAACAAACGTTCTCCCTACAGAGTTTTCAACTTCCCCAGTGGAGTTCTCCTCAAACAACAAAACAGGAATCCCTAGTGGAAGCATTCTAAGCAAAGATTGAAGATACACATACTCTTCAATAGCAGTCCAGGATTTAACAATTCCCCGACATTTGTCAAGGATTTATTTTCCAAGACAAAAATACATTCATTAACATTTCACATTTCATACATCCTATTTACATACATGATAAGTGCATACAACACAATCTCATTTATTTTTGAGAACATCATGACATCATGCATTTCATACATCATGACATTGCATACAACTAACATTTTACCTTTTCAGGAAAACTATCTACATGAAGAGATTGAAGATTAACACCTATAACAAGCCAGGAAAACTATCTTTATTTCTCAGGTCAGAGATTAATACCTGAAACCAGACAGGACAACTATCTCATCGACCAACCTTTTCAAGTTCCAGATTAATACCTGTAATAAGCCAGGAAAACTATCTGTGGATGACTGATTGTAGATTAATACCTGTAACAAGCCAGGAAATCTATCTACATGAATAGATTGAAGATTAACACCTGTAACAAGCCAGGAAAACTATCTTTCTTTCTCAGGTCAGAGATTAATACCTGAAACCAGACAGGACAACTATCTCATCGACCAACCTTTTCAAGTTCCAGATTAATACCTGTAACAAGCCAGGAAAACTATATGTGGATGACTGATTGTAGATTAATACATGTAACAAGCCAGGAAAACTATCTACATGAAGAGATTGAAGATTAACACCTGTAACAAGCCAGGAAAACTATCTTTCTTTCTCAGGTCAAATATTAATACCCGAAACCAGACATGACAACTATCTCATCAACCAACCTTTTCAAGTTCCAGATTAATACCTGTAACAATCCAAGAAAACTATCTTTCTTTCTCAGGTCAGAGATTAATACCTGAAACTAGACAGGACAATCATCTACTTGACCAGCTGAAGCAACCCTACACAGGTTCCTCCTTTCCAAGATGCAGTTTTACATAGACTCATCATCAGGCAACCCTACACCAGTTCCCTCTCTTCCCAAGATGAATTTTTACACGGACTCATCATCAAACGACCCAACTTTCCAATACAGTTCAGAGGCGCTCCAGACACGAATGCCATGCTGGCAATCATCCAGTTCTAGCTTATAAATACAGTCTAGCATTCACCTCTGGATGGCATCTTTAATCCCATATCCACAATTATCCATTCCTCCAAATGGCATCTATAAGCTCATTCACCATCCATCTTCGAGTGCAAATTTTCTGGGCACTTTAGTGTCCAATCATCTTCCACCTTCAAGTCACGAATGGCAGAATTACCAATCTAACTCTTCAGGTGTAAGAAGATTGAACAGGGGCAGTTGTTGTACCCCAAAATTTGCCCTCTATTTTCTCAAGGAATCACCTTGGATCCTCAAGATTGCTTCCATCCAATTCCAAGCCTTGAACTGCAATTTTCCAAGGAAAAAATCACTCATAAGGGCAAAATGGTCATTTGCATACTAAAAAGTCAAACTTTGACTTTTGGATCAATATCAAATCTCAAAGAATCATATTTCATCAAAACATGTTGGAATATGAAGTTTGTTTCATTAAGAAATTCAAAAGTCAAATTTACTATGGAAAAGCCAAATTTCTAAATACTTGGGATTTTTCTAAGTATTTAAGAAAAAAATGACATTTCAGAACTTCTGAGCCAGCCTCCAGGCAGGTGCAGTCAGAAGTTGCAAACATTGTTCAGCACATAGTCTCCAGTCAGAACATGGCTCTCCAGCATCTACGCAAGTTCAGTCAGAGTTTGCTAGGGTAATGCAAAGAAGGTTAAGGAGCGTGCTGCAAGCTTTCTAGAAAGTCTGAAAGCTCCTTCAGAACATGATGGAACCAGAAGATACAAATATCAGAGGATGGATGCTACGCTGAAGCAGAACTTCTGATCCAGAACTAAGCCTTGGTGTAGAGTTTCACGTTGTAAGATTTCTGGTTCTGATAAGTCTCATCGTCATTTAATGCTCACAACCACTTGCTAAGTCTTTATCCAAAAGATTTTCACCATGTGTACCTCTACTGTCTTGGGATAGCAACTTTGATACTAAGCCCATGCTTTACTTTTTTGCTTATCCTTAATTCCTGCTGACAGCCACCATACTTGCTTCAAAGACAAGGCAACGCTTCAGCACATGAAGGCTATTTTCAAGGCTTTGGTCAGAACTTGACCAAATCCCAAAACCTTGTTTAGGAAACTTGTTGCAGACCTATGACCAATAGCTGGCTCAGCCTACGCCTGCATCCCATGATTACACTAAACTAGCATACGAAAACTGTGATGAAAAATCAAAGGAACAGGATGCCAAAACAGGTTCAAATCCCACTTGCTTTTTCCCCCAAAATCACAGCAAAAATCATCTATAAATACTTGGTTCCATCAAACGTTCAGGAGGCTGGCTTTTAGAGAGAGATTGGCAAAAAAAAAGGAGAGAGAAAAAGAAGTTGTGAAACCTTCATAAAAATCCAGATTTCTCCTACACAAAAACAAACCTTTGTTCCTCCCTGGGTGTTGTACCCCAAAATTTGCCCTCCCATATTCTTCAAGATTTGCAAAGAGCATGCTTCAAAATCTCCCAAGGTTTGCACAGTTCAAGGGCCTCCTAACAGTCAAAAACTAGGGTTTTGGGTCTAGCAAAGGAATTGAAGTTTTCAAGGGTCCAATCAAGTCCTACATGCCTACAAACATGGTCAAGCATCCTCATGCCAAGTTTTAAGACTCACAGCACAAAATTGCATAGTCAAAAACCCTAATTGCTCAACAGTCAACTGCAGGGGCAAAATGGTCATTTGACAGTCAAAAGCTCAAATTTTTGGTCAACATCTCATTTTGAAGCCACAAACATCATTTGATCAATTCTTGATCATGATTTTTAAGGTATGGCTCAAAAAGTCTCAAGATGCAAAAGTTTCCATATTTGGACAGTTGAAAAAGTCAACTGTAACTTGACCAAGGCATAACTTCCACATGGTTTATCAGAAAAATTCCATCCAAATCTCATTTTGAAGAGAAAGACATTTACTACAACTCCTCTTCACACTTCAAGTCCAAGAAATGCTCTCACAAAAAGTTATCAATCTCAACATTATAGGTCATTTTCAAAAGTCAACAAAAAGGCATTTTAAGTCAAAGACCATAACTTGAGATTGGTAAATCAAAATGACATGGGACAAAAGGCATTGGTTAGAGGACTTCAAAACCTTTCCAAAATGTCCAAGAACATGATCAAAGCTTAAAAATTGAGCAAGATATGCCTTGTGGAAGTTGGGAAATTTTTGGGAATTTTGAAAAGTCAACTTTGCTTCAAATACCTCAAAATTGCTAATGGGCCACATTTTCTTCCAAGAATCATTATCCAAAGGCTATGCACGACCATTTGACCCAAAGGGGATTTATTTCATCATTTTTTATTATTTATTTGAATTTTTATAACCATTAATTCATTTAATTAAATAAAATATGACAAAAATACTAAAATAAGGTTTTCAAATCTTTTTTTGCAGCATATTCTCTCCAATAAAACCTCAAGATTCGTGCACACCCAATTTGGAAAGGTTTGGCCATGATTGGTATCAAAAGCACATGGAAAAGATTTGAAAAGATTTCATGGAAATCAAATATTTGGTTCATCAATGCAAAGGCTTTTTGACTCAAATTCTTAACCTAAAACACTCACATACATAAACAGATGCCAACCCTAATGCTCACGACCTTGAAGCTGCGCTCAGAAGAATAAACCAACTTTGCATTTTTCATCAAATTTTTCAAAACTGAAAACGATATTGCAGGGAGTTTCAAGGCGAAAGAACTATTCCAAAAGCTTTCCAAGGTTACCAGGAATCGTTCCCAATCAAAATCAACTCTCTAAGCGCAAAGAATTGGTAGATAGGAGTCCCTCTTTTCTGTAAAATATTCATAATCGCATCCTGAATTCTATGCATTTTTCATGTGTTTTTGATATTGATTTATACTAACCTAATCGTTCTAAAGCTAATGGTGTTATCTAATTGAATTAATATGGCCTGTGCGCAAAGTTGCCATTAAAATGTTTTAGGGTTTCTCAAGCTTCAAATTGGGCGTTTGCACACACTGTAAAATCAGGACATCCCATCACCATGGTTAGAATCAGCACATCTGGACGAATTCAATACACCAGTCGCGCCCTATTTATATGGCCACACGAGCTATTCGCTATTTTGAAAAAGGATGTGTTTTGGGGGGGTTTAAAACCCCCGCTACCTCTTTTTATTTTAGGGACGAACGGAGAAGAAGATCATGTGGCGAGATCTGATTGGATAGTTTGAATTCCAGCGCGCGTTTTTTTATTTCTATGTCACTAACGTCAATTTTCTTTTATATTATTTGTTCTTTATTCTATATACAACGCGCTCAAATGGCACAGTTGGTGGAGAAGAGCATTTGCAAGCCTTGGGACCTGGGTTCGATCCCCAGGTCCCCCATATTCCTTTCTATTTTTTCTTGCAATGTGATTAGGTACTCCACATGTCCAGACGTCCACCAAACACCCAGCGCTGAAGCTTGCCAAGTGTCCTGGAAGATGCATCTGAAGGTCAGAATGGGAGGTCCAGGGAACACCCCAGTCAACGCAGGTGCACACGCGCCAGGAAAGTCCATGTGGGCTAGCGTTTCTTGGGCCTGATTGCTCACAACATAACCTCCAATTTGGGACAACCACCCCCTCCTGTTTGTATTTCCCTCTTTCATTCTTTTTGCTTTTTTTTCTTTTATTTGTTTTAATTTAATTACTTTCTTTTAATTTTCCAAATTAATTTTTTATAACATAAAAAATACAAAAAAATCAGAAAAGACAAAAACAAAAATATTTTATTTAATAGTTTTGTAAATAAATTTAACAATTAATTTGGTTTTAATTCTAGGTTTAATTTTAATGTTTTTTTTAATAAACTAAAAATGTAGAATTAGGGTTTTAAATACTTTCATCCTTTTTTCTTTTCTTTTACCATTATTAATAATTAATTATTTATTTTGTAAATAAATTTGCCATTAAATAATTAGGTTAAAACTAGGTTAAATTTAAACATTTTTTTATATAAATTAAAAATAGTTTAGAATTAGGGTTTTAATTTCATTTAATTTTCTTACTAAATTCCATAAATACAAAAAAACTCAAAAATAATTTCCTTTTCTCATTTAATTTAATTAATTTCGTAATTTTAATTCAATTTCTTTAAAAGGGTCCAACGCCCTCGCATTCCCGACTTTACTTCTTCTCGCATTTTACTTTTATTTCTTTTTGTGAATATAATGTATTTATCCCAAAGCCGTGTAATAGATTAATTAGACATTTATCTTTCCGCATTTTATTTTTTCAAATCGGGTCTTGGATTAATTTGGCGATGTGGACCCGCGCCTTTGTAATAGCGTAGGACTTTTAAATTCCGCATCTTTTAAACTGTTAATAACTTGCATGAAAGAATGAATGCCAAAATAAAAGCGACACGTAGATCACCAATGCATGAACAAGATAAACATGAATGAACATGACACACAAATCACACACCACCCCTAGGGTACGCCTCACTGTTGCCTTGCCCCTCGAAAGGTGGTCGTCGAGTAGAGGATGTTTTAGTAAGTCCTCATGTCCATGAACATGGCATGAGGGTAGCTTTTAAGGTGTCTTCCCATTGCTCTGGTGATCACCATCTCCCGAACCCTCGAATTGACTCGAATACCTCCAACGGTGGTGCTACCTACCTCTCAATGGTGGGATGGCACTACTTTAAGGACATTTACACAGACGAATTCCTTAGGGTAGGTAGAGAACTCGTAGATACTTGCTCTAATTTCAAAACAAAATTAAAAACTCTTTTCACACTGACACCTTTTCAAAAAGCTTTCAAAAGCAATTTTTCAAACACTCTTGAGGACTGATACAAGAGTCGAACTGAAATTTTCAAAGAAACCTTTTTTTAAACCCACAGTTGAAAAGCAAACAAACAATTTTGAAAACACAAATGAGCAAGTATCTAAGAGCCCATGGATAACCATGGATAGAAAGGGTGCTAACACCTTCCCTTTCTATAAATCTACCTCCCGAACCGAGAACTAATCTCTATAAGGAATTTTTCGGTGCTTTTGTCCTTTCCTTTTGGAGAAAATAAAAGACGGTGGCGACTCTTGCTTACCACGACATTTCGCGAACCAGCGTTAAACAGTCAGTTCCAGATCCACCGATCACAGAACTGGCGACTCTGCTGGGGAATACTAAACTTAAAGTGAGGTGTACCTTAGGATAGTTCATAACTGTGTTTTCAATTGTCTGAATTGTTTGCTTTAAATTGTGGGCCTGTCTCGGGAGTTACATAGATCCTAACCCGTATCCGGGGATACCCTTTTTAGGTAGCATAAACTGTGAGGGACCTGTCCGGCGTAGACCGACACGGGTGAAGCAGTGGCTACGTTGGTGTGGCACCTTAGTCTGTACCGATATCCCTTGTGTTGCAACGAGGAGAATATGGGTCTTCTGAGGAGTCATTAAGCACCAACAGACCTTAGAACCTTAGATGACACAACTTGGCCATTAGAATAGTAGCAGTATGCTACGCCCATTGAGGCTAAACTCTCGTGATGGTTCTGGCTGCAAGAAAAGATTGCGATGCTGGAGTTATGACCGATTGAGAGTAGTCAATGATATTGGGATCCTCTAAGAACCCGGTTACTTTTGATAGGACAGGTATGAACCAACAAACTGAAAGAGGGTAATACCTAGACCTCATGCTGGCCTAAACTCTAAGGGTTTCTCTTGTGTGACTTGTGTGCCTTCCAACTTGACTACTTGCATGCTTGTTATCTGACACTTGAGTTTCTTGCAGGTTTTGTTTATAGTCCTTAATTGGAACTCATAACATGGTTTACTAAGTTCCTTGCAGGTTTTGTTTATAGTCCTTAATTGGGACTCATAACAGAGTGTACTGAGTTTCTTGCAGGTTTTGTTTACAGTCCTTAATTGGGACTCATAACAGGGTTTACCTATGTTACCCCATGCATAGCATAACCTCATACCATTGCATGCATCCTACATAAAGGATTAATCCATTTCAAGGATCTCAAGGGCTTGTGATACAGGTCATGATGAACCAGCTGTCCAACAAGGGGCAAAGGGGATTTATTTTCCTCTGGACAAGGTTGTCAGGGGCTATGACCCACTAGATATGGTAAGCCTTGAACCTTGAAGAAGGACTCTCAACAACACGAAGTTCCTTCAATCAAGCTACAAAATTCTAACCAATTTCTCTGTTTACCCCGCGAGATCCTTGAAAACATTGCATGCATACATACATACATATCATTGTATTACAGGTATCCCTTTTACAGGTCACTTACCTTTCTCGCTGTCTATTTCAGCAATGGCTTCCCAACAAGATAACCAGGACCTACTTGCTCAAGAGACCCGGTTCGGGGAAATCCTCCTGAATCTATCCAAGGGGCGGGAGGAGCTGAGGACACTTCTCATGGATACTTTGGTCAGGAACAGCGCTGAGGACGAACGGATGAAACATCTGCAAGCTGAGATGGATACAATGAAAGCCCAGATGCTGGGGTAGGTGACTGCCATTCAAGGTTTAGCTCAAAGACAAGAAGAGCTTGGGGTTCTCATCAACCAACTGCTTCAGGGTAACCAACTGGGGCAAACGTCTAAGGGTAAAGAGCCAGTCATCATTCAACCATCTTTGAGACAAGGAGATAAGGGGAGAGCTCCTCAAATGGCTCCAGTGTCACAAATTCAGCATCAACCTCACCAGCTTCAGCTAGACAAGCCCAGGAGGCAATTCACCCAGCTCAACATGTCGCTGTTTCAAGCTTTACAACGCCTGTTGAGGTTGAATCTGATCACATTAAGGGCTCATCCCCGGAACCCCAACACAGCATCTCCTATCTATGATCCCAATAAAAGGTGTGCCTACCACTCTGCCAGTCCAGGACATGATACAAATGAGTGTTGGGCTCTGAAGAACAAGATCCAGGACCTGATTGATGAAGGAGCATTGGAGTTCACACAAGATGGTCAGGCTGAGTTTTTCTACCATCCCTCCAAGGCTCACCATTTGAAGTAACAAGCCCTGAGATGAAAAGACTTTTGTTCATTAGGATTTTCAAGTTGTAACTTTCTGTTGTTCAAACATTTACTCATGTTAAACGTTGTTATTTCATTAATGCATCACATATGTCTGTTTTGAAGCAATATATTCGTATTCACTATATGCAAATTATTTTCATATTTTTTCTGATGATCAACGCTCGATTAATAATTCTAAGCCTCTTAAGGGAGAATGACGAAAACGATACCACGATCTTTACAGTATGCTCTTGAACAGACCCCGCTGATGAGGTACAGGCATTGTTTCAATCCCTAAACACTGGAGTTATAAGGAAGATAATCCCTCGTCAACCCCTTTGAGCCAAAGAAGTAGGAGTTTTTCTTTTCGAAAATTAAAACCCTTAATCATAACCCGGGGTAGGGTAGTTCTCTCAGTTGATCCAAGTGCATAACAAATGGCACCAAAGAGATCCTTGCAAAACAAAGAAAGACAGTGATGGTTCCGAACAATCATAAAGACAGGCAGTCATTACTTCTCAAAATAAAAACCCAGTAAGTCGAAACCTATGAAGGAGACTTACAAAACTGGGGCATCCCGCTGACTGTAATCACAAAAGAACAGCTCAGGCAAAAAAAAGGGGGATAACAAAAATCAGAAAAAGAAAGAGGTCTTACAAACCCTCGACAAAAAATGACTGCCCATTCAAAATAAATTATCAATATCCGAATCATCACCGGAAAATCAGAGCAAAGACTCAAACAAGGTCTAACGTATGATCAACTGAGTTTAGGTTTGGAGAACATCACGAAGAGCGGGTGGGTACAAATAAAATTTGAGCCTTTATCCTTTGTTTCTTAAACCATGAACCAGGCCACGTTATAACCCTTAAAAGTCCTAGCTGAAGCATGGGTTAGTTCGAAAGCATATTGTTACGAAAGGTATCCTGACTCCTTAAGGCTCGCAATAAAATAACGAGTTGACATCACGTTTTACAAACATTCACTTGTTTTATGAAAAAAATGCATTTTCAAAAAACTTCAAGACAGACATAAGCTTTGCATTCTTGATATAATACTGTTTGCGTATGACTATTTGTTCGAACAACAGAGAAATTCGCACGAAGAATATCTAGTGAACAAAAGCACTTCCAATCAAGGGGCATGACATGATCATTGTCCATCATCTGGGGCAGTCCAGTCGAGATTCAAGGAATCTCCTAAGATGCCAAAAAGCCAGGGGCAAACCTCTGCCTGAGTCACTTGGGGCATTCCAATAACGAATCTTGCCTGATCAAACACCTTTTGGTGGCATGGCAAAACACTTCTAACAGGGGCAACTCCCTACATTCTGAGAGCGTGGATATAGTCGAAAAGAATACTACGCAAAATCAAATACCCGCTAGGTTGACACACCTAGGCAAAAATAAGGGCTTCCCGACGAACCAAAAGGGTTCGGGCAAAAATAAGGGATGAATATGAAAAAATCTGTACACCCGGTAAGCCGAAAACTTGAAAAGGCGGCTTGGGCAAAAATGGGTATCCCGGTGGACTGAAAACCCGAAGGGGCGGTCCAGGCAAAAGTTAGGGATTAAAGCATACGACTATGTCCTGTCATCTTGTCACCTGCCTACCAGAAGAAGGTTTGCCCATCAACAACTATCAGCACCTCACAGGTATTCCTCTCCCACCTCAGAAACAGGGGCAGTAATGAGTCGTCCAAGCGATCTTATGGCTCTGGCCACAAGATACAAGGTATGATCAGCTGAAGAAGGTAACCAATATATCTTAAATCCCCAGAGAGTGAGCCAGCAAGTCAATACACTCTCCCCAAGCAAAAATGTACAATCAGCCTTAAGGAAGTTGGGTATTCCCCGCAGATCTCAACATTCCCCAACAATATACATGCATTCTTAACAAGCATCCCCGGCAGTCTTGACCTAAAGATTGTTCCCCGGCGGTATATCAAACATTCAACAGAGTCACTTCCCTAATATAGTTCAAATTTTCCCCAGGAGAGTCCAATCCAGTTTCCCCAGGAAGGTTGGGATCCATCTCCCCAAGCAGTAAGCCTATCCCCAGTAGATTCTGGAAGCTTATCCCCGTAGAGCACGAACGCGTCCCCCAGCTTTATTCAAAGGTTATTTCCCTACCAGGATATAACTGGGTTATCCTCAGCCAAAATCCATGAGAAGATCGTCCTCGGCAAGGTCTTCTTATCCCCAGCAAAGTCTATTAACATTTCCAACACAACAATGGTATCACCAGCGAAGTTACCATCAACATTCCAGCAAAATACCTCTCTCCCCACAGAGTGTTGTTCCCCAGCAAGGTCGCTAGATTAATTTTCTCCCCGAAGATTAATCCATTCGCCAAGTTCATTCCCCAACGGAGTTATCTTCTCCTACCGGTATTCTTGCAACTATCATCCCCAGCAGAAGCAAAGATCTATTCTTCAACATCAGCCCAGGAGTGACTTCCCGGCACCCGTCAAGGATTTATTTTCCTAAAACGAAAAGATACATTCATAAACATCACATTTTCATACATTATAGCATGCATATACGCATCATATCTTACAAATCTCATTTATGTTGAGAACATCATCGCTTGATTCATATCATGCCTTGCATACGACTGACCTTTACCTTTCAGGAAAAGATCCAGTTAAGTTCTCAGCTATATTTCAAGACTTTAGTCTGGTTCAGTTAAATCGACCCTAAGATTTTCGTGTTTCTTATCCAGTCAAAGGCCTTCTCTGGTTCAGTCAGATCGACCCTAAGATCTCCCTGTTTCTTATCCAGTTGAAGATTTCAAGACCTTGTCCGGTTCAGTTAAATCGACCCTAAGATTTTCCTGTTTCTTATCCAGTCAAAGGCCTTCTCTGGTTCAGTCAGATCGACCCTAAGATCTCCTTGTTTCTTATCCAGTTGAAGATTCCTAGACCTTGCCTGGTTCAGTTAAATCGACCCTAAGATTTTCCTGTTTCTTATCCAGTCAAAGGCCTTCTCTGGTTCAGTCAGATCGACCCTAAGATCTCCCTGTTTCTTATCCAGTTGAAGTTATTCCAAGACCTTGCTTGGTTCAGTTAAGTCGACCCTAAGATTTTTCTTGATTCTTATCCAATCAAAGGCCTTCTCTAGTCCAGTTAAATCGATCCCTAAAGATTTTCCTGATGAAGACTCAGTAGAAGACATCCAAGATTCTCTCAGCGTTACTGTTGAGGTTGAAGTCGCCCAAGATTCTCTCAGCGTTACTGTTGAGGTTGAAGTCGCCCAAGATTCTCTCATCGTTTCTGTTGAGGTTGAAGTCGCCTATGATTCTCTCATCGTTACTGTTGAGGTTGAAGCCCCAGATTCTCTCCCCGTTACTGTGGAGGTAGTAATCGCCCCAAGATTCTCTCAGCGTTCCTGTTGAGGTTGTAATCATCCAAGGTTCTCTCAGCGTTCCTGTTGAGGTAGTAATCGTCCAAGGTTCTCTCACCGTCCCGTTGAGGTAGTAGCCATCCCTGGTTAATTCATAACCTTTTGAAGCTCCAGACCCAGTCCCTGTAACCAGTCAGGGTACATCTACACAAAGAGTCTGAAGACCAGCTCTTGTAACAGGCCAGGTAATCATCTTTCTTTTTCAGGTACGCAAGTTCTCGCTAAGGAATCTCTTATGCGATCGACATCCAGATGGCATCTATAAGCCCATCCACTCGTCCATCATCTCTTAGCATGGCATCTATAAGCCCATCATCCTATCCATCAATCTCCAAATAGGCATCTATAAGCCCATTCCCTCCATCACACTACTATGTGAGCGCAAATTTCTGGGCACTCTAGTGTTCAATCATCTTCCACCTTCAGATTACGAAAGGCACGTCAGCCAATCTACATCCTCAGGTCTAAGAAGATTGAACAGGGACAACTGTTGTACCCCAAAATTTTCCCTCCCATATTCTTCAAGATTTGCAAAGAGCATGCTTCAAAATCTCCCAAGGTTTGCACAGTTCAAGGGCCTCCTAACAGTCAAAAACTAGGGTTTTGGGTCTGGCAAAGGAATTGAAGTTTTCAAGGGTCCAATCAAGTCCTACATGCCTACAAACATGGTCAAGCATCCTCATGCCAAGTTTTAAGTCTCACAGCACAAAATTGCACAGTCAAAAACCCTAATTGCTCAACAGTCAACTGCAGGGGCAAAATGGTCATTTGACAGTCAAAAGCTCAAATTTTTGGTCAACATCTCATTTTGAAGCCACAAACATCATTTGATCAATTCTTGATCATGATTTTTAAGGTATGGCTCAAAAAGTCTCAAGATGCAAAAGTTTCCATATTTGGACAGTTGAAAAAGTCAACTGTAACTTGACCAAGGCATAACTTCCACATGGTTTATCAGAAAAATTCCATCCAAATCTCATTTTGAAGAGAAAGACATTTACTACAACTCCTCTTCACACTTCAAGTCCAAGAAATGCTCTCACAAAAAGTTATCAATCTCAACATTATAGGTCATTTTCAAAAGTCAACAAAAAGGCATTTTAAGTCAAAGACCATAACTTGAGATTGGTAAATCAAAATGACATGGGACAAAAGGCATTGGTTAGAGGACTTCAAAACCTTTCCAAAATGTCCAAGAACATGATCAAAGCTTAAAAATTGAGCAAGATATGCCTTGTGGAAGTTGGGAAATTTTTGGGAATTTTGAAAAGTCAACTTTGCTTCAAATACCTCAAAATTGCTAATGGGCCACATTTTCTTCCAAGAATCATTATCCAAAGGCTATGCACGACCATTTGACCCAAAGGGGATTTATTTCATCATTTTTTATTATTTATTTGAATTTTTATAACCATTAATTCATTTAATTAAATAAAATATGACAAAAATACTAAAATAAGGTTTTCAAATCTTTTTTTGCAGCATATTCTCTCCAATAAAACCTCAAGATTCGTGCACACCCAATTTGGAAAGGTTTGGCCATGATTGGTATCAAAAGCACATGGAAAAGATTTGAAAAGATTTCATGGAAATCAAATATTTGGTTCATCAATGCAAAGGTTTTTTGACTCAAATTCTTAACCTAAAACACTCACATACATAAACAGATGCCAACCCTAATGCTCACGACCTTGAAGCTGCGCTCAGAAGAATAAACCAACTTTGCATTTTTCATCAAATTTTTCAAAACTGAAAACGATATTGCAGGGAGTTTCAAGGCGAAAGAACTATTCCAAAAGCTTTCCAAGGTTACCAGGAATCGTTCCCAATCAAAATCAACTCTCTAAGCGCAAAGAATTGGTAGATAGGAGTCCCTCTTTTCTGTAAAATATTCATAATCGCATCCTGAATTCTATGCATTTTTCATGTGTTTTTGATATTGATTTATACTAACCTAATCGTTCTAAAGCTAATGGTGTTATCTAATTGAATTAATATGGCCTGTGCGCAAAGTTGCCATTAAAATGTTTTAGGGTTTCTCAAGCTTCAAATTGGGCGTTTGCACACACTGTAAAATCAGGACATCCCATCACCATGGTTAGAATCAGCACATCTGGACGAATTCAATACACCAGTCGCGCCCTATTTATATGGCCACACGAGCTATTCGCTATTTTGAAAAAGGATGTGTTTTGGGGGGGTTTAAAACCCCCGCTACCTCTTTTTATTTTAGGGACGAACGGAGAAGAAGATCATGTGGCGAGATCTGATTGGATAGTTTGAATTCCAGCGCGCGTTTTTTTATTTCTATGTCACTAACGTCAATTTTCTTTTATATTATTTGTTCTTTATTCTATATACAACGCGCTCAAATGGCACAGTTGGTGGAGAAGAGCATTTGCAAGCCTTGGGACCTGGGTTCGATCCCCAGGTCCCCCATATTCCTTTCTATTTTTTCTTGCAATGTGATTAGGTACTCCACATGTCCAGACGTCCACCAAACACCCAGCGCTGAAGCTTGCCAAGTGTCCTGGAAGATGCATCTGAAGGTCAGAATGGGAGGTCCAGGGAACACCCCAGTCAACACAGGTGCACACGCGCCAGGAAAGTCCATGTGGGCTAGCGTTTCTTGGGCCTGATTGCTCACAACATAACCTCCAATTTGGGACAACCACCCCCTCCTGTTTGTATTTCCCTCTTTCATTCTTTTTGCTTTTTTTTCTTTTATTTGTTTTAATTTAATTACTTTCTTTTAATTTTCCAAATTAATTTTTTATAACATAAAAAATACAAAAAAATCAGAAAAGACAAAAACAAAAATATTTTATTTAATAGTTTTGTAAATAAATTTAACAATTAATTTGGTTTTAATTCTAGGTTTAATTTTAATGTTTTTTTTAATAAACTAAAAATGTAGAATTAGGGTTTTAAATACTTTCATCCTTTTTTCTTTTCTTTTACCATTATTAATAATTAATTATTTATTTTGTAAATAAATTTGCCATTAAATAATTAGGTTAAAACTAGGTTAAATTTAAACATTTTTTTATATAAATTAAAAATAGTTTAGAATTAGGGTTTTAATTTCATTTAATTTTCTTACTAAATTCCATAAATACAAAAAAACTCAAAAATAATTTCCTTTTCTCATTTAATTTAATTAATTTCGTAATTTTAATTCAATTTCTTTAAAAGGGTCCAACGCCCTCGCATTCCCGACTTTACTTCTTCTCGCATTTTACTTTTATTTCTTTTTGTGAATATAATGTATTTATCCCAAAGCCGTGTAATAGATTAATTAGACATTTATCTTTCCGCATTTTATTTTTTCAAATCGGGTTTTGGATTAATTTGGCGATGTGGACCCGCGCCTTTGTAATAGCGTAGGACTTTTAAATTCCGCATCTTTTAAACTGTTAATAACTTGCATGAAAGAATGAATGCCAAAATAAAAGCGACACGTAGATCACCAATGCATGAACAAGATAAACATGAATGAACATGACACACAAATCACACACCACCCCTAGGGTACGCCTCACTGTTGCCTTGCCCTTCGAAAGGTGGTCGTCGAGTAGAGGATGTTTTAGTAAGTCCTCATGTCCATGAACATGGCATGAGGGTAGCTTTTAAGGTGTCTTCCTATTGCTCTGGTGATCACCATGTCCCGAACCCTCGAATTGACTCGAATACCTCCAACGGTGGTGCTACCTACCTCTCAATGGTGGGATGGCACTACTTTAAGGACATTTACACAGACGAATTCCTTAGGGTAGGTAGAGAACTCGTAGATACTTGCTCTAATTTCAAAACAAAATTAAAAACTCTTTTCACACTGACACCTTTTCAAAAAGCTTTCAAAAGCAATTTTTCAAACACTCTTGAGGACTGATACAAGAGTCGAACTGAAATTTTCAAAGAAACCTTTTTTTAAACCCACAGTTGAAAAGCAAACAAACAATTTTGAAAACACAAATGAGCAAGTATCTAAGAGCCCATGGATAACCATGGATAGAAAGGGTGCTAACACCTTCCCTTTCTATAAATCTACCTCCCGAACCGAGAACTAATCTCTATAAGGAATTTTTCGGTGCTTTTGTCCTTTCCTTTTGGAGAAAATAAAAGACGGTGGCGACTCTTGCTTACCACGACATTTCGCGAACCAGCGTTAAACAGTCAGTTCCAGATCCACCGATCACAGAACTGGCGACTCTGCTGAGGAATACTAAACTTAAAGTGAGGTGTACCTTAGGATAGTTCATAACTGTGTTTTCAATTGTCTGAATTGTTTGCTTTAAATTGTGGGCCTGTCTCGGGAGTTACATAGATCCTAACCCGTATCCGGGGATACCCTTTTTAGGTAGCATAAGCTGTGAGGGACCTGTCCGGCGTAGACCGACACGGGTGAAGCAGTGGCTACGTTGGTGTGGCACCTTAGTCTGTACCGATATCCCTTGTGTTGCAACGAGGAGAATATGGGTCTTCTGAGGAGTCATTAAGCACCAACAGACCTTAGAACCTTAGATGACACAACTTGGCCATTAGAATAGTAGCAGTATGCTACGCCCATTGAGGCTAAACTCTCGTGATGGTTCTGGCCGCAAGAAAAGATTGCGATGCTGGAGTTATGACCGATTGAGGGTAGTCAATGATATTGGGATCCTCTAAGAACCCGGTTACTTTTGATAGGACAGGTATGAACCAACAAACTGAAAGAGGGTAATACCTAGACCTCATGCTGGCCTAAACTCTAAGGGTTTCTCTTGTGTGACTTGTGTGCCTTCCAACTTGACTACTTGCATGCTTGTTATCTGACACTTGAGTTTCTTGCAGGTTTTGTTTATAGTCCTTAATTGGAACTCATAACATGGTTTACTAAGTTCCTTGCAGGTTTTGTTTATAGTCCTTAATTGGGACTCATAACAGAGTGTACTGAGTTTCTTGCAGGTTTTGTTTACAGTCCTTAATTGGGACTCATAACAGGGTTTACCTATGTTACCCCATGCATAGCATAACCTCATACCATTGCATGCATCCTACATAAAGGATTAATCCATTTCAAGGATCTCAAGGGCTTGTGATACAGGTCATGATGAACCAGCTGTCCAACAAGGGGCAAAGGGGATTTATTTTCCTCTGGACAAGGTTGTCAGGGGCTATGACCCACTAGATATGGTGAGCCTTGAACCTTGAAGAAGGACTCTCAACAACACGAAGTTCCTTCAATCAAGCTACAAAATTCTAACCAATTTCTCTGTTTACCCCGCGAGATCCTTGAAAACATTGCATGCATACATACATACATATCATTGTATTACAGGTATCCCTTTTACAGGTCACTTACCTTTCTCGCTGTCTATTTCAGCAATGGCTTCCCAACAAGATAACCAGGACCTACTTGCTCAAGAGACCCGGTTCGGGGAAATCCTCCTGAATCTATCCAAGGGGCGGGAGGAGCTGAGGACACTTCTCATGGATACTTTGGTCAGGAACAGCGCTGAGGACGAACGGATGAAACATCTGCAAGCTGAGATGGATACAATGAAAGCCCAGATGCTGGGGCAGGTGACTGCCATTCAAGGTTTAGCTCAAAGACAAGAAGAGCTTGGGGTTCTCATCAACCAACTGCTTCAGGGTAACCAACTGGGGCAAACGTCTAAGGGTAAAGAGCCAGTCATCATTCAACCATCTTTGAGACAAGGAGATAAGGGGAGAGCTCCTCAAATGGCTCCAGTGTCACAAATTCAGCATCAACCTCACCAGCTTCAGCCAGACAAGCCCAGGAGGCAATTCACCCAGCTCAACATGTCGCTGTTTCAAGCTTTACAACGCCTGTTGAGGTTGAATCTGATCACATTAAGGGCTCATCCCCGGAACCCCAACACAACATCTCCTATCTATGATCCCAATAAAAGGTGTGCCTACCACTCTGCCAGTCCAGGACATGATACAAATGAGTGTTGGGCTCTGAAGAACAAGATCCAGGACCTGATTGATGAAGGAGCATTGGAGTTCACACAAGATGGTCAGGCTGAGTTTTTCTACCATCCCTCCAAGGCTCACCATTTGAAGTAACAAGCCCTGAGATGAAAAGACTTTTGTTCATTAGGATTTTCAAGTTGTAACTTTCTGTTGTTCAAACATTTACTCATGTTAAACGTTGTTATTTCATTAATGCATCGCATATGTCTGTTTTGAAGCAATATATTCGTATTCACTATATGCAAATTATTTTCATATTTTTTCTGATGATCAACGCTCGATTAATAATTCTAAGCCTCTTAAGGGAGAATGACGAAAACGATACCACGATCTTTACAGTATGCTCTTGAACAGACCCCGCTGATGAGGTACAGGCATTGTTTCAATCCCTAAACACTGGAGTTATAAGGAAGATAATCCCTCGTCAACCCCTTTGAGCCAAAGAAGTAGGAGTTTTTCTTTTCGAAAATTAAAACCCTTAATCATAACCCGGGGTAGGGTAGTTCTCTCAGTTGATCCAAGTGCATAACAAATGGCACCAAAGAGATCCTTGCAAAACAAAGAAAGACAGTGATGGTTCCGAACAATCATAAAGACAGGCAGTCATTACTTCTCAAAATAAAAACCCAGTAAGTCGAAACCTATGAAGGAGACTTACAAAACTGGGGCATCCCGCTGACTGTAATCACAAAAGAACAGCTCAGGCAAAAAAAAAGGGGGATAACAAAAATCAGAAAAAGAAAGAGGTCTTACAAACCCTCGACAAAAAATGACTGCCCATTCAAAATAAATTATCAATATCCGAATCATCACCGGAAAATCAGAGCAAAGACTCAAACAAGGTCTAACGTATGATCAACTGAGTTTAGGTTTGGAGAACATCACGAAGAGCGGGTGGGTACAAATAAAATTTGAGCCTTTATCCTTTGTTTCTTAAACCATGAACCAGGCCACGTTATAACCCTTAAAAGTCCTAGCTGAAGCATGGGTTAGTTCGAAAGCATACTGTTACGAAAGGTATCCTGACTCCTTAAGGCTCGCAATAAAATAACGAGTTGACATCACGTTTTACAAACATTCACTTGTTTTATGAAAAAAATGCATTTTCAAAAAACTTCAAGACAGACATAAGCTTTGCATTCTTGATATAATACTGTTTGTGTATGACTATTTGTTCGAACAACAGAGAAATTCGCACGAAGAATATCTAGTGAACAAAAGCACTTCCAATCAAGGGGCATGACATGATCATTGTCCATCATCTGGGGCAGTCCAGTCGAGATTCAAGGAATCTCCTAAGATGCCAAAAAGCCAGGGGCAAACCTCTGCCTGAGTCACTTGGGGCATTCCAACAACGAATCTTGCCTGATCAAACACCTTTTGGTGGCATGGAAAAACACTTCTAACAGGGGCAACTCCCTACATTCTGAGAGCGTGGATATAGTCGAAAAGAATACTACGCAAAATCAAATACCCGCTAGGTTGACACACCTAGGCAAAAATAAGGGCTTCCCGACGAACCAAAAGGGTTCGGGCAAAAATAAGGGATGAATATGAAAAAATCTGTACACCCGGTAAGCCGAAAACTTGAAAAGGCGGCTTGGGCAAAAATGGGTATCCCGGTGGACTGAAAACCCGAAGGGGCGGTCCAGGCAAAAGTTAGGGATTAAAGCATACGACTATGTCCTGTCATCTTGTCACCTGCCTACCAGAAGAAGGTTTGCCCATCAACAACTATCAGCACCTCACAGGTCTTCCTCTCCCACCTCAGAAACAGGGGCAGTAATGAGTCGTCCAAGCGATCTTATGGCTCTGGCCACAAGATACAAGGTATGATCAGCTGAAGAAGGTAACCAATATATCTTAAATCCCCAGAGAGTGAGCCAGCAAGTCAATACACTCTCCCCAAGCAAAAATGTACAATCAGCCTTAAGGAAGTTGGGTATTCCCCGCAGATCTCAACATTCCCCAACAATATACATGCATTCTTAACAAGCATCCCCGGCAGTCTTGACCTAAAGATTGTTCCCCGGCGGTATATCAAACATTCAACAGAGTCACTTCCCTAATATAGTTCAAATTTTCCCCAGGAGAGTCCAATCCAGTTTCCCCAGGAAGGTTGGGATCCATCTCCCCAAGCAGTAAGCCTATCCCCAGTAGATTCTGGAAGCTTATCCCCGTAGAGCACGAACGCGTCCCCCAGCTTTATTCAAAGGTTATTTCCCTACCAGGATATAACTGGGTTATCCTCAGCCAAAATCCATGAGAAGATCGTCCTCGGCAAGGTCTTCTTATCCCCAGCAAAGTCTATTAACATTTCCAACACAACAATGGTATCACCAGCGAAGTTACCATCAACATTCCAGCAAAATACCTCTCTCCCCACCGAGTGTTGTTCCCCAGCAAGGTCACTAGATTAATTTTCTCCCCGAAGATTAATCCATTCGCCAAGTTCATTCCCCAACGGAGTTATCTTCTCCTACCGGTATTCTTGCAACTATCATCCCCAGCAGAAGCAAAGATCTATTCTTCAACATCAGCCCAGGAGTGACTTCCCGGCACCCGTCAAGGATTTATTTTCCTAAAACGAAAAGATACATTCATAAACATCACATTTTCATACATTATAGCATGCATATACGCATCATATCTTACAAATCTCATTTATGTTGAGAACATCATCGCTTGATTCATATCATGCCTTGCATACGACTGACCTTTACCTTTCAGGAAAAGATCCAGTTAAGTTCTCAGCTATATTTCAAGACTTTAGTCTGGTTCAGTTAAATCGACCCTAAGATTTTCGTGTTTCTTATCCAGTCAAAGGCCTTCTCTGGTTCAGTCAGATCGACCCTAAGATCTCCCTGTTTCTTATCCAGTTGAAGATTTCAAGACCTTGTCCGGTTCAGTTAAATCGACCCTAAGATTTTCCTGTTTCTTATCCAGTCAAAGGCCTTCTCTGGTTCAGTCAGATCGACCCTAAGATCTCCTTGTTTCTTATCCAGTTGAAGATTCCTAGACCTTGCCTGGTTCAGTTAAATCGACCCTAAGATTTTCCTGTTTCTTATCCAGTCAAAGGCCTTCTCTGGTTCAGTCAGATCGACCCTAAGATCTCCCTGTTTCTTATCCAGTTGAAGTTATTCCAAGACCTTGCTTGGTTCAGTTAAGTCGACCCTAAGATTTTTCTTGATTCTTATCCAATCAAAGGCCTTCTCTAGTCCAGTTAAATCGATCCCTAAAGATTTTCCTGATGAAGACTCAGTAGAAGACATCCAAGATTCTCTCAGCGTTACTGTTGAGGTTGAAGTCGCCCAAGATTCTCTCAGCGTTACTGTTGAGGTTGAAGTCGCCCAAGATTCTCTCATCGTTTCTGTTGAGGTTGAAGTCGCCTATGATTCTCTCATCGTTACTGTTGAGGTTGAAGCCCCAGATTCTCTCCCCGTTACTGTGGAGGTAGTAATCGCCCCAAGATTCTCTCAGCGTTCCTGTTGAGGTTGTAATCATCCAAGGTTCTCTCAGCGTTCCTGTTGAGGTAGTAATCGTCCAAGGTTCTCTCACCGTCCCGTTGAGGTAGTAGCCATCCCTGGTTAATTCATAACCTTTTGAAGCTCCAGACCCAGTCCCTGTAACCAGTCAGGGTACATCTACACAAAGAGTCTGAAGACCAGCTCTTGTAACAGGCCAGGTAATCATCTTTCTTTTTCAGGTACGCAAGTTCTCGCTAAGGAATCTCTTATGCGATCGACATCCAGATGGCATCTATAAGCCCATCCACTCGTCCATCATCTCTTAGCATGGCATCTATAAGCCCATCATCCTATCCATCAATCTCCAAATAGGCATCTATAAGCCCATTCCCTCCATCACACTACTATGTGAGCGCAAATTTCTGGGCACTCTAGTGTTCAATCATCTTCCACCTTCAGATTACGAAAGGCACGTCAGCCAATCTACATCCTCAGGTCTAAGAAGATTGAACAGGGACAACTGTTGTACCCCAAAATTTTCCCTCCCATATTCTTCAAGATTTGCAAAGAGCATGCTTCAAAATCTCCCAAGGTTTGCACAGTTCAAGGGCCTCCTAACAGTCAAAAACTAGGGTTTTGGGTCTGACAAAGGAATTGAAGTTTTCAAGGGTCCAATCAAGTCCTACATGCCTACAAACATGGTCAAGCATCCTCATGCCAAGTTTTAAGTCTCACAGCACAAAATTGCACAGTCAAAAACCCTAATTGCTCAACAGTCAACTGCAGGGGCAAAATGGTCATTTGACAGTCAAAAGCTCAAATTTTTGGTCAACATCTCATTTTGAAGCCACAAACATCATTTGATCAATTCTTGATCATGATTTTTAAGGTATGGCTCAAAAAGTCTCAAGATGCAAAAGTTTCCATATTTGGACAGTTGAAAAAGTCAACTGTAACTTGACCAAGGCATAACTTCCACATGGTTTATCAGAAAAATTCCATCCAAATCTCATTTTGAAGAGAAAGACATTTACTACAACTCCTCTTCACACTTCAAGTCCAAGAAATGCACTCACAAAAAGTTATCAATCTCAACATTATAGGTCATTTTCAAAAGTCAACAAAAAGGCATTTTAAGTCAAAGACCATAACTTGAGATTGGTAAATCAAAATGACATGGGACAAAAGGCATTGGTTAGAGGACTTCAAAACCTTTCCAAAATGTCCAAGAACATGATCAAAGCTTAAAAATTGAGCAAGATATGCCTTGTGGAAGTTGGGAAATTTTTGGGAATTTTGAAAAGTCAACTTTGCTTCAAATACCTCAAAATTGCTAATGGGCCACATTTTCTTCCAAGAATCATTATCCAAAGGCTATGCACGACCATTTGACCCAAAGGGGATTTATTTCATCATTTTTTATTATTTATTTGAATTTTTATAACCATTAATTCATTTAATTAAATAAAATATGACAAAAATACTAAAATAAGGTTTTCAAATCTTTTTTTGCAGCATATTCTCTCCAATAAAACCTCAAGATTCGTGCACACCCAATTTGGAAAGGTTTGGCCATGATTGGTATCAAAAGCACATGGAAAAGATTTGAAAAGATTTCATGGAAATCAAATATTTGGTTCATCAATGCAAAGGTTTTTTGACTCAAATTCTTAACCTAAAACACTCACATACATAAACAGATGCCAACCCTAATGCTCACGACCTTGAAGCTGCGCTCAGAAGAATAAACCAACTTTGCATTTTTCATCAAATTTTTCAAAACTGAAAACGATATTGCAGGGAGTTTCAAGGCGAAAGAACTATTCCAAAAGCTTTCCAAGGTTACCAGGAATCGTTCCCAATCAAAATCAACTCTCTAAGCGCAAAGAATTGGTAGATAGGAGTCCCTCTTTTCTGTAAAATATTCATAATCGCATCCTGAATTCTATGCATTTTTCATGTGTTTTTGATATTGATTTATACTAACCTAATCGTTCTAAAGCTAATGGTGTTATCTAATTGAATTAATATGGCCTGTGCGCAAAGTTGCCATTAAAATGTTTTAGGGTTTCTCAAGCTTCAAATTGGGCGTTTGCACACACTGTAAAATCAGGACATCCCATCACCATGGTTAGAATCAGCACATCTGGACGAATTCAATACACCAGTCGCGCCCTATTTATATGGCCACACGAGCTATTCGCTATTTTGAAAAAGGATGTGTTTTGGGGGGGTTTAAAACCCCCGCTACCTCTTTTTATTTTAGGGACGAACGGAGAAGAAGATCATGTGGCGAGATCTGATTGGATAGTTTGAATTCCAGCGCGCGTTTTTTTATTTCTATGTCACTAACGTCAATTTTCTTTTATATTATTTGTTCTTTATTCTATATACAACGCGCTCAAATGGCACAGTTGGTGGAGAAGAGCATTTGCAAGCCTTGGGACCTGGGTTCGATCCCCAGGTCCCCCATATTCCTTTCTATTTTTTCTTGCAATGTGATTAGGTACTCCACATGTCCAGACGTCCACCAAACACCCAGCGCTGAAGCTTGCCAAGTGTCCTGGAAGATGCATCTGAAGGTCAGAATGGGAGGTCCAGGGAACACCCCAGTCAACGCAGGTGCACACGCGCCAGGAAAGTCCATGTGGGCTAGCGTTTCTTGGGCCTGATTGCTCACAACATAACCTCCAATTTGGGACAACCACCCCCTCCTGTTTGTATTTCCCTCTTTCATTCTTTTTGCTTTTTTTTCTTTTATTTGTTTTAATTTAATTACTTTCTTTTAATTTTCCAAATTAATTTTTTATAACATAAAAAATACAAAAAAATCAGAAAAGACAAAAACAAAAATATTTTATTTAATAGTTTTGTAAATAAATTTAACAATTAATTTGGTTTTAATTCTAGGTTTAATTTTAATGTTTTTTTTAATAAACTAAAAATGTAGAATTAGGGTTTTAAATACTTTCATCCTTTTTTCTTTTCTTTTACCATTATTAATAATTAATTATTTATTTTGTAAATAAATTTGCCATTAAATAATTAGGTTAAAACTAGGTTAAATTTAAACATTTTTTTATATAAATTAAAAATAGTTTAGAATTAGGGTTTTAATTTCATTTAATTTTCTTACTAAATTCCATAAATACAAAAAAACTCAAAAATAATTTCCTTTTCTCATTTAATTTAATTAATTTCGTAATTTTAATTCAATTTCTTTAAAAGGGTCCAACGCCCTCGCATTCCCGACTTTACTTCTTCTCGCATTTTACTTTTATTTCTTTTTGTGAATATAATGTATTTATCCCAAAGCCGTGTAATAGATTAATTAGACATTTATCTTTCCGCATTTTATTTTTTCAAATCGGGTCTTGGATTAATTTGGCGATGTGGACCCGCGCCTTTGTAATAGCGTAGGACTTTTAAATTCCGCATCTTTTAAACTGTTAATAACTTGCATGAAAGAATGAATGCCAAAATAAAAGCGACACGTAGATCACCAATGCATGAACAAGATAAACATGAATGAACATGACACACAAATCACACACCACCCCTAGGGTACGCCTCACTGTTGCCTTGCCCCTCGAAAGGTGGTCGTCGAGTAGAGGATGTTTTAGTAAGTCCTCATGTCCATGAACATGGCATGAGGGTAGCTTTTAAGGTGTCTTCCTATTGCTCTGGTGATCACCATGTCCCGAACCCTCGAATTGACTCGAATACCTCCAACGGTGGTGCTACCTACCTCTCAATGGTGGGATGGCACTACTTTAAGGACATTTACACAGACGAATTCCTTAGGGTAGGTAGAGAACTCGTAGATACTTGCTCTAATTTCAAAACAAAATTAAAAACTCTTTTCACACTGACACCTTTTCAAAAAGCTTTCAAAAGCAATTTTTCAAACACTCTTGAGGACTGATACAAGAGTCGAACTGAAATTTTCAAAGAAACCTTTTTTTAAACCCACAGTTGAAAAGCAAACAAACAATTTTGAAAACACAAATGAGCAAGTATCTAAGAGCCCATGGATAACCATGGATAGAAAGGGTGCTAACACCTTCCCTTTCTATAAATCTACCTCCCGAACCGAGAACTAATCTCTATAAGGAATTTTTCGGTGCTTTTGTCCTTTCCTTTTGGAGAAAATAAAAGACGGTGGCGACTCTTGCTTACCACGACATTTCGCGAACCAGCGTTAAACAGTCAGTTCCAGATCCACCGATCACAGAACTGGCGACTCTGCTGGGGAATACTAAACTTAAAGTGAGGTGTACCTTAGGATAGTTCATAACTGTGTTTTCAATTGTCTGAATTGTTTGCTTTAAATTGTGGGCCTGTCTCGGGAGTTACATAGATCCTAACCCGTATCCGGGGATACCCTTTTTAGGTAGCATAAGTTGTGAGGGACCTGTCCGGCGTAGACCGACACGGGTGAAGCAGTGGCTACGTTGGTGTGGCACCTTAGTCTGTACCGATATCCCTTGTGTTGCAACGAGGAGAATATGGGTCTTCTGAGGAGTCATTAAGCACCAACAGACCTTAGAACCTTAGATGACACAACTTGGCCATTAGAATAGTAGCAGTATGCTACGCCCATTGAGGCTAAACTCTCGTGATGGTTCTGGCCGCAAGAAAAGATTGCGATGCTGGAGTTATGACCGATTGAGGGTAGTCAATGATATTGGGATCCTCTAAGAACCCGGTTACTTTTGATAGGACAGGTATGAACCAACAAACTGAAAGAGGTTAATACCTAGACCTCATGCTGGCCTAAACTCTAAGGGTTTCTCTTGTGTGACTTGTGTGCCTTCCAACTTGACTACTTGCATGCTTGTTATCTGACACTTGAGTTTCTTGCAGGTTTTGTTTATAGTCCTTAATTGGAACTCATAACATGGTTTACTAAGTTCCTTGCAGGTTTTGTTTATAGTCCTTAATTGGGACTCATAACAGAGTGTACTGAGTTTCTTGCAGGTTTTGTTTACAGTCCTTAATTGGGACTCATAACAGGGTTTACCTATGTTACCCCATGCATAGCATAACCTCATACCATTGCATGCATCCTACATAAAGGATTAATCCATTTCAAGGATCTCAAGGGCTTGTGATACAGGTCATGATGAACCAACTGTCCAACAAGGGGCAAAGGGGATTTATTTTCCTCTGGACAAGGTTGTCAGGGGCTATGACCCACTAGATATGGTGAGCCTTGAACCTTGAAGAAGGACTCTCAACAACACGAAGTTCCTTCAATCAAGCTACAAAATTCTAACCAATTTCTCTGTTTACCCCGCGAGATCCTTGAAAACATTGCATGCATACATACATACATATCATTGTATTACAGGTATCCCTTTTACAGGTCACTTACCTTTCTCGCTGTCTATTTCAGCAATGGCTTCCCAACAAGATAACCAGGACCTACTTGCTCAAGAGACCCGGTTCGGGGAAATCCTCCTGAATCTATCCAAGGGGCGGGAGGAGCTGAGGACACTTCTCATGGATACTTTGGTCAGGAACAGCGCTGAGGACGAACGGATGAAACATCTGCAAGCTGAGATGGATACAATGAAAGCCCAGATGCTGGGGCAGGTGACTGCCATTCAAGGTTTAGCTCAAAGACAAGAAGAGCTTGGGGTTCTCATCAACCAACTGCTTCAGGGTAACCAACTGGGGCAAACGTCTAAGGGTAAAGAGCCAGTCATCATTCAACCATCTTTGAGACAAGGAGATAAGGGGAGAGCTCCTCAAATGGCTCCAGTGTCACAAATTCAGCATCAACCTCACCAGCTTCAGCCAGACAAGCCCAGGAGGCAATTCACCCAGCTCAACATGTCGCTGTTTCAAGCTTTACAACGCCTGTTGAGGTTGAATCTGATCACATTAAGGGCTCATCCCCGGAACCCCAACACAGCATCTCCTATCTATGATCCCAATAAAAGGTGTGCCTACCACTCTGCCAGTCCAGGACATGATACAAATGAGTGTTGGGCTCTGAAGAACAAGATCCAGGACCTGATTGATGAAGGAGCATTGGAGTTCACACAAGATGGTCAGGCTGAGTTTTTCTACCATCCCTCCAAGGCTCACCATTTGAAGTAACAAGCCCTGAGATGAAAAGACTTTTGTTCATTAGGATTTTCAAGTTGTAACTTTCTGTTGTTCAAACATTTACTCATGTTAAACGTTGTTATTTCATTAATGCATCGCATATGTCTGTTTTGAAGCAATATATTCGTATTCACTATATGCAAATTATTTTCATATTTTTTCTGATGATCAACGCTCGATTAATAATTCTAAGCCTCTTAAGGGAGAATGACGAAAACGATACCACGATCTTTACAGTATGCTCTTGAACAGACCCCGCTGATGAGGTACAGGCATTGTTTCAATCCCTAAACACTGGAGTTATAAGGAAGATAATCCCTCGTCAACCCCTTTGAGCCAAAGAAGTAGGAGTTTTTCTTTTCGAAAATTAAAACCCTTAATCATAACCCGGGGTAGGGTAGTTCTCTCAGTTGATCCAAGTGCATAACAAATGGCACCAAAGAGATCCTTGCAAAACAAAGAAAGACAGTGATGGTTCCGAACAATCATAAAGACAGGCAGTCATTACTTCTCAAAATAAAAACCCAGTAAGTCGAAACCTATGAAGGAGACTTACAAAACTGGGGCATCCCGCTGACTGTAATCACAAAAGAACAGCTCAGGCAAAAAAAAGGGGGATAACAAAAATCAGAAAAAGAAAGAGGTCTTACAAACCCTCGACAAAAAATGACTGCCCATTCAAAATAAATTATCAATATCCGAATCATCACCGGAAAATCAGAGCAAAGACTCAAACAAGGTCTAACGTATGATCAACTGAGTTTAGGTTTGGAGAACATCACGAAGAGCGGGTGGGTACAAATAAAATTTGAGCCTTTATCCTTTGTTTCTTAAACCATGAACCAGGCCACGTTATAACCCTTAAAAGTCCTAGCTGAAGCATGGGTTAGTTCGAAAGCATACTGTTACGAAAGGTATCCTGACTCCTTAAGGCTCGCAATAAAATAACGAGTTGACATCACGTTTTACAAACATTCACTTGTTTTATGAAAAAAATGCATTTTCAAAAAACTTCAAGACAGACATAAGCTTTGCATTCTTGATATAATACTGTTTGCGTATGACTATTTGTTTGAACAACAGAGAAATTCGCACGAAGAATATCTAGTGAACAAAAGCACTTCCAATCAAGGGGCATGACATGATCATTGTCCATCATCTGGGGCAGTCCAGTCGAGATTCAAGGAATCTCCTAAGATGCCAAAAAGCCAGGGGCAAACCTCTGCCTGAGTCACTTGGGGCATTCCAACAACGAATCTTGCCTGATCAAACACCTTTTGGTGGCATGGCAAAACACTTCTAACAGGGGCAACTCCCTACATTCTGAGAGCGTGGATATAGTCGAAAAGAATACTACGCAAAATCAAATACCCGCTAGGTTGACACACCTAGGCAAAAATAAGGGCTTCCCGACGAACCAAAAGGGTTCGGGCAAAAATAAGGGATGAATATGAAAAAATCTGTACACCCGGTAAGCCGAAAACTTGAAAAGGCGGCTTGGGCAAAAATGGGTATCCCGGTGGACTGAAAACCCGAAGGGGCGGTCCAGGCAAAAGTTAGGGATTAAAGCATACGACTATGTCCTGTCATCTTGTCACCTGCCTACCAGAAGAAGGTTTGCCCATCAACAACTATCAGCACCTCACAGGTCTTCCTCTCCCACCTCAGAAACAGGGGCAGTAATGAGTCGTCCAAGCGATCTTATGGCTCTGGCCACAAGATACAAGGTATGATCAGCTGAAGAAGGTAACCAATATATCTTAAATCCCCAGAGAGTGAGCCAGCAAGTCAATACACTCTCCCCAAGCAAAAATGTACAATCAGCCTTAAGGAAGTTGGGTATTCCCCGCAGATCTCAACATTCCCCAACAATATACATGCATTCTTAACAAGCATCCCCGGCAGTCTTGACCTAAAGATTGTTCCCCGGCGGTATATCAAACATTCAACAGAGTCACTTCCCTAATATAGTTCAAATTTTCCCCAGGAGAGTCCAATCCAGTTTCCCCAGGAAGGTTGGGATCCATCTCCCCAAGCAGTAAGCCTATCCCCAGTAGATTCTGGAAGCTTATCCCCGTAGAGCACGAACGCGTCCCCCAGCTTTATTCAAAGGTTATTTCCCTACCAGGATATAACTGGGTTATCCTCAGCCAAAATCCATGAGAAGATCGTCCTCGGCAAGGTCTTCTTATCCCCAGCAAAGTCTATTAACATTTCCAACACAACAATGGTATCACCAGCGAAGTTACCATCAACATTCCAGCAAAATACCTCTCTCCCCACAGAGTGTTGTTCCCCAGCAAGGTCGCTAGATTAATTTTCTCCCCGAAGATTAATCCATTCGCCAAGTTCATTCCCCAACGGAGTTATCTTCTCCTACCGGTATTCTTGCAACTATCATCCCCAGCAGAAGCAAAGATCTATTCTTCAACATCAGCCCAGGAGTGACTTCCCGGCACCCGTCAAGGATTTATTTTCCTAAAACGAAAAGATACATTCATAAACATCACATTTTCATACATTATAGCATGCATATACGCATCATATCTTACAAATCTCATTTATGTTGAGAACATCATCGCTTGATTCATATCATGCCTTGCATACGACTGACCTTTACCTTTCAGGAAAAGATCCAGTTAAGTTCTCAGCTATATTTCAAGACTTTAGTCTGGTTCAGTTAAATCGACCCTAAGATTTTCGTGTTTCTTATCCAGTCAAAGGCCTTCTCTGGTTCAGTCAGATCGACCCTAAGATCTCCCTGTTTCTTATCCAGTTGAAGATTTCAAGACCTTGTCCGGTTCAGTTAAATCGACCCTAAGATTTTCCTGTTTCTTATCCAGTCAAAGGCCTTCTCTGGTTCAGTCAGATCGACCCTAAGATCTCCTTGTTTCTTATCCAGTTGAAGATTCCTAGACCTTGCCTGGTTCAGTTAAATCGACCCTAAGATTTTCCTGTTTCTTATCCAGTCAAAGGCCTTCTCTGGTTCAGTCAGATCGACCCTAAGATCTCCCTGTTTCTTATCCAGTTGAAGTTATTCCAAGACCTTGCTTGGTTCAGTTAAGTCGACCCTAAGATTTTTCTTGATTCTTATCCAATCAAAGGCCTTCTCTAGTCCAGTTAAATCGATCCCTAAAGATTTTCCTGATGAAGACTCAGTAGAAGACATCCAAGATTCTCTCAGCGTTACTGTTGAGGTTGAAGTCGCCCAAGATTCTCTCAGCGTTACTGTTGAGGTTGAAGTCGCCCAAGATTCTCTCATCGTTTCTGTTGAGGTTGAAGTCGCCTATGATTCTCTCATCGTTACTGTTGAGGTTGAAGCCCCAGATTCTCTCCCCGTTACTGTGGAGGTAGTAATCGCCCCAAGATTCTCTCAGCGTTCCTGTTGAGGTTGTAATCATCCAAGGTTCTCTCAGCGTTCCTGTTGAGGTAGTAATCGTCCAAGGTTCTCTCACCGTCCCGTTGAGGTAGTAGCCATCCCTGGTTAATTCATAACCTTTTGAAGCTCCAGACCCAGTCCCTGTAACCAGTCAGGGTACATCTACACAAAGAGTCTGAAGACCAGCTCTTGTAACAGGCCAGGTAATCATCTTTCTTTTTCAGGTACGCAAGTTCTCGCTAAGGAATCTCTTATGCGATCGACATCCAGATGGCATCTATAAGCCCATCCACTCGTCCATCATCTCTTAGCATGGCATCTATAAGCCCATCATCCTATCCATCAATCTCCAAATAGGCATCTATAAGCCCATTCCCTCCATTACACTACTATGTGAGCGCAAATTTCTGGGCACTCTAGTGTTCAATCATCTTCCACCTTCAGATTACGAAAGGCACGTCAGCCAATCTACATCCTCAGGTCTAAGAAGATTGAACAGGGACAACTGTTGTACCCCAAAATTTTCCCTCCCATATTCTTCAAGATTTGCAAAGAGCATGCTTCAAAATCTCCCAAGGTTTGCACAGTTCAAGGGCCTCCTAACAGTCAAAAACTAGGGTTTTGGGTCTGGCAAAGGAATTGAAGTTTTCAAGGGTCCAATCAAGTCCTACATGCCTACAAACATGGTCAAGCATCCTCATGCCAAGTTTTAAGTCTCACAGCACAAAATTGCACAGTCAAAAACCCTAATTGCTCAACAGTCAACTGCAGGGGCAAAATGGTCATTTGACAGTCAAAAGCTCAAATTTTTGGTCAACATCTCATTTTGAAGCCACAAACATCATTTGATCAATTCTTGATCATGATTTTTAAGGTATGGCTCAAAAAGTCTCAAGATGCAAAAGTTTCCATATTTGGACAGTTGAAAAAGTCAACTGTAACTTGACCAAGGCATAACTTCCACATGGTTTATCAGAAAAATTCCATCCAAATCTCATTTTGAAGAGAAAGACATTTACTACAACTCCTCTTCACACTTCAAGTCCAAGAAATGCTCTCACAAAAAGTTATCAATCTCAACATTATAGGTCATTTTCAAAAGTCAACAAAAAGGCATTTTAAGTCAAAGACCATAACTTGAGATTGGTAAATCAAAATGACATGGGACAAAAGGCATTGGTTAGAGGACTTCAAAACCTTTCCAAAATGTCCAAGAACATGATCAAAGCTTAAAAATTGAGCAAGATATGCCTTGTGGAAGTTGGGAAATTTTTGGGAATTTTGAAAAGTCAACTTTGCTTCAAATACCTCAAAATTGCTAATGGGCCACATTTTCTTCCAAGAATCATTATCCAAAGGCTATGCACGACCATTTGACCCAAAGGGGATTTATTTCATCATTTTTTATTATTTATTTGAATTTTTATAACCATTAATTCATTTAATTAAATAAAATATGACAAAAATACTAAAATAAGGTTTTCAAATCTTTTTTTGCAGCATATTCTCTCCAATAAAACCTCAAGATTCGTGCACACCCAATTTGGAAAGGTTTGGCCATGATTGGTATCAAAAGCACATGGAAAAGATTTGAAAAGATTTCATGGAAATCAAATATTTGGTTCATCAATGCAAAGGCTTTTTGACTCAAATTCTTAACCTACAACACTCACATACATAAACAGATGCCAACCCTAATGCTCACGACCTTGAAGCTGCGCTCAGAAGAATAAACCAACTTTGCATTTTTCATCAAATTTTTCAAAACTGAAAACGATATTGCAGGGAGTTTCAAGGCGAAAGAACTATTCCAAAAGCTTTCCAAGGTTACCAGGAATCGTTCCCAATCAAAATCAACTCTCCAAGCGCAAATAATTGGTAGATAGGAGTCCCTCTTTTCTGTAAAATATTCATAATCGCATCCTGAATTCTATGCATTTTTCATGTGTTTTTGATATTGATTTATACTAACCTAATCGTTCTAAAGCTAATGGTGTTATCTAATTGAATTAATATGGCCTGTGCGCAAAGTTGCCATTAAAATGTTTTAGGGTTTCTCAAGCTTCAAATTGGGCGTTTGCACACACTGTAAAATCAGACATCCCATCACCATGGTTAGAATCAGCACATCTGGACGAATTCAATACACCAGTCGCGCCCTATTTATATGGCCACACGAGCTATTCGCTATTTTGAAAAAGGCTGTGTTTTAGGGGGGGTTTAAAACCCCCGCTACCTCTTTTTATTTCAGGGACGAACGGAGAAGAAGATCATGTGGCGAGATCTGATTGGATAGTTTGAATTCCAGCGCGCGTTTTTTTATTTCTATGTCACTAACGTCAATTTTCTTTTATATTATTTGTTCTTTATTCTATATACAACGCGCTCAAATGGCACAGTTGGTGGAGAAGAGCATTTGCAAGCCTTGGGACCAGGGTTCGATCCCCAGGTCCCCCATATTCCTTTCTATTTTTTCTTGCAATGTGATTAGGTACTCCACATGTCCAGACGTCCACCAAACACCCAGCGCTGAAGCTTGCCAAGTGTCCTGGAAGATGCATCTGAAGGTCAGAATGGGAGGTCCAGGGAACACCCCAGTCAACGCAGGTGCACACGCGCCAGGAAAGTCCATGTGGGCTAGCGTTTCTTGGGCCTGATTGCTCACAACATAACCTCCAATTTGGGACAACCACCCCCTCCTGTTTGTATTTCCCTCTTTCATTCTTTTTGCTTTTTTTTCTTTTATTTGTTTTAATTTAATTACTTTCTTTTAATTTTCCAAATTAATTTTTTATAACATAAAAAATACAAAAAAATCAGAAAAGACAAAAACAAAAATATTTTATTTAATAGTTTTGTAAATAAATTTAACAATTAATTTGGTTTTAATTCTAGGTTTAATTTTAATGTTTTTTTTAATAAACTAAAAATGTAGAATTAGGGTTTTAAATACTTTCATCCTTTTTTCTTTTCTTTTACCATTATTAATAATTAATTATTTATTTTGTAAATAAATTTGCCATTAAATAATTAGGTTAAAACTAGGTTAAATTTAAACATTTTTTTAATATAAATTAAAAATAGTTTAGAATTAGGGTTTTAATTTCATTTAATTTTCTTACTAAATTCCATAAATACAAAAAAACTCAAATAATTTCCTTTTCTCATTTAATTTAATTAATTTCGTAATTTTAATTCAATTTCTTTAAAAGGGTCCAACACCCTCGCATTCCCGACTTTACTTCTTCTTGCATTTTACTTTTATTTCTTTTTGTGAATATAATGTATTTATCCCAAAGCCGTGTAATAGATTAATTAGACATTTATCTTTCCGCATTTTATTTTTTCAAATCGGGTCTTGGATTAATTTGGCGATGTGGACCCGCGCCTTTGTAATAGCGTAGGACTTTTAAATTCCGCATCTTTTAAACTGTTAATAACTTGCATGAAAGAATGAATGCCAAAATAAAAGCGACACATAGATCACCAATGCATGAACAAGATAAACATGAATGAACATGACACACAAATCACACACCACCCCTAGCGTACGCGTCACTGTTGCCTTGCCCCTCGAAAGGTGGTCGTCGAGTAGAGGATGTTTTAGTAAGTCCTCATGTCCATGAACATGGCATGAGGGTAGCTTCTAAGGTGTCTTCCTATTGCTTTGGTGATCACCATGTCCCGAACCCTCGAATTGACTCGAATACCTCCAACGGTGGTGCTACCTACCTCTCAATGGTGGGATGGCACTACTTTAAGGACATTTACACAGACGAATTCCTTAGTGTAGGTAGAGAACTCGTAGATACTTGCTCTAATTTCAAAACAAAATCAAAAACTCTTTTCACACTGACACCTTTTCAAAAAGCTTTCAAAAGCAATTTTTCAAACACTCTTGAGGACTGATACAAGAGTCGAACTGAAATTTTCAAAGAAACCTTTTTTTAAACCCACAGTTGTAAAGCAAACAAACAATTTTGAAAACACAAATGAGCAAGTATCTAAGAGCCCATGGATAACCATGGATAGAAAGGGTGCTAACACCTTCCATTTCTATAAATCTACCTCCCGAACCGAGAACTAATCTCTATAAGGAATTTTTCGGTGCTTTTGTCCTTTCCGTTTGGAGAAAATAAAAGACGGTGGCGACTCTTGCTTACCGCGACATTTCACGAACCATCGTTAAACAATCAGTTCCAGATCCACCGATCACACTTGGAATCAAAGAACACAACCATTGTTCCGTCACCCTTGCTGACTCAGAACATCCAAAAGCAGCCACTCAAAACTCCAAGCACGCCCCAACTAAGTCTTTCTGACTTTACTTGCTTTTCATTCTGAACATCATTAGCATGTAAATATCATAGTATTAATGTTGTACATATCATTGCATGAATAAAAAAACTATGGATCAGAACTTCTAGAATAATGCTAGACTCATACTTAGGATTAGAACTTCTATGAACTGTTGTGCTGTTATTCTTATGATTTGTTGTTTGCCAAAAATGAATGAGTTGTTGACGTGCTGATTAATATGAGGAAAAAGTTGAAATGTAATATAGAACTTCTGATTTTCACATGATGATAAAACACAAAACTTTTATGATTGTTTGTTAACACACACTGAACTTCTGATTCTTACATGCTGATAACATACTGAACTGCTAAGATTCATTCACTGGTTCAACACAATACTGAACTTCTGATGACTCATTCACTGTTTTAACACAGCACATAACTTCTGAGTTCTCCTTACATGTCAAATACACTGAACTGTTGACGTTTGCTCACTGTTTCAGCGTAATACATAACTTCTGACCTTTGGTTCATTGGTTGAACACCACCCAGAACCTTTGTGCTTTCCCTCTGACATTTTTTGCAGGAACTCAGTATACCAAATCAGAACTTCTGATTCTGACGCTTCCCTTCTGAGTCATGCGCCTGACTTCAGAACTTCTGATCCTTGTTTCTTTGTTTGCAGCAACACGCTGTTCCTACCTTGCATTTATTTTTCCTTTTCATCTTTTTGTTTATATTAACATAAAAATACATAAAAACATCTTCCTTTTAACTTATTTCCTAAAACACATTTTCTAAACAAGTCCATTTCTTTCTTATATTGTACATATTCAATATGGTTGTAATAGTAACTTAGGACTTATTTTTACTTGCAATCCCCATTCGTAAACTTGTACACCCCATCCCCTAAATACTGTAATAGCGTAGGACTTTACATTTCTGCAGTTTATCGCTTTCAAATGTAAATGCTAGTAATTAGGCGTGTATGGCAAGATAAAACCAACAAGTAGACCGCCAAAAATCAAATACAAATGCATGCAATCAAACACACTTTGCACACATGCACCCCTAGGGTAATCTCACTTGTTGCCTATCGAAAAATAGTCATGTCCCTCGAGCATGGGTGTTTTAGCAAAGACCCTCGATCAAAGATAGTAGTCCCTCGATGACCCTTGGTGTTGCCTTCGATAAACGATCTAGTCCCTAAAACGACATTGCTAAAACGTCCCATATGTTGCCTTCTATGACTATACAAACGTCCCAATGCCCGTCCCTTCACATCTAACAATGGGGATTCTTACCAAATCAATGGTAATATAGCAACATCTAAAGGAGGAGGAAAAGCACATTTAAGACCTTTTGAGTAGATAAATTCGCTCTTAGTTACTCGCTTGCTCACAACAAAATTTTTTTTACCCACACTCACATCTTTGAACTATTTTCGAAACAAACACTTTGTAGGCGTTCTTATAGAAACGAGAACCATTACGAAGTTCCATTTTCAAAATACTTTCAAAAACACATCTCACAAACACACTTTTGAACTATTTTCGAAACAAACACTTTGTAGGCGTTCTTATAGAAACGATAACCATTACGAAGTTCCATTTTCAAAATACTTTCAAAAATCACCACCATAAGCACACATTCAAACAAAAGCAAGTGATCTAGCAAGTAACTAAGAGCCCATGGAAAACTATGGATGAAAAGGGTGCTAATACCTTCCCTTTTCATAATCTACCCCCCGAACTCAAGAAACAATCACAAAGGTCTTTCCTGTGCTTTTTCACCTTTCCTTTTGGATAAAAGAAAAGTCGGTGGCGACTCTTGCTAAAAGAAAAGTCGGTGACTTGAGGTTTTGCATTTAATCGCAAATGTCGCGGTTAGCAAGAGTCGCCACCGACTTTTCTTTTATCCAAAAGGAAAGGTGAAAAAGCACATGAAAGGCCTTTGAGATTGTTTCTTGAGTTCGGGGGGTAGATTATGAAAAGGGAAGTTATTAGTACCCTTTTCATCCATGGTTTTCCATGGGCTCTTAGTTACTTGCTAGATCACTTGCTTTTGTTTGAATGTGTGCTTGTGGTGGTGATTTTTGAAAGTATTTTGAAAATGGAACTTCGTAATGGTTCTCGTTTCTATAAGAACGCCTACAAAGTGTTTGTTTCGAAAATAGTTCAAAAGTGTGTTTGTGAGATGTGTTTTTAAAAGTATTTTGAAAATGGAACTTCGTAATGGTTCTCATTTCTATAAGAACGCCTACAAAATGTTTGTTTCGAAAATAGTTCAAAGATGTGAGTGTGGGTAAAAATGTTTTTGTTGTGAGCAAGCGAGTAACTAAGAGCGAATCTATTTACTCAAAAGGTCTTAAATGTGCTTTTCCTCCTCCTTTAGATGTTGTTATCTTACCATTGATTTGGTAAGAACCCCCATCGTTGGATGTGAAGGGACGGGCGTTCGGACGTTTGTATAGTCATAGAAGGCAACATATGGGACGTGTGATACAATGGGAGAACTGACTTGAGATTTTGCGTTTTATCGCAAATGTCGCAGTTAGCAAGAGTCGCCACCGACTTTTATTTTATCCAAAAGGAAAGGTAAAAAAGCACAGGAAAGACCTTTGAGATGTTTTCTTGATTTCGGGGGGTAGATTATGAAAAGGGAAGGTGCTAGCACCCTTTTCATCCATGGTTTTCCATGGGCTCTTAGTTACTTGCTTAGATCACTTTCTTTGCTTTGAAATTGTTTGATATGGTGCTTAGTGTTTGGGGTGATTTTGAAAGTATTTTGAAAAGAAGCCATTTGTTTAGGCAATCTTTGTAATGATTCTCGTTCGTAAGAATGTATACAAAAATGTTTGTCTTTTGAAAAATGTTTCAATGTTTTGAAAATGTGTGTGTGTTTGTTTTTGAAAATATAGCAAGGATTGTTTTGAAATGGAGCAAGTAACTTAGAAGCTATCTACCTACTCAAATGTCTTTCCTATGCATTTTTATTCCTTTGACATTCTTGACTTGCCATTGGTTTGGTAAGCAACCCTATTTTGGATGTTAAACGGGACGGGCGTGGGTCATCGTATGACCATGATAGCAATGTTGCCAAATATCTTAGCATGTTTGGAGGGACCAAGATCAGTTTGTTTTAGGCAACTTTTGTATAGTGTCATCGAGGGACTATGATCTTATTTTTGTTTTGTTTTGCCAAGATACTTCGCATGCGTAACATGACCATTTAATTTTAGGCAACCAAGTGGGTGAAACCCTAAGGGTGCTTGTGTGCAATGTGTGTCATTTTTCATGAATTTGTCTTGTCTTGTATTAGGTCTTTTCTATTTGTTTTGTTTTTGGTCTTTTCATGCAAACACTAGTTTACTAAACATGGTATAAATGCGATAAATTGCGTAAATGTAAACTAAGCTATTACAACAATTATTATGGGAGGGGGGATACAAGTTTTTGGATAGGGATATTACACAAAATAAACCTAAATATATTTATTACAACCCAATTGAATATGGTACGCATTAAATAAATATACAGATATTAAAAATGCAATGCAAATGTATTTATGCTAAAATGTTTTGTATTTGATTTTTGTATGAGAAAAATGATTTATTTAAGCCCTAAAAATAAGAAAAAATATTATTATTTTTGAAAGGGGGAAACCCTAATTTTTTTTATTAAAGAAAATATATGTTCTATATTATTATTTTGTCCATTTTTTGTATAAGAAAATAATAAATAATATCATATATAAATATTAAAAATTAAATATGTGTGGAAAATAATATTTTATGTGTATGGATAATATAATAAAAATGTTAAGTATTTTTTATTATTTACAAGTTATTTTAAGAAAATAAAATCTATTTATCAAATAAACTAATTATATGTGAGAAAATAAATATAAAATAAAATAAAATAAAAGTGTGAAAAATAATATTATATTTTTGGGCATTTTTTATCATTATAAAAAATAAATGCAAGTAATAAATATAAAAATATGCAAGAAAATGCAAAAATATAAGAAATAAGTCAGGGGGTGTGAAAGTAATCTAGGGGTGTGGAAAACAAAAACAAAAAGGCCAGAAGTGCCAAAAAGCCCAAGGCACAGCTTCGTCCCTGTCCTCTGTCTTCTCCTTCGCGCACGTTTCAACTCAACCTGCAACTCTCAAATGCTTACACAAAAACAAAAACTTGTAACATGAAACACGTAGCATTTAATCTCACGATTTCAACCATATAAGATTTGTAACCTAACACTCAAAGATCAGAGAGAATTTTGTCAGCCCTAATTTGTGACCTAGAAATTTTATGAACTTCAAGCTTCAAACTCTCATGGCACAATTAACATAAATGACAAGTATGCATATGTACAGCTTCACCATGTTAAGGACTACATTTTTTCTTCACAAATCGTGGCTTGAGAATGCCTATTCAGAGAGATAAAGTTTTGAAAAATACCTCCTTCAGTTGGATTTGGATATGGCAATGTGGGGACTTTGAGGGAGGCCTGAGGATCGTGTGAGCTTCCTTGAACTTCCTTCAAGCTATTCCAAGGCCTAGCTTACTTTGTGGATGGCCAGAAGTCTCTGCACAAGTCAAGTTGCAAGATCCAAATTTGAAAATGGCAATGGCTGAAACAGGGCTTACGGATGCAGGGTAAGTGCTTGGATAGCTTTGGTAGGATATATGGAAGGTGTTTGAAGTGTTGAAACAAAAAACGCACGAGCCAAAAATGAAATGGCTATGATTTGGCATAACTGCTATGTTTGGACAGAAAAATGGAGTTTTCAGTTTGAGAGAGTTTCAAATGTCAAGCCAGCCTCCTATGAGTTGTGACAAGTTTGTGAATATGTATAGAATGGATACAAAGTCCACTCTTCCCTTGTTGTACAAGCCTTTTACCTTTTGGCAACTTTTCTTGTATTTGAAGAAAAGTGAAGAGACCAATGCAAACATGCTTGTACTGGCTAGTTTGAGAGCTGCAGAGAGTTGGTATACATTACTTGTGACCTGTAGAAATTGTTTGCATCAAAGGGACAGGTCCAAGGCTCAAGATGGACAAAGTTGCAAAAGCTCACTTTATGAAAATGGCATTGTGAACTTTTGGCCATTTATGGAAATGTCTCTTGTACAATGCTTCAAAAGTGAAAATAAAGCCTTTAACTTTTGAATTTGCATTTAATTATGGAGTGTAGAATGAGTTTAGGACCTGTAAAGCAAGGTACAAGCAGCAAAGATCTGATTTGCAACTTGATCTCATGTAAAAATGGCTTGATCAAAAGCGACAAAATGCCAACTTCCCTTCTTCGATTCCCCCTAACCAAAAATGATCTTGGAGATTTATTGGACATTTTGGAAAGCTTGCAATGTGCTCTATAATCCATATTTGAAATGAATTTTGAGATACCTCTTGGAACTAGGTGAAAAATGTCCATGAAGTTGGGTCAAAAACCTGCCTAAATTAGGGCAAAATTTCACTAAGTTATTTAGTTCATGGACCTATGTTCACAAATTCATAACTTGATATCCAAGCATCTTTTGGGAAAACTTTGTGAAGAAAAGTTGTAGATTTCATGGAGGAATACAACTTTCATGTTGGAAGTTTTCTTTGAATCAAATTGCATCATGGTGAAAAAGTGGTGGAAAGTTGGGGAAAAATAAGAAAATTTCCATACTTAGAAAAATTCTAAGTTATGAAATTTTTCAAATTCAAAACCCTAATTTTCAAAATTGGTTTTCTTGGTGAAAAAGTTTCATATTTTGACATATCTTGATGAATTATGACCCTTGGCACTTGATTTTGACCAAAAAGTCAAAGTTTGACTTTTCAGTGTACAGTTGACTTTTGATCAGTTGACTGCAAAATTCATCTATCAATCCAATGACCTTGAGATCTTTTGAACCATGTGATTAGGTAAATATGATGCCATTTAATCCTTGAAATCATGTTTGAAACCAATTGGTCATTGGCTAGGTTAAAAATCAGAAATTGCCCTTTCTCAGTAAAAACCCTAATTTTGACTATTTTGCCCTTTTGATGATTTGATCAAATTTCTTGAGGAGTTGTGATCCAAACTTTATCAAATGGTACATATGAGTCTAAAATGTTGTTGTGGATCAAAAATTATGAAGTTTGACTGTAAATTGGCCATGGTTGACTTTTCCCCCAATACAACTGATTTTTAGGTCAATTGTCCAATTGACTGAGCAAAAATGTGGTTCAAGGTTTGAAACTTAACATGAGCAATCTTAGGGGTCCAAGATGGTGTATGAAAGTCACATGAAGCATTGATGGTCCAAAAATCCTTGTGCAAACTCAAACCCTAATTTTGGGTTATCAGTGAAAGATGAGGTGTCTTGAGCTGACCAAACCCTAATCTTGTCTTGAGTCCAAGAAGTCTTGTGAGAAAAGTCTTGATAAATGAGATGGAAAATTTTGGGGTACAACAGGACGTTTTAGCAATGTCTTTTTAGGGACTAGATCGTTTACCGAAGGCAACACCGAGGGTCATCGAGGGACTACGATCTTTTATCGAGGGTCTTTGCTAAAACGCCCATGCTTGAGGGACATGACTATTTTTCGATAGGCAACAAGTGAGATTACCCTAGGGGTAAATGTGTGCAAAGTGTGTTTGATTGCATGTGTTGTACCCCAAAATTTTCCCTCCCATGTTTCTCAAAACATTGCAAGAAAAATCTCCAAGTTGCTCAAAGTAGTCCAAGAGTTGGTCAAACAAGCTCTCTCCTAAGGCAGTCTACCCCAAATTAGGGTTTTGTGTTGCATCAAGATCCTTGATTCCAAATGACCTCAAGTGCTCCCCAATGTCCTAATATGTTCTCAAGGTCATCCATGTCAAGTTTCAAGCCTTGCAGAGGAAGTTTGCTCAGTCAATTGCTCAAAGGTCCAAAAATCGACTATGCCAGGGCAAAAGTCAACTGTGACCTAGATACAGTCAAACTTCAAGATTTTTGTCAACGTTACCATTTTGAAGTTTATTTCATCATTTGATCAAGGGTTGATCATGATTCATCAAAGATTGCTCACAATTCATTAAGATTCAAAAGTTGCTAAATTAGGGTTTTGGAGGAAAAGTCAACTCAACTTTGACCAAGCATAACTTTCTCATACTTTATGAGAAATGACCCATCAAAAGCTCATTTTGAAGAGGATGCAATTACCTACAATCCATATTCATACCCCAAGATCAAAATATTCACTCACAAGAAGTTATGAGTTTGGACATTATGGGTCATTTTGAAAAGTCAACAAAAACACCTTTTTGTCTAAGCTTCTAACTTGAGCATGGAATATCAAAATGATATGAGACAAAAAGGGTTGATTATAGGACATCTCAAGCTTTCTAAAAAGTCAAATAACACCTCCAAAAGTTCAAAATTGAAGAAGTTATGCATTGTTGAGGTTGGACTTTTTTGCAAAATTGCCAAAAGTCAACTATCCCCAAAACTTCAAATTTTGCCAAATGGGTCTATTCTTTTTCACTTGTTTTGAGTTTGCATTATTGCCCATGTGCTCTAGCTTTAGCCATGTGTCCATGTTACATTTTTATTAATTATTTTGATTTTTATTTGAATTAATTTGATTTAAATCAAATAAAATCCAAAGCATTGATACCAATGGAATTTTTTGACTGTTTCAGGCTTTAATCACAGCTAGCAAACCATACCAAACTCGTATCAAGGCATTAGAGCACATAAAGATTGAAATCAAGCCAATTTAGAAAGTTTGTAAAAGCAAATCAAATCTACATCAAGAGCATTGATAGAGGGAGATTTGAACAACAAATGCTAACCTAATGTATTGTACAATACATAAGGAGGCGAGAGACATATGAATCAGGGTTAGAGATCATTTACAAAGGCATAACCAAAGTTGCAAAAAACAAGAAAAAGTGGGACTTCGAAATCAGTCATAGAGGCATCCTCAAGGCTTGGCAAGCATCTCAATCTCTTCCTGGCCATCTCCACAAGCGAAAGCAACCAAGACAACATGTTTTCAGACCCTCCCAAGCGCTGTAAGTAGTCCACGAATCTGCCATGCTCTTGAATTCGATTTGCATTATTCTTGCATCCATTGTATAAAATAATTTCATATTTGTGATCACCACATCATTTATAAGATTTTGGTATTATTTGATTTCGTTTATCTGACTTGTAGCGAGATCCACCATTGCTAGGGTTTCGTTCTTGTTTTTGGGGTTTCTTGTTTCAGGGATAATTGGCCCCAGATATGGGCATGGTTGCATCCAGGAGGGTGAGACGAACTCAACCCTGGCCTTAGAATCCATTTTCATGTCCGGTACAAGGTTTTGAAGGTGGACAGGCTTGTAGCGACGGACCTTTGTCCGTAGGTATAACTATTGGAATTTTTAGCAACGGTTCAGGGACAGGGATGATGATTTGTCATCCATCCATAGGACCATTTAAAAACGCACGTTTTTTTTTAATTTCTGGAAATTGATTTTGTTTTTATATATTACATTATGCTTGTATTATTATAACAAATGAAACAACGCAGCCCAGTGGTAGACACCTCAGCGCTTAAGGCATCCCAAGGCTGGAGGTCAGGGGTTCGATCCCTGCCTCCAGCAATTTTCATTTTCTTGATATTTTTCAGGCAATCTAATGCACACGCCAACATGATGACCATCATACTCCTTCACTCCTCAAGCGACAGATGGCCAGGTGGCCAAATCTGGTGGTCAAATATTGAAGGAGCACCATAAAGCCAGTCAACGCGCGTGTATGGGATCCTAAAAAGTCAATTGGATTAGCTGCTATTGGGCCAACAAATTGCTTTCTGCACCTCCAAATGATAAGGCTCATTCTCTTTTTCTCATATTTTATTTATTTTAATTCAATTATTTTATTTTGTTTAAATTAATTACTAACCATTAACAAATTTTTCTTTTTATCAAAAATCACAAAAATATCATTTTGTCCAATTAAAATTCAGAATTTTATTTTTATTTAATAAATTTTAATTAATTAATTAGGTTTTTAATTCTAGAATAACCTTAATTTATTTTGTAAATATTTAAAACTAATTAGAATTTAATAATTTTAATCATTAATTTAACCATTTTATTTTCTTTCCTAAATTAACAAAACTCCAAGAAATGTCATTTATTTTTTTTCATTAATTAATCTATTTAACAATTAATTTAGTATTTAATTTAGGACTTAATTTCTTTTTCTTAAAATAAAAAACAACAAAAAAGCATTTTCTTTTAAAAGGGTCAAAACTCTAATCCCGCATTCGATTTAATTTCCCGCGCGCTTTATTTATTTTTATCCATATTGATGTATCTGCTTCCGGTATGTAATAGATAATTAGGACCTTTTATTTATTTTACCGCTTTATTTTATTTTCAAAGGGTTGCTTTTGGCGATGTAAATACCCGACGCCTTGTAATTTAATTCCGCAAATTATACAACTGCTAGATGTTTGATAATAGGGTTTGCATGACAAGACTGAATGTTTAATCTTAAAATCAAATTAGATCACCCTTAACATGTGCAAAGATAAAAATAACTGAAAACGACACACTCGCACATGCGCACTCTTAGGATACACCCCACTTGGTTGCCTTCGTACACGGTCATTGAGTATAGGTCGTTTTAGAGGTCGTCATCTTGTCTAAAAGATCATAGTTGCCTCGAAACAGTTGCCTCGGATATTGTTGCCTCAAACAAATGATCTAAGACATTAGGGTTACCGCTAAGGCGTCCTAACATTGCTTTGGTGACCATATATCCCTCATTTGAATTGACCCTCAAACTCCAACGACGGTGCTACCTACTCACTAATAGTGGGATAGCATTGTCTAAAGGAAATTAGCATAGAACGATTCCTTTTTCGAGTAGGTAGATTAGCTCTTAGATACTTGCTCTTTCAAAACAAAACTTTTTTTCACACTTACACTCATTTTCGAACAAAGTTTTCAAAACACTTTATTACACTCTTGAGGACAGAAGCAAGAGTTAAATCAAAGTTTTAACACAAAAACTTTTTCAAATCCACAAGCACAAAGAAAACAATTTTGAAAACAATTGAGCAAGTACCTAAGAGCCCGTGGATAATCCCGGATAGAAAGTGTGATACGGTGGGAGAACTGACTTGAGGTTTTGCGTTTGTTTTCGCAAATGTTTCGGTTGAGCAAGAGTCGCCACCGACTTTTTATTTTATCCTATGGAAAGGTTTAAAAAGCACAGCAAAAACCTTTGAGATTTTTCTTGGGTTCGGAGAGTAGATTATAGAAAGGGAAGGTATTAGCATCCTTTCTATCCATGGTTATCCATGGGCTCTTAGTTACTTGCTTAGATCACTTGCCTTTTGTTTTCAATTGTTTGAAATGGTGCTTGTCTGTGTGGGTTTGAAAATGTTTTGAAAAGAAGCCAATGTGGTGGCAATCTTTGTAATGATCCATGTGGGGATGTATACAAAGATGTATGTCTTTTGAAAAGGTTTTCATTTGTTTTTGAAAGTTGTTTTGAAAGTGTTGTGAGGTGTGGTTTTTAGAAAATAGGCAAGTGTTTTGTTTTTGCAAGTTTTGATTCAAGTAACTAAGAGGTTATCTACTCCTAAATTTCTCAAAGTTTATTGCTATGTTTTAACCCTTTTGATAAGTTTGTTCCACAATTGTATTTTGGTGGACAATCTCATTAGGATGTGAAAGGGACGGGCGCGGGTCATCGTTAGACCATAATTGCAATGGTGCCAAGTATCTTTGGGCATTTTTTAAGGGATTTGATCATTTGTGTAGGCAACATTTTGAAAGCGTCATCGAGGGACTATGATCATTTGATTTGTGATTGTTTTGCCCAAAGAGACCTAACATGCAATATGGCCCAATTTTGAAAGGCAACAAGTGGAATACCCTAGGGGGTCAAGTGTGATTTATGTGTCCATTTTCATGCTTGTTTATCTTGAAATTAGGTCAAAACTATTTTTCGTTATTTTTCGCATACAAACCCTAATTCTAACATGGTATAATTAGAAAGCAATAAAGTGCGAAAATAAATTTACTAAGCTATTACAAAACCATATATGGGAAGGGGGGTACAAATGTTCGAATGGGGATTTTGACAAGGAATTTAAACCTAAAACTATTACATCAATATTGAATTATTTACAAGGTGATTAATTTGCATAAATTAAATAAAATAGAACAAGTGTGCAAGATGCCAAAAAATGGTTTTTTGTATGTATGGAAAAAGGTATTTTTACATGTCAAAATAAAGAAAAGGAAAGTATTATTTTTTTTGGAGTTTTTCATGTTTAGGGCAAAACCCTAATTCTATTAAATAAAATGTATTATTTATTCAATATATACAATATTTATTATTTGTGTACAAAAATAAAATAAAAATGAAGTATATTTGTAAAAATGTATTTTTAGTATTAAATATTAATAAAATAAAAATAGGTATATTTTTGGTATTTTATTCTAAGTATACTAATATATATGTATTTATTTATATTATTTACAAAATATGTATTATATATACTAATTAATAATATTTAATATTTAATAAAAAAGTATTTTTTTCTATAAAAATATTTTCAGGAAGTAAAACAAAATAAAAGTGTATAAAAATATATTTGCACTATTTTAGTATTTTAAACAAAAAGTATATATTTATTTATTTATGTACAAACTAAAAGAAAGATCAAATAAATGCCTAATAATTTCAAAAATGGTGAGAAAAAATATTTTTATATTTTAAATATCATGGAAAAAAATAAATGAGTCAATCAAAAAAAGAAAAAGTCAAAAAACATTAAAAATAAACCAAATGGGCTCAGGGGGTTCAGAAGCAATTGTATGGTGTGAAAAGGAAATACAAAGCAAGCCCAGCCCAGTTAACCTTTCTTCAACCTCTGGCCAGAAAATATCAAAAAAACGCGCGCCTTGTTCCTCTATTCAAACATCCTGATTCCTGGCTTGTTAATGGAAACTCATAACATAAAAAATGTTCAGCATCAAGAGACGAATCCAACCATATGCAGAACTTGTCTTAACTCTCTAAGATGAGAGAGAATTTCTTCTCCCCCAAATCCTGACCTAGATTTTCCTCCATGTTCAGACTTAAAATTCTTGCAACACACATAATATAAATAAAATCTAATTATATGGGCATGTTCAGGGCAAGGATTGGGACATATTCTCTTCATAAACCTAAAGCTAACAATGCCTAATAAGAGAGATATGAATTCAAAAACTTACCTGTTCAGTTGAAGTTCTATCTGGCAATGGAGAAGCTTTCAATGCAAGGTGGTGATTGGGATAGTTTCCTTGAGGTCCAGGGATGCTATTCCAAGCTTTACTTTATCTTGAAAGCTTTTGAATCGTGCTAGAGCACTTCACCTGCAAATCAGAAAAGTGAAAATGGTGGAACCAGTTAGAGGAATTACATGTCGTGTTTTAGGTTTTGGTTAGCTTGCATAGATGGTATGGAATGTGTGTGAACTGGTTTGGGCAAGAAAGCTTGAGAGGAATGAAAGATGGCACTCAAACTGCAGGCCCTGCCCTGTTCTTGCAGTTTGAAGGTGATTCTGGGAATGGGAGTGTATGAGGGATGTTAGGGTCGTGTAATAGTTCAGTTGGTATCCCTTGAATGTGTTTTGCAAGTTTGCTTAGGTGTTTGTAAGCTGATATGAGAGTTGGTACAAGTTATGCTATGTTTCTTCTTTCTTAAGCAACAAAAGGCAAGTTGATGTTCTAGACTGATGCAGGCCCCCATAACATGTTGCAACCCTTTGCCTTGATCAGTGCAATGTGTCTCATAACTTGTGCCTAGAAGATTTTGACTGTACCACTTGGATTTGCAAAATGGACATAAAGTTCTACTTTTTTCAAAATGGAAATAATGCTTTATCTATAAATGGATTAATCTTCTAGGCAATGCTTTAACACACAAAACATGGTCTTGGCACAAAGGTTTGGCATTAAATTTATGAGTGTCAAAGGGTTTTAGGACCTGTAATGTAGCACAAACTATGCTGACTTGAAAATGGCCTAAGTTATGAACATGTTCATGATCAATTCAAAAGTGAGTTTTTGCCATATTGTGAAATTCGATTCTCTCAAGTTATGAGGTTGTTTGATGAGTTATTGGACATTTTGGAAAGCTTGGAATGTGTACTACAATCCATATTTGAAATGCAAATTGAAATTCCAAGTGGAAGTGTATGGAAAATGGCCTTGAAGTTAGGTAGAAAACCTTGTCAAAAAGGTCAAATTTTCACTAAGAATGGTTTGGCACCCTTATTCAAAAAATTGTAACTTGAGATACAAGCCTCATTTGGGAAAACTTTGTGAATCAAAGTTATAGATTGTACAACAAGCTACAACTTTCATGTTTTGACTTTTGTTTGAATCCAAATGAATCTTGGTGAGAAAGTGGGGCAAAGTTGGGAAAAAATTAGGGTTTTCCATAACTTAGAAAAATTCTAAGTTATGAAAAATTCCCATTTCAAACCCTAATTTGCATTTCTTGGTTTCTTGGTGAACAATTTTCATGATTTGGCATGTTTTGATGAAAAATGAACCTTGACCCTTGATTTTGACCAAAAAGTCAAAGTTTGACTTTTCAGTATACAGTCAAAATTGATCAATTGACTGGGAAATTCAACTATCAGTCTTGTGTATTTGGGATCCTTTGAACTTGTTGAGCATGTCAAAATAATTCCATGGGGTCCTTGAGTCCATATGTGAGCTTGGTTTGCCATTGGTTGGGTCAAACAGTCAAAAATTGCCTTTGTGCAGTCAAAACCCTAAAAATGACCATTTTGCCCTTTTGATGGTCTGATCAAATTTCTTGTGGAATTGTGATCCACACTTGATCAAATGGTCCATGTGAGTTCATAATGTTGATGTGGGTCAATTTTCATGAGATTTGACTGTCAATTGGCCATAGTTGACTTTTTCCCCAATACAGCTGATTTCTAGGTCAACTGTCCAATTGACTGGGCAAAATTTGGAATCAAGACTTGAAACTTGGTATGGATAAACTTGGGAGTCCAACATGAAGCATGAAAGTCATCTTAGGCATTTTGGGTCAAAACATCTTTGTTCAAACACAAACCTTAATTTGGGTCCACAGTGCAAGGAGAAGTCTTGAGCAGAGGAAACCCTAACTGGATCTTGAGCTTCAAAGGTCTTGTGATGAGAAAATGTTGAGGAAATGGGAGGGAAAATTTTGGGGTACAACAGTTGCCCCTGTTCAATCTTCTTGAACCTGAAGAGTTAGATTGGCAAGTTTGCCTTTCGTGACTCGAGGGTAAAAGGAGATTGGACACTAGAGTGCCCGGAAATTTGCACTCGCATGTTGGAGCATCAACAATGTGATGGCGGGAATGGACTTATAGATGCCATTTGGAAGCGTTGATCGCATAAGAGATTCCTTAGCGAAAACTTGTGTATTTGAGAAAGACATATGTTTTCCTTGCTTGTTACAGGTGTTTGATCTTCAATCTCCTTATGCAGATATGCCCTGGCTAGATACAGGTATCGAATCTACAATCGGTTGCTCACGGATGTGCCCTGGCTGGATACAGGAGTCGAATCCGGAAATAGTCGTCAATAGATATGCCCTGTCTGGATACAGGAATCGAGTCCTCGAACTCTTCAGACGTGCCCTGGCTAGATACAGGAATCGAGTCTGGAAATGTGGTCAACAGATATGCCCTGGCTAGATATAGGAATCGAATATGGAAATAGTCGTCAATAGATATGCCCTGGCTAGATACAGGAATCGAATCCTCGAACTCTTCAGACGTGCCCTGGCTAGATACAGGAATCGAGTCTGGAAATGTGGTCAACAGATATGCCCTGGCTGGATACAGGAATCGAATCTTCGAACTCTTCAGACGTGCCCTGGCTAGATACAGGAATCGAGTCTGGAAACTGATCACTCTCAGATATGCCCTGGCTAGATACAGGTATCGAATCTAGAATTGTGACAGTTGAAGGTAGTTGTCTTTGGGATCGTCTTTTTCCCTGAAAAGGCAAAAACATAAAGTTGTATGCAATGTCATGATGTATGACATGCATGATGTCATGATGTTCAACATGAGATAGTGTTGTATGCACTTTATCATGTATGTAAGCAAGATGCATGAAAATGTGAAATGTTTATGAATGTAATTTCGTCTTAGGAAAATAAATCCTTGACGATCGGCCGGGGAGTTGCTCTGTGGCCGAGATACTTTGCTGAAGTTTTGATGAGAGGCCTGCTGAGGACTTCAATAATGGATTCCGCTGAGGATAATGATGATAAACTCCGCTGGGGAACACCAAAGATAAACTCCGCTGGGGAATACCAAAGATAGACTCCTGCCGGGGATTGAAGGAACTTTGTCGAGGGCGATCTTCCGTGGTAATTAGCTGAGGATAACCCAGTTATAAGCCCTTGTGAGGAATAACTCTGAATAAAGCTCGGGAGAGACGTCCGTATTCTGTAGGGAACAAGCTTCCAGAATCTACTGGGGATAAGCTTTAAGACCTGCCGGGGAATGTTGTGCCTTTTCAGGATTGACGGGGAATCAACTCCGCTTGGGGAAAGTATTGCTGAATCTTGTCTTATTCTGCGGGAAGTTGAGATGATTTGGTCACATTCTTCAGTCGAATCTATCTTGGTACCTTGGCGGACAAAGCAACCAGACTGCATCAGACAACTTCACATTTGCCCCTGTTTCTGATGTTACCTGTAATTAATCTTTTGTTTCATATGCAAATATTTATGAATCAGCAATTTAATGTCAAATGCATATATCAAAAATGAACATTGGACGTTCTTCGCAAGACAAAACAGAAAAAGGAAAAACAATGGCAATTTGTATGGACAAGTGAATTTGTATTAATTTGAATTTTGCCTGTGAATAGGCGTTTTTGTACAAGAGGCGGACATCCTAGTAAGAAAATGCCGCCGAATAACATAGAATTTACAATTTTAAAAAGGAAACAAAACAGCTATGTGAACAATCCCACTGGGTTCCAACTCTGCTATCGCCTTTATGTCTTCAAGCGTCTCATCATTTTGCTGCCTAGTTGAAGATGAAGCTGATTGGTCGATGCCGAAATCCGAGCCAGACAGTTGATGCCGATTTCCGGATGCGAAGTGATCCAATGAGACATAGTGTTATGCTTTATCCCTAACTTTTGCCTGGACCGCCCTTTCGGGTTTTCAGTCCACCGGGATACCCCTTTTTGCCCAAGCCGCCTTTTCAGGTTTTCGACTTGCCGGGTGTATAGATTTTTTTTATTTCATCCCTTATTTTTGCTCGAACCCTTTTGGTTTGCCGGGAAGCCCTTATTTTTGCCTAGGTGTGTCAACCTAGCGGGTCTTTTATTCATGCGTAGTATCTTTTTACTATGTCTGCATTGGCGGGGTGAGGAAGGTCGTCACCATCCATAGTGGTCAGGATCATGGCTCCTCCTGAGAACACATGTTTAACCACAAATGGCCCTTCGTATGTAGGGGTCCATTTGCCCCGGGGATCACTTTGAGGAAGGATGATGCGTTTGATTACCAGGTCCCCAACTTGATACTCTCGTGGTCTGACTTTCTTGTTAAATGCCCTGATCATCCGTTTTTGATACGTCTGACCATGACATATAGCGGTGAGTCTCTTTTCGTCAATCAGATTTAATTGATCAAGTCGAGTCTGGATCCAGTCATCTTCACTCAAGCCTGCATCCTTCATTATCCGGAGAGAGGGTATCTGGACTTCAATTGGCAAGACTGCCTCCATGCCATAGACCAAGGAGAAAGGGGTTGCCCCGGTTGACGTCCTTGCTGAGGTACGATACCCATGAAGAGCGAATGGTAACGTCTCGTGCCAATCTTTGTAGGTCACTGTCATCTTCTGCACAATTTTCTTGATATTCTTATTAGCTGCTTCCACAACCCCATTCATCTTCGGCCGGTAGGGAGAAGAATTGTGGTGCTGTATCTTGAATTGTTCGCAGAGTTCAGTGATCATCTTGTTATTGAGATTGGTACCATTGTCCGTAATGATTCTTTCCGGGACGCCGTACCGACAGATCAGATTATGCCTGATGAAACGTGCCACGACGCTCTTGGTTACTGTGGCGTAGGAAGCTGCCTCAACCCACTTTGTGAAGTAATCGATTGCCACCAATATGAAGCGATGCCCATTGGACGCCGTCGGTCGGATCTCCCCGATCATATCAATGCCCCACATTGCAAAAGGCCAAGGTGCCGTCAGGACGTTCAGAGGAACCGGAGGAATATGCACCTTGTCAGCATAGATCTGGCATTTGTGACAAGTTCGAGAGTGTTGGTAACAATCGGCTTCCATGGTGGACCAGAAATATCCTTCCCTAAGGATTTTCTTTGCCATGGTGTGTCCACTGGAGTGTGTTCCAAATGTACCTTCATGCAGTTCTATCATGATTTTCTCTGCTTCAGCCTTATCCACACAACGTAGTAGAGTTGAATCATGATTCCGTTTGTAGAGGATGCCATTACTGAGGAAGAATTTTGCCGCAAACCTCCTCATGAACTTCTTGTCATTGACAGATGCCCCTTCAGGGTATTCCTGAGCTTCCAAGTACCTCTTCACCTCATGATACCAGGGTTTTTCAGTCACCTTTTCGGCCTCAAGCTCGCAGCAGTATGCCAGTTCGTCCAACTTCCAGATGATGATTCAGGGAGCCTCATTGTCCCATTTAACTTTGAACATTGAAGACATCGTAGCTAGTGCGTCCGCTAGCTGATTCTCCTCTCTTGGGAAGTGCTCAAAAGTTATCTCTTCAAAGTGGGGAAGCAGGGTCAACACATACTCCTTGTAAGGGATAAGATTTGGGTGTTTCGTATCCCACTCGCCTTTGATCTGATTGATCACGAGAGCGGAATCTCCGAAGACACTCAGAAATTTGATCCTTAAGTCGATTGCAGCTTGTAGACCCATGATACATGCCTCATATTCTGCCATGTTGTTGGTGCAGTTGAAACACAATCGGGCGGTGAGTGGAGTATGAGTTCCTTTGGGAGATATGATTACAGCGCCGACGCCGTTACCCAAAGCATTGGAGGCTCCGTCAAAATGCATAGACCATCGGGATCCTTCCTCAGGTCCTTCATCTGGCCCAGGTACTTCACAGTCAGTTACCACCATGATGTCTTCGTCCGGAAAATCAAAGTTCAATGATTGGTAATCGTCCACAGGTTGGTGTGCCAAATGATCTTCCAGTACACTTCCTTTGATTGCTTTCTGAGTTGTATACTGGATATCGTATTCTGTTAAGATCATTTGCCATCTTGCTATTCTCCCAGATAGAGCAGGCTTTTCAAATATGTACTTGATGGGATCCATCTTTGAAATCAATAGAGTAGTGTGAGTCAGCATATACTGTCTCAGCCGGCGAGCAGCCCATACTAGAGCGCAGCAAGTTTTCTCAAGCAGTGAGTAACGAGACTCACAGTCGGTAAACTTTTTGCTCAAGTAATAAATAGCGTGCTCTTTTCGGCCAGACTCGTCATGCTGCCCCAGCACACACCCCATTGAATTGTCAAGTACTGTCAAGTATAATATCAGAGGTCTTCCTTCCACTGGTGGCATAAGAATGGGTGGCTCTTGGAGATATTCCTTTATCTTTTCAAAGGCAGCCTGACATTCATCGTTCCAGTGTACTACTTGATCTTTCTTCAGTAATTTGAAGATTGGCTCACAAGTAGCAGTTAGATGTGAGATGAATCGGGCAATGTAATTCAGTCGTCCCAGGAAGCCTCTGACTTCTTTCTCTGTCTTTGGAGTTGGCATCTCTTGTATGGCTTTTACCTTGGCAGGGTCCACCTGAATACCTTTATCACTTATGATGAAACCTAGCAATTTTCCGGACCTCACCCCAAAGGTGCATTTGTTGGGATTCAACCTCAGCTTGTATAACTTTAGTCGGTCAAACAGCTTCCTCAGATGATCAAGGTGCTCCTCCTCAGTTTGAGACCTTGCAATCATGTCATCAACGTATACCTCAATCTCATGATGGATCATATCATGAAATAAAGCAACCATGGCACGTTGATAGGTTGCCCCAGCATTTTTCAACCCGAATGGCATGACCTTGTAGCAGAAGGTGCCCCACTGAGTCACAAAGGTAGTCTTTTCCATATCTTCCGGAGCCATCTTGATCTGATTGTACCCTGAAAAACCATCCATGAAGGAGAACACCTTGTGTTGAGCAGTATTGTCAACAAGAACGTCGATGTGAGGTAAGGGGAAGTCATCCTTGGGGCTTGCCCTGTTCAAATCCCTGTAGTCGACACACATTCTGACTTTACCGTCCTTCTTCAGTACCGGTACCACATTGGCCACCCACTGAGGGTAAGAAGTTACTGCTAGAAACCCAACATCGAACTGCTTCATGACCCCAACCTTAATCTTTTCAGACATCTCTGGGCGCATACGGCGGACCTTTTGCTTTACCGGAGGGCAGTCTTCCTTGGTTGGCAGGTGATGAACTACAATGTCGGCATCCAAACCAGGCATGTCTTCATAGGACCAAGCAAATATCTCCATGTAATCATGTAGCATCTGGATCAATTGTTGCTTCACGCTGAGCTCTAGATTGGCACCAATCTTGACCTCTTTCCTATCTGTCTCAGTACCCAGGTTAACTGTTTCCACCGGTTCTTCATGTGGTTGAATAACCCTCTCTTCCTGGAGTAGCAGTCTCGCGAGTTCACCAGGCACTTCGCAATCATCTTCACCTTCGTCTTCGGCCAAGTTGATCGGATTCTCGAAGTCATAACTGGCAGTAGCAGAGCTGTTACCAGTGAGATCCAGAGTGGATTGAAACCTGTATAAGTGAGTGTGTGTAAATATAGCTGTTTTGCAATATATAACACAGAAAGAAAAGAGCACAAGATTTGAAATGCAACAAACGTCCAATGTTTTGATTGATGATATATGGAAATGTCATACAAAAAGCCCTCACAAATGGAGCTACGATGCCCCGGGTAGGACACCGAGCCAATAAAGTTTTAACACATTGTTTGTTACAAATTAAAAATCAAAAGAAATAATTACTGCGTGACAAATGTGATAGGTGTAAAATCCTTTGCCGTCCAGTTGCTTGGTCCGTCGCTGGTAGTCGGGTAGATCCAACTGTCAAACTCTGCTTCCTCTACATCCTCCTCAATAGCATTCACCCTTGGGTTGGAGATAAACACCGGAGCCTTTCTGATTCTTTCCTTGCGCACAACCCTCTGAGCCTCTGCAGTAAAGCCCAGCACAAATTTGTCGTTCTTTTGAGTGAAGTCAGGAAGCTGACCCCAGTTTGCACAATTGCCTTTCTCGATTACAGCTCGGGCATCCTTCAAGGACGCCATCTTCAACGGAAAATCTTCTTCAACCACTGCCTCAGCTGATGCCAACACTGGAGGTACTTCCTCAAAATGCTGAAAGGGGGTTTCAATAAACTCCCCGTCCATCTCGATATACCGGAATGAATTCAAGTGACTAACCATGTATTCCTCCTCACCCTGCACAGTAACAATCTTCCCTTTGACAGGGTATTTGAGCTTTTGGTGTAGAGTGGATGTTACTGCCCCAGCCTTGTGAATCCAGGGTCGACCCAACAAGCAGGAATAAGATGGACGAATATCCATTACATATAACGTTGAGTCAAAAACTTGGGAACCCACACGAATAGGAATGTCTACTTCACCGTGCACCATCCTCTTAGAACCGTCGAAGGCTCTAACAATGATGTTACTAGGTTTCAACTCCAGACCCTCACAATCCAAGCGATCCAATGCCTTTTTGGGCAAAACATTCAGGGAAGAGCCGGTATCCACTAACACGTGTGCGAGAGTAGTGCCCCTGCATTCTATGGAAACATGCAGGGCATCATTGTGATTTTTCCCTTTGGCGGTAAGGTCAGCATCTGAGAACCCCAAGCCGTTGTCAGCCGTCAAATTAGCCACACAGTCGGTGAATTGATCCGCGGAGGTCTCTTGCGGCACATGGGCCATTTTCAGAAATGAAATCAGGGCTTTTGCATGGGCCTCTGAGCATAGCAGCAATGATAGCATAGAGATTTTGGAGGGAGTATGCCCCAACTGTTCAACAACGTTAAAGTCACTCTTTTTGATAATTTTAAGGATTTCCTCCATTTCTTGTTGGGAGGCTTCCACAGCAGTCTTTTTTGGTGCCTCCGTCCTGGCAGGCGAATCGGTAGCAACTTCTTTGCCCCGAGTATCAGAGGACTCGGCGGCAGTAGTAGACACAGGAACTTGATTCGGAACATGCACACTTGCGGGTGTGATGGTGAGAGGTTTTCGGATAACTGGCAGTGCAATGTCAGGTGAGAAGAGCCTGCCACTGCGGGTAATCTTAGCGGGACCAGTGATGCTACTGATACTGGTATTGGTGTTGAACTCCTGCTTCACCCCAAGCACATACACGTCGGCTCCATAATGCCATGGGACCGCTTTATCAGACTCATAGGGGAGAGGTCCCGGAACAGTAATAGTAATGGGTGCAACAGACATAATTCGGACTGGTTTCTTCACGGGAGCTTTGGCAGGATTGTAAATTGTGACAACAGATATTTCTTCAACGGAAACAAACGGAACAACAATTTTCTTAAACAGAATTTCCTTGCTATCCATCAGGCTTTGGATGCCTGATTTCAGCAGCGGACAACCGGTAGGGATAACAGCACACAGGAGGCAGCCCTTGCTACAACCCGGAAATAAACCGGCTAGTAGTAAGTTCCTCTTAACAGTCAAAAGAGGGGTAGCAACATCATTCACCGAAACAACATACAACTCTTCCTCAATGGCATTTACTCTATGCTGGGGCATAGGAGCAGTTACAACATTCGGCCTCTCAGGCGCTTCAAACTGAATTTCCTTCGCGTCAATAAGATCTTGCAGTTTGTTTCTCAAGGCCCAGCAATCATCAGTAGTGTGCCCGGGACTATCAGAATGATAAGCACACCGGGCATCTGGGTTATACTTAGGAGATGCAGTATTAACGACCTTAGGAGCTTCTTTGATGGTCACCAAGTTGGTTGATAACAGTTGGGATAAAATTTGAGATAAGGTCATACTCAACCGGGTATACTGTCTCTTGGGCCTTTCACCTCTTTGTTGATTGTACTGCTGAGGAGCAGCAACAGGTTTTGAAATGACCAAGGCATTGACGGCTTGGCGACTTTCTGGATTAACTTGTCTTCTAGGACCATAGACGGCACTAGCTTCTTTCTTGAAAGGTCTCTTCTCAGTACTTGGGGAGGCAGATTTTTGTATCTTTCCTGACCTGATGCCAGCTTCAATTCTTTCCCCCGTTAGAATCAAATCCATAAACCCAGCGGAGGAGTTACCAACCAAATGATTGAAAAATGGACCAGACAAAGTTCCTAGAAACATATCAACCAGCTCACGATCAGTCAATGGAGGCTGCGCCCTGCCAGCCAAATCTCTCCATTTTTGTGCATATTCTTTGAACCCTTCACCCGTTCCTAGAGACATACCCTGAAGTTGGGTATGCGTTGGAGCGAAATCAGAATTGTATTGATATTGTCTGTAGAATGCGGTTGCCAAATCTTCCCAGTGTCGGATGCTAGTTCCATCTAATTGGTAGAACCATTCAAGCTGTGACCCCGAAAGGCTATCTTGGAAGAAGTGAATCCAAAGGTTCTTATCTGCCGTGTAAGGTTGGATCTTCCTTACGTACGACCTTAGATGCAGCTTTGGGCAGGAGACCCCATCATACTTGGCGAAGGTAGGCGCCTTAAACTTGTGTGGAATTACTACCCCAGAAGATAACCCCAAATCTCCGAAATCCAGCCCCGACACATTCTGAATTTCCATGGCGCTCAAGCGGTCCTCCAATTGCTTGTATCTGTCAGCAGCAGGTGGGTATTGTTCGTCATTATAGTCCGTCTCGTTGTCGGAGACTGCGGGACTAGGAGCTCCTCCCCCTTGGGGACTGTTTTTCTCAACAGAAGAAGTAGTTGGATCAGCTTCATTATGGAGTGTGTTCCCAAATCTGCGTCCAGTGTTGAATAACGTAGTCCTCTTTTTCTTCTTCTTCTTCTTCAGGAGTAGAGTCTTCAACTCTTGCTGACCTTGGGCCAGGCTTAGGACCATCTCTTGAAACTGGGCACTTTGGGCCTGAAGGGCCTTGATTGCTTGCTCACTGGATGAGTCTGGATTCATGATGACTGTTCAAAATAAACAGCGAAAGAGATTAAGCAACCTGTGAAATAGGGTACCTGCTATGCATATGGTGCAATGAAATGCGTATGTTTTATGTTTTCAAAGACAAACAAGATCCAACTTTGTAGACACAAAGGGAAACACACTTCATTAGATTAAAATTTTCAATTGTTCAACAGCTTGCCCTTAGGCATTACAGGAATGGAAAATACTGGAAAGGAAATAAAAGCTATAAAAGGAAATATCCAAAGCCCATCAGTGCTCCCATGGCCTCCTCTTCTCAGTGTTGATGTAGTTATTCAGAACCCGCTCTTCCTCCAATTGCTTAGTCAACCTCTGGATCTTCCGTTCCTGCTCGTTGAACTTTTCCCGATAGAAATCCCGTTCTTCCTTTAGCTGCGCCCAAGATCTCTTCATGGTGTCAAAATCAGTGGGTATCTGAGGAGGGAGGACAGTCGGAGGAACCCCATCTTCATCAGGAGATTCAAGAATGATAGGTCTGACAGCTTCGTACGGCATACCTAACTTCTGAGCACGGATGTGGACCCATTTGCAATAGGGTTCCATTGGTAGAGAAGTCTTTGGTCCCAACTCAAGTGGGTCAGCTTTGTGAATTTTTTCCCAAGCTTTAATGAACCCATGGCGTAGTTTGTCACTGTCTGTCTGGAACTCAAAATGGAAGTGAGGAACCAACATTTCATGAGGCCCATCTCCCCTGGCTCTTCCAAACTGACGGAGAGCTAAGCATGGATTATAAGAGATTCCTCCTTGGATACCAATCAGCGGAACATTAGGGTATTCTCCGCAACGGTCAATAACAGCTACCTCATCCAAACCTCTGAGAGTCCAAGTGATGTCATTCTCTGTGAGAGACATTAACCTCCGAGCCCAACCCTTTCCCTCTTCATTCTTCAGCACGAACTTAGGAAGGTGCGAAATAAACCACCTCACTAGCAAAGGAGCACAACACCACGGAGTTCCCCGTTTTCGAGCAGTACGAGCATAAAGTTGTTGCAGGATATCACCCAAAAGAGTGGGTACAGGATTCCGAGACACGAAGATCCTTATGACATGGATACTGATAAAGGTGTCAGGATTGGGAAACAATACCAGACCATAGATCAAAAGAGCCAGAATATCCTCGTACGCCTTGAAGTCCAAGTCATTCCAGAAATCATTAGCCTTGCCAACCAGAAATTTGACCAAAAATCCCTTAACTCCACTTCTAGTTTCCCAGTTAGCCAATACCTCTTCTTTGGTCAAGGGGAGGACTGCAGCAACCTCTTCAGGCCTAGGAGTCTTTTCCAAACCAGTGAAAGGAGTTTGCTCCAAGACAGGGATCCCAAGCAAGTAGTAGAATTCTTCCAGGGTAGGAACCAGCTGGAAGTCTTGAAAGGTGAAACAATGATACAGAGGGTCATAAAACTGGGTCAGAACACTTATCAGTTATTGGTCCCATTTTGCAGTGATCAAGCCAATGAGAGAACCATGCCTGTTGATGAAGGAAGAAGTGTTTGGAATCCTACCAACCAAATCTTTGAGCAAAGCTGGTGGTTGAACAAAGTTGAGTCGGATAGTATTCCTACGCACGGGCATCATGATGTCCTACAAAACAGAGCAAAGATGAAACTTTTTTTTGTCTTTGAAATGGGTTAGTCCTTTATTCAGGATGCATGCAATGGTATGATGGCATGATGCTATGATGAAGCACACCACAAGTATTCACACAGGCAAACATGATAAGGCACACAAGTCACACAAGACCATCCTTAAGTTTCAGGCCAGCATGAAGTTTAGGTATTACCCTCTTTTAGTTTCGTTGGTTAAAACCTGTCCTATCAAAATTAATCGGGTTCTAGAGGATCCCAAATCATTGACTACCCTCAATCGGTTATAACTCCAGCATCGCAATCTTTTCTTGCAGCCAGAACCATCTCGAGAGTTTAGCCTCAATGAGTGTAGCATACCGCTACTGTCCTAATAGCCAAGTTGGTCAATTTAGGGTTCTAAGGTTGGTTGGTGTTTAATGACTCCTTAGAAGACCTATATTCTCCTCATTGCGACACAAGGGATATAGATACAGACCAAGGTGCCACACCAACGTAGCCACTGCTTCACCCATGTCGGTCTACGCCGGACAGGTCCCTCACAGATTATGCTACCTAAAAAGGTATTCCCCAGATCCGGGGTTAGGATCTATGAAACTCCGATGCAAAGCCCACAAATATAAAAGCAATCAAAGCAAACAATTGAAAATAAAGGTGATCTAAGCCCTAAGGTTACTCCACTTTTAAATTGAATTCCCTAGCAGAGTCGCCAGTTCTGTGATACGGTGGGAGAACTGACTTGAGGTTTTGCGTTTGTTTTCGCAAATGTTTCGGTTGAGAAAGAGTCGCCACCGACTTTTTATTTTATCCTAAGGAAAGGTTTAAAAAGCACAGAAAAAACCTTTGAGATTTTTCTTGGGTTCGGGGAGTAGATTATAGAAAGGGAAGGTATTAGCACCCTTTCTATCCATGGTTATCCATGGGCTCTTAGTTACTTGCTTAGATCACTTGCCTTTTGTTTTCAATTGTTTGAAATGGTGCTTGTGTGTGTGGGTTTGAAAATGTTTTGAAAAGAAGGCAATGTGGTGGCAATCTTTGTAATGATCCATGTGGGGATGTATACAAAGATGTATGTCTTTTGAAAAGGTTTTCATTTGTTTTTGAAAGTTGTTTTGAAAGTGTTGTGAGGTGTGGTTTTTAGAAAATAGGCAAGTGTTTTCTTTTTGCAAGTTTTGATTCAAGTAACTAAGAGGTTATCTACTCCTAAATTTCTCAAAGTTTATTGCTATGTTTTAACCCTTTTGATAAGTTTGTTCCACCATTGTATTTTGGTGGACAATCTCATGTTAGGATGTGAAAGGGACGGGCGCGGGTCATCGTTAGACCATAATTGCAATGGTGCCAAGTATCTTTGGGCATTTTTTAAGGGATTTGATCATTTGTGTAGGCAACATTTTGAAAGCGTCATCGAGGGACTATGATCATTTGATTTGTGATTGTTTTTCCCAAAGAGACCTAACATGCAATATGGCCCAATTTTGAAAGGCAACAAGTGGAATACCCTAGGGGGTGCAAGTGTGATTTATGTGTCCATTTTCATGCTTGTTTATCTTGAAATTAGGTCAAAACTATTTTTCGTTATTTTTCGCATACAAACCCTAATTCTAACATGGTATAATTAGAAAGCAATAAAGTGCGAAAATAAATTTACTAAGCTATTACAAAACCATATATGGGAAGGGGGGTACAAATGTTCGAATGGGGATTTTGACAAGGAATTTAAACCTAAAACTATTACATCAATATTGAATTATTTACAAGGTGATTAATTTGCATAAATTAAATAAAATAGAACAAGTGTGCAAGATGCCAAAAAATGGTTTTTTGTATGTATGGAAAAAGGTATTTTTACATGTCAAAATAAAGAAAAGGAAAGTATTATTTTTTTTTGGAGTTTTTCATGTTTAGGGCAAAACCCTAATTCTATTAAATAAAATGTATTATTTATTCAATATATACAATATTTATTATTTGTGTACAAAAATAAAATAAAAATGAAGTATATTTGTAAAAATGTATTTTTAGTATTAAATATTAATAAAATAAAAATAGGTATATTTTTGGTATTTTATTCTAAGTATACTAATATATATATGTATTTATTTATATTATTTACAAAATATGTATTATATATACTAATTAATAATATTTAATATTTAATAAAAAAGTATTTTTTTCTATAAAAATATTTTCAGGAAGTAAAACAAAATAAAAGTGTATAAAAATATATTTGCACTATTTTAGTATTTTAAACAAAAAGTATATATTTATTTATTTATGTACAAACTAAAAGAAAGATCAAATAAATGCCTAATAATTTCAAAAATGGTGAGAAAAAATATTTTTATATTTTTAATATCATGGAAAAAAATAAATGAGTCAATCAAAAAAAGAAAAAGTCAAAAAACATTAAAAATAAACCAAATGGGCTCAGGGGGTTCAGAAGCAATTGTATGGTGTGAAAAGGAAATACAAAGCAAGCCCAGCCCAGTTAACCTTTCTTCAACCTCTGGCCAGAAAATATCAAAAAAACGCGCGCCTTGTTCCTCCATTCAAACATCCTGATTCCTGGCTTGTTAATGAAAACTCATAACATAAAAAATGTTCAGCATCAAGAGACGAATCCAACCATATGCAGAACTTGTCTTAACTCTCTAAGATGAGAGAGAATTTCTTCTCCCCAAATCCTGACCTAGATTTTCCTCCATGTTCAGACTTAAAATTCTTGCAACACACATAATATAAATAAAATCTTATTATATGGGCATATTCAGGGCAAGGATTGGGACATATTCTCTTCACAAACCTAAAGCTAACAATGCCTAATAAGAGAGATACGAATTCAAAAACTTACATGTTCAGTTGAAGTTCTATCTGGCAATGGAGAAGCTTTCAATGGAAGGTGATGATTGGGATAGTTTCCTTGAGGTCCAGGGATGCTATTCCAAGCTTTACTTTGTCTTGAAAGCTTTTGAATCGTGCTAGAGCACTTCACCTGCAAATCAGAAAAGTGAAAATGGTGGAACCAGTTAGAGGAATTACAGGTCGTGTTTTAGGTTTTGGTTAGCTTGCATAGATGGTATGGAAGGTGTGTGAACTGGTTTGGGCAAGAAAGCTTGAGAGGAATGAAAGATGGCACTCAAACTGCAGGCTCTTCCCTGTTCTTGCAGTTTGAAGGTGATTCTGGGAATTGGAGTGTATGAGGGATGTTAGGGTCGTGTACTAGCTCAGTTGGTATCCCTTGAATGTGTTTTGCAAGTTTGCTTAAGTGTTTGTAAGCTGATATGAGAGTTGGTACAAGTTATGCTATGTTTCTTCTTTCTTAAGCAACAAAAGGCAAGTTGATGTTCTAGACTGATGCAGGCCCCCATAACATGTTGCAACCCTTTGCCTTGATCAGTGAAATGTGTCTCATAACTTGTGCCTAGAAGATTTTGACTGTACCACTTGGATTTGCAAAATGGACATAAAGTTCTACTTTTTTCAAAATGGAAATAATGCTTTATCTATAAATGGATTAATCTTCTAGGCAATGCTTGAACACACAAAACATGGTCTTGGCACAAAGGTTTGGCATTAAATTTATGAGTGTCAAAGGGTTTTAGGACCTGTAATGTAGCATAAACTATGCTGACTTGAAAATGGCCTAAGTTATGAACATGTTCATGATCAATTCAAAAGTGAGTTTTTGCCATATTGTGAAATTCGATTCTCTCAAGTTATGAGGTTGTTTGATGAGTTCTTGGACATTTTGGAAAGCTTGGAATGTGTACTACAATCCATATTTGAAATGCAAATTGAAATTCCAAGTGTAAGTGTATGGAAAATGGCCTTGAAGTTAGGTAGAAAACCTTGTCAAAAAGGTCAAATTTTCACTAAGTTAAGAATGGTTTGGCACCCTTATTCAAAAAATTGTAACTTGAGATACAAGCCTCATTTGGGAAAACTTTGTGAATCAAAGTTGTAGATTATGCAACAAGCTACAACTTTCATGTTTTGACTTTTGTTTGAATCCAAATGAATCTTGGTGAGAAAGTGGGGCAAAGTTGGGAAAAAATTAGGGTTTTCCATAACTTAGAAAAATTCTAAGTTATGAAAAATTCCCATTTCAAACCCTAATTTGCATTTCTTGGTTTCTTGGTGAACAAGTTTCATGATTTGGCATGTTTTGATGAAAAATGAACCTTGACCCTTGATTTTGACCAAAAAGTCAAAGTTTGACTTTTCAGTATACAGTCAAAATTGATCAATTGACTGGGAAATTCAACTATCAATCTTGTGTATTTGGGATCCTTTGAACTTGTTGAGCATGTCAAGATAATTCCATGGGGTCCTTGAGTCCATATGTGAGCTTGGTTTGCCATTGGTTGGGTCAAACAGTCAAAAATTGCCTTTGTGCAGTCAAAACCCTAAAAATGACCATTTTGCCCTTTTGATGGTCTGATCAAATTTCTTGTGGAATTGTGATCCACACTTGATCAAATGGTCCATGTGAGTTCATAATGTTGACGTGGGTCAATTTTCATGAGATTTGACTGTCAATTGGCCACAGTTGACTTTTTCCCCAATACAGCTGATTTCTAGGTCAACTGTCCAATTGACTGGGCAAAATTTGGAATCAAGACTTGAAACTTGGTATGGATAAACTTGGGAGTCCAACATGAAGCATGAAAGTCATATTAGGAATTTTGGGTCAAAACATCTTTGTTCAAACACAAACCCTAATTTGGGTCCACAGTGCAAGGAGAAGTCTTGAGCAGAGGAAACCCTAACTGGATCTTGAGCTTCAAAGGTCTTGTGATGAGAAAATGTTGAGGAAATGGGAGGGAAAATTTTGGGGTACAACAGAAAGGATGCTAATACCTTCCCTTTCTATAAATCTATCCCCCCCCTTACTCAGAAATATCTCGAAAAAGGAATTTTTCTGTGCTTTTTTCCTTTCCTTGTTGGATAAAATAAAAGTCGGTGGCGACTCTTGCTTACCGCGACATTTCGCGAAAACAAACGTAAAACGCAAACCAGCACACCAAAAAACAGTCAGTTCTTCCCACCGTATCACAGCACGCATTTGTCTTTGATTTTTGGCGGTCTACTTGTTGGTTTTATCTTGCCATACACGCCTAATTACTAGCATTTACATTTGAAAGCGATAAACTGCAGAAATATAAAGTCCTAGCGGTGAAAGGTGTATGGCAACCTTCTGGAGAGATAAGTATTGCGCCGATACTGTTCCCAAGTGCGTTGGAGGCACCATCAAAGTACAGAGTCCATCGGGATCCTTGTTCAGATTCGTCATACGGTCCGTTACCTTTAATGTTGTCCAATGTCATATTTTCCTCGTCAGGGAAGTCGAACCTCATAGATTGGTAATCTTCGACGGCTTAATGAGCTAGATGGTCAGCTAATACACTCCCCTTTATAGCTTTTTAGGTTGTGTACTAGATATCATACTCAGTCAGGATCACCTGCCATCTAGCGATTCTTCCGGATAAAGCAGGCTTCTCGAAGATGTACTTGATCGGATCCATTTTAGAAATCAACAGAGTGGTATGTGTCAACATATACTGCCTTAGCCGGCGAGCAGCCCATACCAAAGCGCAACAAGTTTTCTCGAGCAGTGAGTAGTGAGTCTCACAGTCGGTAAACTTTTTGCTAAGGTAATAAATGGTATGCTCTTTTCGGCCAGACTCGTCATGTTGGCCCAGTACGCACCCCATTGAATTATCCAAAACAGTCAGATATATGATTAACGGCCTTCCTTTTACGGGTGGCATAAAGATAGGAGGTTCCAGCAAATACTCCTTGATCTTATCAAAAGCAACTTGACAGTCATCGTTCCATTCAAGCACTTGATCCTTCTTCAACAGCTTGAAGATTGGTTCACAAGTAGATGTTAGGTGAGAGATGAACCTTGTGATGTAGTTTAGATGTCCCAAGAAACCTCTGACCTCCTTCTCAGTGCGAGGGGAAGGCATTTCTTGTATAGCTTTGACTTTGGCAGGATCAACCTTGATGCCTTTGTTACTGACGATGAATCCCAAAAGTTTACCGGACCTGACTCCGAAAGTGCACTTGCTAGGGTTCAGTCTGAGCTTGTATTCTTTTAACCTGACAAACAGCTTTTGCAGATGGCCAAGGTGTTCTTCTTCTGTCTGTGAATGGGCTATCATGTCGTCTACGTAGACTTCAATCTCATGATGTATCATGTCATGAAACAAAGCTACCATGGCTCGCTGATAGGTTGCCCCGGCATTCTTCAGTCCAAATGGCATCACTTTATAGCAGAAGGTACCCCACTGCATAACAAACGTAGTCTTCTCCATGTCTTTGGGGGCCATTTTGATCTGGTTGTACCCTGAAAATCCATCCATGAAAGAGAATACCTTGTGTTGAGATGTGTTGTCAACCAAGATGTCAATGTGTGGTAGTGGAAAGTCATCTTTAGGGCTAGCCCTATTTAAATCTCTGTAGTCCACACACATTCTGACTTTGCCATCCTTCTTAGGAAAGGGCACAATGTTAGCAACCCATTATGGATAGGAAGTAACAGTCAGAAAGCCAGCATTGAACTGCTTCATCACTTCAGCTTTGATCTTTTCGGACATGTCGGGCCTCATTCGGCAGACTTTCTGTTTGATTGGTGGATAGTCTTCTCTTGTAGGGAGACGGTGAACCACAATATCTGTATCCAGTCCTGGCATGTCTTCATAGGACCAGGCGAAGATCTCAACATACTCATTCAACAGCTGAACTAAGCGTTCTTTGACACTTGGCTCCAGGTTGGCACCCACTTTAACCTCTTTTCTGTCTTCGGCAGTACCCAAATTGATAGTCTCTAACAACTCTTCATGGGGCATAATAGCCCTTTCTTCTTGTTGCAAAAGTCTAGCCAACTCTCTAGGCACTTCACAGTCTTCATCACCTTCGTACTCGACATGATTGACCAGATCTTCAGAATCACTGAAGGCCATAGCAGAATTGTTACCCATGGAATCTAGAGTGGATGGGTACCTGCATTTTGTGTGTGTGGGTGTGTGTAAGGGATAGCCACCTTTAAACAAAATAAAATGTAAAAAGAAAGAAAATGAACACAAAAGTTTATATATGAAAACGTCCATGATTCATTAAAAATGGCATATGAAAATGAAGAATCAAAACCCTTACAAATGGACCTATATGCCCCGGGTAAGGTATAAGGCGAAAAGAGTGTACGAATTGTTTAATAATTATTACAGACCAAACAGGAAATGTTCAAAAGATAAATTACTGATTGATGAAAGTAATGGGAACAAAGTCTTTCGCCTCCCAGTTGTTCAATCCTCCTTCAATAGTTGGAAAGATCCAATCTTCAAAACTGCTTTCTTCTTCATCATCCTCTAAAGCATGAACTCCGTGATGAGTGATTTTAAATGGCGGTCCTCCAGCCCGGGAGCGACGCACAACTTTCTGACCAGCAGCAGTGAAACCCAAACCTAACTTATCTGTCTTGTAAGGAAAATTTGGTCGTCGACCCCATATTGTGGTTCCTCCTTCCCTGACTACAGCCTCTGCATCTTTAAGGGATGACATCTGGGAAACAGGTTCGGTAATGATGGGCACATCAGTCATTGTCTTGGCTACCGCAACCTCAGGAGAAACCTCTTCAAAGTGTTGGAAAGGTGTTTCTATGAATTCACCATCTAACTCCACGTAGCGGAAAGAGTTAAGGTGGCTTATCATATACTCCTCCTCACCATGAACTGTTATGATCTTACCCTGGACTGGGTACTTGAGCATCTGGTGTAGAGAAGAAGTGACTGCCCCAGCGTTGTGGATCCAGGGCCTTCCCAATAAACATGAATATGAAGGACGGATGTCCATCACATAAAATATAGAATTGAAAATTTTTGTACCCACCTTAATTGGGATGTCCACTTCTCCGTGAACCATCCGCTTAGAACCGTCGAAGGCTCTAACAATGATATTACTGGGCTTTAAGGTCAAACCTTCACAGTCTAGCCTGTCCAATGCTTTCTTTGGTAGGACATTTAAAGACGAACCGGTATCAACCAGAACATGAGCAAGTGTGGTCCCTTTGCACTCTACCGAAACATGCAGCGCATCATTATGCTTTCTTCCCTTAGATGTTAGATCGGCGTCAGAGAAGCCAAGACCATTGTCGACTGTAAGGCTGGCTACACACTCTTGAAACTGATCTGCAGAAGTTTCTTGAGGCACGCGCGCCGTCTTCAGGAATTTGAACAAGGCTTTGGCATGAGCCTCAGAGCAGAGCAACAAAGCTAGCATAGAGATTTTTGAAGGGGTTTGCCCCAGTTGTTCTACGACATCATAGTCGCTTTTCTTAATTAACTTTAAAATCTCCTCCATTTCCTTTTGGGTGGTCTCGGGGATAACCAAAGTCTAAGCCCTCGTCCTGACGGGCGCTTCTTGGATCCCCTTACCTTTATCAGCAGTAACAGTAGAGGGTATAGCTTCAGGAGTAACAATTTCTTCAATGACTGGACTTCACACAGATATCTTGACAAGCACATGAGCACTTGAGGGTCCGAAGATTTCCCTTGGAGGAGTAATCTCCGGAGAGAAGATTCTTCCGCTACAAGTTATCTTACTTGTCCCCGCGATATTTCCTACATCAGGAGTTTCTTCATCGGAATTCTCTTCGACTGATTCAATCTGTTTAACATCGTGGTAGAAGATCTCTCCTCCATAATTCCACGATATTGTATTGTTGGACTTATATGGGATAGGCCCCATCATGGTAATCTTCAGTGGTACAAACTTTGGATCGGGTGTAATCTTAACAGGCCTTTTGCAGGTCTTGGAAAGATTGTCGGAAATGGTGATTATGGCAACATCATTGATTAAAGCAACAAGGGTAACAGGAGTAACAGGAGTAACAAGAGTTTTCTTGAAGAGGATTTCTTGAGTATCCATCAGGCGTTGAATGCCTGACTTCAACAGCGGACAGTCGGATTGCAAGATTGAACAAAAATAACAATCTTTTTCACATCCTGGGAAAATCCCGGCTTTCAACAGATTCATCTTGACCATTGGCAACAGAGTCATTAAGTCATTAACAGCAGTAACTTGAAGGTCTTCTATAATAGCATGGACATTATGACCATGTTTTGGCATAGGAGCGGATATCACATTAGGTTTTTCGGGGGCATCAAACTCCACCTCCTTGGCATCTATTAAATCTTGGATCTTGTTTTTAAGGCCCCAACAGTTGTTGGTGTCGTGCCCCACACTATCCGAATGATATGCACATTTTGCATTTAAATGATAATAGGGAGAAGAGGTATTTGGGTTTTTTTGGCGCTTCTTACAAGTTGGTAAGGTTTAACTTTAACAGATGAGGGAGGACCTGAGCCGGTGTCATATTGATTCGAGTGAATTGTCGTTGTGGCCTTTCCACCCTATTTTGGTTAGCTCTGGGTTGACTGCTTCGAGGTTAATCGGCTGAAGAGTTTTGGATCATCACAGCCCCCACCGCTGGTCGACGCTCCATTCTGCCTTGATTTTTCTGGGTGTAAACAGCAGAAGCTTCTTTCTTGGCTGGGAAGGTCTTCTTGACAGCGTGGAAGCAGATGCATCCTTCTGAATTTTACCGCTCTTAATGCCAGCTTCGACCCTTTCACCTGTCAGAATTAATTCGGTGAACCCTACAGATGAGTTCCCGATCAAGTGATTGAAGAATGGACCTGACAGGGTCCCCAAAAACATATCAACTATCTATCCATCCGACAATGGTGGTTGCACCCTTCCAGCCAAATCCCGCCACTTCTGGGCATGCTCCTTAAAGCCTTCATTAGAGACCATACCCATACTCTGTAGTTGAGTACGAGTAGGCGCTAAATCTGCGTTATATTGATATTATCGATAGAAAGCAACAACCAAATCCTCCCAGTTATGTACATCATATCTCTCAACTTGATAGAACCAGTCCAATTGCGTTCCCGACAAACTATCTTGAAAAAAGTGGACCCACAGATCCTTATCAGAAGAGTGAGGTTGGATCTTTCTGACGTAGGACCGCAGATGCATCTTCGGACAGGACAAACCGTCGTATTTAGAAAATGTAGGTACTTTGAACTTGGGGGGAATGACGATCCCATCAACCAACCCTAGTTCTTCAAAATCCAACCCAGGTACTCTTTGTACCTCCATGGCTGCCAGCCGATCTTCAAGATTCTTATACTTATCATCCGCCGGAGGGTATTGCTGTTCGGAGTAATCTTCATCCTCTTCTTCTTCTTCCTCTTCAGCTTCAGGCTCGGAGGGTACCGCAACTCTTTTTCCTTTACCAACCCCTTCATCAGACGTCGAGGGGAAATCTAGGACCCTTCTTGCTTGGTTCTCAAATCTTCTACCCAGAGTGGCCACACCAGCCCTTTTCTTTTTCTTATTTTCCGTTTCCTTCTCTTTCTCTAACAGTGCTTTAAGGTCCTCTTGACCTTTTGCCAAGGTCACGAGGAGTTGTTGGAATTGCGAATTTTGTGCCTGCAGATCTTTGACCGTCTGCTCTATATCCATCTTGCTGAAATAAATAGCAGAAAGATAAGGAAACCTTGTGTGAAGACTTGTTTATGCATATGATGAATGATGTGTATTCATGTAATGCATTCAAGGATTCAGAAATTCAAAGTTGTTGCAGACAAAAACGAACACACGTCATATTAATAAGAAGAAATTTGTCAGTACATAAATGCCCCATGGGCAAAATATTACAAAATTCTTAAAGTAAAAATACGTTGCGCATCCTCTTTGGTGCGATGTAAGTGTTGAGATTCTGCTCTTCATGGAGTCGACGAGTAAGTTCCAAAACCTTCTTCTCACTGGCGTAGAAGCTGGCTTCAAAAGTGTCACGTTCTTCCTTGAGCTGTATCCAACTCTTTTGCAAATCTTCCAATGATGTTGGTCTGTTTGGATGTACGAGGGTGTATGGAACCTCTCCTTCCATAACAGGCTCTTTGATCACGGGGAGAATGTGGGGGTAAGGCATCATAAGACTCTGGGCACGGGTTCGTACCCACTTGAGATAAGGCTCAAGAGGGATGGAATTCTTGTATCCCAGTGTCTTACTATCCACTTTGTTGGGCATCCTCCAAGCTCGGATAAACCTTTGTCGAAGTCCTTGAGCGTTGTTGTCAAAGTTAAAAACCAAGTCCGGAATCCGCATGTCATGAGGGCCATCCCTTCGGGCATACCCAAATTGTCTCAGAGCTAAACAGGGGTTGTAGGTGATGCCTCCCATAATGCCAAGTAGTGGGACATTAGGGAATTCCCCACAATGATCAATGATGATGACATTTTATCTGGACCGAGAACACCAATGAACATCAGAATGTGTAAGGGTCATCAATCGTTGTGACCACCTCAAGCCTTGTTCATTCTTCAAGACTGACTGGGGAAGGTGAGAAATAAACCACCTTGTTAGAAGAGGAGTACAGCACATGAGAACACCTCTTTTCCTCATTGTTCGTGTGTGAAATGAGTGTAAGATATCCCCAAGCAATGTAGGCATAAGATTCTGAGATATGAAAATCTTGACCGCATTCACATCTATAAGTTGATCAGGGTTTGGGAACAAGACTAACCCATAGATGAGAAGTGCTACAATCTCCTCAAAAGCTTGCAGATCTAGAGAATTCCAGCAGTCTTGTGCCTTCTCAAACAGAAACTTTGCCAAGAAACCCTTGACACCACTTCTGGTTTTCCAATGACCTTTGATATCAGATGGTTGCAAGTGTAAGGCTTGAGCAACATCTTCAGGCTTTGGTTCTCTTTCCGTACCATTGTAGGGTAGTTGTCAGAGAATAGAAATCCTCAGGAGTTGAGAAAATTCCTCCAAAGTAGGTACTAGTTGGTAATTAGGAAATGTAAAGCAATGGTGTAGGGGGTCAAAGAACTGGAAGAGGACTTTCACCATGTCTTCTTCAATGTTGGAGTTGACCAAGTTGAGAAGTCTACCATGTCTTTCACTGAAGGGAGAATTCTCTAGAATCCTGGAAGTAAGCTCCTTGAGTTGAGGAGGGATCCTCACAAGGTTGACCTGAATAGTTTTTCTGCGGAGTGATTCCATGACCTACAAAACAGGAACAAAGATGAAGATCCAAACCCTTGAAATGGTTAGTGGATGCATATGATGCTTTATGATGTTCATGATGTATGTACAAGTATATGTACAAGCAAATCACACAAGATCCTAGTTTCAGGCTTGCATGGGGTTTCATAGGCAAGTACCTTCTTGAAGTTAGTTGGCTCAACCTGTCCTATAAATAGTAACCGGGTTCTAAGGAGCTCAATATCACTGGATTATTTTCTGTGTTCATTGTTTCAGTTTAGCCACTTTACTGGCGACCGAAATATTCCAAGAAAACAACCCTCAATGAGTGTAGTATCGAGTATCTACCAACTTCGGACTGTACCAAAGTCGGTCATCTCACTACCCCTAAAAAAAGGGCAAGATGGTCAAGTAAAGGTTCTAAGAGTTCATTAGTGCTTCATGACATCACTCAGCGGCCCCGTATTCTCTTTGATTGACTCAAAGGCTACCGGTACCCACAAATATGTTGCACTAATATAGTTATTGCTTCAACCATGTCGGTATACCCCGCACAGTTTCCACAACGTATTGCTATTTACCTATGAATGTTTCCCAAATCCGGGTAGAGGATTTCAAACCCAAACAATAGAATCAAATGTAAAGCAATCAAAGCAAACAAAATAAGCATGTAAAGGTGATCTAAACCCTAAGGTTACTCCACTTTTAAAGTAGTCCCCAGCAGAGTCGCCAGTTCTGTGATACGCTGGGAGAACTGACTTGAGGTTTTGCGTTTGTGTTCGCAAATGTTTCAGTTTAGCAAGAGTCGCCACCGACTTTTTATTTTATCCAAAGGAAAGGTAAAAAAGCACAGGAAATACCTTTGAGATGTTTTCTTGGGTTCGGGGAGTAGATTATGAAAAGGCAAGGTGCAAGCACCCTTTTCATCCATGGTTATCCATGGGCTCTTAGTTACTTGTTTAGATCACTTTCTTTGCTTTTGCAATTGTTTGAAATGGTGCTTTGTGTATGGTTTTGAAATTTTTTTGAAAAGAGGCCATCGTTGTGGCAACCTTTGTAATGATTCTTGTTTTGAATATATACAAAGATGTTTGTCTTTTGAAAAGATATTTCAATGTTTGAAAGTTTTGATTTAGGAAATGTTTTGAAATTGTGTTGTGAGGTGTGTTTGAAAATAGAAAGGATGTTTTTGCAAGTTTTGATCAAGTAACCAAGAGTTGTCTACCCTATTTTACTCAAAGGTCTTTCCTACACATTTTTAACCCTTTTAACAGTATTGTTTTACCATTGCATTTGGTAAACAACCTTGTATTAGGATGTTAAATGGGACAGGCGCGGGTCATCGTATTGACCATGATAGAAATTGTGTTAAGTATCTTTAGCAAATTTTTCCGAGGGACTCGATCATTTTTGTATATGCAACCAAGATAGCGTCATCAAGGGACTATGATCTTTTGTTTTGTTTTTTTTTTGCCAAAGTACTCAACATGCATAACATGGCCATTTTGAAGGCAACAAGTGGACAAAACCCTAGGGGTGCAAGTGTGCATTGTGTTTGTCATTTTCATACATTTAGGTCTTGTATTAGGTCAAGCTATTTGTTTGATTTTTGGATTGTTGGCATACAAACCCTAATCTCTAATCATGGCATAATTGAAAGCGTAAATGCGTAAAATAAATCTACCACTATTACAACATGATTATGGGGAGGGGATACAATTTTTTGAATGGGGATTATTTGACAAGAAATTAAAACCCTAATTTTACTATTACATCAAAATTGAATCAATGGCATAAATAATTAATGAATAACCTTTAAGTAAACAAATTAAATAAATATACAAAATATTATAAATATGCAAAAATGTTTATGTTTATTTTTTATGTACGTAAAAAATATTTAATGCAAAAAGAAAGAAATACAAAAAAAGATTATTATTTTTTTTTATTAAGGGTAAAACCCTAATCTCTTTTAAGAATGTAAATATATTATTTATGTACAATAAAAATAAAAATATATTCAAGTGTAAAAAAGATATATTAAAAAAAGTATTATTTTTTTAATAAGGTTGGGAACCCTAGTTTTTTTTTTGAGATAATATATATTATATTAATTATTTTATATACAAAAATAAAATATAAATATACACAAATATTTAGATAAATAATAGTATATGAGAAAAATATTATTTTATAGGTATAAATGATAAAAAATAAAAATATTAAATATTTCTATAATGTTTAAAAGTTTTGATTAAATAAAATAAAAGTATATTCTACTTAATAATTATTTTCATGTCTAAAAAAATAATAAAATAATAAAAATAAATGTGAAAATTTATTAAAATATTTTTGGGTATTTTTTATGTTTAGAAAATATAAAATAAAAATCAGAAAATGAAGATAAATACAAAAATATAAAAGTGTAAAGAAATTGGGCCACGGGGTGTCAAAAACAAAAAGCCAAAGCCCAGCCCAAAGCCAGACTTCATCTTCAACCTTTGTTCACAAACGCGCGCGCCCTGTACACAAATGTTACATCCTGCATACGTGCTCTAATGCAAAAATACATAACATCAAAGTTGTAGCATTTTTTAAGACGAATTCAACCATATAAGAAACTTGTCCTAACTCTCAAAGACCAGAGAGAATTTCTCTGGCCCTAAATCTTAACCTATTTTTTTTCAGGATGTTCATGGGTCAAATTCTCTTAGCATGCTTAACTAAAATGAAAACTGAGCATATGTACAGCTTCGTGGCTATGAATACTACATTTTTTATTCACAAACCTAAGCCTAATTATTCCTAAATAGAGAGATAGGAAGTTGACAAAAACCTGTTTCAGTTGACTTCGTGTATGGCAATGTGGAGCTTTTCAGTGAGGCCTGAGATGTTTGGGAGCTTGCTTGAACTTCCCCTGACCTTCCCCAATGCCTAGCTTGCCTTGAATGTGCTTGAACAAGCCTATAGAACTCAACTTGCACAAGCTGAAATCAAAAATGGAAAAACTTGTAAATGGAGTTACAGTCAATGTTTAAGGGTTGGGATAGCTTGGATGGGTTATGTGGAATGTGTTTGAACCAGTTTGAGGCAAAACGCACGAGGGATTTGTGCTATGGACACCAAACTGCAGGGAGTGCCCTGTTTTGCCAATGGAAGATGATTTTGTGCTATGGGAGGTTTGAGGGCTCAAAGGCTCGTGTTTCTAAGGGGATGTGAGAAACTTGTCTCAAGTTCTTGCCAAGGTTGGTTTTCTCAAATGTTCAAGTTGTAGTGTATTTGATATCTTTCTTGTATTTTAAGCAAACATGAGCCATGATATAAGACAAGCCTGTACAGGCTATCTATCAGCCTTCCCCTTGTGATCTTGGCCCCTTAAGTTGGTGGATATGATTTGCTGCACAAGATATTGTTCAAGGCTCAAGAGATGTGGTTTTGACATAAAGCACATTTTGGCAAAAATGGTAATGTACCTTTTACCATTTATGGATTAATCTTGTGTGCAATGCTCTAATGACCAAAACAAAGCCTTAGACCAATAGATTTGCATTTAATTATTGAGTATGGAATGGTTTTGATACCTGTAATCAAGTACAAAGCAAGCTGATTAGAGTTTGCAACGTGTATCACTATGAACATGCCATGGATAAAAAGTGAGTTTTTGCCAACTTCAAGCCTTCGAATCTCCCTAACCACAAAGGAGTTTGGAGAGTTCTTGGACATTCCGGAAAGCTTGCAACATGCTCTACAATCCATATTTGATATGAAATTTGAGATTCCAAGTGGAACTATGTGAAAAATGGTCATGAAGATGGGTCAAAATCCTGCCTAAACTAGGGCAAAATTTCACTAAGTTAAAAGTTTCATGGACCCTTGTTCCAAAAATCATAAGTTGAGATCCAGGCTTCTTTTTGGAAAACTTTATGAATAAAAGTTATAGAAATTGTAGAGGAATACAAATTTCATGTTGGAGGTTTTGTTTGAATCCAATTGCATCATGATGAAATTGTTGGGCAAAGTTGGAAAAAATTAAGAAAATTTCATAACTTAGAAAAATTCTAAGTTATGAAAATTTTCAATCTTAAACCCTAATTTGCAAAATTGGGTTTCTTGATGAACAAGTTTCATTTTTTGACACATATTGATGAAAAATGACTCTTGGCACTTGATTTTGACCAAAAAGTCAAAGTTTGACTTTTCAGTGTACAGTCAAATTTTGATCAGTTGACTGAAAAATTCATTTGTCAATCTAATGCCATTGAGATCTTTTGAACCTTGTGAATAGGTCAAGATGATGCCATTGAGTCCTTGAATCCATGCTTGAGCTCAATTTTCCATTGGCTAGGTCAATAATCAGAAATTTCCCTTGTGCGGTCAAAACCTTAAAAATGACCATTTTACCCTTTTGATGATCTGATCAAATTTCTTGAGGAGTTGTGGTCCAAACTTGATCAAATGGTTCATATGAGTCTATAATGTTGATGTGGATCAAAAATTATGAGGTTTGACTGTAAATTGGCCATAGTTGGCTTTTTCCCCAATACAGCTGATTTCTTGGTCAACTGTCCAATTGACTGGGCAAAAATTTGATTCAAGGCTTGAAACTTGGTATGGACAATCTTGTAGATCCAATATGAAGTATGAAAGCAACTTTGATCATTGGAAGTCCAAAAATCCTTGTGCAAACTCAAACCCTAATTTAGGTCATCAGTGCAAGGAGATGTCTTAAGCAGAGCAAAACCCTAACCTGTCTGGAGTTCAAGGAGACTTGTGAGGGTAAATCTTGATAAAATGAGAGGGAAAATTTTGGGGTACAACATCTGCCCCTGTTCAATCTTCTTGAACCTGAAGAGTTAGATTGGCGAGTTTGCCTTTCGTGACTCGAAGGTAAAAGATGATTGGACACTAGAGTGCCCGTAAATTTGCACTCGTCAAAATGTAATTGAGGGAATGTGCTTAAAGATGCCATTTGGAGATGGTAGAATCTTGTTGGAGATGGGATTAAAGATGCCATCCAATACTTGTTTGTTGAAAATCAGGAGAATGATTATCAGAATGGTATTCGTATCTGGAACGTATCTGAGTTGTATCTGGAGATTGGATTCGTATGAGCAAAGGAATGGCATCCGTGTCTAGAGTGTATTTGAGCTGTAACTGTATTTGAATGAATATCAGAATGACTGCCGTGTCTGGAGTGTATTTGTATTGTATCCAAAATCTGAAGTCTGAATAAGCGACAGAAATACCTCTGTGTCTGGAGTATCTCTGGGCTGGGGAATAGGTTTGAATGAGTGACAGAATGGCAACCATGTTTGGAGCGTATCTGGACTATATCTGAAGTTGTGATCTGTATGAGTAGCAGAATGACTTCCGTGTCTGGAGTGTATCCGTACTATAACTGGGATCTAGACAAGTGATAGAATGACTTCCGCGTCTGGAGTGTATCTGAACCTGAAGTTGATAGTTGAATTTGAATGAGGAATAGAATGGCTTCCGTGTTTGGAGCGTATCTAGTCTGTATCTGATTGCTGAAGTTTGAATCAGTAGTAGAATAACCTCCGTGTCTGGGGTGTATCCATACTATATCTGAATAAGAGATCTGAATGAGTAGTAGAATGACCGTTGTGTTTGGGGTGTATCCGTACTGTATTTGAGATCTTTGAATATTTGTTAGAGGTAGCTTTTAATCTTATCCTGAAAACGGTAAAATGTTAGCTAAAATACAAAGTTATGTTGCATGACATGTATGATGCAATAAAATGTGTTCCATTAATGTTTATGATATATGGATGTAATGGATGCGCATGTAAGAATGAGCTGTCTTGTTAAGGAAAATAAATCCTTGATAGTTGGAGATAATGAAATCTTTGACTGTTGCGGGGAAGATAAATCCTTGACCACTGCTGGGGATAGAAAATCCTTCACGATTCTTCTGGGGAACAAGGAAAACTCTGACGATCTTTACTGGGGAATCAAAACCTGGGAGACTTCAACTGGAGGAATGAGATCGAGAATCTTCGATCTGCTGGGAAATAACTCTGTGGGGAGAATGCTTATTCTGCTGAAGAGTTATCAAGGGCTTGGGTTGTATGCCAATCTACTAGGGAATTTGGAAGAAGTTGGATAGTAATCCATCGGGGTTTAAAGGTTGAAGTTTTGGACTCCGTTGGGGAAGATAGTTTTATCTTCGCCGTAGGTTTGCAGTTCAAAGTTTTTTGGATCCGCTGGGGATTGGGAGTCTTGGAAACTTAGTTCTGATGGGAATTTTTAAACTTAACTCCGCTGAGGATATGTACTTCAAAGCTTCAACTCTGTTGAGGATCTGGATGATGTACTACAGGGGATTTCCTCTGGAATAGCCTAAAGACATTCTCCTATACTTTCAACCTATCAGTAATTATTCTTTCTCAATTCTTTTTATTTGTAAGCAGTGATTATATTCAAATGCATATGCTTATTTAATAAATCATTGGACGTTTTCAAAATAAAACACAAGTGTAAAAAGAAGGAAAAGGCAAACAAATTTCTGCACTTTGAAGTATCTTTATATTAACTTTGTGTAAGTATTTTGTACAACGGAGACAAACATCCTAGTAAGAGAATGTTGTCGTAAAAAATGAGAAAAATTTATACAAAGAAAGATGGCTATGTGTAACAATTTCATGGGGTTCCCATTCTGCTATAGCCTTCGTAACTCTGAGTATCTTGTCCATTCGTTGCCTTGTTCGACGATGATTAGGTGATCAGAAGCTCGGAGCTTGTCTGTGAAGAGATTGTCCTTAAAGTGATCCGACGAGACATAGTCATACGCTTTAATTCCCTAACTTTTGCCTGGACCGCCCTTTTGGGTTTTCGATCCACCAGGAAACCCTTTTTTGCCCAAGTCGCCCTTTCGGGTTTTCAACTTGCCGGGTGTACCGATTTTTTTTATTTATCCCTAAGTTTTGCCTGAACCGCCCTTTCGGATTTTCGATTCACCGGGATGCCCATTTTTGCCCAAGTCTCCCTTTTGGGTTTTCAACTTGTCGGGTCGTTTATGCGTAGTATCTTTTGACTATGTATGCGTTCGCAGGGTGCGGCAGGTCATCACCGTCCATGGTGGTCAGAATCATTGCCCCGCCAGAAAAGATGTTTTTGATCACAAATGGTCCTTCGTAAGTAGGGGTCCATTTGCCCCTGGGATCACTTTGCGGCAAGATGATTCGCTTGATTACAAGGTCCCCGACTTGATATACTTGTCTCTTGACTTTCTTGTTGAAGGCCTTGATCATAAGTTTTTGATATGCCTGACCATGGCAAACAGCAGTAAGTCGCTTCTCGTCGATCAAGTTAAGTTGATCAAGCCGGGTCTGAATCCAATCGTCTTCACTCAAACCAGCATCCTTCATGATCCTCAAGGAAGGGATCTGAACTTCCATAGGTAAAACAGCTTCCATGCCATATACCAAAGAAAAGGGGGTTGCCCCAATTGAAGTGCGTGTCGTGGTACGGTACCCGTGCAGAGCAAACGGTAACATCTCATGCTAGTCTTTGTAGGTGATTGTCATCTTTTGAATGATCTTCTTGATATTTCTGTTCGCAGCTTCGACAACACCGTTCATCTTAGGCCGATAGGGAGATGAATTGTGATGTTGAATCTTGAACTACTCGCACAGAGCGGTGATCATAGTATTGTTCAAATTCGTACCATTGTCAGTAATGATCCCGTCGGGGATACCATACCGGCATATGAGGTTCTGCTTGATGAAGCGGGCAACCACATTCTTTGTAACGGAGGCGAAGGAAGATGCTTCGACCCACTTGGTAAAGTAATCAATGGCCACCAGGATGAAATGGTGTCCGTTGGATGCTGTAGGCTTGATCTCTCCAATCATGTCGATTCCCCACATCGCGAATGGCCAAGGAGCTGTTAAAACATTGAGAGGAACTGGGGGAATATGTACCTTGTCAGCATAGATTTGGCATTTGTGACAAGTACGGGAATATTGATGGCAGTCAGCTTCCATGGTAGACCAGTAGTAGCCTGCCTGTAGAATCTTCTTAGCCATCGTATGACCGCTTGAGTGGGTGCCAAAGGTGCCATTATATAGTTCGTCCATGATCTACTCAGCTTTAACCTTGCCCACACAACGGAGTAGGACACAATCAAGATTGCGCTTGTATAGGATACCAATGCTCAGAAAGAACTTGGCAGCGAACCTCCTTAAGAACTTTTTGTCGTTGACTGAAGCTCCTTCAGAGTATTCTTGTGCTTCGAGATACCTTTTGACATCATGAAACCAAGGTCGGTCCACCACTTCTTCGGTATTAATCTCGTGATAATGTGCAGGTTCGTCCATTCGTTCAATGGTGATTTGAGGAGCCTCATTATCCTAATTAAGTTTAAACATGGATGACATTGTAGCTAACGCATCCGCCAACTGATTCTCTTCTCGCAGGAAGTGTTCGAAGGTGATCTGCTCGAAATGTGGTAACAATGTCAAGACATGTTCTTTGTAAGGGATGAGGTTAGGGTTCTTAGTATCCCACTCTCCTTTGATTTGACTGATAACCAAAGCGGAGTCCCCAAATACAATCAAAGATTTGATTCCCAAGTCAATAGCAGCCTTGAGACCAAAGATATAAGCTTCATACTCGGCCATGTTATTGGTGCAGCTGAAGCAGAGTCTAGTGGTGAAAGGTGTATGGCAACCTTCTGGAGAGATAAGTACTGCGCCGATACTGTTCCCAAGTGCGTTGGAGGCACCATCAAAGTACAGAGTCCATCGGGATCCTTGTTCAGGTTCGTCATACGGTCCGTTACCTTTAATGTTGTCCAATGTCATAATATCCTCGTCAAGGAATTCGAACCTCATAGATTGGTAATCTTCGACGGCTTGATGAGCTAGATGGTCAGCTAATACACTTCCCTTTATAGCTTTTTGGGTTGTGTACTGGATATCATACTCAGTCAGGATCATCTGCCATCTAGCGATTCTTCCGAATAAAGCAGGCTTCTCGAAGATGTACTTGATCGGATCCATTTTAGAAATCAACAGAGTGATATGTGTCAACATATACTGCCTTAGCCGGCGAGCAGCCCATACCAAAGCGCAGCAAGTTTTCTCGAGCAGTGAGTAGCGAGTCTCACAGTCGGTAAACCTTTTTCTAAGGTAATAAATGGCATGCTCTTTTCGTCCAGACTCGTCATGTTGGCCCAGTACGCACCCCATTGAATTATCCAAAATAGTCAGATACATGATTAACGGCCTTCCTTCGACGGGTGGCATCAAGATGGGAGGTTCCAGCAAATACTCCTTGATCTTATTGAAAGCAACTTGACAGTCATCGTTCCATTCAACCACTTGATCCTTCTTCAACAGCTTGAAGATTTGTTCACAGGTAGATGTTAGGTGAGAGATGAACCTTGTGATATAGTTTAGGCGTCCCAAGAAACCTCTGACCTCCTTCTCAGTGTGAGGGGCAGGCATTTCTTGTATAGCTTTGACTTTGGCAGGATCAACCTCGATGCCTTTGTTACTGACAATGAATCCCAAAAGTTTACCGGACCTGACTCTGAAAGTGCACTTGCTAGGGTTCAGTCTGAGCTTGTATTCTTTTAACTTGACAAACAGCTTTTGCAGATGGCCAAGGTGTTCTTCTTCTATCTGTGAACGGGCTATCATGTCATCTACGTAGACTTCAATCTCATGATGTATCATGTCATGAAACAAAGCTACCATGGCTCGCTGATAGGTTGCCCTGGCATTCTTCAGTCCGAATGGCATCACTTTATAGAAGAAGGTACCCCACTGCCTAACAAATATAGTCTTCTCCATGTCTTCGGGGGCCATTTTGATTTGGTTGTACCCTGAAAATCCATCCATGAAAGAGAATACCTTGTGTTGAGCTGTGTTGTCAACCAAGATGTTAATGTGTGGTAGTGGAAAGTCATCTTTAGGGCTAGCCCTATTTAAATCTCTGTAGTCCACACACATTCTGACTTTGTCGTCCTTCTTAGGCACGGGCACAATGTTAGCAACCCATTGTGGATAGGAAGTAACAGCCAGAAAGCCAGCATTGAACTGCTTCATCACTTCAGCTTTGATCTTTTCGGACATGTCGGGCCTCATTCGGTAGACTTTTTGTTTGATTGGTGGACAGTCCCGGCATGTCTTCATAGGACCAGGCGAAGATCTCAACATACTCATTCAGCAGCTGAACTAAGCGCTCTTTGACACTTGGCTCCAGGTTGGCACCCACTTTAACCTCTTTTCTGTCTTCGGCAGTACCCAAATTGATAGTCTCTAACAACTCTTCATGGGGCAGAATAACTCTTTCTTCTTGTTGCAAAAGTCTAGCCAACTCTCCAGGCACTTCAGTCTTCATCACCTTCGTACTCGGCATGATTGACCAGATCTTCATAATCACTGAAGGCCATAGCAGAATTGTTACCCATGGAATCCGGAGTGGATGGGTACCTGCATTTTGTGAGTGTGGGTGTGTGTAAGGGATAGCCACCTTTAAACAAAATAAAATGTAAAAAGAAAGAAAATGAACACAAAAGTTTATATATGAAAACGTCCATGATTCATTAAAAATGGCATATGAAAATGAAGAATCAAAACCCTTACAAATGGACCTATATGCCCCGGGTAAGGTATAAGTCGAAAAGAGTGTACGAATTGTTTAATAATTATTACAGACCAAACAGGAAATGTTCAAAAGATAAATTACTGATTGATGAAAGTAATGGGAACAAAGTCTTTCGCCTCCCAGTTGTTCAATCCTCCTTCAATAGTTGGAAAGATCCAATCTTCAAAACTGCTTTCTTCTTCATCATCCTCTAAAGCATGAACTCCGTGATGAGTGATTTTCAATGGCGGTCCTCTAGTCCGGGAGCGACGCACAGCTTTCTGACCAGCAGCAGTGAAACCCAAACCGAACTTATCTGTCTTGTAAGGAAAATCTGGCAGTCGACCCCATATTGTGCTTCCTCCTTCCCTGACTACATCCTCTGCATCTTTAAGGGATGACATCCGGGACACATGTTTGGTAATGATGGGCACATCAGTCATTGTCTTGGCTACCGCAACCTCAGGAGAAACCTCTTCAAGGTGTTGGAAATGTGTTTCTGTGAATTCACCATCTAACTCCACGTAGCGGAAAGAGTTAAGGTGGCTTATCATATACTCCTCCTCACCATGAACTGTTATGATCTTACCCTGGACTGGGTACTTAAGCATCTGGTGTAGAGAAGAAGTGACTGCCCCAGCATTGTGGATCCAGGGCCTTCCCAATAAACATGAATATAAAGGACGGATGTCCATCACATAAAATGTAGAATTGAAAATTTCCGCACCCACCTTAATTGGGATATCCACTTCTCCGTGAACCATCCGCTTAGAACTGTCGAAGGCTCTAACAATGATATTACTGGGCTTTAAGGTCAAACCTTCACAGTCTAGCATGTCCAATGCTTTCTTTGGTAGGACATTTAAAGACAAACCAGTATCAACCAGAACATGAGCAAGTGTGGTCCCTCTACACTCTACCGAAACATGCAGCGCATCATTATGCTTTCTTCCCTTAGATGTTAGATCAACGTCAGAGAAGCCAAGACCATTGTCGGCTGTAAGGCTGGCTACACACTCTTGAAACTGATCTGTAGAAGTTTCTTGAATCACGTGTGCCGTCTTCAGGAATTTGATCAAGGCTTTGGCATGAGCCTCGGAGTAGAGCAACAAAGCTAGCATAGAGATTTTGGAGAGGGTTTGCCCCAGTTGTTCTACGACATCATAGTCTCTTTTCTTAATTATCTTTAAAATCTCCTCCATTTCCTTTTGGGTGGTCTCGGGGATAACCAAAGTCTGAGCCCTCGTCCTGACGGGCGCTTCTTGGATCCCCTTACCTTTATCAGCAGTAACAGCAGAGGGTATAGCTTCGGGAGTAACAAATATCTTGACAGGCACATGAGCACTTGAGGGTCCGAAGATTGCCCTTTAGAGGAGCAATCTCCGGAGAGAAGATTCTTCCGCTACGAGTTATCTTACTTGTCCCCGCGATATTTCCTACATCAGGAGTTTCTTCATCAGAATTCTCTTCGACTGATTCAATCTGCTTAACGCCGTGGTAGAAGATCTCTCCTCTATAATACCATGGTATCGTCTTGTTGGACTTATATGGTGTTGTACCCCAAAATTTGCCCTCCCATATTCTCCAAGATTTGCCAAGTCAAGCTTCAAATCTCCCCAAGGGTTGCACAGTGCAAGGGTCTCCTGAACAGTCAAGATTAGGGTTTTGGTTCTGATCAAGAAAATGAAGCTTCCAAAGGTCCAATCAAGTCTCACAGGCCTACAAATATGGTCAAGCATCCTCATACCAAGTTTCAAGACTTACAGCACAAAATTGCACAATCAAAAACCCTAATTGCACTACAGTCAACTGTAGGGGCAAAATGGTCATTTGACAGTCAAAAGTTCAAATTTTTGATCAACATCTCATTTTGAAGCCACAAACATCATTTGATCAATGCTTGATCATGATTCTCAAAGTTTGGCTCAAAAATCATCAAGATGCAAAAGTTTCCTTACTTGGACAGTTGAAAAAGTCAACTGTAAATTGACCAGGGCATAACTTTCACATGGATTATCAGAAAAATTCCATCCAAATCTCATTTTGAAGAGAAAGACATTTCCTACAACTCATCTTCATACTTCAAGTCCAAGAAATGCTCTCACAAAAATTTATCAATTTCAACATTATAGGTCATTTTCAAAAGTCAACAAAAAGGGACTTTAAGTCAAAGGCCATAACTTGAGATTGGTAAATCAAAATGACATGGGACCAAAGACATTGGTTAGAGGACTCAAAGACCTTTCCAAAATGTCCAAGAACATGAGAAAAGCTTAAAAATTGAGCAAGTTATGCCTTGTAGAAGTTGGGAAATTTTTGGATATTTTGAAAAGTCAACATTGGTTCAAATGACCTAAAATTGCTAATGGGCCCATTTTTCTTCCACAATTCAGCATCCCAAGCATGTGCACGACCACTTGGCCCAAAGGGAAGTTTTTATTCATTTTTTATTTATTTATTTGAATTTTTATTAATAATAATTCATTTAAATCAATTAAATATATGAAAAATACTTAACCTAATTTATAAAATCTTTTGGTACATGTAATAGGCTCAATAATTCGTGCATAATCAAATATGGAAAGATTTGGATTGATTGGATCATGATTGGTACAAAATTGCATGGAAAATATTTGAAAAAAGATCTTGAAAATCAAATCTTTCAAAGTCATGAATGCCAAGCTTTTTGATCAGAATTCTTAACCTAATTCATTCCTACATAAGCATAGAACATAACCCTAATTCAAGAGACCACGCAGCTGCTCAGAAAACCCTTGCACAAGCTTGCATTTTTTCAAGAAAACTCAAAACTGAAAACCTCATTCTAGGGCGATTCAAGGCACGATTTTTGTTTCATTAGCTTGCTGAAGCTTCATAGAACGATTTCCAATCAAAAACATTCATCAAAACTCAAAGAATTGGTACAATGAACCGGCCCTGTACAGAAAAAAATTCATAATCGTGTTTTAACATCTATGCATTTTCATGGCATTTTAATTGTTGATTCATACTCCTTATGCAATTCTGAAGCTAACCCATATGTTTAATTGTATTTTTATGCATTGTGTGCCAATATACCATTGTTGCTTTTTAGGGTTTGCAGAGTTTCGAATTGGGGGTTTTAAGATAAGGCAAAATTAGGGCACCACGGTACCATGGTCATGATCAGCGCATTTGGACGAAGAAGAAGCTGCCCTCGCGCTCAATTTATGAGCATCACAGGGCTATTCGCTATTTTTTAGTAGCTGGCCTAAGAGAACGCTAACAAAATCGTTGCTCATTGTTTGTGTATTTCAGGAAAAACAAAGTCCATGAAGAAGATGATGTGGTGGCCAGCCATGATTGGCTCTTTTGAATTTGCGCGCTTTAACCCACTAACGCCTTGGCTTTGTTTGATATTATTTGTTTATTACATTATATACAAAGCGCATGAATTGATCCAGTGGTAGGTGCAGCTGTTGATAACGTACATGACCTGGGTTCGAGCCTCAGGTCTTCATTATTCCTATATTATTTTGCAACTCATATTCCCATGCAGTTTCAAGACTGGAGCGCACCATACACCTCCAAATCAGGCTTGCCACGTCCATCCTAAGATCAATCACAAGGCTGAGAGTTAGAGAACATCATGGATCCAAGTCAACGCATGTGTATGTTCCCAGAAAAAATCAACAAGGCCATGCTAAATGGGCCAGAATTCTTGGACTGAACCTCCACTTTGGGGACTGATACCCCCTAGGTTTGCCATTTTAAAATATTTTCTTTTTTCATTATTTCTATTTTATTTTAATTATTGTGTTTAATCAATTAATTAATTATTTTCATAAATATAAAAAACACATAAAAATCAGAAAAGATCAAAAATTAAATATATTTAATTAGTTAATATTTTGTAAATAAATTTGCGTGTAAATTAATTAGTTTTAAAGTAGGGTTTAATTTAATATTTTCATAATAAATTTAAAAAACATAGAATTAGGTTTGATTAATTTTCATCCTTTTTATTTTTTCTTTCATAAATAATTAAATAATTAAATATTTATTTTTATAATTAAATTTGTATATAAAAATTAGGGTTAATTTAGGTTAAAATTCAATATTTTCTTAATAAATTAAAAGCCATTAGAATTAGGGTTAGTATTTATTTTAATTAATTCTTTTTTCATATTAAATCCTAAAATACTAAAAATACCAAAAACAATCTTCTTTTCTTTTTAATTAATTAATTCCATGTAATTCTAATTTTGCAAAAAGGGTCCAACGCCCTCGTTTCGATTTAATTCTTATTCGCATATTTATTTTATTTATTTATAATATCTGTGTATCTCTCCCAAGGCCATGTAACCTTTTAATTTTCTCGCACTTTTCTTTACTTTATTTATTTTCTGTCAAATCGGGTTCGAGAAACTTTTGGCGATGTGGACCCGCGCCTTTTGTAATAGCTTAGAATTTACTTTTCTCGCAATTTTTAACTGTTAAATAAATGGCATGAAAGAATGTATGGACAAAATAAAAACAAGCGCTAGAACACCAATAACATGACAAGATAAATGCAAATGAAAACGACACACAAATCACACACCACCCCTAGGGTACGCCTCACTGTTGCCTTGCCTCGAAAGGTGATCGTCGAGTAGAGGATGTCTTAGTAAGTCCTCATGATCCGGGAACCTGGCATGAGGGTAGCTTCTAAGGTGTCTTCCCATTGCTCTGGTGATCACCATGTCCCGAACCTCGAATTAACCCGAACACCTCCAACGGTGGTGCTACCTACCTCTCAATGGTGGGATGGCACTACTTTAAGGACATTTACACAGACGAATTCCTTAGGGTAGGTAGACGACTCTAGATACTTGCTCTAATTTCAAAACAAAAATTCAAAAATACTTTTCACACCGACACTTTTCAAAAAGCTTTCGAAAGCAATTTTTTAAACACTCTTGAGGACCGATACAAGAGTCGAACTGAAATTTTCAAAGAAACTTTTTAAAACCCACAGTTGAAAAGCAAACAAACCATTTTTGAAAACACAAGTGAGCAAGTATCTAAGAGCCCATGGATAACCATGGATAGAAAGGGTGCTAACACCTTCCCTTTCCATAACCTACCTCCCGAACCGAGAGCAATCTCTTTAAGGAATTTTTCTGTGCTTTTGTCCTTTCCATTTGGAGAAAATAAAAGACGGTGGCGACTCTTGCTTATCGCGACATTTCGCGAACCAGCGTTAAACGGTCAGTTCCAGATCCACCGATCACAGAACTGGCGACTCTGCTGGGGATAAAACTTAAAGTGAGGTGTACCTTAGGGCTAGTTCATAACTGTGTTTTCAATTGTTTTCCATGTGTGCTTTAAATTGTGGGTTGCTTGGGAGTTCTATAGATCCTAACCCGGATTTGGGGGATACCTTCTTAGAAAGTAGCAACAAGGCTGTGAGGGAACTGCGCGGGGTATACCGACATGGTTGAAACAGTCTGCTACGTTGATGTGGCACTTTGGTGTGTACCGGTAACCCTTGAGTTCAGTCAAGGAGAGTACGGGGCCTCCGCGTGGTGTCGTGAAGCATCAACAGACCTTAGGAACCTTAATTGAACTATCTTGGCCTCTTTAGGGTAGTGAGATAATTGACTTTGGTGCAGTCCGAGGTTGGTTGATACTCGATACTACACTCGATTGAGGGTTGCTTTCCTGGAATATTTCGGTCGCCAGTTCAGTGGCTAAATCGAAACGATGAACAATGAAAGCAATCCCGTGATATTGGGAACCTTAGAACCCGGTTACTTTGATAGGACAGGTTGAACCCACCAACTTCAAGAGGGTACTACCCAGACCCCATGCTGGCCTTAAACCTTAAGGGCTTGTCTTGTATGCCTTGTGTTCCTTACATGTTTGTCTTTGTAAATATCTGTGGTATGTTTAATCATAGCATCATGACATCATCCAGCATCATATGCATTGACTAACCATTTCAGGGGTTCGAATTTTCATCTTTGTTCTTGTTTTGTAGGACATGGAAACTGTTCGTAGAAAGATAATTCAAATCAGTCTTGTAAGGATCCCTCCTCAGCTTAAGGAGCTTATATCCAGGATTCCCGAGAACTCTTCATTCAGTGAAAGACATGGAAGCCTCATCAGCTTGGTCAACACCAACATTGAGGAAGATATGATAAAGGTCCTGTTCCAATTCTTTGACCCTCTACATCACTGTTTCACCTTCTTGGACTATCAGTTGGTACCCACATTGGAGGAGTTCTCCCGGCTCCTGAAGATCCCTATCCTTGATCAGCTACCCTTCAACGGTACAGAAAAAGAACCTAAGCTTGAAGAGATTGCTAAAGCCTTGCACCTACAGTCATCTGACCTCAAGGGACATTGGGAAATTAGAAGTGGTATCAAAGGGTTCTTAGCCAGGTTTCTGTTTGAAAAGGCCCATGAATGTTGGAACTCCCTTGACTTGCAAGCTTTTGAAGAGGTTGTGGCCCTCCTTGTTTATGGTTTGGTGTTGTTCCCTAACCCAGATCAACTTATTGATATCAGTGTTGTCCAGATCTTTATGTCCAAGAATCCTATACCTACGTTGCTGGGGGACATCCTTCACTCACGTTACGCTCGAACCATGAGAAAAAGAGGTGTCCTTATGTGTTGCACTCCTCTCCTGGGAAGGTGGTTTATTTCGCACCTTCCACAATCAGTCCTGAAAAATGAGCGGGGTTTGAGATGGTCACAACGGTTGATGACTCTTACACATGCAGATATACATTGGTGCCCTAGGTCCAGAGAAGATGTCACTATCATTGATCGTTGCGGGGAGTACCCTAATGTTCCTTTACTTGGAATCAGAGGAGGTATTACTTACAGCCCATGCCTGGCTTGGAGACAGTTTGGTTATGCTCGGAGGGAGGGTCCTCATGACATGTTAATTCCTGACATAGTTTTTGACTTCGACAACGATACTCAAGGACTTCGCCAGAGATTTATCAGAGCCTGGAGGATGCCCAGTAGGATAGACAGCAAGACACTGGGGCACAGGAACTCCATACCGTTGGAACCTTATCTCAAGTGGGTACGAGCCCGCTCCCAGAAGTTAGTGATGCCTTATCCCCATGTGCTCCCAGTAATCAAAGAGCCAGTCTTGGAAGGGGAAGTGTCCTACAATATTCAGCACCCTGATATGCCCACATCCTGGGAAGAGATGCAGAAGAGCTGGATCCAGCTTAAGGAAGAACGGAATTCTCTTGAGACTAGTCTACATACTAGTGAAAAGAAGGTCTTGGAGCTCACCCGCCTGTTGCATGAGGAGAGTAATCTCAACACTTACATAGCTCCAAAGAGGATGCGTAGCATATTCTGGGATTGATTTGATTTTTGTATTATTTTGACCATGAGGCTTTGATGTAATAAACAGTTATTTCCTTAATGATAACGTGTGTTCCTTTTTGTCTACAACAAAGTTGAATTTTCGAACCCTTGAATGCATTGCATAAACACATCTCATTCATCATGTGCATAGCAGGTTTCTCCTTTTTAGGTTGCTTACAGTTCTTCGCTGTTTATTTCAGCATCATGAATCCCGACTCGTCATCAACCGAGACATCCATCAAGGCTCTTCAGGCGCAGAATGCGCAGTTTCAGGAATTAATCAAGGGTTTGGCTCAAGGCCAAGAAGAGCTGAAGGCTATGCTCCTGAAGAAGGAGAAGAAAAAGAAGAGGAGAACTGTTCTGTTCAATTCGGGCCAAAGGTTTGGCAATGCTCTGCAGCAGGAAGAGGCTGGTTCTTCTGTTGGCAAGAGTACTCCTCAGGCAGAAGCAAGGGTTCCTAGTCCGGTAGTCTCCGACAACGAGACTGATTTTGATGAAGAGCAGTACCCTCCTGCAGAAGACCGTTACAAGCAACTGGAGGATAGGTTGAATGCTATGGAGATACAACAGGTACCTGGGCTGGATTTTGGAGATCTGGGTTTGTCTACTGGTGTGATTATTCCTCGGAAGTTCAAAGCACCATCTTTCTCTAAATATGACGGGGCATCTTGTCCCAAGCTACATCTCAGGTCCTATGTTCGGAAAATTCAACCATACTCAGCGGATAAGAATTTGTGGATCCACTTCTTCCAGGAGAGTCTTTCAGGGACTCATCTCGAATGGTTTTATCAGCTGGATGGGACCAAGGTTCGTAACTGGGAGGAGTTGGCTACTGCTTTCTACAAGCAGTATCAATATAATGCCGACCTTGCCCCTACACGTACCCAACTCCAGGGTATGTCGTTAGGTTCAAGTGAAGGTTTTAAGGAGTACGCTCAGAAGTGGAGAGACCTGGCTGGCAGGGTGCAGCCTCCGTTGACTGATCGGGAGTTGGTAGACATGTTCTTGGGAACCCTATCTGGGCCATTTTTCAACCATCTTATCGGGAATTCGTCTGCAGGGTTCACTGATTTGATTCTGACTGGAGAGAGAATTGAGGCTGGGTTAAAGTCTGGTAAGATTCCGAAGGGTGCATCGTCTAGTTCTAAAAAGAAACCCTTCAAAAAGGAGGCTAGTGTCGTGTATGGTTCCAAGAGATCAGAGAGACCTGAGCGCCGCCAATCTGTCAGTGCGGTAATAATTGCCAAACCTGTTGCCGCTCCTCGGCCGACCAATCCTCAAAGGGCTGAAAGACCCCGGAGAGAGTTCACCCGCTTAAGCATGACTTTATCACAGATCCTGCCACAGTTGCTATCCACCAATTTAGTGACTGTCAGAGAGGCGGCAAAGTTCCCAAATACTGCATCTCCTAAGTACAACCCGAATGCTCGTTGTGCTTACCATTCAGATAGCCCGGGGCATTCTACTGATGACTGTTGGGCATTAAGGAGTAAGGTGCAAGACCTTATCGACGCGAAAGAGATACAGTTCGAAGCGCCTGAGAGGCCGAATGTAGTTACTGCTCCTATGCCTCAGCATGGGGTAAATGCTGTTGACGAAGATGTTTATGCTGTTTCTGTGGATGATCTAGCCACTCCTCTGAAGACTGTCAAGAAAAACCTGCTGCTGGCCGGTTTATTTCCGGGTTGCAGTGAGGGTTGCCTGTTCTGTGTTGTGTCCCTATCTGGTTGTTCCTTGCTGAAGTTAGGCATCCAAAGCCTAATGGATAGCAAGGAGATTTTGTTTAAGAAGTCTGCTGTTCAGTTGGTTCCGGTGGAAGAAGTTTTTGTGGTCACCATCTTCAATACTCCAATCAAGGCTCTCCCGAAGAAGCCTGTCCAAATCATGACCGTCGCACCTGTGGTTATCACTGTTCCGGGGCCTCTTCCCTATGTATCTGATAAAGCTGTCCCCTGGCATTACAGGGCAGATGTGTATGTGAATGGGATCAAACAAGAATTCAACACTGGCGCCAGCATATGTGATATCACTGGCCCAACCAAAGTCACCCGCAGTGGCAGGCTCTTCTCGCCTGACATTGCACCGCCTGCTGCTCGAAGACCACTCCTTATAACTCCCACAAGTGTACCTGTTCCTACTGCTGATCAAGTTGTCTCTCCTGCTGCCGAGTCATCCAACGCTCGGGGCAAAGGAATTGAAGTTGAGCCTGCCCAAATGGAGGCACCTATACCTGTAACTGCTGAAGCCTCCCAACAAGAAATGGAGGAGATTCTAAAGATAATAAAGAAGAGTGATTTCAATGTTGTGGAACAGCTGGGGCACACGCCCTCCAAGATCTCCATGCTCTCTTTATTGCTGTGCTCCGAGGCCCATGCTAAGGCCTTAATCTCATTCCTCAAGACGGCCCATGTGCCACATGAGACATCTGCAGTCCAGTTCACTGATTGCGTAGCAAATCTGACAGCAGACAATGGCTTGGGTTTCTCAGATGCTGACCTGACCGCGAAGGGAAGAGACCACAATGATGCCTTGCATGTCTCTATCGAATGCAGGGGCACTACTCTGGCACATGTATTGGTGGATACTGGTTCTTCTTTGAATGTGCTGCCCAAGAAGGCTTTGGACCGTTTGGATTGTGAAGGCCTGGAATTGAAACCCAGCAATATCATCGTCAGGGCCTTTGATGGTTCAAAGAGGATGGTTCATGGAGAGGTTGACCTTCCGATTCGTGTGGGCTCTCAGGTGTTTGACTCTACATTTTATGTGATGGACATTCGTCCATCTTACTCTTGTCTATTGGGTTGACCTTGGATACATAAGGCTGGGGCAGTGACCTCTACCTTGCACCAGAAGCTGAAGTACCCTGTCAGAGGGAAGATCGTCACTGTGCAAGGGGAGGAGGAATATATGGTGAGCCACCTGAACTCCTTCAGATACATTGAGATGGACGGGGAGTTTATTGAAACCCCCTTTCAGCATTTCGAGGAGGTGCTTCCAATTGCAGCAGCAACAGAAACAACAGCAGAAGAAATTGTTCCTTTGAAGATGGCTTCCCTGAGGGATGCTCGGGCTGTGGTTCAGAAAGGTGAGTGTGCTAACTGGGGCAGACTTCCAGACTTTACACAAAAGACTGATAAATTTGGGCTGGGTTTTACCGCAGAGGGGCAGAAAGCTATGCGGAAAGCGAAGATCGGAAGACCTCCCGTGATCATTACAAATCCAGGAGTGAATGCTGTTGGGGAAGACAATGAAGTGGACGAAGCTGAATTCAATAGCTGGATCTATCCAACGACTGAAGGCGGATTGACCAATTGGATTGCCAAAGACCATACTCCTGTTACCTTTGTGACGCAGTAATAAATTTCTTTGTTTCGTTATTTTGTAATAAACAATAAATAAACTCTATGGCCCGGTGTCTTACCCGAGGCACCGTGGTTTCATTTATGAGGGCATATAAATTGTCATTTCATATATCATGAATGAAAATCTTAGACGTTTTCTCGCATTGCAAATGTTATGATCCTTTTCTGTCTTTCTTTCCTTTACATATATTTCAAAACAGCTGTATTCACACACACTCACTCATACAGGTTCCAATCCACTCTGGATCTTACTGGTAACGACTCTGCTACTGCCAGTTATGACTTCGAAAATCCGATCAACTTAGCCGAAGACGAAGGTGAAGATGATTGCGAAGTGCCTGGCGAGCTTGCAAGACTGTTGCTTCAGGAAGAGAGGGCAATTCAACCCCATGAATAGCCAGTGGAAACAATAAACTTGGGTACTGAGGCAGACAGGAAAGAGGTAAAGATTGGTACCAACCTAGAGCTCAGCGTGAAGCAACGGTTGACTCAAATGCTGCATGATTATATGGAGATCTTTGCCTGGTCCTACGAAGACATGCCTGGGTTGGATACCGATATTGTGGTCCATCACTTGCCAACTAAGGAAGACTGCCCTCCGGTGAAGCAAAAGGTACGTCGTATGCGTCCAGAGATGTCTGAGAAGATTAAGGCCGAGGTTATGAAACAGTTTGACGATGGGTTTCTTGCAGTGACTTCCTACCCTCAGTGGGTTGCTAATGTGGTGCCGGTACCTAAGAAGGACGGTAAGGTCAGAATGTGTGTCGACTACAGGGATCTGAACAGGGCCAGTCCCAAGGATGACTTCCCCCTACCTCACATCGATGTCCTTGTGGATAACACAGCTCAGCATAAGGTGTTCTCTTTCATGGATGGCTTTTCAGGTTACAATCAGATCAAGATGGCACCTGAAGACATGGAAAAGACTACATTCGTTACTCAGTGGGGCACCTTCTGTTACAAAGTCATGCCATTCGGGCTGAAGAATGCTGGGGCAACCTACCAACGTGCCATGGTTGCTTTATTTCATGATATGATCCATCATGAGATAGAAGTGTATGTGGACGACATGATCGCAAGGTCCCAGACTGAGGAAGAACACCTTGATCATCTGCAGAAGTTGTTTGACCGGTTGAAACTGTATAAGCTGAGGTTGAACCCGAACAAGTGCACCTTCGGGGTAAGATCTGGGAAGTTGCTAGGCTTTGTGGTAAGTGACAAGGGCATTCAAGTGGACCCTGCTAAGGTCAAAGCTATTCAAGAGATGCCAGTCCCTAAGACAGAGAAGGAAGTCAGAGGTTTTTTAGGACGCCTGAATTACATTGCTCAGTTCATCTCGCATCTGACTGCTACCTGTGAACCAATCTTCAAGCTGCTGAAGAAAGATCAGGTAGTGCGTTGGAATGATGAATGTCAGGCTGCTTTCGACAGAATCAAGGAGTATCTCTAAGAACCACCTATCCTTATGCCACCGGTTGAAGGGTGACCTCTGATATTATACCTGACAGTGCTTGACAACTCAATGGGGTGTGTGCTGGGACAGCATGACGAGTCTGGCCGAAAAGAGTATGCCATTTATTACCTTAGCAAAAAGTTTACCGACTGTGAGACCCGATACTCACTGCTTGAGAAAACTTGCTGCGCTTTGGTATGGGCTGCTCGCCGGCTGAGACAGTATATGCTGACTCACACTACCTTGTTGATCTCCAAGATGGATCCGATAAAGTACATATTCGAAAAGCCTGCTCTGTCTGGGAGAATTGCAAGATGGCAGATGATCTTGACGGAATACGACATTCAGTATACAACCCAAAAAGCCATCAAGGGAAGTGTATTGGCAGACCACTTGGCACACCAAGCTGTAGACGACTATCAGTCAATGAACTTCGAGTTTTCGGATGAAAGCATCATGATAGTAACTGATTGTGAAGTACCTGGACCGGATGAAGGGCCCGAACCAGGATCCCGATGGTCTATGCACTTTGACGGAGCTTCCAACGCTTTGGGAAACGGTATCGGCGCTATAATCATATCTCCTCAAGGCACTCATACTCCACTCACTGCCCGGCTGTGTTTCAACTGTACCAACAACATGGCGGAGTATGAGGCGTGCATCATGGGTCTTCAAGCTGCGATCGACCTAAGGATTAAGTTTCTAAGTGTTTTCGGAGATTCCGCTCTCGTGATCAATCCGATCAAAGGAGAGTGGGATACGAAACATCCAAACCTGATTCCTTACAGAGAATGTGTGTTGACCCTGATCCCCCACTTCACAGAGATAACCTTTGAACACTTCCCGAGAGAAGAGAATCAGTTGGCGGACACGTTAGCTACAATGTCTTCTATGTTCAAGGTCAAATGGGATAATGAGGCTCCCCGAATCATCATTTGGAAACTGGACGAACCGGCATACTGTTGTGATCTCGAGACTGAATTGGCGACTGAGAAGCCTTGGTACCATGAGGTGAAGAGATACCTGGAAACTCAGGAATACCCTGAAGGTGCCTCCATCAATGATAAGAAGTTCCTGAGAAGGTTCGCAGCCAAGTTCTTCCTTAGCAACGGCATCTTGTACAAGCGAAACCATGATTCAACCTTACTGCGCTGTGTGGATAAGACTGAAGCAGAAAGGATCATGGAAGAGCTACATGAAGGAACCTTTGGTACACATTCCAGTGGACACACTATGGCTAAGAAAATCCTACGGGCAGGATATTACTGGTCCACAATGGAAGCTGACTGCTACCAACATTCCAGGACATGCCACAAGTGCCAGATTTATGCAGACAAGGTGCATGTTCCTCCAGTTCCCCTGACTGTTCTGACTGCACCTTGGCCGTTTGCAATGTGGGGCATAGACATGATCGGTGAGATTAAACCTACGGAATCTAATGGGCATCGCTTCATCCTAGTGGCGATTGATTATTTTACAAAGTGGGTCGAGGCAGCATCCTATGCTACGGTAACCAAGACTGTTGTGGCACGGTTCATTCGACATAATCTGATCTGTCGGTATGGTGTCCCTGAGAGAATTATTACAGACAACGGTACCAATCTGAACAACAAAATGATCGCTGAGCTCTGCGAACAGTTCAAGATACAGCACCATAATTCTTCTCCTTACAGACCGAAGATGAACGGGGCTGTAGAAGCAGCAAATAAGAACATCAAGAAAATCGTGCAGAAGATGACAGTGACTTATAAAGATTGGCACGAGATGTTACCGTTCGCTCTGCATGGGTACCGTACCTCAGCTAGGACGTCAACCGGGGCAACTCCTTTCTCTCTGGTTTATGGTATGGAGGCAGTCTTGCCAATCGAAGTGCAAATACCCTCTCTCCGGATAATGAAGGATGCAAATCTGAACGAAGATGATTGGATCCAGACACGACTTGATCAGCTCAACCTCATTGATGAAAAAAGACTTGCGGCTATCTGTCATGGTCAGACGTATCAGAAACGGATGATCAGGGCATTTAACAAAAAGGTCAAACCACAGGAATATCAAGTTGGGGACCTGGTAATCAAGCGAATCATCCTTCCTCAGAGTGATCCAAGGGGCAAATGGACCCCTACATACGAAGGGCCATTTGTGGTTAAGCATGTGTTCTCAGGAGGAGCAATGATATTGATCAACATGGATGGTGACGACCTTCCTCACCCCGCCAATGCAGACATAGTAAAAAGATACTACGCATAAAAAAAGACCCGCTAGGCTGACACGCCTAGGCAAAAATTAGGGCTTCCCGTCGAACCAAAAGGGTTCGGGCAAAATGAAGGGATGAAATGAAAAAAAATCTGTACACCCGGCAAGTCGAAAACCTGAAAAGGCGGCTTGGGCAAAAATGGGTATCCCGGTGGACTGAAAACCCGAAAGGGCGGTCCAGGCAAAAATTAGGGATAAAGCGTAATACTATGTCTCATTGGATCACCTTGTATCCAGAATCCGGTATCTACATCAAGCTCAGACGGCATCGATCAGTCAGCTTCACCTTCAACCAAGGTCATCAAGTGATGAGACGCTCGGAGTTATAAAGGCAATAGCAGAGTTGAAACCCAGTGGGATCATTCATATTCCACACAGCTGTTTTATTTTCTTTTGTACAAAATTTGTATAAACTCTTTTGTTCGGCGGCGTTCTCTTACTAGGACGTCAGCCTCTTGTACCCAAAACGCTTATTTTCAGGCCATTCAAAAATCAATACAAACATACTTTTCAGTTAAATGTGCCAATTGTTTTTCTTTTCTGTTTTGTTTTGCGAAGAACGTCCAAGGTTCAATTTGTGATATATGCATTGACAATAATTTGCTAACTCATAAATATTTGCATACGAAACAAAGGATTAATTACAGGTGACACTAGAAACAGGGGCAATAAAGAGTCGACTAAGCAATCTAGTTGTTCTGTCCTCCAAGGTACCAAAGTTAGGTTCAGCTAAAGAACATGACCAGTACATCTTAATTCCCCAGAGAGTAAGTCAGCAGCCAATACATTCTCCTCCAAACAGGGTTATCAAATCTTAAGGAAGTTGGGTATCCTCCCGCAGATCTCAACATCCCCCAGCAGCATACATATATTCCTAACAAGCATCCCCGACAGTCTTGACCTAAAGATTGTTCCCCGGCGGTATACCAAACATTCAAAGGAATCACTTCCCCAGCATATCAAAACTTCCCCAGAAGAGTCCAATCTAGTTCCCCAGGAAAGTTGGAATTTATCTCCCCAAGCAGTAAGCTTATCCCCAGTAGATTCTGGAAGCTTGTCTCTCGCAGAACACGAACGCGTCGCCCGGCTTTATTCAAAGAGTTATTTCCTTACCAGGATATAACTGGGTTATCCTCAGCCAAAAGCCATGGAAAGAGCATCCTCGACGAAGTCTTCTTATCCCCAGCAAAGTCTATTAGCACTTCCAACACAACAAGGATATCCCCAGCAAATTATTTTCAACTCAGCAGAGAACCTCTCTCCCCACAGAGTATCGCTCACCAGCATGGTCGCTAGAGTATTTTCCTCCCCGCAGAATCTTCCATTTGCCAAGTTTATTCCCCAACGGAGTCATCTTCTCCTACCGGTATTCTTGCAATTATCATCCCTAGCGGAAGCGAAATCTATTCTTCAACATCAGCCCAGGATATGACTTCCCGGCACCCGTCAAGGATTTACATTCCTAGACGAAAGCATACATAAACATCACATACATCATTATAGCATGCATAGACGCATCATATCTTACAAATCTCATTTATGTTGAGAACATCATTGCTTGATCCATATCATGCATTGCATATGACTGACCTTTACCTTTCAGGAAAGATTCAGCTAAATTCTCAATCATCTTTCAAGACCTAGACCGGTTCAGTTAATCGACTCCAAAGATTTCTTATCCAGTCCAAGGCCTTCTCTAGTCCAGCTAAATCGACTCCCAACAGATTTTTCTGATGAAGACTCAGTAGAAGTTATTAGGTTTTCTTTGAGATTATAATTTCCTATTGGTTCTCTCCCCGACGGTGCGTGAGATGATAATTCCATTTTAGGTTTTTCTTTGAGATTATAATTTCCTATGGTTCTCTCCCCGACGGCGCGTGAGATGTAATTCCATTTTAGGTTATAATTTCCTATGGTTCTCTCCCCGACGGTGCGTGAGATGTAATTCCCTTTCAGGTTATAATTTCCTATGGTTCTCTCCCCGACGGTGCGTGAGATGTAATTCCATTTTAGGTTATAATTTCCTATGTGTGATCGGTGGATCTGGAACTGACTGTTTAACGCTGGTTTCACGAAATGTCGCGGTAAGCAAGAGTCGCCACCGTCTTTTATTTTCTCCAACATGGAAAGGACAAAAGCACAGAAAAATTCCTTATGAGATTGGTTCTCGGTTCGGGAGGTAGATTATAGAAAGGGAAGGTGTTAGCACCCTTTCTATCCATGGTTATCCATGGGCTCTTAGATACTTGCTCATTGTGTTTTCAAAATTGTTTGCTTTTCAAGTGTGAGTGGGTTTGAAAAAAGTTTCTTTGAAAGTTTCAGATCGACTCTTGTATCAGTCCTCAAGAGTGTTTGAAAAGTTTGTTTTGAAAGCTTTTTGAAAAGTGTAAGGTGTGAAAAGTATTTTGATTTGTTTTTGAAAAGAGCAAGTATCCATGAGTCATCTACCTACCCTAAGGAATTAAGCTGTGTAAATGTCCTTTAGGTAGTGCCATCCCACCATTGAGAGATAGGTAGCACCACCGTTGGAGGTGTTCGGGTCAATTCGAGGTTTAGGGACAGTGTGGTCACCGGGCAATAGTAAGATACCTTAGAAGCTACCCTTATGCCATTGATATTTTTATATTCTGAGGCAACTGTTTCGAGGCAACCAGATCAATGGAACATAAGGACTCACTAAGACGTCCTGTACTCAACGACCACGTTTCGAGGGGCAAGGCAACAGGGTGATCACCAAAGCAATGGTAAGGTACCTTAGAAGCTACCCTTATGCCATTGATCCTTTTATTCTGAGGCGACCGTTCCGAGGCAACTTATTCGAGGCAACTGGATCAATGGACCATAAGGACTCACTAAGGCATCCTGTACTTGATGACCACCTTTCGAGGGGCAAGGCAATAGTGAAGCGTACCCTAGGGGTGGTGTGTGAATTGTGTGTCATTTTCAGTTTATTGTTTGTCTTGTCATGCATTGGTGATCTACGTTTCGATTTTATTTTTGGGCATTCATTCTTTCATGTTATTGTTTAACAGTTAAAGATGCGGGAATTTAAAGTGCGGAAAAGGTAAATGGTCCTACGCTATTACAAAGGCGCGGGTCTACAACGCCAAATTAATCCAGACCCGATTTAAAATAAATTGCAGAAAAATAAATGTCTAATAGCTATTACATGGCTTTAGTATAATTACATTATATTTACATCAAAAATAAATAAAACGCGCGAAAAAGGAAAATATGACCGAATGTGAGGGCGTCGGACCCTTTAAGGAATTAAAATAAAATTAATGGAATAATTAAATTAAATAAAAAGAAAGAACTTGTTTTTTATGTTTTTTTTTTGTATTTATGACATTAAAGAAAATTAAATTAATTAAAAGTCAAATAATTAATTCTAATTCTAATTGTTTTTAATTTATTAAAGAAAATGCATTAAAGTTAAAACCTAGAATTAAAACTAATTAATTATAAAATTTATTTACAAAATTAATGGTTAATGATATTTATAATAAAAATATTTAATTAATTAAAAAAAAGATAAAAAGTGCTAAAGGCCTATTTTTGTTATTTTTTGGTTTATTGTGAAAAAAAGAATTAAATTACCTAAAATTAAATCTAAATTAATTACATACAAATTTATTTATGAAAATTAATACTAGAATAAAATTATTATTTGTTTTTATCTTTTCTGATTTTTTTGTGTTTTTTATATTTTGAAAATATTGATTAATTAAAAGCAAACAACAATTAAAAGAATATAAAAAATAATAAAAGAACAAAAGAAAAGAAAGAAATTGTAAAAAAACCTAAGGGGGTGAAGCCCCTAATTTGGAGGTAAAGCCCATGTGATTAGGCCCATTGGAATTTCTGACTTTGTGGACTTTTTGCTCACATGCTGGCACGTTGACTCAAGCTTAAGGTGTTCATCAATCCTCAGCCTTTGATCTGATCTCCAGGGGCACGTGGATGTTGGATTCCTGAGGGCATATGGTGCGTTTTGATGCTGGCGCTGCATGGGAATTGTTATTGAAAAATAATATGGAAATATGTATAGACTTGGGGCTCGAACCCAGGTCATATGCTTTGCCACCCACTAGGCTTACCAACTGAGCCAATTGCGCGCTGTTAACATTAGATAATCAACGAATATTATAATAGAAACGAAGGCATTAGTGGGTTTTGCGCGCAAAGTTTCAAACTAGCCAATCGCCTAATGACACGAACTCATCTTCTTCCTTGGATTTCCTGAAACAAATTTAGCAAATGTTTAACGGGGGTTTTAAACCCCCTCAAAATAACGCTAATTTCAGTAATAACGAATAGGCCAGTGACGCTCAGAAATTGGGCGCGATGGTGGCTTTTTCTTCGTCCAGATGCGCTGATCACAACCATGGCACTGTGGTGTTCTGATTTTGCTGGGATAAGAAACGCCTAATTTGAGAACCTGAAAACCCTAAGCATCTCTAATGGCAAATCCTTGTATAAGGCATGAAAACAAAATTAAAACACATAGATAGCATCAGAATTGCATAAAGAAGGTAAATCACGTATCAAAAAGTGTAAAAAACGCATGAATTAGTATGCACGATCATGGATTTTATTTGCAACAGTTTGACTTTATTATACCAATTCTGGGCGTGTTGATGAGAGTTTGTGATTGTAAAACGCTCAGTGATGCTTGAGGAAAGTAATAAGATGAGAATCGTGACTTGAAACCACCTCTAAATGAGTTTTCAGAAATGAGATTTTTTGTGAAAAGTATGAGTTTGTCGTGAGCAATAGGGTGCAGATTCTGTCAATTGTGATGTGTATCACTTGTATATACCCTAAGCAATGTGTATGAATGAGAATTATGGCCAAATATGTCTTGCATTGATGTTTTGGATTTTCACATAAACCACCATTATCAACTTTCCATTTTTTGCCTCATTTTGAATTCTTGCCTTGTTTACTCCCTTGCACGAATTTTGGTAGGCACATAATGATGTTTCAAGGCTAGTTAAGGCCAAATATTTCATTTTAATCAAACTTTTTGATTTTTCTTGATTTAAAAAGATTTAAACTTAATTAAATCCAATAAAATCAATAAAAAATGAAAAAATTAATTAAAAAATATGAAATAAAAGGTGGGACACGTGGGAGGCATGGCCAAGTTAATTCAAGTGGAAAAAGTGGGCCCCTTTTGTCAAAAATGAGATTTCAAGGATAAATGATTTTGGCCATTTCACAAAAATTTCCCAACTTCTCCAATGCATAACTTGCTCAATTTTTAAGCTTTGCTCATGTTCTTGGACATTTTAGAAAGGTATTGAAGTCCTCTAAACAATGTCTTTGGTCCCATGTCATTTTGATTTACCAATCTCAAGTTATGGCCTTTGACTTAAAGTCCCTTTTTGTTGACTTTTGAAAATGACCTATAATGTTGAAATTGATAACTTTTTGTGAGAGCATTTCTTGGACTTGAAGTATGAAGATGAGTTGTAGGAAATGTCTTTCTCTTCAAAATGAGCTTTGGATGGAATTTTTCTGATAATCCATGTGAAAGTTATGCCCTGGTCAATTTCAGTTGACTTTTTCAACTGTCCAAAAATAGAAACTTTTGCATCTTGATGATTTTTGAGCCAAGTTTTTAGAATCATGATCAAGCATTGATCAAATGATGTTTGTGGCTTCAAAATGATATGTTGACCAAAAATTTGAACTTTTGACTGCCAAATGACCATTTTGCCCATACAGTTGACTGTAGTGCAATTAGGGTTTTGACTGTGCAATTTTGTGCTGAAAGTCTTGAAACTTGACATGTAGGTGCTTGACAATGTTTATGTGCATGGGAGACTTGATTGAGGCCTTGAAAACTTCAGCTTCCTTGTGAAAACCAAAACCCTAGTTTGACTGGCTTCAGGAGGATGGTTGACTGTGTAGCCTTTGAGTAGACTTGAACCAATTGTGGATGATTCTTGTCAAAACTTTGAAGGTTATGGGAGGGCAAATTTTGGGGTACAACAGTTGCCCCTGTTCAATCTTCTTAGACCTGAGGATGTAGATTGGCTGACGTGCCTTTCGTAATCCGAGGGTAGAAGATGATTGAACACTAGAGTGCCCAGAAATTTGCGCTCACATAGCAGCAGTGTGATGATGGAAATGGGCTTACCGATGCCATTTAGAGGTTGACAAATAGGATGATGGGCTTATAGATGCCATCTGGATGTTGATCGCGTAAGAAATTCTTTAGCGAGAACCTGCATGCCTGCAAAAGAAAAAATGAGTACCTGACACGTTGCAGGAGCTGGTTTTCAGATGCTTGGTATAGATGTGTCCTGATTGGTTACAGGAGCTGGATCTTTGAATTCTTCAGACGTGCCCTGGCGAGATACAGGAATCGAGTCTGGTAATGTTAGTCTTCAACGGATACACCCTGGCAAGATTCAGGTATCGGATCCTCGAACTCTTCAGACGTGCCCTGTCTAGATACAGGAATCGAGTCTGGTACTGTAGTCGTCAACAGATACTCCCTGGCAAGATTCAGGAATCGGATCTTCGAACTCTTCAGACGTGCCCTGTCTAGATACAGGAATCGAGTCTGGTACTGTAGTCGTCAACAGATACTCCCTGGCAAGATACAGGAATCGGATCTTCGAACTCTTCAGACGTGCCCTGTCTAGATACAGGAATCGAGTCTGGTACTGTAGTCGTCAACAGATACTCCCTGGCAAGATTCAGGAATCGGATCTTCGAACTCTTCAGACGTGCCCTGTCTAGATACAGGAATCGAGTCTGGTACTGTAGTCGTCAACAGATACTCCCTGGCAAGATACAGGAATCGGATCTTCGAACTCTTCAGACGTGCCCTGTCTAGATACAGGAATCGAGTCTGGTACTGTAGTCGTCAACAGATACTCCCTGGCAAGATACAGGAATCGGATCTTCGAACTCTTCAGACGTGCCCTGTCTAGATACAGGAATCGAGTCTGGTACTGTAGTCGTCAACAGATACTCCCTGGCAAGATTCAGGAATCGGATCTTCGAACTCTTCAGACGTGCCCTGTCTAGATACATGAATCCAGTCTGGTACTGTAGTCGTCAACAGATACACCCTGGCAAGATACAGGAATCGGATCTTCGAACTCACGACAGTTGATAGCAATTATCTTTGTACTAACTTTTGTCCTGAAAAGACAAAACGTTAGGTGTATGTGATGTCATGATGTATGACATGCGAGATGCTCTCAGAATGAATGAGATTGTATGTTCATGATGCGTATATGCATGCTATAATGTATGAAGATGTGTTGTTTATGAATGTATGTTTTCGTCTTAGGAAAATAAATCCTAGACGGGTGGCGGGAAGTCACATCCTGGGCTGATGTTAGAGAATAGTGTTTCCACTGGGGAGTGATGGTTGCAAGAATAAACCGGTAGGAGAAGATGACTCCGTTGGGGGAATAAACTTGTTGGAGAGATTACTCTGCGGGGAGAAAATTAATCTAGCGACCTGGCTGAGGAACAATACTCTGTGGGGAGAGAGGTACTCTTGTTGAGATGTTGATGGTAACTTCGCTGGGGATACCGTTGTTATGTTGGGAGTGTTAATAGACTTCACTGGGGATGATAAGACTTTGTCGACGACGATCTTTCCATGGCTTTTGGCTGAGGATAACCCAGTTATATCCTGTTAAGGAAATAACTCTTTGAATAAAGCCGGACGACGCGTTCGTGCTCTGCGAGGGACAAGCTTCCAGAATCTACTGGGGATAAGCTTGCTGCTTGGGGAGATGAGTTCCAACTTTCCTGGGGAACTGGATTGGACTCTCCTGGGGAAGTATTGAACTGCGGGGGAAGTGATCCCTTTGAATGCTTGGTATGCCGCCGGGGAACAATCTTTAGACCAAGATTTCCGGGGATGCTTGTTAAGAACATGTATGCTGCTGGAGAATGTTGAGGTCTGCTGGAGGATATTGAGGTCTGCTGGAGGATACCCAACTTTTTTTTTAAGGTTGATAATTGCCTTGCTTGAGGAGAGTGTACTGACTTGCTGGCTCACTCTCTAGGGGATTAGGATATCTGATTATGTTCTTCGGCTGATCTTACCTTGATACCTTGGAGGACAGAACAATTAGATTACTTAGACAACTCCTTATTGCCCCTGTTTCTAATGTCACCTATAATTAATCCTTTGTTTTGTATGCAAATACTCATGAGTTAGCAAGCTATTGTCAATGCATATATCACAAATTGAACCTTGGACGTTCTTCGCAAAACAAAATAGAAAAAGAAAAACAATTGGCACATTTTAACTGAAAAGTATATTTGTATTGATTTTTGAGTGGCCTGTAAATAGGCGTTTTGTATACAAGAGGCTGACGTCCTAGTAAGAGAACGCCGCGCGAGCAAAAGAGTTTATACAAATTTTGTACAAGAGAAAATAAAACAGCTGTGTGAAATATGAATGATCCACTGGGTTTCAACTCTGCTATTGCCTTTATAACTCTGAGCGTCTCATCACTTGATGACTTTAGTTGAAGGTGAAGCTGACTGATCGATGCCGTCTGAACTTGATGTAGATACCGGATTCTGGATGCAAAGTGATCGATGAGACATAGTATTACGCTTTTATCCCTAATTTTTGCCTGGACCGCCCTTTCGGGTTTTCAGTCCACCGGGATACCCATTTTTGCCCAAGCCGCCTTTTCAGGTTTTCGACTTGCCGGGTGTACAAATTTTTTCATTTCATCCCTTCATTTTGCACGAACCCTTTTGGTTCGACGGGAAGCCCTAATTTTTGCCTAGGCATGTCAGCCTAGCGAGTCTTTTTATGCGTAGTATCTTTTTACTATGTCTGCATTGGCGGGGTGAGGAAGGTCGTCACCATCCATGGTGGTTAGAATCATGGCTCCTCCTGAGAACACATGTTTAACCACAAATGGCCCTTCGTACGTAGGGGTCCATTTGCCCCTTGGATCACTCTGAGGAAGGATGATTCGCTTGATTACCAGATCCCCAACTTGATATTCCTGTGGTCTGAACTTTTTGTTAAATGCCCTGATCATTCGTTTTTGATACGTCTGACCATGGCAGATAGCAGCAAGTCTTTTTTCATCAATAAGGTTTAATTGATCAAGTCGTGTCTGGATCCAATCATCTTCGTTCAGATTTGCATCCTTCATTATCCGGAGAGAGGGTATCTGCACTTCGATTGGTAAGACTGCCTCCATACCATAAACCAAAGAGAAAGGGGTTGCCCCGGTTGACGTCCTAGCTGAGGTACGGTACCCATGTAGAGCGAACGGTAACATCTCATGCCAATCTTTATAAGTCACTGTCATCTTCTGCACGATTTTCTTGATATTTTTATTTGCTGCTTCTACAGCCCCATTCATCTTCGGTCTGTAAGGAGAAGAATTGTGGTGTTGTATTTTGAACTGTTCACAGAGCTCAGTGATCATCTTGTTATTCAGATTGGTACCGTTATCTGTAATAATTCTCTCAGGGATGCCGTATCGACAGATCAGGTTATGCCGAATGAACCGTGCCACAACAGTCTTGGTTACCGTAGCATAGGATGCTGCTTCGACCCATTTTGTAAAGTAATCAATCGCTACAAGGATGAAGCGATGCCCGTTAGATGCCGTAGGTCTGATCTCACCAATCATGTCAATGCCCCACATTGCAAAAGGCCAAGGTGCGGTCAGAACATTCAGGGGAACTGGAGGAACATGCACCTTGTCTGCGTAAATTTGACACTTATGGCATGTCCTGGAATGTTGGTAGCAGTCAGCTTCCATTGTGGACCAGTAATATCCTGCCCGAAGGATCTTCTTCGCCATAGTGTGCCCACTGGAATGTGTACCAAAGGTCCCTTCATGCAGCTCTTCCATGATCCTTTCTGCTTCAGTCTTATCCACACAACGCAGTAAGGTTGAATCATGGTTTCGCTTGTACAAGATGCCGTTGCTAAGGAAGAACTTTGCCGCGAATCTTCTCAGGAACTTCTTATCATTGACAGATGCACCTTCAGGGTATTCCTGAGCTTCCAAATATCTCTTCACCTCATGGTACCAAGGCTTCTCAGTCACCGTTTCAGTCTCGAGATCATAACAATATGCCGGTTCGTCCAATTTCCAAATGATGACCCTGGGAGCCTCATTATCCCATTTAACCTTGAACATAGAAGACATTGTAGCTAACGCGTCCGCCAGCTGATTCTCTTCTCTCGGGAAGTGTTCAAAAGTTATTTCTGTGAAGTGGGGGATCATTGTCAACACACATTCTTTGTAAGGGATAAGATTCGGATGTTTCGTATCCCACTCTCCTTTGATCTGATTGATCACGAGGGCGGAATCTCCGAAGACATTCAGAAACTTAATCCTTAAGTCAATCGCAGCTTTGAGTCCCATGATGCATGCCTCATACTCTGCCATATTATTGGTACAGTTGAAGCATAGCCGGGCAGTGAGTGGAGTATGAGTGCCTTAAGGGGATATGATCACAGCGCCGATACCGTTACCCAAAGCATTGGAGGCTCCGTCAAAGTGCATAGACCATCGGGATCCTGGTTCAGGTCCTTCATCCGGTCCAGGTACTTCACAATCAGTCACAATCATGATACTTTCATCCGGAAACTCGAAGTTCATTGACTGGTAGTCATCTACGGCCTGATGTGCCAAGTGGTCTGCCAATACACTTCCCTTGATGGCTTTCTGGGTCGTATACTGAATGTCATATTCCGTCAAGATCATTTTCCATCTTGCAATCCTCCCAGACAGAGCAGGCTTTTCGAATATGTACTTTATAGGATCCATATTTGAGATCAACAAAGTAGTGTGAGTCAACATATACTGTCTCAGCCGGCGAGCAGCCCATACCAAAGCGCAGCAAGTTTTCTCAAGCAGTGAGTATCGGGTCTCACAGTCGGTAAACTTTTTGCTAAGGTAATAAATGGCATGCTCTTTTCGGCCAGACTCGTCATGCTGCCCCAGCACACACCCCATTGAGTTATCAAGTACTGTCAGGTAAAGTATCAGAGGTCTCCCTTCAACCGGTGGCATAAGGATGGGCGGTTCTTGGAGATACTCTTTGATTCTGTCAAAAGCAGCCTGACATTCATCATTCCAACGTACTACCTGATCTTTCTTCAGCAGTTTGAAGATTGGCTCACAGGTAGCAGTCAGGTGTGAGATGAATCGAGCAATGTAATTCAGGCGTCCTAAAAAACCTCTGACTTCCTTCTCTGTTCTAGGAACTGGCATCTCTTGAATAGCTTTAACCTTGGCAGGGTCCACTTGAATACCCTTATCACTTACAACGAAGCCTAGTAACTTCCCGGATCTTACCCCGAAGGTGCACTTGTTCGGGTTCAACCTCAGCTTGTACAGTTTCAGACGGTCAAACAATTTCTGCAGATGATCCAGGTGTTCTTCCTCAGTCTGGGACCTTGCGATCATGTCATCCACATACACTTCTATCTCATGATGGATCATGTCATGAAATAATGCAACCATGGCACGTTGGTAGGTTGCCCCAGCATTCTTTAGTCCAAAAGGCATGACTTTGTAGCAGAAGGTGCCCCACTGAGTGACAAATGTAGTCTTTTCCATGTCTTCAGGTGCCATCTTGATCTGATTGTAGCCTGAAAAACCATCCATGAAAGAGAACACCTTATGCTGAGCTGTATTATCAACAAGGACATCAATGTGAGGTAGAGGGAAGTCATCTTTGGGGCTGGCCCTGTTCAGATCCCTGTAATCGACACACATTCTGACCTTACCGTCCTTCTTTGGTACCGGCACCACATTAGCAACCCACTGAGGGTAAGAAGTCACTGCAAGAAATCCGGCATCAAACTGCTTCATAACCTCGGCTTTAATCTTCTCAGACATCTTTGGACGCATACGGCGGACCTTTTGCTTAACCGGAGGGCAGTCTTCCTTAGTAGGCAAGTGATGGACCACAATATCGGTATCCAACCCGGGCATGTCTTCGTAGGACCAGGCAAAGATCTCCATATAATCATGCAGCATTTGAGTCAACCGTTGCTTCACGCTGAGCTCTAAGTTGGCACCAATTTTTACCTCTTTCCTGTCTTCTTCAGTACCCAAGTTTATTGTTTCCACTGGCTCTTCATGGGGTTGAATTGCCCTCTCTTCCTGAAGTAACAGTCTTGCAAGCTCGCCAGGCACTTCGCAATCATCTTCACCTTCGTCTTCGGCTAAGTTGATCGGATTTTCGAAGTCATAACTGGTAGTAGCAGAGCCGTTACCAGTGAGATCCAGAGTGGATTGAAACCTGTATGAGTGAGTGTGTGTGTAAATACAGCTGTTTTGCAATATATAAAGAAAGGAAAGAAAAGGAGCGCAAAATTTGAAATGTGAAAAACGTCCAATGCTTTTATTTATGATATATGACAGTGACAAACAAAAGCCCTCATAAACAAAACCACGGTGCCCCGGGTAAGACACCGGGCCATACAGTTTCAAATTATTGTTTATTACAAATCCAAAACAAAGAAGTTCATTACTGGGGAACAAAAGTTATGGGTGTAAAGTCTTTAGCAGTCCAATTGGTCAATCCAGCGTCGGTTGTCGGGTAGATCCAGCTATCAAACTCTGACCCTTCCACTTTGTCTTCCTCCCCAATAGCATTCACTCCTGGGTTGGTGATGAGCACAGGAGGTCTTCCAATTCTCGCCTTGCGCACTGCCTTCTGAGCTTCTGTGGTGAAACCCAGCCCAAACTTATTAGTCTTAGGAGTAAGATCAGAGAGCTTGCCCCAGTTTGCACATTCACCTCTTTCGATCACAGCCCGGGCGTCCTTTAAGGAGGCCATCTTCAAAGGAGAAACCTCTTCAACCACTGCTTCTGCTGCTGCCAAAGTTTGTGGCACCTCCTCAAAATGTTGAAAGGGGGTCTCAATGAACTCCCCATCCATTTCCACGTACCTGAAGGAGTTGAGGTGGCTGACCATGTATTCCTCTTCCCCTTGCACTGTTACAATCTTCCCCCTGACCGGGTATTTGAGCTTCTGATGCAACGTGGAGGTCACAGCTCCAGCCTTGTGGATCCACGGGCGACCCAGCAAACAAGAATAGGATGGACGGATGTCCATCACATAGAATTTTGAATCAAACACCTGTGACCCAACTCTGATTGGGATGTCCACCTCACCATGTACCATTCTTTTGGACCCGTCAAAGGCCCGGACAACAATGTTACTTGGTTTGAGCTCTAGACCCTCACAGTCCAGCCTATCCAGAGCCTTCTTGGGCAGCACGTTTAATGAAGAACCTGTGTCAACCAGCATGTGAGCAAGGGTAGTGCCCCTGCATTCAATGGAGACATGCAGGGCATCATTATGGTTCTTCCCCTTTGCTGTCAGATCGGCATCAGAGAAACCCAGGCCATTATCAGCAGTTAGGTTGGCCACGCAGTCGGTGAACTGGTCAGCAGACGTCTCTTGGGGTACGTGGGCTGTCTTTAAGAAAGCAATAAGAGCCTTGGCATGGGCCTCTGAACACAGTAGCAGTGACAACATGGAGATTTTGGAGGGGGTGTGCCCCAGCTGTTCGACAATGTTGAAATCACTTTTCTTTATTATCTTGAGGATTTCTTCCATTTCCTGCCTGGAAGCCTCAACAATGGTCTTCGGTGCCTCCGTCCGGGCAGGCACATCAGCAGCAATCCCCTTGCCCCGAGTATCAGATGACTCGGCAGCAGGGGCGGATACTTGGTCAGGGGGAGAAACAGGCACACTGGCGGGTGTGAAGACCAAAGGCCTATGAATTACCGGAGGAGCAATGTCTGGCGAGAACAGTCTTCCACTACGAGTGACCTTAGCAGGCCCAGTGATGTTGGAGACACCAGCATCAATGTTGAACTCTTGTTTCACACCCAGAACATAAACGTCTGCCCCATAGTGCCATGGGACAGCCTTATCAGACTTGTAGGGGATGGGCCCCGGAACAGTAATGGTGATGGGAGCAATCTTGTGAACCGGCAAAATTTGGACAGGCTTCTTTGGAGGAGCCTTGGAAGGGTTGTTGAAGATGGTAACAATGGAAACTTCTTCAACAGGGGCAGCAGGATTAGCAGTCTTTCTGAATAAAATCTCTTTACTATCCATCAGGTTTTGGACGCCTGATTTCAGCAAAGAACAACCAGCAGGGGAAGCAACACATAGAGGGCAACCTTTGCTACATCCCGGAAATAAACCGGCTAGCAACAGGTTCCTCTTGACCGTCAGCAGCGGAGTAACAACATCATTCACCGAAGCTACATACAAATCCTCCTCAACAGCATTCACTCCATGCTGGGGCATGGGAGCGGTTACAACATTCGGCCTCTCGGGCGCCTCAAACTGTATCTCCTTTGCATCAATAAGGTCCTGAACCTTATTCTTTAGGGCCCAACAGTCATCTGTGCTATGCCCCGGGCTATCAGAGTGGTAAGCACAGCGGGCATTTGGATTAAACTTGGGGGATGCAGTATTCACAACCTTCGGGGCCTCTCTAACAGTCACCAAGCTGGCTGATAACAGTTGCGGCAGGATTTGGGAGAGAGTCATGCTGAGCCGAGTATATTGTCGCTTGGGCCTCTCAGCTCTGGGTTAATTGTACTGTTGTGGAGCAACAGCAGGTTTAGAAATAACCACCGCGTTGACAGCTTGGCGGTGTTCAGGTTTGTTCTGCCTTCTCGGGCCATACACAGCACTTGCCTCTTTCTTGAAGGGCTTCTTTTCAGCATTGGAGGAGGCAACCTTCTGTATCTTCCCTGATTTTATACCGGCCTCGATCCTCTCACCAGTCAGGATCAGATCAGTAAACCCAGCAGAGGAATTACCGATGAGATGATTGAAAAATGGACCAGAAAGGGTCCCCAAAAACATATCCACCAGTTCTCGGTCTGTCAATGGTGGCTGCACCCTGCCAGCCAGGTCCCTCCATTTCTGGGCGTACTCCTTAAAACCTTCACCCGACCCTAGCGACATACCCTGGAGCTGAGTACGCGTAGGAGCGAGGTCGGAATTATATTGATACTGCTTGTAAAAAGCAGTGGCCAGATCCTCCCAGTTACGAATGTTGATTCCATCCAGCTGATAGAACCATTCGAGGTGAGTCCCTGAAAGACTCTCCTGGAAGAAGTGGATCCAAAGGTTCTTGTCTGCTGTGTAAGGCTGGATCTTCCTTACATAAGAACGGAGGTGCATCTTGGGACAGGAAGCCCCGTCATACTTCACAAAGGCAGGTGCCTTGAACTTGTGTGGAATCACTACCCCAGTAGATAACCCCAAGTCTCCGAAGTCCAGTCCAGGCACACGCTGAACTTCCATAGCTTTTAATCTGTCCTCCAGCTGCTTGTACCGGTCTTCAGCAGGAGGGTACTGTTCGTCGTTGAAGTCTGTTTCAGTATCAGAGCCTACAGGAGTAGGGACCTCCCTTTCTTGGTGACTACCTTCCCCCACAGATGGAGTAGTCCTCTCAGCCTCAACCTGTAAGGTGTTCCCGAGTCTGCGCCCAGTGTTGAATAGCACAGTCCTCCTCTTCTTCTTAGTCTTCTTCAGAAGCATGGTCTTCAACTCTTGTTGACCTTGAGCCAAACCCTTGATCAGCTCCTGAAATTGGGCGTTCTGCGCCTGAAGAGCCTTGATAGATGCCTCGGTTGATGATTCAGGGTTCATGATGCTGAAATAAACAGCGAAGAACAGTCAGCAGCCTGAAAAGAAGAGTACCTGTGATGCGTATGATGAATGATATGTGTTTATGCAATGCATTCAAGAGTTCGAAAATTCAAATTTGTTGTAGACAAAAAGGAACACATGTTATTATTAAGAAAATAATTGTTCAGTACATTAAAGCCTCATGGGCAAGCATTACAAGACAGATCAATCCCAAAAGACACTACGCATCCTCTTCGGAGCAATATAGGTATTGAGATTCCTTTCCTCGTGCAGTAAGCGGGTGAGCTCCAGGACCTTTTTCTCACTGGCATGTAGATTGGTTTCCAGAGAATTCCGTTCTTCCTTAAGCTGGATCCAACTCTTCTGCATCTCTTCCCAGGACGTGGGCATGTCAGGATGTTGAATGGTGTAGGACACCTCCCCTTCCAAGTCTGGCTCTTTGATCACATGGAGAACATGAGGATATGGCATCACCAGCTTCTGGGAGCGGGCTCGTATCCATTTGAGATAAGGCTCCAATAGGATGGAGTTCTTGTGCCCCAGGGTCTTGCTGTCTATTTTGCTGGGCATCCTCCAAGCTTTGATAAATTTCTGGCGAAGTTCTTGCGTATCCTTGTCGAAGTCAAAAACTATGTCAGGAATTAACATCTCATGGGGGCCATCTTTCCGAGCATAACCAAACTGTCTCCAAGCCAGGCACGGGTTGTAGGTAATACCTCCTCTGATTCCAAGTAAAGGAACATTAGGGTACTCCCCACAACGATCAATAATAGTGACATCCTCTCTGGACCGAGAACACCAATGTATATCTGCATGTGTAAGAGTCATCAACCGTTGCGACCACCTCAAACCTCGCTCGTTCTTCAAAACTGATTGCGGAAGGTGCGAAATAAACCACCTTCCCAGGAGGGGAGTGCAGCACATAAGAACACCCCTTTTCTCATGGTTCGAGTGTAACATGAGTGAAGGATGTCCCCCAGCAACGTAGGTATAGGATTCCTGGACATGAAGACCTTGACAGCACTGATATCTATGAGCTGATCTGGTTTAGGGAACAACACCAACCCATAGACAAGGAGGGCTACAACTTCTTCAAAGGCTTGTAGGTCAAGGGAATTCCAACACTCTTGGGCCTTCTCAAACAGAAACTTTGCCAAGAATCCTTTGATACCATTTCTGGCTTCCCAATGCCCCTTGATGTCAGATGGTTGTAGGCATAATGCTTTAGCCACTTCTTCAAGTTTTGGTTCCCTTTCCGTACCGTTGTAGGGTAGCTGGTTGAGAATGGGAATCTTCAGAAGCTGGGAAAACTCTTCTAGAGTAGGCACCAGCTGATAATCCGGGAAAGTAAAACAGTGATGTTGAGGGTCAAAGAATTGGAAAAGGACCTTTACCATCTCTTCCTCAATATTGGTATTGACCAGGCTGATGAGTCTACCATGCCTTTCACTGAATGACGAGTTCTCGGGAATCCTGGATGTAAGCTCCTTAAGCTGAGGAGGGACCCTTATGAGGTTGATCTGAATTGTCTTTCTGCGGATAGTTTCCATGTCCTACAAAACAAGAACAAAGATGAAGGTTCGAACCCCTGAAATGGTTAGTGGATGCATATGATGCTGTATGATGTTATGATGCTATGGTTAAACACACCACAAATATTTACAAAGGCAAACATGTAAGGCACACAAGTCACACAAGACAAAGCCCTTAGAGTTTAGGCCAGCATGGGGTCTGGGTATTACCCTCTTGAAGTTGGTGGGCTCAAACCTGTCCTATCAAAGTAACCGGGTTCTAAGGATCTCAATATCATTAGATTGCTTTCATTGTTCATCGTTTCGATTTAGCCACTGACTGGCGATCAAAATATCCCAAGAAAACAACCCTCAATTGAGTGTAGTATCGAGTATCAACCGACTTCGGAGTACACCAAAGTAGTCATCTCACTACCCTAAAGAGGCCAAGATGGTTCAATTAAGGTTCCTAAGGTTTGTTGATGCTTCACGACACCACATGGAGGCCCCGTACTCTCCTTGATTGACTCAAGGGTTACCGGTACACACCAAAGTGCCACATCAACGTAGCAGACTGCTTCAACCATGTCGGTATACCCCGCACAGTTCCCTCACAGCCTTGTTGCTACTTTCTAAGAAGGTATCCCCCAGATCCGGGTTAGGATCTATAGAACTCCCAAGACAATACCCACAATTTAAAGCAAACAAGTCAAAGCAATTGAAAACACAATGATCTTAGTCCTAAGGTACACCTCACTTTAAAGAGTTCCCCAGCAGAGTCGCCAGTTCTGTGATCGGTGGATCTGGAACTGACTGTTTAACGCTGGTTTCGCGAAATGTCGCGGTAAGCAAGAGTCGCCACCGTCTTTTATTTTCTCCAACATGGAAAGGACAAAAGCACAGAAAAATTCCTTATGAGATTGGTTCTCGGTTCGGGAGGTAGATTATAGAAAGGGAAGGTGTTAGCACCCTTTCTATCCATGGTTATCCATGGGCTCTTAGATACTTGCTCATTGTGTTTTCAAAATTGTTTGCTTTTCAAGTGTGAGTGGGTTTGAAAAAAGTTTCTTTGAAAGTTTCAGATCGACTCTTGTATCAGTCCTCAAGAGTGTTTGAAAAGTTTGTTTTGAAAGCTTTTTGAAAAGTGTAAGGTGTGAAAAGTATTTTGATTTGTTTTTGAAAAGAGCAAGTATCCATGAGTCATCTACCTACCCTAAGGAATTAAGCTGTATAAATGTCCTTTAGGTAGTGCCATCCCACCATTGAGAGATAGGTAGCACCACCGTTGGAGGTGTTCGGGTCAATTCGAGGTTTAGGGACAGTGTGGTCACCGGGCAATAGTAAGATACCTTAGAAGCTACCCTTATGTCATTGATCTTTTTATATTCTGAGGCAACTGTTTTGAGGCAACCAGATCAATGGAACATAAGGACTCACTAAGACGTCCTGTACTCAACGACCACGTTTCGAGGGGCAAGGCAACAGGGTGATCACCAAAGCAATGGTAAGGTACCTTAGAAGCTACCCTTATGCCATTGATCCTTTTATTCTAAGGCGACCGTTCCGAGGCAACTTATTCGAGGCAACTGGATCAATGGACCATAAGGACTCACTAAGGCATCCTGTACTTGATGACCACCTTTCGAGGGGCAAGGCAATAGTGAAGCGTACCCTAGGGGTGGTGTGTGAATTGTGTGTCATTTTCAGTTTATTGTTTGTCTTGTCATGCATTGGTGATCTACGTTTCGATTTTATTTTTGGGCATTCATTCTTTCATGTTATTGTTTAACAGTTAAAGATGCGGGAATTTAAAGTGCGGAAAAGGTAAATGGTCCTACGCTATTACAAAGGCGCGGGTCTACAACGCCAAATTAATCCAGACCCGATTTAAAATAAATTGCAGAAAAATAAATGTCTAATAGCTATTACATGGCTTTAGTATAATTACATTATATTTACATCAAAAATAAATAAAACGCGCGAAAAAGGAAAATATGACCGAATGCGAGGGCGTCGGACCCTTTAAGGAATTAAAATAAAATTAATGGAATAATTAAATTAAATAAAAAGAAAGAACTTGTTTTTTATGTTTTTTTTTGTATTTATGACATTAAAGAAAATTAAATTAATTAAAAGTCAAATAATTAATTCTAATTCTAATTGTTTTTAATTTATTAAAGAAAATGCATTAAAGTTAAAACCTAGAATTAAAACTAATTAATTATAAAATTTATTTACAAAATTAATGGTTAATGATATTTATAATAAAAATATTTAATTAATTAAAAAAAGATAAAAAGTGCTAAAGGCCTATTTTTGTTATTTTTTTGGTTTATTGTGAAAAAAATAATTAAATTACCTAAAATTAAATCTAAATTAATTACATACAAATTTATTTATGAAAATTAATACTAGAATAAAATTATTATTTGTTTTTATCTTTTCTGATTTTTTTGTGTTTTTTATATTTTGAAAATATTAATTAATTAAAAGCAAACAACAATTAAAAGAATATAAAAAATAATAAAAGAACAAAAGAAAAGAAAGAAATTGTAAAAAAACCTAAGGGGGTGAAGCCCCTAATTTGGAGGTAAAGCCCATGTGATTAGGCCCATTGGAATTTCTGACTTTGTGGACTTTTTGCTCACATGCTGGCACGTTGACTCAAGCTTAAGGTGTTCATCAATCCTCAGCCTTTGATCTGATCTCCAGGGGCACGTGGATGTTGGATTCCTGAGGGCATATGGTGCGTTTTGATGCTGGCGCTGCATGGGAATTGTTATTGAAAAATAATATGGAAATATGTATAGACCTGGGGCTTGAACCCAGGTCATATGCTTTGCCACCCACTAGGCTTACCAACTGAGCCAATTGCGCGCTGTTAACATTAGATAATCAACGAATATTATAATAGAAACGAAAGCATTAGTGGGTTTTGCGCGCAAAGTTTCAAACTAGCCAATCGCCTAATGACACGAACTCATCTTCTTCCTTGGATTTCCTGAAACAAATTTAGCAAATGTTTAACGGGGGTTTTAAACCCCCTCAAAATAACGCTAATTTCAGTAATAACGAATAGGCCAGTGACGCTCAGAAATTGGGCGCGATGGTGGCTTTTTCTTCGTCCAGATGCGCTGATCACAACCATGGCACTGTGGTGTTCTGATTTTGCTGGGATAAGAAACGCCTAATTTGAGAACCTGAAAACCCTAAGCATCTCTAATGGCAAATCCTTGTATAAGGCATGAAAACAAAATTAAAACACATAGATAGCATCAGAATTGCATAAAGAAGGTAAATCACGTATCAAAAAGTGTAAAAAACGCATGAATTAGTATGCACGATCATGGATTTTATTTGCACCAGTTTGACTTTATTATACCAATTCTAGGCGTGTTGATGAGAGTTTGTGATTGTAAAACGCTCAGTGATGCTTGAGGAAAGTAATAAGATGAGAATCGTGACTTGAAACCACCTCTAAATGAGTTTTCAGAAATGAGATTTTTTGTGAAAAGTATGAGTTTGTCGTGAGCAATAGGGTGCAGTATCTGTCAATTGTGATGTGTATCACTTGTATATACCCTAAGCAATGTGTATGAATGAGAATTATGGCCAAATATGTCTTGCATTGATGTTTTGGATTTTCACATAAACCACCATTATCAACTTTCCATTTTTTGCCTCATTTTGAATTCTTGCCTTGTTTACTCCCTTGCACGAATTTTGGTAGGCATATAATGATGTTTCAAGGCTAGTTAAGGCCAAATATTTCATTTTAATCAAACTTTTTGATTTTTCTTGATTTAAAAAGATTTAAACTTAATTAAATCCAATAAAATCAATAAAAAATGAAAAAATTAATTAAAAAATATGAAATAAAAGGTGGGACACGTGGGAGGCATGGCCAAGTTAATTCAAGTGGAAAAAGTGGGCCCCTTTTGTCAAAAATGAGATTTCAAGGATAAATGATTTTGGCCATTTCACAAAAATTTCCCAACTTCTCCAATGCATAACTTGCTCAATCTTTAAGCTTTGCTCATGTTCTTGGACATTTTAGAAAGGTCTTGAAGTCCTCTAAACAATGTCTTTGGTCCCATGTCATTTTGATTTACCAATCTCAAGTTATGGCCTTTGACTTAAAGTCCCTTTTTGTTGACTTTTGAAAATGACCTATAATGTTGAAATTGATAACTTTTTGTGAGAGCATTTCTTGGACTTGAAGTATGAAGATGAGTTGTAGGAAATGTCTTTCTCTTCAAAATGAGCTTTGGATGGAATTTTTCTGATAATCCATGTGAAAGTTATGCCCTGGTCAATTTCAGTTGACTTTTTCAACTGTCCAAAAATAGAAACTTTTGCATCTTGATGATTTTTGAGCCAAGTTTTGAGAATCATGATCAAGCATTGATCAAATGATGTTTGTGGCTTCAAAATGAGATGTTGACCAAAAATTTGAACTTTTGACTGCCAAATGACCATTTTGCCCCTACAGTTGACTGTAGTGCAATTAGGGTTTTGACTGTGCAATTTTGTGCTGAAAGTCTTGAAACTTGACATGTAGGTGCTTGACAATGTTTATGTGCATGGGAGACTTGATTGAGGCCTTGAAAACTTCAGCTTCCTTGTGAAAACCAAAACCCTAGTTTGACTGGCTTCAGGAGGATGGTTGACTGTGTAGCCATTGAGTAGACTTGAACCAATTGTGGATGATTCTTGTCAAAACTTTGAAGGTTATGGGAGGGCAAATTTTGGGGTACAACACTATGGTTCTCTCCCCGACGGTGCGTGAGATGTAATTCCCTTTCAGGTTATAATTTCCTATGGTTCTCTCCCCGATGGTGCGTGAGATGTAATTCCCTTTCAGGTTATAATTTCCTATGGTTCTCTCCCCGACGGTGCGTGAGATGTAATTCCCTTTCAGGTTATAATTTCCTATGGTTCTCTCCCCGACGGTGCGTGAGATGTAATTCCATTTCAGATTATAATTTTCTATGGTTCCCTCCCCGACGGTGCGTGAGGTGATAATTCCATTTCAGATTATAATGGTTCTCTCCCCGACGGTGCGTGAGATGATAATTCCATTTCAGATTGTAATGGTTCTCTCCCCGGCGGTGCGTGAGACGATAATTCCATTTCAGGTTATAATTTCCTATGGGTCTCTCCCCGACGGTGCGTGAGATGATAATTCCAACCCAGGTTTTTTTCAATGTTTGCTTTTGAGATTATAATTGCCTATTGGTTCTCTTCCCGATACTGCGAAGATGGTAATTCCCACCAAGATTTTCTCAACGAGCGTTGTTGAAGTTAAAGTCACCCAAGGTTCTCTTACCGTTCATGCTGAGGTAGTAACCATCCCTGGTTCATTCATCATCTTGTGAAGCTCCAGATTCAGCTCCTGTAACCAGTCAGGACACATCTATACCAAGCATTTGAAAACCAGCTCCTGCAACATGTCAGGTACTCATTTTTTTTTTGCAGGTATGCAGGTTCTCGCTAAGGAATCTCTTACGCGATCAACATCCAGATGGCATCTATAAGCCCATCATCCTATTCATCAATCTCTAAATGGCATCTATAAGCCCATTTCTATCACACTGCTACTATGTGAACGCAAATTTCTGGGCACTTTAGTGTTCAATCATCTTCCACCTTCGGACTACGAAAGGCACGTCAGCCAATCTGCATCCTCAGGTCTAAGAAGATTGAACAGGGGCAACTGTTGTACCCCAAAATTTGCCCTCCCATATTCTCCAAGATTTGCCAAGTCAAGCTTCAAATCTCCCCAAGGGTTGCACAGTGCAAGGGTCTCCTGAACAGTCAAGATTAGGGTTTTGGATCTGATCAAGAAAATGAAGCTTCCAAAGGTCCAATCAAGTCTCACAGGCCTACAAATATGGTCAAGCATCCTCATACCAAGTTTCAAGACTTACAGCACAAAATTGCACAGTCAAAAACCCTAATTGCACTACAGTCAACTGTAGGGGCAAAATGGTCATTTGACAGTCAAAAGTTCAAATTTTTGATCAACATCTCATTTTGAAGCCACAAACATCATTTGATCAATGCTTGATCATGATTCTCAAAGTTTGGCTCAAAAATCATCAAGATGCAAAAGTTTCCTTATTTGGACAGCTGAAAAAGTCAACTGTAAATTGACCAGGGCATAACTTTCACATGGATTATCAGAAAAATTCCATCCAAAGCTCATTTTGAAGAGAAAGACATTTCCTACAACTAATCTTCATACTTCAAGTCCAAGAAATGCTCTCACAAAAAGTTATCAATTTCAACATTATAGGTCATTTTCAAAAGTCAACAAAAAGGGACTTTAAGTCAAAGGCCATAACTTGAGATTGGTAAATCAAAATGACATGGGACCAAAGCCATTGGTTAGAGGACTCAAAGACCTTTCCAAAATGTCCAAGAACATGAGAAAAGCTTAAAAATTGAGCAAGTTATGCCTTGTAGAAGTTGGGAAATATTTGGATATTTTGAAAAGTCAACATTGGTTCAAATGACCTAAAATTGCTAATGGGCCCATTTTTATTCCACAATTCAGCATCCCAAGCATGTGCACGACCACTTGGCCCAAAGGGAAGTTTTTATTCATTTTTTATTTATTTATTTGAATTTTTATTAATAATAATTCATTTAAATCAATTAAATATATGAAAAATACTTAACCTAATTTATCAAATCTTTTGGTACATGTAATAGGCTCAATAATTCGTGCATAATCAAATATGGAAAGATTTGGATTGATTGGATCATGATTGGTACAAAATTGCATGGAAAATATTTGAAAAAAGATCTTGAAAATCAAATCTTTCAAAGTCATGAATGCCAAGCTTTTTGATCAGAATTCTTAACCTAATTCATTCCTACATAAGCATAGAACATAAACCTAATTCAAGAGACCACGCAGCTGCTCAGAAAACCCTTGCACAAGCTTGCATTTTTTCAAGAAAACTCAAAACTGAAAACCTCATTCTAGGGCGATTCAAGGCACGATTTTTGTTTCATTAGCTTGCTGAAGCTTCATAGAACGATTTCCAATCAAAAACATTCATCAAAACTCAAAGAATTGGTACAATGAACCGGCCCTGTACAGAAAAAAATTCATAATCGTGTTTTAACATCTATGCATTTTCATGGCATTTTAATTGTTGATTCATACTCCTTATGCAATTCTGAAGCTAACCCATATGTTTAATTGTATTTTTATGCATTGTGTGCCAATATACCATTGTTGCTTTTTAGGGTTTGCAGAGTTTCGAATTAGGGGTTTTAAGATAAGGCAAAATTAGGGCACCACGGTACCATGGTCATGATCAGCGCATTTGGACGAAGAAGAAGCTGCCCTCGCGCTCAATTTATGAGCATCACAGGGCTATTCGCTATTTTTTAGTAGCTGGCCTAAGAGAACGCTAACAAAACCGTTGCTCATTGTTTGTGTATTTCAGGAAAAACAAAGTCCATGAAGAAGATGATGTGGTGGCCAGCCATGATTGGCTCTTTTGAATTTGCGCGCTTTAACCCACTAACGCCTTGGCTTTGTTTGATATTATTTGTTTATTACATTATATACAAAGCGCATGAATTGGTCCAGTGGTAGGTGCAGCTGTTGATAACGTACATGACCTGGGTTCGAGCCCCAGGTCTTCATTATTCCTATATTATTTTGCAACTCATATTCCCATGCAGTTTCAAGACTGGAGCGCACCATACACCTCCAAATCAGGCTTGCCACGTCCATCCTAAGATCAATCACAAGGCTGAGAGTTAGAGAACATCATGGATCCAAGTCAACGCATGTGTATGTTCCCAGAAAAAATCAACAAGGCCATGCTAAATGGGCCAGAATTCTTGGACTGAACCTCCACTTTGGGGACTGATACCCCCTAGGTTTGCCATTTTAAAATATTTTCTTTTTTCATTATTTCTATTTTATTTTAATTATTGTGTTTAATCAATTAATTAATTAGTTTCATAAATATAAAAAACACATAAAAATCAGAAAAGATCAAAAATTAAATATATTTAATTAGTTAATATTTTGTAAATAAATTTGCGTGTAAATTAATTAGTTTTAAAGTAGGGTTTAATTTAATATTTTCATAATAAATTTAAAAAACATAGAATTAGGTTTGATTAATTTTCATCCTTTTTATTTTTTCTTTCATAAATAATTAAATAATTAAATATTTATTTTTATAATTAAATTTGTATATAAAAATTAGGGTTAATTTAGGTTAAAATTCAATATTTTATTAATAAATTAAAAGCCATTAGAATTAGGGTTAGTATTTATTTTAATTAATTCTTTTTTAATATTAAATCCTAAAATACTAAAAATACCAAAAACAATCTTCTTTTCTTTTTAATTAATTAATTCCATGTAATTCTAATTTTGCAAAAAGGGTCCAACGCCCTCGTTTCGATTTAATTCTTATTCGCATATTTATTTTATTTATTTATAATATCTGTGTATCTCTCCCAAGGCCATGTAACCTTTTAATTTTCTCGCACTTTTCTTTACTTTATTTATTTTCTGTCAAATCGGGTTCGAGAAACTTTTGGCGATGTGGACCCGCGCCTTTTGTAATAGCTTAGAATTTACTTTTCTCGCAATTTTTAACTGTTAAATAAATGGCATGAAAGAATGTATGGACAAAATAAAAACAAGCGCTAGAACACCAATAACATGACAAGATAAATGCAAATGAAAACGACACACAAATCACACACCACCCCTAGGGTACGCCTCACTGTTGCCTTGCCTCGAAAGGTGATCGTCGAGTAGAGGATGTCTTAGTAAGTCCTCATGATCCGGGAACCTGGCATGAGGGTAGCTTCTAAGGTGTCTTCCCATTGCTCTGGTGATCACCATGTCCCGAACCTCGAATTGACCCGAACACCTCCAACGGTGGTGCTACCTACCTCTCAATGGTGGGATGGCACTACTTTAAGGACATTTACACAGACGAATTCCTTAGGGTAGGTAGACGACTCTAGATACTTGCTCTAATTTCAAAACAAAAATTCAAAAATACTTTTCACACCGACACTTTTCAAAAAGCTTTCGAAAGCAATTTTTTAAACACTCTTGAGGACCGATACAAGAGTCGAACTGAAATTTTCAAAGAAACTTTTTAAAACCCACAGTTGAAAAGCAAACAAACCATTTTTGAAAACACAAGTGAGCAAGTATCTAAGAGCCCATGGATAACCATGGATAGAAAGGGTGCTAACACCTTCCCTTTCCATAACCTACCTCCCGAACCGAGAGCAATCTCTTTAAGGAATTTTTCTGTGCTTTTGTCCTTTCCATTTGGAGAAAATAAAAGACGGTGGTGACTCTTGCTTACCGCGACATTTCGCGAACCAGCGTTAAACGGTCAGTTCCAGATCCACCGATCACATATGGGATAGGCCCCGGCATGGTAATCTTCAGTGGTATAAACTTTGGATCAGGTGTAATCTTAACAGGCCTTTTGCAGGTCTTGGAAAGATTGTCGAAAATGGTGATTATGGCAACATCGTTGATTAGAGCAACATGGGTAACAGGAGTAACAGGAGTTTTCTTGAAGAGGATTTCTTGAGTATCCATCAGGCGTTGAATGCCTGACTTCAACAGCGGACAGTCAGATTGCAAGGTTGAACAAAAATAACAATTTTTTTCACAGCCCAGGAAAATCCCGGCTTTCAACAGATTCATCTTGACCATTGGCAACGGAGTCATTAAGTCATTAACAGCAGTAACATGAAGGTCTTCCATAATAGAATGGACATTATGATCATGTTTTGGCATAGGAGCGGATATCACATTAGGTTTTTCGGGGGCAACAAACTCCACCTCCTTGGCATCTATTAAATCTTGGATCTTGTTTTTAAGGGCCCAACAATTGTTGGTGTCGTGCCCCACACTGTCCGAATGATATGCACATTTTGCATTTGAATGATAATAAGGAGAAAAGGTATTTGGGTTTTTCGGCGCTTCTTTCAAGTTGGTAAGGTTTAACTTTAACAGATGAGGGAGGACCTGAGCTGGTGTCATATTGATCCGAATGAATTGTCGTTGTGGCCTTTCCACCCTATTTTGGTTAGCTCTGGGTTGACTGCTTCGAGGTTGATCGGCTGAAGAGTTTTGGATCATCACAGCCCCCACCGCTGGTCGGCGCTCCATTATGCCTTGATTTTTCTGAGTGTAAACAGCAGAAGCTTCTTTCTTGGCTGGGAAGGTCTTCTTGACAGCGGTGGAAGCATATGCATCCTTCTAAATTTTACCTCTCTTAATGCCAGCTTTGAACCTTTCACCTGTCAGAATTAATTCGGTGAACCCTGCAGATGAGTTCCCGATCAAGTGATTGAAGAATGGACCTGAAAGGGTCCCCAAAAACATATCAACCAACTCTCTATCCGACAATGGTGGCTTCACCCTTCCAGCCAAATCTCGCCACTTCTGGGCATACTCCTTAAAGCCTTCATTAGAGACCATACCCATACTCTGTAGTTGAGTACGAGTAGGAGCTAAATCTACGTTATATTGATATTTTCGATAGAAAGCAGCAGCCAAATCCTCCCAGTTATGTACATCATATCTCTCAAGTTGATAGAACCAGTCCAATTACGTTCCCAACAAACTATCTTGAAAAAAAAGGACCCACGGATCCTTATCAGAAGAGTGAGGTTGGATCTTTCTGACGTAGGACCGCAGATACATCTTCGGACAGGACAAACCGTCGTATTTATAAAATGTAGGTACTTTGAACTTGGGGGGAATGACGATCCCAGCAACCAACACTAGTTCTTCAAAATCCAGCCCAGGTACTCTTTGTACCTCCATGGCTGCCAGCCGATCTTCAAGATTCTTATACTTCTCGTCCGCCGGAGGGTACTGCTGTTCGGAGTAATCTTCATCCTCTTCTTCTTCTTCCTCTTCAGCTTCAGACTCGGAGGGTACCGCAGCTCCTTTTCCTTTACCAACCCCTTCATCAAACATCGAGGGGAAATCTAGGACCCTTCTTGCTTGGTTCTCAAATCTTCTACCCATAGTGGCCACACCAGCCCTTTTCTTTTTCTTCTTTTCCTTTTCCTTCTCTTTCTCTAACAGTGCTTTAAGGTCCTCTTGACATTTTGCCAAGGTCACGAGGAGTTGTTGGAATTGCGAATTTTGTGCCTGCAGATCTTTGACCGTCTGCTCTATATCCATCTTGCTGAAATAAACAGCAGAAAGATAAGGAAACCTGGTGTGAAGACATGTTTATACATATGATGAATGATGTGTATTCATGTAATGCATTCAAGGATTCAGAAATTCAAAGTTGTTGCAGACAAAAAAGAACACACGTCATATTAATAAGAAGAAATTTGTTATTACATAAATGCCCCATGGGCAAAATATTACAAAATTCTTAATGTAAAAAGACGTTGTGCATCCTCTTTGGTGCGATATAAGTGTTGAGATTCTGCTCTTCATGGAGTCAACGAGTAAGTTCCAAAACCTTCTTCTCACTAGCGTAGAAGCTGGCTTCAAAAGTGTCTCGTTCTTCCTTGAGCTGTATCCAACTCTTTTGCAAATCTTCCAATGATGTTGGCATGTCTGGATGTAGGAGGGTGTATGGAACCTCTCCTTCCATAATAGGCTCTTTGATCACTGGGAGAATGTGGGGGTAAGGTATCATAAGACTCTGGGCGCGGGTTCGTACCCACTTGAGATAAGGCTCAAGGGGGGTGGAATTCTTGTGTCCCAGTGTCTTACTATCCACTTTGTTGGGCATCCTCAAAACTCGGATAAACCTTTGTCGAAGTCCTTGAGCGTCATTGTCAAAGTCAAAAACCAAGTCTGGAATCCATATGTCATGAGGGCCATCCCTTCGGGCATACCCAAATTGTCTCAGAGCTAAACAGGGGTTGTAGGTGATGCCTCCCCTAATGCCAAGTAGTGGGACATTAGGGAATTCCCCACAATGATCAATGATGATGACATTTTCTCTGGACCGAGAACACCAATGAACATCAGAATGTGTAAGGGTCATCAATTGTTGTGACCACCTCAAGCCTTGTTCATTCTTCAAGACTGACTGGGGAAGGTGAGAAATAAACCACCTTGCCAAAAGAGGAGTACAGCACATGAGAACACCTCTTTTCCTCATTGTTCATGTGTGAAATGAGTGTAAGATGTCCCCAAGCAATGTAGGCACAGGATTCCGAGATATGAAAATATTGACCGCATTCACATCTATAAGCTGATCAGGGTTTGGGAACAAGACCAACCCATAGATGAGAAGTGCTACAATCTCCTCAAAAGCTTGCAGATCTAGAGAATTCCAGCAGTCTTGTGCCTTCTCAAATAGAAACTTTACCAAGAAACCCTTGACACCACTTCTGGTTTCCTAATGACCTTTGATATCAGATGGTTGCAAGTGTAAGGCTTGAGCAACATCTTCAGGCTTTGGTTCTCTTTCCATACCGTTGTAGGGTAGTTGACGGAGAATAGAAATCCTCAGGAGTTGAGAAAATTCCTCCAAAGTAGGTACTAGTTGGTAATCAGGAAATGTAAAGCAATGGTGTAGGGGGTCAAAGAACTGGAAGAGGACTTTCACCATGTCTTCTTCAATGTTGGAGTTGACCAAGTTGAGAAGTCTACCATGTCTTTCACTGAAGGGAGAATTCTCTAGAATCCTGGAAGTAAGCTCCTTGAGTTGAGGAGGGATCCTCACAAGGTTGACCTGAATAGTTTTTCTGCGGAGTGATTCCATGACCTACAAAACAGGAACAAAGATGAAGATCCAAACCCTTGAAATGGTTAGTGGATGCATATGATGCTTTATGATGTTCATGATGTATGCACAAGTATATGTACAAGCAAATCACACAAGATCCTAGTTTCAGGCTTGCATGGGGTTTCATAGGTAAGTACCCTCTTGAAGTTAGTTGGCTCAACCTGTCCTATAAATAGTAATTGGGTTCTAAGGAGCTCAATATCACTGGATTATTTTTTGTGTTCATTGTTTCAGTTTATCCACTTTACTGGCGACTGAAATATTCCAAGAAAACAACCCTCAATGAGTGTAGTATCGAGTATCTACCAACTTCAGACTGTACCAAAGTCGGTCATCTCACTACCCCTAAAAAAAGGCCAAGATGGTCAAGTAAAGGTTCTAAGAGTTCATTAGTGCTTCATGACATCACTCAGCGGCCCCGTATTCTCTTTGATTGACTCAAAGGCTACCGGTACCCACAAATATGTCGCACTAATATAGCTATTGCTTCAACCATGTCGGTATACCCCGCACAGTTTCCACAACGTATTGCTATTTACCTATGAATGTTTCCCAAATCCGGGTAGAGGATTTCAAACCCAAACAATAGAATCAAATGTAAAGCAATCAAAGCAAATAAAATAAGCATGTAAAGGTGATCTAAACCCTAAGGTTACTCCACTTTTAAAGTAGTCCCCAGCAGAGTCTCCAGTTCTGTGATACGCTGGGAGAACTGACTTGAGGTTTTGCGTTTATGTTCGCAAATGTTTTGGTTTAGCAAGAGTCGTCACCGACTTTTTATTTTATCCAAAGGAAAGGTCAAAAAGCACAGGAAAGACCTTTGAGATGTTTTCTTGGGTTTGGGGAGTAGATTATGAAAAGGGAAGGTGCAAGCACCCTTTTCATCCATGGTTATCCATGGGCTCTTAGTTACTTGTTGTGATACGGTGGGAGAGAACTGACTGTTTTTTTTGAATGTCGGTTCGTGTTTTGCGTTTGTTTTTGCAAAATGTCGCGGTAAGCAAGATTCGCCACCGTCTTTTATTTTATCCAACAAGGAAAGGAAAAAAGCACAGAAAAATTCCTTTTTCGAGATGTTTCTCGGGTCCGGGGGGTAGATTATAGAAAGGGAAGGTGTTAGCACCCTTTCTATCCGTGGTTATCCACGGGCTCTTAGGTACTTGCTCAAAGTGTTTTCAAAATTTGCTTTTCTTTGTGTTTGTGGGTTTGAAGAAGTTTTTATTTTGAAAAGGAGTGTAAGTGCGAAAAGTTTTGTTTTGTTTTGAGAGAGCAAGTACTTAAGAACCATCTACCTACTCGAAAAAGGAATCAATCTGTGCTAATGTCCTTTAGACAATGCTATCGCACTATTGGTGAGTAGGTAGCGTCGTCGTTGGAGTTTAAGGGTCAATTCGATTAAGGGACATGTGGTCACTGAAGCAATGTTAGGACACCTTAGCGGTAACCCTAATATCTTAGATCATTTTTCTGAGGCAACCGTTTCGAGGCAACTATGATCTTTGGACAAGAGGGCGACCTCTAAAACTTCCTATACTCAATGACCACTTTCGAAGGCAACCAAGTGAAGTGTACCCTATGAGTGCGCATGTGCGAGTGTGTTGTTTCGGTTAATTTATCTTTGTACATGTCAATGGTTATCTATGTTGATTTTAAATTCATACATTCGATCTTGTCATGCATTCCCTATTATCAAACATCTAACAGTTTATGAGTTGCGGAAATTAAATTTGCGGAAATTAAATCTAAACTATTACAAGGCGTCGAGTATTTACATCGCCAAAAACAACCCTTAAAATTAAAATGCGGAAATTAAATAAAGTGATAAAATAATCAAAGTCCTAATTTAACTATTACATTCCGGGAAACAATTACATCAATATAGTAAACTGGATCGCGTGCAAGGAATTAAATCGGGCGAGTTTTTAGGGTTTTGACCCTTTTTTGAAAGAAAGTGATTTTTTTTTTGAATTAAAAGGAAATAAACTAAGTTAATTAATAAATTAATTAATTATTTTAAGAAAAAAGATATTTTTTGGATTTTTGGATATTAAAAGAAATAAAATAAATTTGATTTAAAGTTAGTAAAAACCTAATTTTCTACATTAATTTTAATTATTGCAAAAATATTAAAAGTTATTCCCTAATTAAACTAAATTAATTAAGTTAGTATTTATTTACAAAAACAAAATGCTGAATTTAATTTTAATAAATAAAATACATTTTTGTGTTTTTTATTTTATGAGGAAAAAAAATTTAATTGGTTAATGATTTAAATAATAAAACTAATAACAATAAAATAAATAAAGAAAAAAATAGAAAAAAAATAACCAAAGGGGGGTTTGGGCCCAAATTGGGGGTGAAATCTGCAATTCAGAGGCCCATTTACGTTGGCCTGTATTGACCTTCTGGAATTCCATACGCACGTGTTGACTAGGGCATATGATAGGCCTTCATCTGGGCCATCAGATTTGGCCTGGAGGCCATCTGTCCACTGATTGCATGAGGGAGCATGGTACATCACGCATAGGAGCTTGTATTGGATCACCTGGAAACAAAATGCAACAAATATATTGGGGACCTGAGATTCGAACCCAGGTCCTGTTGGATCTCACACTAATGCCTTCGCCACTGAGCCAAAGTGTTTCATTCGTTAATGGATTAGGTAACAATTAATATATGGAAAAACACAATAATATGCTAGAAAAAATAAAAAAGAAGCGCGAATATTTGAATGGCTCAATGGGATGGGGACACGTTGTCGTCCCTGTCCTCAGATTTTCACAAGGATTACCTGCGGATTTAAATCCGCAGCAAAAGGCATAGGTTGATTCAATAATCCTTCCCAGGCCATATAAATGAAAGATGATGCCATGGATGAACTCGTCTCTTCATCCCGGTCTCAACCATGTCCATGAATAAGCCTAATTTCACCTGCATCAAAAACCCCTAAAAACAACCCTAGGAAACCCTACAATGGCGTTTATGATTATAGCACAGATAAATGCAATCAAATAATATGGAAAGCATGGAAATTGTTTGGTGATTGCAAATATGCCATTAGTTTCTTGTAATGATGCGTAAATCTTGAAAAACGAAAGCAAGTTCAGAGGGAGGTCGTATGTCACTTACATGGCGTTTTAGGAGGTGAATGGCCTTGCTTTTGATTGCTACAAACTCAGTGGATGTCCAACAAGAGGATAGTGTTGAGATTTTATGCTGAAAGCACCTCTAAAACAGATTTCAGTTTCAAGCTTTTTTGCAATTTTCTCAAGTTTGGTTCTTGTGATTTAGCAGCCTCTAGGTATCCAATTCGTGCCTCCTGCCTTGTATATGTATAATTCATTGTATTAGGTCAAGTTTTGGACTTTGAATCTTTGTGCATTGATGTTTTAGGATTTGATATGATCCTCCATTGAAAACCTTCCAAAATTGTCCAAATTCCATCTTTTTGTTCATGATATGGCTTGATACGGATTTGATCATGTCCATGATGACAATTAAGACCTATATCAATCAAAAAGATTCCAAGTGATCAATATTTGGATTGTATTTGGATTTAAATTGATTTAAAATGAATTAATTCAATAAAAATTAAATAAAATAGAAAAATCAATAAATGGACACAATACTGAAGATAGGACACATGTGTAGTGTGACAAGATCAAATCAAGTGAAAAAATGTGGGCCCGTTTGACAAAATTTGAAGTTTTGGGGATAGTTGACTTTTGGCAATTTTGCAAAAATGCTCAACTTCAACAATGCATAACTTCTTCAATTTTGATCTTTTGGATGTATTTTTGGACTTTTTAGAAACCTTGATATGTCCTATAACCAACCCTTTTGGTATCATCTCATTTTGATATTCCATGCTCAAGTTTTAAGTTTTGGCAAAAAAGGTGTTTTTGTTGACTTCCAAAAATGACCTATAATGTCCGAATTTGTAACTTTTTGTGAGTGCATTTCTTGATCTTGGGGTGTGAAGATGGATTGTAGGAAATTGCATCCTATTCAAAATGAGCTTTAGATGGGTCATTTCTCATAAATTATGAGAAAGTTATGCTTGGTCAAAGTTGAGTTGACTTTTCCTACAAAACCCTAATTTAGCAACTTTTGAGTCTTGATGAATTTTGAGCAATCCTTGATGAATCATGATCAACCCTTGATCAAATGATGAAATATCCTTAAAAATGAGAATGTTGACAAAAAATCTTGAAGTTTGACTATTTGTAGGTCACAGTTGACTTTTGCCCTAGCACAGTCGATTTTTGGACCTCTTGAGCAATTGACTGACCAAACTTCCTCTGCAAGGCTTGAAATTTGACATGGATACCTTGAGAAGATTTTAGGACATTGGGGAGCATTTGAAGTCATTTGGATGCAAGGACCTTGATGCAACACAAAACCCTAATTTGAGGTTGACTGCCTTAGGAGATGACTTGATTGTCCCACTCTTGAGCAATCTTGATCCACTTGGAGATTATTCTTGCAATATATTGAGAAATATGGGAGGAAAATTTTTAGGGTACAACATCTGCCCCTGTTAAATTTTCTTAAACCTGAGGATATAGATTGGCTTTCGGGCCTTTCGTGATCCGAAGGTGGAAGATGATTGAACACTAGAGTGCCCAGAAATTTGCATTCGCATGATGTATCAGCCTTGTGATGTCAGGAATGGGTTTACAGATGCCATTTGGAGATTGTTGGTAGGTGGTCTTGAACTTCGACTGGAATACAAATCAGGGAGATCTTATCGGCGATCTGACTGAACCAGAGGAGGTCTTGGATTAATTTTGACTGGATCGGCATCAGAAAAATCTTTAGGAATTGATTTAACTGGAGCAGACAAGATCTTGGCGCCTTTGACTGGATCAGCATCAGAGAAATCTTTAGGAATCGATTTAACTGGACCAGGCAAGGTCTTGGAATACCTTCAATTGGATCGGCATCAGTAAAATCTTTAGAAATCGATTTGACTGGACCAGAGAAGGCCTTTGACTGGATCGACATCAGAAAAATCTTTAGGAATCGATTTAACTGGACCAGGCAAGGTCTTGGAATAACTTCAACTGGATCAGCATCAGAAAAATCTTTAGGAATCGATTTGACTGGACCAGAGAAGGCCTTTGACTGGATCGGCATCAAAAAAATCTTTAGGAATCGATTTAACTGGACCAGGCAAGGTCTTGGAATAACTTCAACTGGATCGGCATCAGAAAAATCTTTAGGAATCGATTTGACTGGACCAGAGAAGGCCTTTGACTGGATCGGCATCAGAAAAATCTTTAGGAATCGATTTAACTAGACCAGGCAAGGTCTTGGAATAACTTCAACTGGATCGGCATCAGAAAAATATTTAGGAATCAATTTGACTGGACCAGAGAAGGCCTTTGACTGGATCGGCATCAGAAAAATCTTTAGGAATCGATTTAACTGGACCAGGCAAGGTCTTGGAATAACTTCAACTGAATCGGCATCAGAAAAATCTTTAGGAATCAATTTGACTGGATCAGGCAAGGTCTTGGAATAAATTCAACTGGATCGGCATCAGAAAAATCTTTAGGAATCGATTTGACTGGACCAGAGAAGGCCTTTGACTGGATCGGCATCAGAAAAATATTTAGGAATCGATTTAACTAGACTAGGCAAGGTCTTGGAATAACTTCAACTGGATCGACATTAGAAAAATCTTTAGGAATCGATTTGACTGGACCAGAGAAGGCCTTTGATTAACTTTGACTGGATCGACATCAGAAAAATCTTTAGGAATTGATTTAACTGGACCAGGCAAGGTCTTCCACATAGTTGAGAATTTAACTGCATCTTTCCTGAAAGGCAAAGGTCAATCGTATGCAATGCATGATATGGATCAAGCAATGATGTTCTCAACATGAATGAGATTGTATGGTATGATGCGTATATGCATGTATCATGATGTATGGAAATGTGATGCTTTAGCTGGGGACAATAAACCCCGGATAGCTGCTGGAGACAGATTTGAATTCTTCGTTTCCGCTGGGGATGACGAACGAAGATGATTGCAAGAATAAACCTGCAGGAGAGGATGACTCCATTGGGGAATAAACTGATGAGGAGATTACTCTATGGGGAAGAGATGCTCTGCTGAGGATTATACTGATAAACTCCGCTGGGGATGGATTACCATTGCAGGTGATATTGAACCTGTTGAGGATTGAATTCCTGTTTGTGAAAGGAAAGAAACTTGTTGGGGATGACCATGTTAAACTTTTGTGGGGATAATCCTCTGAACTCTGCTGGAATAATCCTTTGAACTCGACTGGGGAGATTTATTTTTGTACTCCGCTGGGGATAGACTTCCAGAGTCTACTGGGGATGATGCTTCAACTCCGTTGGGGAAGTTTTTTCAGACTGTGCTGGGGAAATATTGACTCCACTGGGGGTGGATTGTATTCTTCCGGGGAACATTCTCATACTCCGTTGGAGAATATTAAGACTGTCGGGGATATCAAGCCTTTTTAGTGCTGATGGTATATCAACTCTGCTTGGGGAGAGTATTGCTGATTCATTCATAGTTGCAAGTCTCAACTGAGAGAGCTATCATTACTGTTTTACTTTGCGGGGAGTGAAGGCATCTCAGCCATACTCTTCAGCTAAATCTACCTTTACACCTGGTGGACAGAGAAACCGTACAATTTGGACAATTCTATTGCCCCTGTTTCTGGTATTACCAGTAATTCGTCTTTTGTTTTGCATGTAAATATTCATGAGCAGCAATTAATGTCAAATGCATATATCAAAAATGAACATTGGAAGTTCTTTGCAAAACAAAACAGATAAAGGAAAAACAGTTTGAAATTTGTCTGAAAATGAATTTGTATTGATTTGAAGTTTGGCCTGTAAATAGGCATTTTTATACAAGAGGCTGACGTCCTAGTAAGAGAATGCCGCCGAATAATAGAATTTACACAATTTGTGAAAAACTAAACAAAACAGCTATGTGAATAATCCCACTAGGTTCCAACTCTGCTATTGCCTTTATATCCTCAAGCATCTCATCACTTTGCTACTGGTTGAAGATGAATCAGATTGATTAGTGTCGTCCGAGCTTGATAGTCGATACCGAAGTCTGGATGCAAGGTGATCCAATGAGACATAGTGTTACGCTTTGATCCCTAATTTTTGCCTGGACCGCCCTTTCGGGTTTTCAGTCCACCGGGATACCCTTTTTTGCCCAAGCCGCCTTTTCAGGTTTTCGACTTGCCGGGTGTACATATTTTTTTTCATTTTCATCCCTTATTTTTGCCTAGGCCAGTCAACCTAGCGGGTCTTTGATTATGCGTAGTATCTTTTCAATATGTCTGCATTGACGGGGTGAGGAAGGTCGTCACCATCCATGGTGGTTAGAATCATAGCTCCTCCTGAGAAAATGTTCTTAACCACAAACGGCCCTTCGTAAGTAGGGGTCCATTTGCCCCTGGGATCACCTTGAGGTAAGATAATACGCTTGATTACCATATCTCCAACTTGATACTCTTGTCGTCTGACTTTCTTGTTAAATGCCTTGATCATTCGTTTTTGGTACGTCTGACCGTGGCAAATAGCAGTAAGTCTCTTTTCATCGATTAAGTTCAGCTGATCAAGCCGGGTCTGAATCCAGTCATCTTCACTCAAACCTGCGTCCTTCATGATTCGGAGAGAGGGTATCTGAACTTCAATGGGTAAGACTACCTCCATACCATATACCAAGGAATAGGGTGTTGCCCCTATTGACGTTCGCGCTGAGGTACCGTGCCCATGAAGAGTAAATGGTAACATCTCGTGCCAGTCTTTGTATGTTACCGTCATCTTCTGCATGATCTTCTTAATGTTTTTATTAGCCGCTTCAACAGCCCCATTCATCTTCAGCCGGTAGGGAGAAGAATTGTGATGCTGTATCTTAAATTGTTCGCAGAGCTCGGTGATCATCTTGTTGTTGAGATTAGTACCATTGTCCGTAATGATCCTCTCTGGTACACCGTGTCGATAGATCAGATTATGTCGAATAAACCGTGCCACGACGTTCTTGGTTACAGTAGCGAAGGAAGCTGCTTCAACCCACTTCATAAAATAATCAATTTCTACCAGGATGAAATGATGCCTGTTAGACGCTGTAGGTCTGATCTCGTCGATCATATCAATGCCCCACATTGCAAAAGGCCAAGGAGCTGTCAAGATGTTCAGAGGAACTGGAGGTATGTGCACCTTATCAGCATAGACTTGGCACTTGTGACACGTCCGAGAATGCTGATAACTATCAACTTCTATTGTGGACCAATAATATCCTGCCCGAAGGATTTTCTTTGCCATGGTGTGTCCACTGGAATGAGTTCCGAAAGTACCTTCATGTAACTCTGCCATGATCCTTTCTGCTTCATTCTTATCCACACATTGCAGTAAGGTTGAATCATGGTTACGCTTGTAAAGGATACCATTGCTGATGAAGAACTTTGCTGCGAATCTCCTCAGAAACTTCTTGTCATTAACAGATGCACCTTCGGGGTATCCCTGAGCCTCAAGGTACCTCTTCACCTCATGAAACCAGGGTTTATCTGCTACCTCTTCAGTCTCAATATCACAAGAATGTGCTGGTTCGTCCAATTTTTCAATGATAATCTGGGGAGCCTCGTTGTCCCAATTGACTTTGAACATAGAAGACATCGTAGCCAGCGCGTCCGCCAACTGATTCTCCTCTCTAGGGAAGTGTTCAAAGGTTATCTCCTCGAAATGGGGAAGCAACGTCAATACATACTCCTTGTAAGGAATCAGATTTGGGTGTTTCGTATCCCACTCGCCTTTGATCTGGATGATCATGAGAGCGGAATCTCCGAAGACATAGAAACTTAATCCTTAGGTCAATTGCTGCTCGAAGACCCATAATGCATGCTTCATACTCCACCATATTGTTGGTGCAGTTGAAACATAGTCGGCAGTGAATAGAGTATGAGAGCCTTTAGGAGATATAATTATGACGCCAATGTCGTTACCCAAAGCATTCGAAGCTCGATCAAAGTATATAGACCATCGGGATCCTTTCTCAGGTCCTTCATCTGGTCCAGGTGTCTCATAATCAGTTACCAACATGATATTCTCGTCCGAGAATTCAAAGTTCATAGACTGGTAATCATCCACTGCCTGATGTGCCAAATGGTCTGCCAACACACTCCCCTTAATTGCCTTTTGGGTCGTATACTGGATGTCATACTCAGTCAAGATCATCTGCCATCTCACTATTCTTCCGGACAAGGTAGGCTTTTCGAAGATATACTAGATTGGATCCATCTTTGATATCAACAGTGTAGTGTGAGTCAGCATATACTGTCTCAGCCGGCGAGAAGCCCATGCCAAAGCACAGCAAGTTTTCTCGAGCAGTAAGTATCGGGTCTCACAGTCGGTAAAAATTTTGCAAAGGTAATAAATAGCATGCTCTTTTCGGCCAGACTCGTCATGCTGACCCAACACACACCCCATTGAGTTGTCGAGTACTGTCAAGTATAAGATCAAAGGTCTCCCTTCAACTGGAGGCATCAAAATAGGTGGCTCTTAGAGATACTCTTTGATCCTTTCGAAAGCAGCCTGGCATTCATCGTTCCAACGTACCACTTGATCTTTCTTCAGTAGCTTGAAGATTGGCTCACAAGTAGCAGTTAGGTGCGAGATGAACCGAGCAATGTAGTTCAGTCGCCCGAGGAAACCTCTGGCTTATTTCTCTATTCTAGGAACTGGCATCTCCTGTATAGCTTTCACTTTTTCAGGATCCACTTGAATACCTTTGTCGCTTACGACGAAACCCAGCAGCTTACCAGATCTCACCCCGAAGGTGCACTTGTTCGGGTTTAACCTCAGCTTGTACAACTTCAACCTGTCAAACAGCTTCTGCAAATGGTCAAGGTGTTCCTCCTCAGTTTGGGACCTTGCAATCATATCGTCGACGTATACTTCAATCTCGTGATGGATCATGTCATGAAACAAAGCAACCATGGCACGCTGGTTCGTTGCCCCAACATTTTTCAGTCCAAAAGGCATGACCTTGTAGCAAAAGGTACCCCACTGAGTAACAAAAGTTGTCTTCTCCATGTCTTAGGGAGCCATTTTAATCTGATTATAACCGGAGAAACCATCTATGAAGGAGAATACCTTGTGCTGGGCGGTGTTGTCAACCAGGACGTCAATATGAGGTAGAGGGAAATCATCCTTGGGGCTTGCCCTGTTCAGATCCCTGTAATCGACACACATTCGAACCTTACTGTGATCGGTGGATTTAGAACTGACTGTTTAACGCTGGTTCGCGAAATGTCGCGGAAGCAAGAGTCACCACCGTCTTTTATTTTCTCCAACATGGACAGGACAAAAGCACAGCAAAATTCCTTATGAGAACGTTTCTCGGTTCGGGAGGTAGATTATAGAAAGGGAAGGTGTTAGCACCCTTTCTATCCATGGTTATCCATGGGCTCTTAGATACTTGCTCTTATGTTTTCAAAACATTGTTTGCTTTTCAAATGTGTGTGGGTTTGAAAAAGTTTCATTGAAAGATTTCTGAATAACTCTTGTATCAGTCCTGAAGAGTGTTGGAAAAGTTTGTTTTGAAAGCTTTTTTGAAAGTGTCAGTGTGAAAAGATTTTTGTTTGTTTTTGAAGAGAGCAAGTATCCATGAGTCATCTACCTACCCTAAGGAATTAGGCTGTGTAAATGTCCTTAAGGTAGTGCCATCCCACCATTGAGAGGTAGGTAGCACCACCGTTGGAGGTGTTCGGGTCAATTCGATTGTAGGGACAGTATGGTCACCGAAGCAACAGTTAGGACACCTTAGAAGCTACCCTTATGTCCTTGATCCTTTTTTCAATCCGAGGCAACGGTTTCGAGGCAACTATTTCGAGGAAACTATTCTGAGGCAACTGTTTCGAGGCAACTGGATCATGGACATAAGGACCGCTAAAACGTCCTATACTTGACGACCACGTTTCGAAGGCAACAAGTGAGGCGTACCCTAGAAGTGGTGTGTGTATTTTTGTGTTGTTTTCAGTTTAGTTTATCTTTGATCATGGCATTGTGAGCTACGCGTTGTTTTTAATTGACATACATTCTTTCATGCAAGTTTAGAATTTAAGAGTGCGAAAAATTAAAAGATGGAAATATAAAAGCTACGTTATTACAAGGCGCGGGTCTATACATCGCCAAAATACAAAGACCCGTTTTTGATAAAAGATGCAGAAAGTAAATAAATACCTAATTACTATTACATCCGGAAAGCAGTTACATAATATTCAAAGAAAATAATGCGCGAAAAGAAATTAAAATTGAACGTCCGAGGGTTTTGACCCTTTGCTTGAAATTGAATTAAATTAAAGTCTAACTAATTATTTAATAAAAAAAAGTGTTTTTTATGTTTTTGAAATAAAGAAAAGAAGTTACAAGGAAACCCTAATTCTAGATTATTTTTAGATTATTAAAGAAAAAGGTCAAAATTAGGCTAATTAACTAAATTATTTAATTTACATGTTTATTTACAAAAAATAATAGTTAATAATAATAATAAATAATGAGGGTCAATAATAATAAAAAAAGATAAATCAAAACCTAATTCTATAGAATTTTATTTATTAAAGAAAAAGATTGAATTAAAACCTAAATTAACTAAATTAATTATTAACATTTATTTACAAAAATAAATTAATGAGTAAATTAATAAATAATTAAACATATTTTTGTATTTTGATTTTTCTGACTTTATTATGAAAAGAAAATTATTTTAGGTGAATTAAATAAAAAATAATTAAAGCAAATAAAAGAATAAAAAAGAAAAGAGAAGAAAACAAATATGCAAACCAAGGAGGTATCAGGCCCAAATGGAGGTTTGTTGGAAGTAATTCAGGCCCATTGACAATGCCTTTTTTGACTTTCAGGATTGTATGCATGAGGGTTGACTGGAGTGTATCATGGAGTTCACCTTCTGACCATTGGATGGGATCTCCTGGCCACTTGGCAAGCACAGGCGTGAGACTCATGGTAGGCCACTGAATGAAGCGCTGCACTAGAAGACATTAAAACAAAAGTCATGAATTATGTGGGGGGACCTGGGAATCGAACCCAGGTCCCAATGCTTACAATACACCTCATCAACTAACTGAGCCAGGCAACGCGTTTGTACATGTAATGGAAAACAAATGTTATATAAAAAAAACAATGGTTAATGGTATAAAACAAAAGACGCGCCAGATATTTGAATGCTCCTATCACACATTGACACGCATGCTTCTTCTTCATCTTTTTTACCTGCAACATGAACAAGTAGCGGGGGTTTTAAACCCCCACAAACCGAAAGTCCTAGAAATAGCGATTAGCCCTATGCATTACATAAATTGAGCGCGAGTAGTTGGTTGAATTTGTCTGGCCTTGACGAATTCAACCATGGTCATGGCTTAATCCAATTTTTCCTCCTGTAGAAAAACCCAATTTTCAAGCTTATGAACCCTAGATTTTATCCATGGTGGATTTTGATTCAGGGGGCTATAATTCAATTGAATGGTACCAACAGCTTCAGAAGGTCCCTATGAGCATGAATCAATCCAAAAAAATTGTCAAAAGCGCATGAATGATGATATACGAATTTAGAAAATGTAGCAAACCGTGTGACTTCGTGGGGATGATTCTTTGCGCGTTTGGACTAGTTCTCGATTGTGAACGCTTCCTGGCAATGTCAGTAATGCAATGGAAACATTTTGAGGCCTTGAATTACCCTGCAAGTATGAAATCAGTTTCCAAGTTTTTGTTGAAAAGTTGCAAATTGGTTATGAGTTTTCAGCAGCTTTTTCGTGTATGCCTCAGTAGGGTTTCCTTGTGCATATGTATGTGAAGGATTCTAGGTCAAAACCTTGGCCCAAAAGTCCATGAATTGATGTTTCATATCTTTGATTTTCATCATATATTTTTCAATCTTTTCATTGAAACCTTTGCCAATTATGGATGATTTTCCTTTTTTGAATGTGAAACGACTTGGCCAGCTTGCCCTGATATGATTTGCTGCACAAAAAGATCTACAAAATCACATCTTTGAATTTTTCTTATAATAAAAACTAATTAAATGAATTAATAAGAATAAAAATTCAATTAATTAATTAAAAATAAGAAAATAAATCCTTTTAAGCTCAATGGGTCGTGCATAGGCTTTGGGTAATGATTCAAGGAAGAATTTGAGGCACATTAGCAATTTTGAAGCTTTTTAGGCAAAGTTGACTTTTTCAAAATTCCCAAAAATTTCCCAACTTCTCCAATGCATATCTTGCTCAATTTTGAATCTATGATCATGTTCTTGGACATTTTGGAAAGGTCTTGAAGTCCTCTAACCAATGCCTTTGGTCCCATGTCATTTTGATTTACCAATCTCAAGTTATGGTCTTTGACTTAAAGTGCCTTTTTGTTGACTTTTGAAAATGACCTATAATGTTGAAATTGATAACTTTTTGTGAGAGCATTTCTTGGACTTGGAGTGTGAAGATGAGTTGTAGGAAATTTCATCCCCTTCAAAATGAGCATTGGATGGTATTTTTCTAATAAACCATGAGGAAGTTATGCCCTGGCCAATTTGCAGTTGACTTTCCAGCTGTCCAAAAATAGAAACTTTTGCATCTTGAGACTTTTTGAGCCATGCTTGTGGAATCATGATCAAGAATTGATCAAATGATGTTTGTGGCTTCAAAATGAGATGTTGACCAAAATTTTTGACTTTTGACTGTCAAATGACCATTTTGCCCCTGCAGTTGATTGTGCAATTTGATGCTGTGAGTCTTGAAACTTGACATATGGATGCTTGACAATGTATATGGGCATGTGGGACTTGATTGGAACCTTTAAAATCTCAATTTCTTTGCAAGAACTAAAACCCTAATTTTGACCGTGTTAGGAGGCAATTGGACTGTGCAATCCTTGAGAGATTTTGAATCATCTGGAGATTGATCTTGGCAAATCTTGAAGAATATGGGAGGGCAAATTTTGGAGTACAACAGTTGCCCCTGTTCAATCTTCTTAGACCTGAGGATGTAGATTGGCTTGTGTGCCTTTCGTGATCCGAAGGTGGAAGATGATTGAACACTAGAGTGCCCAGAAATTTGCACTCACATAGTTGAGTATCAGTAGTGTGATGGCGGGAATGGGCTTATAGATGCCATTTGGAGAGATGATGGATAGGAGGATGGGCTTATAGATGCCATCTGGAAGTGTGACAGAACCTTGTCGGGAATGGGCTTATAGATGCCATTTGGAGACTGTTGGTATGTGGATGGGCTTATAGATGCCATCTAGGTGTCGATCGCGTAAGAGATTCCTTAGCGATAACTTGCGTACCTGAGAAAGAAAAATAATTACCTGGCCTGTTACAGGGGTTGATCTTCAAACTCTTTATGTAGATGTGCCCTGGCTGGATACAGGAATCGAATCTTTAAACTCTTCAGACGTGCCCTGGCAAGATACAGGAATCGAGTCTGGAGAATAGTCGTCAACAGATACACCCTGGCAAGATACAGGAATCGGATCTTCGAACTCTTCAGACGTGCCCTGGCAAGATACATGAATCGAGTCTGGAATTAGTCGTCAACAGATACACCCTGGCAAGATACAGGAATCGGATCTTCGAACTCTTCAGACGTGCCCTGGCAGGATACAGGAATCAAGTCTGGAATTAGTCGTCAACAGATACACCCTGGCAAGGTACAGGAATCGGATCTTCAAAATCTTCAGACGAGCCCTGGCAAGATAAAGGAATCGAGTCTGGAATTAGTCGTCAACAGATACACCCTGGCAGGATTCAGGAATCGGATCTTCAAACTCTTTAGACGTGCCCTGGCAGGATACAGGAATCGAGTCTGGAAAATAGTCGTCAACAGATACACCCTGGCAGGATACAGGAATCGGATCTTCGAACTCTTCAGACGTGCCCTGGCAAGATACATGAATCGAGTCTGGAATTAGTCGTTAACAGATACACCCTGGCAAGATACAGGAATCGGATCTTCAAACTCTTCAGACGTGCCCTGGAAAGATACAGGAATCGAGTCTGGAATTGGTCGTCAACAGATACACCCTGGCAAGATACAGGAATCAGATCTTCAGTTGCGACAGTTGATAGCAATCATCTTTGTATTGACTTTTGCCCTGAAAAGACAAAACGTTAGTTGTATGCAATGTCATGATGTATGACATGCGTGATATTCTCAGAATAAATGAGATTGTATGTTCATGATGCGTATAAGCATGCATTACGTATGTAGATGTGATGTTTATGACTGTATTTTGTCTAGGAAAGTAAATCCTTGACGGGTGCCGGGAAGTCAAATCCTGGGCTGCTGTTTGAAGAGTAGCGTTCTTTTGTTTCCGCTGGGGATGATGGTCGCAAGAATACCGGTAGGAGAAGATGACTCCGTTGGGGAATAAACTTGGCGGATAGATTACTCTGCGGGGAGTAAGCTCTGTGGGGAAAGAGAGGTACTTCATTGAGGTTTGATGATAACTCCGCTGGGGATACCATTGTTGAGCTCTGTTGGAAGGTTTGATGAACTCCGCTTGGGATAGGAAGATTTCGCCGGGGACGATCTTTCCGTGGCAATTGGCTGAGGATAACCCAGTTATATCCTGGTGGGGAAATAACTTTGAATAAAATCCGGGAGAGCGTTCGTACTCTGCAGGGGATAAGCTTCCAGAATATACTGGGGATAAGCTTCCTGAATCTACTGGGGAGATTGATTGAGTTCTCCTGGGGAGACTTTTGAGATTGCACTAGGGAAGTGGCTCCACTGGATGTTCGGTATTCCGCCGGGGAACAATCTTAGATCAAGATTGCCGGGGATGCTTGTAGAGGAATATCTGCATACTCCGTTGGGGAATATTGAGATCTTCTGGGGATAATCCAACTTCCTTAAGGTTGACAGTGGTCTAGCTCTGCTTGGGGGGAGAGTGTTACTGACTTGCTGGAGATATTGCTCCTTTGTTAGGGTTGATGAGAGACCTACTGCTTGGGAGAATTGTTGAATCTTGTCTTACTCGGCGGGGAGTGAAGGTATCTGGGTTACATTCTTCAGCCGAACTTACCTTGGTACCTTGGTGGACGGAGCAATTAGATTGCTTAGACAACTCATTATTGCCCCTGTTTATGATGTTACCTGTAATTAATCCTTTGTTTCGTATGCAAATATTTATGAGTTAGCAATTAGTGTCAAATGCATATATCACAATTGAACATTGGACGTTCTTCGCAAAACAAAACAGAAAAAGGAAAAATAATTGGCAATTGGTCTGAAAAGTGAATTTGTATTGATTTTTGAATTTGCCTGTAAATAGGCGTTTATGTACAAGAGGCTGACGTCCTAGTAAGAGAACGCCGCCGAACAACAGAGTTTATACAATTTTGTGAAAAAGGAAAACAAAACAGCTATGTGAAAAAGATAATCCCACTGGGTTCCAACTCTGCTATCGTCTTTATATCTTCGAGCGTCTCATCACTTGGCTGCTTAGTTGAAGATGAAGCTGATTGATCGATGCCGTCTGAACCTGATATTGATATCGGATTCTGGATGCAAGGTGATCCAATGAGACATAGTATTACGCTTTAATCCCTAACTTTTGCCTGGACCGCCCTTTCGGGTTTTCAGTCCACCGGGATACCCATTTTTGCCCAAGCCGCCTTTTTCAGGTTTTCGACTTGCCGGGTGTACAGATTTTTTTTCATTTCATCCCTTATTTTTGCCCGAACCCTTTTGGTTCGCCGGGAAGCCCTAATTTTTGCCTAGGTATGTCAACCTAGCGGGTCTTTTATCATGCGTAGTATCTTTTTACTATGTCTGCATTGGCGGGGTGAGGAAGGTCGTCACCATCCATGGTGGTTAGGATCATGGCTCCTCCTGAGAACACATGTTTAACCATAAATGGCCCTTCATATGTGGGGGTCCATTTGCCCTTGGGATCACTTTGAGGAAGAATGATGCGTTTGATTACTAGGTCCCCAACTTGATACTCTTGTGGTCTGACTTTCTTGTTAAATGCCCTGATCATCCGTTTTTGGTACGTTTGACCATGACAAATAGCAGTGAGTCTCTTTTCGTCAATTAGGTTCAATTGATCAAGTCGAGTCTGGATCCAGTCATCTTCGCTCAAGTCTGCATCCTTCATTATCTGGAGAGAGGGTATCTGGACTTCAATCGGCAAGACTGCCTCCATGCCATAGACCAAGGAAAAGGGAGTTACCCCGGTTGACGTTCGTGCTGAGGTACGGTACCCATGAAAAGCAAACGGTAACATCTCGTGCCAATCTTTATAGGTCACTGTCATCTTCTGCACAATCTTCTTGATATTTTTATTAGCTGCTTCTACAGCCCCATTCATCTTCGGCCGATAAGGAGAAGAGTTGTGGTGCTGTATCTTAAACTGCTCGCAGAGCTCAGTGATCATCTTGTTATTGAGATTGGTACCATTGTCCGTAATGATCCTTTTTGGGACACCGTATCGACAGATCAGGTTATGCCGAATGAACCGTGCCACGACATTCTTGGTTATAGTGGCGTAGGAAGCTGCTTCAACCCACTTTGTAAAGTAATCGATCGCCACCGGGATGAAGCGATGCCCATTGGATGCTGTAGGTTTATCTCGCCGATCATATCAATGCCCCACATTGCAAAAGGCCAAGGTGCAGTCAAGACATTCAGAGGAACTGGAGGAACGTGCACCTTATCTGCGTAAATCTGGCACTTGTGATATGTCCGAGAATGTTGGTACCAGTCAGCTTCCATTGTGGACCAGAAATATCCTGCCCGAAGGATTTTCTTCGCCATAGTATGTCCACTGGAATGCGTTCCGAAGGTACCTTCATGCAGCTCTGCCATGATTCTTTCTGCTTCAGTCTTATCCACACAACACAGTAAGGTTGAATCATGGTTTCGCTTGTACAGAATGCCATTGCTGAGGAAGAACTTTGCCGCGAACCTTCTCAGAAACTTTTTGTCATTGATGGATGCACCCTCGGGGTATTCTTGAGCTTCCAGGTACCTCTTCACCTCATGATACCAGGGTTTCTCAGTTACCTCTTCAGCCTCAAGATCACAACAATATGCAGGTTCGTCCAGTTTCCAGACGATGATCCGGGGAGCCTCATTGTCCCATTTGACTTTGAACATAGAAGACATCGTAGCTAACGCGTCTTCCAACTGATTCTCCTCTCTTGGGAAGTGTTCAAAAGTTATCTCTGTGAAATAGGGGATCAATGTCAACACACATTCTTTGTAAGGAATAAGGTTTGGGTGTTTCGTATCCCACTCGCCTTTGATCTGATTGATTACGAGAGCGGAATCTCCGAAGACACTCAGAAACTTGATCCTTAAGTCAACCGCAGCTTGAAGACCCATGATGCATACCTCATACTCCGCCATGTTGTTGGTGCAGTTGAAACATAGCCGGGCGGTAAGTGGAGTATGAGTGCCTTGAGGGGATATGATCACAGCGCCGATACCGTTACCCAAAGCGTTGGAGGCTCCGTCAAAGTGCATAGACCATCGGGATCCTTCCTCAGGTCCTTCATCCGGTCCAGGTACTTCACAATCAGTCACTACCAGGATGCTCTCGTCAGGAAATTCAAAGTTCATTGACTGGTAGTCGTCTACTGCCTGATGTGCCAAGTGGTCTGCCAATACACTTCCTTTGATAGCTTTCTGAGTTGTATACTGGATGTCATATTCCGTCAAGATCATCTGCCATCTTGCTATTCTTCCAGACAGAGCAGGCTTTTCGAATATGTACTTTATTGGATCCATTTTTGAAATCAACAGAGTAGTGTGAGTCAGCATATACTGTCTCAGCCGGCGAGCAGCCCATACCAAAGCGCAGCAAGTTTTCTCGAGCAGTGAGTATCGGGTCTCACAGTCGGTAAACTTTTTGCTAAGGTAATAAATGGCGTGCTCTTTTCGGCCAGACTCGTCATGCTGCCCCAACACACACCCCATTGAGCTGTCAAGTACTGTCAGGTATAGTATTAGAGGTCTCCCTTCAACCGGTGGCATAAGAATGGGTGGTTCTTGGAGATACTCTTTGATTCTGTTAAAGCGGCCTGACATTCATCATTCCAACGTACTACTTGATCTTTCTTCAGTAGCTTGAAGATTGGTTCATAGGTAGCAGTTAGGTGCGAGATGAATCGGGCAATGTAATTCAGACGTCCTAGAAAGCCTCTGACTTCTCTCTCTGTTTTGGGAACTGGCATCTCTTGTATGGCTTTAACCTTGGCAGGGTCCACTTGAATACCTTTGTCGCTTATGACGAAGCCTAGCAACTTTCCAGATCTTACCCCAAAGGTGCACTTGTTCGGGTTCAACCTCAGCTTATACAACTTCAACCGGTCAAACAGCTTCTGTAGATGGTCAAGGTGTTCCTCCTCAGTTTGGGACCTTGAAATCATATCGTCGACATACACCTCAATCTCATGATGGATCATGTCATGAAATAAAGCAACCATGGCACGTTGGTAGGTTGCCCCAGCATTTTTCAACCCGAATGGCATGACCTTGTAGCAGAAGGTGCCCCACTGAGTAACAAAGGTAGTCTTCTCCATGTCTTCAGGAGCCATTTTGATCTGATTATAACCTGAAAAACCATCCATGAAGGAGAACACCTTGTGCTGAGCAGTATTGTCAACTAGAACGTCAATGTGAGGCAGAGGGAAGTCGTCTTTAGGGCTGGCCCTTTTCAAATCCCTGTAATCAACACACATTCGGACCTTGCCATCTTTTTTCGGCACTGGAACCACGTTGGCAACCCACTGAGGGTAATAAGTCACTGCTAGAAAGCTGGCATCAAATTGCTTCATAACTTCAGCTTTGATCTTTTCGGACATCTCTGGACGCATGCGGCGAACCTTTTGTTTAACTGGCGGGCAGTCTTCCTTGGTAGGCAGGTGATGGACCACAATGTCGGTATCCAACCTAGGCATGTCTTCGTAAGACCAGGCGAAGATCTCCACATAATCATGCAACATCTGAACCAACCGTTGTTTCACACTGAGCTCCAGATTGACACCAATCTTAACTTCCTTTCTGTCTCTCTCAGTACCCAGATTTACCGTTTCCACTGGCTCTTCATGTGGCTGAATGGCCCTCTCTTCCTGGAGTAATAGTCTTGCAAGCTCACCAGGCACTTCACAATCATCTTCACCTTCGTCTTCGGCTAAGTTGATCGGATTTTCGAAGTCATAACTGGCAGTAGCAGAGTCGTTACCAGTGAGATCCAGAGTGGATTGAAACCTGTATGAGTGAGTGTGTGTAAATATAGCTGTTTTGCAATATATAAAGAAAGAAAGAAAGAAAGGGAGCACAAGATTTGAAATGCGAAAACGTCCAATGTTTTTATTCATGATATATGGAAATGACAAGTAATAAGCCCTCACAAATGAAGCCAACGGTGCCCCGGGTAAGATACCGGGCCAGAAAGTTTCAAATTATTGTTCATTACAAATTTAAGAAACAAAGGAATTCATTACTGCGTAACAAAAGTAACAGGTATGTAGTCTTTTGCAGTCCAATTGTCCAATCCACCGTCGGTCGTCGGGTATATCCAGCTATCAAACTCAGATTCCTCCGCATCGCCTTCAATAGCATTCACTCCCGGGTTGGTGATGAACACGGGAGGTCTTCCGATCCTTGCTTTGCGTACAGCCCTCTGAGCCTCTGCAGTAAAACCCAGCCCAAACTTGTCAGTCTTAGGAGTAAAATCAGGGAGCCTGCCCCAGTTAGCACATTCACCTTTTTCAATTACAGCCCGGGCGTCCTTCAAGGAAGCCATCTTCAAAGGAAAGTCTTCTTCAATTACCGTCTCAGCTGACGCCAATGTTGGAGGCACCTCTTCGAAATGTTGAAAGGGGGTTTCAATAAACTCCCCGTCCATCTCTATATACCGGAACGAGTTCAGATGACTAACCATGTATTCTTCCTCCCCCTGCACTGTAACAATCTTCCCTCTGACAGGGTACTTGAGCTTCTGGTGTAGAGTGGAGGTCACAGCCCCAGCCTTGTGGATCCAGGGACGACCCAGCAAACAAGAATAGGATGGACGAATGTCCATCACATAGAACGTTGAATCGAAGACTTGAGAACCAACACGAATCGGAATATCCACTTCACCATGTACCATCCTTTTCGACCCGTTAAAGGCTCGGACCACGATGTTACTAGGCTTCAACTCCAGACCCTCACAATCCAACCTGTCTAAGGCCTTCTTGGGCAATACATTCAGTGACGAACCAGTGTCTACCAACACGTGTGCGAGAGTAGTGCCCCTGCATTCAATGGAGACATGCAGGGCATCATTGTGGTTCTTTCCCTTAGCGGTCAGATCAACATCCGAGAAACCCAAACCATTGTCAGCGGTCAAGTTGGCCACACAATCAGTGAATTGATCAGCAGACGTCTCTTGTGGCACATGAGCCGTCTTCAGAAATGAAATCAGGGCCTTGGCATGGGCCTCTGAGCACAACAACAATGATAGCATGGAGATCTTAGAGGGGGTATGCCCCAGTTGTTCAACGATGTTGAAGTCGCTCTTCTTGATGATTTTAAGGATTTCCTCCATCTCCTGCTGGGAGGCTTCAACATTGACAGTCTTCGGTGCCTCCATCTGGGAAGGCACATCAGCAATCCCTTTGCCCCGAGTGTCAGATGACTCGGCAGCAGGGATAGAAACTTGATCAGAAGGGGAAGCAGGCACACTTGTAGGCGTAATGATAAGAGGTCTTCGGATAACTGGTGGCGCAATGTCAGGCGAGAAGAGCCTGCCACTGCGGGTAACTTTAGCGGGACCGGTGATGTTACTGATACCGGTACTGGTGTTGAACTCCTGCTTCACTCCAAGTACATACACATCTGCCCTATAGTGCCATGGGACAGCCTTGTCAGATTTATAGGGGAGGGGCCCCGGAACAGTAATGATAATAGGTGCAACAGACATGATTTTGACTGGCTTCCTCAGGGGAGCCTTGGTAGGATTGTTGAAGATGGTGACAACGGATACTTCTGCAGTAGGAACAAAAGGAACAGCGGTCTTCTTGAACAAGATTTCTTTGCTATCCATCAGGCTTTGGATGCCTGACTTCATCAACGGACAACCAGTAAGGGAAACAGCACACAGAAGGCAACCCTTGCTACAACCCGGAAATAAACCGGCTAGCAATAGGTTCCTCTTAACAGTCAACAAAGGGGTAGCAACATCATCCACAGAAACTGCATACAGGTCTTCCTCAATAGCATTTACTCCATGCTGGGGCATAGGAGCAGTCACAACGTTGGGCCTTTCGGGTGCCTCAAATTGTATTTCCTTGGCATCGATAAGGTCCTGAACCTTATTTCTCAGGGCCCAGCAATCATCAGTAGAATGTCTCGGGCTATCAGAGTGATAAGCACAGCAGGCATTGGGATTATACTTCGGAGATGTGGTGTTTACCACCTTCGGAGCTTCTTTGACGGTCACCAAGTTGGTCGATAACAGTTGTGGCAAGATCTGCGACAAGGTCATACTAAGCCGAGTATATTCTCTTCTGGGTCTCTCACCCCTTGGTTGGTTAGGTTGCCGAGGAGCGGCAGCAGGCTTTGCAATTACCACCGCGTTGACAGCTTGGCGGCGTTCCGGTTTGTTTTGCCTTCTAGGCCCATACACAGCACTGGCTTCCTTTTTAAAAGGCTTTTTCTCAGAACTTGAGGATGCACCTTTCTGTATCTTCCCTGATTTCATACCAGCTTCGATCCTTTCCCCAGTCAGAATGAGATCTGTGAACCCTGCAGATGAATTGCCAATGAGATGATTGAAGAACGGCCCGGATAGGGTCCCTAAGAACATGTCCACTAATTCACGGTCGGTTAATGGTGGCTGCACCCTGCCGGCCAGGTCCCTCCACTTCTGCGCATACTCTTTAAAACCTTCTCCCGATCCTAGCGACATACCCTGGAGTTGGGTACGTGTAGGAGCGAGGTCGGCATTATACTGATACTGCTTGTAAAAAGCAGTAGCCAAGTCCTCCCAGTTACGAACCTTGGCTCCATCCAACTGATAGAACCATTCGAGATGAGTCCCTGAAAGACTCTCCTGGAAGAAATGGATCCACAAGTTCTTGTCCACAGTGTATGGTTGGATCTTCCGCACATAAGATCTGAGATGTAGCTTAGGGCAGGACGCCCCGTCATACTTTGCGAAAGATGGTGCTTTGAATTTGTGTGGGATCACCACACCAGAAGATAGACCCAGGTCTCCGAAATCCAACCCAGGCACTTGTTGAATTTCCATGGCATTCAGACGATCCTCTAACTGCTTGTACTTGTCTTCAGCTGGAGGATACTGCTCCTCATTGAAATTAGTCTCGTTGTCAGAGACCACCGGACTAGGAACCCTTCCCCGCTGGGGACTGCCTTTCCCTACAGAAGAACCAGCTTGATCAACCTCATTCTGCAGTGTGTTACCAAACCTCCGGCCAGTGTTGAATAGTACAGTTCTCTTCTTCTTCTTCTTGACCAGCAGAGCCTTCAATTCCTCTTGACCTTGGGCCAAACTCATGATCAGCTCTTGGAACTGGGCGTTCTGAGCATGGAGGGCCTTGATGGATTGCTCAGTAGATGATTCAGGATTCATGATGCTGAAATAAACAGCGAAGAACATTAAGCGACCTGAAAAGAAGAGTACCTGTGATGCACATGATGAATGGAATGCGTATGATTTATGTTTTCAAGACAATCGGGATTCAACTTTGTAAACAAAAAGGAACACACTTCTTTAGATTCAACTTTGAAATTTAAATTGTTCAACAGATTGCCCTTAGGCGTTACATAAAATGAAAATACTGGAAAAGGAAATAAAAACTGTAAAAACATCCAAAGCTCATCAGTGATCCCAGGGTCTCTTTTTCTCAGTACGGATGTAGTCATTCAAGGCCCGCTCGTTCTCCAACTGCTTTGTCAGCTTCTGGATTTTCAATTCCTGCTCGTTGAACTTTTCCCGATAAGAATCCCGTTCTTCCCGTAGTTGCACCCAAGACCTCTTTAGTGTATCAACATTAGTAGGTATCTGAGGAGTGAGAACAGTTGGAGGAGCCCCATCTCTATCAGGATATTCAAGAATGATGGGTCTGACAGCTTCATATGGCATACCATACTTCTGAGCACGGATGCGGACCCATCTGTAGTAGGGTTCTATAGGTAGAGAAGTCTTCGGTCCCAACTCATGTGGGTCAGCTTTGTGAATTCTGTCCCAAGCCTTGATGAACCTACGACGCAGCTCGTCACTATCTACCTGAAACTCAAAACTGATGTGAGGCACCAACATCTCATGAGGCCCTGCTCTTCTGGCTCTTCCAAACTGACGGAGCGCTAGACATGGATTATAAAAGATTCCTCCTTGGGTACCAATCAAAGGAACATTAGGATATTCTCCGCAACGATCAATAACAGCTACCTCATCCAAACCCCTGAAAGTCCAAATGATGTCATTATCAGTGAGAGACATTAACCTATGAGCCCAACCTCTTCCTTCTTTGTTCTTCAGCACGAACTTAGGGAGGTGTGAAATAAACCACCTCACTAACAAAGGAATACAACACCACAGAGTTCCACGTCTTCGGGCAGTACGAGCATAAAGTTGTTGCAGGATATCACCTAAGAGAGTGGGCACAGGGTTCCGAGACATGAAAATCCTTATGGCAGTGATATTAATGAAGTTATCCGGATTTGGAAACAGAACCAGACCATAGATTAAGAGAGCCAGGATGTCTTCATATGCCCTGAAGTCTAGGTCATTCCAGAAACTGTTAGCTTTACCGATCAGAAACTTGGCCAAGAAACCCTTAACTCTGCTTCTAGTCACCCAGTTGTCCATTACCTCTTTGTGGGTCAAGGGAAGGGCTGCAGCAATCTCCTCAAGCCTAAGAGTCTTTTCCCAACCAGTGAAGGGAGTCTGATCCAAGATAGGGATACCCAGCAAATCAGAGAACTCTTCCAGGGTAGGGACCAGCTGGAAGTCTTGAAAGGTGAAGCAATTATACAAGGGATCATAAAACTGGGTCAAGACACTCATCAGTTGTTGGTACCACTTTGAAGTGACTAAACCGAGAAGAGAACCATGCCTCTGGATGAAAGAAGTAGTGTTTGGAATTCTGCTAACCAATTCTTCAAGCAATTCAGGTGGGTGAACAAAGTTGAACCGGATAGTGTTCCTTCGCATAGGCATCATGATGTCCTACAAAACAGAGCAAAGGTGAAACCCTCTTGTCTTTGGAATGGTTAGTCCTTATGCAGGATGCATGCAATGTCTATGATGGTATGATGTCATGATAAAGCACACCACAAATATTCACAAAGGCAAACATGATAAGGCACACAAGTCACACAAGACAGCCCTTAGGGTTTAGGCCAGCATGAAGTTCAGGTATTACCCTCTTTCAGTTTGTTGGTTAAGACATGTCCTATCAAAAGTAACCGGGTTCTAGAGGATCCCAATATCACTGACTACCCTCAATCGGTCATAACTCCAGCATCGCAATCTTTTCTTGCGGCCAGAACCATCGCGAGAGTTTAGCCTCAATGGGTGTAGCATACTGCTACTGTTCTATTGGCCAAGTTGGGTCATTTAAGGTTCTAAGGTCGGTTGGTGCTTAATGACTCCTCAGAAGACCCATATTCTCCTCGTTGTGACACAAGGGATATCGGTACAGACCAAGGTGCCACACCAATGTAGCCACTGCTTCACCCGTGTCGGTCTACGCCGGACAGGTCCCTCACAGCTTATGCTACCTAACAGGGTATCCCCAGATCCGGGTTAGGATCTATGAAACTCCGAGACAATGCCCACAATAATAAAGCAAACAAAACACAGCAATTGAAAACACAAGTATGAGCTATCCTAAGGTACACCTCACTTTATAAATTCCCCAACAGATTCGCCAGTTCTGTGATCGGTGGATTTAGAACTGACTGTTTAACGCTGGTTCGCGAAATGTCGCGGAAGCAAGAGTCGCCGCCGTCTTTTATTTTCTCCAACATGGACAGGACAAAAGCACAGCAAAATTCCTTATGAGAACGTTTCTCGGTTCGGGAGGTAGATTATAGAAAGGGAAGGTGTTAGCACCCTTTCTATCCATGGTTATCCATGGGCTCTTAGATACTTGCTCTTATGTTTTCAAAAAATTGTTTGCTTTTCAAATGTGTGTGGGTTTGAAAAAGTTTCATTGAAAGATTTCTGAATAACTCTTGTATCAGTCCTCAAGAGTGTTGGAAAAGTTTGTTTTGAAAGCTTTTTTGAAAGTGTCAGTGTGAAAAGATTTTTGTTTGTTTTTGAAGAGAGCAAGTATCCATGAGTCATCTACCTACCCTAAGGAATTAGGCTGTGTAAATGTCCTTAAGGTAGTGCCATCCCACCATTGAGAGGTAGGTAGCACCACCGTTGGAGGTGTTCGGGTCAATTCGATTGTAGGAACAGTGTGGTCACCGAAGCAACAGTTAGGACACCTTAGAAGCTACCCTTATGTCCTTGATCCTTTTTTCAATCCGAGGCAACCGTTTCGAGGCAACTATTTCGAGGCAACTATTCTGAGGCAACTGTTTCGAGGCAACTGGATCATGGACATAAGGACCGCTAAAACGTCCTATACTTGACGACCACGTTTCGAAGGCAACAAGTGAGGCGTACCCTAGAAGTGGTGTGTGTATTTGTGTGTTGTTTTCAGTTTAGTTTATCTTTGATCATGGCATTGTGAGCTACGCGTTGTTTTTAATTGACATACATTCTTTCATGCAAGTTTAGAATTTAAGAGTGCGGAAAATTAAAAGACGGAAATATAAAAGCTACGCTATTACAAGGCGTGGGTCTATACATCGCAAAAATACAAAGACCCGTTTTTGATAAAAGATGCGGAAAGTAAATAAATACCTAATTACTATTACATCCGGAAAGCAGTTACATAATATTCAAAAGAAAATAATGCGCGAAAATAAATTAAAATTGAACGTCCGAGGGTTTTGACCCTTTGCTTGAAATTGAATTAAATTAAAGTCTAACTAATTATTTAATAAAAAAAAGTGTTTTTTATGTTTTTGAAATAAAGAAAAGAAGTTACAAGGAAACCCTAATTCTAGATTATTTTTAGATTATTAAAGAAAAAGGTCAAAATTAGGCTAATTAACTAAATTATTTAATTTACATGTTTATTTACAAAAAATAATAGTTAATAATAATAATAAATAATGAGGGTCAATAATAATAAAAAAAGATAAATCAAAACCTAATTCTATAGAATTTTATTTATTAAAGAAAAAGATTGAATTAAAACCTAAATTAACTAAATTAGTTATTAACATTTATTTACAAAAATAAATTAATGAGTAAATTAATAAATAATTAAACATATTTTTGTATTTTGATTTTTCTGACTTTATTATGAAAAGAAAATTATTTTAGGTGAATTAAATAAAAAATAATTAAAGCAAATAAAAGAATAAAAAAGAAAAGAGAAGAAAACAAATATGCAAACCAAGGAGGTATCAGGCCCAAATGGAGGTTTGTTGGAAGTAATTCAGGCCCATTGACAAAGCCTTTTTTGACTTTCAGGATTGTATGCATGAGGGTTGACTGGAGTGTATCATGGAGTTCACCTTCTGACCATTGGATGGGATCTCCTGGCCACTTGGCAAGCACAGGCGTGAGACTCATGGTAGGCCACTGAATGAAGCGCTGCACTAGAAGACATTAAAACAAAAGTCATGAATTATGTGGGGGGACCTGGGAATCGAACCCAGGTCCCAATGCTTGTAATACACCTCATCAACCAACTGAGCCAGGCAACGCGTTTGTACATGTAATGGAAAACAAATTATATATAAAAAAACAATGGTTAATGGTATAAAACAAAAGACGCGCCAGATATTTGAATGCTCCTATCACACATTGACACGTATGCTTCTTCTTCATCTTTTTTACCTGCAACATGAACAAGTAGCGGGGGTTTTAAACCCCCACAAACCGAAAGTCCTAGAAATAGCGATTAGCCCTATGCATTACATAAATTGAGCGCGAGTAGTTGGTTGAATTCGTCTGGCCTTGACAAATTCAACCATGGTCATGGATTAATCCAATTTTTCCTCCTGTAGAAAAACCCAATTTTCAAGCTTATGAACCCTAGATTTTATCCATGGTGGATTTCGATTCATGGGGCTATAATTCAATTGAATGGTACCAACAGCTTCAGAAGGTCCCTATGAGCATGAATCAATCCAAAAAAATTGTCAAAAGCGCATGAATGATGATATACGAATTTAGAAAATGTAGCAAACCGTGTGACTTCGTGGGGATGATTCTTTGCGCGTTTGGACTAGTTCTCGATTGTGAACGCTTCCTGGCAATGTCAGTAATGCAATGGAGACGTTTTGAGGCCTTGAATTACCCTGCAAGTATGAAATAAGTTTCCAAGTTTTTGTTGAAAAGTTGCAAATTGGTTATGAGTTTTCAGCAGCTTTTTTGTGTATGCCTCAGTAGGGTTTCCTTGTGCATATGTATGTGAAGGATTCTAGGTCAAAACCTTGGCCCAAAAGTCCATGAATTGATGTTTCATATCTTTGATTTTCATCATATATTTTTCAATCTTTTTCATTGAAACCTTTGCCAATTATGGATGATTTTCCTTTTTTGAATGTGAAACGACTTGGCCAGCTTGCCCTGATATGATTTGCTGCACAAAAAGATCTACAAAATCATATCTTTGAATTTTCTTATAATAAAAACTAATTAAATGAATTAATAAGAATAAAAATTCAATTAATTAATTAAAAATAAGAAAATAAATCCTTTTAAGCTCAATGGGTCGTGCATAGGCTTTGGGTAATGATTCAAGGAAGAATTTGAGGCACATTAGCAAATTTGAAGCTTTTTAGGCAAAGTTGACTTTTTCAAAATTCCCAAAAATTTCCCAACTTCTCTAATGCATATCTTGCTCAATTTTGAAGTTATGATCATGTTCTTGGACATTTTTGAAAGGTCTTGAAGTCCTATAACCAATGCCTTTGGTCCCATGTCATTTTGATTTACCAATCTCAAGTTATGGTCTTTGACTTAAAGTGCCTTTTTATTGACTTTTGAAAATGACCTATAATGTTGAAATTGATAACTTTTTGTGAGAGCATTTCTTGGACTTGGAGTGTGAAGATGAGTTGTAGGAAATGTCATCCCCTTCAAAATGAGCATTGGATGTGATTTTTCTGATAAACTATGAGGAAGTTATGCCCTGATCAATTTGTAGTTGACTTTTTAGCTGTCCAAAAATAGAAACTTTTGCATCTTGAGACTTTTTGAGCCATGCTTGTGGAATCATGATCAAGAATTGATCAAATGATGTTTGTGGCTTCAAAATGAGATGTTGACCAAAATTTTTGACTTTTGACTGTCAAATGACCATTTTGCCCCTGCAGTTGACTGTGCAATTTGATGCTGTGAGTCTTGAAACTTGACATATGGATGCTTGACAATGTATATGTGCATGTGGGACTTGATTGGACCCTTTAAAATCTCAATTTCTTTGCAAGAACCAAAACCCTAATTTTGACTGTGTTAGGAGGCAATTGGACTATGCAATCCTTGAGAGATTTTGAATCATCTTGAGATTGATCTTGGCAAATCTTGAAGAATATGGGAGGGAAAATTTTGGGGTACAACACTTACCATCCTTCTTCGGCACAGGAACCACGTTGGCCAACCACTAAGGGTAAGAAGTAACTGCTAGAAAACCGGCGTCGAACTGTTTCATAACTTCAGCCTTGATTTTCTCAGACATCTCCGGGCGCATTCGGTGGACCTTCTGTTTTACTGGAGGGCAGTCTTCCTTGGTAGGTAGGCGATGAACCACAATATCAGTGTCCAAACCGGGCATATCTTCGTAAGACCAGGCAAAGATCTCAACATAGTCACGCAGCATTTGAATCAGCCGTTGTTTCACACTGAGCTCCAGATTTGCACCGATCTTAACTTCTTTCTTATCTGTCTCTGTACCCAGATTCACTAATTCCACCAGCTCTTCGTGCAGCTGAATGGCCCTCTCTTCCTGGAGTAACAGTCTTGCAAGTTCACCAGGAACTTCGCAATCATCTTCACCTTCGTCTTCGGCTAAGTTGATCGGATTTTCGAAGTCATAACTGGAAGTAGCAGAGTCGTTACCAGTGAGATCTAGAGTGGATGTGGGCCTGTATATGTGAGTGTGTGTAAAATAGCTGTTTTGCAATATATAATACAGAAAAACAAGGAGCGCAAAATTTGAAATGCAAGAAACATCTAATGCTTTTATTAATGATATATGAAAATGACACACATAAAGCCCTCACAAATGAAGCCACGGTGCCTCGGGTAAGACACCGGGCCATAAAGTTTAAAACATTGTCTGTTACAAATTCACAACAAAAAGTTTCATTACTGGGTGATAACAAAAACGGGCATAGAATCCTTCATTGTCCAGTTGCTTAATCCACCATCGACAGTCGGGTAGATCCAACTGTCGATATCAAACTCTTCATCATCGTCCTCCCTGATAGCATTTACCCCTGCATCTTGCTTAGGCTTTTCTGGTGCTTCAAACTCAATCTCCTTCGCATCGATCAAGTATTGTACCTTGTTCTTCAAAACCCAACAATCATCTGTATTATGCCTCGGGCTATCAGAATGAAAAGCACAGCGGGCATTAGGGTTGTACTTCGGTGATGTTATATTTGGATTCTTCGGGGCTTCCCTTGGAATCACCAGATTGGTCTTCAACAACTGAGGCAGAATCTGAGATAAGGTCATGTTGAGACGGGTGAATTGCCTTCGAGGTCTCTTGTCCTTTTGTTGATTGTAGTACTGAGGAGCACCAGTAGGTTTTGAAATAACAACTGCATTAACAGCTTGGCGGTGTTCAGGTCTATTCTGTCTTTTCAAACTGTAGACAGCACTGGACTCTTTCTTAAACAGATTCTTCTCGGTGCTCGATGAGGCACCCTTTTGTATCTTACCAGCCTTAATACCAGCCTCAATCCTTTCACCGGTCAAAATTAGCTCTGTAAACCCAGACGAAGAGCTCCCAATCAGGTGGTTGAAAAATGGACCAGACAGGGTCCCCAGAAACATATCCACAAGCTCCCGATCAGCCAAGAGTGGTTGTACTCTTTCGGCGAGGTCCCTCCACTTCTGAGCATAATCTTTGAATCCTTCACTCGTTCCCATTGACATACCCTGGAGTTGGGTGCGTGTGGGAGCGAGGTCGGAGTTGTACTGGTACTTCCTGTAGAAATCAGTAGCCAAATCTTCCCAACTGCGAATACTGGCTCCGTCCAACTGGTAGAACCACTTAAGCTGAGTCCCTGAGAGACTGTCTTGAAAGAAATGGATCCATAGGTTTTTATCAGCAGTGTATGGCTGAATCTTCCTTACATATGACCGGAGGTGCAGCTTCGGACAAGAAACTCCGTCATACTTAGCAAAGGCTGGTGCCTTGAACTTGTGGGGAATCACTACCCCAGATGATAGACCCAGATCACCAAAGTCCAGACCAAGCACCTTCTGAACTTCCATAGCATTCAACCAGTCTTCAAGTTGCTTGTATCTATCCTCGGCCGGAGGATACTGGTCTTCGTCGAAGTCCGTCTTGTTGTCGGAGACCACAGGGCTAGGAGCCCTCCTTTCTTCTTGACTATCTTTCCCTCCAGATGAGGTGGTCAAATCAACTTCATTATGTAGCCTGTTTCCAAACTTGTGCCCTGTGTTAAACAGGATTTTCCTCTTCTTCTTCTTCTCTTTCAGAATCAGGGTCTTCAGATCTTGCTGACCCTTAGCTAGATTCATGAACAACTCTTGAAATTGGGTATTCTGGGCCTGAAGGGCCTTGATGGCTTGCTCAGTGGAAGGTTCAGCAGACATGATGAGCGCTGAAATAAACAGCAAAGAAGATAAGATACCTATAACGGGTACCTATTTATGAAGTGCATGAGATGAAATGCGTATGATTATAATTTCAAAGACAATCAGGAGATTCAAATTTGTAAGCAATAAATGAAACACACTTTATTAGATAAACTTTGGAATTCAAATTGTTCAACAAATTGCCCTTAAGGCGTTACAAGAATGGAAATACTAAAAAGTAAATAAAACTGTAAAGGAAACAATCAATGGTCAATCAGTGCTCCCATGGTCTCTTCTTGTCGGTGCGGACATAGTCATTTAGAATCCGCTCGTTCTCCAACTGCCTAGTCAATCTCTGGATCTTCTGCTCTTGCTCGTTGAACTTCTCTCAGTAAGCATCTCGTTCTTCCCTCAGTTGCATCCAAGACCTTTTCAGTGCCCCAATGTCAGTGGGCATGTAAGGGTGGAGGATGGTAGGAAGAACCCCCTCTTCATTAGCAACTTCAACAATGATAGGCCGGACGGCTTCATATGGCATACCCAGCTTTTGGGCACGAATGCAAACCCATCTGAGATATGGCTATATTGGAAGAGAAGTCTTTGGACCCAACTCATGTGGATCAGATCTGTGAACTCTATCCCAAGCCTTTATGAATCTGCGGCGTTGTTCGTCGCTATCCCCTTGAAAATCAAAGATGACACGAGGCATTAACAGCTCATGAGGTCCTTCTCTTCTAGCTCTCCCAAACTGACGTAAGGCCAAGCACAGATTGTAAGAAATTCCTCCATGGGTTCCTAACAGTGGAACATTGGGATACTCCCCACAGCGATCAATGATAGCCTCTTCATCCATACCCTTGAGAGTCCAGATAATGTCATTATGAGAGAGAGACATAACCATATAAGCCCAACCCATGCCTTCTTTGTTCTTTAGCACTGACTTGGGGAGGTGCGAAATAAACCACCTCGCCAATAAAGGAGCACAGCACATCAAGGTTCCCAACTTTCGGGCGGTACGAGCATAAAGCTGATGAAGGATGTCACCCAAGAGAGTGGGTACAAGATTGCGAGAGATGAAGATTTTTACCGCATTAACATCAACAAAGGAGTCAGAGTTCGGAAACAATACCAAGCCATATATCAGAAGAGCCAGAATATCTTCGAACGCCTTGAAGTCTAGACTATCCCAGAAATAGTTAGCCTTACCAACCAAAAACTTAGTCATAAAGCCCTTTGCTCCACTTCTAGTCTCCCAATTAGCCATTACCTCTTCTTTGGTCATATGAAGGGCTACAGTAATCTCTTCGGGCCTAAGAATCTTCTCCCAACCAGTAAACGGGGTTTGCTCCAGAATAGAGATACCGAGCAGATCAGAGAACTCTTCTAAGGTGGGAACCAGCTGGTAGTCCTGGAAAGTAAAGCAATGGTATAGCGGATCATAGAATTGAACCAGGACACTTATCATCTGCTCGTCCAATTTGGAGGTAACCAAACTGAGAAGATAACCATGTCTTCTGAGGAAGGAAGTAGTATCAGGCATCTTTGCAATCAATTCCTTCAGCACAGTGGGAACTTGGACAAAGTTGATCCGGATAGTATTCCTACGCATAGGCATCATGATGACCTACAAAACAGAACAAAGATGAATCCCTCTTGTCTTTGAAATAGGTTAGTCCAATGCAAGATGTATGCAATGTTATGATGTCATGATGTCATGATAGAAAGCACACCACAAGTATTTACAAATGGCAAACATGGTAAAGGCACACAAGTCACACAGAGAGCCCTTATATTTCAGGCTGGAAAGGAGCTTAGGTACTACCCTCTTTCAGTTCAGTTGGTTTAAACCTGTCCTGAAAATAGTAATCGGGTTATAGAGGATCTCAATATCACTGACTACCCTCAATCGGTCATAATTCCAGTTTAGCAACCTTTTCTTGCAGCCGGAATCATCGTGAGAGTTTAGTCTCAATGAGTGTAGCATACTGCTACTGTTCTATGGCCAAGTTGGTCAATTTAAAGGTTCTAAGGTCAGTTGGTGCTTAATGACCCCTTAGATGACCCATATTCTCCTCGTTCCAACACAAGGGATATCAGTACAATCTAAAGTGCCACACCAACGTAGCTACTGCTTCAACCATATCGGTCTACGCCGTACAGTTCCCTCACAATTTATTGCTACTTACCTAAAGGGTATCCCCATATCCGGGTTAGGATCTATAGTAACTTCGATACAAGCCCACAAATATAAAGCATACAAGTCAATCAATTGAAAACATTATGAACTATTCCTAAGGTATACCCCACTTTAAGGTTATCCCCAGCAGAGTCGCCAGTTCTGTGATACGGTGGGAGAGAACTGACTGTTTTTTTTGAATGGTGGTTCGCGTTTTGTGTTTGTTTTTGCAAAATTTCGCGGTAAGCAAGAGTCTCCATCGTCTTTTATTTTATCCAACAAGGAAAGGAAAAAAGCACAGAAAAATTCCTTATTCGAGTTGTTTCTCGGGTCCGGGGGGTAGATTATAGAAAGGGAAGGTGTTAGCACCCTTTCTATCCGTGGTTATCCACGGGCTCTTAGGTACTTGCTCAAAGTGTTTTCAAAATTTTCTTTTCTTTGTGTTTATGGGTTTGAAGAAGTTTTTGTTTTGAAAAGGAGTGTAAGTGTGAAAAGTTTTTTTTTGTTTTGAGAGAGCAAGTACTTAAGAACCATCTACCTACTCGAAAAAGGAATCAATATGTGCTAATTTCCTTTAGACAATGCTATCGCACTATTGGTGAGTAGGTAGCATCGTCGTTGGAGTTTAAGGGTCAATTTGATTAAGGGACATGTGGTCACTGAAGAAATGTTAGGACACCTTAGCGGTAACCCTAATGTCTTAGATCATTTTTCCGAGGCAACCGTTTCGAGGCAACTATGATCTTTGGACAAGAGGGCGACCTCTAAAACTTCTTATACTCAATAACCACTTTCGAAGGCAACCAAGTGAAGTGTACCCTAAGAGTGCGCATGTGCGAGTGTGTTGTTTCAGTTAATTTATCTTTGTACATGTCAATGGTTATCTATGTTGATTTTAAATCCATGCATTCGATCTTGTCATGCATTCCCTATTATCAAACATCTAACAGTTTATGAGTTGCGGAAATTAAGTTTGCGGAAATTAAATCTAAACTATTACAAGGCGTCGGGTATTTACATCGCCAAAAACAACCCTTAAAATTAAAATGTGGAAATTAAATAAAGCGATAAAATAATCAAAGTCCTAATTTAACTATTATATTCCGGGAAACAATTACATCAATATAGTAAACTATATCGCGTGCAAGGAATTAAATCGGGCGAGTTTTTAGGGTTTTGACCCTTTTTTGAAAGAAAGTGATTTTTTGTTATTTTTTGAATTAAAAGGAAATAAACTAAGTTAATTAAATAAATAAATTAATTATTTTAAGAAAAAAGATATTTTTTGAATTTTTGGATATTAAAATAAATAAAATAAATTTGATTTAAAGTTAGTAAAAACCTAATTTTCTACATTAATTTTAATTATTGCAAAAATATTAAAACATATTCCCTAATTAAACTAAATTAATTAAGTTAGTATTTATTTACAAAAATAAAATGTTGAATTTAATTTTAATAAATAAAATACATTTTTGTGTTTTTGATTTTATGAGGAAAACAATTTAATTGGTTAATGATTTAAATAATAAAACTAATAACAATAAAATAAATAAAGAAAAAAAATAGAAAAATAAATAACCAAAGGGGGGTTTGGGCCCAGATTGGCGGTGAAATCTGCAATTCAGAGGCCCATTTACGTTGGCCTGTATTGACCTTCTGGAATTCCATGCGCACGCGTTGACTAGGGCATATGATAGGCCTTCATCTGGGCCATCAGATTTGGCCTGGAGGCCATATGTCCACTGATTGCATGAGGGAGCATGGTACATCACGCATAGGAGCTTGTATTGGATCACCTGGAAACAAAATGCAACAAATATATTGGGGACCTGGGATTCGAACCCAGGTCCTATTGGATCTCACACTAATGCCTTCGCCACTGAGCCAAAGTGTTTCATTCGTTAATGGATTAGGTAACAATTAATATATGGAAAAACACAATAATATGCTAGAAAAAATAAAAAGAAGCGTGAATATTTGAATGGCTCAATGGGATGGGGACACGTTGTCGTCCCTGTCCTCGGATTTTCACAGGGATTACCTGCGGATTTAAATCCGCAGCAAAACGCGTAGGTTGATTCAATAATACTTCTCATGCCATATAAATGAAAGATGATGCCATGGATGAACTCGTCTCTTCATCCCGATCTCAACCATGTCCATGAATAAGCCTAATTTCACCTGCATCAAAAACCCTAAAAACAACCCTAGGAAACCCTACAATGGCGTTTATGAATATAGCACAGATAAATGCAATCAAATAATATGGAAAGCATGGAAATTGTTTGGTGATTGCAAATATGCCATTAGTTTCTTGTAATGATGCGTAAATCTTGAAACACGAAAGCAAGTTCAGAGGGAGGTCGTATGTCACTTACAGGGCGTTTTAGGAGGTGAATGGCCTTGCTTTTGATTGCTACAGACTCAGTGGATGTCCAACAAGAGGATAGTGTTGAGATTTTATGCTGAAAGCACCTCTAAAACAGATTTCAGTTTCAAGCTTTTTTGCAATTTTCTCAAGTTTGGTTCTTGTGATTTAGCAGCCTCTAGGTATCCAATTCGTGCCTCCTGCCTTGTATATGTATAATGCATTGTATTAGGTCAAGTTTTGGACTTTGAATCTTTGTGCATTGATGTTTTAGGATTTGATATGATCCTCCATTGAAAACCTTCCAAAATTGTCCAAATTCCATCTTTTTGTTCATGATATGGCTTGATACGGATTTGATCATGTCCATGATGACAATTAAGACCTATATCAATCAAAAAGATTCCAAGTGATCAATATTTGGATTTTATTTGGATTTAAATTGATTTAAAATGAATTAATTCAATAAAAATCAAATAAAATAGAAAAATAAATAAATGGACACAAGACTGAAGATAGGACACGTGTGTAGTGTGACAAGATCAAATCAAGTGAAAAAAAGTGGGGCCATTTGACAAAATTTGAAGTTTTGGGGATAGTTGACTTTTGGCAATTTTGCAAAAATGCCCAACTTCAACAATGCATAACTTCTTCAATTTTGAACTTTTGGAGGTGTTTTTGGACTTTTTAGAAACCTTGAGATGTCCTCTAACCAACCCTTTTAGTATCTTATTATTTTTATATTCCATTCTCAAGTTATAAGTTTTGGAAAAAAAGGTGTTTTTGTTGACTTCCAAAAATGACCTATAATGTCCAAATTTGTAACTTTTTGTGAGTGCATTTATTGATATTGGGGTGTGAAGATGGATTGTAGGAAATTGCATCCTCTTAAAAATGAGCTTTGGATGGGTCATTTATCATAAATTATGAGAAAGTTATGCTTGGTCAAAGTTGAGTTGACTTTTCCTACAAAACCCTAATTTAGCAACTTTTGAGTCTTGATGAATTTTGAGCAATCCTTGATGAATCATGATCAACCATTGATCAAATGATGAAATATCCTTCAAAATGAGAATGTTTACAAAAAATATTGAAGTTTGACTATTTGTAGGTCACAGATGACTTTTGCCCTAGCACAGTCGATTTTTGGACCTCTTGAGCAATTGACTGACCAAACTTCCTCTGCAAGGCTTGAAATTTGACATGGATGACCTTGAGAAAATTTTAGGACATTGGGGAGAATTTGAAGTCATTTGGATGCAAGTACCTTGATGCAACACAAAACCCTAATTTGAGGTTGACTGCCTTAGGAGATGACTTGATTGTCCCACTCTTGAGCAATCTTGATCCACTTGGAGATTATTCTTGCAATATCTTGAGAAACTTCCTCTGCCCCTTGTGATCTTGGCCCCTCAAGTTGGTGGATATGATTTTCTGTACAAGATATTGTTCAAGGCTCAAGAGATGTGGTTTTGACATTAAGCACATTTTTGGCAAAAATGGTAATGTACCTTTTACCATTTATGGATTAATCTTGTATGCAATGCTCTAATGACCAAAACAAAGCCTTTGACCAATGGATTTGAATTTAATTATTGATTATGGAATGGTTTTGATACCTGTAATCAAGTACAAAGCAAGCTGATTAGAGTTTGCAACTTGTATCACTATGAACATGCCATGGATAAAAAGTGAGTTTTTGCCAACTTCAAGCCTTCGATTCTCCCTAACCACAAACGAGTTTGGAGAGTTCTTGGACATTTTGGAAATCTTGCAACATTCTCTACAATCCATCTTTGAAATTCAATTTGAGATTCCAAGTGGAACTATGTGAAAAATGGTCATGAAGATGGGTCAAAATCCTGCCTAAACTAGGGCAAAATTTCACTAAGTTAAAAGTTTCATGGACCCTTGTTCCAAATCATAACTTGAGATCCAAGCTTCTTTTGGGAAAACTTTGTGAATAAAAGTTGTAGAATTTGTGGAGGACTACAACTTTCATGTTAGAAGTTTTGTTTGAATCCAATTTCATCATGATGAAAATGTTGGGCAAAGTTGGGAAAAATTAAGAAAATTTCATAACTTAGAAAAATTCTAAGTTATGAAATTTTTCAATCTTAAACCCTAATTTGCAAAATTGGGTTTCTTGATGAACAAGTTTCATGTTTTGACACATCTTGATGAAAAATGACCCTTGGCACTTGATTTTGACAAAAAAGTCAAAGTTTGACTTTTCAGTGTACAGTCAAATTTTGATCAGTTGACTGAAAAATTCATCTGTCAATCTAATGCCATTGAGATCTTTTGAACCTTATGAATAGGTCAAGATGATGCCATTGAGTCCTTGAATCCATGCTTGAGCTCAATTTTCCATTGGCTAGGTCAAAAATCAGAAATTGCCCTTGTGCAGTCAAAACCCTAAAAATGACCATTTTACCCTTTTGATGATTTTATCAAATTTCTTGAGGAGTTGTGGTCCAAACTTGATCAAATGGTTCATATGAGTCTATAATGTTGATGTGGATAAAAAATTATGAGGTTTGACTGTAAATTGGCCATAGTTGACTTTTTCCCCAATACAGCTGATTTATAGGTCAATTGTCCAATTGATTGGGCAAAAATTTGATTCAAGGCTTGAAACTTGGTATGGAAAATATTGTAGATCCAATATGAAGTATGAAAGCCACTTTGATCATTGGAAGTCCAAAAATCCTTGTGCAAACTCAAACCCTAATTTAGGTCATCAGTGCAAGGAGATGTCTTGAGCAAAGCAAAACCCTAACCTGTCTGGAGTTCAAGGAGTCTTGTGAGGGGAAATCTTGATAAAATGAGAGGGAAAATTTTGGGGTACAACAGGAGGGATCACCTATAATCCTTGTTTTGCCTTACGCCAATTTGGGAGAGCTAGGAGGGACGGACCTCATGAGTTGCTGATGCCAAGCATTGTCTTTGACTTCCAAGGGGATAGTGATGAGCATCGCTGCAGGTTCATACGAGCCTGGGATAGGGTACACAGGTCTGATCCGCACGAGCTAGGTGTGAAGACTTCTCTTCCGATGGAACCATATCTCTGGTGGGTTCGTACACGTGCTCAGAAGCTAGGAATGCCCTACGAAGTTGTCTTGCATGTGATAGTTGAACATGTTGATGAAGAAGGGATTCCTCCTACCATCCTCCATCCATACACGCCTACTGACATTGGGGCATTAAAGAGGTCCTAGATCCAACTAAGGTAAGAGTGGGATACTTATAGAGAAAAGTATCACGAGCAAGAGCGGAAGATCCTAAAGTTGACAAGGCAGCTGGAGAACGAGCAGATCCTCAACGACTATGTCAACACCAATGGAAAACGACCATGGGAGCGCTGATGTCTTTTGTTACTTCTAGTTTTGATTTACTTTTCAGTATTTCTTCTTGTAACTCCTTAAAGGAATTTGTTGAATTTTTGAATTCAAGTTTTTATCTAATAAAAGTGTGTTTCATTTTTGGTTTACGAATTTGAATCTCCAAAGTCTTTGAAATCATATCATACACATTTCATTCCCATACACCTCATTACAGGTACCCTTACAGGTTTCTCATCTTCTTCGTTGTTTATTTCAGCACATCATGTCTTCTGAAACATCAACTGATCAAGCCATCAAGGCTCTGCAAGCTCAAAATGCCCAGTTCCAGGAAATGTTCATGAGTTTGGCCATGGGTCGGCAAGATCTGAAGACTCTTATCTTGAAGGATAAGAAGAAGAAGACGGTCCTACTGAATATGGGTCGTAGATTCGGAAACAATTTGCAAGAAGAGGTTGATTTGACTCACTCATCTGGAGGGGGAGAGAATCATGAAGAAAGGAGGGCTCCTAGCCCTGTGGTTTCTGACAACGAGACTGACTTTGACGAAGACCAGTATCCTCCGGCTGAGGATAGGTATAAGCAACTCGAAGACCGGTTGAGCGCAATGGAAGTCCAGAAGGTACCTAGGTTGGACTTCGGAGATTTGGGTTTGTTATTTGGGGTGGTGATTCCCCACAAGTTCAAAGCACCAGTCTTTGCTAAATACGACGGGGTTTCTTGCCTGAAACTGCACCTCCGCTCGTATGTTAGAAAGATCTAGCCATACACTGCTGACAAGAACCTCTGGATCCACTTCTTTCAAGATAGTCTCTCAGGGACTCAACTTGAATGGTTTTACTAGCTGGAAGGAGCTAGTATCCGTAATTGGGAAGACCTCGCTGCTGCTTTTTACAAGCAGTACCAATACAATGCCGACCTTGCTCCCACGCGTACCCAACTTCAAGGTATGTCTATGGGTGCGGGCGAAGGTTTCAAAGACTATGCTCAAAAATGGAGGGACCTTGCTGGAAGAGTACAACCCCCTTTGGCTGACAGGGAGTTAGTAGACATGTTTTTGGGGACCTTGTATGGTATGTATTTCAACCATCTGATTGGAAGTCCATCGTCCGGGTTTACTGAGCTGATTATGACCGGGGAAAGAGTTGAGGCCGGTATCAAGAGCGGTAAAATACAGAAGGGTGCTTCATCAAGTACTGAAAAGAAGACTTTTAAGAAGGAGTCAAGCGTAGTTTACAGCGCAATGAGCCATAATAGACCTGAGCGCCGCCAAGCAGTCAATGTGGTTGTTATATCAAGACCTGTAGTTTCCCCTCAGCGCAACAATCAGCCAAGTGCCGAGAGGCCGCGAAGACAATTCACTCAGCTCCATATGACCCTATCTCAGATTTTGCCGCAGTTGTTAAAGACCAACTTGGTGATTCCGAAGGAAGCCCCGAAGAATCCCAATACAACATCACCGTTGTACAATCTGAACGCCCGCTGTACTTTTCATTCCAATAGCCCGGAGCATGATACGAATGACTGCTGGGTCTTGAAGAATAAAGTGCAGGATCTGATCAATGCTAAGGAGATTGAGTTTGAAGCGCCTGAAAAGCCTAATGTCATAACGGCACCTATGCCCAAACATGACGCGGGAGTGAAAGCTATTGGGGATGATGATGAAGAGTTTGATATTGACAGCTGGATATACCCGACTGCTGATGGTGGACTAAGCAATTGGACGACAAAGGATTCTATGCCCGTTTCTGTTATTACCCAGTAATGATACTTTTGTTTTGATTTGTAACAGACAATTTTAAACTTTACGGCCCAGTGTCTTACCCGAGGCACCGTGCCTTTGTTTGTGAGGGCTTGATATTTGTCATCTCCATATATCATTAATAAAAGCATTGGACGTTTCTTGCATTTCAAATTTTGCGCTCCTTATTTTTTCTTTTATTATATATTGCAAAACAGCTATTTTACACACACTCACATATACAGGTCTGCATCCACTCTGGATCCCACTGATAACGACTCTGCTACTGCCAGTTATGACTTTGAAAGTCCGATCAACTTAGCCGAAGACGAAGGTGAAGATGATTGAGAAGTGCCCGGTGAACTTGCTAGACTGCTACTTCAGGAAGAGAGGGTCATACAGCCGCATGAGGAGCCCGTGGAAACAGTAAATCTGGGTACAAAAGAAGACAAGAAAGAGGTCAAGATTAGTGCAAATCTGGATTCCAGTGTTAAGCAACGGTTGATTCAGATGCTGCGTGACTACGTTGAGATCTTCGCCTGGTCTTATGAAGATATGCCTGGGCTGGATACCGATATTATGGTTCACCGCCTGCCTACCAAGGAAGACTGTCCTCCAGTGAAACAGAAGGTCCGCCGAATACGCCTGGATATGTCTGAGAAAATCAAGGCTGAAGTTATGAAACATTTCGATGTCGGTTTTCTAGCAGTTACTTCTTACCCACAGTGGGTCGCCAACGTGGTTCCAATGCCGAAGAAGGATGGAAAGGTTCGAATGTGTGTTGACTATAGGGATCTGAACAGGGCGAGTCCCAAGGATGATTTCCCTCTGCCTCATATTGACGTTCTGGTTGACAACACCGCACAGCATAAGGTCTTCTCCTTTATGGATGGTTTCTCCGGTTATAATCAGATTAATATGGCTCCCGAAGACATAGAGAAGACAACCTTTGTTACTCAATGGGGTACCTTTTGCTACAAGGTCATGCCTTTCGGATTGAAGAATGTTGGGGCAACGTATCAGTGCGCCATGGTCGCTTTGTTCCACGACATGATCCATCATGAGATTGAGGTATACTTCGACGACATGATTGTAAGATCCCAGACTAAAGAAGAACATCTTGACCACCTTCAGAAGTTATTTGACAGGTTGAAGTTGTACAAGCTGAGGTTAAACCCGAACAAGTGCACCTTCGGGGTGAGATCTGGTAAGCTGTTGGGTTTCATCGTAAGTAATAAAGGTATTCAAGTGGATCCTACAAAGGTGAAGGTTGTACAGGAGATGCCATCTCCCCGAATAGAAAAAGAAGTCAGAGGCTTTTTGGGATGGTTGAATTACATTGCCCGATTCATCTCGCACCTGACTGCTACTTGTGAGCCAATCTTCAAGTTACTGAAGAAAGATCAAGTGGGAAGATGGAACAATGAATGTCATGCCGCTTTCGAAAGGACCAAAGAATATCTCCAAGATCCACCTATCCTGATACCTCCAATTGAAGGGAGACCTTTGATCTTATACTTGACAGTACTCGACCACTCAATGGGGTGCGTGCTGGGGAAGCATGACGAGTCTGGCCGAAAAGAGCATGCTATTTATGACCTTAGCAAAAAGTTTACCGACTGCGAGACCTGATACTCGTTGCTCGAGAAAACTTGTTGCGCTTTGGCATGGGCTGCTTGCCGGCTGAGACACTATATGTTGACTCACACTACTCTATTGATATCAAAGATGGATCCAATCAAGTATATCTTCGAGAAGCCTGCCTTGTTCGGAAGAATAGCAAGATGGAAGATGATCTTGACTGAGTATGACATCCAATACACGACCCAAAAAGCAATCAAGGGAAGTGTGATGGCAGATCATTTGGCACATCAGGAAGTGGATGATTACCAGTCTATGAACTTTGAATTCCCGGATGAGAATATCATGATAGTAACCGACTGTGAAGAACCTGGACCGGATGAAGGACCTGAGGAGGGGTCCCGATGGTCTATGTACTTTGATGGAGCTTCAAACGCTTTGGGTAATGGCATTGGCGCCGTGATCATATCTCCTAAAGGCTCTCATACTCCATTCACCGCCCGACCATGTTTCAAATGCACCAACAATATGGCGGAGTATGAAGCGTGCATCATGGGTCTTCGAGCAGCAATTGACCTAAGGATTAAGTTTCTAAGTGTTTTCGGAGATTCCGCTCTCGTGATCAGTCATATCAAAGGCGAGTGGGATACGAAACACCCGAATCTTATTCCTTACAAGGAGTATGTATTGACGTTGCTTCCCCACTTCGAGGAGATAACCTTTGAACACTTCCCTAGAGAGGAGAATCAGTTAGCGAACGCATTAGCTACGATGTCTTCTATGTTCAACGTCAATTGGGACAATGAGGCTCCCCAGATTACCATTGAAAGGTTGGACGAACCTACACATTGTTGTGACATTGAGACTGAAGAAGTAGAAAATAAACCATGGTTTCATGAGGTGAAGAGGTACCTTGAGGCTCAGGAGTACCCCGAGGGTGCATCTGTTAATGATAAGAAGTTTCTGAGGAGGTTCGCGGCGAAGTTCTTCATCAGTAATGACATCCTTTATAAACATAACCATGATTCAACCTTACTGCGATGTGTGGATAAGAACGAGGCATAAAGGATCGTGGCAGAATTACATGAGGGTACTTTCGGAACTCATTCCAGTGGACATACCATGGCAAAGAAAATCCTTCGGGCAGGATATTATTGGTCCACTATGGAAGCCGACTGTTATCATCATTCTCGGACCTGTCACAAGTGCCAAGTCTATGCTGATAAAGTGCACACACCTCCAGTTCCTATGAACATCTTGACAGCTCCGTGGCCTTTTGCAATGTGGGGAATTGATATGATTGGCGAGATCAAACCTACAACATCCAACGGGCATCGTTTCATCCTGGTAGCAATTGATTACTTTATGAAGTGGGTTGAAGCAGCTTCCTTTTCTACAGTGACCAAGAACGTCGTGGCACGGTTTATTCGGCACAATCTGATCTGTCGATATGGTGTACCAGAGAGGATCATAACAGACAGTGGTACAAATCTCAATAATAAGATGATCGTTGAGCTCTACAAGCAGATCAAGATACAGCATCACAACTCTTCTCCCTACCAGCCAAAGATAAATGGGACTGTTGAAGCGGCTAATAAGAACATTAAGAAGATTGTGCAGAAGATGACGGTGACATACAAAGACTGGCACGAGATGTTACCGTTTGCTCTTGATGGGTATCGTACCTCAGCACGGACGTCAACAGGGGAAACACCCTATTCCTTGGTATATGGTATGGAGGCAGTCTTGCCCATTGAAGTTCAGATACCCTCTCTTTGGATTATGAAGGATGCAGGTTTGAGCGAAGATGACTGGATCCAGACCCGGCTTGATCAGCTGAACTTAATCGACGAAAAGAGACTTACTGCTATTTGTCATGGTCAAACGTATCAAAAACGGATGATCAAGGCATTTAACAAGAAAGTTAGACGATAAGAATATCAAGTTGGGGATTTGGTAATCAAGAGCATTATCTTACCTCAAGGTGATCCCAGGGGTAAATGGACCCCTACTTATGAAGGGCCATTTGTGGTTAAGAACATTTTCTCAGGAGGAGCTATGATTCTAACCACCATGGATGGTGATGACCTTCCTCACCCCGTTAATGCAGACATAGTGAAAAAATACTATGCATAATCAAAGACCCGCTAGGTCGACTGGCCTAGGCAAAAATAAGGGCTTCCCGGCGAACCAAAAGGGTTCGAGCAAAAATAAGGGATGAAAATAAATAAAAAATCTGTACACTCGGCAAGTCGAAAACCTGAAAAGGCGGCTTGGGCAAAAAAGGGTATCCCGGTGGACTGAAAACCCGAAAGGGCGGTCCAGGCAAAAATTAGGGATCAAAGCGTAACACTATGTCTCATTGGATCACCTTGCGACCAGACTTCGGTATCAACTATCAAGCTCGGACATCACTAATCAATCTGATCTACCTTCAACCAAGTAGCAAAGTGATGAGATGCTCGAGGATATAAAGGCAATAGCAGAGTTGGAACCTAGTGGGATTATTCACATAGCTGTTTTGTTTAGTTTTTCATAAATTGTGTAAATTCTATTATTCGGCGGCATTCTCTTACTATGACGTCAGCCTCTTGTACAAAAACGCCTATTTACAGGCCAAACTTCAAAATCAATACAATCCATTTTCAGAGAAATTTCAAACTGTTTTTCCTTTTTCTGTTTTGTTTTGCAAAGAACGTCCAATGATCATTTTTTTATATATGCATTTTACATTAATCGCTGCTCATGAATATTTACATGCGAAACAAAAGACGATTACTCGTAATATCAGAAACAGGGGCAATAAGAATTGTCCAAGCTTTACAGTTGCTCTATCCATCAGATACAAAGGTAGATTCAGCTGAAGAATATGGTTGAAGGTGCGTTCACTCCCCGCAGAGTAAGAAAAGACAATAATGTTAGCTCTCCCTATCTGAGACTTGCAACTGTGAATGAATCGGTAATATTCTCCCCAAGCAGAGTTTATCTACCATCAGCACTTAAAGTCTTATCATCCCCGACGGAGTATAAAATATCCCCAGTGGAGTTTGAATTTTTCCCCAGCGCAGTCTGAAAAAGCTTCCCTAGTGGAGTTTGGAGAATCATCCCCAATAGACTTTAGAAGATCATCCCCGGTAGACTTTGGAAGATTTTCCCCAGAAGAGCCTAAAAGGTTATCCCCAGTGAAGTCGCAGCTGAAAGATCATCCCCAGCGGAGTTCATTCCTTGCACAAACAGGAATTCAATCCCCAACAGGATTCAGGATCACCAACAACGGTAATTCATCCCCAACGGAATTTATCAGCGGAATCCTCAGCAGAGCATCTCTTCCCCGCAGAGTAATCTCCTCATCAGTTTATTCCCCAATGGAGTTATCCTCTCCTGTAGATTTATTCTTACAATCATCTTCATTCACCATCCCCAGTGGAAACGAAGAATTCAACTCTTTTCTTCAGCAGCTATCTGGGATTTATTTTCCCCAACTAAAAACATTACATTTCCATACATCATGACACATGCATACACGCATCATACAACACGATCTCATTCATTTTGAGAACATCATTGCCTGATACATATCATGCATTACATACAACTAACCTTTACCTTTCAGGAAGGATGCGGTTAAGTTCTCACAAAATTCAAAGTTATGAAGCTTTTACTCCAGTCGAATTACTGACAAGTTCTTAAATCTCAGCAGAGATGTTTTTCTCAGTTGAATTACAGACAAGGTCCTAAATCTTGACAAAATTTCCCCCCGTTGAATTACAGACGAGTTCCTAAATCTCAGCAGAGAAGTTTTCTCAGTTGAATTACGGGCGAGTACTTAAATCTTGATGAAGATGTTTCCCTCCAGTCGAATTACTGAAAAGTTCTTAAATCTCAGCAGAGATGTTTTCTCAATTGAATTACAGACAAGGTCCTAAATCTCGGCAAATTTTCCTCTGTTGAATTACAGACGAGTTCCTAAATCTCAGCAGAGAAGTTTTCTCAGTTGAATTACGGGCGAGTTCTTAAATCTTGATGAAGATGTTTCCCTTCAGTCGAATTACTGACAAGTTCTTAAATCTCAGCAGAGATGTTTTCTCAGTTGAATTACAGACAAGGTCCTAAATCTCGGCAAAGTTCCTCTGTTTAATTACAGACGAGTTCCTAAATCTCAGCAGAGAAGTTTTCTCAGTTGAATTACGGGCGAGTTCTTAAATCTCGATGAAGATGTTTCCCTCCAGTCGAATTACTGACAAGTTCTTAAATCTCAGCATAGATGTTTTCTCAGTTGAATTACAGACAAGGTCCTAAATCTCGACAAAGTTCCTCTGTTGAATTACAGACGAGTTCCTAAATCTCAACAGAGAAATTTTATCAGTTGAATTACAGGCGAGTTCTTAAATCTCGATGAAGATGTTTCCCTCTAGTCGAATTACTGACAAGTTCTTAAATCTCAGCAGAGAAGTTTTCTCAGTTGAATTACAGACAAGGTCCTAAATCTCGACAAAGTTCCTCCGTTGAATTACAGACGAGTTCCTAAATCTCAGCAGAGAAGTTTTCTCAGTTGAATTACGGGCGAGTTCTTAAATCTCGATGAAGATGTTTCCCTTCAGTCGAATTACTGACAAGTTCTTAAATCTCAGCATAGAAGTTTTCTCAGTTGAATTACAAACAAGGTCCTAAATCTCGACAAAGTTCCTCCGTTGAATTACAGACAGGTTCCTAAATCTCAGCAGAGAAGTTTTCTCAGTTGAATTACGGGCAAGTTCTTAAATCTTGATGAAGATGTTCCCCCCAGTTGAATTATAGGCAATGTTGTACCCCAAAATTTGCCCTCCCATATTCTTCAAGAAATTGCCAAGCCAAGTCACAAAATTCCCCAAGGGTTGTGCAGTGCAACTGTCTCCTATACAGTCAAAACTAGGGTTTGTGTTCTGATCAAAGAAAGGAAGTTCTCAAGGACCCAATCAAGTCTCATATGCCTACAAAGATGGTCAAGTATCCTCATATCAAGTTTCAAGGCATTCAGCTCAAAATTGCACAGTCAAAACCCTAAATTGCACTACAGTCAACTGTAGGGGCAAAATGGTCATTTGACAGTCAAAAGTTCAAATTTTTGGTCAACATATCATTTTGAAGCCACAAACATCATTTGATCAATGCTTGATCATGATTCTCAAAATTTGGCTCAGAAAATCATCAAGATGCAAAGGTTTCCTTATTTGGACAGCTGAAAAAGTCAACTGAAATTGACCAGGGCATAACTTTCACATGGATTATCAGAAAAATTCCATCCAAAGCTCATTTTGAAGAGAAAGACATTTCCTACAACTCATCTTCATACTTCAAGTCCAAGAAATGCTCTCACAAAAAGTTATCAATTTCAACATTATAGGTCATTTTCAAAAGTCAACAAAAAGGGACTTTAAGTCAAAGGCCATAACTTGAGATTGGTAAATCAAAATGACATGGGACCAAAGGCATTGGTTATAGGACTCAAATACCTTTCCAAAATGTCCAATAACATGTGAAAAGCTTAAAAATTGAGCAAGTTATGCCTTGTGGAAGTTGGGAAATTTTTGGATATTTTGAAAAGTCAACAATGGTTCAAATGACCTAAATTTGCTAATGGGCCCATTTTTCTTCCATGATTCATCATTCCAAGCATATGCACGACCACTTGGCCCAAAGGGAAGTATTTTCTCATTTTTTATTTATTTATTTGAATTTTTATTTATATTAATTCAATTAAATCAATTAAATATGTGAAAAATATCTAAATGAACCAAACAAATCTTTTTGTGCACATTCTAGACTCAATATTTCGTGCATAGGTTAATATGGCAAGATTTGGTTGATTTGAGCATGATTGAACAAAAATGCACATGAAAAAGATTCAAAAAGATCTTGGAAAATCAATTATCAAAAATCATTATGGCAAGAGATTTGATGGAGTTTTGTTGACCTAAAAGCTTCACTACATATGCCTGAATCAAACCCTAATCAGGATAGACTCTAAGCTGCGCAGAAGAGCAAGATACAAACTTGAAAAATTTGCCATAAAACTCAATTCTGAAATCAGTGTTCTAGGGCGATTCAAGGCCTAACACCCATCCCATTAGCTTCCTTGAGCAATATAGAACGTATTTCCATCAAGAACATCAATCCTAACGTGTTGAATTGGTATACAGAAGTCCACCTTTCTCTCATATTTTTCAAATTCGTGCTTCCAGATTTAAGCATTTTTATGGCATTTCATTTATCAATTCTTATTCCTTGAATGATTGTGAAGCTAACCAAACTATTTGATTGTATTTTTATGCGCCCTATGTGAATTCACCATTAGCGTTTTTTAGGGTTCAAGAAGCTTGGAATTAGGGCTTCTGAAACCAAGCAAAATTAGTCCACGAAATCATAACCATTCAAACCAGCACGCTCCAACGAACAAGAATCAGTCATCGCGATTAATTTATGTGGCCTCACGGCCTAGTCGTTATTTTCTCATATGCTACTTTCCGCAACGGTGTAAAAACCGTTGCCTAATACTTTTGTGTTTCAGGAAAACGGAGAAGATGATGCGTTGTCACGACAGGAGCGGTCCATTTAAATTTGCGCGCTAAATTCATCATTCATTGTTGTTTCTTATTATATTACTTTTCTTTTATGTTATATACAAATAATTCAAATGGCTCAACTGGCAGGCAAACGCGTTGGCAACCCTTAGGACCTGGGTTCGATCCCAGGTCCCCACACTTTCCAAATATTTTTTTTCAAAAGATATTCATATGCAGGCATAATTTTGTAGACCATGATGCACCAGCATAATCAAGCGTGCCACGTCCATTCCAGCACTAGATCAACGGCCATGAACTGAAGCCTATGGTGGACTCAGGTCAACTGTTCCATACGCTTGGACAAAAGTCAAACAGGCCATGTCTTATTGGGCCAGAATTTCACCATCAAAACCTCACAATTGGGGCCTGAACCCCCCCCCCCCTTTGGTTTGCAATCTTCTTCACCTTTTATTTTTTTTAATTATTGTTTTATTTGTTTTTTACTTTATTAATTTAATTAATTACTTTTTTTTACAAAATACAAAAACTTCCTAAAAATCAGAAAAGACCCAAAAATATAAAATAAATATTCTATTTTAATATGTTCTTGTAAATAATTGTATAATTGAATTTAGTTTAATTAGGTTACAACATTAATTCTTTTTTTTATAAAAAAATCCAAAAATAACTAGAAATAGGTTTAACAAATTTTTATTCCTTTTAATTTTCCCTTTTTTCACAATAATATTAGTTATTTATTTATTTTATAATTAAATTGCATATAAATTGACTTAGGTTTAAATTAGTTAAAATTTTAATATTTTCATAATAAATCTAAAAAACACTAGAATTAGGGTTTACATTTCAAATTTCATTCTAATAAATTCTTCTTCTTTTAAATCTTAAAAAATATAAAATACTAAAAAACATTTTCTTTTCAATTTTAATTTCAACCCTTCATTAACTTTAAATTTTTTGCAAAAGGGTCCAACGCCCATGTTCGTAATTTATTTAATTTCGCGCATTTATTTTATGTCGTTTATTATAATTATGTAATTCTCCCAAAGCGTTGTAACGATTTTATTTCTCGCACTTTTTCTTTGCTTTATTTATTTTCCGTCAAATCGGGTCCGGTTTAAGTTTGGCGATGTGGACCCGCGCCATATTTAATAGTTGTAGATTTACTTTTCCCGCAAATATTAACTGTTAAATAAGCATGCAAGAATGAATGGCCCTAATTAAAATCAAGCGTAGATCACAACAAACATGACAAGACAAATATCAATGAAAACGACACACAATTCGCACACACCATCCCTAGGGTACGCCTCACTGTTGCCTTTCGAAGGGTGATCGTCGAGTAGAGGACGTCTTAGTAAGTCCTCATGATCTGGGAACCTGGCATGAGGGTAGCTTCTAAGGTGTCTTCCCATTGCTCCGGTGATCACCATGTCCCTACAAACTCGAATTGACCCGAACACCTCCAACGGTGGTGCTACCTACCTCTCAATGGTGGGATGGCACTACTTTAAAGGACATCTACACAGACGAATTCCTTAGGGTAGGTAGGTTCTCAAGGATACTTGCTCTAAATTCAAAACAAAAATTCAAAAAATACTTTTCACACCAACACATTTTCAAAAGCTTCCAAAGCAAATTTTTCAAACACTCTGACGTACGAGTCGAACTGAAATTTTTCAAAGAAACTTTTTTAAAAACCCACAGTTGAAAAGCAAACAAACCATTTTTGAAAACACAAATGAGCAAGTATCTAAGAGCCCATGGATAACCATGGATAGAAAGGGTGCTAACACCTTCCCTTTCTATAACCTACCTCCCGAACCGAGAGCAATCTCTTTAAGGAATTTTTCTGTGCTTTTGTCCTTTCCATTTGGAGAAAATAAAAGACGGTGGCGACTCTTGCTTACCGCGACATTTCGCGAACCAGCGTTAAACAGTCAGTTCCAGATCCACCGATCACAGAACTGGCGACTCTGCTGGGGACACTTAAACTTAAAGTGAGGTGTACCTTAGGGTAGTTCATAACTGTGTTTTCAATTGTATTGACTTGCTTGCTTTATTATTGTGGGACTGTCTTGGGAGTTCTATAGATCCTAACCCGGATCTGGGGGATACCTTTCTTAGAAAGTAGCAACAAGGCTGTGAGGGAACTGTGCGGGGTATACCGACATGGTTGAAACAGTCTGCTACGTTGATGTGGCACTTTGGTGTGTACCGGTAACCCTTGAGTTCAGTCAAGGAGAGTACGGGGCCTCCGCGTGGTGTCATGAAGCATCAACAGACCTTAGGAACCTTAATTGAACTATCTTGGCCTCTTTAGGGTAGTGAGATAACTGACTTTGGTGCAGTCCGAGGTTGGTTGATACTCGATACTACGCTCAATTGAGGGTTGCTTTCCTGGAATATTTCGGTCGCCAGTTCAGTGGCTAAATCGAAACGATGAACAATGAAAGCAATCCCGTGATATTGGGAACCTTAGAACCCGGTTACTTTGATTAGGACAGGTTGAATCCACCAACTTCAAAAGGGTATTACCCAGACCCCATGCTGGCCTTAAACCCTAAGGGCTCTTTCGTGTGACTTGTGTGCCTTCGTACTTGACTATCTGCGTGCTTGTTACCTGACACTTGTTTCTTGCAGGTCTTGTTTATAGTCCTTAATTGGGACTCATAACAGGGTACTAAATTTCTTGCAGGTTTTGTTTATAGTCCTTAACTAGGACTCATGACAGGGTGTACTAACTACTTGCAGGTTCTGTTTATAGTCCTTAACTAGGACTCATGACAAGGTTTACCAAGTTTCTTGCAGGTTTTGTTTATAGTCCTTAATTGGGACTCATAACAGGGTTACTAAGTCTTGCAGGTTTTGTTTATAGTCCTTAATTGGGGCTCATAACAAAGTATACTGAGTTTCTTGCAGGGTTTGTTTATAGTCCTTAATTGGGACTCATAATAGGGTTTACCTACATCACCCCCATGCATAGCATGACATCATACCATTGCATACCATTGCATACATCCTAACCCGTTTCGAGGATCTCAAGGGCCTGTGATGCAGGTCATGATAAATCAAACATCTAGCAAGGGGCAAAGAGGATTTATTTTCCTCTAGCCAAGGTTGTCAGGGGCTATGACCCACTGGATATGGTGAGCCTTTGACCCTTGATGAAGGACTCTCAACAAAATGAAGTTCTTACAATCAAGCTACCAGTTCCAAATGCTAACAAAGTTACTCTGTTTACCCCGCGAGGTCCTTGAAAACATTACATGCATGTCATACATCTCATTGCATTGCAGGTACCCCTTTGACAGGTTGCTTACCCTTCTCCGCTGTTTATTTCAGCCGATCGTCATGAATCCTGAATCATCATCCGAGCAGACTATCAAGGACCTCCAGGCTCAGAACGCCCAGTTCCAAGAGCTGATCATGAATTTGACCCAGGGGCAACAAGATCTGAAGGCTCTGCTCTTGAAGAAGGACAAGAAGAAGAAGAGGACTGTCTTGTTCAGCCCTAGGCGCAGATCTGGGAATACACCGCGGACTGAAACTGAGAGGACTACCCCATCTGTGAGGGAAAGCAGTCACCAGGAGAGAGAGGTGCCTAGTCCAGTGGTCTCCGACAACGAGACAGATTTCAACGACGAACAGTACCCTCCTACTGAGGACAAGTACAAACAGTTGGAGGATAGGCTGAATGCTATGGAGATCCAACAGGTACCTGGGCTGGATTTTGGAGATCTGGGTTTGTCAACTGGTGTGGTTATTCCTCGGAAGTTCAAAGCACCATCCTTCTCTAAGTATGACGGGGCATCTTGTCCCAAGCTGCATCTAAGGTCCTATGTTCGGAAAATTCAGCCGTACTCTGCGGACAAGAACTTATGGATCCACTTCTTCCAGGAGAGTCTTTCAGGGACTCATCTCGAATGGTTCTATCAGCTGGATGGGACCAAGGTTCGTAACTGGGAGGAGTTGGCTACTGCTTTCTACAAGCAGTATCAATATAATGCCGACCTTGCTCCTACGCGTACCCAACTCCAGGGTATGTCGTTAGGGTCAAGTGAAGGTTTTAAAGAATATGCGCAGAAATGGAGGGACCTTGCTGGAAGGGTACAACCACCTCTGACTGATCGGGAACTTGTCGATATGTTCTTGGGGACCCTGTCTGGTCCATTCTACAACCACCTAATTGGGAATTCGTCTGCTGGATTCACAGATCTTATCTTGACTGGGGAGCGAATAGAAGCTGGTATCCGGTCTGGGAAAATTCAAGAGGCTGCACCTTCTGATAAAAAGCCTCATCCTGGAAAGAAAGAATCCAATGCTGTGCACGGTAAAAAGAGCCGTCATGAGGCAGGGGCAATCCAGATCTCCAATCCTGGACCTGCTCAACAAGGACAGGGGCAGCAGCGCAAGGAGAAACGACAGTATACCAAACTTCACATGTCGCTGGATCAAGCACTGCAACAAATGTTGAAGGCAGGGCTGATCACCTTAAGGGCTCCTCTTCGGAATCCGAATACTTCTGCTCCCAATTATCATCCCAACGATAGGTGCGCATATCATTCTGATAGCCCGGGGCATACTACGGACAACTGCTGGCCTCTCAAGAACAAAATTCAAGACATGATCGACGCCGGGGAGATTCAGTTTGAAGTGCCTGAGACTCCGAACATAATCACTGCTCCGTTGCCCAATCATTGAAGCCTTTTGTTTATTTGAATTTTTGAGTTGTATTTTTCTTTGCTTATACAAACAATTAATGTCATAGCAAACTCTTTTATTCTATTAATGCATCGCATACGTCTGTTTTGGGAATTAATACAATTGTTTTCATTATATTCAAAATTCTTTTCATATTTTTTCTGATGATCAACTCTTGGTTAATAATTCTGAGCCTCTTGAGGGAGGATGACGAAAACGATACCATAATCTACAGTATGCTTTTGAACAGACCCCGCTGATGAGGTACAGGCATTGTTTCAAATCCCAAACACTGGAGTTATAAGGAAGATAATCCCTCGTCAACCCCTATGAGCCAAAGAAGTAGGAGTTTTTCTTTTCGAAATTTAAAACCCTTAATCATAACCTGGGGCAGGGTAGTCTCTCAGTTGATCCAAGTGCATAACAAATGGCACCAAAGAGGTCCTTACGAAAAAAAGAAGACAGTGATGGTTCCGAATAATCAATGAAGAAAGGCAGTCATTATATCTCAAAAATAAAAACCCATTAAGTCAAAACCCATGAAGGAGACTTACAAAACTGGGGCATCCCGCTGACTGTAATTCCAAAAAAGGAAACAGTTCAGGCAAAAAAGGAAAGGGATAACAAAAATCAAGAAAGAGGTCTTACAAACCCTCAACAAAAAAAAATGACTGCCTATTCAAAATAAGTTATCAACATCTGAACCATTATTGGAACATCAAAGCAAAGACTCAAGCAAGGTCTAACGCACGATCAACTGAGTTTAGGTTGGAGAACATCACGAAGAGCGGGTGGGTACAAATAATTTGAGCCTTTATCCTTTGTTTCTTAAACCGTGAACCAGGCCACGTTATAACCCTCAAAAGTCCTAGCTGAAGCATGGGTTAGCTCGAAAGCATACTGTTACGAAAGGTATCCTGACTCCTTAAGGCTCGCAATAAAATAACGAGTTGACATCACGTTTTACAAACATTTATTTGTTTTATGAAAAAGAATGCATTTTCAAAATCTTCAAGACAGACATAGGCTTTGCATTTTTAACATAACTTTGTTTGCATATGACTTTTGTTTGAACAGCAGGGAAATTCGCACGAAGAGTATCTGGTGAACAAAAGCACTTCCAATCAAGGAGCAGACATGATCATGGTCCATCATCTGGGGCAATCCAATCAAGATTCGGAGAATCCCTCAAAGGCCAAAATAGCCTGGGGCAAATCTCCGCCTGAGTCACTTGGGGCACTCCAGCAACGAATCCTGCCTAATCAAATACCTTCTGATGGTATGACAATACACTTCTAACAGGGGCAACTCCCTACATTCTGAAAGCATGGACATAGTCGAAAAAATACTACGCAAAATCAAAGACCCGCTAGGTTGACACACCTAGGCAAAAATAAGGGCTTCCCGGCGAACCAAAAGGGTTCGAGCAAAATGAAGGGATGAAATGAAAAATCTGTACACCCGGCAAGTCGAAAACCTGAAAAGGCGGCTTGGGCAAAAATGGGTATCCCGGTGGACTGAAAATCCGAGAGGGCGTTCCAGGCAAAAATTAGGGATCAAAGCGTACGACTATGTCCCGTCATCTTGTCACTCGCCTATCAGAAGAAGGTTTGTCCATCAACAACTATTAAGCACCTCCACAGGTATCTTCCTCTCCCACATCAGAAACAGGGGCAATAAGGAGTTGTCTAAAGCAACCTAATTGTTCGGTCCTCCAAGGTACCAAGGTAGGTTCAGCTAAAGAACATAACCGGCATATCTCAATTCCCCAGAGAGTAAGTCAGCAGTCAGTGCATTCCTCTCCAAGCAGAGTTATCGAATCTCAAGGAAGTTGGGTATCCTCCAGCAGATCTCAACATTCCCCAGTAGCATATACAAGCATCCCCGGCAGTCTTGGTCTAAAGATTGTTCCCCGGTGGCATATCAAACATTCAAAGGAATCACTTCCCCGATGCAGCATATCAAAACTTCCCCAAGAAAGTCCAATCCAGTTCCCCAGGAAGGTTGGAATCTATCTCCCCCAAGCAGTAAGCTTATCCCCAGTAGATTCTGGAAGCTTATCCCTCGCAGAGCACGAACACGTCGTCCGGCTTAATTTAAAGAGTTATTTCCTTAACAGGATATAACTGGGTTATCCTCAGCCAAAAGCCACGGAAAGAGCGTCCTCGACGAAGTCTTCTTACCCCAGCGAAGTCTATTCACACTTCCAACAACAAGGATGCTCTCAGCAGGTTACTATCAACAATCAGCAAGGCATCCCTCTCCCCACAGAGTATTACTTCCCAGCATGGTCGCTAGAGTATCTTTTCTCCCCGCAGAATCCTCCATTCGCCAAGTTTATTCCCCAACGGAGTTATCTTCGCCTATTGGAATTCTTGCAACTATTCTTCAACATCAGCCCAGGAGTGACTTCCCGGCACCCGTCAAGGATTTATTTTCTTAGACAAAAATACATTCATAAACATCACATCTTCATACATTATAGCATGCATATGCATCATACTACACGAATCTCATTAATTTTGAAGACATACAGTTCATGCATCATGGTTTTGCATACAATTATGTTTTGCCTTTTCAGGAAAAAGATCAATACAAAAATGACTACTATCAAACTATCTCAATTCTGTCTAGATATAGTTTCAGATATGATCCAGATATGGTGACGTTCTGATGCTGCTTCCAGATTTCCTTCTAGATATAGTTTCGGATATGACCCAGAGATGGTGACGTTCTGATGCTGCTTCCAGATATCCTTCTAGATATAGTTTCGGATATGACCCAGAAATGGCGACGTTCTGATACTGCTTCCAGAATCCCTTCTCGATATAGTTTCAGATATGATCCATAGATGGTGACGTTCTGATGCTGCTTCCAGATATCCTTCTAGATATAGTTTCGGATATGATCCAGATATGGTGACGTTCTGATACTGCTTCCAGATTTCCTTCCAGATATAGTCCAGATGTAAACCAGATATGCCGACGTTCTGACACTTATTCCAGTTGAACATATTTCAAAGCCTCCTCTAGTCCAGCTAAATCGACTCCCAACAGATTTTTCTGATAAAGACTCAGCAGAAGTTATGGTTCCCTCTCCAACAGTGCGTGAGGTGGTAATTCCTTCTTCAGATGTTTCCCTCTCCGACGATGAGTGTGAGGTGATAGTCTCCTATGGTCCCCTCTCCGGCAAGTGCGTGAGGTGGTAATTCCTTTTCAGATGTTTCCCTCTCCGACGATGAGTGTGAGGTAATAGTCTCTTATGGTCCCCTCTCCGGCAAGTGCGTGAGGTGGTAATTCCTTTTTCAGATGTTTCCCTCTCCGATGATGAGTGTGAGATAATAGTCTCTTATGGTCCCCTCTCCGAAGGTGTGTGAGGTGGTAAGTCCTTTTCAGATGTTTCCCTCTCCGACGATGAGTGTGAGGTGATAGTCTCTTATGGTTCCCTCTCCGACGGTGTGTGAGGAGACATTTCCTTTCCCTATGATTCCCTCTCCAACGGCGAGTGAGGTGATTCCTTTTCAAGATTATAACGGCCTATGGTTCTCGTTCCAATATTGCAAAGATGGTATTTCTCACCGAGATTTTCTCAACGAGCGTTGTTGAAGTTAAAGTCCCCCAAGGTTCTCTTACCATTCAGGCTGAGGTAGTAACCATCCCTGGTTCATTCATCATCTTTTGGAAGCTCCAGACCCAGCTCCTGTAACCATTCAGGACATATCTATACCAAGCATCTAAAAATCAGCTCCTGCAACGTGTCAGGTACTCATTTGTTCTTTTGCAGGTATGCAGGTTCTAGCTAAAGAATCTCCTACGCGATCAACGTCCAGATGGCATCTATAAGCTCATCATCCTATTCATCAACCCCTAAATGGCATCTATAAGCCCATTCCACCATCACTGCTAACATGTGAGCGCAAATTTCTGGGCACTCTAGTGTCCAATCATCTTCCACCTTCGGATTACGAAAGGCACGTCAGCCAATCTGCATCCTCAGGTCTAAGAAGATTGAACAGGCAAGTTCCTAAATCTCGACACCTCTGTTGAATTACGGGCAAGTTCCTAAATCTCAACAAAGATCAGACTTTCCCAGCGGAATCTTCTACAATAACATGCATATAAGCTCTCGCTAAGGAATCTCTTATGCGATCGACACTCCTTCAGATGGAATCTTTAAGCCCATCCTCCCGCCAGCAATCTCCAAATGGAATCTGTAAGGCCATTCCCGACATCACAAGGCTGATACCACTTCATGCGAGTGCAAATTTCTGGGCACTCTAGTGTTCAATCATCTTCCACCTTTGAATCACGAAAGGCACGAAAGCCAATCTACATCCTCAGGTTTAAGAAGATTTAACAGGGGAAGTTATTGTACCCCAACATTTTCCCTCCCATTTTTCTCAAAACATTGCAAGAAAAATCTCCAAGTTGCTCAAAGTAGTCCAAGAGTTGGTTAGACAAGCTCTCTTCTAAGGCAGTCTACCCCAAATTAGGGTTTTGTGTTGCATCAAGATCCTTGAGTCCAAATGACCTCAAGTTCTCCCAAATGTCCTAATATGTTCTCAAGGTCATCCATGTCAAGTTTCAAGCCTTGCAGAGGAAGTTTGCTCAGTCAATTGCTCAAAGGTCCAAAAATCGACTATGCTAGGGCAAAAGTCAACTGGGACCTACATACAGTCAAACTTCAATATTTTTTGTCAACATTCTCACTTTTAAGTGTATTTCAGCATTTGATCAAGGTTTGATCATTATTCATCAAAGATTGCTCACAATTCATTAAGATTCAAAAGTTGCTAAATTAGGGTTTTGTAGGAAAAGTCAACTCAACTTTGACCAAGCATAACTTTCTCATAATTTATGAGAAATGACCAATCCAAAGCTCATTTTGAATAGGATGCAATTCCCTACAATCCATATTCATACCCCAAGATCAAAATATGCACTCACAAGAAGTTATGAATTTGGACATTATGGGTCATTTTGAAAAGTATACAAAAACACCTTTTTTGTCAAAGCTTCTAACTTGAGCATGGAATATAAAAATGCGATGATACTAAAAGGGTTGATTAGAGTACATCTCAAGCTTTCTAAAAAGTCCAAGAACACATCCAAAAGTTCAAAATTGAAGAAGTTGTGCATTGTTGAAGTTGGACTTTTTTGCAAAATTGCCAAAAGTCAACTATCCCCAAAACTTCAAATTTTGCCAAATGGGCCCATTCTTTTTCACTTGTTTTGAGTTTTCATTATTTCCCACGTGCTCTAGCTTTAGCCATGTGTCCATATTACATTTTTATTAATTATTTTGATTTTTATTTGAATTAATTTGATTTAAATCAAATAAAATCCAAAGCATTGATACCAATGGATTTTTTGACTGTTTCAGGCTTTAATCACAGCTAGCAAACCATACCAAACTCGTATCAAGGCATTAGAGCACATAAAGATTGAAATCAAGCCAATTTGGAAAGTTTGTAAAAGCAAATAAAATCCACATCAAGAGCATTGATAGAGGGAGATTTGAACAACAAATGCTAACCTAATGTATTGTACAATACATAAGGAGGCGAGAGGCAGAACCAAAGTTGCAAAAAACAAGAAAAAGTGGGACTTCGAAATCAGTCATAGAGGCATCCTCAAGGCTTGGCAAGCATCTCAATCTCTTCCTGGCCATCTCCACAAGCGAAAGCAACCAAGACAACGTGTTCTCAGACCCTCCCAAGCGTTGTAAGTAGTCCACGAATCTGCCATGTTCTTGAATTCTATTTGCACTATTCTTGCATCCATTGTATAAAATAATTGCATATTTGTGATCACCACATCATTTATAAGCTTTTGGTATTATTTGATTTCGTTTATCTGACTTGTAGCGAGATCCACCGTTGTTAGGGTTTCGTTCTTGTTTTTGGGGTTTCTTGTTTCAGGGATAATTGGCCCCAGATATGGGCATGGTTGCATCCAGGAGGGTGAGACGAACTCAACCCTGGCCTTAGAATCCATTTTCATGGCCGGTACGAGGTTTTGAAGGTGGACAGGCTTGTAGCGACGTACCTTTGTTCGTAGGTATAACTATTAGAACTTTTAGCAACGGTTCAGGGACAGGGATGATGATTTGTCATCCATCCGTAGGACCATTTAAAAATGCGCGCTCTTTTTTTTCTGGCAATTGATTTTGTTTTTATATATTACATTATGCTTGTATTATTATAACAAATGAAACAATGCAACCCAGTGGTAGACACCTCAGCGCTTAAGGCATCCCAAGGCTGGAGGTCAGGGGTTCGATTCCTGCCTCCAGCAATTTACATTTTCTTGATATTTTTCGGGCAATCTAATGCACACGCCAACATGATGACCATCATACTCCTTCACTCCTCAAGCGCCAGATGGCCAGGTGGCCAGATCTGGTGGTCAAATATTGAAGGAGCACCATAAAGCCAGTCAACGCGCGTGTATGGGATCCCAAAAAGTCAATTGGATTAGTTGCTATTGGGCCAACAAATTGCTTTCTGCACCTCCAAATAATCAGGCCCATTCTCTTTTTCTCATATTTTATTTATTTTAATTCAATTATTTTATTTTGTTTAAATTAATTACTAACCATTAACAAATTTTTCTTTTTATCAAAAATCACAAAAATATCATTTTGTCCAATTAAAATTCAGAATTTTATTTTTCTTTAATAAAATTTAATTAATTAATTAGGTTTTTAATTCTAGAATAACCTTAATTTATTTTGTAAATATTTAAAACTAATTAGAATTTAATAGATTTAATCATTAATTTAACCATTTTATTTTCTTTCCTAAATTAACAAAACTCTAAAAAATGTCATTTATTTTTTTTCATTAATTAATTTATTTAAAAATTAATTTAGTATTTAATTTAGGACTTAATTTATTTTTCTTAAAATAAAAAATAACAAAAAAAAGCGTTTTCTTTTAAAAGGGTCAAAACCCTAATCCCGCATTCGATTTAATTTCCCGCGCGCTTTATTTATTTTTATCCATATTGATGTATATGCTTCCGGTATGTAATAAATAATTAGGACCTTTTATTTATTTTACCGCTTTATTTTATTTTCAAAGGGTTGTTTTTGGCGATGTAAATACCCGACGCCTTGTAATTTAATTTCCTCATTTTAATTCCGCAAATTATACAACTGCTAGATGTTTGATAATAGGGTTTGCATGACAAGACTGAATGTTTAATCTTAAAATCAAATTAGATCACCCTTAACATGTGCAAAGATAAAAATAACTGAAAACAACACACTCGCACATGCGCACTCTTAGGGTACACCCCACTTGGTTGCCTTCGTACACGGTCATTGAGTATAGGTCATTTTAGAGGTCGTCATCTTGTCTAAAAGATCATAGTTGCCTCAAAACGGTTGCCTCGGATATTGTTGCCTCAAACAAATGATCTAAGACGTTAGGGTTACCTCTAAGGCGTCCTAACATTGCTTTGGTGACCGTATGTCCCTCATTCGAACTGACCCTCAAACTCTAACGATGGTGCTACCTACTCACTAATAGTGGGATAGCATTGTCTAAAGGAAATTAGCATAGAACAATTCCTTTTTCAAGTAGGTAGATTAGCTCTTAGATACTTGCTCTTTCAAAACAAAACTTTTTTTCACACTTACACTCCTTTTCGAACAAAGTTTTCAAAACACTTCATTACACTCTTGAGGATAGAAGCAAGAGTTAAATCGAAGTTTTAAAACAAAAACTTTTTCAAACCCACAAGCACAAAGAAAACAATTTTGAAAACAATTGAGCAAGTACCTAAGAGCCTGTGGATAACCACGGATAGAAAGGGTTCTAATACCTTCCCTTTCTATAAATCTACCCCCCGTACTCAGAAATATCTCGAAAAAGGAATTTTTCTGTGCTTTTTTCCTTTCCTTGTTGGATAAAATAAAAGTCGGTGGCGACTCTTGCTTACCGCGACATTTTGAAAAAACAAACGCAAAACACAAACCAGCACACCAAAAACCAGTCAGTTCTTCCCACCGTATCATAGCATGCATTTGTCTTTGATTTTTGGCGGTCTACTTGTTGGTTTTATCTTGCCATACACGCCTAATTAATAGCATTTACATTTGAAAGCGATAAACTGCAGAAATGTAAAGTCCTACGCTATTACAATATTTAAGGGATGGGGTGTACAAGTTTACGAATGGGGATTGCAAGTAAAAATAAGTCCTAAGTTACTATTACAACCATATTGAATATGTACAATATAAGAAAGAAATGGACTTGTTTAGAAAATGTGTTTTAGGAAATAAGTTAAAAGGAAGATGTTTTTATGTCTTTTTATGTTAATATAAACAAAAAGATGAAAAGGAAAAATCAATGCAAGGTAGGAATAGCGTGTTGCTGCAAACAAAGAAACAAGGATCAGAAGTTCTGAAGCCAGGCGCATGACTCAGAAGGGAAGCGTCAGAATCAGAAGTTCTGATTTGGTATACTCTAAGTTCCTATAAAAAACGTCAGAGGGAAAGCACAAAGGTTCTGGGTGGTGTTCAACCAATGAACTAAAGGTCATAAGTTCTGTATTACGCTGAAACAGTGAGCGAACGTCAATAGTTCAGTGTATTTGACATGTAAGGAAAACTCAGAAGTTATGTGTTGTGTTAAAATAGTGAATGAGTCATTAGAAGTTCAGTGTTATGCTGAATCAGTGAATGAATCTTAGCAGTTCAGTGTGTTATCAGCATGTAAGAATCAAAAGTTCAGTGTGTGTTAACAAACAATCATAAAAGTTATGTGTTTTATCAGCATGTGAAAATCAGAAGTTCTATATTACATTTCAACTTTTTCCTCATATTAATCAGCACGTCAACAACTCATTCATTTTTGGCAAACAGCAAATCATAAGAATAACAACACAACAGTTCATAGAAGTTCTAATCCTAAGTCTGAGTCTAGCATTATTCTAGAAGTTCTGATCCATAGTTTTTCTATTCATGCAATGATATGTACAACATTAATACTATGATATTTACATGCTAATGATGTTCAGAATGAAAAGCAAGTAAAGTCAGAAAGACTTACCTGGGGCGTGCTTGGAGTTTTGAGTGGCTGCTTTTGGATGTTCTGAGTCAGCAAGGGTGACATAACAGTGGTTGTGTTCTTTGATTCCAAGGGAGGAACAAAGGTTTGTTTTTGTGTAGGAGAAATCTGGATTTTTGCGAAGGTTTCACAGCTTCTTTTTCTCTCTCCTTTTTTTTTGCCAATCTCTCCCCAAAAGCCAGCCTCCTGAATGTGTGATGGAACCAGGTATTTATAGATGATTTTTGTTGTGATTTGAGGGGGAAAAGCAAGTGGGATTTGAACCTGTTTTGGCATCATGTTCCTTTGCTTTTTCATCATAGTTTTCGTATGCTAGTTTAGTGTAATCATGGGATGCAGGCGTAGGCTGAGCCAGCTGTTGGTCATAGGTCTGCAGCAAGTTGCCTAAGCAAGTTTTTGGGATTTGGTCAAGTTCTGACCAAAGCCTTGAAAATAGCCTTCATGTGCTGAAGTGCTGCCTTGTCTTTGAAGAAAGTATGGTGGCTGTCAGCAGGAATTAAGGAAAAGCAAAAAATCAAAGCATGGGCTTAGTATCAAAGTTGCTATCCCAAGACAGTAGAGGTACACGTGGTGAAAATCTTTTGGATAAAGACTTAGCAAGTGGTTGTGAGCATTAAATGAGCATTAAATAATGATGATACTTATCACAACCAGAAATCTTGCAACGTGAAACTCTACACCAAGGCTTAGTTCTGGATCAGAAGTTCTGCTTCAGCATAGCATCCATCCTCTGATATTTGTATCTTCTGGCTCTATCATGTTCTGAAGGAGCTTTCAGACTTTCTAGAAAGCTTGTAGCACGCTCCTTAACCTTCTTTGCATTACCCTAGCAAACTCTGACTGAACTTGTGTAGATGCTGGAGAGCCATGTTCTGTCTGGAGACTATGTGTTGAACCATGTTTGCAACTTCTGACTGCACCTGCCTGGAGGCTGGCTCAGAAGTTCTGAAATGTCATTTTTTTCTTAAATACTTCGAAAAATCCCAAGTATTTAGAAATTTGGCTTTTCCATAGTAAATTTGACTTTTGAATTTCTTAATGAAATAGACTTCATATTCCAACATATTTTGATGAAATATGATTCTTTGAGATTTGATATTGATCCAAAAGTCAAAGTTTGACTTTTTAGTGTGCAAATGACCATTTTGCCCTTATGAGTGATTTTTTCCTTGGAAAATTGCAGTTCAAGGCTTGGAATTGGATGGAAGCTGTTGTACCCCAAAATTTGCCCTCCCATAATCTTCAAAGTTTTGACAAACATCACCTCAGATGGTTCAAAGTTTACTCAAGGGCTACACAGTCAACCATCCTCCTAAGGCTGGCAAAATTAGGGTTTTGGTTCCTGCAAAGAAGTTGAGGGTTTCAAGGGCTCAATCAAGTCCCATATGCTCATAAACATTGTCAAGCACCTACATGTCAAGTTTCAAGGCTCACAAGATCAAGTTGCACAGTCAAAAATCCTAATTGCTCCACAGTCAACTGCAGGGGCAAAATGGTCATTTGGCGGTCAAAAGTCAAAAATTTTGGTCAACATCTTATTTTGAAGCCACAATCATCATTTGGTCAAATCTTGACCATGATTTCACAAGAATGGCTCAAAAATCATCAAGGTGTCAAAAGTTTCTATTTTTGGACAGTTGAAAAGTCAACTGTAACTTGACCAAGGCATAACTTTTTCATGGTTCATTAGAAAAATCCCATCCAATGCTCATCTTGAAGGGGAAGACATTTCCTACAACTCATCTTCACATTCCAAGTCCAAGAAATGCTCTCACAAAAAGTTATCAATTTCAACATTATAGGTCATTTTCAAAAGTCAACAAAAAAAGACTTTAAGTCAAAGACCATAACTTGAGATTGGTAAATCAAAATGACATGGGACCAAAGACATTGGTTAGATGACTTCAATAACTTTACAAAATGTCCAAGAACATGTTCATAGCTTCAAAATTGAGCAAGATATGCATTGGAGAAGTTGGGAAATTTTTGTGAAATGGCCAAAGTCAATTATCCTTGAAACTTCATTTTTGACAAAAGGGGCCCACTTTTTCCACTTGTTTCATCTTGGCCATGCTTCCCACGTGTCCCACAATTTATTTCAAGATTTAAAATTAATTTTTCCATTTTTATTTAATTTTATTTGATTTAATTCATTTTAAATCTTTTAAAATCAAATAAAAATCAAAGAAATTAATGGAGGGATATATTTTGTGATGATTAGCTTTGATACACCTTAAAACACATTCCAAATTAGTGCAAGGGCCTATTCCAAGCAAGAATTCAAATTTGACACAAAAATGGAAAGTTGTTTCAATGGAGTTCATGGCATAATCTCAAACATGAATGCAAAGGCTTAATGACCATTATTCTTATTGATACACTTTACATTACTATATATACAAGCCTTCCCAACCTCATTCAAAAAAGAGGGTGTGCAGAAACGGCCAAGTGCAAAACCAAAAATTATTCAAAAAGTGAGAGTTCTAAAACATTGTTGCGAGCATCTTCAGATCAAAACAAGCACGTGGCTAAAGCAACCTTTGCCAAGTCCTGAGGCTCATACCGCGCTGTAAGTTCTTCCCAGGTCCCTTATAATTTCCATATTATTTTCTTCAACGTTTTCCTGTGCAGATTCCAATATGAGGTGCATCATAAGTCCCACTTCCCAGCGCTGCCATATGTCATCAACGCAGATCCAAAGGACAAAAAGTGTAGCACACCATGGTCTGGAGTCAAGCACGCTGCAGGCAACCATGAAAGTCAAACATGGCTTAGATTTCAGCGGGCTTGGATTGCTTCAATAAACCTCCTATTTGGCCCACACCCCCCTTGGTTTTACTTCTTTTTATTTTTTGTTTTGTCATTTTCTCTTATTTTTAATTGCTAACCCTTTAATTATTTTTATTATTAACAATTAACTTAATTAGCACATTTTCATAAAAAAACCAAAAAATAGAATTAACATTATTATCATTATTATTATTTTATTTTGTAAATAAATATTAACCAAAATAGTTTAATTAGGCAATTGTAATTCCTTTTCTTAAATAATTAAAATAACTTAGATTTAGGATTAACTTTTAATTTTGTTTCTTTCATTTTTATTTTATTTCATAAAAACATAAAAAAAAACAAAAAAATATTTTCTTTTAATTAAAATAATCAATTAGTCATTAATTAGTTTTTAATTTCATTTAATTACCAAAAAGACCAAAAAAATCAATTTTCTTTTCTAAAAAGGGTCAACACCCTTAGAACATTCCGATTTAATTCGCGCACAGTTTATTATTATGTAATTGCTCCGGATATGTAATAGTAATTAGGACTTTACTGTTTTTATTTACTTTCCGTACTCATTTACTAAAAAACGGGTCTTTGTAATTTTTGGCGATGTATAGACCCGCGCCTTGTAATAGCGTAGGATTTATTTTTCCGCAATTTACTTTCTGCACCCCTTAACTGTTAACTTGCATGAAAGAATGTATGTAAATAAAAACAACTCGTAGCTCACTAATTAACAAGACAAACATTAACTGAATACAACACACAAATATACACACCACTTCTAGGGTACGCCTCACTCGTTGCCTTCGAAACATGGTCATCAAGTATAGAACGTCTTAGAGGTCACCCTTAGTCCAAAGATCCAGTTGCCTCGAAACAGTTGCCTCGGAACAGTTGCCTCGAAACGGTTGCCTCGAATTAAAAAGGATATAGGACATTAGGGTTACTTCTAAGGTGTCCTAACTGTTGCTTCGGTGACCACACTGTCCCTACAATCGAATTGACCCGAACACCTCCAATGATGGTGCTACCTACCTCTCAATGGTGGGATAGCACTATCTAAAGGACTCTTACACAGCTTAATTCCTTAGAGTAGGTAGATTCTCATAGATACTTGCTCTTTTCAAAAACAAACAAAATACTTTTCACACCTTACACTTTCAAAAGCTTTCAAAACAATTTTTTCAAACACTCTTGAGGACAGATACAAGAGTTATTCAGAAATCTTTCGAAGAAACTTTTTTCAAACCCACTCACATTTGAAAAGCAAACATCATTTTGAAAATATAAGAGCAAGTACCTAAGAGCCCATGAATAACCATGGATAGAAAGGGTGCTAACACCTTCCCTTTCTATAAATCTACCTCCCGAACCGAGAAACTATCTCATAAGGAATTTTGTTGTGCTTTTGTCCTTTCCATGTTGGAGAAAATAAAAGACGGTGGCGACTCTTGCTTCCGCGACATTTCACGAAACCAGCTAAAAACAGTCAGTTCTAAATCCACCGATCACAGAACTGGCGACTCTGTTGGGGATATTAATAAGTGAGGTGTACCTTAGGATTAGATCATACTTATGTTTTCAATTGCTTTGCTTTGATTGCTTTATATTTGTGGGCTTTGCACCGGAGTTTCATAGATCCTAACCCGGATCTGGGGATACCCTTTTAGGTAGCATAAGCTGTGAGGGACCTGTCCGGCATAGACCGACACGGGTGAAGCAATGGCTATATTGGTGTGGCACCTTGGTCTGTACCGATATCCCTTGTGTTGCAACGAGGAGAATATGGGTCTTCTGAGGAGTCATTAAGAACCAACCGACCCTAGAACCCTAATGTGACCCAACTTGGCCATAGAACAGTAGCAGTATGCTACACCCATTGAGGCTAAACTCTCGCGATGGTTATGGCCGCAAGAAAAGATTGTGACGCTGGAGTTATGACCGATTAAGGGTAGTCAGTGATATTGGGATCCTCTAGAACCCGGTTACTTTTGATAGGACAGGTCTTAACCAACGAAACTGAAAGAGGGTAGTACCTAGACCCCATGCTGGCCTGAACTCTAAGGGTTGTCTTGTGTGACTTGTGTGCCTTCATACTTGAACTGCTTGCATACTTGTTATCTAACAACACAGGTTCCTTGCAGGTTTTGTTTACAGTCCTTAATTGGGACTCATTACAGGGCCTACTTACATCACTCCATGCATAGCATAACATCATACCATTGCATTCATCCTGCATAAGGACTAACCCATTTCAAGGATCTCAAGGGCTTGTGATGCAGGTCATGATGAACCAACTGTCTAGCAAGGGGCAAAGGGGATTTATTTTCCTCTAGCCAGGTTGATGACTTGAGTCAGGGGCTATGACCCACTCGATATGGTGAGCCTTGACTCTTGAAGAAGGACTCTCAACAAAATGAAGTTCCTTCAATCAAGCTACGAAATTCAAATCCTAACAACTCTTCTTGTTTACCCCACGAGATCCTTGAAAACATTGCATGCATACATACATATCATTGCATTACAGGTACCCTTTGTGCAGGTCACTTACCTTCTTCGCTGTTTATTTCAGCAATGGCTTCCCAACAAGACAACCAGGACCTTCATATTCAAGAGACTCAGTTCGGGGAAATCCTCCTAAATCTATCCAAGGGGCAGGAAGAGCTGAGAACACTCCTCATGGGGACTTTGGCCAGGAACAGTCCTGAAGATAGTAAGGATGGACGGCTGAAACATCTGCAAGCTGAGGTGGATACAATGAGAACCCAGATGCTGGGGCAAATGGCTCTTATCCAAGACTTATCTCAAATACAAGGAGAGCTCAGGGTTCTCGTCAACCAACTGCTTCGGGATAACCAACTGGGGAAAACATCTAAGGTTGAAGAGCAAGCCATCATTCAACCACCTGTGGGGCAAGAAGACAAGGGAAAAGCTCCTCAGTTTGCTTCGGGGTCACAAGCCCAGCATCAACCTCACCGGCATCAACAGGGTAATCGGCGTAAGCAAAATACATCCGGAAGACATTTCTCGGAGACTGGTATGCCATCATCACTAATACTGAAACGCTTGTTGGAGGTCAAGCTGATTGCTTTAAAGGATCCTCCTAAGAAGCTCAACATAACCTCCCTGAAGTACAATCCTGATGAGAGGTGTGCCTACCATTCTGACAGTCCTGGACATGACACCGACGACTGTTGGAGCTTGAAGAACAAGATCCAGGACTTGATCGACGAAGGGTGCTGGAGTTCATGCCGGGTGGCAAAATGAAAATCTTCTGCTGAGAATCTTCCATCTGAGATGACTAGTGCAAACTAAGAAGCTTTTGTTCATTCGAATGTTCAAGTTGTATTTTTCTTTGATTGTTCAAACATTTGTTCATGTCAAACTCTTTTACTTTATCAATGCATCGCATATGTCTGTTTTGAATCAATATATCTGCATTCTCTATATTCAAACTGCTTTCATTTTTTGATGTCGACTCTCAATTAATAATTCTAAGCCTCTTGAGGGAGGATGACGAAAACGATACCACGACCTTTACAGTATGCTTTTGAACAGACCCCGCTGATGAGGTACAGGCATTGTTTCAATCCCTAAACACTGGAGTTATAAGGAAGATAATCCCTCGTCAACCCCTTTGAGCCAAAGAAGTAGGAGTTTTTCTTTTCGAAAATTAAAACCCTTAATCATAACCTGGGGCAGGGTAGTTCTCTCAGCTGATCCAAGTGCACAACGAATGGCACCAAAGGAATCCTTACAAAACAAAAAACAGTGATGGCTCCGAATAATCATAAAGACAGGCAGTCATTATCTCCCAAAAATAAAAGTCCATTAAGTCAAAACCTATGAAGGAGACTTACAAAACTGGGGCATCCCGCTGACTGTAAATACAAAAAGAAACAGTTCAGGCAAAAACAGGGATAACGAAATCAAAAAAGAAAGAGGTCCTACAAACCCTCAACCAAAAAAGGAATGACTGCCTATTCCAAATAAATTGTCAACATCCGAACCATCACCGGTATTTCAGGACGAAGACTCAAACAAGGTCTAACGCACGATCAGTTGAGTTTAGGTTTGAAGAACATCACGAAGAACGGGTGGGTACAAATAAAATTTGAGCCTTTATCCTTTGTTTCTTAAACCGTGAACCAGGCCACGCTACAACCCTTAAAAAGTCCTAGCTGAAGCATGGGTTTAGTTCGAAAGCATACTGTTACCAAAGGTATCCTGACTCCTTAAGGCTTGCGGTAAAATAACGAGTTGACATCACGTTTTACAAAATTCACTGGTTTTACTGAAAAAACACATTTTCAAAAAACTTCAAGACAGACATAAGCTTTGCATTTTTAATATAACATTGCTTGCATATGACTATTTGTTTGAACAACATAGAAGTTCACACGACGAATGTCTAATGAACAAAAGCACCTACAAGCAAGGGGCATGGCATGATCATTGTCCATCATCTGGGGCAGTTAAGTCAAGATTCGGAGAATCTCTCAAAAGGCCAACCAACTTGGGGCAAATCTCCATCTGGATCACTTGGAGCATTGGACGATCAAACGAAGATCTTCTGGTAGTAGGGCAATGCAACACTACTGACAGGGGCACCTCCCTACATTCCGAGAGTATGGACATAGTCGAAAAAATACTGCGCATAATCAAAGACTCGCTAGGTTGACCCACCTAGGCAAAAATAAGGGCTTCCCGGCGAACCAAAAGGGTTCGGGCAAAAATAAGGGATGAAAATGAAAAATCTGTACACCCGGCAAGTCGGAAACCTGAAAAGGTGGCTTGGGCAAAAATGGGTATCCCGGTGGACTGAAAACCCGAAAGGGCGGTCCAGGCAAAAGTTAGGGATCAAAAGCGTACGATTATGTTCTGTCATCTCGTCACTTGCCTACCAGAAGAAGATTTGTCAATCGGCAGTTATCAAGCACCTCCACAAGGTATCTTTATCTCCCACATCAGAAATAGGGGCAATAATGAGTTGTCCAAGCGATCTAGTTACTCTGTCCACCAAGGTACCAAGGTAGGTTCGGCTGAAGAACATAACCAAGTTACCTCCACTCCCCAGGAGTAAGACAAGGTTCAACAATACTCTCCCCCGAGCAGAGTTGATCTCTCATCAACCCCGAAGAGGCACAATATCCCTAGCAAGTCAGCAACGCTCTCCCCAAGCAGAGTTAGGCTACTCTCAGCCCTAAGGAAGTTGGGTACCCCCAGAAAATCTCAATATTCCCCATCGGAGTATACAGATGTTCCTAAGAAAGCATCCCCGGCAGTCTTAATATAAGATTGTTCCCCGGCGGAATACAGACATCCAGTGGAGCCACTTCCCCAGTGCAGTCCAAAAGTTTCCCCAGGAGAGTTGTATCAATCTCCCCAATAGATTCTGGAAGCTTATCCCCAGTAGATTCTGGAAGCTAATCCCCTGCAGAGCGCAAAAGCATCTCCCCGGCTTTATTCAAAGGTCATTCTCCACCAGAGTCTATAACTGGGTTATCCTCAGCTAAAAACCACGGAAAGATCGTCCTCGGCGAAATTCTTCCTATCCCCCAGCGGAGTTCATCAAATCCTCAACAAAGCTTATCAACAGGAATCCCCAGCGGAGTTCTCATCAAAACCTCAGCGAAGTATCTCTTCCCACAGAGTAATTCCCCGCAGAGTAATCTCTTCGCCAAGTTCATTCCCCAATGGAGTCATCTTCTCCTGCCGGTTTGTTCTTGCAATCATCATCCCCAACAGAAATGAAGAACGCTACTCTTCAACATCAGCCCAGGAGTTAACTTCCCGGCACCCGTCAAGGATTTACTTTCCTAGACGAAAATACATTCATAAACATATCGCATTTTCATACATCCTGCTCACATACACAATGCATGCACATACGCATCATATCACACAAATCTCAGTTATTTTTGAGAACATCTTAAAATCATGCAGTTCATGCATCATGACATTGCATACAACTGATGTTTTGCCTTTTCAGGAAAAAGGTCAATCCAAAGACGATTACTATCAACTGTCGTAATTCCAGATTCGATACCTGTATCTAGCCAGGGCATATCTACATTAAAGAGATAGCTTGGAAATGCTCCAGATATGGATGTTGTTCTTTTGCTTATTCAAGACTCCTTCTAGATATAGTTCAGATGTGACCCAGGCATGGCGATGTTCTGATACTTATTCCAGATTTCCTTTCAGAGATAGCTTGGAAATGCTCCAGATATGGATGCTATTCTTTTGCTTATTCAAGACTCCTTCTAGAGATAGTTCAGATGTGACCCAGGCATGGCGACGTTCTGATGCTCATTCCAGATTTCCTTCAGAGATAGCTTGGAAATGCTCCAGATATGGATGTTGTTCTTTTGCTTATTCAAGACTCCTTCTAGAGATAGTTCAGATGTGACCCAGGCATGGCGACATTCTGATACTCATTCCAGATTTCCTTTCAGAGATAGCTTGGAAATGCTCCAGATATGGATGCTGTTCTTTTGCTTATTCAAGACTCCTTCTAGAGATAGTTCATATGTGACCCAGGCATGGCGACGTTCTGATACTCATTCCAGATTTCCTTTCAGAGATAGCTTGGAAATGCTCCAGATATGGATGCTGTTCTTTTGCTTATTCAAGGCTCCTTCTAGATATAGTTCAGATGTGACCCAGGCATGGCGAAGTTCTGATACTTATTCCAGATTTCCTTTCAGAGATAGCTTAGAAATGCTCCAGATATGGATGCTGTTCTTTTTCTTATTCAAGACTCCTTCTAGATATAGTTCAGATGTGACCCAGGCATGGCGACGTTCTGATACTCATTCCAAATTTCCTTTCAGAGATAGCTTGGAAATGCTCCAGATATGGATGCTGTTCTTTTGCTTATTCAAGACTCCTTCTAGAGATAGTTCAGATGTGACCCAGGCATGGCGACGTTCTGATACTCATTCCAGATTTCCTTTCAGAGATAGCTTGGAAATGCTCCAGATATGGATGCTGTTCTTTTGCTTATTCAAGACTCCTTCTAGATATAGTTCAGATGTGACCCAGGCATGGCAACATTCTGATACTCATTCCAGATTTCCTTTCAGAAATAGCTTGGAAATGCTCCAGATATGGATGTTGTTCTTTTGCTTATTCAAGACTCCTTCTAGAGATAGTTCAGATGTGACCCAGGCATGGCGACGTTCTGATACTTCTTCCAGATTTCCTGTCAGAGATAGCTTGGAAATGCTCCAAATATGGGTGTTGTTCCTTTGCTTATTCAAGAGTTTCCTTTCAGATATAGCTGGGAAATTCTCCAGATATGGACGCTATTCTTTTGCTTATTCAGAGTTCTTTTCAAAGACAACTTAGAGATGCTCCAGCCCGGATGTTATTCTATTGTTTAGTCCAGATTCATTCAAAAGACAGTCCAGATACGATCCAGATTCGGATGACATACTGTCACTCATTCAAACACAGACTAGATATGCTCCAGACACGGAGGCCATTCTATTTCTTATTCGGACGCAGCTATCCATTACAGTTCCAAATGGGATCTATAAGCCCATTCCCGACAAGGTTCTGTCACATCTTCCAGATGGCATCTTTAAGCCCATCCTCCTATCCACCACCTCTCCAAATGGCATCTTTAAGCCCATTCCCGACATCACACTGCTGATACTCGACTATGTGAGTGCAAATTTCTGGGCACTCTAGTGTTCAATCATCTTCCACCCTCGGATCACGAAAGGCACACAAGCCAATCTACATCCTCAGGTCTAAGAAGATTGAACAGGGGCAACTGTTGTACCCTAAAATTTGCCCTCCCATAATCTTGAAAGTTTTGACAAACATCACCTCAGATGGTTCAAAGTTTACTCAAGGGCTACACAGTCAACCATCCTCCTAAGGCAGGCAAAATTAGGGTTTTGGTTCCTGCAAAGAAGTTGAGGGTTTCAAGGGCTCAATCAAGTCCCATATGCTCATAAACATTGTCAAGCACCTACATGTCAAGTTTCAAGGCTCACAAGATCAAGTTGCACAGTCAAAAACCCTAATTACTCTACAGTCAACTGCAGGGGCAAAATGGTCATTTGGACGTCAAAAGTCAAAAATTTTGGTCAACATCTTATTTTGAAGCCACAATCATCATTTGGTCAAATCTTGACCATGATTTCACAAGAATGGCTCAAAAAATCATCAAGGTGTCAAAAGTTTCTATTTTCGGACAGCTGAAAAGTCAACTGTAACTTGACCAAGGCATAACTTTTTCATGGTTCATCAGAAAAATCCCATCTAATGCTCATCTTGAAGGGGAAGACATTTCCTACAACTCATCTTCACATTCCAAGTCCAAGAAATGCTCTCACAAAAAGTTATCAATTTCAACATTATAGGTCATTTTCAAAAGTCAACAAAAAGGGACTTTAAGTCAAAGACCATAACTTGAGATTGGTAAATCAAAATGACATGGGACCAAAGACATTGGTTAGAGGACTTCAAGACCTTTCCAAAATGTCCAAGAACATGTTCATAGCTTCAAAATTGAGCAAGATATGCATTGGAGAAGTTGGGAAATTTTTGTGAAATGGCCAAAGTCAATTATCCTTGAAACTTCATTTTTGACAAAAGGGGCCCACTTTTTCCACTTGTTTCAGCTTGGCCATGCTTCCCACGTGTCCCACAATTAATTTCAAGATTTAAAATTAATTTTTCCATTTTTATTTAATTTTATTTGATTTAATTCATTTTAAATCTTTTAAAATCAAATAAAAATCAAAGAAATTAATGGAGGGATATATTTTGTGATGATTAGATTTATACACCTTAAAACACATTCCAAATTAGTGCAAGGGCCTATTCCAAGCAAGAATTCAAATTTGACACAAAAATGGAAAGTTGTTTCAATGGAGTTCATGGCATAATCTCAAACATGAATGCAAAGGCTTAATGACCATTATTCTTATTGATACACTTTACATTACTATATATACAAGCCTTTCCAACCTCATTCAAAAAAGAGGGTGTGCAGAAACGGCCAAGAGCAAAACCAAAAATTATTCAAAAAGTGAGAGTTCTAAAACATAGTTGCGAGCATCTTCAGATCAAAACAAGCACGTGGCTAAAGCAACCTTTGCCAAGTCCTGAGGCTCATACCGCGCTGTAAGTTCTTCCCAGGTCCCTTATAATTTCCATATTATTTTCTTCAACGTTTTCCTGTGCAGATTCCAATATGAGGTGCATCATAAGTCCCACTTCCCAGCGCTGCCATATGTCATCAACGCAGATCTAAAGGACAAAAAGTGTAGCACACCATGGTCTGGAGTCAAGCACGCTGCAGGCAACCATGAAAGTCAAACGTGGCTTAGATTTCAGCGGGCTTGGATTGCTTCAATAAACCTCCTATTTGGCCCACACCCCCCTTGGTTTTACTTCTTTTTATTTTTTGTTTTGTCATTTTCTCTTATTTTTAATTGCTAACCCTTTAATTATTTTTATTATTAACAATTAACTTAATTAGCACATTTTCATAAAAAAACCAAAAACTAGAATTAACATTATTATCATTATTATTATTTTATTTTGTAAATAAATATTAACCAAAATAGTTTAATTAGGCAATTGTAATTCCTTTTCTTAAATAATTAAAATAACTTAGATTTAGGATTAACTTTTAATTTTGTTTCTTTCATTTTTATTTTATTTCATAAAAACATAAAAAAAACATTAAAAAAACAAAAAAATATTTTCTTTTAATTAAAATAATCAATTAGTCATTAATTAGTTTTTAATTTCATTTAATTACCAAAAAGACCAAAAAAATCAATTTTCTTTTCTAAAAAGGGTCAACACCCTTAGAACATTCCGATTTAATTCGCGCACAGTTTATTTTTATGTAATTGCTCCGGACATGTAATAGTAATTAGGACTTTACTGTTTTTATTTACTTTCCGTACTCATTTACTAAAAAACGGGTCTTTGTAATTTTTGGCGATGTATAGACCCGCGCCTTGTAATAGCGTAGGATTTATTTTTCCGCAATTTACTTTCCGCACCCCTTAATTGTTAACTTGCATGAAAGAATGTATGTAAATAAAAACAACTCGTAGCTCACTAATTAACAAGACAAACATTAACTGAATACAACACACAAATATACACACCACTTCTAGGGTACGCCTCCCTCGTTGCCTTCGAAACGTGGTCATCAAGTATAGAACGTCTTAGAGGTCACCCTTAGTCCAAAGATCCAGTTGCCTCGAAACAGTTGCCTCGAAACGGTTGCCTCAAATTAAAAAGGATCTAGGACATTAGGGTTACTTCTAAGGTGTCCTAACTGTTGCTTCGGTGACCACACTGTCCCTACAATCGAATTGACCCGAACACCTCCAACGATGGTGCTACCTACCTCTCAATGGTGGGATAGCACTATCTAAAGGACTCTTACACAGCTTAATTCCTTAGAGTAGGTAGATTCTCATAGATACTTGCTCTTTTCAAAAACAAACAAAATACTTTTCACACCTTACACTTTCAAAAGCTTTCAAAACAATTTTTTCAAACACTCTTGAGGACAGATACAAGAGTTATTCAGAAATCTTTCGAAGAAACTTTTTTCAAACCCACTCACATTTGAAAAGCAAACATCATTTTGAAAACATAAGAGCAAGTACCTAAGAGCCCATGGATAACCATGGATAGAAAGGGTGCTAACACCTTCCCTTTCTATAAATCTACCTCCCGAACCGAGAAACTATCTCATAAGGAATTTTGCTGTGCTTTTGTCCTTTCCATGTTGGAGAAAATAAAAGACGGTGGCGACTCTTGCTTCCGCGACATTTCGCGAAACCAGCTAAAAATAGTCAGTTCTAAATCCACCGATCACAGAAGCAATCTTGAGGATCCAAGGTGATTCCTTGAGAAAAGAGAGGGCAAATTTTGGGGGTACAACAGGCACCCATAAGAGTGAAAAAAATTCCTTTTCTATGATGCTCTTGTTACATTTTGTTGATTTTTAAAATTTTATACCAAACCTAATTGACTATATTAACAAGTGAAAAATTTTCAGGAATAACCATGTTTGAAAATTAAAATACATAAATTACCATGTTTTTAAAAAATTTACGCAAATAACCAAGTTTCAGAAATGACTTAATTGGACGCGCCATCTCATATGGCGCATGCACCAAAAATTCACCTAGGTGCCATATGAGATGGTGCGTGCATTTTCTGTAAGCCAAATGAGATGGCGCATGTATTGTACTGATTGTGAGGAGGCGCCATCTCATATAGCGCCTAGGTGTAAGTGTGATTTCTATAAATAACACCTCATTCATCCATTATTCTTCACACTTTAAATTAAATAAATAAATAAAAAGAATGCACTTAGGCGACATTTGAGATGGTTTGCCAGATTTCACATGAACCTAGGTGCCATCCCATATGACGCATATATTCAAATTGAGAATTTCTTAAGCCACCCCTATATTGGTGAAAAATACCTCTGAAAACCCGAAAATATCCTTCGAATATGTATATCTGAATGCACCCAATATTTAGTTTCATAGGTTTTCGGATATGCATATCCGAAGTATCACAATATTTCATTTTCAGGGGTTTTCAGATATGCATAACTGAAGTATTTTAATATTTGTATCAATTAGAATCAAGGTGTATCGATTGTATTAATTGATATATTTTAAAACAAAATAAAATGTAACTAAATAATCTCGGAGTTCTAGACCTTGCATTTTTGCGTCTCTGACCTTTACGCGACCTAACATAAAAAACTCGGTTATCTAGAAAATTGACTCTTAATTAAAATTTTACTGTGTCAATTTATCCAGAAAAAATCAGGGATCAAAATCCCCTATTTTGGGATAAACTAAAGGATCTCGCCCTAAAAACACTAAATTCATTGTTTTTTATTTGATTTGATTTATTTTTCGTTTTTCGTATTTTCGAAAAAATCCGAAAAAATTTGTAGACACTTAATTTAATTTTATTTGATTTTTAATTGTATTTTTAAATTTTTATAACAGAGTAAAATTCAGAAATGCATATGTGAAACCACTTTTTTCGTAAAAAATAAAGTTTATTCGGAGATGATTGTTCGAAAATACCTTTTTCATAATTTTTTATGGAATAAGGGTCCTTTCGGAGATGCATATCCAAAAATAGGGGGTATTTTTGAAATTTCGCCAAGGACCTCTAAGAAAACATACGGGCGGCTTAAGAAATTCTCTTCAAATTTTACATGCATACGCCATCTCATTTAGCACATCCAACTGTAATATCCTACTAATATGCGTCTAGAATCATATCACTAAAATATTAATAATTAGTACCGAGTACATACGAAAGCCATAATAATCATATACATTGTATACATTTCAAAAATTACATTAAAAATTAATACAAGATGTATGTATACAAAATACTTATACATAGCGGAAGAAAAGATCAAGTATAGTCTTCACATCATCCAACCATAAAGCTTATGATCCAAGCTTCTAGCAAAACGTCAACCTGCATAGTACCTAAAAATAATAAGATGAATTGGTGAGATTACTAAATATCAGTAAATTCCCCTATCTTATGGGTCCACTTAGTTCTATAGGGTACATGCATTATCTACAGATCCATCATTGATCCAAGGTTCCCTTATTGTCAAGTACAGAGAAACACAACATCACACGAGACCGGGTTTGAAGTACATTTACTTCACCCCAGAGAAAAAGGTATTACTTTTCTATCCCAATTATAATTAATAAGGAAATAAGGAACTAAGGAGATACATGAATTATACCATTGAGCCATCACTATGACACAATTAGTCCAATATTCGTGGAGACAAGTCTTACGCTTAATATACACTTCAGCGGAACGACTAAGAGAAAAAAGGTGGTGACACATCTCCGAGAGTTCATCCCTGTGAGAATAGCTCCTGAACTATAGAGAGGTTATCCATTCCTAAGACTCATGCTCGAGAAATAACCTGAAATATATAAGGCAAGGGGCATTCTTGGAATCAATCCATAATAAATAGCCAACATATATGTAACATACATCCCTCTCGGACCAATTAAGATCAGCGAGAAGTTACCATTCTCTTGTCCAATCTCTAAGATAACATATTCCTTATACTCATTATACCAAGGATTACAAGACTTAGGAATTCGCCGAGGGGAAAAGGAATGGTGTCACTTCCAATATTAAGTGTTATATTCCAACCATCCTAAGGTTCATATCTCACCAAATATTATCTTTTATCACAAAAATACATGGACCTACACATTTATGTTATAATTACTACTTAGGTATAATAAGGTTATGGGAAATTAGGCATCTCATATCCCTCAACATTAGCTTTCCAATTCCTTTTACCGCGTCACAATTCGATTTGTGAAGCTCGAGTTATGGTCAAAACAACAAAGGTAACTTTCTGCCAGATGGAAACCGATTTACACCCAAGGTAAATCGATTTACATGCTTCAGTTTTGCCCAATAATCCGTTTTTTCAAAGGGAAATCAATTTACATACTGGTTAAATCGGTTTAGCACTTGTTGTACCCCAAAATTTGACCTCCCATATTTCTCAATACATGGCAAGTGAGATCCCCAAATTGCTCAAGGAAGTTCAAGAATTGACCAGACAAACTCTCTCTTAAGGCAGTACACCTCAAATTAGGGTTTCCATCTTCATCAATATGTGTGAACCACAAAGGACTCAATGCTCACCATTGTCCTAACATGTTCTCAAGATCATCCATGTCAAGTTTCAAGCCTTGCAGAAGAAGTTTGCTCAGTCAATTGCTCAAATGCCTGAAAATCAATTGTACTAGGTCAAAAGTCAATTGTGGCCCACATACAGTCAAACTTCAATTTTTTTGGTCAACATCCTAATTTTTAAGTATTATCCATCATTTGATCAAGGGGATCATGATTCCTCAAGGATTGCTCACAATTCATCAAAACCCAAAAATTGTTAAATTAGGGTTTTATAGGAAAAGTCAACTCAACTTTGACCAAGCATAACTTTCTCATACTTTATCAAAAATGAACCATCCAAAGCTCATTTTTAAGAGTATGCAATTCCATACAATTCATATTCAGCTCCCAAATCCAGAATATGCACTCACAAAAAGATATGAATTTTGACATTATAGGTCCTTTTGAAAAGTCAACAAAACACCTTTTGGGTCAAAGCTTCATACATGAACATGGAAGACTCAATTGATATGCGACCAAAAGGGTTGTTTAGAGGACATCCTAAGCTTTCAAAAAAGTCCAAGAGCACCTCTCTAGGGTCAAAATTGAGAGAGTTATGCATTGGCCAAGTTGACTATTTTTGCAAAATTGCCAAAAGTCAAATGTGCTCAAATTTGCATTTTTTGCTAAAAGGGCCCAACTTTTTATGCTTGCACCTCAATTGTAATGTGGTCCACGACTCAAATGTTCACTCACCCATTATGTGCTTCATTTTTCAGTTTATTTTTTATTTTTCATTAATTAAAAAGTGAATTAAATCAAATAAATGATGAAAATTAACAAAGATATGATTTGGTTTGTTTTTTGACAGATTGGCAATCAAGATATGCTGAGTTAACAAGATCAAATCGAATCAAGGTCAATTGGTACAAGAAAGACATGATTTGGCTCAAAATAGCAACATATCATATAGCTTGCAAATCAAATCAAATCTTGGATAAATGCAAAGATTTAGTCCAAGTTTGTTAACCTAATTCACTCTAGGTTATATAATGAACAATTCCAGTCAAAATACAGGGGTTAGAGTCGTGAAAAAAGGCAGAGCAAAGTCACAAAATTTAAAAAAAAAGTGTGAATTGGTTTTCACTCCACGGGCCATCTCAAGCCATCCTAGCTATCCCAATCCATTGCTGGACGTCCCAGGAAGTTGTCCCAATCGTTTGCAAGGCCTGAAACACCCAGAAAGGCGCACTACACCTCATACGGTTTGACATAATTTTCCAATTCGATTATCATAGTTCTTGCATCATTATCACTTTTGATTGTTATATTCGTGTTTGTCATCATGTTTGCAAGCTAACCATGTTATTTAATTGCGTTTTTGAAGCTTGTACACAATGTTGCCATTGCTAGGGTTTTTGTGTTGTTTTTAGGGTCTTTTTGTACAAGAATAATTGGGCCTTAAATCAGGTACCATGATGCTCGTGAGGATGAGACGAGTTGATTGGTACCATTACCTTTCATTTATCTTGCGTGTACAGCATTTTTGAAATATGCAGGGTTATACCTACAGTGGATGTCTGTAGGTAAAAGTCCCTTCATCTAAAACGACGGAGAGGGGAAGAAGATGATGCGTGTCAAAGCGTGATTAGTCCATTCAAATTTCGCGCGTTTTGGCTGGCATAATATTTGACTTGGCTTTTGGTTTTATTTGTTTATTATGCTTACAAGTTAACAATCTAGCGCAGATGGTTGGAAGGAATGCCTTTATTGCACACGTCCTGGGTTCGATCACAGGCGTGTGCATTTTATTATTTTCTTGATTGTTTCAGGCGAATCCAATGTAATACATCATCCCACGCCTATCATGTACCATCAACGCTCATCCACTGGATGCCCAGCTAGCCAAATCTCACGCTTCTCCCTTGAAGGCCCATGGTACACATGTAAGGTCAATGCTACACCTGATTCAAAGGTTGACCAGACCTGGAGGCTTAATGGGCCAAGGATTTCAGTTCAGCACCCCTAGCATTACTATTCAATACAGGCCCATTCCTAAAAAAAAATTATTTTCTTATTTTTCTTATTCTTTGCAATTTGTTTACTTATTTTATTTTTAAAATCCACTTTTTTTCATAAAATCACAAAATCAAGAATTCACAAATTTAGAATTAGTTTTTTTTTATTATTATCAAATTTAATTCTTAATTAATTAGCTTAATTTAATTTAGGGTAACTTTAACTTATTTTTACAATTAAAATCAACTAGAAAAATTAGGTTTAATTCTTGATTTAATTGTTTTCTTTTTGCAAATAAGATAAAAATACAAAAATAGGGTATTTAGAATTAATTGTTTTTCATTGATTTATTTATTTTCCTAAATTAACATTAATTAGGACTTAGGATTTTCTTTGCAATTTAATTATTCATTATTTTCTCAAATAACAAAACATGACAAAAAAACTTTTTTTTTAATCAATCGCAAGTAGGATTAGTCAAAGGGTCAAAACCCTAACGCCTCGCATTTAACTTACCGCATGCATTTAATTCTTTTATTATTTTTGTAACTGTTTTGAGGATGTAATAGTTTTAACTAGGGTTTTTACTTATGGCTTTTCCCCGATTTTTGGTTATGTAATTAATCCCCCTCTCCAAAGCCTTGTAATAATTAGGTTTTATATTTTCGCACTTTTAAATTTCCGCAATTATTAATTGTTAGATGAATGCTAATAGGATTGTATGGCAAGAATGCATGACAAAATTAAAACGGCAGATCACCTAATGTGCAAAGATAATAAACTGAAAGTAAATCACTCGCACATATTCACTCTTAGGGTATACTCTCACTTCGGTTGCCTTCGGTAAATGATCATTAAGCATAGGGTATCTTAGTGGTTTCCCTCCCGTCTAAAGAGATCAAAGTGTCTCATTCGAATGTTGCCACGGAAATGTTTCCTCAGAGATGTTGCCTCGAAAAGATCTTAAGACTCTAGGGTTACTACTAAGGTGTCCTAATATTGCTTTAGTGATCGTACGTCCCTTTCGAACGTCCCTTACAAATTCCAACAACGGTGCTACCTATTTCTCAATAGTGGGATAGTGTTGTCTAAAGGAAACAAGAATAGAAACGATCTTTTTTCGAGTAGGTAGATGCTAGTAGGTACTTGCTCAAATCAAAACTTTTCACACATACACTTTTCAAAAAAATGTTCAAAACAACTTCATCACACCCTTGAGGACTGATACAAGGGTTATCACGAAGTAAAACATTTTTCAAAAACAAAGCACACAAACACAAGCAATTTAAAAATGAGCAAGTACCTAATAGCCCATGGAAAACCATGGATAGAAAGGGTGCTAAAACCTTCCCTTTCTATAATCTACCCCCCGTACTCAAAATCTCGAAAAAGGATTTTTTTTTCTGTACTTTTTTCCTTTCCGGTTGGATGAAATAAAAGTCGCTGGCGACTCTTGCTTACCGCGACATTTTGTGAATTAAAAAAATGCAAAACGCAAACCAGTGAAAACAGTCGGTTCTGCCACCGTATCACAACACTGAAGCGTAGTCAAAATGGTATATTTCCTACATAAGACCAGTCCCAAGTTGGATCATAACCATGTCCTAAGTTCCCTATCATAGCTTGGACAATTCATCACAGTAACAACACAAAAAATAGCACATAACTTCAGTATAAACATTCATAGATTCATTCACTCATGCACAAATCTATTTATGTTTGTATTTTCCTCATTATCCATACAACATGGTAAACTCAACACATATGGTAGACAACAACAATTGGATTCATACTTCTATGATTTACCTCAAACATATGCCAAGCACTCACTTTACTTACTCAACATAGCATAGCACTAATAAGGGGATATGAACATATGAACAAGAATGCACATCATTTAACAAATCAATAATCCACATCTAATGACATAACTCAAATGAGTTGCATACCACACATACAACACGCCATGACATCAACAATATGTGTTCACCCTAATTTCTCTTTACACCTATATTTTATTCATACTTTGGTTCAAACATAGCCTAAACCCTTATTCTCATTCAACACCCAAACATACAAAATCATCATAACCAGATAATTCAAGCATGAAATCGATAAAATCATTAGCAAAGAGAGATGCATATCAATACAAGTCACATCTTAGAACACACAACAACCACAACATGCATTAACACAATTTCCATTCATAAGCCCTAGCCCCCTTGTCATGTAGAATCCAAAAATTCTAAAAAAGTACTAACTAATGGAACCCACCTGGTATGATGCTCTGATTCTGCTTCCGTTCGCTTGTGCCACTCCAAAGTTTTACAACCCGTATGTTGATTTCTGCATAATTCTACGTCAGACCTCCATCTTTAAATTCACATTTCGACCTTATAACAAACATCCAGCTAACTAAATTAGTGTCTAAACTAAAGGGAATTTCGTGTAGATTCTAGAAAATCAAGAATCGCGTTTCTTGTACCCCAAAATTTGCCCTCTCATTTCATCAACATTTTCTCATCACAAGACTCTTGGAGCTCAAGATCAAGTTAGGATTTGCTTTGCTCAAGGCCCCTCCTAGCATTGTTGACCCAAATTAGGGTTTGAGTTTGCACAAGGATGTTTTGACCTAAAATGCCCAAAATGACTTTCATGCTTCATGTTGGACTTACAAGTTTATCCATACCAAGTTTCAAGCCTTGATTCAAATCTTTGCCCAGTCAATTGGACAGTTGACCTAGAAATCAGTTGTATTGGGGAAAAAGTCAACTGTGGCCAATTGACAGTCAAACTTCATGAAATTTGACCCACATCAACATTATGAACTCACATGAACCATTTGGTCAAGTTTGGATCACAATTACACAAGAAATTTGATCAGATCACCAAAAGGGCAAAATGGTCATTTTTAGGGTTTTGACTGCACAAAGGCCATTTTTGACTGTTTGACCTAACCAATGGCAAACCAAGCTCACATATGGACTCAAGGACTCAATGGAATTGTCTTGACCCATTCAACAAGTTCAAAAGATCTCAAATGCACAGGATTGACAGATGAATTTTTCAGTCAACTGATCAAAATTTGACTGTACACTAAAAAGTCAAACTTTGACTTTTTGGTCAAAATCAAGTGCCAAGATTCATTTTTCATCAAGACATGTCAAATTATGAAACTTGTTCATCAAGAAATCCAAATTTGCAAATTAGGGTTTAAAATGAGAAAATTTCATAACTTAGAATTTTTCTAAGTTATGAAACTTCCTTATTTTTTCCTAACTTTGTCCCATTTTTTCACCAATATGCAAATGGATTCAAACAAAACTTGAAACATGAAAGTTGTAGTCCATTGAAAAATCTACAACTTTTATTCACAAAGTTTTCTCAAAGGAAGCTTGTATCTCAAGTTATGATTTTTGGAACAAGGGTGCAAAACATTTTTAACTTAGAGAAATTTTGCCCTATTCTAGGCAGGATTTTTGTCCAACTTCTTGGCCATTTTTCACATGGTTCCACTTGGATTTTAAATTTGCATTGCAAAGATGGATTGTAATACACATTCCAAGCTTTCCAGATTGTCCAAGAACTTCTAAAACACCCTTGTGGTTAGAGAGAATCGAATTTGCAAAGTTGGCCAAAACTCACTTTTGTTCATGGCCAAGGCATGTTCATAACAAATGCATTTTTCAAATCAGCTTGTACAATGCTAGCTTGCAGGCCTCAAAACCAGTTTCACACACCATAATTAAATGCCTAACCATTGTGTTAAGGTGTTATTTTGTTCATTTGGACAATACATGCTAAACTAACCCTTAATTGGAAAAAGCACATTTGCCATTTTGATAAAGTATCACTTTATGTCAAATTCAAAATCCTTGGACATGGGGGCCAGATCTTAGAGGAAAAATCAAATCCACAAGTTTGTGTTACCAAGAGCAAATGCTGCAGCATGCTTGAGAGGCTTGGACATGTCTATAACATCAACACACTTTCTTTGCTTCACATAGAAGAAATCTTGCAAACTCAATCCAACTCTCACTTCCTGTAAACAAAAGCTCAAGCAAACTTTATACACATCCTCCATACACCAAAACAGACCTAAGGCACGATTCAACCACCTCTCAAACCTCCTCATACATCAAAACACCCTTTTGCTGCAGAAACAGGGCATACCCTGCAACTTGAGTTCCACAATCCATTCCTGTCGTGCGTTTTGTCCAAAAGGAGTTCAAACATATTCCATATCATCCACTGAAGCTATCCCAAGCCTTGAACTCAAGCTGTAACACCCCTAACCACGTTTGCCATTTTTGCTTTCAAGCTGTGCAGGTGGAATTCCATAGCACGATACAGTTGGTTTCAAAGCAAGCTAGGCATTTGGGAAGCATCCTTGGACTTCAGGCAAGCTCAACCAAAGCTCAAACTCCATTGAAGATACCTACATTACTCTGTTCAAGTCAAGCTGAAACAGGTAAAACCATGGACTTCTATCTCTCAATCTAGGAAGAGTTAGGCTTAGGTTTGTGAATGAAACATGCTCTACTCATAGCCCTGAAGCCATACATGTGATCAGTTTTTATTTATGTTAAGCGTGCTGTGAGAATTTTAGCCATGAACATGTGAAAAAAATTAGGTCAGAAATTGGGGGTGAAGAATTCTCCCTGGTTTCTTAGAGTTAGGGCAAGTTCTTTACATGTTTGAATTCGTCTTTTGATGCTCTATAATATTGGTGTTATGAGTTTTCCATAAAAGTCAAAGAATCAAGAGTTGGTGTTTGATCAAAGAGGCGCGCATTTTTCATTCAAACAGAAGCTGGAGGATGAAGAAGGTTGGCTTGGGCTGGGCCTGAGTCAGCTTGCTGTTCACACCCATTTTTTCCATTTGCCCCCCCTTGGCCCATTATGTGAAATATTTATCATTTTTGCATTTTTCTTTTTGATTCTGACTTAATATTTTTTGCTCAAATATAAAAATTAACAAAAATATTTTTTCACATTTTTTGCATTTATTTGGCATTTATTTGTTTTATTTAACATATGTATGTAAATAAATATATATACCTTTTGCTAAAACCCTAAAAAATAATATAAAAATTATATTTATTTTCAGTTATTATTTTTATTTACATTTTGAAAACATTTTCTAAAATATACATTTTTGTAAATAATTAATATTTTATTTTTTGTACATATTTAGCATATTAAATATATATAAATATGCATATACCTATTTTATTAAATATTTAGGACAAAAATATGAAAGTAATACATTTTTTTTATTTTTATTAATATATGACACTAAAAATACTTTTTTTACAATATACTTTTTATTTTTGTATAAATTAATATATTGTATATAATTAATAAATATTACTATTTATTTAAAAAAAATTAGGGTTTTGCCCTAAATGACATAAATATTCAAATTTGACCTTTTTATTTTTGTTTATATTTCACATTGAAAAATACTTTCACATACATGAAAAATCATTTTGTGCATAATACATTCTTATTTATTTATTGTATTTACTTAAATATTATACAATTAAACATTTGTATATTCGATATGGTTGTAATAATTTAGGTTTTATTTCCTTGTCAAATATCCCCAAATTCAAACTTGTACCCCCATCCCCATATCTTGTTGTAATAGCTTAGCATTTAAATTTCCGCATTTAAAAGCTTTCAAATTATGCCATGATAGACCTAGGGTTTATATGCAAATAAAACCAACAAATAGCTTGACCTAATTCAAGATAAACATGCATGAAAAACAAACACAATGCACACTTGCACCCCTAGGGTTATTCCACTTGTTGCCTTCAAAAATGGGCCATGGTTGCATGTTAAGTGTCTTTGGCAAAACAAAAACAAGTCAAATGATCATAGTCCCTCGATGACGCTATCAAGTTGCCTAAACAAAAGTGATCAAGTCCCTTAAGGAAAATGCCAAAGATACTTGACACTATTGCCTCCATGGTCTAAACGATGACCCGCGCCCGTCCCGTTAACATCCTAACACAAGGTTGTTCACCAAATACAATGGTGAAACAACACTGTTAAAAGAGTTAAAACATGAGAAAGATCTTTGAGAAATTTAGGGTAGATAGCTCTTGGTTACTTGACCAAACTTGCAAAACAATCCTTGCCATTTTTCAAAACACACATCACAACACAACCTCAAAACAAACTTTCAAAAAACATTGAAACATCTTTTCAAAAAGACAAACACCCTTGTAAAACATTCAAACAAGAATTGTTACAATGGTTGCCTAGACAAGGCATCTTTTTCAAAACATTTTCAAAACCACACACAAAGCACCATTTCAAACCATTGAAAAGCAAAGGCAAGTGATCTAAGCAAGTAACTAAGAGCCCATGGATAACCATGGATAGAAAGGGTGCTAATACCTTCCCTTTCTATAATCTACTCCCCAACCCAAGAAAACATCTCAAAGGTTTTTCCTGTGCTTTTTAACCTTTCCTTAGGATAAAATAAAAATTCGGTGGTGACTCTTGCTAAACCGAAACATTTGCGAACACAACGCAAAACCTCAAGTCAGTTCTCCCACCGTATCACAGAACTGGCGACTCTGCTGGGGAAAAACTTTAAAAGTGGAGTAACCTTAGGGCCTAGATCACCCTTTTGCATGACTAATTATTTGCTTTGATTGCTTTATATTTTGGTTCTCTTGTTTGGGCTTGAAATCCTACACCCGGATTTGGGAAACATTCATAGATAGCAATACATTATGGAAATTGTGCGGGGTATACCGACACGGTTAAAGCAATAGCTATATTAGTGCGACATATTTGTGAGTACCGGTAACCCTTGAGTTCAATCAAGGAGAGTACGGGGCCGCTGAGTGGTGTCACTAAGCACTAATGACCTAGAACCTTACTTGACCATCTTGGCCTTTTATTAGGGGTAGTGAGATGACCGGCTTTGGTGCAGTCTGAAGTTGGTAGATACTCGATACTACACTCATTGAGGGTTGTTTTCTTGGAATATTTTGGTCGCTAGTTAAGTGGCTAAACCAAAACAATGAACATGGAAAACAATCCAATGATATTGAGCTCCTTAGAACCCGGTTACTATTTAGGACAGGTTTTAAGCCAACTAAACTCAAGAGGGTACTTACCTATGAAACCCCATGCAAGCCTGAAACTAGGGTTTTGTGTGACTTGCTTGTACATGTGTTTGTGCATACATCATGAACATCATAAAGCATCATATGCATACACTAACCATTTCAAGGGTTTGGATCTTCATCTTTGTTCTTGTTTTGTAGGTCATGGAAATTCTTCGCAGGAAAACTATCCAAGTCAACCTTGTGAGAATCCCTCCTCAACTCAAGGAGCTTACATCCAGAATTCCAGAAAGCTCTCTCTTCAGTGAAAGACATGGTAGACTGCTCAGCCTAGTCAACACCAACATTGAAGAAGACATGGTGAAAGTGTTGTTCCAGTTCTTTGACCCCCTTCACCACTGTTTCACATTCCCCGACTACCAATTGGTGCCTACTTTGGAGGAATTTTCTCAACTCCTGAGAATTCCTATTCTTAATCAACTACCCTACAACGGTACGGAAAAAGAACCAAAACCTGAAGATGTTGCTCAAGCACTACACTTGCAACCATCTGACATCAAGGGGCATTGGAAAACCAGAAGTGGTGTCAAAGGCTTCTTGGCAAAATTCTTGTTTGAGAAGGCACAAGAGTGTTGGAATTCTTTGGATCTACAAGCCTTTGAAGAGATTGTGGCAGTCCTCATTTATGGGTTGGTCTTGTTCCCAAATCCTGACCAACTTATAGATGTCAATGCTGTCAAGATTTTCCTATCCAGGAATCCCATACCTACATTGCTTGGGGATATCCTCCACTCATTTTACACACGAACAATGAGGAAGAGAGGTGTTCTCATGTGATGTACTCCTCTCCTTGCAAGGTGGTTTATTTCTCACCTTCCACAATCAGTTTTGAAGAATGAATAAGGCTTGAGGTGGTCGCAACGATTGATGACCCTCACACATTCTGATGTACATTGGTGTTCTCGGTCCAGAGAAAATGTCATCATCATCTATCGTTGTGGTGAGTTCCCTAATATTCCATTACTTGGCATTAGGGGAGGCATTACCTACAACCCTTGTCTAGCTTTGAGACAATTTGGATATGCTCGGAGGGATGGCCCTCATGACATGCTGATTCCTGACCTAGTTTTTGACTTCGACAACAACGCGCAAGGACTTCGCCAAAGATTCATCAGAGCTTGGAGGATGCCTAACAAGGTAGATAGCAAGACACTGGGACACAAGAACTCCATCCCTCTTGAGCCTTACCTCAAGTGGGTACGAACCTGAGCCCAGAGTCTTATGATGCCTTACCCTCATATTCTCCCTTTGATTAAAGAGCCTGTTAAGGAAGGAGAGGTTCCGTACACCATCCTACATCCTGACATGCCAACATCATGGGAGGAGATGCAGAAAAGTTGGATCCAACTCAAGGAAGAAAGGGATGCTTTTGAAGCCAGCTTCTACGCCAGTGAGAAGAAGGTTTTGGAGCTTACCCGCCGACTTCACGAGGAGGAGACCCTCAACACTTACATCGCACCAAAGAGGATGCGCAACGTCTTTTTACCTTAAGAAGTTTTTGTAATATTTGTCCCATTGGGTATTTATGTACTGACAAAATTTCTTCTTATTAATATGACGTGTGTTCTTTTTGTTTGCAACAACTTTGAATTTCTAAATCCTTGAATGCATTGCATGAATAAACATATCATTCATCATATGCATAAACAGGTCTTCACACCAGGTTTCCTTATCTTTCTGCTGTTTATTTCAGTAAGATGGATCTTGAACAGACGGTCAAAGATCTGCAGGCACAAAACTCGCAGTTTCAACAGCTCCTTATGACCTTGGCAAAGGGTCAGGAGGATCTTAAAGCACTGTTAGGGAATAAAGAGCAAGAAAAAGGAAAAAAGAAAAAGAAAAGAGTTGGGGTAGCTACACTGGGAAGAAGATTTGAGAATGAAGCTAGGAGAGTTCTTGAATTCCCCTCCACATCTGATGAGGGGACCGGTAAGGGAAAAGGGGCTGCATTACCTTCTGAGTCTGAGGCTGAAGAGGAAGAGGTTGAGGAAGATGTAGATTATTCAGAGCAACAATACCCGCCAGCGGATGACAAATACAAAAACCTGGAGGATAGACTGGCAGCTATGGAGCTGCAAAGGGTTCTCAGGTTAGATTTTGAAGAATTGGGATTGATTGCTGGGATTGTGATCCCTCCAAAGTTTAAGGTTCCAACTTTTGCAAAATACGACGGTCTGTCTTGCCCGAAGATGCACCTGAGGTCGTATGTCAGAAAAATTCAACCTCATTCATCCGATAGAAATCTTTGGGTACACTTTTTCCAGGACAGCATGTCTGGTACACAGCTAGATTGGTTTTACCAGCTTGAGAGGTCAGAAGTGCATAATTGGGAAGACTTGGCAGCTGCCTTATATCGCCAGTATCAATATAACGCTGACTTGGTGCCGACTCGTACTCAGTTACAAGGTATGGGGATGGCCTCAAATGAGGGATTCAAAGAATATGCCCAGAAATGGCGTGACTTGGCCGGAAGAGTGCAGCCACCTCTTTCAGACAGGGAACTAGTTGATATGTTCTTGGGGACCCTATCTGGCCCTTTCTTCAACCATTTGATCGGGAGCTCTTCTGCAGGGTTTACCGAACTGATTCTGACTGGCGAAAGGGTGGAAGCTGGTATTAAGAGTGGTAAGATTCAAAGGGACGCCTCTGCCTCCACAACTGTTAAGAAACCGTTCCCGGCCAAGAAGGAAGCGGTTGTTATATACTCTCAGAAAGGATTGGGAAGAACTGAGCACCGGCCGACTATAGGGGCCGTGATGATTCAAAATTCGTCAAATGATCAGACTCATAACAATCAGTCCAGACCTAAGCAGCAATGGGGAGAACGGCCACAATGGCAGTTCACCCGCATCAACATGACGCCCGCACAAGTTCTTCCCTATTTGTTGAAGCTGAATCTCACCAATATCAAAGAAGCGCCAAAAAATGTGAATACCACTTCCCCACATTATCATCCTAATGCTAAATGTGTCTATCATTCTGACAGCGCCGGGCATGACACCAACAATTGCTGGGCGCTTAAGAATAAAATTCAAGATTTGATAGATGCAAAAGAGGTTGAGTTCGACGCCCCTGAGAAACCGAACGTAATCTCCGCTCCAATGCCAAAGCATGGTCGCAATGTCCATGCTGTTAAAGAATATTTGTTTGTTTCTACTGTTGATGATCTGATAACTCCACTACTGACAATCAAGTTGAATCTGTTGAAGGCTGGGATTTTCCCAGGTTGTAAAGAAGATTGCTACTTTTGTTCCTCCCTACCAATCGACTGTCCATTACTGAAGATAGGCATCCAACGCCTAATGGACAACCAACAAATTCTTTTCGAAAAGACTCCTGTTACTCCAACTCCTATCAATGAAGTTTCAATAATAACCATTTCCGTCAATCTTTCCAAGGTCCCCAAAAGGCCTGTTAAGATTACATCCGCTCCGAAGATTGTACCCTTGAAGATAACCATGCCTGGGCCCGTCCCATACAAATCTGACAAATCGATATCGTGGAATTATGGTGGAGAAATCTACTACCACGGTGTTAAACAAATTGAGATAACTGAAGAGATCTCTGATGAAGAAACTGCCGACATTGGAAACATTGTCGGTACGAGCAAAATTACCCGAAGTGGAAGAATTTTCTCTCCAGAGATTGCCCCTCCAAAGGCAATCTTTGGACCCTCAGCTGTTCCCAAGGTTACCCCTGCACCGGTAAAACTATCTGCAAGAACTCCAATGATCGAAGAAGTTGTTACTCATGTGGTTGTCCCTCCTGCTGTTGCTGATAAGGGGAAGGGATCCAAGAAGAGCTCGTCAGGACGAGGGCTCAGCCATTGGTCATCCCCGAAACCTCTAAGAAAGAAATGGAGGAGATTCTGAAAATAATTAAGAAGAGTGATTACGATGTGGTGGAGCAACTGGGGCAAACCCCCTCAAAGATCTCCATGTTAGCTTTGCTGCTTTGTTCGGAGGCTCATGCCAAAGCTTTGATAAGGTTTTTGAAAACAGCCCATGTGCCCCAAGAAACCTCAGCCGATCAATTCCAGAATTGTGTAGCCAGCCTTACCGCCGACAACGGCCTAGGTTTCTCTGATGTTGACCTGACTCCGAAGGGAAGAAAGCACAATGACGCATTGCATGTGTCAGTTGAATGCCGAGGAACCACTCTCGCCCATGTCTTGGTCGACATTGGTTCTTCTCTAAATGTGCTGCCTAAGAAAGCTCTGGACCGGTTGGATTGTGAAGGCTTGGAGCTGAAACCAAGTAATATCATTGTCAGGGCCTTTGACGGGTCTAAGAGAATGGTGCATGGGGAGGTCGACATTCCCATCAAGGTAGGCACTGAAGTGTTCCACTCCACATTCTATGTGATGGACATCCTCCCATCTTACTCTTGCTTGCTAGGAAGGCCGTGGATTCATAATGCTGGGGCAGTCACTTCCTCCCTACATCAGATGTTGAAATACCCTGTCAAGGGTAAGATCATAACCGTACACGGTGAGGAGGAATACATGATCAGTCATCTAAATTCCTTTCGGTATGTGGAAGTGGATGGCGAATTCATCGAAACACCCTTTCAACACTTTGAGGAAGTTTCTCCCGAGGTGACAGTAGCAAAGGCAGTAGCTGAGGTACCCAAGCAGGTGGCCAGGATGGCATCTCTGAAAGACGCAAAGGCTGCAATGAAGGAGGGGAAGAGCTCAACATGGGGACAGTTGCCTGACTTTCCCCACAAGACAGACAAGTTTGGTTTGGAGTTTACCGCTGCGGGGCAGAAGGCTATGCGTCGCTCCAAAATTGAAAAGACACCCATCAAGATTTCTCCTCATGGAATCAACGCTTTAGAAGACGAAGACGAAGAGGGTAACATTGAAGATTGGATCTTCCCAACCATTGAAGGGGGACTACATAACTGGGAGGCGAAAGACTTCATTCCCATTACTTTCATCAATCAGTAATTTATCTTTCGAACATTTCCTGTTGGTCTGTAATAATTACTAAAACAATTTGCACACTTTTTCACCTCATGCCTTGCCCGGGGCATGTAGGTCCATTTGTAAGGGCTTGATTTTCCTTCATAATCATATGCCATATTTAATGAATCATTGGACGTTTTTCATTTATAAACTGCTGTGTTCATTTTCTTTCCTTTTGCATTTTTTCTTGTTTAAGGATGGTTATCCCTTACACACACCCACACTCACAAATGCAGGTACCCATCCACTCCGGATTCCATGGGTGACTATTCTGCTGTATCCTTCAATAACTCTGAAGATTTGGTCAATCAGGCTGAGTATGAAGATGACGAAGATTGTGAAGTAGCGGGAGAGATAGCCAGACTTCTACAACAAGAAGAGAGGGCCATCTTGCCTCGTGAAGAGTTGTTGGAAACCGTCAACTTAGGAACAGGGGAAGACAGGAAAGAAGTACAAGTGGGTGCCAATCTGGAACCAAGTGTCAAGGAGCGCTTAATACAGCTGTTAAATGAATACGTTGAAATCTTCGCCTGGTCTTATGAAGACATGCCAGGGTTAGACACAGACATCGTGGTTCACCGTCTCCCTACAAGAGAGGATTGTCCATCGATCAAACAAAAAGTCCGCCGAATGAGGCCCGACATGTCTGAGAAGATTAAGGCTGAAGTAATGAAACAATTCAACGCTGGCTTTCTGGCTGTTACATCCTATCCACAATGGGTTGCTAACATTGTGCCAGTACCTAAAAAAGACGGCAAGGTCAGAATGTGTGTGGACTACCGGGATTTGAATAGGGCCAGCCCTAAAGATGATTTTCTGCTACCACATATCGACATCTTGATTGACAACACAGCTCAGCACAAGGTTTTTTCCTTCATGGACGGATTCTCGGGCTATAACCAGATTAAAATGGCCCCCGAGGACATGGAGAAAACAACCTTTGTTACACAATGGGGTACCTTCTGCTACAAGGTGATGCCGTTCAGACTGAAGAACACAGGGGCAACTTATCAATGCGACATGGTAGCTTTGTTTCATGATATGATACATCATGAGATCGAAGTTTACGTAGACGACATGATAGCTCGATCACAAATAGAGGAGGAACACCTTGAACATTTGCAGAAGTTGTTTGCCAGGTTGAAGGAGTACAAACTCAGGCTGAATCCAAGTAAGTGCACTTTTGGAGTTAGGTCTGGTAAACTTCTGGGATTTATTGTCAGCAACAAAGGCATTGAGGTCGATCCAGCAAAAGTAAAAGCTATACAGGAAATGCCTGCCCCCCGTACTGAAAAGGAGGTTAGAGGGTTCTTGGGACGCTTGAACTATATTGCTAGATTCATCTCTCATTTGACGTCTACCTGTGAGCCAATTTTCAAACTATTGAAGAAAGATCAGGTAGTTGAATGGAACGATGATTGTCAAACTGCTTTTGATAAGATCAAGGAGTATTTACTAGAACCTCTTATTCTGATGCCACCCGTCGAAGGAAGGCCGCTGATCATGTATCTGACTGTTTTGGATAATTCAATGGGGTGCATACTGGGCCAACATGACGAGTCTGGTCGAAAAGAGCATGCCATTTATTACCTTAGCAAAAAGTTTACCGACTGTGAGACCCGCTACTCACTGCTCGAGAAAACTTGTTGCGCTTTGGTATGGGCTGCTCGCCGACTAAGGCAGTATATGTTGACTCATACCACTTTGCTGATTTCCAAAATGGACCCGATCAAGTATATCTTCGAGAAGCCTGCCTTATCTGGAAGAATCGCTAGATGGCAAATGATCCTGACTGAGTATGACATCCAGCATACTACCCAAAAAGCTATCAAAGGGAGTGTACTAGCTGACCATCTAGCTCATCAAGCTATCGAAGATTATCAATCCATGATATCCGACTTCCCGGACAAGGACATCATGACTTTGGACAACATTGAAGGTAACGGACCGTATGACAGACCTGAAAATGGATCCCGATGGACTTTGTACTTTGATGGTGCTTCAAATGCACTTGGAAACGGTATCGGTGCGGTGCTCATTTCCCAAGAAGGTTTCCATACACCTTTCACGGCCTGACTTTGTTTCAGCTGTACCAATAACATGGCCGAATATGAAGCTTGCATCTTTGGTCTCAAGGCTGCTATAGACCTGGGGATCAAATCTTTGGTCGTATTTAGGGACTCGACTTTGGTTATCAGTTAAATCAAAGGAGAGTGGGACACCAAACATCCTAATCTTATCCCATACAAAGAACATGTCTTGACATTATTGCCTCATTTCGAGCAAATCACCTTCGAGCATTTCCCGCGAGAAGAGAATCAGCTAGCAGATGCTCTGGCTACAATGTCTTCCATGTTTAAACTAAACTGGGATAACGAGGCTCCCCAAATCACCATCGAGCGAATGGATGAACCTGCGCATTGTCATGAGATTAATACCGAAGAAGTAGTGGAACAACCCTGGTTTCACGAAATCAAAAGGTATCTCCAGACTAGAGAATACCCTGAAGGAGCTTCCATCAATGACAAAAAGTTCTTAAGGAGATTTGCGGCCAAGTTCTTCCTGAGCAATGGCATCCTTTATAAACGCAACCATGATTGTGTTTTACTCCGATGTGTAGACAAAGCCGAAGCAGAGTTAATCATGACTGAGATACACAGTGGCACATTTGGCACCCATTTGAGCGGGCATACGATGGCTAAGAAGATTCTAAGGGCAGGCTATTACTGGTCTACCATGGAAGCTGATTGTCATCAACATTCACGTACTTGCCACAAATGTCAAGTCTATGCTGACAAGATTCATATTCCTCATGTTCCTCTCAACGTTCTGACAGCTCCTTGGCCATTCGCAATGTGGGGCATTGACATGATTGGAGAGATCAAGCCCACAGCATCCAACAGACATCGCTTCATCTTGGTCGCTATTGACTATTTTACCAAGTGGGTCGAAGCAGCTTCCTTTGCCTCTGTTACGAAAAATGTGGTTGCCCGCTTCATCAAGCAGAACCTCATATGTCGGTATGGTGTCCCCGACAGGATCATCACAGACAACGGTACAAATCTGAACAATACTATGATCACCGCTATATGCGACCAGTTCAAGATTTATCATCACAATTCATCTCCCTATCGGTCGAAGATGAACGATGCCGTTGAAGCCGCAAACAAAAATATCAAGAAGATCATTCAGAAAATGACAGTCACCTACAAGGACTGGCATGAGATGTTACCGTTTGCTCTGCATGGATACCGTACCACGGCACGTACTTCAACAGGGGCAACCCCGTTTTCTTTGGTATATGGCATGGAAGCTGTCCTACCCATGGAAGTTCAGATTCCTTCTCTAAGGATTATGAAGGACGCTGGTTTGAGTGAAGACGATTGGATTCAGACCCGACTTGACCAACTCAATTTGATCGACGAGAAGCGACTCACTGCTGTTTGCCATGGTCAGACGTACCAAAAACGGATGATCAAGGCTTTCAATAAGAAAGTAAGACGTCAAGTATATCAAGTCGGAGATCTTGTAATCAAGCGGATTATCTTGCCGCAAAGTGATCCCAGGGGCAAATGGACTCCTACTTACGAAGGACCATTTGTGATCAAAAGCATCTTTTCTGGTGGTGCCATGATTCTGACCACCATGGACGGAGACGATTTGCCACACCCTGCGAACGCAGACATAGTCAAAAGATATTACACATGAAACGACCCGACAAGTTGAAACCCCGAAAGGGCGACTTGGGCAAAAATGGGCATCCCAGTGAACCGAAAACCCAAAAGGGCGGTTCAGGCAAAAGTTAGGGATAAAACAAAAAAAATTGTACACCCGGCAAGTCGAAAACCCGAAAGGGCGGCTTGGGCAAAAAAGGGTTTCCCGGTGGATTGAAAACCCGAAAGGGCGATCCAGGCAAAAATTAGGGAATTGAAGCGTATGACTATGTCTCGTCGGATCACTTTAAAGAACAATCTCTTTATCAACAAGCTCCGAGCTTCTGATCAATCCAATCATCGGCGGACGAAGCATTGAATGGACAAGATATTCAAAGTTGTGAAGGCTATAGCAGAATGGGAATCCCATGGAATTGTTACACATAGCCATCTTCCCTTTTGTATAAATTTTTCAAATGTTTACGGCAATATCCTCTTACTAGGATGTTTGTCTCATTTGTACAAAGATACTCATAAAAAGTTAATACAAACACTTTTCCAAATACAGAAATTTGCTTTGTCTTCCTTTTGCTTTTTTACACTTATGTTTTATTTGAGAAACGTCCAATGTTTTATTAAGTAGGCATATGCATTTGAACATAATCATTTTCTTATAAATCAAGAAAGATGATTACTGATAGGTTGAAGGTACAGATAGATATCTTGGTGCCCTTTCAGAAGGAATCCCCATCGGAATTAAACTCCAAATTCCTCAACAAAGTTAAAATCCAGAACTTAATTTCCCAAACAGAGTTAAACTTCAGGATCCTCAGCAGAACAAAAGCTTTCTCAAACCTGATTTCCCCAGCCAGAGAACCTTCCAGAACCTAATTCCCCTCAGATTAAGTTTCAAGATCCCCAGCGGAGCTAAAACTTCCAACTGTTAATCCCCAGCGGAACCAGATTAGTGAACATTCTCCCCACAGAGATACTTCCCATCAGATTGAAGATTCTCAGTCTCACTTCTCCAGCATGAGTCTCCCAGGTTCTGGACTCCCCAGTAGAGATCATCATAATTCTCATTCCCCACAATCCACCAAGGATTTTCAATCCCTAGCAGTGGTCCTAAGATCCCTCAACAACTGAAGATCTTGCTCCCCAAGCAGTCAGCAGTCAACAAGGATGTCTCAGCTTCAGCAATCAAAGATCCTTGGAATCCCCTACAGCAGTCAAGGATTCACTTTCCCCGACAGCAGTCAAGATTCTATTATCTCCGGCTATCCAGGATTCATCTATCCTCAGCAAGACAGCTCATCAGCTTACATACGCATTCATTACATTCATATCATAAACATTGATATAACATATATTGCATCATACATTTCATGCAACATAACTTTGTGTTTCAGCTAATATTTTACCCTTTTCAGGATAAGATTAATAAGCTTCAACCTCAACTTTTGAAAACAGTTTACGGATGCTTCCCAACATGGATGTTGATCTATTGCTTATTCAATTTCAAGACTTCTGAAAAAAGTTCACGGGTTCTCCAGATACGGATGTTAACCTATCACTTGTTCAGATTCAACACTTCTGAAAACAGTTTACGGATTCTCCAAACACGGATGTTAATCTATCGCTTGTTCAGATTCAACTTTTGAAAACAGTTTACGGACGCTTCCCAACATGGATGCTGATCTATTGCTTATTCAATTCCAAGACTTCTGAAAACAGTTCACGGGTTCTCCAGATACGGATGTTAACCTATCACTTGTTCATATTCAACACTTCTAAAAACAGTTTACGGATTCTCCAAACACGGATGTTAATCTATCGCTTGTTCAGATTCAACTTTTGAAAACAGTTTACGGATGCTTCCCAACATGGATGCTGATCTATTGCTTATTCAATTCCAAGACTTCTGAAAACAGTTCACGGGTTCTCCAGATACGGATGTTAACCTATCACTTGTTCAGATTCAACACTTCTGAAAATAGTTTAAGGATTCTCCGAACACAGATGTTAATTTATCGCTTGTTCAGATTCAACTTTTGAAAACAGTTTACGGACGCTTCCCAACATGGATGTTGATCTATTGCTTATTCAATTTCAAGACTTCTGAAAACAGTTCACGGGTTCTCCAGATACGGATGTTAACCTATCACTTATTCAGATTCAACACTTCTGAAAAACAGTTTACGGATTCTCCAAACACGGATGTTAATCTATCGTTTGTTCAGATTCAACTTTTGAAAACAGTTTACGGACGCTTCCCAACATGGATGCTGATCTATTGCTTATTCAACTTCAAGACTTCTGAAAACAGTTTACGGATTCTCCAAACACGGATGTCAATCTATTGCTTATTCAGACCCCCAGTCCAGAGATATTCCAAACATGGATACCTTTCTGATACTCACTCACTCATCAACGAAATACAGTTCAACAAACATTCCAGATGGCATCTTTAAGCCCATCTCCAAATGGCATCTTTAAGCCCATTCTCGCACCTATGTTTTGACGAGTGCAAATTTACGGGCACTCTAGTGTCCAATCTCCTTTTACCTTCGAGATGCGAAAGGCAAACTTGCCAATCTAACTCTTCAGGTTCAAGAAGATTGAACAGGGGCAACTGTTGTACCCCAAAATTTTCCCTCTCATTTCATCAACATTTTCTCATCACAAGACTCTTGGAGCTCAAGATCAAGTTAGGGTTTGCTTTGCTCAAGGCCCCTCCTAGCACTGTTGACCCAAATTAGGGTTTGAGTTTGCACAAGGATGTTTTGACCTAAAATGCCCAAAATGACTTTCATGCTTCATGTTGGACTTACAAGTTTATCCATACCAAGTTTCAAGCCTTGATTCAAATCTTTGCCCAGTCAATTGGACAGTTGACCTAGAAATCAGCTGTATTGGGGGAAAAGTCAACTGTGGCCAATTGACAGTCAAACTTCATAAAATTTGACCCACATCAAGATTATGAACTCACATGAACCATTTGGTCAAGTTTGGATCACAATTCCACAAGAAATTTGATCAGATCACCAAAAGGGCAAAATGGTCATTTTTAGGGTTTTGACTGCACAAAGGCCATTTTTGACTGTTTGACCTAACCAATGGCAAATCAAGCTCACATATGGACTCAAGGACTCAATGGCATTGTCTTGACCCATTCAACAAGTTCAAAAGATCTCAAATGCACAGGATTGACAGATGAATTTTTCAGTCAACTGATCAAAATTTGACTGTACACTGAAAAGTCAAACTTTGACTTTTTGGTCAAAATCAAGTGTCAAGATTCATTTTTCATCAAGACATGTCAAATTATGAAACTTGTTCATCAAGAAATCCAAATTTGCAAATTAGGGTTTAAAATGAGAAAATTTCATAACTTAGAATTTTTCTAAGTTATGAAACTTCCTTATTTTTTTCTAACTTTGTCCCATTTTTTCACCAAGCTTCAAATGGATTCAAACAAAACTTGAAACATGAAAGTTGTAGTCCATTGCAAAATCTACAACTTTTATTCACAAAGTTTTCTCAAAGGAAGCTTGTATCTCAAGTTATGATTTTTGGAACAAGGGTGCAAAACATTTTTAACTTAGAGAAATTTTGCCCTATTCTAGGCAGGATTTTTGTCCAACTTCTTGGCCATTTTTCACATGGTTCCACTTGGATTTTAAATTTGCATTGCAAAGATGGATTGTAATACACATTCCAAGCTTTCCAAATTTTCCAAGAACTTCTCAAACACCCTTGTGGTTAGAGAGAATCGAATTTGCAAAGTTGGCCAAAACTCACTTTTGTTCATGGCCAAGGCATGTTCATAACAAATGCATTTTTCAAATCAGCTTGTACAATGCTAGCTTGCAGGCCTCAAAACCAGTTTCACACACCATAATTAAATGCCTAACCATTGTGTTAAGGTGTTGTTTTGTTCATTTGGACAATACATGCTAAACTAACCCTTAATCGGAAAAAGCACATTTGCCATTTTGATAAAGTATCACTTTATGTCAAATTCAAAATCCTTGGACATGGGGGCCAGATCTTAGAGGCAAAATCAAATCCACAAGTTTGTGTTACCAAGAGCAAATGCTGCAGCATGCTTGAGAGGCTTGGACAGGTCTATAACATCAACACACTTTCTTTGCTTCACATAGAAGAAATCTTGCAAACTCAATCCAACTCTCACTTCCTGTAAACAAAAGCTCAAGCAAACTTTATACACATCCTCCATACACCAAAACAGACCTAAGGCAAGATTCAACCACCTCTCAAACCTCCTCATACATCAAAACACCCTCTTGCTGCAGAAACAGGGCATACCCTGCAACTTGAGTTCCACAATCCATTCCTATCGTGCGTTTTGTCCAAAAGGAGTTCAAACACATTCCATATCATCCACTGAAGCTATCCCAAGCCTTGAACTCAAAATGTAACACCCCTAACCACATTTTCCATTTTTACTTTCAAGCTGTGCAGGTGGACTTCCATAGCACGATACAGTTGGTTTCAAAGCAAGCTAGGCATTTGGGAAGCATCCTTGGACTTCAGGCAAGCTCAACCAAAGCTCAAACTCCATTGAAGATACCTACATTGCTCTGTTCAAGTCAAGCTGAAATAGGTAAAACCATGAACTTCTATCTCTCAATCTAGGAAGAGTTAGGCTTAGGTTTGTGAATGAAACATGCTCTACTCATAGCCCTGAAGCCATACATGTGATCAGTTTTTATTTATGTTAAGCGTGCTGTGAGAATTTTAGCCATGAACATGTGAAAAAAATTAGGTCAGAAATTGGGGGGTGGAGAAATTCTCTCTGGTTTCTTAGAGTTAGGGCAAGTTCTTTACATGTTTGAATTCGTCTTTTGATGCTCTATAATATTGGTGTTATGAGTTTTGCATAAAAGTCAAAGAATCAGGAGTTGGTGTTTGATCAAAGAGGCGCGCGTTTTTCATTCAAACAGAAGCTGGAGGATGAAGAAGGTTGGCTTGGGCTAGGCCTGAGTCAGCTTGCTATTCACACCCCCTTTTTTCCATTTGCCCCCCCTTGGCCCATTATGTGAAATATTTATCATTTTTGCATTTTTCTTTTTGATTCTGACTTAATATTTTTTGCTCAAATATAAAAATTAACAAAAATATTTTTTCCACATTATTTGCATTTATTTGGCATTTATTTGTTTTATTTAACATATGTATGTAAATAAATATATATACCTTTTGCTAAAACCCTAAAAAATAATATAAAAATTATATTTATTTTCAGTTATTATTTTTATTTACATTTTGAAAATATTTTCTAAAATATACATTTTTGTAAATAATTAATATTTTATTTTTTGTACATATTTAGCATATTAAATATATATAAATATACATATACCTATTTATTAAATATTTAGGACAAAAATATGAAAATGATACTTTTTTTTTTATTAATATATGACACTAAAAATACTTTTTTTACAATATACTTTTTATTTTTGTATAAATTAATATATTGTATATAATTAATAAATATTACTATTTATTTAAAAAAAACTAGGGTTTTGCCCTAAATGACATAAATATTCAAAATTTGACCTTTTTATTTTTGTTTATATTTCACATTGAAAAATACTTTCACATACATAAAAAATCATTTTGTGCATAATACATTCTTATTTATTTATTGTATTTACTTAAATATTGTACAATTAAACATTTGTATATTCGATATGGTTGTAATAATTTAGGTTTTATTTCCTTGTCAAATATCCCCAAATTCAAACTTGTACCCCCATCCCCATATCTTGTTA